>OX327009.1:50279018-51568518 GCA_946800695.1 Geum urbanum | reverse complement strand
TTAGTCTGGTGTTCACAGATGTAGATATATTATACTGGATCATCTGTGTCGACCATCTTGGGATTTGAATCACCATTTACTATAAGAATTCGATGGATTTGAACACGAACACAGTATATATATCTGAAGGCCAAAGTTAACGTTCAAATTTTCACATGGTGAATGTTCCTGGTGCATATGTCCTCCATGATCCAGGCACGGTGCATTAGATGCTGGGAATGAAACTCATCTTCAATTCGTAGTGCCATTTCTCGACCTCAATCTAGAGAGATCTCTGATGATGAGATTTACATAAGTACATTATTCATTTGGTCCTAATTAAGCAGCATGCATACGTATACGTCTAGAGAAAAAAAAGTATGTTGGGGGATAAACATGTTCATCATATCGTCTAATATCATTGCTTACTGATGAGTGTTAAAGGTAAGAGACGAAGTGCTTAATTGCTCATACAAATACAATAGGCTTGGCTTACCTAACCTTCAAGAAACACTCATCGTTATTATGTTTTGATTAATTACCAACTGCTATCCGGCCCGACATATATTGTCCAGAGAACACATGAGATTCCGTATTGGTTGAAAATGGGGGTCATCTCTTCCACTCCTTAGCATCCATCTTCTGCTTCGAAAGCGAAGCGGATATGTCCTCAAAAGGAAAACCGATGGGACTCTCTCTGTGTCATTTTTCCATGGATGGAGAAATCTATGGTTGCTTTCACTTTCCTAGTGCCAAGACGTAGAACACTACTATGTGTACGTGTGCATGTGCACTTCTCCTCCTTGGTGTAATTAGCTAATACTCTTTCAAGTTCTCAAGTCTATATAGTTTTGGGTCCAAAATTAATAACGACATTATATATGAGATTTTTAAGTTATGATGAACACAGCACATGGTTTAGTTAAAACCCGCTTGTTTAGTTGTGATCGATGCATATTCACGTTTTCACTATGTCTCTCACAATTATGTTTCGTCGATTAGTTTATTAATTTATCATCATTATGCATCTTTATTTTCGACAATCTTCTTCATGATTACAATATGGTACGTGTCAAGGTTTTTTTGGTTTTAGTTAACTAAATTGAAGAAATAAACGTAACGTTAAAGTAAAAAATTGAATTAAGACTGTAATTTTATTAAAAATAAAAATTTAGAAAAGGAGTGGGACCTGAATGGTGCAATAGTACTGCTGAATTAGCCTGGCCTACAACAAAGCTCCTCTTACAATCACATGCCTTTATTGGGAAATTTAGAGGGTACTCCCATTGCAATAGGGTGGATCCAATCCTCCGTGTTATTGCCCTTTGTTGCTCATCAGCTAGCTCAACTCACCATGCCACCTCACAAAAGCAGGGATCATCATGGGTTGAATTGGGTCGACTTTGGTTCTAAATTTAAGGTTTAGAGCTAGATTAGGTTGAGCTTAGTTAAAAGTAAAAAAGAACGAGGCCGGGCCGATGCCACAATTCGGAAGCCCTACCCCACCCATTAAGGTTAGACCGAAGATGCTAAAGATACCGGGTCAGGCCTGTCTCTTTGGGACAGGTCAAGATGGGCCTTAAATAATATAAAAAAAGAATTTAAATGGTTTGAGGTATTACAATTATTAATTTGTGATACTTATTTTGAAAATGTGTTTGTAAGTTGAGAATAGTGAAAAGAATAAAAGAAAAATGATGAAGAAAATATGATAATAATCATATAATATGTGTATTTTTTAAATAAAAATGGTCAAAATGGGTTGGGTTTTCGAGGTCAAAATGGGCCGGACTAGACTTGGTCTCTAAGACTCAAAAAGACCGAGCCGAAAGGCTTGACCAAGCTTCACTTACATGGCACAAGCTGTACTCTAATTTTAATGAGGCTAGGCCGATCTGTCCTAACACAAGGTCGGACCAGACTTCGGCCTCATAAGTCGGGTGACTAAAACGAGGCTCGAGACTTTAAGCCTATAATGTGACTTTACACAAAAGAAAATTTGAAATAAAAGAAAGTGATCTCTCTTTCTGAATCTTCCCCACATGGCCTTCTGCTTCCATGTGCCCTGCCCTTCAACTTCTCCCTCTTCCCCTCTTCTTTCTTGATGGGGATTCTTCAACCACAAAAGGTATTCAAGTTCTTTGTTTAATAGGGTATCATCTTCTATTCTCCAACCATCCCAATTTTTTATGGCACTTTCATGTTTTAATATACTCCTAGAGCATGGCATTGTGGTTTGGAGGAGAAGGTTTTGGATCAGGTCGTCGTTCCACATGTTCTTACAGCCTAGGAAATAAGAGGGCTGATGGTGGATATTTTTGTGTTCTTTCTTATCGACTATGAGGACTATAGGGGTACAAAAATTGAGAATGAAATAATTTGATTGGATGACTATATCTCTGTCATATGATTGGTCTCATCCAAGTTATGTTTAGTTTAGAACTTTGATATACGCCATTAAATTTGATGGGACCTTTCCTAACAGTCTCCCTGAAGAAAAAGTTTCGCAACAAAAGCTAGGGAATCCAATTGAGCTTCAATTAGCTTAGGCAAGCAAATGAAGTAGCCCAGTTTAGGAAAGAAGAATAGACGTGTGAATCAGTGAATGTGTGCAAAGATTTCGGTATCCTACTAATTAATAACCTAACATGAGGATGAGTGAGAGGAGGAGGAGACTTTTTATGTGGTGGCTGTTCCTACTAATTAAGCAGGCCCCAGATGCAACAAATTCGTCTAGTGATGTGAGAAAGAAATTATGAAATTTCTTTTTCACCATAAGAAAGTATTAGATCTGATCAACGAGGATAGCTATACAAAAATGGATTGGGTTGCAACTGATACTTGTTATTAGGATATGTTTCGGAAAATAATTAAGGCGTTTCAGTTTTGATATATATACTTTTGGAACTTGGAACTTGGAAGTGGATCTCATTCTAAATCAGAACTCGTATTATGAGTCGTTTATTTCGTCAATCAAGTTATTCAAGTATGCTAAGGATCTACTGAAAAATTTAGAACCGAACAGTGCTAACAGTTCACACTTTATTACTTCTCTGTTCATAAATGATTAATTTTCATTGAATATGGAGTAACATGGTACTCATTCCTTACCCTAGTTCTCTGGCCTTTGGAGAAGTCTTGGCGCCGCTGCCTAGCTCTAGTCCTATAATCGTCTCCTTCGACGATTCTCGACGCATCTTCGCCATGTCCGACTCTATTGGGACGGTTGCAGCCTCGTTCTCGGCGGGTCTGGCCCTCGGGGCACCGCTTATGGATCTACCACGCCACGTGGGAGGGTCGCTACCCACTGTTTCCAAAGCTTTCTTACTCGGCAAGGTTTTGTCTCCAAAACCAATCGATTTCCTAGATTTCAAAGCACAGTTTGGCCGTGTATGGTTGCTTGAAGGTAATCTCCGTACTCAGGAGATGCAGGATGGCCTTTTCTTGTTCACTCTTGATGGGTAGCGAGATAAGAAAAAGGTTCTTCGAGGAGGTTCCTAGCACTATAAGAAATCGCCATTAGTGATTGTTGATTATGATGGTTCAACCCCGATTGAGACCCTGAAGTTTGATCTCTTGTTTTACTGGGTACTGGTATCCCACCTCTTTATGATCTGGATGATAACCTCAAAGAATTTTTTACTGTTGTAACAACCCGAACGAAAATCTACGTATAAATCAGTACGAAGTAGAATTATCACGAATTAGTGGTATCGCTTGGGTTGTTAATGACTTTTTCATTAGGCAAGAATTTGTGTTGACTTTCTTCACGAGAATTGTAGAGTATTTAATTTCGAGCTCATGTGAAATTTCGGAGAATTTTTTGGATAAACGAGCAATGTTTTATTGAGTTTTGAAGTCAGTTGGTGAATATATATAAAAGTGTTATTTTTATTGTTGATTTAATCGTGACCGTTCAATCTTGATCAGATTGAATTATAGCCGTCGATTTAGGGCTGGTATGTGTATGGTATGTATACGGTATAAATACGAGTCAAATTTGGAAAGTTTTCATTTTGGGATTTATGGGTTTGACCTGCGTTGACCACGGGTCAGACCGACCCATTTTGCACCGTGAGTTTGTCGCCGGCGGTGAGCTCTTTTCCGGTCACCTCTGGTCGTGTTCTTTGGTGGGTTATATTGGGCTCAACCTCCTCTTCAATTTGATGGGTGGATCACCGAGGTTGGTGGCCGGAGGAGGAGGAATCGACACGATGAAAGAGGGTTTTCCGGCCGGATTTCGCCGGTGGTGGAGACAGCGATGTTTGGGGTCAAATGTTTGGGGGTTTTGTAGCCCATGGTGAGACAAACCGTTTGGGACCGGTCTCGGCCCTTGCTGTGGCCGGTGGTGGCAGATCGGAGGAACTGAATTTCCGGCGAGGTTTTTGAACTTCACCGTGAGTTTTGGACATTTTCCAGTTAGAATTAGGCTTAGCATTGAACTACAAAGTTGTTGGAAATGTTGAGGTCTTTAAAATGATGTATAGGTTGAAGAATTCTGGGCTGGTGGAATTCCGGCCGCCGCCGTGCACGGCGGAGCTCCGATGATGTGGAATTTTCAACAAAGTTTTATGTTGTTTCTCTCATTTTCGCGTGCCGAACGCAATGGTGAGGTTTATTTTCAGATATGAGCTTGTTAAATTTGGGCGAGAATTAAATCGAACAATTATCAGTTTAATTCACGACAATATTAAAGGACGCTTTGATTATCCATTAAATTGCGAGTCGTTTGATATTCGAGATTGGTTTATGACTCTTAATAGTGAGGGATTACAGGGAATTGAATTCAGAATTTGGTTGAATCAGTATTTAAACAAGAAAATACGTTGTTCGAATATATGAGATTCTCGATTTTATTACTCAACATATTACGATCTTAGCTATGCAGTATGAACTCCGATGATCAGATATTAATTTTAATTGTTGTTTCAGGATATTGAGTTAGCGAGCGTGTCAGATGAATAATTGTGTCGATCGAAAAAAATTCAGCTTTATGTTTATCCCGACAACCTGTGAGTGGACATTTTATTTTCACCGTTGACCTGCGAGTCTTGATTTATGCATTTTACGATTATATATTGTATGAGTATACATTTATAATTATGCATGTGCATGGAAATAAATATGATTTCTTTTACACAGAGTACAGTTTCAGAGGTAGTAGTGGCATCGATGTACTGACATGCACGGCTGATCCCTAGATGCTGCGGGGGGACAGAGTCCTGACCCGAGGTCTTTCTGACTATTTAATCACGTGTGGTATGGGATCCCGTGATTTAGACTATATTGTTGCGGATGCATCCGAGAGAGGGATCCCGCAGTTTTAAACTTGCATTATGTTTAAATGTTGTGACGACCCAAACCGGAATTGGTATAGTGATCGGCTTAATCTGCGAGTTTCATGAGTAATTGAGGTTTATCGTAATTAATCGGATATACAACTTCGATCACGACTTAATTTTCGGGCACAAATTTGATTTGGGTTTGTTTGTGGAAAATGTAGAGATTCCGATTTCGAGTCCGTATGAGCTTTCCGAGGATTTTTCGGATAATCGAGGAATATAAAAAGAATATTTAAAATTATCGTCAAGTTAGTCGTGTTTATCTGTTTGAGTTTGAGTTATCCGAATTGTGAATAAAGTTGATTCGCGACGTATACATAGCCGAATAGTCGTAAAAGTTATCGAAAAGTTCGAAAATGGGCTGTTTTGATCGAGTTGACCAGAGTTGGGCCGAGTTGACCGAGTCAGCCGTGTTGACTCACTGAGTCTGTGAACTCGCCGTCGTTGTTGTCGCCGAAAAATGACACGGTTGCCAGATTTTAAGGTATGGTTTTAAAGCTTGTCTTATGGGCTTTCGATTAATGTATGTATGGTGTGTTTTGGTTGTGGTTTGGTGGGTTGATTTTGAGCGTGAAGCTTGCCAAAATTGGGTTTAACGGTGGGTGGTGCTCCGGTGATTTTCCGGTGAGTTTTTGGGCTGAAATTGGTTGGGCTCGAGCCAAGGGTGAAAACCCCCTTGGTTTGAGACATTTTGGTGGCATGACGGAGCCGGAACCGGCCGAGAAAGTTTTCCGACGATTCTTGGCCGTGGAGCTTTCAAGCTGTTTTTGGAGGGGTTGCCGGTGAAATTAAGGGTTGGTGAAGAAGAGTTTTAGTCTTGGATTGAGGAAAGGAAGCTGTGGTGGTCTTGGTCGCCGAAAAATATCTCCGATGACGGCGCGTCGGCGACGGCGGTCAACAGTGGAGCTCCGGCGACGCGCTGACTTTTTGGATTTTGTAAAGTTTTATGCCGTTTTGCTCGTAATCGCGGCCGATTGTCGCCTTAAGGTTTTTGAGTTGATTTGAGTGGTGGATTTTATGTTGAGGGTTTATGTGGAGTATTTTGGGATTTTCGACGATTCTTTTGTTATGCGAGTTATATATTTCCGGAAATTGTTGGTTTCCGAGGTGTGGTTCAGAGTATTGAATTGTGATTTTGATCAGTGATATTTTGTGATTATTCAGGAGATCGAGATCGTATGCTGGGCGAGGGATTTTCCAGCGGATCTCGCGATTAGCACGTTTGCGCGTTGTGCTTGTCTGTGAGTGGACACCTTTCTTTTCACTGATTGGTTGCGAGTCTTTATTATACGTTTTACGAGCATGAGCATGCGTATGTGATTATGATTTATACGAGCATGTGTTTTACGATTATGCATTTATGAATATGCATCGACAAATATGCTTATATAATTATGTATTTCGAATATACATTTACATTATGTTTTATACACTTGCATGAAACTTTTTATGATTTAGTTTACACAGAGTAGTCTTAGTATATGTGGTTGTATCGATACACTTGCATCACGGCTGATCCCTGAGGATGTTCACCAGGGGGGACTGTTACCTTGTACCGATGTATTTCCGGGTGGGAACATATACCCTGACTTGATGCCTTTCTAGCTAGAATCATGTGTAGATCTGGGATCCCGTGATTCGGTGTACTAGCGTGGATGTGTCCATGAGTGACCCCGCGGAATTTTCCATGTATGCTCTATATGCGTGAGGAGTTAGAGTCTCCCTCGTGTACCATATTATTTTCATGCATTTAGACTCGCATATGCTTTTATAACATATATTATTTGGCGAAAGACATTTATTTTTGTCCACTCACTCTAACGGTTTATATGTCTTTCCCTGGGCTCTTTGTTTTCAATGCCCAGTTTGTAGTTCAAATTCTGGTGTTGCTCGTCGCAGTTGGAGGCTTAGTATTCGAGCTACTTTTCTTTCTCAGTATGTTTCTTGTTTAGCTTACTGCGGTATATTTATGTATATTTATACTAGAGGTCGCTCTGAATACTCTGATGTTTATACTTTCACATGATTTTCTCGGATTTCTGTAAGGTTACAGTTTTGCTTATTGCTTTATATTATAATATATTTTTGAGAAATCCGGATGGGATTAGTGCCCATGGTTTGGCTTTTATGGCATAGGATGAAGTGTATTTTCGGGTGCAGGTTAAGGGTAACTTCGCGATATAGTGAAACTCTGCCGAAATTTCTATGGTTTTTGAAAGTTCGTGTTTTCAGAAGAGATTTGATTCCGGTTTAGGAAACTAAATCGGGGTTGGGTCCTTTCAAATGCATACAATGTGAAATGCATGACATATTTATATTTCAGTTAAAAATGAAAGTTTATTTTCGTCCACTCACTCTAACAATTTTTTTATGATTTTATGTGCCTTTTTCCTGGGATTTCCGATTTTATTTGCCCAGATTGCAGTGTGTATTATGAGGGTGCTGGATGTCGTTGAGGGCGTCGAGTCCACCAGTCAATTCCTTTAGCAGTTGGTTCCAGCTCACTGTCAGTATATCTTTTGTGTTATTGAAGTCACTCTGGATACTGCTTCAGTAGTATTATCTTAGTGAGACTTTTGTGAATAGGTTGTCACTCGTATAGTTGTCGAGTTGAGTTTCTTTGTTTGTGAATCAGTATATTTATTGGAATTATGCTTTCCAATTTTGGATAATGTATCAGATTTAATTCCGGTCTTATGTTGAGAAATCCGGGTGGACATCGGCGGTCCACGATATTGTTTGTGGGTTTATCTACGGAGTGTCAGTTTTCTTTGCAGGTTTTTGGTTGTCTCTTTTACAAGGGAAGTTATGTCAAAATTTTCACAGAAACTCGTAGATTAGGGTCAGTCGTTAGGGCTTGATTCTAGATTACTAGTTAATCTAGGGTCAGGTCCTTTCAACTGTGGCGGGTTCTTTCCAAGAGTTTGATGCTACGGCTCAAAAGAAAGGAGTTGTTAGGGTTTGAGTATCTCACCTTCTCTCGGAACCAATTCTTTTTTAGAATGAGATGATCTTGGCCCCCGGAGTGAAGGCAAAATTAAAGTTCTTCTATGAAAACCTTGTAGGAAGATGTTCGCGATGCGGTTTGGTGTTTCATCCTACAAGGAAGTGCTCCATTCTTGATGGGGGTGTGTTTTGGCCATGATTGATGACTACAAGAGATGCCGATCCTCCTGCCAAGGAGTCACGGTCAGCAGTGAGAGCAGAAGTGAAGATTCAGACTCGGCTTTGGTCCCGACTCTCAATCCAAGCCGAATATTCAACTTGGTTTTGGTTTCTTGGAAGCACTGGGACTCAAAACACCTCCTCGTGGTTTTCGGTTTGAAGGCAACACTCCTAAACCCTGGAGTGAATTGTCAGCAGGGCTTTGGGCATCAAGTGAGAGTGATTTGGATGCCTCTCAGTCACATGTAACAAGAAAATTTCACCGTGTGGGGCCTATCGTCATCAGACATTCTGAGGGTTCTGCTATGGAGGAAGGGGATATTGTGGTGTCCTCTGGCACCAAGGGGGTAGCCGAAGGTACGAAAATCTCACCTAAAAAACTCAAACTCAATCCAGCAACATTTGTTATCCTACATGGGGAGCCAAAGAGATTAAAGGTTCCTTCCTTCCCGGATCGCTTGAGTGCGGCTTTCATTGCTTGTGTGGAAACACCTGATGAGGTAATTGTTCAGAGGAAGTGAGGTCTTGGTCGACCTCTTGGATCGAAGAACAAGCCAAACGAAGCTCCAAAGACTGTGGGGGAGCAAGAGAAAGAGATTGACAAGGCCCCTCTGCGTCTATCATATCCGGTCAATACTTCCTGCCCTAATACTAAGGGCAAAGAGAAGATGGTTTGAGGCACTAGTGGTGCCATGCTTATTTGCATCTTTATTTGGATTGCGAATTTCATTGGGGATGGCATACTCGCCACAATTGCATGTTTTGGGGTATATTCATCTTCATTTTCTCCATGTCTTTCATGATCCAGAAATATGCAAGTTTTCTTGACCTGTCGTCAAACTTAGCTTTTTAAATGAGTAGTACTTGCTCCGTTTTGTTTCATGCTACATTTGTTAATATAGGGTGCATGTCAGAGACATTTTCTTTGTACTATTCTGGCCCAGAAGGTCATTTAATAATATCTTCATTTTTCAAAAAAAAAAAAAAAAGTATGCTAAGCATTTGAATCTATTGAGTTTTTGAATAATTTATTCGCATTACGATAATTGACTATGCAAATGCACCTGATCATTAAGTTGGCCAAAGCATGATGTGGAATCAAGCCAAAAAAATAATACATGATATGGAATGGGATGCAATGCTCTATTGAATGTCCAATAATCCCAATATCATTCTTCGCTCACCAATTGAGAAGACCGAGTAGATTGAACCCATTAAAAATGTTAGATAATGGTTCGATTCGAAGAACGTTATAATAGCGTTTAACGTCTAAGCTCAAAACTGTTCTAATGGGCTGAACAATACCTTCAATTGTGATTGGCCAAAGCCCAAACAAAAATTCATTACCACGCGTACCGTTGGGCAAAGTGCCACTTCTCTTTCTTTTCTAACCATTTGGCCACGAAAACTGAACTTAATCGTACTATTTCTTAACACCTCAACAATAAGAGAGACTTGATTGGGAGGTTCACGATCAGATTCTGAGTGTAATTGTGCTAGTCGTCGATCGTGATCATATAACAAGTGCATGAAGAACTTGCCAAAGTAAGAACTTGATATAGAAACTCGATCATGAATCAACACTAAAGTGAAAACCAAACCTCAATAAATATAGATCACCGCAAAGAAATTTAATTGAATAATAACACTAAGGTAAAACTTGCAATCATCAACATATCGAAGTAATGAAGTTATGAAATAGATGGTTAAAAGTTGAGTGCTTTTTGTTAACATCGATCAAATTACTCATGCCGAAGTACTTATAATTAAGTATAACCATTACCATTGTTTTTTTTAAGTAACCTTTATCATTGTATGCAAACAATAATTCTATGGATGAGTTCATAAATCTCTATTAATTAAAGAAACAGTGTTTAGGACAGTTATAAAGTAGAACTTTGAGAAACTCAAAAAATACCATTCATTTTTTATAGCTTTAAACCAATATAAAATAATTAACAAGGGATAAAAAAGTAAAAATATTGGAAAAAAATTAATAAAACAGTTACATTGCTTTAGTTTTATCTTTTCTTTTCCTCCGCACCCATTAGGGTGTGAATTTCTGCTAGTATATAGTAAATAAAACGACATAGAAAGACACTTATAGTATTAATACTACAAAAAATTCAACTCCATTAATATTTAGACAACAAAGCACACATGCCTAAAATTTAAACCGAAGAACTACAAACTCAATCCATTAAGCACGTCAAAAAGATGATTTTGCCCTGTATATAATTGACAAAAAAACCATAAAAAGTATATTTTTTCCTCTCTCTCTCTCTCTCTCTCTCTCTCTCTCTCTATATATATATATATATATATATATATATGTATATCTCTATCTCTGCCGAGAGAAAAATATAGTAGCAGCCCTTTTTCGTCGTCGTCGAGCTCCGTCTAGCCCCGCAGCCGTCCATTTGCTCAGCCTCTCCACCTCTTCCTCGAGCTCCTACAACAGCTGCGACACGACTCCTCCTCGATTTCTAGTGTCGCGTAAAGCTCCGCCAATGGCGTCTAGCCTTGCGCTTCCGCATCTCCTTTCTAAGTTGCCATTAAGTAGTACTAGTAGCGCCGCGAGCTCCTAGCAACCTCCACCTCGTCGCCGTAGACTCATGGGTCATGGTCTCCACCTTCTCTCTCTCTCGCTGATCGAGGAGCCGCTCGGCTTTATTTTCCGGTCGTCGCGACCTCCGCCTCCAAGCATAATCGATCTTCGCCGTATCGATCTCGAAGCTCTTCAACAATCGATCTTGATTTTTTCCTTTTTTGGTTTTTAGTAGCTGGCGTAACAATTGGTTTTGATTCTTCTACGTTTGGTATTGATATTTTTCAAAACTAATGATGCATTTTTGAATCTGTTACTGCTATTATGTTTTTTAAGTAGCAGTGTGGTATTTGTCAGTGACATTGTTTCAATTTTTTTGTAGCAGTATTGTATTTTTTAGTAGCACTCTTTCGAATTTTTCAGTAGCATTGTTTCAATTTTTTAGTAGCAGTACGTGTTGTATTTTGCAGCAGCACCATTCTTAAAATTTATTTGTGCCATTGTTGTTTCTTCTTGGCAATTTCAAACTATCATTTTCTATTGTGTTTTCATGTTGTTTTCCTCTCTTTCATGTTTTCGAAGACTGCTAGATTTCCATTAATAAATGACATATCGATCGTAGACTACTTAGAATTTGTGTTTCTTGAAACTGCTACACAAATTGAAATGTTAACTGATATTATTGTTTTTGTGTTGTTTAGAAGTGTTACTGTATTTTTCGCAGTTGTTATTGTGTTTTATGTTGAGAAAAACTGAGATTTTGTTGTACTCATGATAATGCAAAAGTAGTGTGACTTTATTTAGATATTGCTATTTTGGAGCTGATATTGCATATTTCGAAGCTAATGTTATTTTTTTCAAAATTGATACTAAAATTGATACTGTATTTTTCAAGCTGATACTGCATTTTTCAAAACTAATACTGTATTTTCGAAGATGATATTGCATTTTTCAAAGCTGATATTGCAATTTTTTAAGCTGATACTACATTTTCGAAGCTGATACTACTTTTTTCAAAGGTGATATTGAAATTGATACTGTATTTTTGAAGTTGATATTGCATTTCTCAAAGCTGATATTGTATGTTCGAAGCTGATACTACAACTATTGAAGTTGATACTAATCATTATCAATTGTGTTATTGAATTTGTATTGGCAGCTATTGTGTGCATTTTTTAAGTTCATATTGCATGTAGTGTTGATGCTATTTTTTTTTGAAGTTGATACTGTATTTTTGAAATTGATACTCTTTTTTTGAAGCATATACTGAATTGTTATCAATTGTACTATTGAATGTGTGGCAACTGCTGCTAAATTTGTAATGCAATTGTTGTCGAGATTGTATTGAAATTGTTACTGAATTTATATCAGGGACTGATATTGAATTTTTATGAATGAAAGTTCTTTTGAATATGTATATAAGGGCTATTGATCACTTCTATAGCACTTTGATCATTCACATTTAATAACATGAATACTCCGGTCATAAAAACATGTTTAATTCATGAAAAATGGTATGTTCAGTGATTGAATTGGAGAAGAGGTACAACTTCCATACCTTCTATTAATGCCTTAGATTTGAGCAGCTATAAGAGCATCTTTAGGTACTGAACACTCATTTTTCCCAACAATCAGTGCAGCAATATGAGCAATGTATCAACAACAATTTGTAACACCATAGCAACAATTAAAAATATGTGCAGGATCAACTTTTGTAATAAGTAGTAGCAACAAATTCCAAAGTTGAATGAAAACAGTATCAGCTTCAAAAAAATGGTAACCACCTATTAGAAACAGTTAAGAGAAAAAACACACAAAATTCAACATTTGTACTATAAAAAAATACAAACATGCTACTACGATAAAAAAAATGCATCTGCTACTAAAAATATAAAATTTCTACATCATCTACACTAACAGTAGCAACTAACTATCAAATCTATGCCAAATACAAACCAAACATCACATTATACCATCACAACATCAATGAATTTGTTAAAACTAATATAAATCAAAGAGCAAAACATCAAGTAGCAGTGACAACAAACCAAATCAAATTCGTAAATAAGCAAATCACAATCTAATCCAACTATAGTAGCAGAGGCACAAGCGTCATCGAGGGTGGATTCTCAATCTTTTCTAGCCCCTAGCCTCTGCATCATCAATCGATTGTGCATAGTAATTTACACCTCCAGTTTATACTGCTACTGAGAAATCAAATAGCACTGCTACAAAAAATCAACATCTAAAAAAAGCAATGCGCCGCTGCACCGCAAGCCACACCTCTCTATCAACATTTTCAACAATCTATTTCAACAATTTCTAGTGAGTTTTAGGAAAATCTTCCTCATCTCCGATTATGATACTGAAAACACAACTATATTAATTAACTTCTACTGAAAAATTCAGGTACCTACTAATTAAAAAAAGTACACACATCTGTTACTAAATATTTTACAAATAAAACTGGAAAAAAATATTCACTATTACTGAAAATCACAAAAATGAACAACCTGATACTATAAAACTCAAAACAACTGATACTAAAAAAAAACATCAATTAACAATCATACATTGCACACATACAGCAACAAAAATATCAGTGATACTAAAAACCTGCAACTAAGCACAAAAACAACTATAAAACAAAACATTCATACTGAAGCTCTTATGGTTCAAAGATTTCTGGTTCAAATCTCTTTTGTTTTGCCTAAAACTTTAAAAATATAACAACAATCACATAATTTTCTTCGAAAATAACAAACATAACCTTCGATCAAGCTCATATAGTAATCATATATAAAAATAAATGATCTGATACTGAAGAACAAAAGACATACTTGGAACTAAAAAAACACATCAACAAAGTCGAGAAACCTCACCGAGAATCGCTTATTTGAGATTCAAAGATGGAATGATTCGAACTCAAGCAACTGCTACTCAAAATCACATATTCGTATATCTTTACTCAAAAACCCAAAAAAACTTCAAAAATCAAGCTTTAATCATCGAATAAACATCCAACATGGAGCATAATCGAGCATCGAATCAAACTTTAGAAACGAAAAAGTTGATGCTGAATTGAAGAAGATCAAATTGAGGCAGTAACAATCAGAGCTCTGATCGTTAGCTACCTAGAATTATGTTTTTTTTTCTTCATAAAATGGGGATTTATAAGGGGGAGGCCCGGAAGTATTAGAAATTTGCATGTGACACATGTCAACGCCAGATCAAAGTATCTTGATTTATAAGATATTATCCTTGATTGTCCAAATTAAGAGATCATATCCTAATATATATGTATTTAACTCCTCGTATGTCTCATTTAAAGTAATTTGGTATGTATAGTATTGCAACTTGGATTCAAGACACGTGTCTTACACAACTCCAATGATGATCATCCCAAAATATTAGATACAACTAGAGAACCTCTTCCGTTTGATCGATCCAGCTCCAAAAGCGTCGAAATTAGTTGATTATTAACGCGAGTTGGCTAAATCTTTATACTTGGTTAGTGGGAAACCATGAAAGAATAATACTACTTAAACCTAATCGAGGAATAGAATGAAGCACAACACGCAGACCGACATTCCATCCAAGAAGCTGCCACTCACTCACTTAGCTAGCTAGCACCTCGAACCCACAAAACGTGCATGCTCAGCTTTCAATTGTCTTAGTTTAATCATTACTTCGCAGCCATTAGGGTTTCTTGTTCAAGGTTTAGGGTTTAATAAACAGAGCAATATGGAAGTGATGGCATGCACGTAGAGGTGGATTGAACTTGGTCGTTCTTAGCTAACATCAATATTAGGTGGTATATATGCATATTCTTTCTTAATTTGCTCCCGTTCGACGTACTTAATTACATATGTACCTAAATATATATCATTAGAATTTTAAGTTCGAAGCACAATCGATTACCAGTAATGGAATAGCTAGGTTTGTGTTTTCATGGAAGCCATAGGAAAGGTATTGGGAAACTACAAGGAAGAAGAAGAGTACACGTGGTATCACGTGGATGAGGGATAAATATATCATCACTGCAGCTGCGTCAATCATTCGAAACCAATCCCCATGAATTCTCATCGTTGTAAAATTCAGTGTTTCCAATCATTAAGCTTAATGTTCTAAGCTTCCAAAATTTAAGAGTGTAAATAAACAATGGGATATGGTGTTAAATTCATCCTTCGAATAAATTAAATTTGTAGTATAACAAGTGTTTTATAGTCACTACTAGAAAAAGGACGAAATAGTAAAAATTTCGTTGTCTAAGTTGATTTTAGACGACGTCAATAAATTACATCGTTTTAAATATTTTTTCCTCGTCTAAGTCACACATAGACGACGAAAATGAGTCTTTTGTCGTCCAATTGAGGGATGAGATGACGCACTGACATGTCGTCGTCTAAGTAGTCACATAGACGACGAAGTGTCGGTACGTCATCTCATCCCTCACTTGGACAACGAAAATTACACACAGTCCGTCGTCTAAGTGAGTACTTAGACGACGCACCGACGCTGTGTCGTCTAAGTAGTCACTTAGACGACAAATATTCATTTTCTTCGTCTAAGTAAATACAATTATATATTGTGCCATATTATTTTCCTTTTCATTCGCTCATTCTCATTCTCATTCTCATTATCTCTCAATCATACTCTCCCCACACGTACAACTAGCACTATATATATATATATATATATCTCCGGCTCCGACCATCGATTCGCCATATATCGGTGAAGGCTAGGTACGTACGTAGTTGATTTCTGACAATCTTAATGTTTATATATATAATTAATTATACGTTTGATTGATTGCATTGGTAGTACGTCTAATATTTATAATTAAGTTAGATAATTGATTGATATATATATATTAGTTAATTAACTGTTATGCATAGATGTTTAAAATTTGGTTAATATTTAGTTAAAACGTACATGCATGTTAAATATATTAAAGTAATTGATGTATAGTATATTCACTGTTAATTAATAAAGGTAATTAATAAATATTTTAATTAATTATACGTTAATAAGGTAGTTGAAAATATGTATATATAATAGTTTAATAATTACTTGAAAATATGTATATATAATAGTTGACTAATATGATAATTCTTAAATTTCCTAGAAGTATGGACAAGAGTTAAATAAAGTTGCGGAATAGAACTGATGTCCGGTATATGGATGGAATAAGAGAATTTGTGAATTTTGCGATGGAACATGGTCATGGAAAGAAGCGTTTCAGGTGTCTGTGCAAAAAATGTCTTAACTATTAGTATGTGGAGGTTGATGTTATGATGCAACACCTGTACGAAAATGGTATGATGTGGAGTTACACTACATGGAGCGAGCATGGTGAAGCAGTAGAGTTCAGCTCAGCAGACTTCAGCTCAGGGTACAGTTACCATGGTGCCTTATCCAACGGCAGTGGTGTCGGCCCCTCTGCTTGGAACCCAACTGCGGATATGGTCCATGATGCGTTTCCAGGATTAGTCATGGTGGACACCAACACCAAGATGGAGGTTACAATACCACTCATGAGCATGATGACACATTCCTTGCTGCTAGCTTGGCCGCTGACATTATTGAGATTGATAAGTACAACATGATGCAACTTGAAGCCCAGACCCCGGTGTACTCTGGATGTCGAGAGAATGTGTTGCAATATGTGATGAAGCAAATGCAGATAAAAGTAAAGAACAAAATGTCAGTCAGTACTTTTGACGAAATTCAGGACCAAAAATGTAAATTGCTTCTTGATGATCACAATCTTCCTAAATCTCATTATAAGGTATGAAATATCATGAGCAGCCTCGGCCTAAAGTATAGGTTAATTGACGCCTGTCCAAATGATTGTGTGCTGTTTTACAAATAGTATGTAGATTTGGACTATTGTCTCGTATGTGGCCAGTGCAGATATGAGCAGAAAATGAGGAGTTCGAAAAACAAAATTCCTATGAAGGTTCTTCGATATTTTCCATTGATTCCCAGATTGCAGCGTCTGTACATGTCCCTATACACAACAGAGGTGATGCGATGGTACGCTCTGCCGTTAGCACTTGGCCAGTTATTCTTATGCCGTACAACCTGCCTTCGTGGATGTGCATGAACAAAGAATTTAATTTCCTTACGCTGCTAATTCCAGGTTCTAAATCTCCGAGGAAGTGCTTAGATGTCTACCTCAGACCTTTGATTGACAAGCTGAAACTGTTGTGGGAAAATAGAGTCCCAACTTATGATAAATTCACTGACACAATGTTCATAATGAGGGCAGTTGTAATGTGGACAATCGGTGATTTTCCAGCATATGGGATGTTGGCAGCCTGCAGAACGAAATGATACAATGGATGTCCTATATGTTTGGATGACGTGAACTTTAGTTGGCACGCGGGGAAGGTATGTTACCTGGGTCACCGTAGATGACTTCTTGACGATCACCCGTAGTGACAGGATGAAACTCATTTCAACGGGATGGTAGAGAATAACCCTAAAACTCGTAGTTGGTTTGGCGAAGAGATTTTAGAGAGGTTGAGCTATTTCGACTTTGGTGTGTTGACCAATGACAAAGATGTACAGAAACACAATCCAATACCTCCACATGATCTCAGCTATTGGCATCACAAAAATATATTCTTTGAACTCCCTTTCTAGTCGAAGTTGAAGCTGACGAACAACTTGGATGCGATGCACATAGAAAATAATGTGTACGACAGCATGGTGGGAACAGTTCTCGATATTAAGTTTAAGACTAAAGATACTCCCAAATCGTGCAAAGAACTGGAGTCTATGAATCTACGTCATCCCTTGTGGTTGAGGATGGATAGAAGAGGAGTAAACAACAAGATACCAAATACACCTTATACAGTGAAGCTGACACTTAGAGGTTCTGTATTCCATTGGTTTAAGAGTGTTTGTTATCCATCTACATATGTAGTTACTATAATTGGAGCAGTGGACGAGGTGCAACACAAGTTTGTTGGTTTAAAGACACATGACTATCACGTTATGTTGCAACGTCTGATTCCAGTGATAATTCGGCCATATTTGCTTCGTGACGTTGTAGAACCAATAATGGCATTGTGCAGATGGTGGCAGAGGTTATGCGCCAGACATTAAAAGAAGTCATGTAACAAACCGAACCAAAATCTACGTATAAATCAGCACGAAATAGAATTATCGTGAATTAGTAGTATCGCGTGGGTTGTTAACAATTTTTTCATCAGGCAAGAATTTGTGTTAACTTCCTTTACGAGAATTGTAGAATATTTAATTCCTATCTCATGTGAATTTTCGGGGAATTTTTCGGATAAACGAGCTATGTTTTAACGAATTTTGAAATGCGTAGGTGAAAATATTTAAAAGTGTTAATTTAATTGCTGATTTAATCGTGATCGTCCGATCTTGATCAAATCAGATTTGAACCGTTGATTTGAGCTGATATGTGTATGAGTATGTATACGGTATTTATACAATCTATTAATGGAAAGTTTCCTGCTTGGGAAAAATTCGTTGACCCGCGTTGACCACGGGTTCGACCCATTTTGCCGTGGAACTTTTTGTCGGTGGTGCGCTCTATTCCGGCCACCTTTGGCCATGTTCTTTGGTAAGAAATGTCAGGCTTGGTCCCCTCTTTCATTTGGCTTATGCATCACCGACGCTAGTGGCTGGAGGACGACGGTGGAATGCGATGAATAGCGGCCGAAACTGGTGGATTTTTGCTGGAGATGGAGGCGGCGCAAACGACGGCGATGGGGGTCAAAATTATGGGATTTTGAAGCCTTTGGGATGGTGAGTCTAACCCAAGTGGTCTTGGACCTTGCCGTGGCTGGACGGTGCTGATCGGAGAATGTGAATTCCGACGAGGTTTTTAAAACTTCACGGTGAGTTTTCGACATTTTTCAGTTAGAATTGGGCTTAGCATTGAACTGGAATGTGGTTAGAAATATTGAGATCATTAAACTGATGTATAGGTCGAAGAATTCTGGACTGGTGGGATTTCGGCCGCTGGTGGCGGTGGTCTGCGGCCCCACACGCCGCCGTGCGCGGCGGAGCTCCGGTGATGTGAAATTTTCGACGAAATTTTATGTCGTTTCACTTATTTTCTCGTGTTGAACGCAATAGTGAGGTTCATATTCGGATATGAGCTTGATAAAGTTTGGCGAGTATTTAATCAGACAATAATCCATTTAATTCACGACAATATTAATGGACGCTTTGACTATCAGTTTAATTGCCAGTCGTTTGATATTCGAGATTGGTTTGCAACTCTTAAAAGTGAGGAATTACAGGAAATTGAATTCAGAATTTGGTTGAGTTAGTAATTAAACAGAAAATACGTTATTTGAGTATACGAGATTCTCGATGTTATTACTCGCCAGATTATGATATTAGCTATTTAGTTTGAACCCCAATGATTAGATATTAATTTTAATCGTAATTTCAGGATCTTGAGTTAGTGGGCGTGTCTGATGAATAGTTATGCCGTTTGGAAGGTTTCAGCTTTGTAATTATCCCGACAAAATGCTGTGAGTGGACACTTTATTCTTACAATTGATTAGTGAGCCTATTTATTATTATATTCAGTTCAGCTTTCAGTTCCAGTTCAGTTTGTGCTTTCAGTACTCAGTATACTTTTTGGAGGCTTATTTCAGTTAGTTGTGCATCGATGCATTGGTTACTCGGATGATTCCCGAATGGCTCTAGAAAAGTAGCAGCACTTACCCCTGACATTCACGTCGTCTTTGTGTCAGGAATCACCTGACGACTTTAGTAGCTCGAGGTCAGAGAACCCCAACCACTGCCTCCACTTAAGCACGATACTCGAGAAGGGTCAGGAGTTCCCCCTCGACGTATCTTTTATACTGTATTTTTAGTATTTTAGACTCGCTACCAGATTTAGAAATTCTATTTACGGAAAGACATGTTGTAGATTTTATATTATATACCTTTGATTATTTTTGTCCACTCACTCTAACAGTTTTTATTATTTTATGTACATTTTCCCTAGGATTTTCGGTTTTATTTGCCCAGGTTGCAGTATGTAATATGAGGGTGCTGGATGTCGTCGAAGGCGTTGAGTCCAGCAGTAAATTCCTTCAACAGTAGGTTTCAGCTCACTGTCAGTATGTCTCTTATGTTATTAAAGTCACTCTTGACACTGATTCAGTAGTATTGCCTTAGTGAGACTCTTGTGATTAGGTTGTCACTCGTATAGTAGTCGAGTTGAGTTTCTTTGTATGTGAATTAGTATTTACTAGAAGTATGTTTTCAAATTCTAAATAATGTATCAGGTTTGATTCCAGTTTTATGTTGAGAAATTCGGATGGACATCGGTGGTCCACGGTATTGTTTGGATGTCCCTTTTATAGGGAAGTTATGTCAAAATTTTCACAAAACTCGTAGTTTATGGCCAGTCGTTAGGGTTTAATTCTAGATTACTAGTTAATCTAAGGTTTGGTCCTTTCAAGTCAGATGTGGTGGAACTGCAACAACAAATTGTGCACATTATTTGCAAACTAGAGATGATTTTTTCCCTGTTTTCTTTGACATAATGATTCACCTAATGGTCCACCTACCCGAGCAGGTGCTCATTTCTATTCTGGTCTAATACACTTGGATGTATCCTCAAGAAATGTACGTACAACTAATTAATTATACAGGTTTTTTGATCCATTATTTATTCCACTCGAGATTACTAGCTATATGTACATATTCTACAATTAATTAATTGAATGTTTGATTTTTTAGATAGCTTGGATAATATAAAAGATTCGTGAAAAATAGGTAGTCCCTGGTTGGCTCCATAGCAGAGACATACCTAATGCATAAGTGTGTTACTTACTGCAACAGGTACCTCAAGGATCCACCACTTCCCACCGCCTCCATTCCTAGTGTCTGCATCAAATATTCTGTCGTCACAAATGTCGTACAATCGTTTAGAGGAGTATTAAAGGAATCGTTAACACGAGAAGAACTTATTGAGGCACATTGGGTAGTGTTGCGAGACTGTGACAAAGTGGAGCCTTACATGATTGCATACATGAATAAGCTTCAGGCGTTAAATCCGGACAAGAGTTCGGCGTGGTTTGAAAAAGTGGTTAAGAAGAAGTTCCCCGATTATTTCTTCCAATGGATACGTATGTTTACTTATTTAATTTATATACATGTTTGTAGAAGTTAAACCCTTTGATTATATAGATATATATTCTTCCCATTTTCACAGATGATTGATCTACAAAAATTCGATAACCACGGGGGGGGGGGGGGGGGGGGGGGGGCCCAGTGGTCCTGGGCAAAGCACTTGCTAGCAGGGAAGCCGAATAGAAAGTATATTTACCCCGGATGTTTTGTGAATGGTGTAAAGTTTCATTCATTGGCCCGAGATGAAGGAAGAAGAACACAAAACAGTGGGGTAGCAGTTGGGAAAGACAATGATATATATTACAGGGCTCTTGTATATGTCGTTCAGCTATGTTACGAGAATGATGTCAAGGTTTTCTTATTCAAGTGCAAATGGTTCAAGGGTACAAAGGAAAACCTGAGCCTTTTATCAATCGATACAAACTCAAGCTGGTATGAGGATGAGCCTTTTGCTCTTACCACCTTAGTTAGGCATGTGTTCATCTTGATGATCCGAAAGCTGATGAATGGTGAAAAATAGTAAACCATATCTCTCATCGAGGAATATGGAATACGACAACAGCTGAAGGGATGCTGACGACTGAAGATGTTGAACCGCAAAGAGACATTATTGCATATCAAGAGTCTAATATTTCTGTCATCCACTCCGACATAATGGACCTTGTTCAAGCTGGTGAATGCTTACCCATGCCTAATGGTTGTATGAATCTAACTGAAGGTAAGATTATAGATGTAATTAATGAGGTCGATGAAGAAAAGACGCAGGATGACGACGAGGACTCACGATATTCGTCAGACGATGCTGAGTATGATGATGAGGAGGAGCAATCAGATAAAAGTGGTGAGGAGGAGGATGACGATTATGACGAGGAGTACAATTTACTGACAAGGAATATTAATTGGTAATTAATTATTGTAATTAAACTTTTTTGACGTGTAATGATGCATGATTAATTATATTATGAGGAGGAGTAGGTACTAATTCTGCTTTAATAATTAATTAATTAATTATAACTCTTAACTTTTTCGCATAATTAACTTCAAATTAATTAAAGAGGTCGCTTCGATGGAATATTTAATCCATACGACCACGTGTCACATTTTCCCTAAATCCTGAAACCTAGACAACGGAACGACTTTTTGTAATCCAAGGTAAACATAATTATATAACCCTAAATCCTAAACCTTTATCTTAGACAACAAAAATAGGTCATTCTGTCGTCTAAGTAAACCCTAAATCTTAACCCTAAATCCTAACCTTTTACCTTAGACGACAAAATGACATGTGTTCGTCATCTAAGTATTCACTTAGACGACGCACATGTGGCCACTTCATCGTCTAAGTCATGTTATCGTAATTTCACATCTAAGACAATGACCATGTAGAACATGTCCCAATGCATATTCTTTTTTTTCGAGAGCATAAAGTAAACAATTCTTGGAGTGTGAACGTCGACGGTTCCAAAATAGGAGTTACGGATTTTTGTTTATCCACGTTTTCGGTTTGTAAAAATTTCGGTTTTATGGTTGACTGTGCCGTTGAAACCCTTAACGAACTTATTATTTACTGAAAATTATTCTACTTTTATATTGTCTTATGCTGAATGTATCCAATTGTTGTTTTTTCTAAATTCAATTTCGTTAATATTGATGTTCAATGAGCCTATACTTAATAATACTCAAGTTATACACATTAGTAAATACTTAATAAGTTTGAAAGCGTAAATTAATTCGTCGTCTTAAATCCCACTTTTTATATATACGATTCTTTAATTGATATTTTACAATAACAAAAAATCGAATAACAGATCGAAAACTTCCTTATGAATTATTTTTAAATATTATCTTTATAGAAATTGTAGTTAGACGATGGAGAGACCTCCTCCTTCGTCCAGGTGAGCACTTAGACAACGGACACGGCCAACTCTGTTGTCCAAGTTCAAATTTTCAGCAGTCTAAATTCCACCGCCATTTATTTTGGGAACCGCTCAAAATTTGAATTTAGACGACGGAAGCTAAGTTTATGTCGTCTAAGTAATCACTTGGATGACGGAAAGGTCTCCTCCATCGTCTAGGTTCAAAATTGTGAATGCTTCCCAAAATAAATGGCGGTCAGCTTCCACCCGCCAATTAATTCGGGGAGAAACCCGAGATTCACTTAGACGGCGGAAGGAGAAGTTTACATCATCTAAGTAGACACCTGGACGACGTAAACTTAGCTTTCCGTCGTCTATGTGAGATGGATTTCACTTAGACCACGAAATCGTCCCCTTCGTCGTCTAGGTGAAACAGTATAATTTCAGAGTCTGGACAGTTTCAATCGATATCACTCTCTCTCACACAATTCTCTCTTTCTCTCTCTCTCTCAAACTCCGGCTCCGATGTCTTTCTCCGTCTCCCTCTGGCGACTCCCATCGGTCGGCCTCCAGCTCATCCGCCGCCTCCCACCTCCTCCACTGTCGGCCTCCTCCCTCCCTCCACCTTGTACGTCCTCCTCGCTCCCTCCCTCCACCGTACGACCTCCTCCCTCCACCTCTGACGCCTCCCACCGGAACCGCCACCGGCCGGCCTCTTCCCACCGTCGGTAATTTTTTTTTTACGTATGTATGTATTTATAATTTCTTTTTAATATGTATTTAGGTATAGTACTACGAATTTAGGTATAATACAGTGTATTTGTGTTTAATTGTAAATTGGTAAATTCGATAAATTGGTAAAATAAAGATCGGTAAATATTGTAAATTAGTAAAATAATAAATTGGTAAATATTTGTAAATTAAGTAAATATTGTAAATCATTAATGATTGTAAATTAGTAAATATTGAAAAAAGATAAAAATAATAAATTTCTAAATATATTATAAATTATGTAAATATTATAAATTGGTAAAGTTTATAAATTGGTAAAAATTATAAATTGGTAAACCCTTCAGCTGGTCCATGGGCTGCGGCGACTGGAGAAATTCCTAATGGCCCAGTTATACAGAGCAATGACGATAACATCCTTTCTAGCCGATCATTGATGTCAGAATGTGCCAAGGAGTCGGCCTCCGAGTCTATTCTCTACAACGCGTGGTGCAAGGTCAGGAGGGTTCCGTTAGACCCTCAACCGAAAAGGACCCGAGGACTCGGAAAGAGCGGAAAATCCGAGAAGTTGTTCAAGGCGTCCGGCGAAAAGATCCAGTTGCCGTACGACGATTTCACCGATGGCCCTCCTACCTCGCAGTTAGCTAGTCTCTCATCGCACAGTATCAAGGCAATTATTCGTAACAAGGGGAAGGTATTGGAAGGTGTTTAAAGAAGGGGAAAGAGTTGCGCCTAACTGGAAAGGGTTGCCGGACTTGG
The DNA here is from genome assembly GCA_946800695.1 of Geum urbanum. Classification (NCBI taxonomy): domain Eukaryota; kingdom Viridiplantae; phylum Streptophyta; class Magnoliopsida; order Rosales; family Rosaceae; genus Geum; species Geum urbanum. The sequence continues at coordinate 51,544,000 of OX327009.1, read as the reverse complement.
AGAAGGGGAAAGTGTTTAAAGAACTCTCAGTAATACAAATTTAAATTCATTTTTTAATAACCAATAAAAATCATAATTTCATAATATATACTATTTAAATTTTTTATTCTTTTTTTTTGTAGGTATAGTGTGCGGTGGATGGCACACCGGGGATACTTAGGCACATCAACACCACCGACAACGCCATCTGCCGTGATTGGAAGTACGAACTTCACAAGTATTACTTCCAATTTGGCCGCTCGCCTACCCCTGTAGAGCTGCGTGGGGATATGGAAGATGAGTGGGAATGGTTGGTCAACCACTTCGAAGAAGAATTGTATCGGGTTCGTCTTTTTTATTTATATTGACGAAATCGAATAATTTATTTTTTAGTCATTTATCAGTTTTTTAATGATTTATGTTGTCGAATAGACGAAATCAGACCAAAATAAGGCCAATTGGGAGAAGAATGGCAAACATCATACCTCCGGCTCCAAGCAGATGATACAAATCGTCAAGGAGCACAGAGATAAGGGCTCCAAACACCCTTATATGGATACTTGCATCACCGTTTACGTGACGCCTGGGCTCGAAAATGAAGCGAGTCAAAGTGGCGTAAGTGTCGTATATATTTCTTCTCAATTAACGTAATCATTATTTATTATTTATTAAACTCTCATATAAATTTATAGTTATTTAATTTTATTATTATTTTCAGGCGAGGTTGGTAGAACTGGCGCAGTAGGAATTGACCAACACGCAGCTTGCACACTCGGATTTTCTGTCGGAAGACCTGCCTCTTCTATCGAGGGAGAGCCAAACTGCAATCGCCGATGAGGTATACGGTCGTCGAGCTGGCAAGGAGGTTAGGGGGTTAGGATGCAAGACGCAGTGAGATTTATCTTCTGACTCATCTATGGCACGCTCGGCGATGACAAGTGCTCGGGATGCGGCGGTCCAAGTAGCCCTTGAGGAGGCTCGACTCGCACGGCCATAAACGCTATTTATGCGTCAGAAACTTGATGAGCAACAAGTGCAGATAACCAATCTCTTCGCCCCCATGCCAAACACGGTTCAACAAGATTGTCGTCTTGCTCTGACCCCACACCTCGATGACAACGACATGACTGAAGGCGGGAGACTCAGCGGTGCGTCTACTCCTGCCGTATTTACTTAGTTTGTACGTAGTTTTTAATATTTCATTTTTTCGAACGATATTCATGTACATACAATTTTTAATTATTTATATATTTAAATTAAATTAATTATTTTAATAATATTTTACTTTAAATTTTAATTTTAATTTAAAAAAAATTAAATTCAGTTAGACCACAAAATCATATATACATTCGTGGTCTAAGTCATCACTTAGACTACGAAATAGTTTCGTGGTCTAAATCATCACTTAGACCACGCAATAATTATGTACTCTAAGTTGTACTTGGACGATGGACCATTTGCGTCGTTTAAGCCGTCACTTGGACGACGGAATGATATATTTCCGTCGTCTAAGTACTTAGACTATGACACTTGAACGGCAGACTTTAGACGACGGAGATTCCGTCGTCTAAATACTTAGGCGACGGAAACTCGAACCTAGACGACGGAATAACTTCGTCGTCTAAGTGCGTTTTTTTTGTAGTGAGTAGTATTTTTCTTTTGAAAACTTGTTAAATAAGAGACTTTGAAATCGTTCAAATAACAATTCAAGTAATGCACGCAGTCATTTGAGCTAGAGAGAGCGATACAATTCAACAAAAAATGATACCTTGTAGTAAAAAAATTTCACATATAACTTTCCTTGAAAGGACCACTTATAACTACCGCTGGAAACACTATAGTCGACGAGATTTTTTATCTCGTCGGCTATAGTTTTAAAAAAATTTTTATTTATTTTATAATTTTTTTTTTAAAAACTCGTCGGCTATAGTACTATAGCCGACGATAATGGGTAAAAACCTCGTCGGCTATACTATTACCGACAGGTTTTAGCCAGCGATTTTAGCCGACGACACTGAAAAATCGTCGGCTATAGTCTCGTCGGCTATAGTGCGTCGGCTATATTATAGCCAACGATGTTTTTGCCAATTTTTCGTTGGTTATAGTATAGCCGACGATTTTTTGTTGATTTGTCGTCAGCTATAGTGGAAATTGTCCACTATAGCCGACGACAAAAAATCTCGTCGGTTTTTTTTTTTGTCGGCTATAGCGAAAATGCTGGTAGTATAAGTATGGTGTATCAAAAAAACTAAGTATTTTTTTTTTGCTGGGAAAAAAATGTACTAGATTCAACAAAAAACGTACAAGTTACATTATTTTCGATCCAATAATGGTATGTTGCAATGTCGAGTTTATTCTGTAGTGTCCAAAGACAAAAAGTACATAATGACCTATACATAGTGAGTTATGTAAGAACTGAGTCAAGAAGTGACGGATTAGAATTTTTTTTCTAGGGTTTCTTTTTAAAGACCATCCGAAACTACACAACTTAGGTTTTATTAAGGTAATGTGAATTATATTGATAGATTGAAAGTAATTTTTATGGAAAGTTATGAAGGAAAAAAAATCTGATTGTTAGGAAAGCCAATATTAGCAAGAAAATAAATATATTTTGATGTTGGACATGCCTTGTATTCTTTCACAGTTGACCCCGCAAGCATCCCTAAACCTGGAAAGTCGCTAATAGTCCACATTACCGCTGCCTTCATCAAGAATACCTCATTGTCTACTCGATCAAAAGTATGGACTCCAACGACCCATAAATGTATTAGCTCCTCGATCATCGGCTCAATGAGTACACTAAGGCACTTTCCGGGAGATTTAGGGCCTGGAATCAACACTGATAACATGTTATATTCCTTCTTCATGCACATTGACGGTGGTAGATTGTACGGCATCACAACAACGGACCATGTACTATGCAAAGTTCCCATTGTTCCGAATGGATTGAAACCGTCTGTTGCTACTCCAAGGCGCACATTCCTGCAGTCCCGTGCAAAACCTGGAAAAGTTCTGTCAAAATGTTGAAACGCTTCTCCATCAGCTGGGTGGCTGAGGCTACCAGCCACGCATATCCGCTCCCCCAGCCATCGCATATGTTTCGCAGTGTGTGGGGACATAAACAAGCGCTTCAACCTTGGTGTTAAAGGGAAGTTACGAATTATTTTTTTGGGAATATCATTCGTATATGGCTTATATCTTTCAGAATAACACACTGGACAAATCCTCTCGTTTACAAGCGCCCCCCTAAACAACACACAGTTAAACTCACACGCATCAATTCTTTCGTAACCCAGTGAAAGATCACTTAAGATTTTTTTTATTCTCGAGTATGAACAGGGGAATGTGTGCCCTTTAGGAAGAAGTTTATTAATGTAAACACATAAAGAGTCAACACTTGTGTCCGACCATCCATTTTCATTTTTCATTTCCATTGCATCTAATATGGCACTCAAAACAGTTTCCTCACTGCCTTCATATAATGGGGTCTGTGACTCCTTCAATAATCTATCGTACTTTTCATAATCATCGTCTACCATGTCATTGAAGTTCATGCCCGAATTATCTTCCACTAATTGTTGGGGTGCATCTGCATGGTATCCAGGATAATAGGGATATGCATCATGTAGAATCTCCAACTGCGGGTTCACTGAAGGACCGGCACCACTAGAAGGACCGACTCTGTCTTGAAGCCACTGTCTTCGTTGACTGAGCATTGCCGGTTCACCAGAAACTTCCCCGTGAAGGTGCCAGACTGTATAAGTAGGACTCAAATCACTGTGTGATAAGTGATGATACATGACATCCATAGTAACCTTGAACGGACCGTTCTTACAACGTTTGCACGGGCAGAAGTAATAATCGGCTCCGTTACTGTGTCGCCGGGCAAAATTCATGAACTCGAATATGCCTGTGATGTACCTTGGATCAGCACGATGATATGACATCCAAGTTTTGTCTGGGAGTCCGTCCATGTTTCCTGTCAACATAAACAATCAATATGAACAAAGTTACCATGCCACAGTTGCGATTCAACCAAAACCCCACACTTCTTCGTCTTATGCCTCCGGGTTGGGTCTTATCCCCTTCAGGGGAACACGACATTTGTCAACGTTTTTGCACCCATGCGTTTCAGCTCCAGTTTAGGGAAATTTCTGCAGCATCTCCCTATAGTTCCCCGAGTGCACACATATCTAAACAACCTAATTTGCACTCGGGGAACATTTAAAGGAGACACTGTCGAAACCATATCCCAAAACTCAAACTGAAATCACATGAATAGCAAAAGGATCAACAAAGTCATGTTCACCTAAAGTGTCCAAAAATGGGACAATTCGAGAATCAACAACTCAACTCGATCAACTAGATGAGTTGTTGATTCTCAAACGGGAGTTCTAAGTTGATAAACACCACAATTATATATAGCCATACGCTCGATTTCATGATTAACACTAATAACACTACTAATTAAGGCTCGAATACACATAATCTACACTAATCATCAATTAATTTCACTAAATTTAACCAAATTTCAAACATTAATCATGAACCCATAACATGATTTATCACAATTCAATGATTAAAACACTAAAACTACAACATAACACCAAATTCAATTCAACTTCAAACATTTCGCCAAAACTTCAATTTCACTTCTAATCATCAATAAATTTCACTAAACTTAACCAAATTTCAAACATTATTCATGAACCCATAACATGATTTACCACAATTCAATGATTCAAACACTAAAACTACAACATAACACCAAATTCAATTCAACTTCAAACATTTCACCAAAACTTCAATTTCACTTCTAATTTAACATATTATAGTCATAAAGAGGGTTAAAGAGATACAAATCAAACTAACCTTACTCAAGAATCAAATCAATGGCAAGAACAACCTTCTTTCTCAATTTCTTCAAATTTCTCCCAAAATCGCCCAAAACAGCTGCAGAACGACGGGGAACTGTTTTTCTAAAATTCTAACTTTATGAACGGTTTGACTTTAAGAAGAAAAGTAGATCCAGATTTTAAAAAAACGATGCGACGTAGATTAGTTTGGTCGCTTCGAATGAAAAAGTAGTCGCCTCAGTTTGTTGAAGCGACAACTATGAATCTACGTCGCCTCAGTTTGTTGAAGCGACGTACTTTTTATCAAGGGCAATGTACGTCGCCTCATCTAAAATCGGAGCGACGTAGAAATATAACTACGTCGCCCCGATTCTCTCCTCTAGTAGTGGTTTATTATCATTAAATGGAAACCATAAACATTAATTGATGTTGCCTTCTTGATTGCAAACTTTCATTATTTTGCGTGGTCCATTTTCTTCCCTTTCAACATAACAAAACTATCCTAAATCCTCTAATTCAAGGCTAAACCAAAAATTCTACGTTGGACAAAATACAAAATACAAAATACAAAATACAAAATATGTTACCTCAGCTCACACACTCAATTGTGTAAATTTGCCTTAAACATGAAAAAATCATAATAACTAGCTAGAATAACCTTACAATACTATGAACTGAACTGAAAACTACTAAACTAGAGCACAAGTAATGAACATTGAGTTGAGAACATCCTATCGACTCTACCATTTTTACAAGATCATCAAGGGGTTAAACGTACCTTTTACGTAATTTGTACCGTACAATGGTGATTTAGAGAGAAAAAAGATTTGAAATGGGGTGCAGTTGGCAAACACAAAGGACGTTATTAGAATCAAAGACAAGATTTAACTTTGTTTCATCGCCGTCCCGGAAGAATTGGTATTCTCTTAATCAACTCTAAATCTTATATAATCAAGTCAATAATCTAATCCCTCACACCACGCGGCACTGAAGTTTGAAACTATGGCTCCACGCGCATCCGTGTGGGCTTTAGCGATCACGCGATAAAGTGGAGGTATTAACCCGCCGACGCGCGGTAACCATTTGCCGTCAAAAGAGAAGTGACGGTCTTCACTCGAGTCAAGCCGCGATTGATGCTCCCACCGTCATTAGCATTAGACATTCGTCTCCTATTCCAGAGTATATTGGATTCTCATGTTCTTGAGCCATTCAAGCAATAAATCCCGACATTCAAATTTGATCAAGATTATACATCAGATCCTTTATAAAGATGAAATCACAAATTCACAATCTATTTGAAAATTCAAAATTGCCGAAGTGTTTATGATGTGTTTGTTGAAGAGTTAAAATTATGATTTACATGAGCTTTGATATATGGTCGATAATTAGATTATAATCTAATGATAAAAATTCATGCCGTAGTCAATTTTGTCAGACACTAATATTGTCGTCACCTCTCATCTGAAAAATGCATACATGAACCCTATAACTTTAAAAAGAATCTACTGTATGTAATTCTAGAGAATTAATATAATAGTAAAAGTTGAGCTACTACTGAAATAGTTAGTTAATGGAAGAAAGCAAACTACGTCATTCATCATATGAGCACATATATATTGACACATTCTTGAAAAAGCAATGTGGGTTTTCCAGCTTCTATACCCCATTGCAGTTTTCTCTCTTTCTCTTCTTCCTCCTTTCTAGAGAGAGAGTGAGGACACTGGCTAAGAAGGATCATCAAAGGTGGGAACCAACAACAACTCTAATTTGTCTTGGCCCTCATCTTTGACCCTGTTTGTATTCTCAAAGCTTTTCTCTTCCAGGCATTTCATATCCTTTCACAGGCTCCAAATTTTAAGAAGGAAATCTATCTCCCCACTCCAAAAGATTTGCAGATTAGTGCTGGTTGAGGTAGTTAACCATCCATTAAAGACCAATCTTCCAGTTTCTAGCTAATTAATCTGTGAGTTTAATTTCCCACGTACTTCTTCTTTCTCATTTTACATCCCTGTCTATCTCTCTGTCACTTGTCTCCAAAATAAATGACTAAATGAACATTCAAGAATAAGACAGAACAATTCCTAATCCAAGTTTCTGCCTTCTCCTCCAATCCCAATTCCCACAAAAGTGTAATTCTTTCCCCAAAGTGTTGTTGTTTCACTACTGTGAATGCGTGTTGTTTTCTCGAGTGATGGGTTGCGCAAGCTCGAAGACAACTCCGCCGCGGTGCCGCCACTGCCAGAAGAGCTATTCTTCTCCGGCGATATCTCGGAGCTACTCAATGCACGTTCACCACCCGCCGCAGAACAGAGGCGACAGCTACCACGTCGTTGCGCTCACCTCCTCCACCTTGGGATCGCTCAACAACAATCGGATCGAGTACGAGATCAAGACCATTGCCAATGAGCTCGATCATCACATCCACATGTTGAAGAAGGAGACGATCAAAGTTCAAGACTTGGAGGAGGTTGAAATGGTAAAGGAAAATGAAAACGAAAACACCAAGGAGTTTTCAATGGGACTAATTGAGGCCAAGACTTGGTCCAATATGATCAACCAGAAGATTCCCAAGATCATACCGAAAACTCCGACCAGAACGCCGCCGGGAGAGCCGGAGATGATCGACGCTTGGGAGTTGATGGAGGGTCTTGAAGACACGAGTCCTATAAGATATTCAAGTCATCATCTTCGAAGCTTCTCTTTTGATGTTGTTAAGGAACCGTGTCCTGTTTCTGAATCTGGTTGTGTTGTGGATCGTCCTAAATCAAGGTTTAGTGTGGCTTCGCCTCAGCAGCAGCAGCCTATGTGGCTTCAATGTGAGAAGGAGAATCTGAATTCTAATCTGCAGTTTGATCCGGAAGTCATTTCCGGATTTAGAAAGTCTTTCGAGGAGCTCAAGAACGATGATCCGTTCCATTTTTCAGAGGTGGATACTCAAAAGCAACAGCATTTCGAGGAGGACTACTTGCCATTTTCGGATGACAAGAAGGAGGTAGAGAGCGTGGTATCGGACTATGAATGTGAAGTGGTGCCTTTTGGTAAGGGAAAGGATAGAGAGAAAGTGGTGTTGTACTTCACTAGTCTTAGAGGTGTGCGAAAGACATACGAGGATTGCTGCCATGTGAGGGTGATTCTAAAAGGCCTAGGTGTGAGAGTTGACGAGAGAGATGTGTCAATGCATTCGGGGTTCAAGGAGGAGTTGAAAGAGCTAGTGAATGTGGTTTCTTTGCCCAAAGTGTTTTTGGGGGACAAGTGCATTGGTGGAGTTGAGGAAATAAGGCAATTGCACGAAGAAGGGAGGCTCGAGAAGTTGCTTGAATCTTGTGAAAAGTTGAGTGACGGTTGTGGAGGTCGTGGCGGAGTTTGTGACGCTTGTGGAGATATAAGGTTTGTGCCGTGTGAGACATGTTCCGGGAGCTGTAAAATTTATTACGAAGATGAGGATCATGATCAAGACGAATCAGATGAAGGCAGAGAAGAAGAAGAAGAAGAAGAAGAAGAAGAAGAAGAAGCAAAGAAGGGTGAAGGTGGCTTCCAGCGGTGCCCAGATTGTAATGAGAATGGCCTAATACGTTGTCCCATTTGTTGCTATTAGTGTTCTTACTGTGGCCTATCTAAAAATCCAGGTACTTAGTTTTGACACCCTTCTTTTTGTGCATCCTTTTCATGTGGGATTTGGTTTCCCATCTTTGTGAGTTGTTGGTTGTACTTGTACAGTAAAAGAGTTATGTATGTAACATTTCATAAGGAATTGAAATGAGAGAAAAACTGCATTAAGGAAACAATGAATAATGTTTCAAGCATGCAGGTTGCCTCAACCTCAGCAGTGTTAGTTTTGGTTTTTCTCAGAGAAGAAATGAGAAAGGCTTGTATTGTTTATGACTATAATTGTATGTCCTTTACAAGAATATGAAGAAATATATTGTTAGAATCTTATTACAGTTTCTGTGAAAAGAGTCGGCTAACAACTTTGATCATTGATACTAACTCCTGGACGTTGTGGCTACCAAATTAACCAGATTATGTGAAAGCTTTCCTACTATAATTTATGAAACAGATATCTGACTTGAACTTGATTCAAAGTCAGTCCCCTAAGGTTGTTATGACCAACCGGATGCTATTGTTTATGTCTAGCTAACCTCCAAATCAACCCCTAAATAAAGGAAACACCGAATGAAAATTCAATTTTCTAGCTACTGCTACAATACTATACTGCATGTTCGCCAATAAAAGATGGTTGAGCACTTGAGCTGGCACGATCGTGCTAAATCTTGAGCCTCAACCTAAGTTACACTCCTTAACGTCCAACAATCCTTTGCTTGGTGGGATATCTGTAAGTTTCTCTTCAAATCATATTCAAGTTGGTTTGAGATCTGCCCTGACTTTGAGTGTGAAGTAGCATCTCTCTCCTTTAAACTTCAGTCGAAGCATAAAATACTATATGCAACTTATACTCAATATCATATTTAGGGTTACAGTAGTTGGAAGCAACCATCTCAGAGATGGGAAAGGTCATCAAACATGTTGATGGTAAAGTATAACAAGCAAGTTAGAAGGTTCATCTATCTGGGTCAAAGTTTGGCGAGTGAATCAAAGTTTGGGTGACCTGGTCAATCCACCGTCTTTGGACTTCAGACCACTAGAAGCCACAATAGTATGAAAACTAGGAAAGAAAGCCATGGTAGATTGCCCTTCATCTTCTCAATAGGTACTACATTTTGAGCCCCTAAAAAGCGTCTCCAAGTTGATCAAATATTTCCTTTGATTAAGTCGCAACCAAATAAAGAACTCCCTCCTTAGCTAAGGCTTCGTTGGCAAAGCAAATGTGTGACCCTTAATCTGATTTTCAGGGCTTGAAATCACCTGAAACTCATGAACTCGTAGTAATCAAGTGGCGTAACAAAAACCATTTAAATGGTGAGAAAAAATCCATCTTGGTTGTTGAGTGTGTCGTAATCACACCTAAAAAATATGAAGCTATGCACGTTAGATTTACCATGTGTTTAGTACAAGATACGAGATTTTTAATTTAATATTAAGAACGTATAAAGAGAAAATTATTAACATTTCTTATACATTATTTATTTTTTTCAGTTTAATATTGAAACTTTCTCAATATTTTAGACTTTAGGATACGGCGCTAATTAATTTAGTAGACTAAACGCTGCAGAATATAATATATGGAGATGGTACCATATAGAAATGGTGATGCCAAGAAGGGACACCAGCATACTCCAAAGTATAATGAGTGCCAAAAACGTATCCATCTATCATCACCTGCTCACAACTCTCATGTCTCATGGCCTTAACAAATCAGCACCAGAAAACCGCAATGGGCTAAGTGACATTTTCCATCTAATCGATTCATGTCCTTTCAATTTGGGTTGTTCAAAGAGATAGAATTCATTGATGGTCACCCAAAAACAGAAGGAGGGCAATGCCCTGACAGCGGAACAAGAACATTTCCATTAATTCCTGGGACATTATCTAAAGGTTTCATTTGGGTCCACTCCTCCACTGGGATTTTCCATCTTTGCAAAAAAGTGGATTCAAATTAATAAGAACATGTTACTAAAGTCCATGTTGTTGTTGAATCAATATGGTTGTTACAATATTCTGCTGGTTTTCTGGAAAGTGATACCCCAAATGTGAAGAAAAGGAAGCCAAATTCTAAGCCTTTCTAGTTGTATATGTGATTTCAAATGATGGAACTCTTACACTGCCATGTTTACAAGGCCGTGATGCTTGTCGGAATTGTGGACTTAAAAGTAATAAAGCTCAGATCTTATAAACCAAAACCCTAGGATTAGTCGATCTTTGTCCATGCCATAATAGTAAAACGGTACATCTAGCAATGCGGTAAGAGAGATAGACACATAATCATCTTTCGTGTTTTAATTTAATAACGGTTTTCAGACTTGTTGGTCCAACATTTGGTATCAACATCTGCAAGAGAACAATTTACTGTCAACATTCAGAAATCAAGGGGTCGTTGGGAGGTAAAGACTGCTATGCTGGAATAATGCCTGGTAGAGGGATTGGTTGGCAGATAAATAGTGTAGCATTATTAGAGAAATTAGAAAGTAGTTGATGGGAAGCCTACGTCTACCAGAGCCGGTCTTGAATATATGCCTCATAGGCCTGGGCCTAGAACCTTCGATGAGAAGAGACCCCGAAATGAGACTTGAATATGTACAATATATATATATATATTTAGGCCCTTGTTTTTATATTTAGCCTAGAACTCCATGATATTTTTGACATGTCAGGGCCATCCCTAAGCCTACCTCTTTAATTTGGAAGTAACCACAACCGTTTCTGTCTGCCTCTGGATTATGAAGAGCTTTAGGAATTACTGTGTTTACAAAGAGTTCAGATATGGAAGAGTCTGAAGTTGACTTAATGATCTTGACGCAGTGATCTTCAGGTTGTTTTTGGGAGTCTACAAAGTCAACCATGGTTGCAGAACCTCAAGGGTGTTTGCCTTCCATGAACATTCAGTTAAATAATAATGTCAACCATGCTGATCAGGAACGTTGAATGAGTCATTTTGATTTGATGGTCAAGGCAGAATAGAATGAGTTCTATATCCATTCAAGTTTTGACTAAATTCTGAACATTGTTTTCCACTTTTCATTCTACAAACTTTGATAGTGATGATTTGTTTGGAGAGACATTTCTTTTATACTAGGCTGGCATTTAGTAGATTATTAAAAATGGCATACTAGAGAAATATGGTTACTTATTTGCTGTCATGACTGCCCAAATCAGCTGCAGCCTTGCCTGCACGAGACAGCATGTCCGAAACCCAAAGAGCTCCCTTGGAGAAGTAGCTGCTGTTCACGACAGCGCTTCCTGCAGCTAAGGCTGCTCTACCAGTAACTGTTGCTGCTACCACTACAGCCGTTCCAGTAGCAGTTGCGGCCGTTTTAGTGATATCAGAAACATGGTAGTTCTCGTCTATGGAATTGACAACTTCCCTGCCTGCATGAATTTTTTCGGTGAGGCCAATTCGATTGCTAAGCTCGTAAACCTTAGCTGCTGCGGCTGCTGAAACGCCGTAGGACTCATCAAGAGCTTTGGCCTTGATTAATGTATCTTGTCCCAGATAATATCCCTTGGCTACCATTGTTTTGACAACTTCCTGAGCAACAGTTACTGCCTCTCCAGGGCTAGAAATGAACTGGCTTGTGTGAATGGCCTGGAATAATATCAAGGGTAACTTAACTGGGAGAAAAAGATTAAGAACAATGGAACATTAAGGAATATTTGAGATTATCGGAATCTAAGCATCAAAATCACATTTATGAAAGGTACTATAACCATTCAACATAATACTTAAAATAAGAGACAATTGAAGTTCCAAATCACATAATGCATTAGATCTGGTGTGAATCTGTAATTCAATCCCGTTCATAGGAGTTTCTGACATACCGTTGAGCTAGTGTGGTTTTCAGAGTTGTATGCCTGACTGGTCCAAGGATCAACTTCATCAACATAGTTTCCCAAACGTGCTATGCATACACATTGATCTACAATTCTGGATCCCTGAAAGTTTATAAAGAAAGGCTTAAGAAAAATCTAGTGATTACTCAGCACCAAACATGTGTGGCATACTTTGGACACAAATCTCATTGGTGGTTACTGGTTAGCTGTCATGAATCAATTAAGTGCCATGCTTTGCTCTTCGATAAATTTCCAGATATTAGAAACGATATGGTGAAATACGACAAGACACTTGTGCTGTGTACTTTAATTGGACCTTTAGAGCTAATCACACCTACCAACTCAGATATATAGTCCATGAATGGCCTAGAGTGTGCTATCAAAACTCAGGGATATATAGGTTTCAAAAGTAAAGTTTTCAACTCCGGGAGAATTGTCAGGGTAGCATAACCAGCAACTTACACTGAGCAGCACAGCAGTTTCAAGAGCATAAGCATCTCTAAATGTCACATATGCAGCTGACGCATACTCGTCAGATCTGTTTCCAACAATAAAGCATTTTACCAATCAGATTCACAAGTAACAAGAAAATCCAATGCACTTGCATTAAAATTGTCAATAACATATGAAGTCCACATTCAATCATTTGGACTTTGTCTTCTCAGTTGAAGATTTCCATGAATGGCTTACTTTTTTACAAGTTATTGTTTACTGCGAATCAGAGACTACTGGAAGTAACTCCAGTGTTAGTGTCTATAGTATAGTAATGATACTGGTTCCACAGCTACAGGTTATGCATATATCTCATTTCATAGAAACTAATAACAGTGAGACAACTAAGCCATTCATGGTGCTGGGATCAGTTTTTAACAGTTGATCAAGATGCTAGATTAAAAATAAAATAAAGGAAGCCTCAAAGAAAGGTACTTCTCCCTTTCACAGTTTTTAACAATCCGCTTCCGGCCAATTCAATGTGTTTATGTTGAACAAACCTCATATATAACAAATCACTAAACACACATATGAATCCTTAGAAAGAGTCATTTTCATCAATTAGGGAGCAGGGAAAGATGAGCTCTACCTCATAATTTCAACATGCTCAACTGCACCGCAATGACTGAAGAAATCATAAACATCCTTCTCTGTAGCTCTAGGAGATAAGCTTGTAACTTCAGCAGTGTAACCCCCAGGATACATTTTCCTCAAATCCTCCTATAATCTGGAATTGTTGAACCTAAAAAAACCCAACAAGATAATATAACATTAAAATTACTAACATCTCATTGCATATAAGTTCCTCAATGAAGACCCTGCCAATCATTTTTTTGATGAGAAAAATGATCACAAACAGATTCTTTTGCTCAAACAAACCACACCATGTGATGATCGTCTATAACACCATAACACGTCGTCCCAAATTATTAAAAGTTTCCAACTTTTAGTGAAAGCATACATCTTTCGATTAGAACTTGATCACATTCGCAAATACAATCAACATTACATAATCATGAGTTGTGATTCTTGAAAATGAAGACCCAGAAATGCAAAATTTGTAACTTTGAGAAAAAAATGTGAAGTGTCAGCGTACCTGGGATTGAATTGTTAATTTTGATGCGAGTTGAGAGTGCTTAGACGGCAAAGCTTTGAAGGGTGTGTGGCGTTTGCTGCGGACAAGAATGGAGAAGAAGAAGAAGAAGAAGAAGAAGAAGAAGAGCGTGGACCTCTCTGGTTTTTGGGGCCGCCGACGGAGTTTTCTGTGATCCGATTGGTAGGGGAATCTGGTTTTCAGTTAAGATAAGAGCACATAGTTGCCAAAATAGTCACCGGTACTCGTCCACAGCTGAAAATCTAAACTATTTGTTTCGTCTACTTTTTAATTTTTTTAGAAAAGAGCTAAATAACTTTTGGCACTCTCATGAGTCCATAGTTCGAAAAACGGTATGCACAGTTATTTAAACAGTGTTTAAACGGCAAACAACAAAAAATATTGAAGATCTTTGGCATGAACGGGTATTAAACGGTGGATTTATTTATACGACTAAACTTAAATAATACCAAATCATTTCGTTCCTGTTTACCGTATTTTGCATAAGTCATAATCCTCTCATAATCTTCGAAGATATATATAATCTTTCTCATAAATTTTTGGAAGATATATATAATCCTTCTCATAAATTTGGGATCTGTTGGCCTTGGGATTTTGTAGACCAGTATGGTAAGTCGGTCATTCTAAAGTTGTGACTCATATCGGGACATATATAAAAAATAAAATAAATAAATAAATGTGATCATGCAATTTCTCTTCAACCGGATAGGTTTGGTATAACAATTTTTTGTTGCCAGTCATCCAACAGGGATCATCAGTTTGACCACACAGAGGAGATGATCATATTAGTAAGAAATTTAGAAATCTGAATCTTCGGGCCAGGCCCAGTAATTTCACAAAGGGGAAGGCACGTACTGAGGGACTTATTGGCCCAAAGACCTTCTCCAACTGTTGACAGATTCAATCACAGCCCACTCTTCAGCAAACTTCACAATAGCATGATGCTAGAGTTATCAAAATTTTACACACCTTTTCTCGGTAATGCTTGTTCCTCGAAATCAAAGCTCGTCGATCCTCAAGACAATTCGGTGGATATAGGGTCGTTAATGGGCGGGGATCTGGGCAGGACTTTTTCCGTCACATCAAAAGAATATGGGTCGGGTCAGGCCGAATTTTTTTCGAAATTTTGAAGTCCACTGACTTTTTAGGCTGCGGGCCTTTCAGGTCAGGTCGGCCTTGGTTAATTCCATAGGTAGGACCGGATCGAATTTTTTTGTACTAAATAAAAAATCTTACAATTTAATAATATTTAATCATCCAATATATCAATAATTATATACACTAAATAATGTATATGTCTAAAAACTTTGTAATTTAGTATATGAATAAATGATATTAAGATAAATTTGAGAGTTTACAAGTATATATTGATAAAATAATGTATAATATATATAATTGATTGGCTTAACGAGCTTGGCCCTATGGGCCGGACCGAGTTTTTTTAGGTCCGTGGGTTTTGGGACCTCGGTCCGAAGTCCATAGAGCCAAGCTTTTTCGGGTCTAATTGCGGGACGGGCTGAGCTTGAGCTTTTAATGGAAACTCCGAAGACACACACACACACACACACACACACACCCTTCCACTAAGGTACACATATTTTTGGTCATTTTTAGGTATAGAGCATTACACCAACTTTTTGATCATATTTTACTATTTTCACCATTTAGATCTTAAGTTCCAGTGTGTAGATCAAGCCTGTAAATTTTCAGCCAAAATGGTGATCATTAAGATATTCAAAACTGCAATTAAAGTTTATATGTATGAACGAATCAGGTTTGACAGATTTGGTCTGTTCCTTGATTTAATCTAGTTCGAAACCTTAACGATCCCCATTTTGGCTAAAAATTTACATGAATAATCTACTCATATAGACATAATATTTAGACAGTGAATATGTTAAAATATAATCAAAAAATTTGTCTAATACCCTATACCTGAAAATGACCAAAAAAAATATACTTTAATAAAATAGGCCTCTCTCAATATATAAAATAAATATGTACTTCACGGTTATCACTACTAATGCACTTAACTTACGGTGTAGTTTTAATGCATAGAAGGCATTGATGTTTGGGTAATTCTCTACGTAGGTACCCTTATTCAGAAAGAAATATACCCGAAGCCTAGCTAGGTTGATGCATTTAGAGACCTCAAGATGGATTTGCATTGGCTTGATCTTGATCTTTTCGTGTTTTTTTTTATGTCGCTACGCGATAATTTCTATGATATTACCTGCTCATATGAGTACGTAAATACGTAATTGTGTGTAATTTTCATTCTGATACCATACGAGGTGATGCCTTACTCCAGGTAATTTGGATGCATGATTGTTTATGTCACTCATCCAATAAAGTACAGTTATGCTTATGGTAACTGTATGCACATCCCCCGAGACCCTGAGTCCCTGAGAAGTCAATTAGGTTACATACATCATTACATTTTTATAACAGTATCTTTCTAGCTTAACAGAAAATTTACCTACAATCAAGGAATGCAAAATCGATATTTTCGGCGATATTTTTGTTATTTTTAATCACCTAAAAATATCGGCGATATATCCCTAAATCTCTCGAAATTTTCTGATTTTTATTGATATTTCCGATATATCGGCGATATTTCCAATATTTTTTCGAAATTTCTGAAACTTTTCGAACCTCATAAGCCCTCTACGTGATTTTGAAGTATTTGTACATTTGATTCTGTGATGTGTAATATATTGTACAAAAGGCGTAATGATCTAGCCGTTTTAGCCATTAAAAACTGAAAATAGAAGTATTAAATTATATTTTAATAATTATTAGCACTTGACATGTACTAATTCATATAGTAATATAGCAAATTTATATGTCTTGATGTTTGATCAATATTTTCTTTTCACATAAGGGAGATAATTGATCATATAACAACTTCCAAAAGTTTCATTACAAATTTTCATGTAGTTTTATTATATTAGTTTCTATCTTTTTTCGTCTGAATTTTCACTGGATCGATATTTCCATCAATATATCCAAAATTTGAACCATCGATATATCCTCGATATCCAATATTTTACTCCTTGCCTACAATGACTACAATATTATATATATCCATTATCACTACGAGAAAAAACAACTTAGACGGCTAAACAGGGAAGGTTTTGTCGTCTAAGTAGACTTTAGACGACGCCAATAACTTGTGTCGTCTTAAATATTTTTCCGTCGTCTAAATCACACTTAGATGACGAAAATGAGTTTTTTTCGTCCAAGTTAGGGATGAGACGATGCACGGACACGTTGTCGTCTAAATGACTACTTAGATGACGACATGTTGTTGCGTCGTCTCATCCTTCACTTGAACGACGAAAATTACACACAGTCCGTCGTTTAAGTAGTCACTTAGATGACGCGCACCGACGCTGCATCATCTAAGTACTCACTTAGACGACAAATCCTCATTTACATCGTCTAAGTAAACACAATTATATAATGTGCTAGATTCTTTTCCTCTTCACTCGCTCGGGCCATCTCATTCTCATTCTCCCTCGATCAGACTCTCCTCACACGTACAACCAACACTGTCTATCTCCGGCTCCGACCATCGATTTGCCATATATCGGTGAAGGCTAGGTACGTACATAGTTAATTTCCAACAATCTTAACGCTTATATATATAATTAATTATATGTTTGATTGATGCCATTGTTAGTACGTATAATATTTATAATTAAGCTAGGTAATTGATTGATGTATATATATATATTAGTTAATTAATTAGTATGCATGGATGTTTACAAATTTGATTAATATTTAGTTAAAACGTACATGCATGTTAGATATATTAAAGTAATTGATATATAGTATATTCATTGTTAATTAATAAAGGTAATTAATAAATATTTTAATTAATTATACTTTAATAAGGTAGTTAAAAATATGTATATATAATAGTTTAATAATTACTTGAAAATATGTATATATAATAGTTGACTAATATGATAGTTATTAAATTTCGTAGAAGTATGGACAAGAGTTGGATAAAGTTGCGGAATAGAAGTGATGTCCGGTAAATGGATGGAATCAGAGAATTTGTGAATTTTTCGATAGAACATGGTCAGAGAAAGAAGCGTTTTAGGTGTCCGTGCAAAAAATGTCTTAACTATCAGTATGTGGAGGTTAATGTTATGATGCAACACATGTACGAAAATGGTATGATGTGGAGTTACACTACGTGGGGCAAGCATTGTGAAGCATTAGACTTTAGCTCAGGGTACAATTACCATGGCGCCTCATCCAGCGGTAGTGGTGCCGGCCCCCCTTGCTTGGAACCCAACTGCGGATTTGGTTCATAATGCATTTTCGAGAATTAGTCATGGTGGACACCGATACCAAGAGGGAGGTTACAATACCACTCATGGGCATGATGACACATTCTCCACTACTAGCTTGTCCACTGAAACTATTGAGATGGATAAGTACAACATGATTCTACTTGAAGCCCAGACATCGGTGTACCCTGGATGTCGAGAGAATGTGTTGTAATATTTGATGAAGCAAATGCAGATAAAAGTGAAGAACAAAATGTCAATCAGTGCTTTTGACGAAATTTAGGACCAAATATGTAAGTTGCTTCTTGACGATCACAATCTTCCGAAATCTCATTATAAGGTTAGAAAGATCTTGAGCAGTCTCGGCCTAAAGTACAGGATAATTGACGTCTGCCCAAATGATTGTGTTCTGTTTTACAAAGAGTATGCACATTTGGACTAGTATCCCGTATGTGACCAATGAAGATATGTGGATAACAGGAATATGAGGAGTTCAAAAAAGAAAATTCATATGAAGATTCTTCGATATTTTCCATTGATTCCCAGATTGCAGCGTCTGTACATGTCTCTATACACAGCAGAGGTAATGCGATGATACGCAGAAAAGCGAATAGATGACGATGTGTTGAGACATGCCGCAGATGGGGAGGCTTTCAAATATTTCGACAGCGAATTTGGAGACTTTGCAGCAGAGGTTCGAAATGTTATACTTGGACTTTCTACAGATGAATTCAATCATTGGGGTAGTAATACCTCTACCGTCAGCACTTGGCCAGTTATCCTTGGGGTAGTAATAACTCTGCCGTCAGCAGGGAAGCCGATTAGACATTATATTTACCTCTGATATTTTGTGAACGGTGTAAAGTTTCATTCATTGGCCTGAGATAAAGGAAGAAGAACACAAAATAATGGGGTCGCGGTTGGGGAAGACAATGATATATATTACGGGGCTCTTGTATATGTCGTTCAACTATGTTACGGGAATGATGTCAGCATTTTCTTATTCAAGTGCAAATGGTTCAAATGTACAAAGGAAGACCTGGGCCTTTTATCAGTCGATACAAAATCAATATTGTATGAGGATGACCCTTTCGCTCTTGCCACCTTAGTTAGGAAAGTATTCTATCTTGATGATCTGAAAACTGATGAAGGGTGAAAAATAGTGAACCATATCTCTCATTGAGAAATATGGAATACCACGACAGCTGAAGCGACGTCGACGACTGAAGATGCTGAACTGCAAAGAGACATTACTGCATTTCAGGAACCTAATATTTCTCTCATCCGCTCCGACATAATAGAAATGGTTTAAGCTGGTGAACACTTACCTATGTCTGATAGCTCTACGGATCTACCTGAAGATGAGATTATAGATCTAGAGAATGATGGCATTGAAGAAGAGGCGCAGGATGATGACGAGGATTTGAGATATTTGTCGGATGACGTTGAGTATGATGATGAGGATGAGCAATCGGATACCAGTGGTGAGAAGGATGATGACGATTATGACAAGGAGTACAATATAACGATGAGGGATATTAATTGGTAATTAAATATTGTAATAAAAAAAATTTGAGGTAATGATGCATGATTAATTATATTATGACGATGAGTACAATTATTCTAAAATTTGTTTGAACGAGGAGTACAACAATTAATTAATTATAATTATGAACTTGTTCGCATAATTAACTTCAAATTAATTACAAAGATCGCTTCGACGACCCGTAAAACGTGAAGATCTTAGACGACGGTATCTGGACGACCAAGTGTCACATTTTCCCTAAACCCTAAAACCTAGATGACGGAACGACTTTTCATAGTCCAAGGTAAACACAATTATCCTAAACCATTTACCTTGAACGACGAAAAATGTGTCATTTCTTAGTCTAAGTAAATCCTAAACCTAAAATCTAAACACTAAACCCTTTACCTTAGACGACGAAATGACATGTTTTCGTCGTCCAAGTAATTACTTAGACGACGAACATGTGAACACTTCGTCGTCTAAGTCATGTTATCGTAATTTCACCTCTAAGAGAATGATCATGTAGACTATGTCTCAATGCATATTCTTTTCATCGAGAGCATAGAGCAAACAATTCTTGGAGTGTGAGCGTCGATAGTTTCAAAATAGGAGTTATAGATTTTCGTGTATCCACGTTTCAATTTTGTTAAAATTTCGGTTTTACAGTTGACTGTGCCGATGAAACCCTTAACGAACTTACTATTTACTAAAAATTATTCTGCTTATATATTATCTCATGGTGAATATATCCAACGGTTGTTTTGTCCAAATTTAATTTCATTAATATTGAAGTGCAGTGAGCCTATAATTAATAACATTTAAGTTATACACATTAGTAGATACTTAATAAGTTTGAAGAAGTAAATTAATTCGTCGCCTTAGATCCCACTTTTTATATATACGATTCTTTAATTGATATTTTACAACAAAAAAATTGAAAGATATATCAGAAACTTCCTTACAAATTATTTTTAAATATTATTATAGATAAATTGTACTTAGACGACGAAGGAGGAGACCATTTTCGTCGTCCAAGTAACCACCTGGACGATGGAATAGGTATTCTCAGTCGTCTAACTCCAAATTTAAAGTGGTCCGAATTCCACCACCATTCTTTTGCAACCACTGAAACTAACTTAGACGACGGAGGAGGCGTATTCCATCGTCAAAGTGATCACCTGGACGACAGAAAAGGCCTCCTCCGTCGTCTAAGTACAAATTTTGAGCGGTCCGAATTCCACTCCCATTTTTTTAGGAACTGCCAAAAGTGACTAAGATGATGGAGGAGGCGTATTCCGTAGTCCAAATGATTACCTGGACGACGGAAAATGCCTCATCCGTCGTGTAAGTTTAAATTTTGAGCAGTCCAAATTTCACCGTCATTAATTTTGGGAACTGCCCAAAATGACTTAGACGACGAAAACAGCTTCCTCCGTCATCTAAATCCAAATTTTGGGCGTTCAACTTCCACCCGCCAAATAATTTGGGGAGAAATCCGAGATGCACTTAGATGACGAAGTCTAAGTCTGTGTCGTCTAAGTGGCCACCTGGATGACGAAAACAAAAGGTTTGTCGTCTAAGTGGCCAGCTAGACGACAAAAATAGCATTTGCATTGTCTAAGTTAAATCCACCTCACCTAGACAACGGAAATATGGCCATTCGTCGCCTAGGTGAAATTGTATATTTTGCAGTTTCCAGTAGTTTCAGGATATCACTCTCTCTCTCTCTCTCTCTCTCTCTCTCTCTCTCTCTCTCTCTCTCTCTCTCTCTCTCTCTCTCTCTCTCTCTCTCTCTCTCTCTCTCTCTCTCTAAAACTCCTCCTTCCTCCGCCGCCTCCCTCCAACGTCTCCCACCGGCCTCCACCTCTTCGAACGCCCCCAACCTCCCTCCACCTCCTCCACGGCGTCCTCCCTTCGCTGGCACCCACCTTGTACGCGTACGGGATCCTTCCTCCACTGCCTCCCACTCCCTCCAACTTCTCCCACCGCTTCTGGCGCCTCCCACCGGCACCACCACCGGCCATCCCACCGACGGCCAGTAAAATTCAAAAAATTTAAGTTTTATGTATGTATAATTATTTTTAATATGTATTTACATATAATAATATGGTGTATAATAATGTGTATAAATATTATAATAATGTGTATTTAGGTAAATATCATAAATTGGTAAAACAAAATGGTAAATAATGTGTTTAGGTAAAATTTGTTGAATAATGTGTATTTAGGTAAATATTATAAATTGGTAAAAATGGTAAATATTATAAATTGGTAAAAATAATAAATTTTTAAAAATATAAAAAGGTAAATATTAAAAATGGTAAAGTTAAAGTTAGTAAATATCAAAAAATGGTAAATATCAAAATATAGTAAAACCAAATGGTAAATAATGAAAATAGTAAATTGTTAAAAAGGTAAAAATTACAAATAGTAAATGTTAAAAAATATATGGTAAATATTAAAAATAATAAATATTAAAAATGGTAAATTTTGTGGTAAATATGAAAAATAGTAAATATTGTAAAATAGTTATAATGGTAAAATATGTTTAATAATTAAATTTTACAACTCCTTGGTTAAAATGACCCCATGTAGTAAGAAAAATGCACACACAGAGACCGATGATGTCCGACTTCGACACTTGGCAGACTAAGTGGGTTGGCGACGCTTGGAGGACATTGTTGTGGCTCTTCCGAACCCTTCAGCTGGTCCCTTTGCTGCGACGACTGGGAAAATTTTAAATGTCCTAGTTATACAGAGCGATGACGATGACACCCCTTCCGCCCGATCATCAATGTCAGAAGGTGCACAGGAGTCGACCTCCAAGTCTATTCTCTACAGCACATGGCGTAAGGTCAGGAAGGCCACGTCAGACCCTCAACCGAAAAAGATCCGAGGACTCGGAAATGGCGTTAAATCCGAGAATTTGTTCAAGGTGACGGGGTAACAAATCCAGTTGTCGTACGAAAATTTCACCGATGACCCTCCCACCTAGTAGCTAGCTAGTCTCGCATCGCACAACATTGAAGAAATTATTCTCAACAACATCTATATGGTTGCGCCTACTTTAAAGGAGTTTCCGGACTTGGAGAAGGGAAGGTGTTTAGAGAACTCTCGGTAATACAATTTTAAATTAATTTTTTAATAACCAATAAAAATCGTAATTTCATAATATATACGTTTTTCATTTTTTATTCTTTTTTTTGTAGGTACAATATGCGGTGGATGGCACACCGGGGATGCTTAAGCACATCAACACCACCGTCATCGCCATCTACCGTGATTGAAAGTACAGACTTCTCAAGTATTACCTCCAATTCAGTCTCTCGCCTACCCTCGTAAAGCTGCGTGTGGATAGGGAAGATGAGTGAGAGTGGTTGGTCAACCACTTCGAAGAAGAATCGTATCGGGTTGTCTTTTTTAAATTTAAATTGACGAAATTGAATAATTTTTTTTAGTCATATATTAGTTTTTTAATAATTTATGTTGTCGAACGGACGAAATCGGATGCAAACAAAGCCAATCGGAAGAAGAAAGACAAACATCATACCTCCGGTTCCAAGAAGATGATACAAATCGCCAAGGAGCACAGAGATAAGGGCTCCAAACACCCTTATTTGGATGTCAGCGTCACCGCTTACGTGACGCCTGGGTTCGACAATGAAGCGAGTCAAAGCAGCGTAAGTGTCGTATATATTTCCTCTCAATTAACGTAATTAATATTTATTATTTATTACACTCCCGTACAAATTTATAATTATTTAATTTTCATTATTATTTTTAGGCGAGAGTGCTAGAACTGGCGTAGGAGGAATTGGCCAACACGCAGCTTGCACACTTGGATATGTCGCCGGAAGACTTGCCTCATCTATCGAGGGAGAGCCAAATTGTAATCGTTGATACAGTATACCGCCGTCAAGCTAGCAAGGAGGTTAGGGGCTTGGGACGCAAGGTGCAGCGAGATTTATCTGACTCATCTATGACACGCTCGACGAGGAAGAGTGGTCAGGATGCGGCAGTCCTAACAGCCCTTGAGGAGGCTCGACTCGCACGGGCGTAAACGTTATCCATGCGTTAGAGGATTGATGAGCAACAAGTGCAGATAGCCAACCTCCTCGCTCGCATGCAAGTCAGGGTTCCACAAAATTGTCGTCCTGCTCCGACCCCACACCCTGACTACGACGACATAGCCGGAGGAGGGGGACTCGGCGGCGCGTCTATTCCTGCCATATTTATTTAGTTTATACGTAGTTTTTAATATTTCAATTTTTTCCGAACGATATCAATATCGATGTACATACAATTTTTAATTATTTTAATATTTTGATTAAAATTATTATTTTAATTAATTTAATAATATTTTACTTTAAATTCAAAATTTAAGGAAAAAATAAAATCCTTTAGACTACAAAATATATGATTTCGTAGAATGACTTAGACTACGAAACAGTATATTTCGTAGTCTAAGTCAATTCTTAGGCTAAGAAACAATTTCGTGGTCTAAGGAATGACTTAGAATAAGAAATAATTTCGTAGTTTAAGTTGTACTTGGACGACGCAAATAACAATTTGCGTCGTCTAATCCTTCACTTGGATGTCAAACTAATTGCGTTGTCTAAGTCGTCACTCGGACGACTGAATAATATATTTTCGTCGTCTAAATACTTAGACGACAACACTTGAACGGCAGACATTGGATCACAAAAATTCCGTCGTCTAAGTACCTTAGACGACGAAAACTCGAACTTAGTTAAACGAGAAATAATTTCGTCGTCTAAATATTTTTTTCTTCTTCTAGTGTATCCAAGATCTAGCTCCTTCGATCTGTTTGTATTCCTGAATTTGTTTGTTAGCAATCCGACAAAGTTACATGCTAGACTGTGGTTCATGTTTCTAATGAGACAAGCTTATGAAATATCCGAGTTAATTTGATAGCTAAATTAAGAGAGTGAAATCCCCAATAATTTACGAATCATTTATGAATTCATGTCCCTTATATAATTATAGAAATAGCTAAATAATATATCTTGCGTACATGTGAAGCAAACACTTCAACATGGATTCACAAAATGCTTCGTTCAACGAAGTTGACAACCTTTGGAGTATTCATCGATCATTTATTTAATTCTAATTCTATGGGTCGATTTTGAAAACCCTATGCTAGCTGTACGTAACATCAAAAATAATGGGATTGACATGTTCGATCATCACCCACCTCGAATCGCTTGATATCGATTTGATCAATGCATGCAACACAAAGAAAAGTGAGAGGTAGCAGTGAGGTTGACAATTATATTGAAGCCCATCCAAGGGAGGTATCGGCCGGAAACTATTTGCTGCTAGCTAGATGATAATCTATTTGGATTACAAGTACCTCTAATCGAGGGCTGACTTAATTAGCTAACTCTTACTTATTTTCTTGTTCATGTGCATGCTGTATAGTAGAAAATTTGGCTCCTTGCCCATGAAAGATCTTAGTGTATCTATACTTGTATATATTTTATTCATTAATTTGTTTAGGGTTTGTTAGACTCCACTAACCCCTTTAAGTATGCATATTAACTCCCTGAGGCCCCTGAAACAAACAAATTAGTTGATTCCAAGTCTTATCAATTTCAACTATTGCACTTTAGGATTGAGCGCGCTTATCACATCTAGCTCGTCAAATTCAAAATCGAGAAACCAACTCTTGAAAGGCAATCGATTCAAGGCATGCATCTCTCTCTCTCTCTCTCTCTCTCTCTCTCTCTCTCTATATATATATATATATATATGCATCTCTCTCTCTCTATATATGTGTATATATATATATATGTTGCTAGAATATTGAAGCTCCCAACAGTCGTATATACTGTATAATTTCCATTTATAATAAATAAGAAAAGGAGATTAATTAAGGACGTACAAATTAGGAAAATTTGGCCGGCATGGGAGATTAGCTAAGCTTAACTTATATGAAAAAAATTAGGTGCATGTTTGTCAGAAGTATTAGCGAGCTATTTGCAGATGCTGGATGTCTTTGGATCGATGCAACTACTTAAATTTGGCAGTAATCAAAAGTGTCTTATAAACATCTAACTTCGAACTTCATTTTACATCAATCAGTTCGTGATCGACAAACATAGACATAGGTAGTGAAAGATGGTTACTGCATGCATGTGGCCAACGGAGTAGTTAGTTATCTGCAACTGTATGTAAACTCATCACGTTATGATTCGATCGACAATTAAGCAGGGTTTCGCGAAATAAGCCAAAGCAACCATCACTACAATAAAAAGTGTCTTCGTTTCTTGCACACATAAATCGACAGACCCATGAGAAACCTAGCTTGAGGGAGACTTGTAGAGTCGCAGACCAGAGTAAATTAAGATATCTAGCAAGACAGATATGACATGCAGTAATTTGTTGGCATGCATATAGCCGATATAGGCACCGGCACGTACTTAATTAATTAGATAATCCTTTTATAAAGGCAAATTCCCGCGCGGCCAAATACACGTTTTGCACACATGATCACGGAAACGAAGTAGCTTTATGGGATAGCCTAAAAAACACTCGATTGAATATATACACAAACATACACATACAAATGTTCAAAAATTTGCATGTACCAAGATCATAGTCTACCTTTCAAATATAATTCTAGCCTTATCGATCTCATCCCATCCTTGATTAAATACAAGCATAAACTCGTATATATGTTGGCATACGTTAACTTGCAATAGAGCCAACCATTCGAGTACGTTAAAGATTGAACATAGATCGATGCATGAAGCCAACTTTCGTTGCTAAAATAGTATAATTATATAGTGGTTACCAGCTTGATTACTTGCCACATTTGATATATATGTTATTCACCGTGTATCCACTGCCAATTTTCCTTTTAAATCTATCCATTTTATATAGTAAAGAACAGCATATGGACAACTACATATCGATCAAATTATTATCACGTGAGTGTTTGGTGGTGAGGCAGGTGTGCTGACATTTTACGACTTATGGTCTTGAGCACTTTATATATATCAACGAGAACATTAGCTTGATAGTGCGTTGATACTAAGTATAACATTAGATGAAATTAATCTACTTGGATTTTAACTCGATCAAGTTAATTAGTGCTTGGGATATGTACAATCGAGTACTCAATTGGTTTTGGTTTTTTACATGCAAGTGTATATAATCAAAATGAACCAAAGAAGTTTCAAAGTTACACGTCAAACACTTACAAATATAAACGTCCATTTATACGAGACCAGAACGTACATGCATTACAATATATATAGGATGCACTAGCTAGTGCAAATCCTTTTTTATTAAAATTAAGTAAAAAAAGTTCGAATGATATAAAACATCAGATTATGCTAGCTAGAGCTTTGTTTCCGATGTGGTAAAATATCGAACACGTAGTACTAGTACTTCATCAACTGTTTGATCATCATATATAGGGTGACCAAAACCTAGAAAAAGTAAGATGTACGTAGTGGCATGGAGCTATATATATATATATTTGAAATAACTAACATAACGATATTTATAGAAATAAATTAGCTGGGGTGGGTGGGCGTCGGACTGGTCGGAGGCAATGCAACGTCGTCTATTGCATAATCAAGCTCCTAATAATGGCCGCCTCGGCGCTATCAGCATCAATCGTAGCGAGCAGTTGGGACAGTCTCTCGCTCAAGTCGTCAACCTCTCTGTGTAAGTTTCTAATGTAGCTGCAGGTCTCTTGTAGGACCTTCGATGCTGATACCTGCACAACCAGGCCAGTTAAAGTCGACAATTAGATCCCTTCCCCATGACATATATCTATCTAGAACAATCAACAACATGTCTTAATTTCTACGTATAGGTATATCTACAACAACCATCAGAACACATAAGGTATTTATACGTTCAAGACTCCAAGTCATACGTGATGGAGTAGTTTATACTACTACTACTACATACTCCAACCACGCTGTCCGGTATTTAGAAAAGGGGGTCAATTCATCGAGAAGCTTAGTATAATTTATTGAAGCAGCTATGGAAAAATTTATATGCAAGTCGTGGCCATGATAACCGGGTCAAGTTTAGATGCACTAGTTTAACTATATTTCTGCCAGAAGTTTCAGCTTAGTTTCCCGGCCATTTTCCACGCACGTACATACTGGCCTGAGTTGGCTAACGACTAATTGAAAAGGTGTGCAAAGACGACGACGTCGTACGGAAACGTACCTTGTCGGAGCGTCTGTCTCGAATCTCAGGGACGAGCTGACGCAACTTGGAGACGAGTTCGATGATCTGGTCATCTTTGATCGATGGACTCGCAGATGACTGCCTTGACCTTCTGCTCGACATGATGAAAGAAAACAAGTCGTAGCTAGCTCGATCACTTTGCTTAATTATCTTACCTTGCTAGAGCTAACGAGCTAGCAAGAGTGTACTAGTATATAGAAGTAGTTTCACTGCAGGAGAAGAAACCTAGTTAGTTAGAAGGAACAGGTGGGAACTGGGAATTGAAGCAATAATTCTCTGAGAGAATTGAAAGAGGACGAGGAAGAGGAAGGAGAGAGTGTTATATATAGCAGAAGCAGGAGTGTGTGTAAGATGGAGTGATAGATATATATGCACGATACTGAATCAACGACACTGATAAAGGAGGTTTGGCCCGGACTGAAGGACCACAAGAGCTAATGAAAATGATACGTACAATAAGATAGACAGCGATGTTAGCTGTGAAGAAGACAACTGCATTGGAGAAATCAAATGGGGAGAGGAGGACCAGGCAAACAAACGTACCCCTTCTTCCCTCAGTCTCTTTCTATCTCTTTCTGAATTTCTCTGTATATCTCTATCTCTGCTCACTAAGCTATATCTCTGGTTTTAGAGAGAGAGAGAGAGAGAGAGAGAGAGAGAGAGAGAGAGAGAGAGAGAGAGAGAGAGAGAGAGAGAGAGAGAGACAGAGAGACAGAGAGAGAGAGAGAGAGAGAGAGAGGAGCATGGAGGAGTAGTTGTTGTGCTGTGCGAGTGTTCCCAAGTTGGGGTTTGATTTCAAGTGGGCTTGGAGAAATGTGTTTGTTTTTTAGCCAACAATGGGTGGGGTATCGCTGTACATGTCTCAATACGCAACGCCATGTGATCATCATAGGATACTCGATACCTTTCATATTACTTACACAATTCTATATAGTCACCGAGTTAATATAACTCGGTGACCTCTGTCCACGTTAGCTCTCCATATCGGCCTCCTCAAGGTTATGGCCATAGCTAGTAGCTACTCCAACGTTTCAGGGCAGTTGGCTAGCTAGGTAGTTAGTTTTTTGAGCTGGAAAGATGTTTGAC
Source organism: Geum urbanum (assembly GCA_946800695.1). Taxonomy (NCBI): domain Eukaryota; kingdom Viridiplantae; phylum Streptophyta; class Magnoliopsida; order Rosales; family Rosaceae; genus Geum; species Geum urbanum. The sequence continues at coordinate 51,514,960 of OX327009.1, read as the reverse complement.
GATGACTTGGTTTTTCTCCAAGATTTTGAGTTGGCCGGCTGTGGTTGGTTGTTGATCATAAAGATCAACAGGACCCGACTTCAATACAAGGACGTACGTCGTTCTCTGATTCCTCCCTAATCCGTATGAAATATTACAGCATATATAAACATAAGTGACCATATATATAGGATTACGATTATTCAAGAGAATTGATATATTGACTCGATTCACTCGAACCTCTAGTTCTAGCTAATTAACTAGGTGATCCCCAAGCATCATCTCTCAAATTCTCTTCATTCTGGTACGTACAAAAAACACTTCTTCTTTTTTGGTTAAATTACAAAAAACACTTGGAATAACTACAAACAAGAACATTAAGACTCTTAGCAAATTAAACTCTTAGGGCAATCATTTTTGGTATCTAAAGATTTATCAACTAAATTATGGGTTCTTATATGAACTGGTCACTGTGAATTCGGCAAAAATTTAAAAAATGACTAGAATGATCGACCTTTCGTGTGATTTGAGTGGTGAGATTGAAACTAGTTCAAAATGAATCAGGTTTACTCAAGCCATCTAAACTCTTCTTAAACGATCATTTTCTTTGTGAATCAAATCAACACTTATTTCATTAGTTTCGATTTTGCTTTCGAGAGAACATTTTGATTCTGTGAGCCAGTTCGTTTGAACTAATTTCTAGTTTCTGAATAGAAATGCATGTTAGCTTAATTAAACTTACCTATATATGTACTAGACAAGTTTAGAACTTTATATTCAATATTTCGGTTTACATGTACGTACAACAACAATCTAGCTAGCAAATCCCCACAGTTTCAGACATCTGATACCTCTTTTGATCCTCCCCACGTTGTTAATTAGGAAAAATGTTTCTCCCTCTTTTGTTAATTTGTGACACAACTACGTGATTTGCATAGAGCTGTTCTAGAGAAATTAATCAAAGCCTTCCCTCCGACCAGTCTCAGGCATCGATCACATGCCACTTCTCTGACACACGACATGCCACGTGTCGTATCATGAGCCTGGAGCACCGGTTACATCAGAGGTGGGGGACGAGACGAGCTAGGGTTTCTATATATATCAGGCAAATAGTAGGTGTTACCAAAATTTCCTCCGATCACACTTGTCAAGCACCGTCACGTGTGACTCTCACTCTCTCTCTCTCTCTCTCTCTCTCTCTCTCTCTCTCTCTCTCTCTCTCTCTCTCTCTCTCTCTCTCTCTCTCTCTCGGGTGCTCTGTGGTGATCAACTTCAATTATATTTGCATGTCTGCTCGATTATGCATCTGATGTTAGCTTATCCGGCCTTGTTGTAATTAGGATAGGCGATCGAGCCAATAAAGTACTTCAGTTTTAGCCAACAACCAGCAAGATCTTTAGCTAAGATCGATATCGTTCTGGCCGGGCACCCACAAACGAGATAATATTTAGGAAAAACAAGGCCAATAATACTGTCTTAAGAGCATAGCTATGGTATATATATGTCTTCACGCTTTCAGTACGTACGTAGCTAGATATATAGATAACTTTGTTTCTCAATGCATTTTCTCGTCTGATTATAGAAAATTTGCGTTATATATTCACATGTTCAGACTCAGTTAAGACCAGCTATGATCATATGTATGCATGAATAATTAATATAAGTTTAGTTATATGTAGATCGATTCCATATTCCCATATTCACATATATATATATATTAATATATATATATATATATATATATATGCAACTTCTGATTCATTAGGGTTCTTAATCATAGCTCAATTCAGCTCATAATGTATTGCAATCTAGATTTTGGTTTAGTTTTTAACTCTTAACTGGTATTAAACACAAATAAGATCTCCGATACAATCAAAAATTACCCTTGAAAGAGATAGACAATGATAGGTATATGTAATATGAGCACACAATATTAATGTATGTCTAAATGAAAGACTATGAAAACTGTAGAATAGAGTAATCATCAAATAAACACATAAACACAGATGTATGAAGCAAGAATTAGGACTAAAATCTCACCAGCTGCATTGATGGTGATTGCCATATCTTCAAGCCTTAGTCTTCTGTTCTCTCTCTTTGTATTTTGCTTCTCAATAGAGTAGAGATTAATGCTAAAAATCGGATATGAACAGGGACTCAAGCTTCACCTATATATAGTGTTTGGTGCATTTACCCATTACAGAGTACCAATCCATCTCCAACACATACAGCTCCCTATAAAGCACTAAACCAACATACATATAGGATATAGATTGCATAGATCAATATACTAATCGTATTACAACTCCTAAATAATGTTCTCATATAATTCTGATTGTGATTAAAGCATATAGATGCTTACTGATACAACTAGGAAAACCTGAAGTGTTTAATGTCCATACTTTCAATCTCCCACTGGACTTTAACACACATTTTCCTAACTAACTGAACAACACAATCACTGAAGTGGCCACGAATTATATCACACCTCATATCCATAACAAAACAATTATGTCACATTGCATATACTCCCACAAAACTCAGAATAACACAAGCTCAGCAAAAACTTGTCAACTAAGAGCTACTGTACAAGCAACACAATGCACATGAATTCCAGATTTAGTAATGAGAGCTACTGACATGTATATTTGAACTTAAACGTCATAATTCTCTCTGTTCTACAAGATGGTTTTAAACAAAAATTTCAAAATTACAAACACATCTTAACACCAGTGGACAAGTGTTTGCACATGAAAATGCATACATATACAGCACAAACGTTGCATACAACATTCACCTGACAAAAATACCAACTGCAGTTATATGATAATCAAATCCCATTTGAGACAATCAAATCCCATTTGAATATGATTCAATAACAAGAATTCAATCTAAATACATCATCAATAAACTACAAATACAGAATACTCCAAACAGTCATTGAAATCAAAAGTTTACAAAAAAATGAGAAAACTAAATTTCAATAACCAAAATTACAAGAATTGAAACAACTAAAATTAAAGTTTCCAGTACTTTATGTTTGCTCCCACAAAATCTAAAAATCTAAACTATCAACTACACCCATATTAGTACAATGTTCCTTAAAAACTCTTACGGCTAATGTCTTTGCAAAATGATCAAAAGTTTACAAAAAATGAGAAAACTAAATCTCAATAACCAAAATTACAAGAACTGAAACAACTAAAATTAAAATTTCCTATACTGTATGTTTGCTCCCACAGAATGTAAAAATCTAAACTATCAACTACACCCATATAGTACAATGTTCCTTAAAAACTCCTACAACTAATGCCTTTGTAAAAGGATCAGCCAATTGTTGATCTATACTGATATGTACAACCTCCGGCTCCCCATCTTTCACTCTTTTCTTGACACTGTAATACTTACGATCGAAGTGCTTAGAGTGAACAGATCTCTTCCTGTTCTTGACAAAAAATACTGCAACTTTATTATCACAGTACATAATTAATTTATTTCCAACTAAACCACTCAGAACCTTTGTACCTAAAATAAAATTCTTGATCCAAAGAGCTTCAAAAACACCCTCATACAATGCAATAACTTCAGCTTGCATTGTTGAAGTAGTTGTAATTGTTTGTTTCATAGTCTTCCAGGCTATAGCACCCCCTGCAAGCATGGAGATATAACCATTCGTGAATTTGGAGGAACTAGGATAATTTTCTGCAAAATCTGAATCTGTATACCCTACTAACTTAAGGTCTTTCACTCTTCTATAAACTAACATATGGTTCTTGGTTCTCTGCAAGTATCTTAACATTTTCTTACCTGTATTCCAATGTTGAATACTTGGATTAGATTGAAATCTAGAAAGCGTACCTACAAAGAAAGCCAAATCAGGCCTAGTACACACGCGTGCATACATCAAACTGCCTACAAGCCTTGCATATGGTTTAGACTCCATGTCAGACTTATTTGTATCTGATTTTGGAATCACATTCTTAGTAAGTTTGTCTCCCTTGGATATATGAACCTCTCCTGCAGCACAGGTTTCCATTCCAAACATTTTCAAAACCTTTGAAATGTAACCTGCTTAAGATAGTCCCAAAACTCCACGAGTCTCGTCCCTCTTAATCTCAATACCAAACACATAGGATGCTCCCCCTAGATCCTTCATATCAAAGTTCTTTGGTAGAAAGTTCTTAGTATCCTTGAGTAACTTCAAGGTACTTGAGGCTAACAGAATATCATCCACATACAAGATGAGAAAAATAAAATTTTCTCCTACTATTTTGAGATAGACCCACTCATCGACTATATTTTCTGTAAATTCAAACTTAAAGATCACATAATCAAACTTTTTATACCACTGCCTTGATGCTTGTTTTAAATCATATATTAATTTATTCAATTCATAGACTAAATTCTCCTTTCCTGGTTCAATATACCCTTCTAGTTGCCTCGTATAGATAGTTTCTTCAAGCTCTTCATTTAGGAAAGCAATTTTAACATCCATCTGATGCAGTTCCAGATTAAAATGAGCTATATGAGCCATTATTATTCTGAATGAGTCTTTAGTTGAAACTGGAGAAAACATTTCTGTAAAATCTATACCTTCTATTTGAGTGAGCCCTTTAGCCACTAGTCTAGCCTTAAATCTTTCTACATTTCCCTTAGCATCTCTTTTGGTTTTAAACACCCATTTATACCCTATGGCTTTCTGATTTGCATCAGGTTTGACCAATGTCCAGACCTTGTTTTGTTCCATGGATTCAATTTCTGCATCCATTGCCTTTTCTCATTTGTCTGCATCTATACTTTTCATAGCTTCATTGTATAGAGTGGAATCAGATTCTTCAATGAGAGATTGTTCTATTTCAAGAGAAAACAAAACATAATCAGTTTGTCCACCATAAGTGGGCACTCTATCTCTAACTGGTCTTAGAATAGGCTAAATGTAGACTGTTTAGTGTTTAATTTTTCCAAATTTAACTTTGCTGGAATTATTGAAGGTACTGTAGCTACTACAGTTTCTGCACGTTTTTATATGAATACATCTCCAGAATTCTCAATGTTATCCATGTAAATGTTTTCTGGTAATTCTTGATTATTTTTTGGTATTTCATGGTTCTTATCTCCCCCACTTCACCAGCTTCAGCTTGTTCTTGATCTAAAACTGAGGGAAGTATACCAGTCATGTCATGAGGCTCCATAACTTCATCAAATTCTGAAGATAAATCTTCAAAATTTGTGTTGTGCACTGTCTCATCTAAAAATTTAACTTGGTGAGTCTCAAAAATCCTAGGTAAATGATTTCTTGAGTACAGTTTATAACCATTAGACTTTTCACAATAACCAACAAAATGACAAGATACAGATCTATTATCAAGCTTTCCGAAGTCTGAATTATAAAGTCTACCTTCAGCTTTACAACCCTACACATGAAAGTGATGTACACTTGGTTTCCTACCACATCAAAACTCAAATTGTGTCTTCTCTATTGCCTTAGAGGGTGATCTATTGGATATATAATTTGTAGTTCTTAATGCCTCACCCCATAAATATTTAGGCAAACCATATGTGCACATCATGCTTCTTACCATGCACATAAGAGTCTTGTTCTTTGTTTCTGCTACCCCATTCTGTTGGGAATTATATGGAGTAGTGTACAGAGACTTAATACCAGTTTCTTGAAGGTAGACAACAAATGGTCCTTACGTAGTGTATTTTACATAAAATACTCCTCCTCTATCAGATATCACAGTTAAAATCTTTGTACTTAATTGACGTTCAACTTTAGATTTAAATATTTAAAAGAATTCTAAAGCCTGTGATTTTGTTGACATTAGGTAAACAATACAATATCTAAAAAAAATTATCAATGAATGTAATAAAGTATGAATTTTCACATATTGTTTCATGTCTTAAAGGACCACATATAATGTGTATTAGTTCTAAAAGTTTGGTATTTCTGTATGCTCCTTTTCTGTTCTTATTATTCCTTTTCCCTTTATAACAAGTCAGAGAAATCAAGTTCAGGTACAATTTTGTTCTTTATCATTATGTTTAGTCTTTCTTTTGATATATGGCCTAACCTCCTGTGCCATAAATTTGCAGATTTTTCATTGAACATTGGCCTTTTAACACCAATAAGGGTGTCTGAACTTGAACTTGATGCCTCTGTGTTTTCAGTTGAATGCACAGACTTTGAATGTGTGCTACAGATAATTTTTAAGTATCCATTCAACCTTAAAGCATAACCAATATGAACAGAATTTCTGAAAATTTTAACTCCATTCAAATCATAATGAAAACTATAATTGTCTTTGATAAAAAGATCTCAAGAAACTAAACTCCTCTTAATGGAAGGAACAAAATAAATATCCTGAAGAACTAACTGATTTCCTAAACTTAAATTCAAAACTATTATGCCTATTGCCTTGATTGTCACTGGCATGCCATTAGCCACATTGATGCGTACTTCATTACTTCTTGGACTCCTCTTCTTTATGAAGCCCTGTAAAGAGTTAACTATGTGTAAATGGGCTACCAGAATCAAGCCAAAAAGAATTTGGCTCCACATTTATATAATTTAGTTCCAGAAAATTAACTGAAGGGAAATTATTAAAAGATTTTAGACACTTACCCTTTTTCACCATCCAGGCCTTAAAACCCTCACAATCCTTCTTCATATGTCCAGTCTTTTTACAGAAAAAAAATATTTGAATCTAAATAGCTGATTAGGTTGCCTAGGTGGATTTGTTCTAAGATTTCTAGTAGCTGCAAATGGTTTGTTGATGGACTTGTTCTAAATTCCCAGACTCTGCTTCTTAGCCTTATTTTTCTTGCACACATAATTCACTGTAGGTTCTAACTTAGGTGCTACACCATAAGGAGGGTCCTCCTTGATTCTAGCCTATTCTGCAATAGCTATAGCTATGAGCTCATTCATGGTCCATTTAGCTTTTTGTGTATTGTAGCTAGTCTGTAGCTTCCCAAACTTGTTACGCAGTGATTGGAGTGTTGTATTCACCATATGCTCATTTGCCATAACTATGTCCAGATTGGCTAACTAAGGTGCAGAATTTTCCATTAGCATGAGATGCTCCCTAACCCCACCAACTCTATCATACTTAAGGAAATTGAATTGGTGAGACAATGTTGCAATCTCAACATTTTCAGATTCCTTGAATTTTTTCTCAATGAGTTGTAGGTAGTCATAGGCATAGTCAACCTCTGGTATAGTTCCTGCAACTGTATATGAAATACAGGCTCTAATAATGTTCTTAGCTGAGTTGTTTTTCCTATGCCAAATATGGTAGTGCTTGTACTCCTCAGGGTATTGGTGTTTCTCTTTCTCTAGGATATGATCAGGAACATCTTGGTACAAAGCTATGTCTAGATCATTTTTGTTACTGAGGTAAGTATCAATCTGTCTCCTCCATACTTTGTAATTAGACCCAGTTAACAACTCAATGTTGTTAAGGGAAACCATCTGGTTACCTATGAGCAAACAAAAGGAAAAATTAATTAGTGCTTGTTACTGCAATTTGATATTCTGTGTCTTGAGTGTATTAAGTGTCTTTAGTTTGTTTTTGTCTAAGCAAAACATGAAGAAACACATAAACATACCAGACACAAAAAAAAAAATACTACATTCACATGTCCAAAATCAAAAAAGATTTATACACACGCATATGATTCACCTCACTACTGAAGTTAAATTTTTTTAGCTACACTTTTGAGCTATAGATAAGAAAATTCTAAAGCTATATCATCACACTATATCACACAGACCATGTTATAATCAAGATATGCAACACCTTTAGGCAGAAGACAATCCAAACTATCTAAATATGAGTCTATGTTTAACATGGGATGCTATTTCTGAATTTAAAATATGCAAAACATACTCCTTCAGAAGCCAAAATATGTATATATAATTTGAAAACAGAAAACACAATTTTATGAAACTTGCTGTAATGATGTTGAAAACAAAATTTTCCTTTGCTTTATGCAATATATTATTTTGTACTATAAATAGGCATCATGTTTCAATTTTGGTTTATCACGTTGCAGACTGTTTATCAAGTTTGTATTGTTTAAAACATGAAAACCAATTGAACTTAATTTGCATGAAAAGACATGTTGAACTTAAGATGTCAGAACAATATAGGAGCAGACAACCAACTTAATGTGTTAATTATTAAACCATATGCATCTCAATCTCATCTTTCAATCAACAATAGACAACACTAAAACTTTCAAGCTCATATTTTGAAACGAAATTGAAATCGCCCGATAACATACCTTGGCCTCTGCTCACTGCGCTGGAATGTTAGCGGAAGCTTATAAAATCGAATTCATGCATCATATAATCATGATCAAAGCATCAAAACAAACAATCAAGTATAGAAGTGAACAACACGCATAAATTTCATTCGGTCACCATCTACTCCACTTATTGACATACCGGGGAGATGCCTCTAAGGTATTGAAAACTTATCGATCTAACCTGATTGTAAGCTAAGGGTTGAATCTCAATCGAATTTGTAATATGAATTCATGTATGTTCCTCCCAAAAACTCGATCGCAGAATGCCTAGAAAAACTTAACGTTGATGAACCAACGGTCACTGAAGCCTCAAAGAGGTTTTGACCTTTTTGACTAGGTTTTGGGTCACACAAGCCGCATGCCCAGGTTGTTTTCTTCATGGGCCAGTACAACATCCTGAACCCAGCTCGTTTACGTTCTTACGGTTCTTCACATTTCAAAGGCACATACTTCTCGATTTGCTTTTCAATCTGAGTTGTTCTTAATTGATTTAAATGATGATTAAAAAGCCATAAGCTATGATACCAATTGAAAATGGTAGAATAGATTAATCATCAAATAAACACATAAACACAGATGTATGAAACAAGAACTAAGATCAGAATCTCACTATCTGCATTGATGGTGATTACCATATCTTCAAGCCTTTGTCTTGTGTTCTCTCTCTCTGTATTTTACCTCTCAATAGGGTAGAGATTAATGCTAAAAATCGAATGAGAACAGTGACTCAAGCTTCATGTATATATAGAGTGTTTGGTGTCTTTACCCATCACAGAGTACCAATCCATCTCTAACACATACAACTCCCTATGCAGCACTAAACTAGCATACATATAGGATATGGATTGCATAGATCAATATACTAATCGTATTACAACTCTTAAATAGTTTTCCCATATAATTCTGATTGTGATTAAAGCATAGAGATGCTTACTGATACAACTAGGAAAACCTGCAGTGTTTAATGTCCACACTTTCAGACTAGACTACGAAGAACAAATTATATCATCTTAATGCGTATATATATATATGTCCAAATAAATTGTTAAAACTATGACATTCGAAAACTAAACCACGAATTTGACCTTAGCCATCAAAATTTCTAATTAATATCTCTTAATTGTGTGAGCATGAGATAGAAGATAATCGATCAGTACCCTGAGAATAACGACTATTCTTTCTCCCTTCTGTTTTCTCTTTAAGATTTTCCATTTATCTCACCTAGAGTCGCCGGCTCCTTTTCCTGATCCCGACCCTATCTTACCTCTGATCCAAAATCCAAAACCATATTCTTCTTCTCCTCATTGAGATCTTTTTAGCTATACCCTTGCATGTCGATTATGTTGCCTTGCTTGGATACCCGACCTCCTTCTCGAGGACGACTTCTTCTTCCACTAGCGACGACGCTCGAGAAGGATGAGGCTGACCTCACCTTGGGGAATGACGATGATGGCACAAGGGACTCATTCCTAGTTATGACTCACGTTTTTTCCTCCCAACCGATTGCACCATCAAAAGTGCAATCGTTCAAAAATTGGATGGCTTAACTTTAGCGTGATGTTGAAGGATCCGGCAGAGTATTCTTCAATCAAGTGGCTCCAGACAGGTTTGTGTGTCGGTTTCGTTCGGAACATGATCGGGCCCGTGCAACTCAGAGCGGTTTATGGTTCTTTCAATTGGCAACGGTGGTTGTCGAAACTTTTAAGGGTTTCATGGATCCGTTAAAGATTCCTACATGTAAGGGTCTATGTTGGATCTTGGTGGTACCCACCTCACCGTGTCTTGTGTCAGAATTTTTTGGGAAGTTTTGGTGTCATGTTGTTGGTAATCAAGTTGGTGCATACCGTAGTTTTGATCCTTTTTCACTTAGCTATCATCTGCGTATGCGGCTGTGAGTGGAAATGGATTTTTTTCTCAACCATTGGTGGTATGTGATTTGATACCTTTTTCTGTAGACTGTATGATTCCCGTTGAATTTAGGTATGAAATGATTCGAGGATTGTGTTCAGATTACGGTTGCTTCGCTCATAATGGTGGTGCATGCCTGGGGTTCAATTCGGCCTCGGCGTTGTGGGCTGGTATCCTTCCTCTGTAGCATGCATTCGCCTCATCTATGCCTCTGACCTGCCCCATGGATTTGGATGGCTTATCGAAGGAATATTACTTAAGGAATAATTCTGTATCAGGACCTTCTGGTCTACTGGTACACGATGTAGAACTATTAGAGGACACATTCGACGTATCAGATTCTCATATTATGACACCAACTGGTGCCTTTGGTGTCCTTGCTAGAGTTCCGGGCTTACCCGCCGAAGACAACGATTTGGATGTTCAGGTTCCTAGACCGCCAGTCTGGGTATCCGAGCAGGTTGGGTTTGTTGCAGATGTGGTGTCTGGAGCTGCTTCAAGCATCCTTATTGTACCTAAAAATGGTGGCACGTACTGATGGGGATGGACCCATTGGTAGGTTTCTGAGGGCGAGGTTCAAACACCCGATGGTGAAGGAGAAATGTTGCTTCGAGCTAAGACTGACTCGCCGTATCGCCAAGCAAGCATCCTTCAAGTGGCAGATTCGGAGAATGCAAGTGATTGTGTTTGCCTAGAGATAGTGTCTAGGCAACTAAGGAGTAGTGCATTCAAATTTTTTTAGTCTAGTGTTACTCGATCTGGTTTGTTTGTCTACGTATAACCAAATTGTGTTTCACAACAGTAATGCGTATGAGGTTTCCTATTATCAAGACGGACAATCCGATGAAACTCTATATTATTGTTATCATTCAATCAATATTATCACCATCTAAAAAAAATAGTGTGAGCGTGAGATCACTATTCACTTCGTCCACGTGTTGTTCAAGTACTACACCATGATCGAGAATCCTTTGTTCTTGTTTGGAGACAATCACAAAAAAATAACACATAAAGTCCCCCTACATGCACTACAAAACCAATTCACATGCATGGCTTATCACTTGCAACTATAATGGTAAACAAAATTGACCACCTTATATCATCTTATCATGAATGCCGTATTGTCCTTATAACTTTGATATATATGTTACAGTACTCTTCATGCATGTGACGGTTGCTGTAAAAATTAGGCAATAGAATCGAACGTACTGATCGACCATATACATATATATATATATATATATTACGTAGTTTACAAGGCATATTCTCACTTGGGGCAAAATCAACTCCTTGTTTCTCTTTCTGGCCAGATTGTTTATCTTCGTCTTCGTTTGAAAAATGAAACATGCACTTACTATTGAATTGAGGTCCCCTCCCCCAATGGAAGAGGTGTTGCTAATTTTCGGGGTCCGCCGAGGGCCAGCGATGTTCCTCCATTTTTCTGAAAGCTTTTATTATTGGTCTGTTGGGGATGGTCTTTCTTTTATGTGGAAAAGACATCAATTTAAACCAAAACTTCAATCATGGGCTACTACCTCATGAAGCTTCTTGAAATTTATACATATTGTACGTTAGAAGTTACAAGTTACAAGTCTGATAGCTAGGTACCACATGTATGTTGTTATATTAACAAAATTAAATTGACCATACCGACTCGCGCGGTAAGATAAGATGTTTGTTAAATCCATAAGATTCTCTAATTAAATCAAGAAACAATAGTTATAGAAAAGTGAGAAATGTTCATGATCGAATTCGATTTGGTTTCGAATTGAAAATATGAAATGTTGCCAACAAGAAAGTTCTCAAATCAATATATATATATATATATATCGTTGCTTGAAACGTACAGATTTTGCAAATGCATTACCTAACAGAGTAATAGCATACTAATTTTGTTCCTATAGCGATGCATGCAGCTGTTCCTGTTTGATGAATGCTAGTTTGTGTCTACATAAACCTCATCGATCACTTGGATAAAATTTAGTTGTTAGATTAGAAATGATTCTATAGGAGTCTCCGACAATTTAGTCCCTTGATTCACTCATTTGTAATTAGAAAGACCATGACAATATAAGCATGCTTTCGGATCCACAAAACAATCATTTGACCTTGTGTTTGTGATTTTTTATTTCGATCATATATAATATATGGTCAGAAATCCGTGCTTGACTTATTTTGTGAAGTCACGAGTGCTCTTGACCTTCATGTGTAGTCTACAAGTTCGAGCTCATCATATTCTTGCATTGGTCTATGAATTTTGATTATGATAGAACATCAATCTTAGAAATTAGGCAATATGCGCCGTCCTGATTGATTCTGTAGATATAAAAGTCAAAAACAAACGGTTTGAATGATTGAAATAATTGATGACCAGAATGTGCATGCATGCTATGTACGTACTAATTAACTGTCGATACTGCTTAATTCGGCGGTAACTAATTACCTCGATCGACCTTGAAATTTGCCACTGATTTTGGTAAACGTACTCTTTTTGTTTTTAGCATTTCCCTTTCTTAATACATTCATTGATCACGAGCAGCTTGCATTAGAAACGCTACTACATTACGAGAAATTTTTAATCTAACAGTCAAACCACTTCATCTATTTGACGGTATAATTACTTAACGACACATGGAGCTCCATTGCTTAATCATCTAACTGGTTTATGCCGTTTATGTTTTTTTTCTTTCGCCGTTTATAGCGATCGTCTTTCCAAATGCCCATCAAGGCATCAACTAAAGTCTACCTAGCAAACCTAAATTTTTTTGTTATCTATCTAATAAGAGATTCTTAGATCTGGTTTTTATCATTGAGATAATATACCATTGTTTGCAACTCCATCATTTGCTAGCTAATTTCTCAATATAATCAACGGAATTCTTGGAAAAAAAAATTCGATCTTGCTTAATGGTACTCCAATCCATCGTGCTCTATGAATCTATCCATATTGATCATACTGTTGAATTTTGAAAGACAACAGTATTGCAATTTCAATTTTGTCCTCGTCTTTATGACCCAGAAAGATAATCTGATCTCAAGGACATTGATAGATCGATATTGTGTATCTGCAAAAATATTGATAGACAACTCTCAAATGAGGATAACCAGACTGATTTTGAAGGTAGATAGTTATTGACATATTTTATAATTAACAAACATATATTAGAAGACTCATTCAAGAGAAGATTGAAGATGAAAACACTATCAATCTCGTATCATGAAAACTTCATGGTCTCAAAAGTAAAAAACATGCATATGCATTTCACCATTTTTACTGAGGATGACAAATGTGTTTTCCAGCCCTGAAACCCATGGAACGTTTTGTTCCGTTCTGAAAAATATTTTTCGACTTCAAACTTGTTATAAAACACTTTTAAAATACTTCTCTGGTCAAGTGACTTAGTTAGAAAGATAAGTTTTTGTTTCTTACAAACTTTATCTTTAATCTTCATCCTTATCTCTTATAAAGTGAAGATATTTTCTGAAAAGAAGTACATACACCCTTTATGTGGCTGTCAAGTTTTGGTTGCTTGGCTGGAATTAAAACCTGTTTTAATACTCTTTCTTATTCACTTGGCTGGTACGTGCTGGCTTCCTTCTAAGGCCATTGCATTTGGTCTATATAAGGCACAAGCACCCCTCGTCTTCCTTGGTGGTTTTAGCTTGATATTTTGCTTAGTTGGGAAAATTGTCATTGTTCATTTTCTCTCTAAAACTGAGTCTGTTTATATAGTTCATTTTGTGTTGATCTTTTTGTATTAAAGTCTTCACAAAACACCCTTTAAACTCATGCATACATCTTGCATACCATGAGGTTGGATTGGTAGGTGCAAGCACATTCAAGTGTTCATAGTGAGTTAGTTGCATGATAACTATATTCATGTCTGAAACTTGTGTATCTTTCTATGGTAAATTTCTGTAAAACAAGATGGAGTATAACTCTTAGATCTAGCGCGCGAGTCTAGTGAAAGGATAGCACCGAAACTTTGCTATTATCAGAATTATAGTCTTGTAATAAGAGTTGTTACATAGTGAAAAGATTTGACAGTTTTCATCCCAGAATTCGGGGGTTTCTGCTATAGAGAAAAACATAATTGTGTTATTAGTTTCATCTACATACAGCACGATTTGTTTGTTTTGATAAACTGTTATCGGGATAGAACAACACCTTGCTATCCCTGACAACAGTCTTATATTACTTTTGGTTAAAAGTAGTTAAGGGCCTAATCACCCCTCCACAAGGATCTTCAAGTGGTATCAGAGCGGCCACTAACTTTGTTAGTGGGATCCTCTGAGAGCCGAGAATGGATCGAGGCTCTACTTCCATCAATGTTCCACCATTCTTTGATGGAAGTGATTATTTTCAATGAAAAATCATGATGTCTTCTTTTCTAATGTCGCAGGATGATGGAAAGCAATGGGATGTTATTGATTATGGATACACTCCACCAAGGATTCCATCTTTGGACAAACCAGAAATACTTGAGTTAAAATCCAAAACCCTTTGGACCGATGCTGAAAAAATTTCAGCAAGAATGAATATTAAGGCTCTTAATAGCTTATTCTCAGCCTTGTCAGAAAAAGAAAGAAGAAGAATCCTTCATTGTCAAACGGCTAAAGATGCGCGCATGAGATTCATTGAAGACTACTCATGAAAGAATCTCTAAGGTAAGAGCCCAAAAACTCCAAAGCTTGACCCCTTGATTTTGAACAAATATTTATGCTAGAAGAAGAATCTATTGATGAATATCATAGTCGACTACTTAGCATAACCAACCAATGTCAAGGCTTAAGAAGTCCTCTTGAACCAGAAGTTATTGTTTCTAAATTTTTAAGATCTGTAAGCTCTTATTTTACTCCTAAACAACTCATTATTGAAGAATTCCATGATATGAAAACTTACTCTCTTGATGAACTTGTTAGTAATTTAAAGACTTATGAAGTTAAGAGAACTAAACTAGGAAGAAACAAAACCATCGCTCTTAGTTCAGTTAAGCAAGAATCTGATGTTGATCAAAACATTTCATACTCTATTGAAGAATGTGCATACATGACAAAACAGTTTGAAAAGTTCCTAAAAAAATAGGAAACCTTCTTTTTCATCCAAAAACTCTTCAAAAAATTTTAAAACAGGTTCTAGCTCTAGAAATCCTAGAAGCAGTGTTGACTCAAATGATATATCCCTCAAACCAAAATCTACACAAAAAAGGGATGATCAAATAATGTGTTTTGAATGTACTGGTGTGGGGCATAAAGCCGCTGACTGTGCAAACAGGAAAGGTAAAACCCATAAAGTTTTTAAAGCTACATGGAGTGATAGTGAATAAGAATCTAACTCAGAACATGATAAGGAAACAATTGCTTTCATGACTTCGGTTATTTTGGATGACTCCCAAGAGGATAGTGAGTCCGAAAATATTTTGGATAGCAAGTATACAGAAATGTGTGCTGCATCTACGTCTATGATCACTAAAATTGAAACTTTTCAAAGTGAGTTATCAATAAGTGAGAAGACAAATTTTGAAATTCAAGAAAAATTTGTTTTTATAAAAGCCAAATGGAAGATTGAAAAAACCTGTCTTGAGAATAATATCAAGTGTCTTAAAGAAAGCTTGGACACTCAAATTGGACTTGTATCCACCTTGTTGGAAGAGAAACTTCATCTAAATACAGGCAATGAATTTGGGGTCCCAAAATAGATATCAAATATACGACCTTTGAACGAACACACGTGGCCTTTCCGCACCATGGACGACTTGAAGCTCGAAGCATGGCTAGCAATCGTAAATCTAAACTTTTTGGATAGAATAGAGAGACGATGTTTATACACAGAATAGGCATTATGATATTTTTCGAGATTATAGAGCGCATATCAACTTATTAGAAATTAAGTAGAAACCATTGTCGATAGAAGACCAAGAAGACTAGGAGAGTGAAAAAAGAGAGGAATGAACAAGCTTATGGACAGAAGACGGGCTATCTAGATATTGGGCTTTGCATTAGTCTATGGTCCTTGGGCCTGTATTTGGGCCAAATCTATTTAATATTAGACTGGCAAGCTTGTGATTATTCTTTTCGCAAATTGACCCAGTACAAAAGCCCAAACCCATAACAGAAAAGTTTTTAAAAGTTTTTTCTTCCTAATTAAATGAAAACGACTCTATTATTAATTTGCAGCTACTCCGCCTCTGATAATTACTGATCAACGCCTTCAAGTTTTATGATTCATCGACAGCTAATTGCTGTATGTACTCGTCTTATCAGAATTGTTAGGGCTTAAAATAAACATTACATTTTTTTTAATATTTTTGGACATCAGAGACAAAATAGACCGATCACGTGCGGTCTGATTGGAACTGCGAATCAGGAATTGATATGTCTATGCGATTCTTAAATGAGTTAGGGAAATCCAGAGGCAAGATAATATCCCTTTCTTTCTTAGTCAATAATGTTACCTTGTCAAGCCGAGGAAATTGGAGTGTCAACCTCTATAAATAGAAGAATTGAAGAAGGTTTAGAGATTTACACATACATACAATTTGCGCATAAGCAAATCTTACTCCGCTGCAAGTAAATAAATAGCGAACAGCGAGCTCAGGATCTAGGTCACCCAATAGAGCATGGGGATTTGAAGGTTTACTCAAGCTACACAACCAGTAACAGCGAATTCAGGATCTGGGCCACCCGACAGAGCATGGAGATTCAAAGGTTCACTCGAGCTATACCACCGACGACGGCAATCGGAGGAGTAGAGGCCACCCGACAGAGCGTAAGGATTTTAAAGATCTACGAAGTCACCCTATCCCGTGTCTCAACACTTCGTCCTTTGGATTGCTCTGCTTTATACTCTCCCGAGTGTGTAAAGTATCAATTCTTTGTGGCTCGGCAGAGATACACGAAACTTACGTCTTGCATACCATAAAGACAAGTAGGAATCAATGAGCGAGGTTGGTGCTCTCCTCGCTCCAATCGTTTGACAAGAAGCAGAGACTACGCGACACACAACACAACGACATTCTGCCCTCGGCAGTGGAATGTCTCGCACACAGCACACCTACGCCAACAGACCAAAATAGACAGTTTGCGACATCTCCAATCGCGACAACCTGATTGGAGTAAAATCGAAGCCAAATATTTTGGAACGCTCAGTGGGACCCAGGTTTAGTGTCTTACAACCACTAATCAATATAGAAGGACCTTTGATATTTGCCTCAAGCATCCAACACCGGAGTTCCAAGCTCACAACTTAGCTCATTGTAAAGGTTTAGGAAAAGAAGAAGTGCTACAAATATTTTTGGGGTAACAATGTCTCCTAAATTCACATCATCATCATCCAAACCTAAGTCAATAGATGAAGCTGAGGCCATGAACTTAGTAGCTTATCGAAATTACTCATGTGAAACCATCGAACGAGTGTTAAACATTGTGGAAGAAATTGAGAAAATAGTAACAAAGATCAATCAAAGATTGGACTGCTTGCGTGAGGACAGAGAAATCGACCGCCTTGCCAATGATAAACAACTCAATGATCTCACAGCAGTTATTGCGAATATGGCCAACAATATGGCAACGAGTTTTGCAAGCATCTACGAGAGATTGGCAGAAGCAGGTCCTCAGTTTCATGACAACGAAGAGATGAAGGATGACGACATTCCAAATCATCCTCCATCGCTACCTAACCCTGAACGAGAGTTTAAAGAAAGGATCAATCACATTATCAATCAGAGATTACCAGACACAGCTGGAGCTCGAGTAATCTACAACGAACCATTCCCACCACCACCACTAGGATGGAAGTGGCCAAAGGGATATCATCTTATTTCCTTCACTCACTTCAGCGGGGATGGTACAGATCCAGCATCCACTCATCTTGCACGATTTAGAGTAGAATGTGGACCATGGGGAAGGCTAAGCTAGTTCAAGCTCAGGGTGTTCGCATCTTCACTATCAGGAGCCGCACTGCACTGGTAGACAAACCTAGCACAAGGCTCTGTGCGTGATTGGACAACAATGGAGATTTTATTCACTGAGCACTTTGGTGGAACATAACATGATGTCAAGCTCGTCAAGTTATGTCAGATGGCACAAATCCTAAGCGAGTCTCCAGTAGCATACCTGCATAGGTTCATAATTGAGTATACTAAGAGCAGAACGTCATGCACCATTGAGGGATTGGTGGACATCGCAGTAAGAGGGCTCGAAGAGCGGTTGCATATGAAGTATGTGGATGCGAAGTTCACAGCATTAAATGCTCTCATTGATGCAGTAGCTCAAACCTATGTCGCATACGAGGAAGCTAATAATAGGCGCAATGCATCCAGGGGGACATATACTCCTAAAGCACCTTACCAAGAGCGTCCCAAGATGATTGCAGCAATACAAGAAAAAAAGGAATCTAAAGAGTATGAGTCAGTAGCTGGTCTAGAATTGATAGCCAAGAGCATGGTAAAGTCAAAGAAAATAATTCCCTCAATGAAGTAGTCTTTAGCAATAGCAAAAAAGAGGAGCCCAAAGGAAAACAGAAAGAGGTCTGCAGAGAAGAAACTCTGGTAGTACTTTGTACTCGGTGTAAGGCAGAGTATGGCCTCAAGATGACCTATGAAGAGTTCGTGGAAGCAGTGCAAACAGGACCACCGGTCAAATCTCTCCCCCCCCCCCCCCCCCCCCCCCCCCCCCCCCCCGAGAGTTACCAGCCAGTGAGTCTAAAGGAATCACATACAGTTGCCAGGGAGTCCAATTTATTCAAAAGAATATGAATGGCA
This sequence comes from Geum urbanum, assembly GCA_946800695.1. Taxonomy (NCBI): domain Eukaryota; kingdom Viridiplantae; phylum Streptophyta; class Magnoliopsida; order Rosales; family Rosaceae; genus Geum; species Geum urbanum. The sequence continues at coordinate 51,495,998 of OX327009.1, read as the reverse complement.
GAGAAGAGGACTGAAGCCATTGGTGATAAGCAGCGAGTAGAACTGGACAAACCTTACATCTCTCCAGCGCTGATCTATGATTAAAGAAGACGTGTGGTATGTAAAGTCAAGAGGAAAGACTGTAGAGATTACCCCCACTAGAAAAAGGAAGCTACATCATCAGTTTAGAGCAGCGAAGAGGACTTTGGAAGCCTTAGACAAAGGGTTGATCAAACCAGATCAGTTAGTGGAGTTACTGGAACAAATTTAGAAGAGACTGAATAGGCTTGCAGCTACCCTGTTTGACAAAGATTCCAACTGACCAAAGATACGAGCTTTTAGATCAAGTGTGTTTTCTAGGATAGACAAAGCAGAGCCTGTCGTAGAGGCACAACGAACACTGAAGAGAGCTCGAAAGGCGATTGAAGACAAGTCGGTGCGGAAATTCATCTTCCAACTCATAGAATCAAAGGCATAATCAGTTGTTGAGCCTAGCAGAAATTCAGTGTTGCGATGAAGACCAAAGCCTTTGGTAATTAAAGAACAAAAGAAACTCGCTAGCCATTCTTCCAGCTTCAGTCTCAAGGAAGTAATAACTAGGGAGTTAGAACTCATAGCAAACGTAGAATTCTCAAGAGGACCTAAATCAGAGGTTCACATAAGAAAGCTATAGAACCATCCCATTGAGACCGTCAACAAGAGCCACTGTTAATTGAGACTGAAGCATGTAACTATGAGGATAAGTAGTTAGCCAACTTTGGGTAACACAGTGAGGACATAGAGGAGGTCTACACTGAAGGCATGCACATCGGCATGGTGTACATATTACCAGCCAAATTTGCCAAACAGTCATATCCAATCACATGGCTGTCGTAAGCAAATCAGTTAAGGGGGTAACTCTGGCAAAGCTAGAAGAACCAGAGGAACGGGGACCAATTGTGAATCCTGTTATGCGAAAGTCCTACATGATGTTCTCCAAACTAACAACTATAATGGCATCACACATGACACCATTATACATTACTGCGAGCATGATGGGCATCTAGCTTTGCAAGATCATGGTAGATACCGAAGTAGCAGTGAATGTCTTGATTACTCGAGAAATGACATTATTGAGTATTCCAAGATCAGCCATTCAAGCAACATCCATGACAATCAGAAACTTCGCAGGGACAGTCTCGCAGACACTAGGATTGCTATTCATAGAAGTAAATGTTGGACCAGCAACAAGGATTCATACTTTCTTTATCATTCAGTGCAATTCACCCGTCAGTGCAATACTAGGCAGGGATTGGATCCACAAGAGCTACAGTGTACCTTCATCACTTCATCAACAGCTCCTTATCTCAGACATAGAGACATCAGGATCGCAAATTGTTAACGAATTAGCTCAATGGGGAATAGTGCAAGCAAAAGAAGATAAAGTATGACTATATTTCCTCAATCTGGCCTCCACAATATTTCCTCAATCTGGCCTCCACAAGCCATCAATGATACGACCGTCCAAGGACAAGGAAGCGAAGTTTTGTGCTTCTCTATATGCAAGATTGCAAACCTATTTGATAGAGTCGCAAGCCTATAACTGTCTGCCAACCATCGCGATGACAGAATGTATCAATGAAGACATGCATTAGGCAGTGATTGAGGAGGATATCATCCAGCTTGCACCTGCAGCCTTGGATGACACACCACCTAAAGTAAGAGATCCCATGGAAGTGGCTATTAATACCTTATTAGAGTCTAAAGATAGAAAGAGGCTTGTTGACTTGTTGTTCAAATACAAATATTGTTTCGCAAAGAGGTTTGAGGATATGCCAGGACTTTCACAAGAATTGGTCTTCCATAAACTTCCAATCGCAGAGGGAAAAAAACTAGTACATCAACAAATGCGAAGGATGAATCCAGAAATAGCAACATTGGTCAAGGAAGAAATCGAGAAAATCTTGAAGTCTGGAGTCATCCAAGTGGCTAAATACATAGAAAGGATATCCAGCATAGTCCCAGTATGAAAGAATAATGGGATGATTAGAGTCTGCGTGGACTACAGAAACTTGAACCAAGCGAGTCCAAATGATGCTTACCCTATGCCAGTAGTTGATTTGCTTATTGATGCAGTAGCAAGACACGAGATGCTGTCGTTCATAGATGGCACAGCGGGATATCATCAAATCACAGTCGCTGAGGAGGATAGACACAAAACTGCATTTAGATGCCCGTGGGTGTTAGAAGTGTTTGAGTACGTAAACATGCCATTTGGGTTGAAGAATGCAGGAGCAACGTATCAGCAAGTCATGCACTATATCTTCCACAACCTAGCAGGAGACACAATGGAAGTCTATATCGATGATATTATGGTCAAATCAAAGAAGAGGTCAAACCATGTGGAGGATCTAAGACAGGTATTCATACGAATGAGAAATATCAGCTTAAAATGAATCCTGACAAGTGCATTTTTGGGCTGCAAGCAAGGGACTTCTTGGGGTTTTTAGTACATCAGCGAGGAATAGAAGTACCGGATGACAAGAAAGAGGTAGTTATAAAAGCTCCTCCTCTAAAGAATAAACGAGAGCTTTAACAGTTACTCGGGAAGATCAACTTCTTGAGAAGATTCATCGCAAATGCTACAGGAAAGACCAAACATTTTGCTCCTCTACTCAAGTTGCAAGGGGAGAAAGAGTTTGTGTGGGAGCCGGTTCACCAAGAAGCATTTGACAAAATTAAACAATACCTGGTTAATCCACCTATCTTGGTGCCACCACAAAAAGGAGTGTCACTTAAGCTCTATATTTCAGCAGCAAAGTCGTCCGTAGGAAGCTTATTGGCACAAGACGATGAAGTGAAGGTAGAAAGAGCAATATTCTACTTAAGCAGGACTCTCAGGGACTGCGAAAGTAGGTATACACCAATGGAAAAAATGTTCCTTGCTCTTTACTTCTCAGGTTGCAAGTTGAGGCATTATATGATTTCCTTCACAACGTGCATCATAGCACAAACTGTTAGCCCGACCTATACTTCAAGGACGGGTAGGGAAGTGGATTCTCACATTGTCCAAATTCTCGCTACAACATGTCCAATAGAATGCAGTAAAAGGCCAAGCAGTGGCCTATTTCCTCGCACATCACCCTATGGAAAACATTCTAGAGCAAATGGAGTTAGAGTTGTCACACATATCACTGGCTCCTTGGAAACTCTACTTTGATGGTTCCAGCACGAGTGCTTTCGCAGGGGCAGGGATAGCATTAGTAAATCCTTAAGGTGAAACATTTGCCTATTCCTTCTTACTAGAGTACAACTGTTCCAATAATGTAGCTGAGTAGGAAGGCCTAATCATTGGACTAGAGCTGCTATTGGACCTTGGTGCTACGGATATACAAGTTTAGGGAGATTCGTTGTTTGTGATTAGACAACTCCAAGCCAGGTTCAAAACATGACTAATCCTGGAGCCATATGTGAAAAGAGATAGCGAGTTGCTAGAATTATTCACAGATGTGTCCCTGGCTCACATCCCACGAGGGGAGAATTATGCAGCGAACGAGTTGTCTTAGCTTGCTATGGTGATGGAACTTGTTGATGATGTGCATGAATGGACAATGAAGGTAGAAGTTCGTACTCTCCCATCCTTCATGACTAGGAAGGAGGAGAATGATGAATGGTATGTCGCAACTCTGGGAAAAATTGATGATGATTGGAGACCACCAATTATCGCATATTTGAAAGATCCTAGCTCTATAGTAGACAAGATGATCATTTACTTTGCTCCGAACTACATTCTCCGGGGAGATGAGTTGTTCAAATGTGGAGAATTGGGGGTGGACTTGGTTTGTGTATTCGGAACCGAGGCCAAAGGATTGCTACGAGAAGTACATCTTGGAGTCTGCGGAGCTCATCAATCTGGCCCAAAGATGAGATGATTCCTACGGAGATACGAATATTTTTGGCCTCCAATGTTAAAAGATTGTATAACTTTTGCGAAATGGTGCGAGGATTGTCAAGCTCATGGACCAGTCAACCATATTCCAAATATCTCGATGCAATCAATCATCAAACCTTGGCCATCGCGAGAATGGACATTATATCTAATCGGTTTAATCCATCCTCATTCTTCCATGCAGCACAAGTTTGTCATCGTCGCTACAGATTTCTTCACTAAGTGGGTAGAAGCAAGGCCTTTAAAAGTGGCATCTGCCGTTGTGATTATTCAGTTCCTATACGAGGAGATCATTTGCCGATTCAGAATCCCAGAGTGCTTCGTTTCATATAGAGGAACGACGTTCATGTTTGGAGAAGTAGAAGAGCTCATAACAGACTTTGGGATCAAAATTTTGCATTCTTCATCATACTATGCACAGTCTAACGACCAAGCTAAAGCAAGCAACAAATTGATCTTCCACATACTCAAGCGCATGCTTGCAGACAATCCAAGACTTTGGCATGAAGAATTGTTCAGCACGCTATGAGCATACAGGAATTCTAAGCATGGTCCAACCAGAACTACTCCATACGTGCTAATGTTTGGACATGACGCAGTGCTACCATTGGAGATCAACGTCCAATCACTGCGAGTCATGGATCAACACCAACTAATTGGAGAAGATTATGTGCAAGCAATGTGGCAGGAGTTAGAAGATTTAGACAAAAAATGCATCAACGCATTAACCAACATGCTTGCAGAAAAGTAGAAAGTGGCTCGATGTTATGATCGACGCACCCATGGACTTAGCTTTGCATAAGGAGAGCTGGTTTGGGAAACGGTATTGCCTTTGGGAGAAAAGAAAGAAGGACGAGGTAAATGGTCCGTGAGGTAGGAAGGACCCTTCATCATTGACAGAATTTTAGGCAATGGTGTTTTCCAACTGCGAGACGTTAATGGTGAAGTTCATCGTAATCCAATTAATGGTAGATTTTTGAAGAAGTATAGGAAACCAGTTTGGGGGTATGAGGAAATAGAAACATCAACGACTTAGTTTCACACTCATTCCCAGCCTATAAAGAGGCTTGCTCTTCATGTAAAACTAGGGGGCAACCAGTATGTCCAAAGTCAATCCATGTGGCCAAAATATTGCAAAATTAAAAAAAAATTGTTTACATAGATCCAATTTCTGTGGTTCTTTTAAATGTTACAAGTTACTTACAACCAAATTTCAGTGATCAAATTGCTGGAGATAGTATTTTCGCTGCTTACAAAAGACAAACAAAAATAGTTGAAAATATCGAGATTCATTTGATCAAAATAAAGAGTACAATATATTATGATGCTTTGCGGCCTCTAGTTCTAATACCATACAATCGAATGAACAGTCTCCTACTAAAAAACTAATCGTAGGAAGTGGTTTCCCAATAGCACAGAGTTGCGACAGCAGTGGCACGATTTTCACTCTGGGGAATATGGAAACACAAATCAAGTGCATACGAAATACCAACCTTTTGCCAGAGCTCCTCATCGAGAGATTTCCGCTCCCAGTACCACTAAAGTTCTTCGGCTTTGGTGCTGGGACATTTCTCCAATTTCACTTCGAGCTTCTTCTGATCCCACTGGAGGGGAGTAGCGGCTTCACCACGCGCAACCAACAGAGGACGACGCATAGCCGAATCAAGCACAGAAGAAGCCTTCATAGTACTAGTGGTTGGACCCAGTATAACCTCATCTCCCTTCGTAAGGTTAAACCTCTCATAAGGAAGGTCTTGATCAAGATGAAGACGACGGTTCATGTGAGCGCGGAAGGCTTCCACATCCTTCTCAAAGGAGGGAAAAGGAAAATATGGTAGAATTTTTGATAAGGGGCCATTTTCGAAAAGAGGAGGGAAAAGAAAAATAGGGTCCTTAAGAGCGATTGGGAATCTAAGATCTTTTGCGGTGAAGCTTCTGAAACACTACTAGAATACTTCTCATTGCCCACGAAATGAAGAAAACAAAGGCCGACGAAGTCCTCTATCGTCGGCTATAAGAAGTATCACCAACGAAAATCTCACTCGCCAACCATTTTTTTCCTCATCGCCGGCTATAATATTATAGCCGACGACTCGTCGGCATTCACATTCTCGTCGTCGGCTATAATGTTTAGTTTGGCCGACGATGGTTCGACCGGAATACCGACGAGATAATCTGTCTATAGACGATGAGTTAATGAATCATCGGCTATAACGCTTATATCATATCTACTCTGCAGCAACTCATTTATTTTACAAAAATTTGGTGAGAAAGAAGGAAAACGCTCTGAAATCGTTGGGTATTGTCAAAAGGCGTCCAAAACCCGTTCGTGAAGCTATATATAGCTAGGTACGTATATATATGTGGATGTATATGTGTGTTGATTTAGATATATGTGTGTTGATTTAGAGTTGAGATTAATGGTTTGATATGCAAATAGAGTTGATATATTGTTGATTTTGGGTGATTGACTGTTGATTTTGAGTTGATTTGAGATGAATTCGATGAAAATATGCTTGTGTGTATATATACATGTATATAAATTTATTTTGTGATTAATTGTTAATATGTATATATATACATGTAAATTTGTAATTGGGAATTGTTGGTATATATATATTTTTATATGGGTCAACTTTTGTTTAGGGAGATATATAGACGAAGAATTAAATTAGTGTAGCTAGATAGTTTAATGATCGATATATATATATAGATGTAATGATAATTTTTTAATTAATTAGTAGTGAATGTATATACATAAATATATAGTGTTAGAATTTTCAGGATGTACAAGAGTTGGATGAGCCTTGAAAGATGGGATGTGAGATATCATCATGGAATTAGGAGTTTTGTGGATTTTGTGAAGGCTAATTGTGAAGACACTACACTTCATTATTGCCCATGTAAAGAATGTAAGTGTCGCAGCGATCGATTTCGTTTTCCCATTGATAAAGTTCAGAAGCACCTGAGTAAATACGGGTTTTGGGATAAGTACACTTGTTGAATTTATCACGGTGAAACATCGTTAGCGGGTCCGCATGATCATGAACAATTTGCTGAAAGGGCCAGTCCATCCTATGATCCAACAACGATGTTGATCAATGATATGTTTCCTCATGAGAGCGGTGTATTTGCTGATCAAGCACCAAATGTCCTTCCTGTCGTTGAGGGTTTCCCTCATATTGAGCCAGTCGAGCCATTACCTGGAGCTCATGTCAACACAAACGGTATAGACAAGTACAACAACCTGATTGCATTGCAACAGACTCTGTTGTACGAAGGTTGTAGTAAGACTGTTCTTGGAAGTGTCATGGGAGTGATACAGCTCAAAATGGAGAACAAAATGACTGTCAAAGCTGTTGATTCTTGGCTGAAGTGGAATGCTTCGCTACAGCCACCCGGTCATCGCCTTCCTACCACTCATCATAAGGTGCGACATATCCTGAAAGATCTTGGGCTTTCCTACATCAAAATCCATGCATACAGATATGATTGTATTCTCTTCTGGGGGAAAGATCTTAAAGACCTTGAAGCCTGCCTGGTATGTTTTAGGAAAGGTATAAGTTGACTCCTGCAGGCAACAAGAAAACTGTGAAGATACTTTGATATTTCTCGCTAATTGATAGGCTGGAGCAGTTGTTCATGTGTGCTTTCACGGCCGAAGCTATGAGATGGTGGGCTGAGAGGAATTTGCCTGACGATAACACCCTCATACACCCTGCCGACGGAGAGGCTTGGAAGCACATGGTCAGGGAGTTTGATCATTTTGAAGTAGAGGTCCGAAATGTTTGGCTAAGGCTCTCATCTGACGGATTCAACCCTTTTGGCAACATGAGTCTTCAATACAGTATATGACCAGTTATTTTGGTACCGTACAACCTTCCACCATGGATGTGCATGAAGAAGGAATACAATATGCTCACTCTATTAATTTCAGGCCCAGGTTATCCAGGAAAGTGTCTCGATGTGTATTTAAGGCCTTTGATTGAGGAGCTTAAGTACCTGAGTGAGCGTGGCCACCCCACTTACGATAGGTTCAAAAATGAGATATTCCAGATGCATGCCATGCTTGTTGGCACCATCAGTGATTTTCCTGCCCGCGGTATGTTGTCGGGCAACATTACCAGGGGTTACAGGGCTTGTTCAGAGTGCATGACTGTTGATTATTGTAGTCCTCATTGCAGGAAAATTGTTTAGATGCGTCACCGTTGTTGGCTTCCAGATGATCACCCATTAGGCAGGATCAAGACACTTTTGATGGGACTGTGGAAACGGGTGTGCCACCCAGGCAATGGACAGGGGATAAAATTTTGGAAGTGCTGAATGAATATGATTTTGGCCAGCTGAGCAATCATCCTGAGATAGTGTCGTCAATTCCAGACAAGCCCGAAAGGTATAAGTTTTGGAGACACAAGAGCATATTCTCGGAACTCCCGTACTGGCCCAGGTTGCCTATCAGACACTACCTAGATGTCATGCACATAGAGAAGAATGTGTGCGAAAGTATGGTGGGCACAGTTTTGAATTGGGAGGCGAAAACAAAAGACATCCCTAAGGCACGCATTAATCTGAAAGCTATGGGACTGCGGAAACATTTGTGGTTGAGAGATGGTAAGAAAAAAATGTCCCAAGCTCCTTACACCGTCAAGCCGAACCAGAAGCATGAAATTTTTTGGTGGATGAGTAATGTCAGGTATTCTTATGGCTATGCAGGAAATTAATATAATTGTTGCTTATGGCTATGCAAGAATTATAATTATTGCTTATGGCTATGCAGGTATCCTTATGGCTATGCAAGAAATATAAGCAAGTGTGTTAACTTCCGAGACAATAAGATGTACGGATTAAAGAGTCATGACTGCCATGTACTGCTTCAACGCCTTTTCCCTGTTTTCATTCGAGGGTACCTGCCCAAAGAGGTGGTTGAGCCGTTGGTAGCATTGTCAAGATTCTTTCAGAAGTTATGCGCCAGAGAAGTTAAAAAATTAGACCTCAGGGAGATGCAAGATGACATCATTTTTATCATGTGCAAGCTTGAGAGGATATTTCCCCCAAATTTTTTCGACATCATGCCTCGTCTGATGATCCATCTTCCTGAACAATTGTTGCTTACCGGTCCGGTACACTACACTTGGATGTATCCCATGGAAAGGTACAAATGATTCATACATTTGTGTTTGCCTCTGTTTTTATATGTAAATTCTTATTTTTTTTAAGTATCATAACATGCACTTATTAACTTGTAGACAATTGGGAGACTACAAGGACTATGTGAAGAATAAATCTGCACCTAAAGGGTGTATCGTTGAAGCATATCTTGCGCACGAGTGTGTAACGTACACCAACTTGTATTTGGGGGCGCTGGAGGACCCCCAACAACATATGCCGATAGATGAACCCAAGTTCAACCTTTCTATCATCTTCAATGACATGGTAGTACAGGGAAGCTTGCCAAAGTCATACAAGTTGGATGGAAATGAGGTAGCCATTGCCCATTGGTTGGTACTGATTAAATGTCCAGAAGTTCAATATTGGAAAAATTATCATCTTCACTGCCATGCTATTGTCGGTGATGTTGACTACCACAATAGGACGTTTGCAAACTACTTTAGTCAATGGGTAAGGCCGTAAGGGTATATGTGTGTGTATATATATATATATTTTTTTATATCCTTATATAGCATGTGTGTGGTTTTCTTTTTCTATGTTCATAATTTCTTGTGTGGTTTCTTATCTTTTTCAGATGAACCATGTAGCAAATGATGGTTACCCAGAGTGGTCAAACGAATTGAGACTCTTGGCGATGAAACTGATAGCTTCAAAAGTTTACTCGATGTGTCAGGTCAATGGCGTGAAATTTATATGTGAAAATAGAGACGACCGACTGAAAACACAGAATTGTGGGGTGATGGTCCATAGTGGGCAGGATGGAGTTGACTATTACGGTGTCCTTCATTCAGTTGTTGAACTAATTTATGGGAACCGCATGAAAGAGCACTTGTTCAAGTGTAGATGGTTTGATACTAGCCCGGAGAACACAAGGACCGATCAGTACGGAATATTTTCGGTGAATACTGCTACAAACTAGTATAAAGAAGACCCTTTCGTTCTTGCCACATCAGTAAAACAAGTGTTTTACCTTGACGATCTTATGAACAAAGTCCCGTGGAAGGTGGTTAACCATGTTGCTCATAGAAACATATACAGTGCTGCCACACTTGGTGAGACCGCAGATGATGAAGAAGTTACTGCATACCAAGAGCCGAACGCTTTTGACATTCCGGAATCCTCTACGATTCGCCTTAATAATATGAGATCGGGGAGTGTGGTTCGAATTACTAGAGCAGAACTTCTTGATGTTAATCCAAATGAAGTAGACGATGATTCAGATGACGAGGAGCGGCACATATTGCCAGAGGTTAACTATGAAACCGAGCCAGACTCAAGTGATGAAGATAATTATGATTATCATCTTTAGTACGTTAATGATGTACGTATTTTAGTATATATAAACGTGCATGTATGTTTGTTATGCAGTATATATATGGAAAATTCACGTCTTCAAATAGCTAGCCATGTTTTAAACAGCAAATAATCAGCTTGAATATATTTTTTAGGCCCACACCGCAAATTTTTCAAGTAAACACACTATAACCGACGAGTTAGTAAGAAACTCGTCTGAAATACTATCACCGAAATAGAAGAACTCGCACAACTTCATAAATTACAAAAATTTGGCCAACGTCATATCGATCAGCCACATCAGTGTTTATACTACATTAGACCTGAAAGAAGATGACGAAGCTAAGATGTCCGTCTCAGGGAAAATGAACACAGAACCTTCGATCATGGCGTTATTTGTTGATCTGATGATGACATTCATTTAACCAAATAGTGAAACAATGGAAATAAATAGTTTACCACTGAACTAGCTAGCTATAGAGCAAATTATATGAGGCTTGAAAATAACACTTGAAACAATTAGAAACCGAAGAAATTTGGGAATCACACTATAACCAACGAGTTAGTAAGAAACTCATCGGCAATAATTCGGCCTTATATCCCAGCCCGACGTGGCATGGACTCATTCTCCCATCACTTGAAACCCTAGAATCGCCTCCCCTCCGCCTCTCGCCGCCGACCTAGCCCGAAATCATCCCTCCCTGCCCTCTTGCCTCTCCCCCACGAGAACAGCCCCCTCCCCTCCTCCCCTCTGGCCTCTCCCAAAAAAAAACCCCAAATCTCCTCTCCCCCAAAAAATCCCAAATCATAAATTCACCTCTCCCCTCCCTCCAGCCGCCGGAAATCGAGCACCACCGTCGCCCTCTCTCTCACTGACGCAGAATGACAGGTCCCCTCTCTCTCTCTCAATTCGATTTTATCATCTTCAATTTTACATGAAATTCTCCTAATTATTGTGTAGGCATTTTAATTAAGTTGGTGTTGGTATAATTTTTTGTGTTGAATATATTTTGTGTAGAATATATTTTGTAGAATATATTTTGTGAATATATTTTTGGTTAATTAAATATCTTTGATGGAGTTGTGAGATGTAGAATACATTTTTGTGTACGTAGAATATATTTTGGTGTATATTCTTTTGTATTGGTATAATTAAGAATATATTTGTAGAATATATTTTTGTGGAGAACATATTTTGTAGAATATAGTATGGTGAATAAATTTTCTGTTAATTAAATATAGTTGATGGAGTTGTGAGATGTAGAATATAATTTTGTGTACGTAGAATACTAATTTGGTGTATATATTTTTGTGTTGGTTAATTAAGAATTGGTTAGAATATATTTTGGTGTAAATTTTTGACTTGTAGAATATATTTTGGTGTAAATTTTTGGCATGTAGAAAATATTTTGTAGTATATTTTTGGCATGTAGAATTTATTTTTGGCATATAGAATATATTTTTGGCATGTATATATTGCTGGTTTAATTAGTTGGCAATTTATTTTTGCATAAACTTGATGTATAAAGGTCTATATATATAAGCAAATTTTTTGCTATCAACATGTTGTTTTGTTATTGTTGTTGTCACGGATGTAGTTGTTGAATTGTTGTTGTTCTGTTTAATTGTTGGATGTGCTGGAGGTTTTGCGGCAAATTGGTTTGAGGCCAACAAACGGAGAGCGACTAGATCCGGTGGAGGGAGCAGTAGTCAAGCATCCTCATCCGCAATCAGCAACACGCGCAGCGACCCTATAATGAATGCTCTCACACAAGTTTTTCTACGTGCGCGAGAACAGGAGGAAACTGCACGATTCGGATCCTTGCAACCCTCAGTCCAGCCTCGACCCTCAGGCAGCAGACACTCAGGCGAGTGACCCTCAATGGGCGCATCAGAAACTCCCTCGATCCGAATGCCCCTTATTGGCCCGGTGCCTGCTCCCCTGTCACGGCAATCATCTGATGCAGATGGTGCAGGCGTCTCATCGTCCAGGCCTCGTCTATCTCCGCCGTCCGGTCTCTTCGTGCCCGACGAGATTCCTGCCATCCCTCAATTCGATGCTAGGGGAGGGTTATTTTTATTGAAGGATAGTCGGAGTTCCTGACCGTGGAGGAAGCATACGTGTTCAAGCCGTTCAACCCTGTGTATCTTTGGAGTGCGAGGTGCATGAACCAGCAAACGGACGATGCAGGTAAATTTTATTTAACAAGATTGATTACTTAATTATTACTTAAGACTATAAATAGTGTCAATTAATAATTTCGATTTTTTGACATTGTATTATTAGGCAATCTCGTTAATGCCAATGGAAAACGAAAGACTAGAGGCCTCGTAACCGGGAAGAATCTTGAGCAGGCCACCGGGGGAAAGAAAACTATCATTAAGGCCAATGAGCGTGATGAGGTTATCGAGACAGAAAACACCACGCGAAATTATGCCAGCATGTCCGGGGCCGTTGTGCTGGACAAGGTCCCAATGTTGTGGCCAGATTGGGGTGCTGTGCCTCGCTACGTGAAGTTGCAAGTGCATAATGCACTGACTATGAGTTAAATCGTATTTTCATTACGTAAATTTTACATTTATTAATTAAGTCCGAAGAAATATATAATTTTACCATTTATATATCCATCTTGCAGCTGTGGTTTGACGTGGATGAATGCCTTATTCAGACGTGGGCAGAGCGTCAACTACATATCAGGTGATGTGATTCGAGTTATTTGAGTATATATCGAGTTAGATTTTTGTTTATCAAGTATTTTAATATCTCTAACATTTGTTTCCAGCGTTAATATAGGTATAAAGAGCGGATGAACGAGCTTTCAAAACACTACACAAAGTACAAGGATCTAGGCCGAGGTGCTACCCCTAGCGAACTCCGGTTTATGGAGTACGAGTGGCTGTGGCTGGTAGCCCACTTCGAGCACCCCAAAGTGAAGGTATGCATCCTGAATATATTTTACAACCCTAATGTATCGTATCATATTGAAATAGTTAGTTACTAATTTTTTGACATATGTTTATCCAACAAGGCGATATCCAAAACGAACAGCGAGAACAGATTGAAAAACACCAAGTCCCATCATACCGATTCACTTAACCATTTGGGTTGGTCGCGTAGGGTGCAGAAACAACAAGAAGTCACCCCGTTGGTGTTTGTTCATCAGAAGTTCTATCCGCAGTGCCCTGAAGAAGCGGTAAGTCTTTGGCCTCATTAATTAGTTCACATATGTGTTAATAAAAGTATTTTTCTTTATTAATTTTTTTTGTTTAATAATACATTATTCATATTCCCTTTTCAATTAGGTGAGAGTGGAGGATGCGATCACAGAGATCACCATGAATATAGCTCAAAAGGACCATCATGACTGCTCGGAGGAGGAAGTGACCCAGTATGCCTCTCAGATCGATACGCTTGATCGCCCTATAACGGCTCAAATCATGGCAAAGGCGTGCGGGACTGAGAGGAATATCCACTACTGCAGGGTAATGGGCTCAGCGAGCGAAGGGGTATTGAAGGACACTTTGGAATATTCTAGCGGGTCAAGAACTTCTTCTAGGAACTCTAACCTAGCAGCGGAGCTCCAGATGATGCAGAGGGAGTTGGAGGAGCAAAGGAGGGTGGTGGAGGAGATGCGGCAATTGGCCGAGCAGCAGGCAGCCAGAGAGGCTGAGCACCGGACGATGGTCGAGCAACACCGAGTTATGGTCAAGCAACAGGCACAAATTATGACATGGATGCAGACGATATACGAGTGCCAGACTACCGGACACCCAGTCCCCACACCTCCACCGATGCCTGTGTTCCCCAGTGTTCCACAACCGCAGCCGTCGCAACAAGACCAGGGTAGCCGTCGGAGTTCAAATGATTTCGTAAACATGGATTTCGTCGACTCTTAGTGTAGTTGTATTTTATTTTTGTATTGTTGTTGTTTGTACTGTTAGACAAATATGTGTGTACTGGTGGATGTGTATTTGTGTTGTTTGTGTTGTTCACTGCAGGTTCTGGAATTGGGCCCAATCCAGAACCTGCAATTTTTTGTAAAATGTCACCGGGTATGGCTGACGACAAGACCTTAACTCGTCGGCAATAATCCCACATTTCCTGTGAGTTGCTTGCTTATAGCCGACGATATTCTTCAAAGAATCGTCGGCTATAAACGGGGCGGTCAACATGTTAACCCCGGCGGAGCTTCATCACCGACGAGTTACGTCGTCGGTGATGCTCTTTTTCATTGCCGGCGATGACATATCGTCGGTGATAATTCCAAGGTATTACTGACGATATCACCAGTATCTCGACGGTGATAATTCCAAGGTATTACCGACGGCTGGTTTCCGGCGACCGTATAACCGACGACATATCGTCGGTTATGATGATCACCGACGATTTTTGGTGAAAGGCCGACGACTTTAAGTCGTCGGCAATGGGAAGAATTATGGTAGTGAAAGAAGGAAAGTAAAAAGGTTGAAGACGACCAAAGAGTATAAATGGTTGAAAATAGGAGGCGAGACTTTTGAAGAAAAGCACTCGAGTAGCCTATGCGAGGCTATTTGAGCCATTGTCTAGAAAGCGACACGTCACATTCAAACGCTTCTAAAAAGACCTATTCGATTGCCCATGGGTTAATCTCAAGGTCTGGGGGGCAATGTATGGGCCCAAAATAAACATTACATTTATTTTAATACTTTTGGGTGGCCTCAGAGACAAAACAGGCCGACCACATGCGGCCCGATTGGAGCTGTGAATCATGAAAGGATATGTCTGTGCGATTCCTAAATGAGTTAGGGAAATCCAGAGACAAGATAATATCCCTTTCTTTCCTAGTCGATAATGTTACCTTGTCAAGCCAGAAAAATTAGAGTGTCAACCTCTATAAATAGAAGAACCGGAGAAGGTTTAGAGATCTACACATGTATAGAATTTGCACACAAGCAAATCTTACTCTGCTACAAGTAAACAACCAGTGAACAACGAGCTCAAGATCTAGGCCACCCGACAGAGCGTGGAGATTTGAAGGTTCACTCAAGCTACACAACCGGCAACAGCGAATTCAAGATCTAGGCCACCTGACAGAGCGTGGGGATTCGAATATTCACTCTAGCTATACCACCGACGACGGCAATCGGTGGAGTCCAGGCCACCCGACAGAGCGTGAGGATTCTAAAAATCTACGAAGTCACCATATCCTGTGTCTCAACACTTCGTCCTTAAGATTGCTCTGCTTTATACTCTCCCGAGTGTGTAAAGTATCGATTCTTTGTGGTTTGGCAGAGAAACACAAAGCTTACGTTTTGCATACCATCAAGACAAGTAGAACTCAATGAGCGAGGTTGGTGCTCTCCTCGCTCCAATCGCTTGACAAGAAGCAAAGACTACGCGGCACACAACACAACGACATTCTGCCCTCGGCAGTGGCACGCCTCGCACACAACACACTTACGTCAACAGACCAAAAGAGACAGTTTGCAACATTTCCAATCGCGACAACCTGACTGGAATAAAATCGAAGCCAAACAAGAATACTAGTCTAGCTTTAACATCTCAATTATTGTTCTTCCTACAACTGACCCTTCTCTCTCATTATATATATATATATATATATATATTAAGAGGTTATGGTATGATGGAGGCATGGAGCTGTGTGATTCATAGCAGATAATGGACCAGCCTCTCTAATATATGTGGCTCTCAACACTGTAGTCCATTGTGTATCACTGCTATATATATCAGGCTAGACATACCAAACAGATAGCTGTATAGAAATTAACGGCATGCTGCATGCAATTGTGCAAGTTCCTATATACCAAGTTCATATGTATTAAGCTATACCAAGTTCATCGTAGTCTGCAATCAGATGTGCAGGTATTTTTACTTATTCTAAAATAATTGGTTTGGTATTGAAGCTCTTAGTAACAGCTAAAGCTACAGCAGCTGTAACTTTCCCTGAGGTGAAAGAGAAAGCAAAATCATCCAAATTTACAAATTGGGTTCCCATTTATGATTTATCAGGTAAGATCATTCACAATAATTTGTGAGGGGTGGTCAAGATCCAAGAGCCCCACAGACATTATGAGAACATGCATGCATTGCAGGAGTGCATTATTCATTTCATTTGTGAATGAAAATCTATTACAACTGAGTGAGTGTGAGGTGGTATGAATTATTGTGAAGATGATGTAAAAATCTCAGTGAGGGACATGAACCAACAAAACTGGTACGGCCTGAAAAGAATGGGGTAGCTGAGAGGTTAGTTTCAGATTCAGAGCTTCCCATGCATACATGTATATACACAGCAGTCAATAGAACAATCAAATAAAGAGAAGCAGCAAAAACATGACACAACTAAAGGGCCCTGCAAGAATCTAACTGGAAAAAACCTGCACTAGCTATCAGTTCTTCTTTCCTCCTAACACTGTCACTTTCACATATCTACTGACTGCCGTATTCTATTTCCAGTCTCAGCCTTTTCAAATCCAACTTATGTTCACGAGAATGTTTAGAAAATCTTCTTTCTTCAACTGTTTTGCCTTTTAAAAAAAATGTAGCTTTTATAATGACTTCTCAACAACAATATGTGCCAAAATCAGTTTCGAAAGCAATACAAATTTAGGCCTAAGTTTTTTTTTGTCCGTCTCTTTTTCTAGATTATGTTGTGAAGATCATACTAATTGAGAGATTGTTTCTGCATTTGGAACATAAAATTTATATGTGAAATCGAATTCGAATAACAGAAAATATCACTCTAATACATTTAGTGAATCCTACAGTGTAACAACAAAGATAGACCAATAGTCCTAGATTCATTTTAATACTGTATCACATGTAGAACCAGCAGGTATCATCAGCACCCTGCATATAAACAAAGAAGTTGCAGAAAGATAATTGAGTCTGTAAGAGTACTATGGACTCATTATCATCTCCATTTCTTATTTTCTGTCTGTCATTCTTTCCCCGTCTTACTTTCCTCATGCAGTACTGTCTCACAGCCAACTCAATGAATTGAATCTTGAAAGTATCAAGCACCATCTCCATTTAGAGCCTTATCTTTCTTTTTTTCCAGTGACAGATGATCCAGGTAGAGATATGCAACAGCACGTTTTCACTGAACAATTATCACAATGAATTTATTTATAGATTTATATAAAGCTGATCTGAGAAAAGAAGAAGAGGTCCCAACAACTTTTACATGTTTGAATATGAGCTTCGCATTTTCTGGAAAAAGCCACTAAATCACACTACATGGGTGTTTATAATTGCATCCAGTACATCACATTCTTAAGCTTCTTTTTTTCTATGTTCAAAAAGAAATAATCTATCCCTTTATAATAATTCAAACCATCTGCAACAAATGGATGTGTCTCTCAACTTTATCAAAAAGATATGAGCTTGCTCTTTGCTGGGGTTTAATTGTCCCAGTGTTGAGAGAAAAAAAAAAGACTTCCTTATCTGAAACACAAGTAGATCACACACCCGGAAACACATGCAATGGAAAAAAGGCATAAACTCCAGCAAAGTTCTAAAATTGTGGCCCTTTGTTGCCTTTTCCATTGTTAAATAATCATAAATCTTCATTCAAAGCAAAAAAGGAAAGCTGAAAAATGAATAATCACACCCATGAGCCCAAACCCTCAACCACCAACACTGAGAACATGCTTATGCGCTTATGCAGGAAAAAAGTATTAATAATATAATACTTGCTACTTGATTGAGATTAGAGAAATTGTTCTGAACATGAGCCATATCTACAACTAGAGGAAAAGTAGAGGATACATAAGGTTAATGGGACATAGATAATGAACACCACCAAACAAGGTCATGCATGCTGCATTTCAATGACCAAAAACTGATTTGTCCTCTCATATACGATGATTTTGTAGCTGCAAAAGTCTCGAGTATGCCCCGTCTGGGCGGCTCACTAGTTCCGAGTGGCTTCCATGCTCCACAATGCGCCCATCCTGCACCACACCAATGCTGTCCACCCCTCTAATTGTTGATAGACGGTGGGCAACCAGAACGGTGGTTCTTCCTCTCATGAGCCTCTCGAGTGCTTCTTGCAGAACACATTCCGATTCTGCATCAAGTGCACTTGTGGCCTCATCTAGCAAAAGTATAATTGGGTCCTTCAGCACAGCTCTTGCGATGGCAATTCTTTGTTTCTGTCCACCTGAGAGTTGAACCCCTCTCTCCCCAACCGGAGTTTTGTACCCATCAGGCAATCCACTAACAAATCCATGCACATTTGCTGTACGTGCAGCTTCGACTACTTCTGCTTCAGTTGCACCTTCTTTCCCATAGGCAATGTTCTCGAAGATGCTTGTTGCAAAGAGAGCTGGTTCTTGTTGGACCAAACCAATTTTCAGCCTAAGAGACTTTAAGTTCAGACGTCGAATGTCTTTGCCATCAATCATTACCTTACCAACTATTGGATCATAGAACCTCTCAATCAATGCAATGACTGAACTCTTCCCCGAACCACTAGCTCCAACAAGTGCTTGGCTTTGGCCAGTACGGATTCTGAGATTAAAATCTTTAAAGATCATAATATCAGGTCGTGAAGGATATGCAAAATCAACATGCCTAAGTTCAATTTCCCCACGAATTGTTTCAACCACCTCCGCCTCAGGGTCATCCGGGTCAATCCTGGTTTGACGATCAAGAATTGAAAACACAGAGCCAACAGCTTCACCGCCCCTAATAATCTCAGGTGCAAGGCTAACTGTCTCTGCTACTGAATTGGCGGTTACAACCAGGACCACAAAAACCTTAATGACTTTGGAGAAGGTTGAGACACCTTTGCCCACAAGGTGGGCGCCATACCATAGAATGAGAGCTTCAGAGGCATACAATGCAAGCTGTGAGAGTCCAAATAAGAGGCCAGCAGTTTGGCTTCGACGGAGGCTTCCAAGTTGTGGGATACGAAGCTCGTGGCAGAAGAGGGAGAGGATCTTGTCTTGCGCATTGAAGGCTGCAACTGTTCGAATGTTGCTCACTCCTTCCCCTGCAATCATGCTTGTCTTTGCATGAGCCTTGGCCGTGTCTCCAGCAAAGCCTTTAAGCGAAAGTTGCTGTGTAATGTACCAAACAACAGATTTGCCAGTCAGAAAAAAATTGTTGGCTTAAACATAAGATCAATAAAAACATGATAGCAGACTTAATGAGTATTGCTTCAGCTCATATCAAACATAAAACACCCAGCTAAGTTTCACTATTTCTAATTTTTACACTTGACTGTAGAAAATGATAATCATTTACTTATGATTTTTCTTTTTGGATTGATGTTCTTGAATTAGGTGAGAGGTTACTGCCTTCAAAATTTGGTGACCAAAGGCTTGAACGTGTTCTGCCACGTACTGTAGACCCAACAATAGCAACAAAACAGAAGTGAATGAGTAGGTCCAAGAGTAAAGGGCAAGGGTCTACAGGGATCCCTTACAAGAGGACACTATAGGACATAAATATATTGAAGGAGGTACTCTCTTTACTTGGTTAGGTCTATCTCACTGAATTTGTAGCATGCGCAAAATTTAGGGATCTCTGTACCATGCAGGACAAACGGTCCTACAGAGACTTGGTTCTACAGTGTGAAAACAAAGCCAATTTCCCGAAGGCCTCCAAATCTTCATACCCCAAAGGCAAAGAGGACAAAGCACAAGTGAGCTGGCCATCATCAAACCATCACCACTCTCCTGAACAAACTATACAAAGCCATTTAAACGGTAGAAAACTATTTCATTCCCCCTCTCTCATAATGTGATCACGGGCCTAGAGTTTTCTGTTGTAACTCTCACATGGGCTATCTTGCAGTGTTCAAGTGTAAGGAAGGCAGAGCAAAGGAGCAATCAAAAGCTCAGAAATTTAAAAAACTATATACAAGTAACAACTTGGGTCTATGACACAGATGACAGAAACTGATAGCTGTGTAATATGCACCAGTGTCATCTTGTGGATTAGATTTAATATGAAGAGGCCAAAGAGAAAGAGTCAAACTTGACTGCGACTAAAGAAAACCAAAGAAAGAAATGGGAAAACTTGACTTAGATTTCTAGTTAGGAGTGTTTTATTATTATATACTGGAAATTATTGTATGATTTCCAAGAGGTAATGTGCACAAGGCTCGAAGGAAGCACATGCTGTGCTGACACGTGCAGATTTCTTTTGTCGTTTAGTGCTGGGGTTGGAGGTGAGGTTAAAGATTCCATGTAAAAGTAGATGCAACAGTGATTGAATACTGTACAAAACTGAGAGTCTGAGACTTGCACATAATACTCATGCAGAACTTAAGGTGAAAATACAATGGAGAAATTAGTAATGGAGATTGCATCATGGTGAGGTGTATGGTGCAACTGTAAAGCTTACCTGAGCAAAGTTGGCAAGAACCAGAAGAGGAAAGGTGGCTAGGATAAGCAGGGAGACCCTCCACTCCACTATGAAAGCAACTATGAATGAAGTGAGCAGTGAAGTCATGTTCTGCAGAATCACAGATATCCTCTCAGCAATTGCAGATTTCACATCAGCAGCGTCTGTGGCCAGTTTAGAAGCTAGGAGACTTGAGTTGTGCTCCTCTTCATCATACCATCCTACTTCATTTCTCAGAATTGCTGAAGGCCAACAAGTAAAATTAGTTTTAAAAATGAGGAAAGAAATAAACTTTATAATGCAAAATGAAGAAAGACCAAATTTTTATACCTGCTAGCATCATCCTCCTTACTCTAGTAGTGAGGTTCTCTCCCATGATACTGAAGAAATAATGTTGTATCAGATATGCAACAACAGCGTACAGTCCAGCTCCTATGTAGACGAAGACGTACTCCTTCGTCTTCCTCTCCATGGAAGCAGGATTTTTATAATAGAAGACCTCAATCATATTGCTCATAACAATAGCGAAAGTTGGACCAATGAACCCGGATAGAACTGATCCTATAGCACCCATGATTGAATAGGGCCATTCAGGGGCATTAAGCTTGAGAAGCCGAAAGAAATAGTTCCTCGGAGCTCTAGTTTTCCTGTCTGTCTCGGCATTTGAAATCATCTCAATCCTCCCATCAGCACCAGTACTGTACTGGTAGCTCAGATTTCTTAAGCTGCCTGACCTGAGGCTCAAAGACTTGGTTGATAATGAGTGGCTTAGCCGCGATGAACGTGAACAACGCATAGAAGGATTCCTAATTTCTCTGTTTCCAATCATTTCCTGGAACCGAATCAACGAAGAATAGGCCCCTGCCTTAGCAATCAGTTCTTCGTGAGTTCCTGTCTCGACAACTTGCCCTTGTTGTATAACTGCAATGCTGTCAACATTTCTTATGGTGGAAAGGCGATGTGCCACAACTACTGTTGTCCTCCCAACCATGAGACGATCTAGAGCTTCTTGAACAATGTTTTCAGAGCTTGCATCAAGGGCACTGGTTGCTTCATCAAGGAGTAAGATCTTAGGGTCTTTCAACATGGCTCTGGCAATTGCTATTCTCTGTTTTTGGCCTCCCGAGAGTTGGACTCCTCGCTCTCCTACCTGATTTTGCATTAGCGTTCAGTTTTAGGAGGATGAACCAATTCAATTTTTAACATAACCAAAGCACTTTTGAGTGAAGTTTGACACTAACCTGAGTCTTATACCCATTCGGAAGCAACGTGATGTAACTATGAGCATTAGCTGCAGATGCTGCCGCTTCTACTTCATCCATTGTTGCCTCAGGTTTTCCATACATTATGTTCTCGAGTATGGTAGTAGCAAAAAGTGCCGGCTCCTGGTTAACCAGACCAATCTGATCACGTAACCATTTCAGCTGCAGAGTTCTTATGTCCACACCGTCAAGTAAAACCTGCCCTGTTATGCCAACAAGAATTATTAGAATTTATGATAAGCCCTTCAACTTCTCCATATGAGAAAATTCTCTAACTTACCGTGGTTTGGATCGTAGAACCTCTCAATCAGAGAGACAACAGTGCTTTTCCCTGAACCACTGCCACCAACAACAGCAACAGTCTTTCCAGCTGAGAAGAAAATTGAGAAATTCCGAAAGATGATGACGTCTGGCCTCGATGGATAGCTGAATGTCACCTCCTTGAGTTCTATGTTTCCATTAACCTCGGACAAGCACTTTCCATCCAACACATCCTGAACAATGGTAGGCTTTTGCTTAATAATCTCCATCAACTTGTATCCAGCAGATTTACCTTTGCTGAAGGCCCCAAGATTGGAAAATGACTGTCCCAAGCTCCTGTGTCATTCAAGTACAGATATTATGAGTTTTATGACCCCGAAAGTAACAACAGAAGAATTCAAGAACATGAAAGTTTTCTATTCAAAATTCTTACATGCCACCAACAATGGCCGAAAAAATGGCAGTGAATGCTTTCCCTCCATCAGTCTGCCCATTACGGATGAACACACCGGCATACCAGAAAACAAGTGCCCACGACATACAAGCTATACCATAAGTACACCCTAGCCCAAGCCCTTTGGCCATTCCGGCCTTGTAACCAAGCTGCAATGTGTTCTGTATGGCATCTGAATACGAATTCAGAGCCTTGCTCTCACCAACATACGACTTAACTGTCCGAACTTGTGCAATGGCCTAGTCAGACATTTTAACAAACATGTAAGCTACCCAACAAAAAAAAAATATCAAACTTTAATCTCATTAGGGTTTAAGTTGGGGCCAAAAATCAACTCACTTGCTCAGCAATAATGCCGGCATTGGCATACGATTCTCGGCTTTTCGACGTGAGCCCAGTGAGCGTATACGCATACAACCCACCGGCAAAAGCAATCCCCGGAATCACTGCAACACTCAGCAGAGCCAACTTCCATGCTGATACAAACCCAACCACTAGTCCCGCCAAAAATGTCGAAAGATAATGTATGAAGTTCCCCACCTAAAAAACCAACTCAAACAAATTCAATTCATTATTACACAACCAAACATCATCATAGAAAAAACATCATTCAAAGCTTCCAAGATCCACCGACTGAACAAAGTACCCATGATCATCATCATAATCTAAAAAAAGAATAAAAATTTAAAAACCCACAAATAAATTCGGGGAAGAATATTACAGGCCAGCAGGAACACGTTATGTCAAGTCTTGCTAACGTGCGCAGACAGAAATAAGCAGATAGGATTCGGTTCTGGGTCCGACCCCAAATTTTTATGACTCAATGCTCAACTACCCCACCTCACTGTAGTAGTACTAGCAGTACTACTACTTTACCCAGATAAGCAATTGCAAAATTTATCTCCAACCCAAACCCAAGAGCACTAGATTTTGTGTCCCAACAATAACAGAGCTAGCTGTTAAAAAAAACACTTTGATAGTAGTAAAAAAACAAGAACACACACAAATTTGGAAACAACAGATTGAACTCAACTCTTACCTTCTCGCTAATGGCATCTTGGACTAGAAGAGTGTCCGTTGAGACACTAAAGACTATGTCCCCTGTTCTTGCATCCGTGTCGAAAAACCCAACGTCTTGTTTCAGAACAGATTCAAGATACTTCTTCCTCAGAGTACTCACTTGCCTTTCTCCCGTGTACATCCAGCACGCAATCTCTGATATATAAAGAAAACAAACGATTCAATTCAAAGCTTACTAATCCCATATAGGATGATGATGAACAGAAGTCATGAAAAAAAATTGACATACCGGCATAGGATGAAATACAAACAATGAGGCCCAGGTAGACGAAATACAGAGCGTACTACAAAAGATTGAGAAAGGAAAGAAAAATGTTAAATCTGTTTTAGATCTGACGAAGTTTATGCTGGAGAATCAATCTGTAAGATTTTAACCTTGGCGACTTCGGCGGTCATTTTCTGCAAGTCCATCTGGTTTTTACCGAAGCCGTTAACCATTTCGCCGAAAAGGAGGAAGAAGACGGGCATGGAGGAGCCGTGAATGACGGCGCCGAGGCTGCCGGAGAGCATGAGGAGGCAGTCATACTTGTCGGCGAAAGAGAAGAGCTGGTAAAACGGCAAGCTCTGCTCTTTCTTCTTCTCTGCCTCCGGCAATGTCTTGGTCGGCTCTGCAATCTCGGTGGCCATTGTCGAATAAAAGTAGAAAAGAAAAAAAGGGTAAGTTGGGTTTGAGCTTTGAAGTGGGTCTGTGGGTGGTGTTTTAAGGCTTTGACATAAGTTTGAGTCAGAGCTAGAACTAGAGCAGCTCCTTTTCTGGGCTATCAAAGAAGAGAGAGATCTGTCATTGAATAAAAAGGCTATCTTTTCTGTCTAGCAAGTAGTGTCAATGTCGTTTTGTTTAGGTGGTGATCAGCCCGAGAATACTGAGCTCTGTAAAATATGGCACCGTTGGCCGGAAAAGGGGGAGAGAGAGAGAGAGAGAGAGAGTTGGACTCTGGTCAAAGAAGGTGGAGAAACTGAGCTTGTTCGGTGTTTTATATATATAGTAGTGTAGTGGGAAGCAAATCAAAAGCAAGCATGGGAGCTTTTGGGTTTTTAATTGCGGTGAGCTTTTGTGGGATTTTGTTTTACAGGTTGGTGAAAGAATCTGAGTTAACAGTATTAGAGTGTGTCCTGCACTGCTCTACTACTACCGGGGCTTTTGCTGCCTCGATTCTCGTTACCTGGTTGAGAAATAATGGAAAAGAAAGAGAGAGAAGATAAGAGGGAAGCATGGTAAACATGAGTTGGTTCCAATCAATCAGTGAATGTAGTTTTCATGCCACAGTTGAACCAGAACTATTATATCCAGCACCTTTTTTTACTAAGGTTTACAGTCCACCTTATAGGTTTACATCGGCCTTTTTACGCGCTGTAGTTTTTCCCAAAAGTCACTGCATTCACTAGCGGCCCATCGTTGATGCTAGCCATCCGGCCTCGTCAACGTGCGTTGGGTGTGGCCGGACGGGAATGTCTCAAGGCAGATGAGTGGTGTGGAAGTGTTTATATCAATTAATTCTCAATCATCAGGCGACAGTAAAACTTGCCGTTGTCGATGGCTATCGGCAGAATGGACCGGGTTTCCTGTGACGCAATCTATGGTAGAGTCAAATAGATCTGATTTGTTTGATTCCAGCAAGTTGCGAGCTCGGGTTGGGGCTGTGAAGTCAGTTTGGGCTCGACTTAATCAAACTTGGATATAGCGTGCTTGGAAGTGGTTATGTGACTTTGTCGGCGGTCTGGTGACGGCGATTTGGGTTTGTGATGGCCTGGCAGAACGCGGAAGTCATGTGGTTGCTGCAATTTTGGGTGAGAATTGTTGGTGCGCGATGCACATTAGCCTTTTTGTTTCTGATGATACTTATTATTGCGGTATAACCATATTTGTTGTGTGTGTTCATCGAGCTCGTGTTGCTTGTCTCTCACCTTTGTGTGATTTTGTACCCTTAGTGATTATTCTGCTGACATTGTCCATATTAGGACTCTATTCCTCATTTATTTTCAGTCATTCTTATTGTCAAAAGTCTCACGTGTTTTCAATTCAAAAATCAAACAGCGCCACAATCGTTTTGATGTCTCTACCACTAACCTCAATGAAATGAGAGGCTTAGCTAAGGATGTTTATGTGATTGCAAGTCACTTATCTCTTCGATTACGAGTGCTCATGCATGAGTATTACACCCCTTCATTATCCATTGCTATTGTTTTTGTTCTTGTTTCTGCTTTATGCTCTGGATCATGTATCCTGAGTCGCATTCATTGGTACGTCTTGGTCGAGGTGGTAGAGAGAGAGCCATTGTTGTGATGGATCTCATTTATCCGATTATTGTTTATGTTTTGAATTGTGTGTTGGAATTGTGTTGGCATCGGGCTCTTGGGATGGTTTCCTTAGCATTGGTCTCTATGGCAACATTATCGATTGACATTGTTCAACAATTCGTGGTTGCAATTGTACAATACTTTGGTGGTAGAGACAGTAATAGGTTCAATTTAAGAGATTTCTTTTTATTTTCAGGATTGTACTATTTACTCTGGACAATGTGTGCAATGTGTGCTTTAAGTTTGAGTTTCAAATTTTCTATTTTATTTGTATTATAATGAAGTTGTTTGGCTCTTACTCTCTCATTGAAATTTTCCAAATGAAACATTAATGAAGTTCATCACTTGTTTTGCAAAAAGCACCTTTTTTATTGTCATTTACTCTAAAATATACGTGTATATATACAATCTGGATAATCTGATAATCATAATTGATACAAAAAATGAAAGTTAGCGTGCTTAAAGTTTTTTATGTATAAGATATATTTACCTTATATTGTTCCTTGAATATGAGAATTTGCATATTATATGTGCCCATGTTTGCAATCCATGTTGGTAGAAGGGGAGCTTTTGAGTTTTGACTGACAATGCATGTGTTCCGCTGCAGTTCTTTAAAATCCGTGCACTTCTACGAGTGCTAATAAATTTCAGAAAGAAAAAGAAGAGACCAACATTTTTGGAAGGAAGAGAACAAAAAGTTTCTCGAGTAAATCATTAAATCCAACTTCATACTCGAGTTTTACGTACAAAATGGTAGAGTTAATGGTTATGTTTTCATTTTATCGGGAGATTAGATCTTCGTAACCTGAACTTTTCTATAGAATAGAAGATTTATGAACTTTTATATACGTTAAAAAATTTCTTTCGCGGGGGTCTTCTCTCATGTCGCAGCCTTACAAATGCAACGAGAGCTGTGTTTCACCCTTGTTTTTCGACCTCTAATCCTTAAATAAAATACGCTTTTAAAATTGTAACGCATGTTATGGAATCACATCTAGACAATAGTTCGTTATTACTTTATTCTTTCGCTAAAGAGATATAAACAAGCTCTTGAGAGACAATCTACCTGTCAGTTAGCTATGTGATCCTTGTTGTAGCCGTGTTGTATGTTATCGTTGTAAAGCATGAATGACTAGCCAAGTAACTTCTTATATGCATTTATGCGGCATTTCATGTTCTGCCTTCTAGAACATGTTTTCAGATAGATCTCTTTGTTTGCTTCCAACAAGGTACCATGACCATGTTAGGAGTAGGTGGCCAATCTATGTTAAGAAAGTGTGATCTACCCCTAGTAGTATTATGTGAAATCGAATCTGTCCAACTAAAAATGTGAGCTACAGTTTATATATTTCCAAGGAAGATCATGAGGTCATATTAGGGGTCATTATTTGATCCATAGGTCCAAAAAGTTCGCCGACGGTCTCAGGCCCACAAAATCGAAGCCCGGCTCAGCCCAATTTTAAGCCTGAAAAGCTCATCCCTATGGACTTAGGGCCAGGTTTGGATCTCAAAGTCCGCGGGCCCAAAAAAGCCCGGCCCGACCCGTAGGGCCAATCCTATCAATTATATATATATATTATAAATTATCTTATCAATATATACCTATAAGCTATCTAATTTATCTTAATATCATTTATTCATATACTAAATACCATTTTTTTAAGCATATAAATTATTTAGTGTATATAAATGTTTATATATTAAATTGTAAAATTTTGTATCTAACACACAAAAAAAAGGCCTGGTTCGGCCCGGCCTGAAAAACCCACTAAAGCCCTGAGCCAAAAAAACTCGTGGTCTTCAAAATTTCAAAAAAATTTGGCCCGCATTTTTAAAACATAACGAAAAGACCCCTCCGGCTCGACACCCCTAAGTCACATCCAAGATTTTCAACCATATATCTCATATCAATCATATGTGCTCAAGACTTTCTTCTGAATGCTGAATATGGTGAAAGACTGATATCTATATCTACATGTGTAGAAATAACAAACTTTCAAAAAACGAATTCTATGATAATTTGAAGATTTCGTTCATTTTTACGTAAATAATGTGTATATATTAGGAAGAGAAAGAGAATGAAGGTGCCTTAATTATTGACCCTTTGATGTGCCACTCAGTTTAGAATCGAATTAGTTTGTTTAAAAGATCTCCAACAGTGCACAATCCAACAAAAAGAGATATGAAAAATGTTCAACCTTTTAATCATATTATATTTGGTTAAGTATCACAAAGAGATCATGTTTGTAGTTGTTGTAGCACCTTAGGGCATCTCCAACAATGGAGATCCTATACCTTATAGTAAAACCTTAAAAAAAAAAACTCATCTCCAACCCATAAAAATTTGGATCTCATACCCTATATCTATGTCTTATACCCTATCTAAGGTTCTAAAATAAAACCCAATATGAGGTATATGACCTTGTATATTTTTGTGGGCCCAACTGTTTTAATGAAGAGTATTTTGTTGTTTTCTTATAGTGGATTAAACTTTCATTTATTATACACTCGCTTTTATTAATAGCACACAAAATTAAAGGTCAATACAACACACCAAATTAAAAACACACAACAACACACCAAATTTAATTAAAAAATTCAATAATAGATTATTTTAAATTAAAATAGTTTGAGAAATTATTATAGAATACAATATGTATATTTTAATATTAAAAGAAATCTATAATAAAGATTATGAGTTTTAAGGTATAAGGTATAAAACTCATGGTTGGAGATGAGAAAATGAGTTTTATTATGAGGTATAGAACTTTCATTGTTGGAGATGATCTTATGTATGGAGCTCGTGACTAGCACCTTCTTGGAAAGCTGTTAGCAAACTAATATCTAAACTACGTTCTAAACTAGCCAGTGATGGGACAGCTGTTTATCACATGTATCAGAAAGATTGCTGTGATTCAAACTTCTGTGTAAACCTTCAAATTGATGAGTTCTCTAGCTTTCTAAATAATTTTTGGCAGTAAATTGTTAATAAATTTCTATAAAATACAGTTAGTTCAAAGTTAATGTGCAATGAATTGTTTCAAATGAGTTGGAGATTTTATAAAATACAATTGTTTCTACAAAACCAATTGTTGTGTGCACTTTTCTCAGTTAACCTTAAATTTGGAGATTTCATCATTTCTCCACTATGTTTAACTAGGTGATGTTTTCTTCATGACTTGGATCTAAGTTAATTTTGAACCAGTTCATTCCTCTATATTACCAACTATGATATGTAATTAGTCCTTAACAAACCTCAAGCATCTCCATCTCCAAAAGCCATAACTCATAAGTATGACAGCAGTCAAGCCAGAGACATAAGCTTCTGCATATATCATAAACAATTGACAAGTACTTATAAAACAAGCAGAAAGATGCTCAAAGGTTTGATCAAAACTCACAAAGATGCTCAGAGGCAAAACTGGGTCTGGTCTTAATATCTTGATCAAACTCATTTGACTCTCAAGTGTACTTTCTGCTACCTCTAACCCACAAGGGGCTGAAAGCTAACTACAGAAGAATTAAATCATAGTCCCCAAATTTCTCTATATATTGAAGTGGCTTTGGTCGAATTGTAGGTCATTTTGGGGACATTAGATCCGTTTTGGTGAAGTAATATATCTTGTCCTAGTTTATGTTTTTGCTTGCATAACATATTTTGCAAGCATGTGATATGCCACTAAAATCCAGGGCTTAAATTCATTTTCTGTAGTTCTTGAAATACTTGTAAGAGATTAGTACCAATTAAACTGTTTTTTTGTTAGATTTTTAGCCCAGCATGCAAAAGTTGAAGCTGCTAGGAACACAGTAGGAATAAGGACCACATTTCGGAGTCTGTGTGTCCCTCAGCTGCACATTGCTAATCAACTTAACTAATCAATTACCTACAACCAGCTAAAAAAAGGAAATGAAGTGTGTTAACCTATCATTCTTGTTTTGAAGACCCCTCTTCAAGTTCAAAAGCTAAGTCACAGAACCATGACAGCAGAGTCACATAAGTTTGATTTAATAAGCAAAGGGGATCCTGAAAATCATGGAAAAAGATGTGAAGTGATCCATTGTATAGCTAGTCCATGTTCCATGTACAAAATCTCGTCTGCACAAGTGCACCACACCCTTAACTTGTCACAATCTTGATTATTCTGACTGATCATATAAAAAATTAATACTAGTCCTACTACTTTATGGAGTATACATGTTGCATGTTACTGATGTTGAAAAAAAATTCTTAATCCAAACACAACATTTAGAGGTGGGAAAAAGAGATGTGGACTTGTTGTTACAATCATCATGAATGGTCATGACTCATGAGGCTGACAAGTCAATCTTCTATCTTCCAAATCTGGATTCATTTGGAAGAGATTAACTTTTACTACTGAGGGCATTTGGTAAGTTATTTACTGTTTTTAGCATGAAGCAGATCACAAAACACTATGTTGTTTGTTATGTATAAGAATCACACATTAATCCCAAAACCATTAATATGCAGATGAGGGCCGTGTAAGAACGTTTATTTTTCACGGCCACCAAAAAATAGATTGAGATATAACTCCAATCAACATCGATGATTAAAACCCGAGTTAGAGTTTTCCACACTTGCCGACCCGGCAATTTGTGGTGGTGAAGCAAAGCTCTAAACATCTTTCGGGAAATCAGGTTTCTTTGTTATATTTCTCAAAAGAAAGAGAAACATTTGAAGCTTTACAAAACAAGCAAGGCATGGGTTTCTAGCTTTCCGTAAAGCTTGTAGGGATGGTTTATATCTGTAAAGTGAAACAGTAGAGGAGCTATTCAGGAGAAAACACAGCAAGTGTAGTGTAGCTCATGATGGACCCAATAACAGAAAGAGAATATGAATCAATGGAAGCTAATAATGTGACTAACTTTGCACAAAGTGCTAATGACCATTAGTTGTGGGTTATGGTGATGGCCTCTAAAGCAAGAGCAGGCTTAGCTTGCAGGGAGGCTAGCTCTTTACATTTATAATGCTTGTGTGCTCATTATCCTAATAATGCTCTCTGGCATGTGTATCTTTCTCAAGTTTTAGCTCATTCAGTATATAATGGGATTTAGGAGAATCCAAGAATAGGCAAATCTACAAGACATTAGAAGGGTATAAACTAAAAGAAGATTTAATTTACAAGGTCTGTTGATCATGCAGCTTGAAACCCATTACAGAACTTAGCTTCATGCAGGAAAGTCATGCATGTCTTCCTCGCCTGTCTCTTCCAATAGTAATGTCCAGACATTACTAATTGAAGAGGAGATCTCCTCTGTCTTAACTATTGTACTTTAGTCGCTTCGCAATAACTGATCCTGCTGCATAATTATATGCCTACAAGTTAAGAACAGAAAGAGTGAACTTATATGTTAGACATCGGAAGGAGGCTACTGATCTAGCAAACCAAGCCAATAAATACTCCAGCTCAAAGGTTCCTTACTTCCTTAACCCCTCTGCAAGTAACCAAAAGGTGGGTTCAAAACTTCAGTAATTTTTGTTAGAATATGCCTTGAATTTGGTATGGCGTCGGCGTACGCAGGACTCGCTAAGACAGATGTCTTTGGCAAGAGGGTCGCAAGGAAGAATCTCTGGCGAGAGAGTCTTTGGCGAACAATCTTTAGCGAGGAGAGTTAGAGTCTCTGGCGAGCAGGACTACTACTCAGGTTTCCGTAAGGAATAGGGATTCCTCAGTCATTCTGGTTTAGGTTTCCTCAGACGTTTGGGTTTGGGATTCCTCTGGTATCAGGACTTTGTTTGGCTATATATATACAAGAGTATTAGCTAAAAGAGAAAATGGTGAATGAAATCTGGTTCTATCCTGTAGATTAGGCTTAATCTGGTGTGGTAGAGATATTCTGGTTCTGTAATCCTAGGTTGGCTAACCTAGTGTGATACTCTGTAATCTAATATCCTCAAGATAATAAATCTGTTTTCTTTCTGCCGTAGATGTAGCTAACTCACGTTAGTGAACCACGTAAATCTGTGTTTGTTCTTACATTCAATTGCTTCCGCTGAGATGGTCAGTCTGGAGGAGAAGGCACACTCGACAATCATGTTGTGTCTTGCAGATGATATCATCACCGAAATCGCAGACGAAGAATCTGCATCTGGTTTGTGGTTGAAGCTTGAGAGTCTATACATGACGAAGTCTTTAACCAACAAGTTGTTTCTGAAGTAACGTCTGTTTGGTCTGCGTATGCAAGATGGTGCACCTCTGAGAGATCACTTGGATCAGTTGAACACAATTCTGTTAGAGTTGCGTAATATCGATGTTAAAATCGATGATGAGGATGCTGCTCTAATTCTGTTGGTATCTTTACCGTTATCATATGAGAATTTTGTGCAATCCTTTATTGTTGAAAGAGATACGGTGACTCTTGAGGAGGTAAGATCGTCTCTTCATACCAGAGAACTGCGCCATAAGGCGACTGGTACAGGTTCAGATAATCAGGCTGCTGGGTTAGTAGTCAATGGAGGTAAAGGACATGGAAACTCGGATAAGAAGAAATTCAAGAAGCCAAGTTTCAAGGGTCATAAATCCAACGATGTCTGTAACTACTGTAAAGAAAGGGGGCATTGGAAAAAGGAATGTCCAAACAGGAAGCAGCAAGAGAAACCATCAGGTACTGCTGCTATAGCAGGAGATGACACCAATTCAGAAGAGGATACGGCCCTAGTTGCTGATGAACATGCACATCACAATGATGTGTGGGTTCTAGATTCCGGGGCGTCTTATCATATATGTCCGCACAGGGAGTGGTTCTCAACCTATGAGCAGGTAAATGGAGGAGATGTCTCTATTGCCAACAGTGTTGCCTGCAAGGTGGTTGGAATGAGCTCAATTAAATTACGAACACATGATGGTAAATTTTTTACATTGAACGAAGTTAGGCATGTTCCACGCATGACTAAGAATCTGATATCGCTGGGTTATTTGGATAACAAGGGATTCAGTTTCAAAGGAGAAGGCGGAGTTCTACGTGTCTGAAAGGTGTCAAGCGGGGTTCTTTGTATATTCTACAAGGTTCTACGCTGTCGGGTTCTGCTGTTGTTGCATCATCAGAAGTTCGCAAGGAGGATATGACTAAGCTATGGCACATGAGTCTCGGTCATATGAGTGAACGAGGGATGCAAATTATGGAATTCTGCTGGTCTGAGTTTAATGAGTTCTGCAGGAATGTAGGGATTGCTAGGCATCATACAGTCAGGGACACACCGGAGCAGAATGGTGTGGCAGAACATATGAATCAGACACTTCTAGAGAGAGCTAGGTGCATGCTCTCTAATGCTAGTGTTGTATCAGAGAATGGTAGTGTTGAGAAACAGGTGGAGCAGCAAGTCACTCAAGATGAGAGTGAACCACATCAAGGAGATCAACACTCACATTCAGAATCAGAGCCACTAGTAGTTAACCAGCATAGTTTGTCTCTTAATCAGTCGAGGAGAGCAAACTTTGGGAAACCGCCCACGAGGTATGGTTTTGAGAACATGGTGGCTTATGCACTTCAGGTTGCTGAAGAGGTGGACCCTTGCGAGCCGTCCACCTACAAGGAAGCAGTTACATGTACTGAGTCTATCTAATGGCTTACTGCAATGAGAGACGAGATGGAATCACTTCACAAGAATCAGACTTGGGATTTGGCCAAGCGACCTCAGGAGAGAAAGGTTATTACTTGCAAATGGATTTTCAAGAAGAAGGAAGAGATATCACCTGCTGAGGGTATCAAGTATAAAGCTCGGGTAGTTGCAAGAGAGTTTCATCAGGAAGAAGGTGTAGACTACAATGAGATTTTCTCGCCAGTGATCAAACATACATCTATCAGGGTGCTACTAGCCATAGTCGCACATCAGGATCTGGAACTTGAGCAACTAGATGTGAAGACAGCTTTTCCGCATGGAAAGTTGGATGAGGAGATATACATGACTCAACCAGAGGGTTTCCAAGTTCCTGGAAAGGAAGATTATGTTTGTAAGTTGAAGAAATCTTTATATGGACTAAAACAGTCACCGAGGCTGTGGTACAAGAGGTTTGATAGATATATGATGGAAATTGGCTACAGCAGGAGTCCATATGATTGTTGTGTATACTACAACAAGGTTTCAAATGAGTCTCTCACTTATCTGGTTCTGTATGTAGATGATATGTTAATAGCTGCAAAGGCAAGTCAGAGATTCAAAAGTTGAAAGATCTTCTCAGTGCTGAGTTTGAGATGAAGGATTTGGGTGCAGCTAGGAAAATTCTGCGAATGGAGATCTACATGGATAGGAGTCAGAAGAGGCTGTTCTTATCACAGAAGGATTATATTCAGAAAATATTGTCAAGGTTTGGCATGTCTACAGCAAAATCCTTAGATACTCTAAGTGCAGCAAACATTCACTTATCTACTGCGTTTGCACCTAAATCTGCTTAGGAGAAGGAGTACATGTCTCGAGTTCCCTATGGTAGTGCAGTAGGAAGCTTGATGTATGTTATGGTCTGCACTAGACCGGATCTTGCACATGCTGTCAGTGTTGTCAGTAGGTTTATGGGTGAGCCTGGAAAAGAGCATTTGTAAGCTGTGAAGAGGATCTTTCGTTACCTTAGAGGTACGTCTGATGTTGGTCTCATTTATGGAGGTGATACAGGGTGTTTAGTAACTGGTTACTCAGATTCAGATTGTGCTGGAGACGTTGACTCGAGAAGATCTATGACTGGTTATGTTTTCACTCTTGGTGGGTCTGTTGTTAGTTGGAAAACTACTCTGCAGCCTTCAGTGACTTTGTCTACAACTAAAGCAGAGTACATGGCATTGACAGAGGCAACCAAGGAGGGAATCTGGTTGAAAGGACTGGTTAGTGACTTGGGTCTACATCACGATCAGGCTATAGTGTATTGTGATAGTCTGAGTGCAATCTGTTTAGCCAATGATCAAGTTCATCATGAGAGGACTAAACACATCGATGTTAGGTATCATTTTCTGAGAAGTGAGAAGAGAATTAGGGTGAACAAGGTGGGTATTGCTGATAATCCAGCAGACATGTTCACCAAGCCGGTTTCGCATAGCAAGTTCCAACATTGTTTGGACTTGCTGAATGTCAGAAGCTGTTAGTTGCCCGTTGGGGGCAACATCTGGGTCCTTCTTTGGGAGGAACAACATCTGGGTTCCTTCTCTGGGAGAAGGGAACATCTGGGTTTGTTTTTTGGAGGAACGACATCTAGGGCAGAGGAGAGTCTGATACTTCTGGTACATCTGGTTATCTAGGAGAGGATTCAAGTCAAGGTGGAGATTTGTTAGAATATGCCTTGAATCTGGTATGATGTCGGTGTACGCAGGACTTGCTAAGACATATGTCTTTGGCAAGAGGGTCGCAAGGAAGAATCTCTGGCGAGAGAGTCTTTGGCGAGAAGAGTTAGAGTCTCTGGCGAGCAGGACTACTACTCAGGTTTCTGTAAGGAATATGGATTCCTCAGTCATTCTGGTTTAGGTTTCCTCAGGCGTTTGGGTTTGAGATTCCTCTGGATTCAGGACTCTGTTTGGCTATATATATACAAAGGTATTAGCTAAAAGAGAAAATGGTGAATGAAATCTGATTCTATCATGTAGATTAGGCTTAATCTAGTGTGGTAGAGATATTCTGGTTCTGTAATACTAGGTTAGCTA
Source organism: Geum urbanum (assembly GCA_946800695.1). NCBI lineage: Eukaryota > Viridiplantae > Streptophyta > Magnoliopsida > Rosales > Rosaceae > Geum > Geum urbanum. Next base: position 51,460,275 of record OX327009.1, on the reverse strand, counting down.
ACCTAGTGTGATACTCTGTAATCTGGTATTCTCAGGATAATAAATCTGTTCTCCTTCTGCCGTGAATGTAACTAACTCACGTTAGTAAACCACGTAAATTTGTGTTTGTTCTTACATTCAATTGCTTCCGCTATAACAATTTTCTACATAATTAATTATTTTTCTACTATTGGAAGTGTGAACATAGTAGTTTTCTTCAGTACAACACCTCGTCGTCGTCGTCTTCATTCTTCGGCATCTTCAAACCTGAAAGGAACCTAGACAGTAGCTCTCAGCCGGGTAATTCTGTTAGAAAATGGGCCTGGGTTTTCATCAAACAGGCTTCTACAGTACAGATCTGAGATATGTCAATGGGCCGGTCCGGAAGTTAGTTTGGACCAATCCAATCCAGTCCAATAACTCAATACGATCTTCCCGCTTCTTCGCTTATTCAAATTTCAAACTCCCACCCAAAATCTGATCTAACAGTTACGTTTGACCTGGACGGCTGGACCCCACCCACCCCCACCGTTTAACTCAAGATTTGAAACACACCCCGAGTTTAACGGCGTCACGAGCGTTATTACATATCCCCCACCACCCCACCCAACCCTATCTGCTTTTATATAACTCTCAGATCTCGGCCATTTTCACACTTCATTTCCTTCTTTCAAAAATCCCAGACGTCTTTGTATACGTCCTAGGGTTTCTAAAATTTTCAAAAATCCTCAGATCCAGATCCGAACACAATGAGAGAGTGCATCTCCATCCACATCGGTCAAGCCGGAATCCAAGTCGGCAACGCCTGCTGGGAGCTCTACTGCCTCGAACACGGCATTCAGGTTCGTCCGTCTTTGCAATTTTTGATTTCAAGATTTAGGATTTACCAGATCTGATCTGACTGTAAATTTTCGGTTTTAGCCTGATGGACAAATGCCGAGCGACAAGACCGTCGGAGGCGGAGACGACGCCTTCAACACTTTCTTCAGCGAAACCGGCGCCGGAAAGCACGTCCCACGCGCCGTCTTCCTGGATCTGGAGCCCACCGTCATTGACGAGGTCAGGACCGGTACTTACCGCCAGCTCTTCCACCCCGAGCAGCTCATCAGCGGCAAAGAGGACGCCGCCAACAACTTCGCCAGAGGCCATTACACCAGTAAGAACACAACACAACACAACATTTAACCAAATTAATTATCAATTTTGATGTAATTATTGAGTAATTGATAGATTAGATCTGTGATTTTTTGAACAGTTGGGAAGGAGATTGTGGATCTGTGCCTAGACCGGATCCGGAAGCTTGCGGACAACTGCACTGGTCTTCAGGGCTTTCTGGTGTTCCACGCCGTCGGCGGTGGGACCGGATCTGGACTTGGATCTCTGCTTTTGGAGAGGCTCTCTGTGGACTATGGAAAGAAATCCAAGCTTGGTTTCACTGTTTATCCATCTCCTCAGGTGTCTACATCTGTTGTTGAGCCTTACAACAGTGTCTTATCGACTCACTCGCTCTTGGAGCACACCGATGTGGCTGTGCTGCTCGATAACGAAGCCATTTACGACATCTGCCGCAGATCGCTTGATATCGAGAGGCCTACTTACACCAACCTCAACAGGCTTGTTTCTCAGGTAATTTACTGGACCATGTAATTGTGCAGAGGAAGTGTTTGATGTTTTTCCTAGATTGGATATAGTAGATGTTTGATGATTTGCCTAACGTGTGTTGTATGGGGATTTTGGACAGGTCATCTCATCGCTGACTGCTTCTCTGCGTTTCGATGGAGCTCTAAATGTTGATGTGACTGAGTTCCAGACCAATCTGGTGCCATACCCCAGGATTCATTTCATGCTTTCATCCTATGCACCAGTGATCTCTGCCGAGAAGGCCTACCACGAGCAACTCTCCGTGGCTGAGATCACCAACAGCGCCTTTGAGCCCGCGTCTATGATGGCCAAGTGTGATCCCAGGCATGGGAAGTATATGGCCTGCTGTTTGATGTACCGTGGAGATGTGGTGCCCAAGGACGTGAACGCGGCCGTGGCCACAATCAAGACCAAGAGGACCATTCAGTTTGTGGACTGGTGCCCGACTGGGTTCAAGTGCGGTATCAACTACCAGCCTCCTACTGTCGTTCCCGGCGGCGACTTGGCCAAGGTGCAGAGGGCCGTGTGCATGATCTCCAACTCCACAAGTGTGGCTGAGGTGTTCTCGAGGATTGATCACAAGTTTGATCTGATGTATGCTAAGCGTGCTTTCGTGCACTGGTATGTCGGTGAGGGTATGGAGGAAGGCGAGTTCTCTGAAGCTAGGGAGGACTTGGCTGCTCTCGAGAAGGACTATGAGGAAGTCGGATTGGAGTCTGCTGAAGGTGAAGATGGTGAAGATGATGAGTACTAGACCCATGTAATAGATATTATTAGCTATTAAGATTTACACTCCTCCAAAGCAGTGTCGTGGGTTCTGCCAATGGACTCATTGGTCTGTAAACCATGAACAAGCCATCGTACTTTTCTTTGTTAAATTTCGGATTAATGAAACCTTTTAATATTTCAATTGTTTGGCCTCATAGTGATTCACTCTCTGTGTGTTAAGCAACATCATCATCAAGTCATGTAATTTCGCCAACCGTACAAACCAGTTTGCATGACCAAACGACAAGACTAAGTCTACCAAAAACAGAAAAGTAACAAAGCGAGGAGACGTAATCAGAAAGACTTTGATTTATCACTCTTTTAACTTCTCGGAATTTTGATCTTCATATGGTCTCAGACTTGTGCTCTCCTTCAAAGTTCAAAGTTCAAACACAGATCAGCTCATTTCCTACATGAAAATCAAACTCCAGAAAATTAGTACGACTCAAAATATTTAGATTAACAAACACCGAAGTGACCGAACATCTCTCTGTGCCAAGCTGAGATCAAAATAATTTACTATTCACCGCGAACAGGTGAAAAAGTCGCAGTAAAACATAAAATATGGAGGGAAAATCCGAAAATGAATCCACAGAGCAAAATATACACAAATTTGAGCTCATCCACAAATCCAATTAGATTTCTAGATCTCTATGATTTTATCTTATACTCGAAAAATCCAAATACAGGGATAAAAAACTAGAGCAACGTTAACGAAATTACCAAAGAATTTTAGAAATAGATTTATTAGTATCTAAATTTACCCGAATAAGAAAAGCTCGATTCAGTTGAAAGCGTTGACGGTGTTCTTGAGCGGCGAGGAAGGCAAGACTCGCCGTGCGAACAGCACAACGTCGACGGCGGAGGAGATTCTCTCTTTGACGGGGAAAGAGCTCTCGCCGAGGTGTGAGTCTTCTTCTCTGATCCTCAAGATCTGGCTGTGAACGTAAGCAACCTTTCTGCTCGGCCTCCTCCATCGCCCCACCGACCTCGGCGACTCCACCTCCTCCGACGACCCGGCGCTGTCGTCGTCGGTAAAATACGACGCCTTCGGCTTCGTCGTCGCGAATCGAACCTCCATTGTTTCTTGTTGTTTGGGTCTCACTGCGATCATGGCGATGTGGAATTTGAGATTTGAGAGAGAGATTGAGATTTTTTTGGTGTGGGGATTTTGGAGTTTATATTTGTGACCGAGGGGACTGGTTCACCAGACTTGTAGATCGGCGACACGTGGAGAGAGATGGAGAGAGATTGCGGTTAGGAAAGCTCAGACTTGGACCGGCCTCAACGGCCCGTTCTAACGGGGTGGTTGCCACGTCACTAGGATTAGAGGAGGTATAAATCAAGCTTATCAGATCAATTAATCCCAAGTTTCCCAGTACAATATCTGATTTACTTAGGATCAAGCCGTGACACTTGTCAGTTAGTACAATGCATACATACTTCATATTTCCTCGTTCAATAATAAAGATCATTCAAGTATACAGTTTACGAAAGACCAATCAATTACTCTATTTCTATTTCATTATGATGTTGTACATTTCAAGTGCTTCTCGAAACCAGTTCTGTGCTTCTAGTCTCAGGCTAATGCATCTTCTAATTTTGTGATTCTTCCTAGCTTATTAATTCAGAAGTCTATGGAAACAACTTAAGCACTCTACGTTCTCCTAATCAAGTGTTTTTCTATTTGCATAGTGGTGAACACGTGTCCCCAGATTTAGAGCCAAGTAAACTCTTGGGGAATAAGGGGACAAGTGTAAAACGGTGTTTGAACCTTGGAGAGGTCAGGTCAACTTGGAACCCCTTGCGTTTTTCATGGCCAGAGCTGTCGTATTAAAAATAGAGGACCAGTGTGCAATTTTCAGATGAGTTGTTAAAACATAAGCCAAGACCGTGCACAGGTGTAACTAAGTAAGAAGGTGATGACCCTAAATGATTCACATATGACAATCGTGATGCGTTTTGATACGAATCAGTTAGCGACCCATCTTGAATTGCAAGTGAGCTAAACACAGCAAGGCATCAATCAATAATTGAGACGGTACCTGATCCTCAAACTCTATTAGATCGCAATGAAATTGGATCAGACTTGTACATTCCCAAATGGATATGAAGACCAAACGTTACACAGTGAAGCACCGATGAGTTTTAATCCTAATAGAGGTTATAGAGCAATAGAGACCCGTCTAAATGGAAGTATGTTAACACCAATACGACATCAACAACTTGGGGTGGCCAAGTCTGGTTTAGGCTTCTGGGTACAAAACAAGAAAGACATAAAACCAAATCATACAAGTATTATGACTCATCGCAATCGAATGAGCTAAACGCCATGGTACAATACATCACAACTAAATTCATTACTGGCAAAATTCATTACTCAAGACCAACTAAATGGGCGATGTCCAAGGCAAAACATGGTAGTTCCAATGAGATTTAACCCGCAAGGAGGTTTCACTAACATTCACTAAGATAATAAACTTTATGTCAGGGAAGGTAACCAACATGTTAAACCACGATTGGACTGAATCTTTAAATAGGATCCAAGTGAAAAGGCACTTCATTGCTCATTCCTCATCTTCTTCATCGCCATCACCACCAGCTGCCTTCTTAGCAGCGGCCTTCTGGTTCCTTCTCTTCACTCTTCCAGGGCGGCCTCCTCCGAGGGGACTGGTGATGGCAAAGTCGATATGCTTCTGAGAGTCCATTCTCACCATGAAAGATGGGATGTTGACAACCTGCCTTCCAACCCTGTCAAGGAATAAAGTGAATTGAACACGTTACATTACTGCATACAATTCGGCACTAGTCTGATATCACCAACAGACCACAGCATACAAAACAACTGTTGCAAAAAAGAAGTAAAAATCACAATAAGCTACATCATATAACCTCATTCATAACTAAACATTCCAAGTCCCCAATGAAGTTAACATCACAACAGAATCACAGAATGACGTTTAGCACCAAGACATCAAGAGACAATGATAGAAAGCCTATCAGTAGATATGCAGAGATCAAATGATTCCAACAAATAGTAATACATGTGTATTGATTTTAATTCAGCCAAATTTCGAATGCAATAAATCATCATATTTCAACATTTACCATATTACATTTCAGAAAAGGCATCTCTACTAAGCACATAAGCAATTTAGAGCATCGTCAATCAATAGCAAATGCACACACGTAATCACACATTAACAACGAAAAACACATGGAGTAGTAGGTATAGTATATATATACCTGATGTGCCTTTGCCTGATGAGAACTCTGGCATGGTGGACAGACTTGGCCATACCAACCTTGAAGACCTGAGTCTGAAGACGCCTCTCGAGGAAGCTCTCAACCGTCAAGGCGAGGACGTAATCGAGCTTGTTCTGGCTCTCATCCAGAAGCCCGTACCTGTTCATCCTGCGCAGAAGAGCCTCACCTTCGAAGATACGGCGGGGATTCTTCTCGTCCAGAGTAAGAAGCTCCCTCGCAGCATTGCGGATACGGCTCAATGCATACTGAACCCTCCATAACTCCCTCTTGCACCGGAGACCGTACTCGCCAACGAGCTTCAGCTCAGCGTCCAAACGCTCCTTCTCGTAAGGACGCCTCGGCTTCTTGAAAGTCTTACCATCTATTCAACACCACAACAAACACACTTTCAATTTTCATTTCATGAATCTGAACCATGATAAATCTGAACCAAATCTAACAGTGATCAATTAAAGGGATCAAGTGATTCGACAATCGTAAACCCTAAATATTTTACTGATATATAGCAGATCAACTGTGAAACGATTCGAAACCCTAATGAGATTGGGAAGGAGGAGAGCGGCTTACAATTGCGATAGAAGACGACGTGGACCATCTTCTTCTTCTGCGGTGAGAGAATAGGTTAGTGAAGACTGAAGAGGCGACGGAGGGAAAGCGAGTGGAATAATATGTGGGAATTTATATACGAACCCTAAAGCCATACCGACGTTGGGCCCGTTTTCTATTGGAGTTTGGGTCCAAAGAGAAAGAGGTTATTATATTGGGCCTTTTACTTCGAGAACAAAGGTTCTACTGGGCTTGCCTTAACTTTAACCCATCTTCCTGAAATCACCACTAGAAAAATTAGAAATTTCCCCTATTGAAACATTTTCATCGAGAAAAGTGGTGGAGATCTTATAAAAAGAAAATATATTTAAAAAAAAGGTCATAGAGATAGAGGATTTCCTTGTCTGAAACCTTTATAATGTGTTTGGACGAAATTTTTTAATTATTATAGGAATTGACAAATGACGGAAATTAGAATTTCATTATTTTAAATTACATTATTTGTGAATTCTTGCATTTGGATGTCTTCATAAAGAAATTTAATAATAACAAGAATTACAAATTTTTAAAAAGAATTCGAGGGAATTGTAAAACGACATCTCTTTTTGAGAGAATTTGAAGGAGGAATTTAAGTCTTCAATTCCCTTCATTTTTAAATAATAAAGTAGAATAATATGATAACTGAAAATTGTTTCTTTTCTTATTGATAGAATGCCTTAAATATAGACTGATGCAATATGTTACAATAACTATCCCTATAAAACAGATATCTTTTGTATCTATCTAATCTAATCTGTATCTAATTAGGACAAGACACGCACCGAAAATTATGGAGAATAAATCTCCTTAAACACCTCCCCCCCTTGTGTCGATGGCCTCAAGAATGATGCATGACTTGTTGTCTCACTAAAAACCTCACCGAGCAAACAAAAACCTCATGGGTAAAATAAAATTTTGGTCTAAGGGAAAAAGAATACATCGCATCAACTACAAAAGCTACTACATGGGACATAGACTCTCCCTCATGTCTAAAAAAATGCAACTCCCCCTAACTATGAACTTAGTCATGGAGTTTGGATAACCTGCGCATACCAATTTTTTTCACATGTTTCACAAATGTAGATTTAGGAAGTGACTTGGTAAACAAGTCTGCAACATTATCAACGGAACCAATCTGGTTCACTTGGATATTCAACAGCTGTTATTGTTGCTGATTAAATAAGAATTTCAGAGATATATGTTTTGTATTGTCACCCTTAATGAAACTCAACTTCATCTATTCAATGCATACTGCATTATCCTCAAAGATGCAAGTGGGAGCAGTAACAGTAGATGATAATCCACTAGACCCTCAAACATGACATATGACTGACCTAAACCAGACACATTCTTGAATGATTACCACGTGCTGAGTATTGATAATTATTTAAATATAAATAAATAATTCTCAATTTTAAAAAAATTATTATTTAAAGAATGCGTGATAGGAATGGTGTAATGAATTGAGTGAAAAAATATTTATCCATAAGGTAAATTCTTGAATGATTAGTTGGAATTAAAATTCAAATAGGTTAAAATTAGTTATGAATTTGAAATTTAAGCTCTTAAACTTATTGGTTATATATATATATAAAAAATTAACTATGTATCAATCAATGGTCTAGTATGACTTATTAGGAGGTTTTTTTTTGTATATAAGCGAACATATTTAGAATTTGGGCAAGTGGTTAGTTATTGGATATTTACAAAAAATATTTCATTAACCAAATATCATTTATACTTTATATATATATATATATATATATATAAACCCGTAGGACATTACCAACAACTCGTGTTGGTAAGAGACGTTGCCTGATTAAAGTGAGGTTGGTGGTTCGATTCTCACGTGTGTGAGAAGTTGTTGAAATTTTTAGAGAATTTAGAATAGGCCTCATATAATTGGGCTAGTCAACCATAAATGTCAGTCAAAATATCGAAGTTTCCATAATATATTCGAAATATTGGGATATTTCAACAAAATTTCGATATTTCAATGAGAAATTAGAGGAATCTACAATTAATATCGCCAGGTGATAAATCCGAAATTATTGCCGATATTTCGGTAATAATTTTGATATTTTATTTCTTGGTTTTATTAGTAACGACAAAAACTGCGATCATAAAACTTCAAGTTTCAATGAATAAGAACGTGAATCATGACATATAGTCACAAAAATGGATTATAAACGGTGGCAAAAACCACACCCAGCAATCGTGACTAACTATCACATAACATCAATTTTCCTTTTCTTTTCTTTTCTAAACTGTGACTCCCCTAGGACTGTCACTTATACTCTATGGATATAGGTCCATAGGAACTAGGGCAAACATACAACATAAACAACTAATATCACGATTATCATCAACCTAGATCTAGAATTTTGAAGAAATTAAGTTTGACCATAGATCTATAGATTTAGGGTTTAGAAAAGTTTACCTCGATGGGTGTTATACTCGATATGACCGATACACTTGATGAACGATTTGAAGTTGAAGTTCGTCTGAAACGGTTCTTCGGAAGTCGAGCAATCTTGACAACTTAGGAAGTTGTGATGAAGCTTGTGCATGTGTAATGATCGATAGAAACACACAAAAGGGAGGCTGACAGTGGAGATGATAGCCGGCGGCGATGGAGGCTTTATGAAGGTTAGGTTTTTTTTCTTTTTCTTTTGGTGGTGATGACTATCAACCTAAAAAGCTGCTGATAACGTGTTGAAGTAGACTAATATGATAACTGAAAACCGTTTCTTTTCTCATTGATAAAATGTCTTAAATATAGGCTGATACAATCTGTTACAATAACTGTCCCTATAAAACAAGGATTCCTTGTATCTATCTAATCTAATCTGTATCTAAGTAGGACAAGACACACATCAAAAATTATGGAGAATAAATTTCCTTAAACATAATTTATTATTTTAAATTACATCATTTGTGAATTCTTGCGTTTGGATGTGTTCATAAAGAAATTTAATAATGACAAGAATTAGAAATTTTTAAAAAGAATTCGAAGAAATCAAGGAGTAAAATATTGGATATCGAAGATATATCGACGATTCAAAATACGAATATTTCGATGAAAATATCGATCTATCCAAAATTTCGAGAAAAAATGAAGTAATTTATTAAACTTATTTTCAATAAATTCTTTTCCGTTTTTTACTCTATCATTAAAAAAATGTTATGGTACTCTCAAAAGTTATTGGAGTAGAGTTGGTTTAGCTTTAATCTCTCTAAGATCCAAGTTCGATTCTCAAGGTTGGAGCATTTTTATTTGAATTTTCTGCTGGTATGTAGGCTAGGGCTTGAGGATGTTGGGCTCAGTGAATGATGCAAGATTTCTGACAGATATGAGTGATTGACCCGAGATTTCAAAATATCGCGATAATATGTGATATCTCTATCGGTAACTCAATATAAAGAGATTATCGCCGATATTTGGGCGATAAAATTGATATTTAATACCCTGGAGGAAATTGTAAAATGACACATCTTTTTGAGGGAATTTGAAGGAGAAATTTAAGTTTTCAATTTCCCTTATTTTTAAAATAGAGGAATTGTAATTTTTTTAACAAAGTTATCCAAACGCAAAAAATTAGGAGATGAAATTCTAAATTACTGAAATTTAATTAAATTTCTCTCATTGTGACTCTATCCAAACACTCCATTAGAGCAGTCGAAGAAACCACACAAATTCAAAGATATGTTATCTACGATGGGATGTCAAATCTGCCTTTTTGTGTTTTCCCGGGAATTTTTGTTGCCTTTGTCTCTGGCTACAAGCATTCGTCCAACAATCTATACTACCTACCTTGCTAGGCTAAGTCACTTTCCGGCCTTCCACTCTATGTTCTAGCTTCCTTTACGGACCATAAAGCATAAGTATCAATCCCCAACTGCAGTTTATTCTATTGATCTAGGGACCACTAAAGTTTAGATGGAGGCAAAAAGGCTGACAAAAGCAACGTTTCTTGGTGCGCTTTTCAAGCTCTTAGATTTTGCGGCGGCAAGGCATGCCATAAAGTACGTCGCAAGCGCGAAGCGTGGTAGGCCCGCGCCGGGGGAGCATAGCATAAGGAGAAAAAGGATCTCAGACGGTGGAAGAGCCAGTGGAGACCGGAGCCGAGATCATAAATCGCATGCTGCGAGTATGAAGTGGAATTAATATAATGAATTCCAAAGCATGAAACCTCTCTTGTTCGGAAGAATTGATCCATATTGAGCAAAATAGCTGCCTAGTGACCCCTAGGTTGCTACACGTCTGGTCGTTGACTCCTCGCGTCACTGCTGTCGTTTCTAGGATCGACCGACGCCTCACCTGCACGAAATTTGTATGCAAAATGAGCCTATAGTAGTGCCAATCAACTGAGCCGCCAGGTTTGAGAATAATGTGGGATCCTTGGATATAGTTGTCGATCATAGATGTGGAACTCTTTCAAAATAAGTGAGTCAGACTTTCTAGCTAAAGAAAGAGGACAAGTGTGTAGCGGTTCAGAATTGTAGCAAGTGACATCCTCAATCAATAAAGACCGGAATAAAGATAGGATTTGTCGCACAACTTGCTCATAGTGGTCAAGTTCATCAACTACAAGACAAGGAACTCGCGATTGACTAGCGGTGGGCGTGTACCAAGAGTTGATGGATACCCCTCCATTGTGTCTATTTTAAACGTCTCAGAAGCTAAAACTATATGCTGAGATCCGGGGAAAAGAGGTATTTCCATCTCCGATTGTAAACTCATTCGTTATCGTGCTTAAAGGGAGAACATTTTTCATTTCAAAAGGACAAAAAAGGCATAAGTTTTCAGTTATAATGTGTATGTGGTGCAGATGACTCCTGGTTGGAAGTCGATTATTATGGGCACAACGAAAAACTGGCCGAAATTCTTTTTGATCTTGTATTAAGGTATACGAGGGAGGAGCAAAGCGGGAGGGAACATTGATCCAAGCAATTTACCTTCTTTCACTTCTTACCCTTCCATATGGAATATCGACAATCTAAACATCTATAGTGCTTAGCGACAATAACTTCAAGGGGTAATGAAGCCGCCTCGCCATGGTAGGCAGGTTGGTTCCTTTGTCGTCGTTGGGGAGCTCTTAGTAAGGAGACCTTATGAGAAATTTCTAAAACAAACGAGAGGGGGGGATCGACCCGACCTGAAACATCTGAGTAGCTAAAGGAAGGGAAATCAACCGAGACCCCGTTAGTAGCGGTGAGCGAGAGCGTAGTTGAAGATTTTTCATTATCCTTTTGTTGTCTTATTACATATATCACCCAAGGCGTTACCTACAAGTGCTACTCATTTTCTTGCTAAAACAATAGGTCATTCTCCTCATGCGAACCTATCCGATCTTTATTTTTTTCACTTTATCATTGGATTGTGAACTTACTTATTCTTTTGATGAGAATGCCACTACTCTTATCTTACTTATTCCTACTACTTGAAAGACTACTTGACCCTGAAAGATGAGCCCACCAACTTCTAGGAAATATGCCTACAGTTAAAAACTACCGACATGTCGAGATCCAAATTTGAATGGGTTCTTGGTCTTGGTCAGTCATAAATATGAGAATGAAAAAAGTTAGTATATTCTCAATGAAGTTGACATCCCTATAAACATGAATGAATTATATTGAGAAAAGGCTTTCTACTAAGAATTTAATGTCATTGATGATAATATAAAGTCTTAAAGACACATCACACTTTCTATTGATAAAGTTGACGATGAGAAGATAGTCTCCTTCAATGATAAGTTAGTTGATATTAAAGTTTCTCACATTCAATAAGTCGGTAAGGACAAGAGTTTTTTTTTGCTAATAAACAAAAAGAACTAAGAGAAGAACTCCTAATACGACCGGTTCCCAGTTATCAAACAGTTAGAGATGAGCAACAGTTGAAGGCAACGAGTTGTTCCTAGACCTGGATTAGGTTCAGATCTGGTCAAAAAATTTAAGATCCGGATCCATAACCGTTTACTTGCATTCGGTTCGGTTCTGTAACAATTATGAGTGGACCGTTTGGAACCAGAACCGTTCGGTTCCGGTTCTAGTTCTAACGGTTCTCCTACATGATCCGTTTGAAAAAAATAACTGAAAAATGAAAATGATATTTTGTAAATTTGACTTCAAAATTCTCTTACTTTATGATTGACATGGTTGTATATATAATTTATATATATAAAAACATATAATGTGCATATTAAATCACATGCGGTCATCAACAGATCAACTCGCTAAGATCATATTTGCATCATATCAGTTATCAAAATAAGTTTCATAGGCCTAAACAAATTGTGTCAAATTGAAATTAACTAAATAAGAAAAAAAAAGAGTAGGTGTTTGGGTTAGGTCGGCTTATTTGGGTTTGAGTATATAAGATTTATATAGTTGGGCTTATACATTTAGGTTGTGTTATCGATAAAACAGTTCCTTCAGATCTAACTATTTTTTTTATATCAGGATCCGGAACCGTGATGGATTCGGAACCGAATTATAAACAACATTTTTTTTAAAGATCTAGAACCGAACCGTATTGATCCAATTCTTCGGTTCTTCGGATCTCGTGGCTAGGCCTAGTTGTTCCACGTGTTAATGTTGCTAGTGCCATGTCCCATGTTTGCAAGATTATTAGCTACAACATTAGCCTCCCCAAAGATATGTTTGAATCTGATGGTAGTGAAACTACTAGCCAACACTTGAATATCCTTGATGATTGATGTGATTCTCCAAGGAGGAGAGAGTGTTGTCAATACTTGCTTGTTTGGCATGAAGAAGACTTTGTTTGAGGGGGTGAACTTCGATCATAAGTATTGGTAACAATAGCCTAAGGTACCACTAGAATAAGCACAAGAGTTTAAGGTCACAGAACATTAGAGAACATTTGTGTTCTAGACCCCACTGTCCTATTGATTGTCCCTTATAAGGCTTGTATACTACAAATTGATCGTTTTATTTCCCATCTCAAAGTCACATCTTGATACTAATTTTGAAATTGTGCGTTTGACGGGGTGGAGGCGTGTCGGGGTTGGATAGTCTTCGTTCCAAGTCACACTCAGGCTCACGGCAGCAATCCAAAGAAGTAGAGAAACACACCCCACTATTTTCAACCAAAAAGAAAACAAAAAACAAACAGAAATCTCTCTCGTCTTCCTCACCACCATCATCTTCATCATCCCCAAATTCTATTTCCACCTAATTCAACTCCTCTCTGTTCTTCTTATCGAAAACCCTAATTCCTCAAATCCCTAAACCCACCTCCTCAAGCTCAGCCATCGACTACTCTCTTCACCAAGTCCAATACTCAATTCGCGATTTTATGGTTTTCGAATTGAAGCTGAAGCTTCGATTTGGAAACTGAGGGATTTCTAGGGTTTTCAGTAAGTTAAAAAGCTTCTTTCGGAGACGAGATGAGTGCTCAGAAGAAGAGGAACTTCCAAATTGAAGCCTTCAAGCATCGAGTCGTGGTTGATCCCAAGTATGCGGAGAAGACGTGGATGATTCTCGAGCATGCGATTAAGGAAATCTATAATCACAATGCTAGTGGGCTCAGTTTCGAAGAGCTTTATAGGTTTTCTGACTCACACTCTTAGACTTTTGCAAAATAGTATATACTATTGTGTAATCTGATATTTGGTACGGATTTGAATGTGTGTTTCGTTTTCGATTTCGTTAGACTGAAGTACTGTTGGGATTTGATTAGCTTAAAGGCCATTGCTTTCAGTCTGATCTTATAAAACTCTGGAGTGAGCAGCTGTAGGAAATTTGTAGTGATTGTGGTGTTTTCGGTGATTCTGTTGGATGATTATATGCTAATGAAGGCCGTCTCGTCCCGATTATACAGTAGGAATAAGCATGTTTATTTTCTATGTAAAGAGGTGGAGTCATTAATAGTGTGTTAAGGCTATTTGATACAAATGTGGAATTGCGGTCACTTTGCATACATGTTGAATTGGAGTTCATTTCTAGAGAATTCTGGCAGCCCATCCAAATTGTCTATGTCTCTTCTGATGTTTGGGCCTCACGATTGAGAATATTACTATTGTGTCTTTGTTATTGTTATATTATAGTCTTTTCTATTATTGTTTAATTTCCTTTCAATTCTATGTACATAGGCTTGTTTCCTATTTGTGGTTATACACAAGGGTCTATCATGTTTTTGAAATGATGCTGACTTGCTTATTTTTCAGGACAATTTTGTATTCGATAGCATATCTATTTCTGTACCTTGACACGATGTGAGATTTGTTTGGATTGTTCATTTATTGAAGAAACATTATGTTGTTTGTCATTCCTCTCTTTTATACACTCTATACATTCCTTCTGAAGTTTATGTTTCTGAGAGGAACATTGTGGTCTATTTTTCATTAACTTACTCTATGCTGTATTTGCAAAGCAAGTTGCATGTGCTTTAGAGTTGTACTTTAAAACTTTTGTTTGTTTTACATATTTTAACATCATGGTGTTGATCTTAAGTATTGCAATGGATTCAGGAATGCTTACAATATGGTGCTGCACAAATTTGGAGAGAAACTCTACTCGGGTCTGGTGACAACCATGACTTATCATCTGAAAGAAATATCCAAGTCCATTGAAGCTGCTCAGGGAGAGCTGTTTTTGGAAGAGCTGAACAGAAAATGGGCAGAGCACAACAAGGCGCTGCAGATGATTAGAGACATACTGATGTACATGGACAGAACTTTTATCCCAAGCACCCACAAGACCCCTGTTCATGAGCTTGGTCTGAACCTTTGGAGGGATGTTGTTATTCGCTCTATGAAAACCCGGGCTAGGCTTTTGGACACCCTCCTTGAGCTTGTGCTCCGAGAAAGAAATGGCGACGTCATTAACAGAGGCTTGATGAGGAATGTAATAAAAATGCTTATGGATTTAGGTTCTTCTGTTTACCAAGAAGACTTTGAGAAGCATTTTCTTGAGGTTTCAGCTGATTTTTACCGCTGTGAGTCTCAAGACTTCATTGAGTCCTGTGATTGTGGAAACTATTTAAAGAAGGCTGAAAGGCGCCTAAATGAGGAGATGGAGAGGGTATCCCATTACTTGGATGCGAAAAGTGAAGCTAAGATAACCAGTGTGGTGGAAAGGGAGATGATTGAAAGTCATATGAACAGACTAGTTCATATGGAGAGCTCTGGCTTAGTTAATATGCTTGTAGATGATAAGTATGAAGACTTGGGAAGAATGTATAACTTATTTCGCAGAGTGCAGAATGGACTTGTAATTGTGAGAGATGTAATGACTGCATACATCAGAGATACTGGAAAGCATCTAGTTACTGACCCAGAAAGGTTAAGAGATCCTGTAGACTTTGTGCAACGTCTCCTTGATATGAAGGATAAGTATGATAGGATTATCAGTATGGCATTCAACAATGACAAGGCATTCCAGAATGCTTTGAACTCTTCATTTGAATTCTTCATTAATTTGAATGCCCGGTCGCCTGAATTTATTTCTCTATTTGTTGATGACAAGCTTCGGAAAGGTCTGAGAGGTGTTAGTGAGGAGGATGTTGAGGTTGTACTGGACAAGGTCATGATGCTTTTCCGCTACCTTCAGGAGAAAGATGTGTTTGAAAAGTATTACAAGCAACACTTGGCGAAGAGGCTTCTTTCCGGCAAAACAGTTTCTGATGATGCAGAAAGAAGTCTGATTGTAAAGCTTAAAACAGAGTGTGGATATCAGTTTACTTCTAAATTGGAGGGTATGTTCACTGATATGAAGACCTCTCAGGATACAATGCATGGATTTTACACAGCAGTTGGTCCTCAGTTAGGCGATTGCCCAACTCTAACTGTCCAGGTCCTCACCACAGGTTCATGGCCTACTCAGCCAAGTGCAACATGCAACCTTCCTGCTGAAATTATGTGGGTATGTGAGAAATTCAAGAGCTATTATCTTGGGACCCATACTGGGCGGAGATTATCTTGGCAAACTAATATGGGAACAGCCGATTTGAAAACTACTTTTGGAAAGGGTCAGAAGCATGAGCTGAATGTTTCAACCTACCAGATGTGTGTGCTGATGCTGTTCAATAATGCTGACCGATTGACGTATAAGGAAATTGAGCAGGCTACAGAGATACCAGCCACTGACTTGAAGAGGTGCCTGCAGTCTCTGGCCTGTGTTAAGGGGAAGAATGTTCTTCGGAAGGAGCCAATGAGTAAAGACATTGTTGAGGAGGATACTTTCTTCTTCAATGACAAGTTCACAAGCAAGTTCTTTAAGGTAAAGATAGGCACTGTCGTAGCACAAAGGGAGTCTGAACCAGAAAACCTTGAAACTCGGCAGAGAGTAGAGGAAGACAGAAAACCCCAGATTGAGGCAGCGATAGTGAGGATCATGAAGTCAAGGCGGGTACTGGATCACAATAATATAGTCGCCGAAGTGACAAAGCAGCTGCAGGCACGATTCATGCCCAATCCCGTAGTGATAAAGAAACGAATCGAGTCCCTCATCGAGCGGGAGTTCTTGGAGAGGGATAAAACTGATAGAAAATTGTACAGGTATCTTGCTTGAAGAAGCATCATTCTTGGTTTATTTTGTTATGGCACAAGCCTGTATAATTGATGCTACATTTGGCTAGTTGGAATTTTATTCTTGGATTATTACAGGTTCTGGGTGGGTTGGTTCCAATCAAGTTCAATTGATACCCTCCTTATTTGAATGCCCTCTTTGTTGCTCAAGTCCATCCTCATATGCATTCAATTCGTGTACTGAGTATTGATGCATGTGTTGGAAGAAAATAGTTTCAAGATCACACAATTTTCAACTTATAGTTATTTTGTTGAGTCCTATGACCTAGTTCTCTGATTAGCATCCTCGTATATTTTACTATTCTCTGTTAGACTGAATTGCAGCAGTATCAAAGATATTTGAACAGAATTGAAAGAACATTAGTAGCTTCAGACAGCAGATTAACGCCAGACGGAAGACGAACTGTAGAAGTTGGAGAAAACCAAGCATACTGAGCTTGTTGGAACTGAGGTTTCTTTGGTATCCTCCAACTCTCACATACAACTTTCAAGTCAAGGAAGGAACATAGGACTTCATTTTAGATGCCGGATATAAGATATTAGAGGAAATTAAACAAGCCTTTAACCCCCCACTCTTTTAACATAGTAGCTAAATGTGGAAGTTTTAAGCACAAGTGTTTCACTTTAAAAGTCGGAAACTAAACAAACTAGGAATCTGTATTCCAAATGTTAATTTGTTTAGTCTTCTCCAATTCTCACATACAGCTTCCAAAAGAAGAAGAATGGATGGTGGATAGAGAGGTAAGAAAAACAAAACTGTTTTCCGGGATTGCATCGGTTCAGCTTCCTTCAACTCTTGTGTAAAACCTCTCTTTGTTTTGAATCTTTGGGAGCTGTTGAAGACTCTTTGTTTCATTCATACTGAGCAAAAGTTGCATGCCCCAGTAGAAGCAAGCAAGCATATTAACCACTTCTGAGTAAAACAGTAAATCGTTATTACTTACCTCCAAGCTGACGTTTGCCCTAACCTCTCAAATTCTCGGTCTTTCTCTCTCACCAGAAAACCAACCATGTCGTCGAAATGGCGTGCGATTCAGCACCGCCACAAGTACACCTACAGCACCGTCGTCTTCCCAACCTCCTTCACCGACGCGCTGACTTCACTCCCTCCCCAAATCTCATCTTCACCGTTCTTCACCCAATTGAAAGACCTCGTCTCACTCAACTCCACCTACGCCCAGCTCCACCTCACCAAGTCCCTCTCCTACTCCTTCGCCGACCTCCTCCTCTCCTCCGTCGCCGAAGCCGCCGCGCCGTTCTTACTCGAGCTTCTCTTCCTTGAAAACTCACTCCCTCTCCACAAAACCCTCGTCGCCGCCCTCGCCAAGGCTCCTCGCAACTTCCAAACCCTCATCGGCCGGAGCTTCCGCCGCCTCTGCGATCACTACGGCGGCGGCAAGGGGACGACGAGGTTTTGCGTCTCACGCGCCGCGCTGTCGGTGATGGGAATGCCGAAGCTGGGGTTTCTACTCGACGTGGTGGATGAATGTGCGGTCCTGATTGCTCTGGACGCTGTTTCGAGCTTGAATGAGCTCGTTTCGGAGACCAAAGCCGCCGCGAGGCCGTCGCCGATTGTGATGGAGCAATGCCAGGAGGCTCTGTCTTGTTTGTACTATTTGCTTCAAAAATTTCCTGCTAGATTTGAAGGAGATGATTCGAGTGTTTTGGAGATGAGCTTTACTGTCATTTTGAGCATTTTGAAGTCGGTGGCGTTTTCGAGGGACAGTTTCGTGGCGGCCGGCGTCAGCTTCTGCGCGGCGTTGCAAGTGTGCCTCGTCCCTGAGGAGCTGGGACGGTTTATAATCAAAGGTATATTTCGTCGAATTGATGACTCTAGTAGTAACTGTGACTGTGATAGTGAGTTAAAGAATGCTATTGCGAAAGTTCCGTATAAAGGGGATGTGTACTATGAATTAGGCTGTTTATCTGATATGAGTAGAGTTTGTTTGATAAGAGGGATTCTTACCGCGGTGTCAAGAACAGTGCTGAATACACGGGTTGATATGTCGAGGGGTGTTTTGGATGAGCGTGGTCGTGTTAAGACTATACTGTATGATGGGATTTTGCCTGAGCTTTGTAGATACTGTGAGAACCCTACGGATAGCCATTTTAATTTTCATGCGTTGACTGTATTGCAGATTTGTCTGCAGCAGATAAAATCATCGATGCTAGCTAATCTTACTGTCTCATCGGAGGATTATGATCCGATTCCTGTGGAATTGGGGGGTCGGATATTGAGAATTGCGTGGAATAATCTGGAAGATCCTTTGAGTCAAACAGTTAAACAAGCTCATCTTATTTTTGATATCTTCCTGGACATTCGCTCCACCC
Source organism: Geum urbanum (assembly GCA_946800695.1). NCBI lineage: Eukaryota > Viridiplantae > Streptophyta > Magnoliopsida > Rosales > Rosaceae > Geum > Geum urbanum. Next base: position 51,441,154 of record OX327009.1, on the reverse strand, counting down.
TTTGCTGGTCGGAAGGTAGTGAGAAGATAAAGTCATTTTTGCAAAATATTGCTTCGAATCTTCTTCGTCTGGGTCCTCGCTGCAAGGGGAGATATTTTCCTTTAGCTTCACTGACCAAGAGATTGGGTGCAAAAACTATGCTAGATATGAGTCCTGACCTGATGAAAGAGATCGTACAAGCGTATGTTGATGATGATGTATGCTGTGCTCTCACATCATTTTTGAAGTGTTTTCTTGAGAACCTGCGTGACGAGTGTTGGAGCAGTGATGGTATTGAGGGTGGTTATGCAATTTACAGAGGGCATTGTTTGCCCCCATTATTGTATGGACTCTCTTCTGGTGTTTCTAAGCTCCGGTCTAATTTGAACACTTATGCTGTGCCTGTTTTACTGGAAGTGGACGAGGACAGCGTCTTTTCCATGCTTGCTTTTATTTCAGTTGGTCCAAGTAAGGGTGAACGTGAGAAATCATTTCCAGAGCTCTGTTGTGGAAACATGGTATTGAGGGTTGAACAAAAGGTGGCAATCTTAGTCTCATTGCTCAAGGTATCTCGCTTACTTGCTATGATTGAAGGTGACATTGATTGGTGCAAAGATTCTGACCAATATGCCCTTGTTTGTATAAAGGGGATAAAAGTTGAAGTTGTTGTCGAGTGGCTAGTGCTTGCTTTAACCCATGTTGATGAGTTATTACGTGTGGATGCTGCCGAGACTCTGTTTTTGAATCCCAAGACAGCTAGTTTGCCTTCCCATTTAGAACTCATGCTGTTAAAGGAGGCAGTGCCATTGAACATGAGATGTTGCTCCACAGCTTTCCAAATGAAGTGGAGTAGCTTATTTAGAAAGTTTTTTTCTCGGGTGAGAACAGCCTTGGAGAGACAATTCAAGCAGGGAAGCTGGCAACCAATTGAAGATAACAACAATGGAAAACATATGTCAAATGGAAGTGAGCAGACTGAAGCTAACAGAGCGAGTGATCTTTTTCATTTCATGAGGTGGTTCAGTTCATTTCTATTTTACTCATGCTATCCTTCTGCCCCATATCAGAGAAAAATAATGGCCACGGAGCTCATTTTGATAATGCTTAATGTGTGGTCCATCGTGCCTGCTTCCCAAGACAAAATTGGCACTGTTTCTTTAGAAGGCCGTCTGTATCCTTATAATAAAGGAATCACTTCACCTGATTCAACTTTGTTATTAGTTGGATCAATAATTGATAGTTGGGACAGACTTAGGGAAAGTTTTTTCCGTATACTGTTACACTTTCCAAATCCACTTCCTGGAATTTCAGATGAAGATATGGTCCAGAATGTGGTCTCATGGGCTAAGAAATTAGTTTGCAGTCCACGTGTGAGAGAAAGTGATGCTGGAGCTCTGGCTTTAAGGCTTGTTTTCAGGAAGTATGTCTTACAGCTGGGATGGACGGTTCAAGCTTCAGTTAATGTATCGTGTCTTCGATCACAGCCTGTATTGGAAAATGGAGATTGTCAGAATTTTAGGTATCCCGTGATAGAATATGTTAGATCACTGATTGATTGGTTGGATGTTTCCATAGTGGAAGGGGAGAAGGACCTTTCTGAAGCCTGCAAAAGCAGCTTTGTCCATGGGGTATTACTCACACTACGTTATACTTTTGAGGAGTTGGACTTCAGCTCGGACGCAGTACTGTCTAGTGTTTCCGAGATGAGACATCTATTAGAGAAGCTGTTGGAGCTTGTTATGCGAATAACCTCTTTAGCACTTTGGGTGGTTTCCGCAGATGCTTTGCATATTCCTGAGGATATGGATGAGATGGTGGATGATGAAACTTTCTTATCAGAGGTTCCACATGAGGTGGAAGTTAAAACATCTCTTTTGGAGGATGGAGACAAAAACTCAACAGATGTGCAGGATAATAGGCGATCAGAACAAACCGTAATGGTTGGTTGCTGGCTTGCAATGAAAGAGGTATTTGTTTTATTTTCTATTTTTTCGTTGCATTATTATAATTAGTTGAACGAATGTAGAACAAGTTTTAACCCATCAAAAACAAAAATTTACTTCAAACTCCTTCACCGTCAAATGGCTGGGCGGCCTAAGATAGGTGATAACATGCAACTTGTACTGGCAATACCAAGTCTAGTAAATTTCATTACACTAGAGGTTAATTATGCAAAATTTTCAGGTGAGTCTTCTTTTGGGAACTATCGTAAGAAAGGTTCCTTTATCAAGTAGCCCTTCCTCAGAATCAATGCAGTTAGAAGCCACCTCTTGTGCTTCTGGAGTTTCTGCTTTAATGGTTTCGGATGCAATGCTTGATTTAAAACAACTTGAAACAATTGGGAATCACTTCTTGGAAGTTCTTCTTAAAATGAAGCATAATGGTGCGATTGATAAAACGAGGGCCGGATTTACAGCTCTTTGCAACCGTTTACTTTGTTCAAATGATCCTAGGTATGTTTCTGTTTCATTTGCTTTTTTCAACTTGGAGTCTTCAAAACAATGATTAGTCAAAGCATTAATGTATATCATGACTTTTAGTCTGTCAATCAGTCCTCACCATTCAGGGGATTACTTGTCAAATCCTTGTGTGACCAGCTAAGAGGTGTACATTCAATCAGTCTAGTAGGCAAAATACTGCTGTATATGCCCGAGGAACACTTTTACTGCTTCATAAAGAAATTTAAGAATGTTGTTAAACATAAGCACATAAGCACATGGGTCCATATCCTAATTGGATTTTTTTTTCAGGCTTTGCAAGTTAACTGAATCCTGGATGGAGCAACTTATGGAAAGAACTGTGGCAAAGGGTCAAGTAGTGGATGACTTGCTAAGGAGAAGTGCAGGTATTCCTGCTGCATTTATAGCTCTGTTTCTCTCAGAGCCAGAAGGGGCACCTAAGAAACTTCTTCCATGTGCCTTGCGGTGGCTAATAGATGTTGCTAAAGAGTCCTTTACAGATCAAAGTGAAACCAACAGCTCTAATGGTGACACGCTTCAATTTTCTTCAACAAAGTTGGACAATAGTTTTGATTCTGTACCGCCACCAGAGAGAAATATAAGTGATAATGTTTCAAAAGTCCGTGATGAGGGTGTCATTCCTACAGTGCATGCATTCAATGTCCTTAGAGCTGCTTTCAATGACACCAACCTGTCTATTGATACATCAGGGTTTTCTGCTGAGGCTATGATTATATCAATTCTCTCATTCTCTTCTCCCTACTGGGAGGTTCGGAATAGTGCGTGTCAGGCATACACTGCTTTGATACGTCGCATGATTGGATTCCTTAATGTCCAGAAACGAGAATCGCAAAGGCGTGCACTAACTGGGGTCGAATTTTTTCATAGGTACAGACTGTTTGACTTTTAAAATGGACCTCACTGGTTTTCTGTCTCTTCCATTTTTTTTATAAGATCTATCTCTTCCAGTTCGTTGATGCAGTTTGTGATCATTACGTTTTATTTACTTTCAGAATTATACAAATTGGTTATTATGTCTTCACGAGTAACCGATGAACCAAAATGTCTTTACTATTGTAGGTATCCTTCATTGCATCCATTTCTATTCAAGGAACTGAAAGCTGCAACTGAGTTACTTGGGGATGGGCCATCTGGACAATCTGGGTTTAACCTGGAAGATGCTGTGCACCCAAGCTTATGTCCTGTGTTGATGCTGTTATCCAGGCTTAAGCCCTCAACTATTGCAAGTGAGACAGGAGATGACCTGGATCCTTCTTTGTACATGCCATTCATTAGGAGGTGCTCAACCCAAAGCAATCTAAGAGTCCGAGTTCTTGCATCTAGAGCTTTAAGTGGCCTTGTATCTAATGAGAAGTTGCCAACTGTTCTTCTCAATATAGTATCAGAGTTGCCTACCATTGACCAAGTCACAGTGTCTCCTGACTCGTCCCTAATATTTCACAAAACCAAAAGAAGTAATTGGATTCATGGAATTCTGTTGCAGTTAAGTTCTCTCCTGGACGCAAACTGTAGAATTCTGGCTGATGTGTCAAAGCAAGATCTGATTCTAGGTGACTTATATGAAGCTCTTCTACCTCATTCATGGATCGCAAAGCCCAGCATGTGCTCTTGTCCCACCCTCAATGCCTCTTTCCTAAAGCTGTTGGACCACATGCTCAGTATTTCGAGGACAAGCCATGCCGGGAGACATTTTTATCCCCTCCGCAACATACTAGTACAGCTATCTACAGAATGTTTAGATGCTGAAGGTTATAATGGATTTTCATATTATGATCCAACATTAGCACAACTCCGCCAACAAGCCGCAGCATCCTATTTCAGTTGCGTTTTTCAAGCATCGGCGGAAATGGCTGTGGAGGCGTATCAAATGCCTCAGCGGTGCTCTCAGAATGATTCAGATTTGAAGATGCCTGAAACAAAAAATGTTTTTTCAGGACTCCAGGATAGACTGGTCCGCTCCCTGTCAGATCCAGAATATGAAGTTCGACTTGCAACATTGAAGTGGCTACTGAAATTCATAACATCAGCAGAATCTGGTAGTGAGTCCCATAATCGTAGCAGTGAGGTTAGGATTATTCTCAGCTGGATCAGAAGTGAACTCCAGACATCATTAGTTGATCTCTTAAATGCGGAGAAGTATTATAGATGTTCATATTACATTCTGAGGATTCTATTCACTTGGAATGCACTGCAGTTCCAGAAGCATACAGATGAAAAATGCGCTGAAGCAATTTACGTTGGTAGCATGGAATGTGATTCTGTGTTTCTGCTTTGGGATAAGTTGATTTCCTTGTACAATCTCACAAGACATGCAAAAACTCGAGAAACACTCATATGCTGCATCGGAATCTGCATAAAGAGGTGTGCATGCTTATTTACAACTTCTGTTCTTTCTGATGCAAGGATGAGAAGTTCAACTGAAAGTAATGAGTCGGATCATTTGGAAAAATTGGCTGCACTTCATAGTAGAATATCATTTTTCACCGAATTAATTAAGAAACATAGTGCTTCATCTCAGCCAATAAACATGCGGAAGGCAGCAGCAGAATCTATTATAGCATCTGGTTTGCTAGAGCAAGCCGAGTTGGTTGGTTCCACTGTGTTCAATACCCAAACCCCTTTGGAAAATTCATGGTCTCAATTTGAAGGAAAAGAGGCTGTTAATATATATGCTCATCAAATAGTAGATATGTGGTTCACATGTATCAAGCTGCTAGAGGATGAAGATGATGAGATTAGGCAAAGACTTGCTAAGGGTATTCAGGGGTGTTTCTCTTGCAAAAACTCCGGAAGAAGCTCTCTTACTGGAGAAGTCCCAACTCAAGTGGAGAAAGTGATAGAATCGAGTTTTGAGCATCTAACTTGCATCTTTGGCCACTGGATAGGGTATTTGGATTTTCTCTTGCACTGTGTACTGAATGCAGCAAGCTATGAGGTGTCCAGAGGAGATCTTGTGAGGCAGGTATTTGATAAGGAAATTGATAATCACCACGAGGAGAAACTGCTGATCTGCCAACTTTGCTGTTCTCACTTAAAGAAGCTTCCAATTACAAAATCTTGTGCCGTGGACTCTCCAGACGGACATCAGTTACGGGACTATTTACATGATTGGAGACTCAGATTTTCCCGCCAATTGATGTCGTTTGCCGATGACCGCATGGAAAAACTAGGTGGAGCCAATTGGGTTGGCGGAGTGGGTAACCATAAGGATTCATTTCTGCCTCTGTATTCCAATTTACTTGCGTTTCATGCCCTCTCAAACTGCATACTAGACGGGAAAATGGAAGGAGATAGTACACAGCTACTCTCTGATGTTGTTGAACTTGTCACAACTATCAATCCATTCCTGAAGAACCCTTTGATCTCTAACCTGTGTTTTACAGTACTTGAATCCCATGAAGACGCTATAGGTCCGACCAACGATGACTTGGTCTCCAAATTGAGAGGAGAGGTTGCGATATGGAAGGGGTTCAATCCCCATTTTCTTCTCAGTTAACATGTAATTTTAGTGATTCTTATTCTTCATTAATTTATAGGAGATATTGATCAAAATTTTGGAGAACCTCAGGGGAAGTAACTTCACATCATTTTTCTTCTTCTAGGAAACGTACTATTCTGTTCAAGTTCAGCATATATTGAATGTCTACAGTAGTCATTACTTTTGAACATTTTCATTTTCTTTAATCACAGCTAACAAAAACACTCTCGGTCACACGATCATTCCCTTGACGGCTTGACCACTAGAAAGAACCTGAGGTTTACCAAGTTCCATAGTTTAGTCTTTTTTCTTCTTGTCCTACTCTATTATCGCAATACATGCACCATTTGGTCTTAAAATCTCAAGTGTCCTACTCTATTATCGCAAATACAATTACTATTTGGGGCCTCTTAAGCACGCATGTTCTATTCACTATTTTTACTGTGATGTCTATGTTCTTGAAGTCATAATAACGTTGTCAATTATGTAAGTTAACCAACAGAATACGACACACTCGACTAATTTTTCGAACGTTAATCTGGCATTGGAGAAGAATATAGACTTATAACTGTAACAAGAAGAAAAAGAAAAAAGAAAAAGAATATAGACTTATAACAGTATATAGGCGAATGAAAAAGAGAATACTCTCTTGAATAAAATACGGGCCAGCGGAGAATACTAACTACAACTGAACCAACCGAAAATGAGTAAAAGTACCAGAATGCCCCCTCACAGACAGACAACACCGAGAGTATAAATACCCAGTAGGCTGTTGTCAGCAAAGAGTGCCCTTGTTCCTTGGAAACGCCGATCTCTGTCTCTCTCTGACTCTCCTTCTCTACATTTTAGGTCCACCTCATCATTCCCTCCGAAATCGGAAAATGGTAGCGGACAAGGCGAAGAAGGCCAAGCTCGCCGAGAAAGCTCCGGATTCCGATCACGTCGACGTCGCCGAGAAGTTGCAGGAAGTCCAAGACGAACTCGAGAAGGTTCCCTAACCTCTCTCTCTCTCTACATCTCCCTTTTACGTATTTATACGCGTATTTGTATGTATAAAGTATCGGTAGGTGGACACTGAAACACTCTATGCTTTATTGATATATGAATTTGAACTCGTTTTGTTTTGAGAATTGAGGAAATGTAGCTTGTTGCGGAATCATGTACATGTTTTTTATGCGTAGCTTAGGTAATTGTGAATGGATTTATATGCATTCTGCACATTCTCGTATAGTGAAAAGGTTTACACATTAGATTGAGCTCTTAAGTGTTCTTATAAGGGTACATGTCATTTAGATGTTAAGTTCACCAACTATGCGTTTTCCTGGGTTTGATTTGGACTTGCTCGCCTTTCTTTCGTTGTGGTTGTAAATTCTGATGGAAGATTCATATGGCATTGCATTGTTGTACAACAGGTTAAAGAAGAAGCCAGTGACAAGGTGTTGGAAGTTGAGCAGAAGTATAATGAGAAACGCAGACCCGTCTATTTGAAGAGGAATGAAATAATAAAAAGCATTCCCGATTTCTGGTTAACTGCTGTTAGTGACTCGTGGTTTTTCCAATTTATAATTCTGAATGAATGATTGAGAACTTGTGAGTATATATGACTTGTGCATTGTTGATCCGTGCAGATCTTAAGCCATCCTGTGCTTAGCGATCTGTTGAGCGATGAAGATAAGAAGGCATGACAACTGATTTAATAATGAGCCAAATCCTGCAAATTTAGACTGAATTACTATACTAGGTCAGCTGAAGGTGATTGAGGGGTTTTGAACTTAACTTTTCTTTTCTTGGCATAGATTTTCAAGTATTTAAGTTCTCTTGATGCGGAGGACTTCAAAGATGTCAAGTCAGGTTATGCTATCAGATTTGTAAGCTTCATTTACTTCTTCTTCTTGGATTTTGTCTTGAAAATCCCTAGCATTTGCATTACTCTATGCTAATACTTCTTACAAATTTCTCTATTTTCAGAACTTTAACAAGAACCCTTATTTTGAAGATACAAAACTGACTAAAACCTTCAGCTTCTTTGATGATGGGACAGCTAAGATTGCCGGCACCACCATCAATTGGAAAGAAGGCATGGTATTAGCAGAACCTTTGAACCTTTCGCACTTTCCGTCTTCTTTTTTTTTACCCCTCATTTCAGAACATTTACAAAATTGTGACTGTGAAGGGTGTTGCAAATGGAAAAGGGAAACAAAAGGCCACTGGCAGAGCAAAGGTATATTCTTTGAATTTTGTGTCTATTTGTAACGAATTTAGCTCAAGTCAAATGGTGTTGAAGGGTTTATGGATCTGACATATAATGTTTTCTACTTCTGAATAAGAAGATAAAATATGGTTCTACAAAACTTTGTTCAACTTTTTTCTTCATATTTATCCTTGCTCAAATCTAGTTATTAGTGCTCCATCTCTTTTTTAGCCTTGAAACTCATGCCACCAAGAATCTTATATAATTTTTAGCTCATGCTGAACGACTCACTTATTCTAACTGAATAATTGCAGTTTCTTCAGTTGGCTTAGTGAGACTGAACAGAAAGATATATCTGTGTTTCAGGATGAGGCAACTTCTTGTGTTCTCTATCATAGATTTATGATGCATCTTCATTCTGAAATGACAAAGGATTGATGACCCCAACATATAAATAGAAATTATTTGGAATTTTTATGTCACTCTAGGTTTATATGTTCTGAACAGGATTTAAATTGAAGATATACGAATTCCTTCATTTTCTTCATGCCCTTTAGTTCTGAATAACAGATATTTTTTACTCTGAAATTGCAGGTGGCAGATGTAATCAAGGAGGATTTATGGCCCAATCCTCCAAAGTACTTCAACAATGTAAGATGGTATCATACAAGCGTGCTTCTAGTTAAAAGTACTTCCAAAAGTACCTTGAATTTAATTGTGGACTAGTTAGAGATTTTCAGGGTTTTTACATGTTTCACTTTTCAATCTAATGTAGCTAGCTGTTCGCAAGTGTAACTCTCACATTTTGATGTTGCAGGAGGCTGATGAAGATGAATTTGAAGGAGACGAAGAGGTAAAATGATAACTTGTTTAATGGTGTTACTTATACAGCTGTATAGATCAGAAATGCTCTCACTTGAACTGTAGTGTCATATTTCTGTATAGTTTTTTGTTGTTGTTGTTGCATGTTTGTTACATTTGCAGTGCCTATGCCTGATTTAGTACTAGGTTGCACATAGAGACATATCATGGATAACCCAGTGGTGTTTAACATGTTGTAGAGCTGAATGTTGCGACACTTACTACTGTTAAATGCAAAAGATGTATTGTGCTAATGTAGAATTGAACTACTTTGTTATAACTTCTGAATCTGCTTGCATGTACAGGAGAATGGTGGGGATGATGATAATTTTGGAGATCGAAGATGATGGTTAAATTATGTGGATCGCTTAATGATTTTGCGTTGAGGGGGAAAGCTAAATCATGTGGATTTTTTAATGGTTTTGTACTCATAGTAGAGTTGGGGAAGTTAATGCATTATTCCATTGATATGACCCTTGGTAGTTACATGTTCGAGCAGACAATGTAAATCACTGGTCTATCTTTTAGCTTGCAAGTTCATGCTTATAAACCAATTTGTTACACAAATACATCTATTGTACAACCCATTTCCTCATGTATTTTTAAGCTCGGGAGCTTCTAGTTTCATCATTTTTTTTAGGAATGGTAAATTTCATTAAACATGAATTAAGTTACATCATCTAATAGCACTCCTTCAAAGAATGTCGGTGCATCAAAGAATGCGATAGAAGCTACATTATCTAAGTGTACAAAGATTGAATTCGAATTTTGTGCAAGAAGATCTTGGAATTTCATTGCAATAGAAGTAACATCATTGGTTGCTTTCACAACTATGAGTGAATCAGAGCTATATCTGAGTGGATGGAGATTATGTAGTCTGCCAAATTGACAAGTTTCATAGGCAACCTCAACTTCCATTGATAATGGTGAATACTGCCCCTCTATACGTTGACCTTTAGCCATGATAAACCGGTCAAACCAATCCCGGACAACTATACCAATCCCTCCTCTAGCAGAGGCTCGATCAAAAGCACCATCCATGCTGACACAATATCGGCCTGTTGGTGGCGCCTTCCATCGTTGGGGTTGTCACAACAGCTTAGGTGGTTTTTGATTCACTTAGAGGTAGTGTTCATGCTAAGCTAACATTTGGATACCTACCGCATCACCAGCAAATTTAACCCGAGTTCAGACTTAATCATTCCGAGCCTGCCAGAGGAACTACATCATCGCGATAAGCCTAGTGAATTGAGCCTCAGTGAGGCACGTTTGGAAAGCTAGGAACCAGTTCGAAAATGAATTGGTAGTGGTCCCCACCCTAGAGGTAATTGGCTGAATCAGATGGCTCGTGAAACTGTAGTCCCGAAAAAGATGGAGCTCTGTTTTTGCCACTGTACCACATAAGGGGCAATCTAGACTCACATCCACCATACGAGATCATAACCGTGTGTAGACTGGGAGAAATCATTTCCAAGCTTTCCATGCACAAACTTTAGCTGCTGGAGCCACTGTAGTTGACCAAAACTTCTTGTAAAAGTCTGTATGAGCTTGAGATACCGGAACGTTCTGCTAGGGTAGAACTAGTAATTCTCTGGCAACATTATATCCCGAGCTCACTTTATTCTCTCCTTTTGCGGTATAGTGCCAGATTAGGTGGTCAGGTCCTAAACGACGACTCAAGGAGAGTGATCTGATTGCCATCATGTTTGCCAGGATGAAATATCTTTCCAATATAGGGATATTCCACTAGCGATGAGGAAGAATGAATTGGGAAACAAAGCAAATAAGTGCATGGTACCTCAACGGTGTTTCTGGTTTGAACTGACCAGAACGGGATAACCAATTGTCTTATCAAATCGCAATAAAAGTACCATCACCTACTAGCAAATGATCACCACCGTCCAATACCAGCCTAGTAGCTAAAATGTTACGCCATATATATGAAGGAGAACAACTCGTTGTAGCTTCCCACAAAAAAACATGAATGAAAATACTTGGCCCAATATATCTTGTTGACCAACGAATCCGGATTTTTGAGCACCTGTCATAGTTATTTTTCCAACATTGCTAGGTTGAAAGCATATAGATTCTGAAATCCCAGGCCTCCCTGGTCCTTTGGCCGACACATATGATCCCATGTGCATCAGTGAATTTTTCTTTTGTCTGTTGTGTTATCCCAATAGAAATTAGCACACAACTGGTGCAACTCCTCACAAAAGGTCTTAAGTAGCAGATAACAATTCATCGTATAGTTTGGAAGAGCTTGTATAACCGCCTTAATTAGTGCATCCTTCCATTCTTCACTCAGAAGTGATCCTTTACATCCTGCCAATTTATCACAGACTTTGTTTTTAACATAGACAAAAGTGTTCTTTTTGCTTCGCCTCACATGCGTCGGGAGGCCTAGGTACTTATCGTGGTAAGGGACCAGTTCTATGCCAAGCCAGCGGGCTAAATCCTCCTGATTGCCCACATCCAGGTTCTGACTAAAATAAACACTACTCTATTGATTGTCCTAAAGCTGCTTCATAGGTATGTAACAATTCCTTAATCACATCGCATTCCTTACTGATATCTTGAGCAAAAAGAAGGCTATCATCCGCAAAGAGAAGGTGATGTAGTGCTGGTGCCCTCATATAGACCTTAATTTCATGATGTTCCTTCGCCTGGTGAGCTCTTTTAATAAGGACAGGCAGTCCTGATGTACATAATAGGAAAAAAATAAGGAGAAATGGGGTTTCCTTGTCGGAGTCCCTATGACGACTTTAAATTGCCTCTAGGGGATCCGTTGACCACAATTGAATAATGTACAGTGGTAACACATGTCATCACCAAAGATGTTCATTAGGCTAGAAATCCCAAATGATACAGAACTGCTCTAAGAAAATTCCACTCCAATTTGTCATAAGCTTTGCTCACATTAAGATTCAGTGCCATATGTATCGAGTTCCCTTGCTTCTTCGTCCAAAGATAATTAACTGTTTCATTAGCAACCAATTTGTTATCCGTTATTAGGTGACCTGGAATAAAAGCACTTTAATAGGGATCGATAATATGATTCAGCAGAGGCTTGAGCCGGTTTGCCAAAACCTTTGTACAGACCTTAAGAATAACGCTACACAAAGAAATGAGGAGGTAGTATTTAATTTTTGTGGGATGAGGAACTTTCGGTAATAGAAAAATATGTGTGTGATTTAATTTACCTAGCAACTGACCGGACACCATAAATTCTAGGACAATAGCTATGACATCTGGCTCCACAATATCCCAGTATTTCTAATAAAAGAGATGAGGCATATCATCCGGGCCTAGGGTCTTATTGGGTCCCATATGAAATAACGCTGCTCTGATCTCCTTATCTGAGTAATCGGTTGTGAGAACCCCAGCCACCGATTCATTGATTACCGAGGATAGGGAGGAGAGAACCCACTCCATTTGTTATAGAGAGATCTCTCCTGCTTTAAAAAAATGCTATAATGGCCCAATATAACTGCATCTAACCCTGCAGGCATATCTTGCCATACCCCATCATCATCATATAGACCTTTGTTCCATTTCTTCTATTTGCGATTAGACGCACGACAGTGAAGATAATCCGTGTTCTTGTCCTCTTTGTTGAACCACTCCGTCTTCGATCTTTGCTTCCAGTAAGTTCCTTCCTGCTCTAGAAGAACTTCATGCCTAGCATACAACTCTTTGCGTTGCAGATTATCAGCCGCATTGAAGGATTTTTTAAGGAAGGTTTCTAGTTCCATCTGTATGTCTGCGAGTTCCTATTTTTGATTACCAAACACCTCCTTAGACCAGCTTTTCAGACGCATCCGAGTATTAGCAATTTTTAGAACCAGTTGGTTTTGCAAATATCCTTGGCCCGAACTATTCCATGCATCTCTAACTATCTCCGCACAATTGTCCTCATCCGCCAACATAGCTTCAAACCGGAAAAAGTTTTGTCTGCCCGGAAACCTTATTTTTGTCTCCTCCTGTGCCAACAAAAGAATAGGCACGTGATCAGAACTAAGAGGTGGTAGATTGATTACCTGAGCCGCCGAAAATTGTTTCCAATCTATAGTCGCCAAAGCTCTATCGAGCCGCTCTTGAGTTGTCGAATCATGCCAAGTGAAGTGGCCTCCATTGTACCCCAAATCCACCAACGAACAATCGATCATGTAGTTGTTCATGTCCATCATCTGCCAATCTGGTCTCACCGGTCACCCCAACTTCTCTGTATACCTCATAACCTCATTAATATCTCCCATGACACACCACCGAGATGGTCATGGCTGCTGTTTTAGATCCCTCAATAGCCGGGATCGCAAAATAACCTGAACCTGCAGGTATCCGCCCGACCTGAACCCGATCAAACCGAATGGTGGCAGGTTCAGGTCGTGTATGGATATGCATCCACTAAACCCGAACCCGAACCCCACCCGCCTATTTTTTTAAAAGAAATTTGTTATATTTTATAATTTCTATATATTTTTTATTATTATATATTTTTATATAATTTATATAAAATAGTATATTTATAATCTTATTTCTTTTATATATTTCTTTTATTTATTTTTTATTCGGATAAACGGGTTGGGTTCGGATATTATATATCCGACGGGTTTGGGTCGGGTGAAAATCTGAACTAAATTTTTTCGAGTTTGGGTCGGGTTCAGTCAAACAGGTTGATTTAGGGTTCGGTTACCCCGACTCGACCCGTTGCCATCCCTACTCAATAGAGTCCAAGTTTGGTGCCGCAATGGTATGTATGGATTACCATAAAGGCCAGTGAATCTCCATGACTGACTTGTCAAGGTCGGGACCCGAATCTCTACATCAATAAACCAAGGCGAATGATCCCTATAGTGAAGGCCAATATTATCTGCCCAAAAGAGCATCAAACCACCAGCGTGGGTTTCAGAACATTCACTCATCAAGCCATGCCGAAACCTTAATTGAGACTTGATGTAATCAAACCTTGATTGACTTCGACACTCAGTTTCCTGGAGGAATACAAGCCCCGGCTTCTTGATGAATACCAGGGATCTCAGAGCGTCGATCTTGGGATCAGATCCAGATCCTCGCATGTTCCACACGAGGATGCCAACGTCGCCCATTGCCTAAAATAGGTTAGCCGAAACCCTAGATCGTGAGAAAGAGAGAGTAGAAAAAATGGAGATGTTGAACGGATTAGAAACAACAAGAGGGATGAGAAAACCAGAACAACCATCATGATCTATGCACGCAAATCCTAGCCTTGACGGAATCAAAAACAAATCTCCGGCCTCTAGGAGACGGAGCCCGTGAAAACAAGGGAAGGCGCCCGCGGCGCTAAAACCCTAGAGATTCTCTAGTTTCGTCATAGTTACTAATTTACTACCATTTCATCATTTTCATGTACATGTATGATGTATCCCCCTTCATTCTTCAGACCTATAGGTAAAAATACTTTACCGTCCCCCGCGGTTAATTACACTCTACTAGCTAGATTCAATGATTCTTCATACATTTCCTACAGATAGCCAGTACAGTACATCAACATCTTGCACAGTCTCTGTACCAAGCCGTATCACAAAATGTTGATGCAAACAAAGTGTCCAAATAAATTGAAGTAGTCCCAGAAAATGTACCAAGGTTCGGAACAGTCCTACAGGCCTATTTTGTGTGTGTCGCTACTCGCACTGCTGCCCTGATCAGCTGCATTGTCTGGAGCAGTACTAGTACTGCCAATCTGCCATGCGAGCTAGGTTGTTTGGGTATCTCTTTTGGCTCTACTTGGAAATCATGAAACTTATACCCACTACCAGTATTTGCATCATTGCATGCTTTCACATAACCACAACCCCAACCCCAACCCCTTATCTGATAACACCAGCTTAAATTTGTCCTTCCCAGTTTAACCTTTGTAAATATTTCACTAATGGAAAATGGCGTTGACACTCCGAGAAACCTATGGACTCCTTACTCCTTAGAACTAAATAGCTCTCGTTTAGTTCTGTGTGTGGGATTAATTGTTTTTTGTTTTTCTAATTAAGACCTGAATTTTGGATTTAATCTAGATAAAAGACCTGAATTTTGGATTTAAAAGTCTTTATTGTTGTTTCTTGTCTTCTAGTCATTCCTCATATTTATAGGACCCAATTGGAATCGATTGTAGTAGTGTCTCGTTTTCTGGCTTTGACAAGGGGGCAAAAGGTACTTGGATGCGACATTGGGACGAGCCTACAAGCCTCTTTGACATCCCATCGTATGTGCCTCAGTTTCAACGAGCTCGAAGATTGAAAGCACTAAAATACATCTCAATTACTTGTCATTCATGTTCTTTGTAATGCCAAAGTTGTACTTTGATTACTATTAGGCCTCGCCTCGTTTGGTGTTTCCTTTCCCTTTCTTTTCTCTTGAGAATGGAAATGAAAATTTGTTTTGGATTTTCTTTGGAATGTTTGGTTAATGTTAGAAAAAGAAAATAATTTTTTGTTGTTGATTTTACGATAATAACCTCACGTGCAATGATTTTAAACTTCAAATAAAGTTAATTTTATGAATAGAAAAAGTAATAATAGCTAGAACAAAATCTCAAGTTAAGTGGAGGGAACTACTTTATTTTTATTTTCCCTCTATTGGGAATTGGTTTTCCCCCAAGTTTCTTTCCTCACTTGTCCCAAACACTAGAATCTCATTATTTTCTTTTCATTTTCTAACAAACAAACTGACATAATGCTTTAGATAAAAACCAAGTATCCTTCCATAAATTTGAGACAAAAAAGATATTTCTTTCACTAACATTTTAATTTTAATTTTTTAAAGATAACTTAAATGTTTTATAGGCTCTTGATATATACTTTGGCACGTAAAATGATGTGAGTGCATTGCAACACAGTGCCTAACCACATTTATTGTCTAAGTTTTTGAACTTGAGCGAGAAAGTTTTCACACATACAAACTATAACTAAGACACATAAAATGAATATCTCAAGATAAGATAGAATATTAGACCAATAAAAAGAAACAAATTTTATGAGTGTGGGGTCATTATATGTTATATGACATAAAGATAAAGACCCCACATCACTTGTTCTTTTGTCACTTCATTTATTAAAATATTGCATTCACCAAAATTTTATTTAAACCAAACTTTTATTAGAGTATTTATAATTTTTTTTTTGCATATTCAATGTTTGAAGTTTTTTAGCTAAGATTCAATATATGAAGTTCTCGGTCTCTTTTGATGTCTTAGTTGAGTTTACGGTTTAGAGTTTTTCTATATAAGTACAATCGACCAAAGAACAGTGTGAGCTAGTGATTTTCTTTTCGAAATGATATACAAACACAGACACGTGAGCTCCCAAGCACTTGGTCACCCTCGTCTCTTGCTTGCTCTTGTAGGAAGGCTATTGTAGGTTACTAGTTTTGCAAGGTTTAGTATATATCCATCATAAACATTATTACTTCTCAAATTGAATGAAAATCGGTCAACTTAAATTGTGTAATCTATATAGATCGAGTGGCTCTACACATTGCATATATATATTACTGAGCTTTTAATAGTATGAAGAAAACATTTTTAGTATACCGGGTACACTTACATTAGTCATGTGCAATACAATTTCAACAATTTATTTGATCTAATTATTTATATGATACTGACACTAATGTTTATATTAAAATAATGAATGATGGAGATTCTATTTTGTAAATTAGTACACAGACCGGAAAAGTAACTAAAATTATTCACAACCATCCGAAACAATTGACATCGACTCAAACTCTCAAAGTATCCACATTAATTACTTCAGGTTTCAAAAGTAGAAATGTAAATAGACTACTACAAAGAAGACCAGACTATTCATTTCCAGCAGAGCTTTGATGTCCTTTTCTCCCAACAAAACGAAAAAAATATAGAAATAAAAACAAAACCAATTATTATTATACAAAAATGGAAAATCAAATCTATTTCATAAAGTGTGAAGTCCGCGCGTCACACTATATAAATGCTCTCACTTCTTCCACTAAAAGCTCTCTTCCCTCCCATTTCGTGCCCCTCCGTTTTCTTTTTTGTCCTCGAGTGAAACCCAAAAACACAGAGAGAGAAAAAGAGACTTAAATCACTAAACCGGCGAACGGAGTTAGGGTTTTCCGATCTCGACTCGATTCGAGGTCTCGTATGCGACGACGCCGTTCGATTAGTCGCTTCGACATTGTTCGACTTCGGATCCCGAGCTCGATTTCGAGCTAGGGATTTCAAAAATGGTTCTGGTTCGTAGTGTGTACTACTCTGATTTTTGAACTGAATTTTTGTTCGATTTTTTTTTACCGAAGCGGTGCTTAAGATTGTGACTAATCGCAGGAAATACGAAGCTCCACGGCCGCCGATCTCTTCAAAACGCCGACGAGATGTACTTATTTTCCCTACGGCGGCGATAAGGCCGGTTCGAGCTCCGGCGACCGGTTCGACTCGGTCGAGGCGGAGACGAACCTGATCAGAGCAGTGTACAACGACTGCAAGGCGGAGCTGGTGGCGCAGACGAAGCGAATCACCGACGCGGCGGGGGAGCCGCTGGACCGCGCGACGGCGACGAAGCTGCTCCACCTGTGCTGCAACTTCGACTCGGCCGAGTGCGCGTCGGCGATCCTCGGCGGCGAGCTCGGCGGCGGAGCGGTGGTTCCGGCCGTTAACGAGCTCGACGACTCCGGGAAGTCGCCGCTACACACGGCGGCTGCGGCTCACGCGTTGCGGTGCGTCGAGGTTTTGCTTAAGAGACACGCTCGTACGGACCTGAGGACCAGAAGCAGCAAAAACGTCGTCGTCGCTGGTGGTGGTGGTGAGACCTCCTCGCAGCTCCCGTTGGAATTGTCTCTTAGTGACGAAAACACCAGGTAACCTAGCCAATCATAAACGTCGATTTCGACGACGTCGTTTTCAAGATTTGATTCGCATATGGATTAAAGGCGTTCTGCGCGCCTTCCCCGTAAACCAACTTTGGCTTGAAATGGAAACTGCTTTCTTCCTCAGCTTTCTTTTTTACTTTTGCATTTATTGAACCGTACCTGCTCTCTTCTTTTACCTTGCAGTTTTTACTTCTTTTACCTTATAGTCTTGTTGTTGTATTTATCTTCTCGCATTTTAATTTTAATTTTTCAGGATTGATCTGAACTGGAATCCAGATGACTATTCCATCGAGGATTTGGTGATTCACATGAGTGAAAAGGTAATTTTACAATTTTTCACAAGGATCTGTGTGCTGAAAAACGACGTGTCGTTTATTGGATTCTGTTTCGGTCCTTTTCACAGGATTTGAGCGTGGTGAAGCTTCTGAGTGACAACACCAAGGAGGTGGCTGACGTGGCGTACAACTACGCCGTTCAAGGCTGCGAAACTGCACTGACGGCTCTGCTGATCGTCGCCGCCGACAAGGTCAACGACTACGTCTTGGAGTTGCGGGATTCGGAATCGGGGGTCAAGGAGAAGGTGACTATCTACGAATGTCTTCTCAGGGAGGCTTTGGCTCTCGGCCGTGCAGCGACGCCGTTGAGGGCGGCGAAACGCGCTTCCTCATCATCCTCCTCATCCACGGCGGCGACGGAGATCGAAAACACGGAGAGGAGGAAGCTGTTGCTTCGGGAGATAGAGCTGCTTCAGCTCTTCGGAGCTGTTTCTCGGTGCGGTGGCGCCGACAAGAGGGTGTACACGTCACCACTCATCCGCGCAGCTCAGGTGACCTACACTCTCTCCTCTCTGCTCTTTAATTTTTTGTTCTCCAAAATAATCTGATCATTTCCATTTGTCTTAGTGTTAAACTCTAGACGATGCAGTTGAATTATACTGCTAGTTGCAACAGGAGGAATAATTAGTAGATTTCTCTACTGTTTAAGTGTGTTTGGGATTGGGGATGTGACTTGTTTATCTGGCCTAATGTGGTGGTGGGCCTTGGTTTTTTATTTATTTCAATTCTCTTGTTGTTTTCTTGCTTCTGTTTAATTGTCTCTTGAATGGAAACAGTTTGCTACTCACTTAGAACTTAGGATTAGTCGAGATTACACTGATAAATGAAGATACATTCAGTATCTGCAAGTAGAAAAATCGAAATGTATCGCGTCAATAGTACAGATTGCAAGAAAATAGTGCTCCGATTTATTTTGATACTAGTAAATCCATTGGAGTGACTTCTGCATACAATGCAGATGGAGGATAGTATGCATAGTAATTACATAGAAACAATGCAGCTGGAAAATAGTGCTATTTGAAGGGGTCTGTTTTAGCATACATTCATACTCAATGTGCAGTTATCATGTATGGACTTTATATCTTTGTAGTGCTGGGATCAGTCTACAATATGTGACCATGATGAGTATAATTTTAACAGGGAGGTGATGAAGCTATTATTCGGCTGCTTTTGAAGACTAACATAGGTGTCAATGAGACTGACGCAGACAGAAATTCTGCTCTTCACTGGATTCTTAAATTGTCGAGATTGTTGTGTCCGCAACAAATCAGGTTTCTCTTTCTCTCTCTCTCTCATACACACAGAAAACACTGATGCACAGGAAATAATCTTATGTTTCTACTATTCACAGGATTTTGTCGCTTCTTCTTGACCATGGTGCCCGAGTTAGCCACAGAAATAAATTGGGGCTAACAGCTTTTCATATTGCTGCTGGTAATGGCAATTCAGAAGCCCTTGAGGTATCATATACTTCCTCTTCTTCTTCTCTCTTTATTAACATGTCTACTTCCTTGGCATCCAGAAATACTCTAGAAACCCTCAAGTTTTCATGATACTCACTACTTGTTACCCTTGATCCATTGACAGGTCCTTTTGTTGGAAGATCCGGATGGTGTTCAGTATAAAACAGAAATGAAAGAAACCCCCCTGTTTTTTGCTGTGAAGAATGAGAGTAAAGAGTGTGCTCAGCTTCTTTTGACCTGGGGAGCCAATAGTGAAGTTCTTAATCTGAGGTTAGGGATGATAAAGAATTTCCTAGTAAACTTTGTATCTTTCCGGTTGTGGTGTCTAGGCAGCAGTCCTCATACTCGAAACTTTGAATGCTAACTTTTATTTGTACATGTCAACCAGGAGACAAAGAGCTATTGACCTGGCAAGCTCTCAAGATATGCGATACATATTGCTAAACCCAACCACAGTTAGCCTTAGTAAGTTTATCATTAAGTTTTAAATTATGTGGATATGATATATGAACCAACTGTACAAAGACAAAGGAAAAAAATACTCCATATTTTGTGCCTTTAATTTAACATCCCCAATTTTTGTGTGCAGTTAATCATGCTTTCCCCAGCCAACATAAATGTACTGCTTTAGAGTTGACAGATGAAGACACCACTACGGAAAGGTGTGCTTTCATGCATTAGCAGGCATTTATTCATTCATGCATATATTGTCAATATGTTCATAGTTCTCATTTGTACCGCTTATGATTGCTAGAAATGTCATCTCAAGCGCCAAGGCTGAGGTTTGTAAGTACTTTGACTCTCATCGAGGATGTGTCAGAGGATCCAAGTGCTTTTATGCACATTGTAAGGATGTATCTAGTAAAGTGAAGGAGGGAGCGGAGCGGTGTCGTTATCCTACTGTTAAACAACTTAAACACAAAGTCTTTGTAGGAGGTCTACCTCCTTCAGTGGATTCTGGTAATGCACATAGGAAATAAGAAAACATTCTAACTTGTAATAATTAGGATTGTCAAGCAGGATCTTTCTGACTAATGTAATTCTGTATTTATTTTGTGATTAGCTGATTTGGGTAACTTCTTTGAAGAAGAGTTTGGGTCAGTGGCAGATGCTATAGTCATTGTAACTCAAACAGAAAAGAAGATACAATCACGAGGCTTTGGTTTTGTCACATTCAAAGAGGAGAATTCTGTTTCAGCAGCTGTTAAAGCACACTTTGTCAATATGAGAGGCAAGCAAGTTGAAATAAAAAGTTTAGACCTGACATTGGCTGTGGCACCTGAGTGTGAGAGACTATCAGTTCAACTCCGAGAACAAGAGAAGACTTCCCCATATCAGCTTCCAGTGCCGAAGTCGAATGAGAAGATTATGGGAGTTGATAACACTGAACAAGGTTCTTGGGCTAATATATTAGTCCATGCACAGCCACAGACGTGTTCCATTCAACCTAGAGCACATATCACCAAGAATTCTGATGACCCAAGCAATCCTGCATGGCTGAAGGTTTTCAAGAATTGGATTCCTGGGTTCTTACAAAGTCTGCCAAAGCACCCAAAGTATGCTCTCTCTTCTCTTAAAGCTGATTTCAGGACTAAATTTGGGTTAGAACTGGATCATTCATCTCTGGGGTACTCGAAGCTCAGTGACTTCATGAAATGTTTCTCCAATTTATGTACCGTTGAGATTCTCCCCATTTGCAAAAATGGACCTCCTACTCACATGATCCTCCGGCCAAAGATTAATAAGCCTCAACACCGACTCATTCATACACTCAGAACACCTCAGACTATGACTCTATCTGCATTGATTGTGAGTGATGGTGACTCAAAGTCTCTTTCAGACCGCTCAACTAGCGATTTGCGTGATTCGAAGTGTCTTCAGGACCATATGATGTGTTTTCAGGATGTTTCAGCTGACGATGGTGGTAATGCAAAGTCTCTGCAGAACCTTTTAACTGAAGTTGGTAGTGACACAGAGTCTCTTCGGGACCTTTCAGCTGACTATGCCATTGATCCAAGCTTTCTCCCAAACCTTTCATTTGACTTGGGTGGTGATTCAAAATGTATTCAGGACCTTTCCATTTGCAATGACAGTGGAAAGTATGGTTCAGGTATAACTAG
The DNA here is from genome assembly GCA_946800695.1 of Geum urbanum. NCBI lineage: Eukaryota > Viridiplantae > Streptophyta > Magnoliopsida > Rosales > Rosaceae > Geum > Geum urbanum. Next base: position 51,419,367 of record OX327009.1, on the reverse strand, counting down.
ATATAGGGAAGAGAAGAAACCCTCCTGCGGGATCCCTGAAGTGACAAAATCCGCAGAGAACAAATCACATGGTGTGTACTCAAGGTTCCTTCAATTCCTGAAGCCAGATCCTCTGTTCTTTCATCAGAAAGAAATCAATGTGCTTGCTGGAGAGGCTGACAGTGATAAAGGGCAGCACAGTGCAGGGGACCAAACTAGTATCAGTCCTAGGGATCCAAAACGGCATCTGGTTTTGGAGGCCCTCGCCAAGAAATGGAGCAAATCCTCCTTCTTCCTTCGGGAATTTGATTTTTACAAGGTGAGCAATGTTTCTTGATGTTTTTTAAGATTACAGTGCCTTTTATATGCATCTTGTTAAATGTTGGCATATATCTATATCTTACTGACTTACTCTTGTATTCGTTCAGAATTACAAGGAAAGCCTCTTGGAAAGGAAGTGTTTCGCATGCAAGAAGGAGAAGATGCTATGGGCCAATTTCCCTTGCAAACACTTGTTGTGGTGCAGTGACTGCAAGTTGCGGGCAATAGGGGCTTCTGGTCTTTTCCCGCACAAATGTGTGCTCTGTGATGCAGAAGTACAGAAAATGGATTTAGTATTCTCGATGAGTCATTAACTTGTAACTGGGGAAGCCTCTGTTGTCTATGTTTCCAAGCACAGAAGATAAAACTGCAGGTGAACTAAGTCCGGTGAACTAAATAGATATCTAGTACTTTAAATTAGGATACGTAGAGTATGCGGGTGTGGATGACCTATACCCAGAAAAAGTAGAAAAGGAAATGCGGGTTGGGACGAGTCTCCCTCCCGGTCACACTAGACACACACTTTTGAACTGGCGGATATCCCATCGGCCTAGGTTTTGTGCTGCTGACTAGTATTACATTCACAGATTGATTGTAAATAAGTCGTGGCCAGATTTTCAGGTACGGTTGATGCCTTGTTTTGTCTCGGCTTTGGAAACCGGAATATGAATATGGAATGAGCAAAAGCTGTCTTTGTGTAGTACTACTTCCCTTCTATTGGTGTTGTGCGTCCTGAAATGATCTTCTAGCCAAATTAACACAGGTTTTAGAGTTTATAGTTATCTGTTCATATATCTGATTCGAATCACTGTCATACAGAGTAATAATCAGTTCATTCACAAACACTGATGGTGTTCTGAATGGTATTGATATTTGCATCGTTGTGTATTTCACTTTCGTATATAGCTAGAGACACTAGCTGGGTGATACATTTCGTTGGGACCTTCTTGGTATGTTATACTCTTATTTACTAGAGAACTAAAATTATAATATATTTAAACATAAATTTACAACATTTAACACAAATATTATCACAATAACCACATATTTTTAAGATTATTTATGTTGTTTACAACTAATTGAATCAAATTACAGCTTTGAGAATATATTTTTCAAAAGTTGTAACTAGATTTTAAAGTAAAATAATTACCTAAAATACAACTAACATTATATAAATAAGAACTCAACTAGATTTTAAAGTAAAATAATTACCTAAAATACAACTAACATTATATAAATAAGAACTCATATTACCACTATGACCAGGCAATTTGTTCTCAAGTGTTAACTAATACCCATGGATACCTAAATTATTCCATTTTTCCTTAACCAGAACTTTAAAACTTCAAATATTCTAGTCCAGAGACTCCAGTTTTCATACCTTTCTTATAGTATTCGCGGACATAATCTTCCACAGTTGTTGCTCGATAAATGGGAGGATTTGTATCTGATGTCAACTCTTTGATTGGTTCATACAATCTTGGTGAAGATTCAAGCGATAGTTGTCCAAAAAAACATGCTACTGAGATTCTTGGACCTTCTATTTTGTTCACTGCTCTATGCTCAACGCTTATGAACATATTGTTTGAGATTAGCTGTACCACATAGGATATTATAAGAAACTCCTAATCCATAATAAAACTATAGGGTATATACCGAATATATGCGACAATTAATCTATTTTCTTTTGAAGATCTAAACTTGCCTGCAAAAGATCTCCAATGTTGACTATCAGAGCTCCATCTACAGGAGCAACTTCGATCCACTGTTTTTCATGCAGAACCTGAAGTCCGCCAATATTATCTTGAAGTAGGATGGTGAGAAAATTAGCATCTGAATGTTTTTCGACACCAATGGTTAGTTCAGGCTGAGGGCACGGTGGATAGTAGTGGCTAAGAAGAAAATGTCCATTTGCGCAATCCAACTCTAGAAGGTAGTTAGATTTGAGTCCAAGTGCCTCAGACAATAATTCCAACAAAGTGACAGCTAATTTGTGAACTCTTTGCGAGTATTCCACAGTTATATCTCTGCATGAATTAAGATTTCACAACAATTGCAAGCAAAATGAAGTGACATGGCCACTAAGTAAACTCACTCAATTTTTTTTTATTACCAATGCGAATATTATACCTGCAAACTTGAGGCAACTCCAGAGGATCAAGAGGCTGAGGAGCCATGTTGCAAAACAAACTGTCCCTCCAATTAGCCGTCTTTAACTCATACAAACCAGAGCTGCTAACGAAATTAACTTTCCTCGTCGGATCCCTAGTGTAGTATTCGGCCTTAACTTCACTCGGAAGCTCGTGGAAACCACGCACCGCTGCCAACATGTCGTCCAACACTTTCTTGGGTATCCCATGGTTCACCACCTGGAAGAACCCCACGCTCTCGGCTGCCCGCCGGATTCCGTCGACAACTTCCGCACGTCTGATGCCAGCTAATTCACTAAGGTCGACCACTGGGATAGTGAAGTTGTTTTGGTCTAGTTGGGTGGAGTTGGATGAGCAAGTGTCATCACCTGAGTAATGTACGAAAATGGACGGGACTTTGGTCACTCCGGCGTCGACGATCCCTTTGACACCAGCTTTGGATTCGTCGAAAGCCTTCAGCTGTTGAAGACGTTCATCACTGCTGCCTGAATCATGAGAGACCATTTTCTCGCGAGTGTTTCTAATTTTGGGGTTGGGTGGTTTTCGATCTTCAAAATCTAATTGAGAAGGCTTGTTACTCACTTACTACAAGACTTGATCGGTTGCTCCCCTAGATCAGATGTTCACATATAAATATACCAACGTTCTTAGGAATTGTTTATCGTATAACTTTTCGGTAGTGCACGATTGGACCATGATGAGCACTCAGTTGTCCTCTTTCAGATTCCAATTTCCATTAGAACGCCATTGAAGGCATACACGTGAATTGACATCTCCTTGACGTTAGACAAAACACGATAAGTCTAGAAGCCCATCCAAACAAGTAATTGAAGTTGTTGGCATCTCCAACTTATCTCCTTGGTACATCAGGTAGTTCATTCATTGCATATCATGTTTTCCATCTAGGATATGATAGTGTGCATATATCCCTGTTGTTCTGGTATGATTCTGTGAACTTGTTCTTATCTGGGTTCGGTTGCTTAGGTTAATCTTATTTCAGTATGCATGTGCTTTATAGTTGCCTAGGTTAATCTTTATGCGTGTACCCTGATTCTTGTTAGTTGACCTTAAGATTCAAATGTGTTAAGCCAATATGTGATTCCTAGGACTTTGTGTTGCTTTTTGCATGTGCTTTACAATCTGGAAAAAGGTTAACTGTGCTCTTCACGTGGTATTACCTTCTGCTTGCTTTGCCATTTCTGGTAATAGATTGAGTATAGTGTTTTCCCTCCTAAAACACTTCTTGCCCCAAATGGAAAAACTGATGTTGACTCTACACCTTGCCTTGAAACATGCTTCTGCCTTGCATACAGTGTCCAATCTGTCTAGTCAAAACTGAGTCGATTCTAGGACTGCCATAGGCTTTCTCTTATGATTGTTGACCACGTGATTCGGTGCTGTGTTTGACCCCTATGTGTGTTGTTTCTCACTGATATGTATTACTGGGTATAAGGAAATACAAAAGCTGTCTTGGTTTTTATTTCCCTTATAGTTGTGCAGTTGTCCCATCAGTTGCAGACCTGTTTTGCTCTGTATTAGGACAGTTCTTAGGGCAGCGTTTTGTGCTGCTTTGTCACGTGCTTTTCAGCTGTCTTTGACTCTTGCTTTGCCTTACTTACTTGCTGCATTGTGCTGCTGTATTGTATGGTCTATATAAGGTGTCCAAAACTGTGTTGAAAAGCGGTTGGTTGAGTGAAACACTTGGGGGTTTTGGTTATTCTGTTTTGTTACTCTTTGAGAGCACATTCGTGTGTAGTTTCTCCTCTGTCCTCTCTTCCCCTTCCATGTCTTTTGGTTGCTCATAACTGTGCATAATAGACATGGATTCTTAAACATAAAAACCGTTTTCAAAACTCATATGCATCATTGCATTGTGCATTCCATTGAGATAAAGTGTGGAGATGCCCAACCCTTGAAGTAGATCAAGAAGGTTTTAACTTGAAGAGTAGTTAAAGATCTGTTTTGATACTTCTGTTTTCTTTCCAAAGTGTAAGCACATAGATTAAGTAGTGTAGCTCTGTTTGTACTGGTGGGTAGACTAGTCAGGATAACATACGGGTTATGTATCCCCAGAGTACCAGAAACTTGTAATTGTGTGGGTTACTCGATAGTGGAAATGCTTGTCCCTCAAGAGTTAGGGGCACGCAGTTTTGATCCTGGTTGTAGGATTTCTGCGTAATCAAAAACATCTTGTGTCATTCTTTCCTTACTGCTTTTACTTCATATTACTCGTATCCTGCGTTTCGGGATAGGACAATATCTTGCTATCCCGGGAACAAATTAAACGAAAAAGTGGTAAAGGCCTATTCACCCCCCCTCTAGGACCTTTAAGTGGTATCAGAGCGGCCACTAGCCCTTGCTAGTGAGATCCTCTGAGGGGTCAGTTATGGATCGGGAAAAAAGTTCTTCCATAAATGTTCCACCTTTTTTCGATGGACATGATTTCTCTCAATGGAAAATCATGATGAGCGCCTTCCTCTCCTACCAAGATGATGGTATGCTGTGGCAAATTGTAGAGGAAGGCTGGACACATCCCACAAAACCAAGAGGCGCTGAATCAACCGAAAAGGTCTCAAAGCCGAGGTCTGAATGGGAGAAAGCCGACAAGGATTTGGCTAGAGCAAACATCAAGGCTCTTAGTTGTCTATTCAATGCCGTTTCCGAAGCAGAGCGCCAAAGGATCATTCATTGCTCTACTGCTAAGGAGACATGGGAAGTGCTCATCAACACTCATGAAGGTAACTCTCGTGTTAAACAACAAAAACTTCAACGTTTTATTTTTGAGTTTGAAGGTTTAAGCATGAGTGACAAAGAGTCTATTGATGATTTCTATGGTCGTGTACTTAATATCACAAATCAGTGCCGTAGTTTAGGTGAGGCCATAGAATCAAAGAAAATTGTTAGGAAATTTCTAAATGCTTTACCACCTTTCTTTGACTAAAAAATGAATGCTATTGATGAAGCACATGACCTTGACACTTATCCTTTAGAAGAACTTGTTGGTAACTTGAAAACCTATGAAACTCTCAAGAAAAGGCCCTTACATGAGAAATCTATTGCACTAAGTTCTGTTAAAGTTGAGGTTGAAAAGTTGCATGAAAATGAAGATGATGAAAATGATGAATTCGCTTTTCTAACCAAACAATTTGAGAAATTCTTAAGGAAAAGGAAAACGTTCAATTCTAATCGGAACTTTTCAAAAGGATCCAGTTCTAAACCCTTTAGAAATAAGGTCTCACAGAAAGGTCGGGATATCAGGCCCTCTTCTATCCCGAAAACGGACATGAAATGTTTTGAATGCAATGGAGTATGACATAAGGCTGTGGATTGTGCCAATCGGAGAAATAAGTCCCACAAAGTATTAAAAGCAACATGGAGTGACAGTGATTCAAATGAAAACTCTGAAACTGATTTAGAAGAAGATGAAAAGGTTGCTTTTGTCTCTCATGTCACATTAGATGAGTCTCTTGAGGACAAGGATTCTGATGATGAAGGACATGATATGTATGTTCGTTTATGTAAAGCTTCTAAGTCTATGCTTGCTAAAAATGAGGCTCTAACTAATGAGCTTTCATTGAGTAAGGAGACAAATTCCAGGTTGCAAGGAGAGCTCATATCCCAGAAAGCAGAATGGAGCACTCTCAAGACTCAACTAGAAGATCAAGTGACCTTGCTCAAGAAAGAACTAGACATTCAGTCCTCTTCTGTAATGGTGCTCACTGCTGAGAAGCTGAAGCTTGAAGATGCCTTGCTGGACGCCCAGAACCAGTTCGCAAAATTCTCCATTGGCTCGAAGAAGCTATCCCATATTTGTGGGATGGGAAGACTGGATGGCAGCAAGAAAGGGCTGGGATTTGAGGATGATGACAAATCCAAAAGTACAGGGAAGACCACATTTGTGAAAGGCACTTGCTCGGTGTTGGGAAAGCCTCCACCTCAGCCGAAGTTCGATGCTCCTGAAATTTCTAAGGTGTCCATGCTCAAGAAAAACTCGAAAATCAAGTGTTTTCACTGTAGGAACAGTGGACATATTCGGCGCTACTGTTACAAGCTGAGAAGGAATTCTGCACCATCAAAGATACCACAGAGCAATGATCTGCTTGCTCATTTTCAGAAGTCTCTCAACGAATTGTCTAGGATCGCTCAGTCTCTCGCCATTCCAAAGAAGAAGAATAAGCCAGTTTCTGCAAACTTGGTCAGAAAATCTGTTCGTGGAACCCGGGATACCAGAAGTGTCATGCCTCCCAAAGACCCTGGTGTCAAGAAGAAATAGGAAAAAGTTATCTGTTTTCTCTCGAGAGTGAAGACCTCACCTGTAGCTGCAAGACATGTTGTAGCTGTGTGCAACGTTGCTTTGACTGCCCTTTCCACCAGGAAATCCGATTCTTGGTATATGGACAGCGACTTTTCGAAACACATGACCGGAGAACGGAAATGGTTTACGTCCATGAATGACACTCATCCAGTTGGTGATGTCATGTTTGGTGATGGTGCCAAGGCAGAGATCATTGGTAGCGGGACGGTGGATACTCCTGGTCTCCCAGCCCTGAAGAACGTTCTGCTGGTAGCAGGTTTAGAAGTGTGCCTGCTGAGTGTAAGTCAGATAGTTGATGAATATGAGACAGTGACCTTTGACACATCTTAGTGCACTGTGCTTGATGGAAAAGGAAGATGTGTGATGAAAGGCGAGAGGTCCAGAGATCATTGCTACTGTGTTCGTGCGAACAAGAGATTGGAACCTGAAATGTGCTTCCGATCCTTAACACAAGAAAGCTTGCTAGATCTGTGGCATAGAAGGATGTGCCATCTCAACCATCAAAATGTGGTGAAGCTGTCTTCAAAGGATGGAGCTCGTGGTCTGCCCAAACTGTTCGGGAGAGCTGCAGGTATGTGTGGAGACTGCAAAATGGGTAAGCTATCTCGAACCTCCCATCCTGTCCTAAATGCTAGGCCAACCTCTAATATTCTTGAGTTGCTTCACTTAGATCTAGTAGGCCCTGTTGAAACTGAAAGTCTTGCGAAAAAGAAATATGTACTTGTTGTGGTAGATGACTTTTCTAGATTTACTTGGGTCATTTTTCTAGGTGATAAAACTCAAACCTTTGGGAAGTTTTTTGAACTAGCAAAACGTATTTCAAATGAAAAGCTTTCCGAAAACAAATGCATTTTGAGGATTAGGTCGGATCATAGAACCGAGTTCGAAAACTCTTTGTTTGCTGAGTATTGTGAGGAAAATGGTGTGCACCATGAGTTTTCAGCCCCCATCACACCACAACAAAATGGGATTGTTGAGAGGAAGAATAGGGTGTTGGTTGAGATGGGGAGGGTAATGTTGAATTCTGCAGATTTACCTCACATGTTTTGGGCCGAAGCAATCTTTAATGCTTGTTACACTCTTAACCGTGTGATTTTTAGACCGGGTACTAGTAAAACTCCCTACGAACTTTGGAAAGGCAAGAAGCCAAATATCTCACATCTAAAAGCTTTTGGAAGCCCTTGTTTTATTTATAGAGACCGTGAGTATTTGACGAAATTTGATGCTAAATGTGATAGGGGTATCTTTCTAGGCTATGCATTGAATAGTCGTGCTTACCGGGTCTACAACAAGAGAACTTGCAAAGTTGTAGAGACGGTGAATGTGGCTATCAATGATTCTCTTGTATGCTCTCACAACCATTCTCCTAGAAATGCGCAGGTTGAGGATGTGAGCACTAAGACATCTCCCGAAGGTGCTGAGACTCCCATTGATGAACAGAATCCTATTCCTGATGATGTATCCCAGGATGCTGAATCTGATTCTGAAGGCGCCGGGATAGATCAGACCCTGACTATCCAGAAGCCACATCGCCTTGGGAAACGTCAAGTTCAAAAAGATCACTCTCCCTCGGATGTGATTGGCATGGTGGATGAGCCAAGACAGACCCGAAGTAAGTCTAAAGTGCTTGTGAGTAATCTGGTAAGTCTCAAGAGCTTTCTTACGATGCATAGATTAGCTATAAATAGAATTGCTTGCTATGGTTTTGTTTCTAGTGTTGAGCCTAAGAATGTTAAAGATGCTTTAAAAGATTCAGAATGGATTGTGGCTATGCAAGAGGAATTAAATCAATTTGAGAAAAGCAATGTTTGGCACTTAGTTCCTAGACCTAAGGATAAGAATGTTATTGGAACAAAATGGGTGTTTAAAAACAAAACGGATGAGAAGGGAATTATTACAAGAAACAAAGCTAGATTGGTTGTGCAAGGTTATTCACAAGTAGAAGGCCTAGAGTTTGATGAAACCTTTACCCCCGTAGCAAGACTTGAGTCTGTTAGGTTGCTCTTAGCCATTGCTTGTTTTCTGAAATTTAACCTCTTTCAAATGGATGTGAAAAGTGCATTTCTAAATGGAATTTTGAAAGAAGAAGTGTATGTAGAACAGCCTCCGGGATTTCAGAGCTCTTGTTATCCCGATCATGTTTACAGGTTAGACAAAGCCCTTTATGGTTTGAAGCAAGCTCCTAGAGCTTGGTATGAGAAATTGTCTACACATCTGATTGACCATGGGTATGTGAGAGGGTCCATTGATAAAACCATGTTTGTCAAGAATGTTTCACATCATATGATAATTGCTCAAATCTATGTGGATGATGTGGTGTTTGGTTCTACCTCTAAAAAACTTGTTGAGGAGTTTGTCACTCTAATGAAACAAGAATTTGAAATGAGCTTGTGTGGTAAGCTAAACTTCTTCCTTGGACTACAAGTTCAGCAAATGAAAGATGGTTTGTTCATCTCGCAGGAAAAGTATGCGAAGGAACTTGTGAAGAAGTTTGGGATGGAAGGAGCCTCTCCCATCCGTAACCCAATGGGGACTTCATGCAGAATCAGTGCAGATCTGGAGGGTACCAATGCTGATCAAACCCTCTACAGAAGCATGATTGGAAGCCTGCTCTACCTCACAGCCAACAGACTTGACATCTCTTTTAGTGTGGGTGTTTGTGCTCGGTATCAAGCCAACCACAAGGAATCTCATGTGAAGGCAGTCAAGCGCATCATTCGATACGTCTCAGGTACGTGTGCGTTTGGAATCTTGTACACAACAGATACTAACACTGAGATTGCAGGGTATTCAGACTCGGATTGGGCTGGAGATGCCACAGATAGGAAGAGCACCTCGGGCGGTTGCTTCTTTGTTGGAAACAACTTGGTATCGTGGCATAGCAAGAAGCAGAACTGTGTATCCCTGTCCACTGCCCAAGCAGAATACATTGCTGCTGGAAGCTGCTGTACTCAACTCCTTTGGATGAAGCACATGCTGAGTGACTACGGATTTGAGCAAGGTATCCTATCCCTATTCTGTGATAACACCTCTGCTATCAATATCTCAAAGAATCCTGTGTTGCATTCTAGGACCAAGCATATAGAGATTAGATATCATTTCATTAGAAATTTGGTTGAAGATAATCAGCTTGAAATGACATTTATTCCAACAGAGCAACAATTGGCAGACTTGTTCACTAAGCCCTTGGATAATATGAGGTTTGAAAGTCTTAGGAAGACCATTGGTGTATGCACCATTACTTGAGTTCTCTCCCTCACTGGTCTAAGTTTATCTTTCAAGTCTTTTTATTTTTCTGAAAATAAATGTTGGCTAATGCTGGGATACGAGTTTGTGAATGCATCCCTGGCAATATTTCTGAACTTGATCTAAAGTGTTGTGTTCTTATTTCATGATTCTTGATAGACGTTTGCTGCATCTTTCTCTTGTGTATATGCATCTATGTCTTTGAGAATGTTAGTGCATGTGGTCTGAACCTTTTCTTGGAACTAAAAAGAACCCTTAAGCACAAAAGTCATTCTTGTGGGGTGTACACTGTTTGAGCTAGAAAATTGAGTGAGTTGAACTGGTTACTGAAGAACAAATATAGAAACCTGGTGCTTATTGTTAAATGAATAAGGTAAAGGAATGGGCTAGTCTTTTGCTGGGTGCACCTTAACTGGAACCAGTGGGGATCCCTGAGATGTTATCTATCCTTCGATGGGTTCGGACTAGTTACCCACTAAGTGTCCTTGAAACACACATTATTATTTCGAGCACTGCGCTCAGGACATAATGGTAACTATTCTGCTACATGAACCTATGAGGACGTATTTCTCAGATGAGCTCTTGGACTAAAAGTTAAAGAAAATGGAGAAATTGCTTTGAACTTAAATGTGAACGGCCAAAGGCCAAGTTGGGACAAAGTCCTGGTTATGATGAACTTCCAGAACTCTCACAAAGGTAGTGACAAAGTCACTTAGTTACTCTTATGGTCCTCATATCATTTGATGCTCCAAGCTTGTACCCCCTTAGGTGATCCTTACACACACATACACTCTTATAGTTCCAAGGATTGTTGTTTCATAGAACATGGCGTCAATATTACTCTTTAGTCATATACTCATGTGAAAAATTTGAGCCATCAAGACATATGAAAATTAGTTGTCACACTTTTGTGAATCTTGCCTAAATTTTGTCTAATCTCTGGGATTTCACTGACTGTTTCCATCCCAAGACATTTGCTGACAAGTTGTATAATTTTGAACTCTGTTTGTTTTTGTTTTGTGTGTATCACGAGAGGGGAAGCTGCTCTTGTACTGTTGGGTACACTGGTCTCCTCTGTTATCCAATGGAAGTTAGGGTTTTCTATGCATGGGTGACCTTTTATCTGCTTTTGAGGAGGTTTCTAGGTGCATGTGTGTCTCACGTAGGCCTAGGTCATTATTGCTTTTCTTTCTGACTTAACTCTGCAGAAGTTGGAAAGTAAAGAGTGGAGATGGTGTGTTTAAGAGCAGAAACTTCCTGGTTCAAGAATTCAATGAGTGGTCTTGATTTTCGCTGCAACTCTCTCTCTCCCACTGAATAGTTTCGCTTCCGTTCTATCCCTATTTTAAAATTCACTGAATCATGAGGATAAGAAACAGCAAGCCACTCACTTCTTCTCACGCTTTCTCTCTCTCAAACTCTCCTATGGCTAACCCTGATCCTTTCATTCCTGAGGAAATCATCTGTTTACCTCCTCCACCTTCTAAGTCTCCTCCTTCCAAACCAGCCCCTGAAAGTCAGAAGCCCTGTACTGTCACTTCCACCTATCAACGCCAACGGCGTACACTGAAACACCCTGTCAAGCCAGATAAAGCTACCAAGACTGTGCCTTCTGCTTCCAAGAAGCCTTCACCTCCACCGTCTTCACCAAGGATCACCCCTGAATCCGGTTTCCTTTCATCTCCTCCCATTGCCGAAGTTCCGCAAGGGCCCCCTATGGAAGATACAGTACCCGTCTCCTCTCCTCTTGTTACTCAACCTCAAGTGGATCCTTCTCCTCCAGTCACTCAACCTCCAGTGGATCTCTCTCCTCCAGTTGCTCAATCTCTGCTAGATCTCTCTCCTACTGCTCCTATCGGTACTCATTCTCCGCCTGCTCTTCGCAAGCGAAAACGGCCTGCTACAGCCTGTCCTTCCGGTTCCTCTCTTGCTTCCTCGTCCTCTGAACCCTTGAGGCAAAGGGTCACTTGGTCAAAGGGCAAGGCCACCCCAGTGGCTACTAAGGGCAAGCCCACATCTGCCAAGTCCAAGCCCAAAGCACCCTCCAAGTCTCATCCTGGTGATTCATCTCTCCTTCCTCCAGTTTCGCATTTTGTCTCCTCTGAAACTCGCAGTCTCTTTGGCTATGTCACGATCAATCGGCCCATAGTCGCTGAACGGCCCATTGACTTCTCTTCCTTGCATCCTGCTCCACTCTCTTTGGTTACCCGTCTGGGATGGGTCAAGGCTTTCAGCTCCCTGCCTCGGTACAATCGTACCTTGGTCCAGGAATTCTATGCTAACTTCCCAGCTACGGTGTCAACGGAAGTTCGTCTTCGGTCCAAGCAACAAGTCTGTGTCTGTGTTCGCGGTATCCAAGTCAACTGCTCACCATCCGGGATTCGTCATGCTCTAGGTCTCCTCACTACCACAGACGGAGTTTTGCAAAGCTATACTGAGTATTCAAACTCTTATACCATTCATGATTTAGCTACCCGTCTCTACTCGTCTCCTCCAGCTGAACCAGTCATGGGTACTTTCCTCACCAGCCGCTTTATGACTGAATGGTTCAAGGCTCTTGGCTTCCTTGCTCGGACACTCTTCTATCCGGCTTCTTAGACAAGCAATATCCCTCTCAAGCAAGCCATTCTGATGGCCTACCTCAGCCATGACCCACCTCGACCGGTCATCCATGCGGAGTACTTTATGTTTCAGGCCATTAGGACTGCTGGTGTGAGCCACCGCAGCTCACTTGCGAAGGCCTTGGTGTTTCCTTGTCTCATCACCAAGCTTTGCGGTGATACTAAGGTTCCTTTGTGGGGAAGCGACTGCTATGGCCCAGAACTCTCTATGGTGGATGCTCTTACTATCAACAAATCTGCTCATCAATCAAATGAGTACGTGGAGCCAATGGACCAGCAATTCCTCAAAGCAGCAGTTCAGACAATGGTCAGTGGGGCAGTCAAGGAACTGAAGGAGCACTTGGTCGAGCAGTTCGAGAGGTTTAAGGCTGAAATCTCTGTTCTCGTCTCCAGCACTGCAGCGGATCTTGCTCCGGAGCCCAGTGTCTCTTCTCCTCCTGTGGATAGCACTGCGGCCTCGTCTCCCTCTGACTCTGGTGCAACAATCCATATTGGGGAGATTGGAACTCTGGCTGAGGACGCTGATGATGATGATGCTTGACTTTCTACTCACAACTCTATCCTGATCTCTACCTGTTTTTCTGTTGTTTTAGCTGTTTTTTTCTTTCCTTTCGGTCTCTTTCTGAACAGCTTGAATTATGGTTTTTGGTTTTGGATGTGTTCCTGAACAGTGGATCTTTTATCTATGGTATTAGTTTATCTGTGATTTTACCCTTTGTCTTTCCTAGACAAAAAGGGGGAGAACTAATCCATGCAGGTCCTGATGGATGGGAACCTGGCTGGGATAGGTACTTGTGGTCCTATCTTGGGTAACCAGTCAGGGGGAGTGCTGAACTATCTTGGTTCAAGTACTTTGGATACTCTTTAGGCTGCATATGTTGTTTGTTGTATGTGCATATGCTGTTTATGCAGGTACTCTGTGTTTTGTCAAGGAATGCCAAAGGGGGAGATTGAAGGCATACACGTGAATTGGCATCTCCTTGACGTTAGACAAAACACGATAAGTCTAGAAGCCCATCCAGACAAGTGATTGAAGCTGTTGGCATCTCCAACTTATCTCCTTGGTACATCAGGTAGTTCATTCATTACATATCATGTTTTCCATCTAGGATATAATAGTGTGCATGTATCCCTGTTGTTCTGGTATGATTCTGTGAACTTGTTCTTATCTGGGTTCGGTTGCTGAGGTTAATCTTATTTCAGTATGCATGTGCTTTATAGTTGCCTAGGTTAATCTTTATGCATGTACCCTGGTTCTTGTTAGTTGACCTTAAGATTCAAATGTGTTAAGCCAACATGTGATTCCTAGGACTTTGTGTTGCTTTTTGCATGTGCTTTACAATCTGGAAAAAGATTAACTGTGCTCTTCACGTGGTATTACCTTCTGCTTGCTTTGCCATTTCTGGTAATAGATTGGGTATAGCGTTTTCCCTCCTAAAACACTTCTTGCCCCAAATGGAAAAACTGATGTTGACTCTACACCTTGCCTTGAAACATGCTTCTGCCTTGCATACAGTGTCCAATCTGTCTAGTCAAAACTGAGTCGATTCTAGGACTGTCATAGGCTTTCTCTTATGATTGTTGACCACATGATTCGGTGCTGTGTTTGACCCCTATGTGTGTTGTTTCTCACTGATATGTATTACTGGGTATAAGGAAATACAAAAGCTGTCTTGGTTTTTATTTCCCTTATAGTTGTGCAGTTGTCCCATCAGTTGCAGACCTGTTTTGCTCTGTATTAGGACAGTTCTTAGGGCAACGTTTTGTGCTGCTTTGTCACGTGCTTTTCAGCTGTCTTTGACTCTTGCTTTGCCTTACTTACTTGCTGCATTGTGCTGCTGTATTGTATGGTCTATATAAGGTGTCTAAAACTGTGTTGAAAAGCTGTTGGTTGAGTGAAACACTTGGGGGTTTTGGTTATTCTGTTTTGTTACTCTTTGAGAGCACATTCGTGTGTAGTTTCTCCTCTGTCCTCTTTTCCCCTTCCATGTCTTTTGGTTGCTCATAACTGTGCATAATAGACATGGATTCTTAAACATAAAAACCGTTTTCAAAACTCATATGCATCATTGCATTGTGCATTCCATTGAGATAAAATGTGGAGATGCCCAACCCTTGAAGTAGATCAAGAAGGTTTTAACTTGAAGAGTAGTTAATGATCTGTTTTGATACTTCTGTTTTCTTTCCAAAGTGTAAGCACATAGATTAAGTAGTGTAGCTCTGTTTGTACTGGTGGGTAGACTAGTCAGGATAGCATACGGGTTATGTATCCCCAGAGTACCAGAAACTTGTAATTGTGTGGGTTACTCGATAGTGGAAATGCTTGTCCCTCAAGAGTTAGGGGCACGCAGTTTTGATCCTGGTTGTAGGATTTCTGCGTAATCAAAAACATCTTGTGTCATTCTTTCCTTACTGCTTTTACTTCATATTACTCGTATCCTGCGTTTCGGGATAGGACAATATCTTGCTATCCCGGGAACAAATTAAACGCACCCCCCCCCCTCCCCCACAAGGACCTTTAAGGACAGGGAGAGCAAGAAAATTGAAGATTGATCTTGTGGAGGACTTGGAGGCCACCAATTTAATCTTATAGGACCACAGTGATGGAACTCATACCAGAATATTGATGAGTTGTGCCCCCATGGTTAACTCTGGTTGAGGGCATGCTGGGTAATAGTGGCCAAGAAAGAATAGTCCCTCTCCGCAGCTCAAGTCACAGAGGTGGTTGGGGTTGAGACGAGGTGGTTGGGACACAATTCAAACAAAGTGGCTCCTAGAACCTTCACTTTCTCTGTGTAAGCAAGCACTATATCCCTGCAAATTATCTTAGTTTTATTCAAAGATTCCAAGTAAAGCTACCAATATACATTAGTGGGTGAGGAGAAATGATAATTGAAGTGATATTGCTGCACTATTCACATTATGCAAATAACATGTGGGCGATCGAACTATTAGATGTTTTGCAATAAGATCGGAAACAAGGTCTAAATTACATACTTCGTACTCTATTGAGGAAATATTTTGCACCTACAAAAAAGATTGTAAACATACAATAAAGCATAAGGGCAAAATTCCTTGGTTTTCCAAGATATTAATCTGCATGCTCAATCTTTTCGCATAATTACTGGCCATCATGTGAAGCAATGAAACGAATAATATGACGGATCCTTTGGTGTTATCACTTGTTTCTGGGCAGGCTTCTTCATGAAGCCATTCCGTTTTTGTTGTAGCCTTTCTTTCTGATACGCACTAAAGATGTTCTCTTATGTTCGGCGCTAAATCTAGTCTCCAATCTGTCCATTCTAACAGGACTTACATGCTAGAATGCTAAGCAGCTACCTAGCTGACTTGGTCTGATTTACATATACTGGTCCTGCTGTTTCCTGTAAGCCATCAAAAGGATCATACAGAGGAATAGGATGCATTATAAAACAAATAATTTCAAATAACATACATGATCTTAAAGTTATCATACTTTTTAAGATTATTAGTAATAAGGGACTATTCAGGAACTTACTTCTGATACAGTTTGATGCGGGACAATGGCCTCTCATGACTATCGTTAATCTGTTTAGGCTTTGGTGCCGGCTTTGGTTCTGGTTTCCAGTTAGCGTTGGCTAGAGACTGACCCAGCAATTCAGCAATATTGATGGCCATGGCCTCGGCCTTCTTTGCATATGGAAAAGTATCTTCCTTGAAGTGGTGCGACAACCACATATACATAGACAACACTTGATGCTTAGTCTCTAGATCCAAGAGTTCCTTATTGCTACGAGCAGATTCAGTTGGTACACCCATAGCAACATTGACAGGGAGTTTCTGACTATATGATGAAGCAAACTTCAACAGATGGTACATAGCTTTTGGGTCTCTGATATTTACTGGGGCAAAACAGAAGTTGAAACGATCCTCCAGAGATAATTGCTGAACCTTTTCCAACATATTTGCAACCTTCTTTATATGATCGTGTCGACACAAGAAATATGACCCATCTAAGCGGCAGCTTTCACCAAATTTTTCTAGTAGTTGGCAGAACGTAATGTTAGGAAGCTGCCCTGCAAATAGCTCCACCTGCTCATAAAAAGGAAACAAGCCCACTTTCTTAACTTCATCAAAAGGTTGCTTCAAACACTCAATCAAGTAATCCAGATCCTCTGAATTCAATGTCGTAGTAAGTCCATCTGGATAGATGCTTCCCCTCCGACCAGCTCTTCCAGCAATTTGTTTCACTTGCGAAGCTGGAACTGGGAGAACTTTGTCACCATTGTATTTTGATAGACTGTAAAATATAACCCTCCTGATATTAAGATTGAGACCCATTCCCACCGCATCAGTAGCAACAAGTACATCATATTCATTATCTTGCTCATTAAATAAATTTGCTTGCTGTCTACGAGTTTCTGGCGGCAAGGCACCATAAATTACACAACAACGGTGGTTGGTGTGTTTTTCAATTGCAAATTTTACCTCAAATACTTCTCTCCTTGAAAAGGCAACCACACAGTCTCCAGACCTAACATTTTGAAGATCTCCCAAGAGAGTTTTAGCTTCGACCACTAATGGCTTAAACCTTTCATAATGCTGCTCATACAACTCATCACCGGTATCTGCACAAACCTTTCGAACAAGATTCAGGACACTTGGATCTCCACACACGTGTATCTCATCAGCCTGTACCCCAAGCAATGCTCGTGTCCATGCATAGCCTCTATATGGGTCTGCCATCATCTGAATTTCATCAATGACAGCAACATCATACAATTCCTTTGTTGACACCATTTCCACAGTACAAGCAGAATGGGCTGAGAATGGGACAAATTTCTTTTCTTGCCCTGTTTGAAGACTACAATACACCCCAAGCGCATTTACTTTGTCAAAAACTTCCATAGCCAATAATCTTAAAGGACTGCAGTATATACCTTTCTTTGCTTCCATAAACCGTTGTAAGGCATTGTATGTTTTCCCACTATTGGTTGGACCACAGTGATAAATAATCTTACGCTTCATAGCCCGTGCGAACGGAAACCATGTATGCGGCTTTGTGAGATCCGCAGATGCAATCATACCACGAAAACGCTTGATCTCCGCAGGAAACTCCTCCAAGCAATATTCAACAAATACAGGAAACAAAAACTTAACTGCATCATCAGATGGACCAAGGGATGCCACATACTTGGCAACATCAGCAGGACACTTCTTGAAGAAGAAAGACCGGAACTTGTGCACAGCAGTAGGGAAAAATGACCTTCCAATGTATATTGCAAGAGCCTGATCACAGGCCCAGCCGGAACCCCCAAAATACCGAAACGTTTCTTGAAGAGTCCCCCAATCACTCCGTGTCAACATTGCAGCCCTTTCACGACTGCAAAGCTCCCTATACAATTCAACAGGGTCTCGCGACGCAACATGATGGAAGCCCATCGAATTCACAGAGCTCATATCCTCATCACCTTTTCCCAATCCTAAAACCATAGACTCACAAATAACAGCCTCATCCTCACTATCACTAACTTCTTTGTAATCCGAAGAACTAGTACAAGCTTTATCCTCATTCGGGTTCCCAACCGCAACAATTTGGCCCACATCCGCATCAAAATCATCAACTAAAGCTCTACTATCATCCACAACCTCATCTCCATCTCCATCTTCCACAGAAGTTGATAATGGCTTCACATAATGGGTACCACAGTAAATAAATTTTGGGTTTTCGGGTGCCCATCGGAATCGAAATGGGCCCACTAAACTCGTTGAAAACGAACGGTTTTGGGTATCTAAAGATGACAACTTTGGTGGAACAGAGCCAGAGGAACAGAGATATTGATTCCAGATTAGAACCCTAAACCTAGAAATGTTCTTCTTAGAACCATAGATTCGAAACAAGGAACTTCCTCTAGGCATTGTAGAAAACACTCAATTCGAATCTCAGAATTTCATTTAAACAAGGAATTAAATCTCAATATTTCCAAAATGAAGAACCCAGAAATTAATTTGGGGATTTCAAATAAAATAAGAGAGAGCAAAATGAGTTGGGGGATTATACAATACACACCTGAGAGGCCTGAGAAAATGAGTGATCTGAGAGCGAGAGCATAAACTGAGGGGAAAGTGGTGGCGAGCTTAAACCCTTCAGTCCTTAAACCCAAGCGTGGTAGCAAAACGACGACGTTCTTTGTGTGCAAACTGGAGAGATGGTCTAACCACGAAGTATTTGCGAGACAAAGTTACTTCGACATTTTACAGTTTACACACCTCAATAGTTTTTTTTTGGTGCTGGCAAAAACCTCAAAAGAAGTTCAAAGTGCGTTAGCAAAGTTTGATGAGACTCAAATTTGTATTTGTAGTTTGAGGACGTGAAATTGTACATGAGTAATAGAAACAATTTAGTGCCTAAAATTGTATACTTGGAATTTAAGGGGAAACTGTACAATGACCAGGAGCTAAGCAACAACATGTAGTCCTCAAAGTGCTAGAGCTAGAAAGAAGAGATTGAATCAAGTATAACATTTGGTTGTAGAATAGCTTGGAGACATGTCACTAGGATCATCTGAAACCAAACTGAAGGGAAATCCTATTGATGATGATCTGATTATAGTCTCCCATTGACTATTGTTGTTATTGTTAGCATTCTGGCTTGTATTAGTGTTCTCTTGATGAATCTGATCTTGCTGAGCCATACTGATTGAGAAGCCACTAAACTGGTGCTGTTGAGAAGAGCCATTATCAAAGTCTATGCTTCCTCCTGAGGTGTTGTTGTTGCTCATGTCACCAATTAAGGCAGGGTTGATATTGGCAGTTGGTGATGACATATCAAATGGAGAGAACATGAAGCCATTGGGAATGTTTTCACCAACTAATGCAGGGTGGAAGTTGGTTTGTTTATAAGGGAGTGAATCAAACGCCGCGGAGTAGTTTGAAGCTGCTTGTTGCTGCTGTTGTAAGTCATTGTTGCTGGTCCAAAACTGGATGGCTGATCCTAAGTCAGTGGTGCAAGATATGCTGTGTTCTGAGCTGAACTGAGGAGGACATTGTGTTAGAAAACTAGGTTCAGGCATTGGAGATAGCCAAGACTGAGAAAGAGCCCTCTGTGCCATTGAGTTTGTTTTCTTGAAAATCCTACAAATGGCCCATGCCTCCTGTACAGCATGACAATGCCATATTAGGGTCTGAAAATTTAAGGTAGCTAGCTCAGGAAAGTTGGAAATGAAAAACCAACTCTAGTAGTGTTACTTACATTTGGAGGGAGGCTTTTATCTAAGAGCTTCTTTGGTGGCGATGAGTCTGCGAGAGAAGGGAGGCGAAACTCGTGCATCATCCAATCAGTTTTGATTCCTTTGGCAGCTCTGCCTCTGTAGAATACAAGGGACTTCTTCAAACCTATGCACTTGGAGCCTTCAGTTGAATATATAGGCCTGTCTGTTCCAGTTGCTTTCCAAAACCCGGCTCCTGTAACTCGATTAGGCCTTGCGCTGTTACGGTATTTTCGATCTCTTGGGCAGTAAAAGTACCACTCTTTCTCCCCAGTACTTGCTAGCTCTGTGCATCAAAAGTTGAAAAACTCATTTAGGTAGCTAGACTAGTAAGCAAGAAATACCATGGCTCAAAAGAAAGACATGTTCTTTTAACTCCAAAAATGACTAAAGGGAAAAACTTATTGTTGCAGAACACAAAAAAGGATGGAGGTAGCTCTTACTTGGAAGATCCCATGGATCATATTTATAAATGTCTACTTGCTTGATGAGTTCAATGGGCAGAAGCCTTTGCTGTATTTTTCTCTTGAGGTAAAAACCAACAAGCTCCTCATCAGTTGGATGGAAACGAAAACCGGGCATAATAACATCATCAACCTTGTCCATCTGATCATTTTTCTCCTCCATACTTCTCTACTTGAAGTCCAAATAGTAAAAGGTAACGAGTTCAAAGGTTCAAACTAGAGAAAAATACTCTAGTGAGTCACTCGAAACTCCACCAGCCTTGGAACTTTTGAAGCAGCTTTGGTTCTTTAACATATGCTTAAAAGAACTAAGTAGTGTTCTGGTGCGCCTCACAACTAAGAGTTTGCTTCATCCAAAACTATCATGTGCCACCTGAAAAGGAGTCTGGTTCCGAAGCTTTGGCCGGCTATTCAGGGTTGAGTAATGGAGAGTACTATTGCACGAAAATCGCGATGAATTGGTAGGAAAGAAGCTGATATTCTCGATCTTCTCAAGACCAGCTACCAAGGAACACAAGTCAAGTGTGAATTGGATTATTGAATTGAGAGGCTCTTTAAGTTGGTGATTCTTGAAGTACTGCACAGGGGTCTTATTTAAACCCAGCTTAAGGATCACATAGAGGTCTAAAATTTCAGCAAACTTGGGAGTTTTTAATTACCAAGTTGCTTTCACCCTCTTGCTTATGTTCAGATTTCAGAGAAACCAAACTCATTTATCTTCAAAAAAACAAGTACTATGTGACAAATACAGGTTCATTGCACTGTGTTATTATTTAACCCTTTCATTTATCTGATGCTTTTTTGGCTTTTAACACATTCTATATAATCACCATATAGAAGGGACCAACTTCCACACAAAAAAAGCCTAAGATTACAGTCAAAGGTAGCAATATGTACGCAAAAATCTGTTATATGATTCCTCTGAGACCTCTTTCAGATATTAGATATTTTATTTGGAGAAATGATGAAATATATCATATCTGCTATCCCTGGATCCAAAATGCCATTTCTGTTATCTAAAAGGGAGCTTCTGTTCCTTTATCTGCCACATATGGAAAACTGACTTATCAGTGGATATTATAATATTGAGTCGGCCAAACTAGTAATTTTGGGGTAACTCAAGCTTACAAACCTCTCTTCTATCGGTCAACCGGTAGAAAATGCCACCATGTAAAATAAAGCAGGGGACTAACTAATCTTTTAGAATTTTCTGGCTCCTAGCATAGATATGTTTGGTTATTACATTTTCTTTTGCTCTAGTCTTTTTTGATCCAAGTCATCCAACATAGCTAAGCTAACTAATCATATATGAGTTTGCTTCAATTTCTAAGTTCTAACAATGTCTAGGCTAGCTTATCTGTGCTGTTTTAAAGATTAAATCCATCATTGGCATTGTCAAAGTCATGCATATATATGAGTTACTTATATATGTATCTGTGCCATGTACCCTTTCATGTTTGGCTTGATATCAATCATATGGAAACAAGGAAAATAAAGGATCCATGTAAATGTTCTCAAGACTTGCTATTAGTAATAAGAACTTAGAAGGCATAGGTCAATCCCCTTGATTTCAAGAACATTGGTATCCAGAATCCCTAATTTCCGAACTCTCATATATACAATTCCGGACACCAGTTTTGAGAAGCTGCATTTCTTCCAACGGATCGAGTGGAGACTACTAGTCTGCTAGCTAGGACTTCCTAAGTGTACGTAGCTTGCAAGTTTAACGGTTCATGTTAGCTACTGCACACATTTGTTTGATTAAAATCAGATGTGGCCGAATATCAAAGGACTAAAAATTTAATGAAAGTCCCCGGATACAGACCCTCGTTTGCAACCCTCCGTGTCTGTTTTTCGACATAGGATTTTGGAACCCATGCGTGCAACTTAAGTTTAACATTTGATCAAAGCTAGCTAGCTCTTCCAGACAAACTTAATTTCTGACCTCTTTTTCAGCAAACATCGGCTTTCTAAGCATAAATTAACCATGCCCATGTTCCCTATAAAGGACTAATCCACATCAATGACATTGACTAGCTAGTAGCTAATGCATTGTTTCATATAAGCTTAATATATGGTTATGGGTGAAATAGTTGCTCCTAGTTAAAGATAAGGCAATTCATGTTATCTAAAATAGTAGTCAATAATAGCAACTTCAATTGATACCAATAGATGAGTATTAAAAATCAAGGGTTTAAATTGCAGGCAATCGTCATGAAGCCAAATTAGCTAGTATATATAGCCATAATAAACATGATTTCCTTTCAAATCTATGCATCCCTATCAAAATTCTCAATCACATATGTTACCATAGGGGCATAAATGATATACTTCTGATCGAGTAGTTATAAATTATGTAAGAAAAATTTCTTTGAAAGCAACATCAATCCTTCAATGTCATCCACTCATCCAAATGTTTATGTCATGTTGTTTAATTACTTGCTAAGTTACTCTTCAAACGTTATCGATCATTATGTTGGAAAAATTAAGACAACACAGAGACAAATTGAGTTCATTAACATATACTTGATTAGTTTTATATCCAACTCTCAAAGCAAGTAACCAAATTAGTTGATTAGAAAACATGTTTTTTCTCTATAAACCTTTTATATCCAACTCTCAAAGCAAGTAACCAAATTAGTTCCTTAGAAAACATGATTTTCTCTCTAAACCTAATCGCCCTACTGTGGCGGCTGCCCTCTTTCGGCTTTGCCGCAACCTCATTCACCTTCTAAGGATATTGTAATTTGTATCATGCTGCACACTACCTAAGGGAGACTAAGTAGCCGGAAGTGTCATTAATGGTCCGGAACCACAAGACAAAGCGGTTTCACCTTGAGCATGTACTATGTAATGTGAAGTACCAAATTAAATTGTTAATTTTAGGAAAAAAATCACCCAAGGTCTGAACTTTCGTTGTGATATCAAAATAATGTCCGAAATTTAAAAACTATCAAAGTGATGCCCAAATTTTCGAAATTATATTTGCGTGATGCCTAAAGCCATTTTTCGTCACGGTTATGTTAACACTGATGACATGTCATTTTTTTAAACAAGGGGAAATGACTTTAATAACTTTGTATTTTTTTTTTTGGAAAAATTCTCCCACATGGTCGTCTAAACTTTCGTCGTCGTATTAAAAATATGTCCGAACTTCAAAAACAATCAAAGTGATGCCTAAACTCTCAAAACTATGTTTACTTGATGCCTAGAGCCCTATTTACCTACGTGCACAAAATTGCAATGGGCACCCCCAAGATTGATTTGGGCACCCAATTTTTTTTTCTCTCTCTCTATCTTTCTCAATATAAACACAGTAGCAGTGAGCCCCTCATGACTCAAGCTCGATCCGCACATGGTTCCTCACCATCGATCATTAAAGCTCGCAACGCCTCTTCCCAAAGCTCGGCCTCGTGGCTATCCGTTTTGACGGCTATTGAATCACCACCTCGCAGCTCCTTGCGAGCCTCACCACTACAGCCTTGCGCCTCCAATTGCCTCAACCTCCCACCTTTAGCCTTTTTTTCTTATCTCAATCGCATCCATTTTCTCACAGAAAGACACCAATTCAGGCCCAGAGGAGGCACTGCCTATGCATCATCATCAAAATTGTTCTCAACGCTGTTCTGGGTCGGCATGTTCGATGAAGGAGATGGGTCTTTTACTATTCGGGTCGGTGAATTCGGATCCAAAATATGGCTTTTTTGTAATTTGGTTCTCTAAATTCGATGTGAAAGATTATGAGTTGTTGTTTGGGGGTCGTCCTGGGAATTAGGATTTGTGAGATTGTAGTAGATGAAGAGAATGACTAATATTATAGGTAACGGCTCATTGGATGAGTTCTCAAAGGGAAAGAGTAGTTATAGAGGAACTCAATGATATAAGTCAAGAAAGACCAATTGAAGAACAATAGTTGAATGTGAAACTGATGACTACGACCTCGAGAATTTCAAATATAAATTGCAGAAGATTTTTTTAGCTACTCTTGTTGAATTTCAAATGTGAAACTGAGGTCAAGAGTGTGGTGTCTTCAGAGCTCGGAGAGGCTCGCCGAGATTTTTTCGATTGGGATTGAGACTCTAGGATTGGAGAGAGAGAGAGAGAGAGAGAGAGAGAGAGAGAGAGAGAGAGAGAGAGAGAGAGAGAGAGAGAGAGAGAGAGAGAGAGAGAGAGAGAGAGAGAGAGTAGGTGCAGATTGAGCTTGAGCCATGGGAGGCTCATTGCTACTGTATTTATGTTGAGAGAGATAGAGAGAGAGAGAGAGAAAAAAAAAAAATTGGGTGTCTAAATTAATTTTGGGGGTGTCCATAGCAATTTTTTGCACGACATATGGGTCTAGATATTACGTAAACATAGTTTCAGAAGTTTAGCCATCACTTTGATTGTTTTTTAAGTTCGAGCGTCTTTTTTATACGATGACGAAAGTTTAGACCCTGTAGGTGACTTTTTCCAAAATTAATTTGAAAAATACAAGAGTATTAAAGTCATTTCCCCTTGTTTTAAAATTAAAAAAATGACAAGTCATCAGTATTAACAGAGCCGTGTAGAAAAATTCCTATAGACATCACGTTGATATAGTTTCGGAAGTTTGAGCATCACTTTGTTAATTTTTAAAAATCGAGTATTATTTTAATACCACGGTAAAAATTCAGACCGTAAAAGTTATTTTTTTCCTTAATTTTAAGATGAGAAAACTCTTTATCTTAAGAGATGTTAAATAGGATGGGATGCATATGATTGATCTCACCGACTCGATGTTAAAGAAGATTGCTTGTTTTGTAATTTTTTATTTGTTTAGGGTGATCTCACTGACTCGAGTTGAGGAGTTTAAAACTTTGGAAGTTTGAAACTTTGAGTGGCATGAAGTTACCGCGAATTTACACAGTGATAAAAAAAAGTTTACACAGTGCAAGGCTGAAGCAGACGAATTTTTACAAGGGACTATGCCGTAAATTCACGCTTACAATTTCATGTGGAAGGCGCTGTCCCTCTCTGGTCTATGTACGCAGCTACCCACGCCCTACATTCACTGCGTCTATGTATAATGCCTGGAAATTGGGATCCCAAGTCCTAACCTAACCAGAGGAACGGAAGCAACGTCTCTGATAAAAAAAACCAGTTGGCAATAAGCTAGGTTGTCAAACTTATAATCTGATTTGGTTGTAATCATGAAAGTAAGATAATTGGCCGGAATGAATTTCACTGAAGCACAAGGCAGGTACATATACAAGGAGCTATACACAAGTATTTACTTCTACAATAAATGTAGGAAGGTAGAAAGTTATACAGTCAGAGTACAAAGGTACAGAATGCGTAAAGACTATTTTTCTTCAATACTCCCCCTTAAGTTGGAGGGTGAATGCTTTGAATTCCCAACTTATGAACCATTGGAATAAAAAACTCTTTTCCCAAAGGTTTGGTCAAGATATCGGCTAATTGATGTCCTGAACTAACAAATTTTGTAACCACAGAGCCATCCATAATTTTGTCTCTAATGCAGTGACAATCCATCTCTATGTGTCTAGTGCATTCATGAAAGACCAGATTTGCGGCAATGTGCAAGGCAGCTTTGTTGTCACAATACAATGAAGCAGGTCCATGATGAACAATCCCTAAGTCTTTCAATAAATGCCTAAGCCAAGTCAACTCATAACAAGCTCCTGTCATCGCACAATACTGAGCTTCAGCAGAAGAGAGGGATACAATTTTCTAACGTTTTGATCTCCAAGATATCAATGAAGGTCCAAGAAAAACACATTAACCTGTAATTGACCTTCTAATGAGATGACAACCTGCCCAATCTGAGTCACAATAAGCTCTCAATCTAAGATCACTTTTGGAAGAGAAAAACAAACTTCGACCTGACGCACCTTTTAAAAATCTAGCAACACGAAGAGTAGCCTCCATATGAAGTTTCTGAGGCTGGTGCATAAATCTACTCAATACATGCACCAGATAAGTGAGGTCTGGTCTTGAAACGATCAAGTATATTAATCTTTCGACTAATCTTCTATACTGACTTGGATCTTTAAGCAAATCACTTTTATCTATCAATTTCAGACCTTTTCCCATAGGTGTATCAACAGGGGCAGCTCCCAAAATTGGGGTTATTGGGAGCTGCTCCTGTTGATACACCTATGGGAAAAGGTCTGAAATTGATAGATAAAAGTGATTTCCAATGCATATTTACGCAGAGAGATAAAAATTTCATTCCTAGATGTAGAGATCTCATTGCCTAGGAAGTACTTTAATTCACCAAGATCCTTAAGGCAAAAATGATTATGTAGGATTTTCTTAATTGCAGCAATACTAATAGGATCATTTCCGGTAATCAAGATATCATCAACATATATCAAAAAAGTAGTAAAGAACTTGCCTCTTCTTTAGTGA
This sequence comes from Geum urbanum, assembly GCA_946800695.1. NCBI lineage: Eukaryota > Viridiplantae > Streptophyta > Magnoliopsida > Rosales > Rosaceae > Geum > Geum urbanum. Next base: position 51,392,634 of record OX327009.1, on the reverse strand, counting down.
ATAGAGAATAGTCTGCCTTAGATTGCACATAACCAGCTCTTTGAATGGCTGAGGAGAATTTTGAGAACCATTGGAGAGAAGCCTACTTCAATCCATAAAGAGATTTGTGAATGCAACAATATAAACGCTCCTCCCCTTGTCGCCAAAGTCCAGGTGGCGGTGACATGTATATTTCTTCATGGAGATCACCATGAAGAAAGGAATTGTTGACGTCCAGTTGGTGAAGGGACTAGCCTCGGGCAACAGCCATTACAAGTAGACATCGAACATAAATGATCTTGACAGTGGGAGAGAAAGTGTCGTGGTAATCGACGCTCTCTAAGTGAGTGAATCCCTTTGCGATAAGCCGAGCCTTAAATTGTTCAATCAAACTATTAGTACACCACACTGCACATGCCTAATTAAGTATGCTTAATGCTAAATATTTACTTACACCTCATAAACTAACGGAATGACTGACCGGAAAAGAACAACTTTGGTGAATGCACCTTTCGAAACTGATCAAGTCCTGACGGAACACGCGCCGGCCCAACTCAGTGGATTAAGCTTACATTATAGACAACGTAATAAAGACTAGTCCCATATCGAACATTAATTGCTCGCCCAACCTCCAGCCACCCATTAAATGCCTCGTTTGTGGCGGGAAGAAGGTAACGCATCTCACGCTAGTATTTAGCTAACACTATTACACCCCTGATTTACTAACTTAATCGTCGGAGCATCGAAGGTGGGCCACCCCGTCTCGATCTCTAACGCACTTTGTAAATTGCAGTTTGATAGGTGAAGTGCATAGGAAAGAGATCCGTCAGGAGCGATCCTCATAATCATCTAACTGTGCATTACCACCTTCCCTAACAGAAACCGGTTAAAACAGTTGGCGCCGTCTGTAGGAAACACATCAATTGTAAAACACATTACCATATAAAAATGAAAGCAACAATACGCATCATGATTGAACTAGACACATGCAATTTTACTACACCATTGATGGAGAAACAATGACACCTCGAAGTCAACGTTACCCTGGCCTCAAACACTAGTGGGCTATTTTCCTCTAATTTCGATGAGCATGCCATTAATGCTTAGTTACTGAAGCATCTGGAGATGGCAAGGAAGGAAAGGGACCAAGAGCTCCAGGCCAGAATCAGGGACAAGGATGAATTGAAGGCCAGAACCACTACTACTCACCGGAACCCTCTTAGAATGGAGATGAACCCCCTGACAAAGAAGAGGGACGTCATGTTGACGTAGTCACTGATAGACGGAAGCTCAAGGATAAAATTGATTCGAACCCTACGGTCAACACCACCACTCAAAGAATCCGGGGGGGGGGGGGGGGGGGGACAAATGGAGATCAACTTGTGACGGAGCTTCTGACCAGGATTGATGCCTTGGCGGCAGAAGTGTGCAAGGGGAAGCAGGCTCAGAACTAGAATATGGCTCACATGTATACACCAAGGGCAATACCATTTTCAATTGAGATACTCAGGGTAGGCAGAGATCATTAGGAGAAAACTCTGAAGGATAACAAGTTTAACGAAAAGGGGAACCCGAGAATGCATGTGGATGAATTCCAATCAGCAACAACAAACATAAATTATGATGACGCAACATTGTGTTATTTATTCCAGGAGAGACTAGGGATTAGTTCTGTGAAATGTCCAAGGGGTCTATACACTCATTTTTTGAAATGACGGAGAACTTCCTCAAACAGTGTAGACTCCAGGGGAAATATAACGTAGTGGATAACTTGTTCAAAATCAAGCAGAGCAAAATGGAGAGGCTCCACACCTTTATAAACAGATGGAGGGCAGCTGCACAAGCATGCAGAAATTTGAATAAGGATGTGGCATTGTCAGCATTTAGGGAGGGCATCCTACTATCCCCGTTTAAGGAGAAGTTAGTAAAAAAAAAGGCTCAATTATGACGAAGTAATGGACCCTGGTGGTAGAGAAAGTTGCGATTGAAAAAACTGTCTACTGGGAAAAGTTCAACAACCGCCAGGATAACAACTAGGAGAAGAGTCACCACAAAAAAAAACTCACCCACCCAACCCAGCCATGGACGTGATGAGGAACTTGCGACATTACCAAAACTGAACCACCACCAACAAAAAGACAAATGCCCCAGGGAGCTTGCACCACAAAACGAACCCCATTCCAAGCGGCCGTTTTACAAAAATGACAATCACCGTCAGAATACATGCCACCAGTACCACCATACAAAACCTCATAACCAGACCCACTTCTAAAGGAACCACCTCCATAAGGAAATATTCTCCATTGCCAACACACCTATTGAGGTCACTCTGGCCAAGCACATGGACATCATACCTGGCGAAGTACATGGACATCATACCTTTCTTTTTTCACTTCTGACGGAGCTCATCATCCAATCCACCGCTAGTGTGAAGCACGTTGTCAGCACACAGCTCCTCCACTTCATCAGGCATAGCCTCCTCGCGGATGAAACCCTCGTCCATAGGCTTCATCTTATCCACATGCTTCCATTGGAGCTCAGGTTTAGAAGTGCTAACACCCGCTTCACCTTGGGTGTGCTTGCCAACTCCCACCTTCCTCCTCACGACATCGTCTTGCGATATCTGTCTGGCAAGAACAGCAGCACTAGCCTCCTTTGGCACTAGCTACTCACTATCCATTAGAGGATTGAGGTTTACCGCATCCGTCAGCTGTTTCAATAGAGCAGCAGGATTGGTGGCCTCAGTTGGGCCAACCATCTTGGCGGAGATGTCACCTTGCAGAAATGCATCCATCATACTCCTAGTTGCTTCCATCTTCTTCGTTGTCTTGCTAACAAGAAGCTTGACTAAACGCAGCACGAAAGCACGTCAGAAAGATATACATAGTACAAGCGACAACAAAAGAGCAAGACCAAGAGGCTTACACGGAAATTTTGACAGTTCGCTAGCGGTTATAATGTCCCAGTGTGTATCCACCCAAAAGTCGCAAAACTCCTTCTCTTTCTGAAAGATAAAACAGATCCTATTCAAACGCCATTCATCGATACACGTCAACAGAAATTCTAATTTCCCTGCAACAACACATAGCCATTAAAGTCGGAACGCGGAGGACACTAAGCAAAAAGAGACAAGTAGAAACAACCAAATGCACTTATGAGGCAAAACCTAGACGGGACATGGGGTTCCCTCCGATCCTCAGACGTAGGATTCCTCCCAAATTTCCAACTCCCGTCATCCATGAAAACCCGTTTCCACCAGTCCATGTTGGATGAGGGTATGCCCATCAACCACTGAGGTTGTTTATTTCCTCTCAAGGTAATGGTACCCATGTCATCCTCCCAGTAGGCGTAACTCATATGGTATAATTCGTAAATCTCCTCTAACGTAGGATTTTCACACCCCGATAAGTTAAAAATGTTGAACATAGCCATTAAAACCTTACACATAACGGGAGAACACTAGCCAAGTGTAATCCCCGGGCGGGAGTGAGCGTACTGGAAGAATAGGTGTAGTGGCAAACAAATCCCCATCCTTAATTGTATTTCAGAAACGCAGATATCTCCATCGTGCGGACGAGTGCACGGCCACCGCAAACATTGACAAGGAGGATACAAGTCAACGCAGTCAGGTATGTTATAACTCATCCTCACATCCTCTATCTCGGTGGGCGACATGATGTACTTGGGCACCTCAACATATTCCTCGTTAGATATAACCTACACACTCTGATCACCAATTTGGACCTCCTGGGGAGGTGAAGGAGGACAAACCATTGTAATGACAGTACGTGACGGACCAGCTGTGTATTCACCCATCGGGACTATGCGCCTTCGTTTACGTGCATGATCGTCAGGCCGACTCAAGTACTCATCTATGCTATCTCCTGGCATGGTCGAGCTCAAAAAGAATGCGTACTATAAAAGGATAAATCATCTGTCAGGCCCAAGGCACTCAGTTTGAACCACCATCCAGACGATAAGCACCTTGCGAACTCGGGGACTGACGACACCCAACCGCAATACCACACCCTTGTGAAAGTAAATGCAACAAAAATTGACAAAAAGCAGAGTAAAGGAACTTACAAACGGTAGTTGACGTGCATCGACTGCGTAAGGAAGACGACAGAGCAAGAGAGAAATCCAGCAGATTTTCGAGAGCGAATGTAGGAAATGTGAAAAATGATTTCACACTCCTCCGCTATTTATAGGAAGCAAAGGATTTCACTGAATGCACCTCGGTCGTTCACGCCAACTGAGGCGAGCTGCGGGATCTTGCCATGTGCCCCACTATTTACTAGGCAGAGAGATACCTTGGTTAACGTAGCGGCACCATTATTACCCTATCTCTTCACAATGACATCAGCCGTCGTTTCGAACTTCAAAATTTAAAGCCGAGCCGACACGTAGCACACATGCAGCCACACAATGTTTTGTAGGGCACGTCAACAAAAAAGTAATGGCTATCATTTATACTAACTGACATTGTCAAACGACAGTTGTACATGTTGCACATGGACAGAGTTCCGTTCACTTTCAGTCACTTGGTATCTGAGGCCAATCCTAGAACTAACACTAACGGATTAATCTCCTGACGTAAATCACACCAAAGATTAATCCCATCTAATGGCTGATGCGAATCCCACCATTAGACAAACAGAACAAAACTTCTGAAGCGAATCCTAAAGTTTCGTTCACTTTTAGTCACTTAGTATCTGAAGCGAATCCCAGAACTAACACTAACAAATTAATCTCCTGACGCAAATCACACTAGAGATTAATCTCATCTAATGGTTGATGCGAATCCCATCATTGGACAAACAGAATAAAACTTTTGAAGTGAATCCCAAAGTTTCGTTCACTTTTAGTCACTTAGTATTTGAAGCGAATCCTAGAACTAACACTAACGAACTAATCTTCTGACATAAATCACACCAGAGATTAATCTCATCCAATGGCTGATGTGAATCCCACCATTGGACAAATAGAACAAAACTTCTGAAGCGAATCCCAGAGTTCCGTTCACTTTCAGTCACTTAGTATCTGAAGTGAATCCCAGAACTAACACTGACAGATTAATCTTCTGACGCAACTCACACCAGAGATTAATCCCATCCAATGGGTGATATGAATCCCACCATTGGACAATCGTATCCAGACACTCGGGGACTCTAAGGCTAACACTGATCGTTTGTTACTTTGACACTATATAGGTTGCGCCTCGCCGAAGACACCAGATCTTACTTGTGCAGTTGGGGGACTATGGGGTTAGGCAATTAGAACTTCATGTGTTAAACAAACTTAATTAGGCAATTGCAAACGCAACTCCCCAACCAAGATCGTCATCTTAGGGTTGAGGACTTGGGGGACTTGTTAGTACGCCACACTGTACATGCCTAATTAAGTATGCTTAACGCTAAACATTTGCTTACACCTTATAAACTAACATAAGATCTGACTGGAAAGGAACAACTTTGGTGAATGCACCTTTCGAAACTGATCAAGTCCTGACGGAACACGCACCGGCCCAACTCAGTGGATTAAGCTTACATTACAGACAACGTAATAAAGACTAGTCCCACATCGAACATTAGTGGCTCTCCCAATCTCCAACCACCCATTAAATGACCCATTTTTGGTGGAAAGGAGATAACACATCTCACGCTAGTACTTTGCTAATACTATTACACCCTTGATTCATTGACTTCATCATCGGAGCATCGAAGGTGGGCCACCCCGTCTTGATCTCTAACGTACTTTGTGAATTATAGTTTGATAGGTGAAGTGTAGAGGAAAGAGATCTGTCAAGAGCAATCCTTATAATCATCTTACTGTCCATTACCACCTTCCCTAATTAAAACCAGTTAAAACATGAACTATCAAAATTGTACTTAATTTTATACACCCAACGACATCCAATCGGTTTATTGCCAACTGGGAAGTGAGTGAGAGTCCATGTACCATTCTTCTTGAGTGCCTCTAACTCAGATTTCATCGTGGCTTACCAAGCAGGGTAAGCAGCAGCCTCAGAATAGGATTGAGGTTCAATGGCTTGACTGATGGTAGCAATGAAGGACTTATGATCAGGCTTGTAATGGTGATAAGATACATAACTTCTCAGTAGATAACAAGTACCTTTTTAAGAACCTAGAAACAAAGAGGACTGATCGGAAGGAAGCCGTGTGACATTGGAGCAGAGATAATCTTTGAGCTTGACCGGTGAAGCCGTAGGGCGACTAGAGTGACGAAGCAGGACTAGTGCGGCAGCGGGATCAGGCAAGGGTGATGCTGCGAGTTCAGGTGAGGGTGATGTTGTGGTGGGTTCGGGTGAGGGAGGTGCTGGGTCGACAGTAACATCAGTTTCAGGTGAGGGAGGTGTCGAATTTGGTGGTGGCACAGTGTTTGGTATTGCTGTGTGTGGAGGGCAACGAGTATACGTCTGAAGGATGGGTGGGCGAGGCAAATTTGCTGGTGGTATTGATGAGGAAGAAGATTGAGAGATGTGGCCAGAATTGATGTCGATGTTAGAGGTGTCAGTGTGGGATGGAGGCGTAGGTTGTTAGATGTGTGAGAAAGATGGGTCAAAAAGAGAAGTCAAGATCATCACAGATAATGGGCCTTGGATTTGATTGGTTGGCCGAGGGATTTGATAGGAAGGTGATGGGCTTGATTAATGGGTTTATCAGAAGCATATGGAAAAATAGTTTTATGGAAAATGACATCTCGACTACTAAATTTTTTTTTTGTCTAGAGATCAAACAACTTGTAAGCTTTTTGACCAACGGGGTAACCAATAAGGACAGAAGGTTTGGCATGATAGTCAAATTTATGAGAAGTGTGGACATTAGTTGTGTAGGCTAATCATCCAAATACGCAAAGATGAGAAAATCAAGGTGGTTTGGAGTAAAGAAGTTCAAATGGAGTTTTAAAATTGATGTCTAGGGATGGTAAACGATTGATAATATGGACAACGGTAAGAGCACACTCTCCCCAAAATTGGGAAGGAAGCTGAGCTTGAAATTTTAAGGCTCGAGCCACTTGAAGGATGTGACGATGTTTGTGTTCCATAATCCTATTTTGTTGAGACGTGTAAACGCAAGAATGTTGAAAAACGACACAATTTTCTTGAAAGAAAAAATGAAGTGATAGAAACTCTCCCCCATTGTCACTACGAAGGGTTTTAATATGGGAGTCAAACTGAGTGAGAGCATAGCTAAAAAAGCCTTTGAGGAGTGATTCAGTTTCATATTTGTGCTGCATCAAAAAAATCCATGTGAGTCGTGTATAATTATCGACAATAGTGAGAAAATAATGAGCACCAGAAAGAGAAGAATGCGATAACGACCCCAAATATCACAATGACTAATCTCAAAAGGTTTCGTAGAAGAAATAGTACTAGTACCAAAAGGTAAACGACTTTGCTTGGCCAAAGGACATATAGAACAAACATTATTGGACTGAATAGAAAGGTTCAGAAATTTTTTAGCGATAAAACTCAAACGGGAAGGAGATACACGCCCTAAACGACTATGCCAGAGATCGGTGATGGATAAGCTGGGAGGTTGCAGAAGGGGGTTTTGTGGATGAGGGATTGGTCACTGGTTTCTTCATCGCCAAGGCCACCAAATAGTATAATCTGTCACGTAGCTTACCCAGAACAATCGTTCTCCTCGTAGCTTGATCCTGCAAAATACACCAATAAGGGAAGAATGTCACTGAGAAATTTAAGCCCCTTGTCAAACGACTAACCGACATAAGATCAACATTGAATGTAGGCATGTATAATACATCACGCAGGTAATAAACCAAATTTAAAGGCATTGTCCTTTTGCGACAATATTAGCTTTCTTTCCACTAGGCAACCATATGGGCAGTAATGAGAAATTGTCATTTCTTTGCAAAAATAATTCAGAAGATGAAGAGATATGGTCCGTTTCTCCACTATCAATGATCCATTTGCGGGAAGGAATTTGAGACAAACCTGGTTTGTTTATTACATTTGCTTCAGAGGTAGAACCTGCATTACGAAGGAGTGAGAAAAATATTGAGTTGGGCCTCAGACAACGAAACAATAAGCCTTCCTTCATTATCAGGTGGCATATCATGGACTTGGGCTTGATTGGCTGCAAAAAAAATTTATTTGAATTTGGGCCTTAATTACGTTTTGGGTGGCCTGATGGATAACCATTAAACTAAAAACAATTTTGGACCCAATGGCGCAAAGGTTTACGCCCAGTTTTCTTATAGCAAGTGCAGTGAGGCCATCCACCTCTACCAGAATCGCGACCACGATTAGAATACCGATTGCCTCGACCAAAACCACGTCCGCCACCAAAATTTTCTGATAGTTTCTCTTGAAACCGATTTCCCCTTCCTGCACCTGTTGACGAACTAGGTTGCCCACCGTGATTATTGGTGTGAACAGCCATGGCAGTGGCGCTGGATTCGCTAGTGGCATGATACATCGAGCTTAGGTGCCATTGTTTCTTCTCTATTGAGATAGAAGAATAGGCTTGGCGGACAGAAGAGAGAGGTTTCATCAAGAGGATTTGACCACGAACTGCACTGTAAGAATCATTTAATCCCATCAAAAATTGCATTAATTTTTGTTCATCTGATTGTGGTGCGTCGAAATAGGAAGCCAATTCATCCCATAGGCTTTTCAATTTAGTATAATAAGTAGAGACAGAGAGTTGTTCCTGCTGGAAAAAGGCAATATTGCATTGTATCTCAAAGATACGAGCTGCATTTCCTTGATAGAATCATTCACTGAGATCTTCCCAAACTTCTTGGGCAGTTGGATAGTAATTTACGCTGTCGACGATATCTGATTCACAAGAGTTAACGATCCATGAATGGACCATGTCATTGCATCGAGACTAAGCAGCATAGTCTTCGGGTTGAGTCTCTTTGGAAGGAGCTGTGATAGAGCCATTGACGAATCTGAGCTTATTCTTAGAGTTTAAAGCTCGAACCATTGATATTCTCCACCCTAAATAATTATTTCCGTTGAGGAGTTTAGAGACAAGGACCATTCTGGGATGATCTGAATGATGAGTGAAGAGGGATTAGAGACATTTTCCTTAGAGGGATCTCCAAGAGTCTCTGCCTTCTTCTTGCCAGAACCTTCTCCACCAGTCATGATGGTTGAGAAAAAGAAAAGGACTACACAAAATATTAAGGTGTAATGATGACAGTCAGGAACTATCCTACTTTGATACCATGATAAAGTAATATGGGGTTCCGTATCAAAATCAATTGGCAATAGTAAGAGTAGCCCAAATCCTTATAACCTATTAGCAAGACCCTTCATTTCCAATGTGGGAGTCTTTCTCCATTCACATTCTCCAACACGCCCCCGTACGTATGTCGATATCTCAAGCCAAACACATGAACAACATATATGGGTGGCGGTGAGCATATGTGGCCCGTTCGACATCACACGAGGGTGAACCCGCTTTGATACCATGAAAGTAAGATAATTGGCTGGAATGAATTTCATTGAAGCACAAGGTAGGTACATATACAAGAATCTATACACAGGTATTTACTTCTACAATAAATGTAGGAATGTAGAAAGCTATATAGTTAGGAATACAAAGGTACAGAATGTGTAAAGACTATTCTTCTTCAATAAATCAAACTTATTGTTATAACAACATTGTTTTTGTTCTTATATCACAAATTTAAGCTCAATCTAACAGGTGTGAGAATGGAGGAGAAACTTCAAAATCAAGATGGACTTCTGACCAATCTAAGTTGGTAGAAGAAGAGTTGTTGAGGGTCCTGAAGGAGTTTAAAGCTACTGAAAGAAAGCCAATCATAAGAAATGATCTTAAAATGGCAGTCAAGAATTGTAAGGGTACTGGTAACACTGGATTGGTAGACAATGTACTCAAGAATTTGGATATGAAGGTGGCGCCGGATGGGGTATCTCGTTTTAGGAGAAAATATATTGATGATATGAGACTTGTATATTGGGTCGAGAGTGCCGACCCAAAGGCTGAGTTTGAAAAGTCTCCACTGAAAGAAGAGAATCTCCTCCTGTGTTTAGGTCTACAACACACACCAATAGCTCATGGAAATCAGGAAACATATCAATGAAAAAAACATATCAATGAAAAAAGAAAAGTATGAGAAAAAGCAGCGTAACTTTGAAAGCATGATATGATGCGGTGTGAATCTTATTCAAGTGTTATTCAGTTATGTACTATGATTTTATGTGTGGCTGTGTCTAAATTGTGTGACCTTGTTATCAACATACCACAAACATCTTCTAAATCTGGTGGTTTTGGATGAAAAAAACAATCAAGAAAAGTGATATTCGACATAGTACATAAGAAAATAAAACTAAATGTTTGATTCGTTAATCACAGCCCAAATACACACTTAAAATCAAGTAATTATAAACTAAACTAATACAAATCGATGCTCCAACAAAGTACATAAATAAATAAATAAAATAAACAATATTTCAATACTATACATATAAAAAAACTGACATTGATAATGATACTAGTTAAAAAGAAAAGAAAACAATTATCAGGTCATAACTTCTTTCCTCAAACACATCAAAATCGGAATTCATAGGTCATTAATATTTGAAATTGCAACATTTAATATTGTTATAATTTTATGCTTGTTTGATCGATACTCGAGTAATGCGTCATAATCGGTGAGAGAACAACAATCCAGTGAGCATAATGCAAGGAAAGAAAAAGTGGAACAAAAATGGTTGTATGTTCTAAGAAAGTAATATTTTATAAGAATTCATGTTTTCATTTTAAATTCGAATAATTACTCTTTTCGCAACTCTTTTTTACCTGGGAAATTTGGAGATTCCACCCCCCTTCTTCATCTTTGAGAAAAATAGAACAAAGTATCTAAATGGACAATGAGTGTCCATGTGAATTAAGAAAATTAACTATCGATTTAAATAAAGAAGTTCGTAAAAATATCAATAACGAACAAAGAGAGTTCATGTGACCATTAACATCTTAGTTTTGGTCTAATCCAAATTTCTTGAAATTATTAGTAGCCGAGAAAGTCTTTGAGACTGCGAACTAATACATGTTCTTGTTTCTCAAGACGTCAGTGAAGGTTTTGATTTGCTATATTTGACTCTAATAACTTAAAGTATCCCCATGAGTGAATGACATCAAGAATTTCCTCACTCCTAAGGGAACTCTATGAAGTAAAGCTCACAAACCGAGACAAGGTATGATATCAATGTTGATTTAATGAGCATTATGTTTGGATATTTCAAAGAAAATATAAAGCATATAGAGATGCGAAAGAGCAAGAGGCTCACCGTGTAACTAAAGAAGAAGATGGGGATGGCAATGATGCTAGTCTCATAATTGCAAACTTTAAAACTCGCAAAGATTCATTGAACTTTGCATATTTTGATTAGAGCATATATTTTCCAATAATATTATGCAAAGGCTCTCATGCCTTAGTTTAACATAAGATGAATGATCAATATTATTTTTTGGATTAACAAAACTCTTCATGTATTTTGTTGGCAAACGATTAATAAAAGCAATATTGTATTGATACAAGTTTGGATATATTTCTGTATAAAGTACTCGATTTGTAGTCTTTATGATTCTATTTTCTAATATGACCCACCTTAGTAGCTCATAATGTCTAGAAAAATAGACTTTTGATAATAGTGTATTTAAGCAGGTCTCGCCCCACCTGCATCAATTTCTCTTATCTTGATTATAAATGAAAAGAGCTACCTGAAGGATTATAGATAACATAATTATTAGTAAAGTTATTCATGTACTATTTGGGATTGTAAAAGTGTTTAAATCCTTAAAAATATCACAAAACAGAAAGAAGTCGCATTAAGTGTGAAATTAGAATCTGCCAATGCATATCAACCAACTTTGACTGAGCTTTGTGAATAGCTCATAATGAGTCAAATTGTGAACTTTATATGGTTCACAATGACAAATGACTGGATACAAAAGGTAGTGTCACAGCTCCTAATGCTTTCTGATCGAGTAATTGATGACTCTAAGTCTAAAATAACATCCTTATTGGTTATGAAAGACACTCATCATCCATTTTGTAAAGCCTATTCTTTACCAAGGTAGGATTGATACCATCTTATGCTAAAGACACTAAATAAAATATTTCATTCTTGCAACGAATCTAATGGAATTCTATGGAACGATTCAACCAACTAGCAGACCGCTTTGAAAATTTATGGTGTTGGTTGACATGCAAACAAACTAGTCATGTGTTGTGCAATCGTCCACTAGTAATGCTGCTTATGAATTCCTAGCTCAAATTATGTAATTGCGGGCTCACTACCCGGATCATCCCAGTCAGTTAATTTAATAAAGCTAGAGAGTTTACATCGAAGAAGTTAAATGATCATTACACATCATTGAATTGGCATTATAATCTGATGTATAAACCAAATGGTTTCGCAGAAAGCCATGATTAAGGGACTACAATGGTAGCATTGACATTGGTAATGCGTACCAATATTTTTTTGCCAACGGTTATGCAGTATTGCATGCAGCTATACTAATTTGCCTATGACCCACCAAAACTCAATTTTATGTTACAACAAGTGACTGTGTGTGAATTATGATATCTCACACTTACTCATTTATGTGACAAAATTGTGTTGCTACAACACACTATGTGGGTCCTCCGAGACGAAAGAGTATTTATGTTGGACGTAAGTCTCCAACTATGGTCCGCTATGTCAATACCTTGACAAGCGATCTCTTTACCACTAGTATTACGAATTATCACATTGATGAGACAGTCTTCCCATATTTAGAGGGAGATCAAAACAAGCTTGTTCAATAGAATAATAGGAATTGTCACAGTTTATCCCACTGTGTCTCATCTTGATCCCCAAAATGACATAACGTAGCAGTTTCGATGCTTGATATGTTTTTGATATCGTTAAAGTGACGAGATTACATATAACTTGCTACAAGTATGCCTATAAGGATTCATGTTTTTTCAAGAAGAAAATAAGCCACCCAAAGGAGTTTGGCTTGGCGATGCCACCATGGAAGGGGCACAATACGTGACATCACAATGTGGCATAATAGCATCACATGCCATGGGTTTGTCTAGGGAATATAAGAGACCCATACGCATACTCATCCAAAGAAAGAAGCGAGTTTGGCATAATATGATCCATTGATCATCAATACTCAATATTTGTCTCATGAGATTACTGAGGGACACATTGATGTTTAAAACCAATTCCTGAGAATATAGAGATCTCTAAAAATTATAAATTACACTAGTGTACATGAGGGTATGGAATATTGAGACTAATGATATCGAACCACACTACGTTGAACTGGCTTACATGGAAAGAAACGATCTAGATTAAATTATATTTATTAACAAAGAGAACGATAGTTGGGTTAGTGATGCCAAGATACCCAAGTGTAAAGCATATCAAATTGGGCCTTTATAGAAAGTGTAATGAGTATAAAGAGGTATGCTCATATTATGGCACAAGGTTTGTCACATCACTTTGGAATGGACTACGAGGAGACAAATTCTCTCATGATTGATGTCATTGCATTCCATTACCTTATTGGTTTGATAGTTTTCGAATTACTTGACATGTAGTATATGAACGTGGTCATAAAGTATCTCTATGGGGATCTATATTACGAGATATACATGAAGCCCGAATTGACTTCATTTATCCAAATCAAGTAGCTCTAGACCACATAGCGTGTTTGTAATGAGAATGAAACACTTATTAAGTGATTACATAATTGCAAAGGGATATGATGAACAATGTTCCTGCATGTTGATTCAAAAGACAAGTTCCTGATTTTGGAAAGTATTAAAAATTCAAATTTGAGATGAAATATCTTAGGAAGACATGTTTCTGTCTCGAATTAGAACTCGAGCACCGTAATGATGGAATTGTCCATCAAATTGACTTATACTCTAAGATACATGACACTTTGATGATGGGAAAGTGAAGCTTAAGAGCAATCCCATGATTAGCTGAAGTCTGGACCCTTAGAGGGATCCGTTTCGTCCACAGGATGATGATGAAAACATGTTAGAGCATGAAGTGCTTAATATAAGTACAATAGTGTGCTAAACATAATAGACATGACTCATCTTCTTATTCAATTTGAACTTGTAAGCTAGGTTTAGCTTTTGCGCCCACGCAATGCCACTTAGCTGGCATAAAGACAACCTTTCAATACTTAAAGAGTACAATAGATATGGGCTTGTTCAATCTTTACAGAGAGACAAGACGGAAGGCATATGTTGCTGTAATTATGGAAGAAAGGACGCTACAGATGGGAATGGCATTGCTTCTTCCTTTACCCCCTTACACCAACAACCCTTATGAGGTTTTGTTAGTTTTTGCTGATATTGGGTATCTCTCTGACCCACACAAAGGTAGTTCTCAGAATGGTTATGTCTTTACCATTGGAAACACTGCGATATCTTGAATGTCTACAAAATAGGCTCTTGTCACTACATCTTCGAATCATGCTGAGATATTGATCTATATGAACCTGTTAAGAAGTAAATATGGTTGAGGTCCATAGATGCATATACTCAGAGATAAAGTGGTTTAGAATTAACCATTGATGAATCTAGATGCATTTATGAGGATAATGTTGCATGTATCGAGTAGATGAAGCTATGTTACATCAAAGGCGACAACATCAAATATATATCGCCTAAGTTCTTCTATGATCAGTGACATCAACAACTTTCTCGAGATTATGATGAACTAAGTTCAGTCTGAGGATAATGGCAAACTTATTCACTAAGTCATTGGCCAAAATCATATTTGAGAAGCATGTGAAGAGCATAGGGTTACTTAGCTAATTTAAGCTACCATAATTGTCGATATCAAGGGGAGATGCAGACTTCAGAAGGAGTTTGGCATGTACATGAGCATTTCTAAATGGAAAGACACGTTGTACTCTTTGTCCTTTACCAAGATATCACAAAAGGTTTTTATTACTTAGCAAGGTTTTAACGAGGCAATATAGATAAGTGTCATATTATCGTCTACGATGACCTACACTCTTTTTACTTGTTCCAGATCATTTTTTCTCCTGTAAAGATTTTTGGCTCGACAAATTTTTTTATGAGGCATTAAGAAAACATTGACTACACATAACCGGCACAATATGGAGTGTTAAAGAATATTCAATATGATAATTAGTGTGTGGTATTAATCACCAGTAATGGAATGTATGTAACTTTTATCATTGTTGTCAATTATGTATGGTTTAGTATTTGTTGTAACACTCATTTACATGTATCTCTATAATCATTATCGATTCCTCACATTCTCTTATTAAAGGATGTGAAACCTTGTAATACACACAGCAGAATGATTTGCTTCCATATACTTTCTCTCTTTCTAGTTTTACGATTTCCTAAAACATTATATGTTGACGATAGTCAAAGAGTGTCCAGTTGTCCTAAACGAGTGTCACGTAGCCTATTTCAGTGCTTTAATTAGCTGTGCTCTTAGGGCATCTCCAATCACTCTCATATTAAGGTCTTATATATACCTATTATGAGACCTCATTCAACTACTATTTATCACTATTCATATTAAACCTCATTCATCTCCAACAATTAAAAAAATTCTCAAAGTTCTAACCCCTATTTTTGACACATATTTGTTTCTCTACCTTATCTGCTGTGATGGCCCACCAATTTTGTTTGAGACTAGGTCTCATACTTGGTCTTATTCTGAGACCTCATTTGAGATCAGGTCTCATAATTATAGGCCCTAAAACCCATTTTTTCTACCGTTGGAGAGCCCAACTCTTAATACTCCATGGATTATAGGGATAATTCTCCCCCATTGGAGATGCCTTTACTCTGGTTACATTACTTTACGACGTAGCGAAGCTCTGTAGATTTTTGGATCTCAATTCAATTATAGTTTTCTCTCGATAAATCTCTTTCTTCCTTAAAGCCAGGTACCATGGTTAACATTATATACAGTAATTCCATATTGTACATCACAGATTGAGAAAGATCGCATCCTATGATCAGTATGATGAACATGTAAAAAACTAAATTTATGAACTCTTTTCTTCTAATATTATCTGAACCTCCAAATTTTCACTGCTTCTCTGAATATTGAAGACTACTTTACCACCCACACTGTATTCATCCAGTATGCTGTTCAACTCAGCTGGGTTTTTAACCTGAGAAAAGACGTAGAATTTAGCTAACCATCAGTGAATGTCTCCAAAATCTCCTGGTACATTTTTATCTTAAAATAAAGATGGTATTAGAGTCTGAATAAGCAACAGCTCACAGGTTTGTTGTTAACTCCCACAATGACATCCCCGAGGACTATATTACCCGCAAAGCCTCTTGTGGTGGGAAGTAGGCCAGCCTTTGCCGCAAGACTATCTTTCGGGACCTGAAGCATTACAAAATCGATCAAAATCATGAAGCAAAATGTTAATTTATGTAAATGAAAATAATGGACACATGAGCATATCAAGTGATATGCAACTTTAAATGCGCAGATACCTGTAGTATTAGAGCTCCATATCGAACATTGAGTTGATTTGCAATCAGGTCTGGAGCAATATCCACATTCAAACCAGCTCGAACAACCTGACATGGAGGAACGGGCAATGAGGAATAAACACGAAAGTTTCTTCTGATTAGAACAATCTAAATGCTTCTCAAGTTAGAATATTTCTGATCATCTATCTTCACAAAGGAAGGTAAAAGTAATCAACTAGCACAAGGGTCAAGGTGCATAGAAGCATGTAATGTGAAAACAATTACAAGAGTGACAGAAGGTACATGCAAGGCCAGATTGAGTATTTTGAGTATTGACTTGTAGGGGGTCTAATACTTGGCAACTCCACTTACTTTGCCGAATTGGATCAGCTGAGGAACAACTTTTAGCACAGTTGATGACTGGATAGCAAATCCTACACCTGCTGATGTCCCTGTCAAACAGATTAAATTTGAGGAAATTCTTACTAAAGCAATATGCATATTATAAATTTTTCAAGTTTGAACATCTGTCAATGTTTCTATAAGAATGGAATTCACCTTTAACTACTTCCCTGTCTGAGTAAATATTGCAGTATTTATCCCAATCAAGTTTCCCTTTGAATCTAGCAGGGGTCCTCCACTGGCAAAGAGGAAATAGTTAGGAGAAGGTAATGATTAATTTTAAACACTACCAAAAATCCCACTGATTAACTTCAAAAATTACAGAGAAGGTGAAATCAGCACTGGTTGAGATTTGTAAGCTCCTTATTGTGAAAGAAGAAGTGACTAACCTGGTTCCAGGATTGATAGCTGCATCTGTTTGAATTCCACCACTGATGGTTACTCCTGCTTGACTAAAAATGTCACGACTCAGTCCAGTAATAACTCCGACAGTAAGGGTATGGTCAAAACCAAATGGATTGCCAATTGCTAGACACTGTTGGCCAACTCTTAGAGAAGATGACTGCCCCACTCAACAATTGGCCTCAACAGATCTTCAGAGGCTTCTACCTAGCAAATGAAAGATATTAGTATGATAATGATATACTGCCAATAGCAGAAAGTGCTACCACAGAGCCGAGTTTTTGAATCAAACTTCAAACTTCATGTCCGCAATTAAATATAATAACTGAAGCAGACTTTGATAGTGTTAAGCATATTGACTTAAACAAATATGGGAGACCGGATGGGGAAAGTGGACAGAGTCAATAACATATTCAATGAGCAGAAGATCAAATATGTATCACACGAAAGGAAGAAAAAGATACCTTCAAGACAGCAAGATCCTTTGCACGATCAGCCCCAACTAGTGTACCCTCTAAATTCTATTGTACCCTTTTACGTGATCAAGAAAATGAGACAGGTAAGTTCTTCAGTAAGACACTGCTTAGTCGTCTCTCCATAAATTCACTGAAATCTTACCCTTCCAGTGCTAAAATATTAACTCGTGCAACAACCTGCCCAAGGCCTGGATTTCTTGAGAGTGCATTACCTATAACTAGAAGGGTAAGATTTCATTAGAAGGGGAGTTACTTGTTCAACTGTTACAGATGGATCTCCTAAAGCTAAAGCTGCAAGTTCATAACTAATCATCAGTAGCTATTGGCGGTTGCTAATAAATTAAACCTACGCTCAAACCACCGAACTAGGGGGACCAATTTTGATGCTCGGGGATTCAGACAAAAGAAAGTGTCATAGTTCTCAGGGTCTAGTACTCACAATCTAACAACACGAATTTCAATAAACAGGTGGCTTAACACCAGAAGCTACCAACCTACATTCCAAATTCTTAAAGTCCAAAACTCTAAATTGCTTATTCATATACCAAATTCTAAACATCTCACATAAAACCGATTTCTGACCAGAATGGTAAAATCATCCCATTCGAAAATTAACACAGAGCTGAAAATGTTGCGAACCTGACAAGTACCTTGAAGGATCATACAACGCGTACATGAACATACTCGCAAACAAAGCCGTCCTTGTTGCAAAGGGAGTAATCTCACGCACTAAAGGCTCAATGTCCTTGCTCAGTTCTTGAACAATCCTATAAGAACTAAACAATCAAACATCCAACTAAAACAGACAAACCCTCCTTTGCCACATAACTTAAACTATAAGTAATAACCTCTCGGCGGAAATGGGTAAGGGAGAAACAGCGTCGTGTGGAGATTCAGAGCAAGCAGAGGACAAGCCATTGAAGAAGAGCTGTCTTCTTCCGATGAATCGGCTCTTGTGTTTGTTGCGATTGCTCAATCTCAATGCCTGAGATTGCAGAGGACTAGAATTGCACGATAACGCTTGAATTTTTCAAGTTTTCCAAATAAGGAAACAAACAAAGACAGAAGAAGCACAAAAGGTAGCAATGGAGGTTTTAAGCAGCAGCAAGTGAGTTGCCCAACACACAGAGATAAGAGTTCGTTGAGCTCAGACCTCTTGTGTTTTCCTCGCACTCGTCAGAGACAAGTGTGTGTGATGATAGCCATTCTACCCTGATTTGCTATATTTCCGATTCAAGACCACTATTGAGATAAGTAGTGTGTTTCCATTTCCATATACATTGATTGGGATATCTTCCTCTGCTACGATGTAGATGGCACATTCTTGCTATTGACGATCGCCAGAGGAATAAGCAAAGGCAAATTTATCATGAACTACTTACTACTGAGCTCTATCTTGGCCATAGCAGTTGTGGCAGAATTCTCATGAATAAGAAACAAATAAGATTTGTCATTGAAATGAAATACCCATGAGTAATCAAAAGTAGCGGATAAAAATGAAAACATTTCAATCTAGCTCCTCCAAATCGTTTTCATCAAAACAACCCAAGTCAAAATCTTGCTCAAGCATATTTTATAATTCAAAAGGCACTCTTCATTGTTGCGTCGTTTAGCTCTTGCCTGCCTGCCTTTCCTTGGCCTTCTGGATCTTCAAAACCTTCTTCACAATCTTTTGCTCTTCTACCAAAAAGGCACGGATGATCCTACATAGATTTGATAGGAAACAACCAAATGTATGCACATCAAAGTAATTATCAATCAGAAAAATTTGAATAAGCAGGCAACCATCGGATTGATGCAAGCATACCTCTCTCTGACAGCACCTCCAGACAAGACTCCACCATATGCCCGGTTCACAGTCCTGCGGTTCCTTGACAATCTGGACCTCTTGTACTCAGCAGGTCTCAAGTGAGGAATCTGTGACAAAACAAAATTCATATCAAATTCAATACAAAAGGACTAGTCTAGTTCGACACATTAATATACAGAACATCCAAAAACTTAAAACCACTGTAAATGACTACTATCAACATAAACCAACACAAAAGTCCGACAAGAAACTTGTAAGGATTCTAGACAACAACCAAAGAACATGCCCCACAGTCTGAACAAACAACACAAACTCAATTCGGAGGATCAGGACTACCATTTAGCAATAGAGATCTTCAAACCAATTCGAAATCAGAAACCTCAGGATGACATGAATAAGTTAAAATTTTGACCCCTATTGATCAAAATCAGTTCTTGAAGTAGTACCATTGAATTTCAGAATGAAGAAAAACACACAGCAACTTCGGTATCAATGCACAGCGGCTATGATATCCTATCAACACTTCTACGAAACAATTGTAAAATTACTAATGCCACTCCACCATCATTTCAACATAGCTCAATCACATTGCATCATCATACTACTAGATGCTACTTAGATTACACGATCTATACTAATATCAGAAGATAGCTCAAAACAGTAGAATCAAACTAAACCTATAACAATCACTCATCAGCTAAAATCCAACAATGTAAACCTAAATCCTTAACACCAAATCCGATCAAATAGAGAGAGAGAAGAGAGCATACATACCCCTTGGATTCTCTTGCCAGTCACCGGGCATTTTGGTCCACTCGCTCTCTTCTTGGTAGTCTGATACACCAGCTTCCCACCTATCGCGCACAAACTTCAGAACAAAACGACGTCGAAAAAAAACAAAAATCGAATCTGGAGCTTAAGAATCGGGCGGCGGAGATAGTACTTACCGGGAGTTTTGACGATGCGGTGCTGATTGGACTTGGTGGCGTAGCTGTGGCGGGAACGGTAGGTTAGCCGCTGCACCATTTTCGTTAAGTGGCTCGCTCTGGGATTTGCAACAAAAGGGTTTCAGGGGGGAGAAGAGAGAGTTTATATAGGGTCTTGTGGAGGATGTGGAAACCCTAAATCTGACGGCTGTGGTGAGTTTTTAAGGTTTTGACGGTGGATGTGTTATAAGTAGCAAAAGGACCGGTTGGACAAATATGTTGAAGTTTTGGGTATTGTAGACTGGCCCATTAAAGTGTTGAAATTGCTAAGGGAGCCTCCGGTTCAAACTTTGTTATCAACTTATATAATCTGATTCTCAATTCTTGTATAGAAATTTGATCAAAACTCTACAGCGTTTTGTATTTCACTAGTTAAACAAGACTTTAAAAAGTAAGAAAATTGAATCAAAGTAGCACTTGTAAGATATATATATATATATATATGAATTACTCATCAAAGTACTTGGTGAAAATTTTATAATACTCTAGAGTATAAGTTTTTCTTCTTCTAATTTTAAAGCGTTAAATCATTTCTGCGGGAGAATTCTAATTTTAGAGCGTTAAATCATTTTTGCAGGAGAAATGAAGTACTTCAACGTTCTAAAACTGAAGAGTTTTAGTACTCAGAGTACTATAGAACACTGCGTGATTCTCCTACCATGTACGTAATCAAATATATGAAGAAACTGTTAGCTACTTTGCTTACTGTTTTTTAGTGATGGATCATATTGCATCAATGAATGTGTTATAGTTAACAATTGAGAAGTCATGCATGCAACAATCGAATATTCATATGCATGGCTCATCTTCATTCCACAAGCTCAGCTCGATCGTCACCCTCTTCTATATATTGGATTTTAGTGGTGTTCGTAGGTATACATCAAATATGAAAAGACTTTGAGCAACATAATCCATATATAAAATTGGCACCAGATCGAAATAGGAAAAAAAATAAAATCTAAACCATACATAACAGTCGAACTTGTTAATTTACTCACACATCCTCAACCAAATCCCTTGTGATGTTAGCACTAGTACTAGCACCATAGACATTAACAGGCAGATCATCCTGCCCCGCAGACATTACCATTGTCAACTTTCTGGCCATGTCCCGAGCAGTTTGGAGCTTTCGCTTCAGCCGTAGATCCGGGGACTCAAGATCTCGAGCACAACGCTGCCTTGTTTGGTTTCTCTTCTCAATATCAGCATTTCTCTTGAGGTAGACAACGCAAAACAGAACCAATCTCAACAAAGGGATCGCTGTGAAGAAAATAATGGCACAAGCCTTAAGTACGGGGAGCATGGCAGTGCCACCAGGTAAAGTCTTCAGAAACGAATCGTAAAAGGTACAACTCCATATCCAACAAAGTACCCCAAACCCTAGCACAGTTGCCTTTTCAAAAAGACTAGTCTTGCTGAACCGCCACTTCTCCTCCACAAAAAACTTCTGCTCAAGTAGTTTTCCTCCGACGAAATTAGGATCACTCAACCCGTTCGCTGTAGGTTGTAGAGATATAAACCGGTACAAAACGTTTCCTTCTTCATCAATCACAGGCTGGCCATCGTATCTCATCAAAACTGGTACCATAAACATTTCGTCGTTGACCGAATGACCATCGTTTTCTCCTGAAGATTGTAAAGGGTTGTCAAGATATGGAGCAATCTCTTCAGCTGTGACAACACCACCTTTGGAAGTTATGATCTGCCCAATCAACTTCCATCTCTGCTCTTTGGCAACCTTATTTGGGTCGCCATCTCCAAACACGAATGACTTAATTGAATCGACAAAGTCTTTCTCTGGTTCAGGCTCGAATGACTTAATAGAATCGACAAGGTCTTTCTCTGGTTCAGGTGAGGTCTCATGATCACTCAATCTCTCCGCCGCTCGTGGCCTCCGAGCTAGTGCTATGATCCCGGCGCCGCCGATTCTGGGCCTTATACAAACGGGTGCCAAAATCCTAGGGTCTCCAAGCTCAAAGGAAAAGCATACCGGGAAGGAGGTTTTAAGAGGTGATCTAGGGTTTGGGAAGAGGGAGTTACTGAAAGCGAGACGAGGATGAAAAGTTTGTTGAAGTGTGAAGCAGGTTGCCGCCATGGACGCCATAGGTCGTTGATTTGTTGCAAATCTTAGCTTCTTGTGTGTGCTGTGCTGTGCGTAATTTTTAAAAGTTGTGGCTGCGAGAGTGTGAGGTTTATGTTTAGGGTTGAGAAATTGGATATGGATACTTTTCTTCATTGGGTCATTGGTTTACACTAGGAAACCAGATTTAGTCATGATATATTATTCTTTTGGCAAGATATTCTTTTTTTAGGGGTAAACTGAGACGTCAGTTCTCATTGATATATAATATAAGATGAGTAAAAATTACAACATGCAACTACCTTTTTAAAACCCTCAACTCGGATACGACAAACTGCTCAACCGCATAACATCACACGCGCAACTGGAATTACAAACTTTTGGTATCAACCCGACCCCAACGCAATAAATAAATACATTTTCTAATACGGTGACTCCTAGTGTGTAGGACCCGGTGCTAGCACCAATGCCAGCCTCGGCCCCATCATTGGCACGGCGGGACACTGAGCCTCACGAGCACTCGTGACGGGATAGCCACAAGGACGGTCGGCGATCCGGTCATAATTGAAGGTCTTACGACAACCAAAGAGGTTACGGAAGTGGTGACAAGAGGCAGGGGGATGACCAAAATGATCAGTCGAGGGATGAAGTCGTAGCCCGACCCCAGCACGAGCAGCAGGTGTTCAGCATCCTCAATTCCAAATACACGAACATTCTTGCTAATAATCCGGACCTCTTTCCTTTACCATCATGGACGCAACACACATCTGCCCTCTAGAACACGGGGAAGTGATGCAAATTCCACAACACCGAGTCTCACGACATTGAAAAGTGTTACAACATGAAGGAGATGGTAGAAGTACAACTCAAGAAGGGCAAGCTAGAAAAGTACAAGGCCAGTGATGACACCCAACCGGTAAGAGGAGTAGCACATATCAGGAGGATCAACGGAATTACCGACGTAAGGTCCAAGGTAGAGTGAAATCTTGAGTGAGCCGTGTTTAGCCTACAGCACAGACCAACAAAGATAGCGAGACCAGGATAGGATTCGATTACCTTTCATAAGGCTGAGGAACAAGGTAGACCATTGGTATCCAAAGACTACCCATTTCTCATCGACGCGACTATCGATATGTGTAGTGTGGGGAGAATATTGATCGACACCGATTCCACTGTCAATGTCATGTTCTTGCCGGCATATAAGGCACTCGGGCGCCTTGAGTCAAAACTCAAAACTGAAGCAAGATCACGATCCTCTAATAAGCTTCTCGGGGGACAGGATCCAACCTTTGGGAGTTTGGGCTGCGATAATCTACGGCTGGCGATAGGCCAAGAAGACTGTTACGCAGAGGCCCACATAGAGTTTATTATCATAGACGCGCCATCATCCTACAATGCTATCATTAGATGCAATACACTCAGCCAAATACATACTATCATGTCACAGTGGATACTCCTAAGGAAATTTCCTATGCCATTTGGCACATGCTCCATCCGAGGAACAACTCCGGCATTCCCAGACGGAGGCTCATCAGCCACATAGAGAAGTGTGTCTCCTAACGGCAAACCCATTAACCCAGGTCCCCGAGGACCCCAGGGAAAGACCATTGACAGCAAGGCCCATGGATAAGGCATCCACAAAGGTCATCGAAGTATCAGAAGAGCACCCCGAAAGGACAATTCGAAAAGGGGAAAATTTGGATCCGAAAATCGAGACCTGACTCATCACCATCCTCAGGGAGTGTAGTGACGTCTTCGTACAGTCCTACGCCGACATGTCGGGCATCTCCACAGAAATCATATCGCACAAGCTCGACATCTCCCTGGAAGTAGTGCCAAGAAAATAGAAGCGGAGGGCATACAACGAGGAATAATACGCAGCAATTCACGAAGAAGTAAAAAAGCTCTTTGATATAGGATTCATACGACAGGTGCACTACCCCGAATGGGTGTCCAACGTCGTCATGGTCAAAAAGAGCAGCCGAAAGTGGAGGATGTCCATTGATTACACCAACGTAAACAAGGTATGTCCGAAAGATTCTTTTCCACTACCCCGAATTGACCAGCTCGTGGATACTACGAGTGGCCATGAGCTCCTATCCACAATTGATTGCTACTCAGGCTACAACCAAGATCAAGATGGATCCAGCTAATGCAGAGGCCACATGCTTCACAACAGACAAAGGATTTTACTACTACAATGTGATGTCGTTCAAAATGAAGAATGCAGGTGCAACTTATCAACGATTCATGGCAGAGTTGTTCGGACCACTCAATGGCGTTATGGTAGCGGTCTATGTAGACGACCTCATGATCAAGAGAAAACGTAAGGAGGATCACATAAAGGATCTAAAGGCGGTGCTAGATATCCTCATCAAAAGCAAAATGATGCTAAATATATTTTTAGAGTCTCGGCAGCCAAGTTCCTCGGGTATATGGTAAACCAGAAGGGCATTGAGGCCAACCCCGAGAAAATATAGGCGATCCTCAACACGAAAGCCCCAACAATGATGAAAGATCTCCAGATTCTGTCAAGGAAGCTGGCATCACTCTCTCGATCCATATCTCGATACACAAAAAATTGTCACCCATTCTTCAAGACCATCCGCACAACGAACACGAAAGTCATCAAGTGGACGGATGAATGTGAGGTGACACTCGCCAGAATTAAGCAATACCTCGCCCACATCCCATTATTGTCGGCTCCAATACCAGGTGAAATTTATATATTTACTTAGCTATTTCACTAATAGCAGTCAATTTCGCCCTATGAGGCGAGAGTCGGATACAGAGCTGCCAGTATTTTACGCAGGAAAAGGAATGCATAAGCTCGAAACAAGATACCCGGCCTTGGAACAACTGGCCCTAGTGCTCATAGTTTCGGCAAGGTGGATAAGGCCATACTTCCAATCCCATACCATACATGTCCTGACGGATCAACCACTTCGCCAAGTGTTGGAAAGTCGGACTACTCGGGTAGATTAACCAAGTGGGCGATCAAGCTTAGCGAGTTCGACATCAAGTACCAGCCGAGAATGTCCACTAAGGGTCAGACAGTAGATAACTTCATAGCAGAACTCACTCTGATGGTGGAAAAAGAACCTACCCCAAACAACCGGGGAGCCGATTCAACTGACATTACCATGACAGAGGTCACCATACTGGAACCACCGCCAAAACTATCCACATGGAACCTCTACATAGACGGATCAAGAACCTCTGATGCGGCAGGGGCGAGAGCAATCCTAACAGACCCAAGAAAAATCTACGTTGAGTACGTTATTTGATTATCTTTCCTAGCCTCCAACAACGAAGCTGAATATGAGTCATTGATCGTAGCCTTACAATTGGTGAGCGAATGAAAGGACCCAAACCCAATTTAGTTACCTAAACCGGAATCGAACCCCTTCGAAAATACGAACCAACAAAAATCGTAGAAATTTCGGCAGTTTCGTTACTAACGTGGAATTACCATTACCTGCACGCGGAAAATACACTTCATCCTATGCCACAAAAAGCAAACCGTGGGCACCAATCTCATCCGGATTTCTCAATATATCAACAGTAAAGTAAAACAATAAATATAACTGTACTTTACTGAAATCCGGAGTAAAATCGTATAGCATAAACAACAGATTACTCAGAGCGACCTCTAATGTATAAACATATAAGTATACCACAGTAGGTAGAACAATAAACCTACTGGAAGAAACAAGGTAGCTCGAGCACTATGCCTCCCACCACGACGTGCGACACCAGAGTCCGAACTGCAAACTGGGCACGGAAATCGAAAAGCTCAGGGGAAAGGCAAATAAAAACGTTAGAGTGAGTGGACGAAAATAAACATATGTCTTTCACCAGTTTATATACATACTCAATATAAAACAGTGCGAGTTCGGAAAACACAACACACATATATATATGGAGGTTGTCGGGCGACCTCTCAAGCCCGACGCCAGGTGAATCGCTCAAACCCGACGGTGATAGGCCAGGGGACCTCTCAACCCTGGCGGCACGCAGGGGACCACTCAACCCCGCCCAGAGGAATCTCTCAACTCTGGTACATCGATGTAATAAATGCCATCACCCATAAACATATAACAATACCTCCGAAAATAACATATATCTCAACTTCGTATAATTTAAATACAGAAAATCATAAAATCCATGAACTCGCAAATCAACTGTGAAAATATAAACTTGTCCACTCACGCGCTTGCGTAACGCAGTTCGCGTTAACCCGTGATCCGGAGGAAAGTCCATCGCCAAACGAACGATCACGAACACCTGAATATTCACAATGTCCACTACTCAAAGTCATAACTCGACAATTCAAAACAAATCACGAGAAACCACCGTTCTCGAAAACACATAGTCCGATTACGACAAACTGTCGGAAATCCGGAAATCACACCTCAATACCTCGCTGTAAGTTCGGATGCTCAACTCGAAAAACGAACCTCCCTACTGCGATCGGGGCGCGATTTCGAGTGAAATGACATGCAACTTGTCGAAAATCCCAAAAAGTCAAACTTTGACCGCAGCGTTGACCGTTGACCGCCGCCCACGGCGGCGCCACCACCAACCTGAAAATTTCTCGGCAGAACAACCACCATTCCATGCAAAATCACCCACTGAGCAACTTTGTCAACTACAACAAAGGCCAATTCTCACTCTAACTAGGTCAATTTCATGCAAAACCGAATTGTTCCCAAAACTTCAAATCCAAAATTCTCCAAGCACAAATCGAATTAGAACTCCATACTTACATGGTTAAAATCATGGAGAGGAGAGCTTCAAAGCCCAGTGCTTGATTAAGCTCAATTCGGCCGGAATCACAACCACCCAAAAACCCCAAAATTTCCAAACTTTCACCCAAAATTTCTCTCTCCACCGTCCACCTCGCCGTGAACGGTGGCCGGCACCACCACGAGGGAACCACGCCGAGCAGAACCATCCCTAGGCCGAGCCCTAGGGTGGCCGGAAACCATCGCCGCCGTGAAGCCACCGTGAACCGTCGAACTCTCCCTCTCACCACCGAGTTGACTCGGTCAACTCGGTCAAACCAATTGATGAGAATGTTGACTTTCCCTTTTTGGCAACCCACTATTTATAGCCTTTCCCAAAATGGAAACTTCGTAATTATCTTTTCGACAAACTTCGAATATCCGTAACTTTCTCGTCGTAATTCCGATTTCGACAATTCTCGCGGAAATAAACTCGACTCAACATGATCTTTAATTATCACCCGAAGTCAAACACATCGACCAATCCGATAAAAAGTCAACCATTCAACCCAAACACATGCATAATCCGACTAAACAATCAACAATCGGAAATAATTATAACTTAATCTCCGTAACTCAAAATAATGCTCCGGAAGTTTCCACGAGCTCGAAATTAAATTCTCAACAACTTCAGTGAAGGAACCGAAACCAAATTCTCGTCCAGTAATTTAGTCGTTAAGAGCACCACCATTTAAATCCGAACTTCAAATATTCATAATTAATTCCTCGGTCGTCCAAATAACGATCTGGAACTGCCAACGAACTCGAAATCACACATACAACGACTCTCGAGAAGAGACCCAGCTCCAATTCTTGGCCAATAATTAAGTCGTTATCAAACCTGGCGATTCAAATACTGTCGGAACTCTGCGACTACGCAGTAACTCACGTATATAGCTGATCACACTGCTGATTCTGGTCCGGGTCGTCACAGTGAATCCAGAGCCAAAGACCTAAATATATTTAGTGATCCCCAACTCATGGTGAGCCAGGTTACGGGGCAATTCGAAGCCAAAGGGACACATATGTCAGCATATCTCGGTTCGTAAAATCAATCTTAAATAAGTTTTCTTTCTATAACATAACTAACATCCTCAGGGAGCAAAACGCAAAAGCAGATGCCCTAGCATGGTTGGCGACAAGGTCGGTGCACATGGCAAGGGAGCAAACTATAGTGGAGACGCTGACGAAGCCTAGAATTTCCAAGAATTTCTTAGAAATATTTACGTGGGTGTTATCCGCTCCACCACTAGCAAAGGACTGGAGGAGGAAGTTGATCGAATACATACTCAACGGGACATTACCCATGGACCAGGTCAAGGCAAGGAAGTTGATTCAGAAAGCAGCATTTTACAGCATGCATGAAGGCAGGTTGTACATGAGCAAGAAGTGACTATCCATGCTCAAATGCGTTACAGGGGAAGAAAGGCAAAAAATCATGGAGGACATTCACGGGGAGAACTACGAGAACCACAGAGAACCAAGAACCATAATCCACAAGTTTCTACGCTACGGGTTCTACTACAAGAGAATGCAGATAGACGCAAGAGAGATAGCTGACATATGTGATATATGCACTAGATATAAACCTATGATCCATGCTCTGACATCCCCAATGTCAATCATGGTTAGCCCTATTCCATTCGCTCAGTGAGAACTCGATCTCATTAGACCACTCAAGGCATCCATATGCCAATTCAAGTATATCATGGTCTGTATAGACTACCTCACCAAGTACATAGAGGTTGGACCGCTAGTCCTCATCACCACTCAGAAGATCATTAACTTTCTTTAGTGAAACATATATTGCTGATACAGAGCACCACTCACAATCATCAAGGACAACTGGGCGTAATTCAATAACGACGAAATGAAGAAATTCACAAGTGACCAGGGGACTCGCCTACTATTCACTTCGATGGCGTATCCCCAAACCAACAGTCAAGTAGAAGCAGAGAATGATTAAGAAGATCAAGAATGGACTGAAGAAAGGAATGGAAGGCTACAACCACAAGTGGGCAGAATGCCTCTACGAGGTACTCTGGTCCATCAGAACAACACCAACGGAGGCAACGGGAGCGGCACCATTTTCCCTCATTTTTGGAGCAGAAGCGGTACTACCCCTCGAAATCATGCACCAGAGCCCTCATTTTGAAGGATTCGATGAAGACACGAATGACGAAGGATTGGATATGGTGAATATTTTACAGGAAGAACAAGAAGATGAAACCCGAGTTAAACTCCTGGCAAACAAGCAATTGATGGCTCGACACTACAACCACCGAGTCAAGGCATAGAAGCTCCTAATGGGAGATTTGGTATAGAGAGGAGTCATCCTGAAACCAATGGGACTCATGCCAAAATGGGAAAAGCCCATTCAAAATCATCGATAACGCAGGGCCAACAACATTCTACCTTACGGACAAAGACCACAACAAGGTACCATGAACTTGGAATGCAGAACACCTCAGATATTGCTAGCATTGAATAGATTCTACATTAAGGCATTACATTTTGGTCTATGAACATAAAAAGCAAAACATTTATATACCAAGTTAAATCCAATTGCTTTGTATCATCGCTTCTAGCGCAATCAATGAAATGAGAATTCTTCCCAATTTTGCTTGTCGAGACAAAATTTACTTTAAGAATACAACTACTTTGTATAGTCGTTCAATTTAAACTTACTTAGACAATTAAAACTCAAAACAAGCAAGCAAACGAATTCCCTTCACACTTTTCATTAATCAGTGAAAAGCCCTGACACTTGGATTTTTTTTTTTTTTTAAATATCACCTGTACATTCAAGAAATAACATTTCTGGTCAGGACTATGACCAGGGGTCATGGCACTGACAGGAACACAAAAGCCTGACAGCAGAAGGGGCAAGGACATTTTAAAAAGAAGAAGAAAGAGAGAGACCCTAAGTGTTCAAACAAAAATAAATAGATACATAACAAAGTACAAAAGGGTTCTAGGCGACTACGCCTGCTTCGAATCTACTTCCCTCACAACGGCACTCTGGCGCTCCATATAGCTGGCCACAAATGATGATGACTCCTCGTTCAAAATATAGTAGTCAAGGCTGGAAAAGTGTTATCCATGGGGATTTGGAGGGTGCTCACCTTCCGGGGTCAAACCCTGCTCCACATTTTTCCGCCTCCGCTCGGCCTCTTCTTCTTCCTTCTTCTCTTCGTTCATCAGACGGTTATCCGCGAAGAACTTCTCTCTTAGCCACCAGTTCACCCAGTACTTCGCGACCATCTCCTGAACACCCTTGGCATACACCATCCTCATCACGTCCTTATATTTGGCGCCCAACTTGAAGTCTTTAACATCATCAACGATCTCAGCCTTACGACGGGACTCCAACTCCTTCATTTGGGCTTGGAGCGAAGTCGCTTGACCAGCAGACCGCTAATACTCCTCGCATACCAGCCCAAGGTCGCCCTGTGCCCATTGGAGCTCAGACTCCAGCTCCAGAACCTGCTCGAGCTTGGATTCCAGCTCTGAAACACGTTGACACGACTCAATTAGGGAAGACTTTGCCAGGTCGAGCTCGCTCTTGAGCCGCTCGCACTTCTGCAAGAGCTGAAACCACTCCTCGCTAGCATTCACCAACAACTTCTCCTTTTCGACAAGCTCCCTAGCCTCCTAAGCCAATTCTGCGACAGACTTGGCCATCTCCCGTTGTTGATGGCACAACATTTGTACGAAAGTAACTGACCGATGAATGCACTCATCCATGCTTGCAGTCATATCTGCCACCATATGCACCTCGGCCAGAAGTATAGATACCATCTTAGTAGAGTAGGGAGGAAGAGCCGTCCTACAAGTAGAGTTGGGAATATCAACTGCCGCCTTTGACTGTTGAATGCCCCTCGAAGGTGACTCCAAAACGATCTCATCGTGATCACCCGACTCAAAGCTATCGTCGCCAACAATAACAAGGTCCACATGGTCCCGGGTGGGTCTGGCGATCTCGCCGCTCGGGTGGATGACAAAGTCGCCTAGCTGACCAGTAATAGTAACCATGACGCTCTCACTCCGAGAGTCCGACCGGGGCACCTTTCTCACTCGGCCGGTCGTATCGGTAGCCTTGCGCTTCTCACGATTGGCATGGAGGGACGGTACGATGGATGAGGAGGACCCAGAAGCCTTGTGCTTCCCAGAAATAACTTCTACCCCTACTTGATCCATCTCTAAAACCTCCAAGGACCGAATAGCCTATGATTGGGTCAAAGTCAGGCTCATCTTATGACGGACATCGAAGTCAATCCGCTGCATTTGGTCCGCTTCAGTCGTAAAATGCGCGATGAGATTGTCAATGTTGCTGAAACTATCCAACTTTTAGGGGAGGCGCGTGTTGACAATATTTGCTGCAATCAAATAGAACGTAAGAACAAGACCACATATAGCACACCAAAGGGGGGGGGGAAGATCACAAGTGAAAGGGAAAGAGTCACCATACCATGAGCCACTACGAGACCTTCTTGGCTAAGGAAGGCATATTCATTTAGGAGGTAGACGTGGTGAAACCTTTCTCAATGTGGTGACATCGACGATGTTCGGTGATGCAAAGGCAATATCGATGGTACTACAAAGGTGAAGCAGAGCATTAGTAAAAGAAAAGAGAATGGGAGTTAGGAAGAAGCAGGAGCAATCACCCTAGCCCACTTCTGATCATATACCAATTCGACACCCTTAGTCTTGGAACCTCATTGGCAGGTCTCATCCACTCGCCCTTGGCGATAAATGAGTCTCACGTCAATTGATGTTGGTCGTGCGGATAGACTTGAATAGCCAGAACACTCCTTTCATACGTCTGGTTACGAGGCGCAATGTACCACCGTAACCCTTCTTTGTTCAGTACTGCGCTTCAAAGTAGTGCAGAACTTCATTCTTAGTGGGGAAACCAAGCCCGACAACATGCCACAAAATGAACATCGCGTGCAAGATTTGTAGCATAATGGGTGTAACATGCCCGATGGCCCGGTGCAACGAGCCAAAAATGTACTGAAGAAAGGGATGGAGCATAAGGCAAAGACCGAGCTTCATGTGCGTTACCCCCACGACAACGCGTCCCTTCCCCAGCTTGGTAAATAATTCACCTTTACCTACTTGTTTAAGCAGAACAAAGGGTGATATCCAGAAATTGGCTCGCATCGCCTCTATAGCTGTAAAGGACATGTTCCTCTCGGGCTCTTACACCTCCTCCAAGTCACCAAGCTGCCAGTTCCAAGGAATGGACAACTCCAGCATTAGTTAGGCCGGAGGAGCGACACACTCCGGTGAAATAGAAAGTGTAGCGAAGGTCAATGTGGCCTCCTCAATACTGTCTTGACCTTGCTGGGAGGACGCCATACTACCTGTGAAACGTTTATGGATAAGATTATCCCAAGGTTCACCCATACCAGCTTCCCAGTCCATAAACGGTTTCCCAAGAAACATATCCGACCCCCAACTTCGGAATAGGTTTTCTCGGGTTTACGAACCTACTACTAGACGACGCAGTGGTTCTAATATCGTTAAGCAATACCTCTATCGCCCCGGAACTCACAGAACCACTAGAACTAGAGGTTTCACTACTATCGAATGAGATAACTACGGTCTCCATGATCAACCTACAAAATGACCTGTAGCGAAACATCAGTGGACCTACACCCCCGAAAAAGACACCTATAACTAGCGTAATCACAACAGCAAAAATGACACATGAAAACAGAAAATATAATCTACCATGCAAGTGGGCCTGGGGACTATGCCTAAAGTCCAAAAAGAAGCAAAGCAGACACAAACAGAAATTGAGTAGGCCCAATTCAACTCAGTCAAAGGGTCGACCTCTGGTATTCCACGACGACAAAGATAGCTCTGACTATCGAAAACGGCAGGGATACCCAGTCTACACTAGGGAGCAAAGAAAAATAGCAACCTCTACCTAACAGCCAAGCATATATATACCAAACCAAGTGAAATAGAAACAAGCACGAATGAAGCAAAAAAACAGCAAATCCAAGCAGCAGCAAACCAAAGATTCGAAACTTACTGTGTTAAGAGGAATGGAAGGAATCAAGCAAGCCGGAACGGAGCACACAATCAGACGACTGGTCACGGAGCAACTACGAATAGGAATTTCTCTCTCAGTTTCAGTAGAACACTTAGATAAAAAATGCAAAGTGAGAGAAAAGGGCTGAAATGAGGATTTAAATATCAGCCTAGGTAAAGGATTGCAACCATTCAAGGTGACACATCGGTTCACCAAATTTAAACGCATGGCAGGTGGCGTCACCCCTTCGGAAAAGTGTAGGACACGACACATACGTTTCATATTGGATGCACAACTTTCAAGAAACATGATCACGTCGCTTCCCTACGACGGGACATTTGGGAAACCCGATGCACCCTAGGTTGCCACATGGCATTAGAAGATTTTGTGGCAATTAATGAAGGCAACACGTGGTTCACCCCCTGCATGAAATAAACCGCCGAGTGAAGAGAGACCTTCCAGAGATCGATTCGACCAGGGAAATATGGAGACTTGCACGCCGCCAAGCGAAGCACAACTCGTCCAGGGAAAACGAATATGGTTGTTCAGAGATAACTTAGTTTCACTAAAGCAGCCAACCGGCAAGACACACCCACGGATACGCCAATACTTTGTTGCCGACAGAAATCCGAAAGTCGCATGAAGGTCTGGAACTCAGAGGCTCAAGGGACACTGATAACGAGTGCCCACCTACGACAGCACCACTACAGGTGTAGCGATAAGCGACCGGTAGGAAGGGCCGTGTATAGCATACCAAAGATTATGTCACTACGATCAGCGCAAGATGAGGCGCCACTTGCCCCCCTCCTTACTGGAAAGACACGGAGCAGTATGCCAATAACCGGGAAGGGATCCATTGAGAGTGGGCCTACTGGATTCTACTACTTGGAGGAACCCCAAAATGATGTCATGACTCATTCGGGAATATTTATAAAACCTTATATTTTTGGTGTCAAGTACATTTTTCAAATTCGTTGATACTTGTAATGATACGCTACAACGAAGTGGAACCAAGAGAAACTCAACGTGGTTGCCAAAGTTACATATTTGGGATACACTTACTGTTCTCACCACAACTAACCACACTCACGAGAGTTATCTTTATGTATATAATAAGTACAAAATACAGAAGCAGAAGAACCTTGGCTGGTGAAACGGGGGACTATACGGCCTGTAACCGGCATTGAGGGAATAAAGGTGCTAAGCATGTACGTATGGTTCGCTGGTATCCGATTTCGCAACTCCCCAACCAAGATTGAACCCCTAGGATGAGCGAGTTGGGGGACTTGTATATATATCTATTTAATCACCTCATTACGTGTGTGCTTAACTAATTGGGGTCGTATAACTAAGTCTCACCGCCAGTGTCAAAGCATAGACCACCCAGAAAGTAACAAGTTCGATGACCAGCCCGAACCCTGATTTGGAGTCAGTCGCGCTCACGCGCCCGAATAAGAAGCTGTCAGAGAACACTTTAGTAAAAGGATAGGAACAATGATCCCACATCGAAGAAGTGGTAAGGGTCATAACCTCAACCATCTTTATAAGGCAAGCAGTTCGGCATTAATGGTACACGTTCACTACTCTTTTACGTTGTTACTCTATTAATATTATATCTCGT
The DNA here is from genome assembly GCA_946800695.1 of Geum urbanum. Taxonomy (NCBI): domain Eukaryota; kingdom Viridiplantae; phylum Streptophyta; class Magnoliopsida; order Rosales; family Rosaceae; genus Geum; species Geum urbanum. The sequence goes on along the minus strand of OX327009.1, from coordinate 51,357,533 downwards.
TATTGATTTAGGCATCAGAGGGTTGAAGGCCGGCAAGTTCGATCTCTCCTTAACGGTTGTCCATCTTAGCATCTCGAGCGACTGACAGAGAGCGAGCGTAAGATGGTAGTGAAAGCAAACACTGAAAGTGATTTCTGAGAACTATCATCGAAAGCGATTAGCAAAAATGAATAGCGGGACCAGAAGAGCAAATCAACAAATAATTATCCCCGTTTCAATATCTAAAACTCTTAATAGTGTTCCGGTATTAACACTATATATCGTTGTTTGTTTATAGTTTATACGTATATATAGTTTTCCCAAGACTCTCTAGAGCAGTAGGGCTGCACTTGCCTCTTAGGAAAGTAGTCTAATGTGGACTAAGCTCATGCGCATTTAGCCCAGAGTGAACTAGCTCCCCCCATACCAAGATGACCCATATCGATCAATACCCTTTTATACTTTCTAGTTTTCATATTGGGCTCACAGAATGGGCTGATGGCTGCTACAAGTCTAAATAGTCAAACTCTTCTTCTTCATCGTCTCCTATTCTCTGGATACGTATACCGTATACGTACATCTGGCTTCTTTCTCTAAACATCTTCGAGATCAGATCACGGTGCTCCCGATACCTACAAAGCTACAAGCCTCAACTTTGTTCTATTCATCGGAGATTCCATTCGGCTCAATCATCGATCTACTTATTCTGATTCATAGAACAAATACACTCTACGTGTGTATCAAGTTCAATGCATGCACGTATATGTACTAGTTCAAATTAGTTGAAACTCCACGCCCATCTTCGGGAAAACCCTGTACCATCACTATATGATGAAGCCACCTCTATGCCTTCCAACTTATTGTCTCTGACAATACGTGTGAGACTGTGAGGCCCGTTTTCAAATTTTCACACATTAGGTTATATTATAACAAAGAAATATACATGAAAGAATGCACATGGTCGATATAGTCTCTTCTCTATTACTCTATACTTATGATGAGTATGGACATTTATACTTCACAGTGCATCTAACAGGTCCATGCACGCAGTGCATATCAAGAACATGAAGGAAAGCAACTCAAGCTAAGACTGGCTAGCTAGCTTGTACGTGTAGGTATATGAATGAATATGGGTTAGGTACATGTATATATGCTGATATACAGCCCTGTTATGAATAAGAAATTGAGAATTCAAGGGCAGTCCGTCGTCGTCTCAAACTCTGAATGCCTTGATTATTTCGACCAATCCCAAATGTTCACTATATGTTAACATGCTACTAAATGTAATTATTGGACACGACTTGGTATAACGGAACTTACACAATAAACATCGATATATACACACTTCCTTGACGCAAAAACTATATATACCTGTATGTATGTTTCATCAGTTGATGCTAGCAACCAATTATCTGATCAGCTGAATTAATTTGACGCACTTATTCTGGCAGAAACGTATCTAATATATAAATCATATAATACTATCCATGACCACATAATATAGATACATCCTGATACGTACATGCTGTCGTCTTACAATCTAATCATGTTGTGAATTGTGCTGGCTGCGGTTCTTTGAAAAAAACATGCATTTAGAATTTCTGTAATGATTATATAATATTGTTCATAATACACAGTATATGAAAACCACATGAAATATAGAATTGAATTAATCTACCACCAGCAGAATCACACAGAAATAGCACAGAGTGTTTCATCAGAATAATAGGAAGAAAGGAATTCATGATTCGTCTGCGTATTAAAGGCCACATGGAAATCCAGCAGCTGACTCGATCTGCAGAGCAATCAATCAAGTGGCGTTTATTATCTAATTCTGGATCATATTCATTTCCCACCAGATGCAAAACAGAGAGGTATTTCCATTTCAAAGAGTGTAGCTTAATTACTTGGCCTTGTTTTAAGCCGTTAGGTCAATTCCAAATACATATTAACGTAATGTCTCGACGTGAACAATTAATACAATTACAATGTCCGCATCATTTTGATGAAAAATAATTTCTAGATAGATAAGTTTGGGGAATCAATGTAGGTAGCAATGCTGTGGTCCAGTAAAACCAGATCAATTTAACAAATCAACATCGAATTGAAACTTGAAAAAAATTGATTTTCAGCCCGGGAATGCATGCTTACATGAAATCTTTAAACTTTCATTGTAGTAGACGCAGAAGTTAACTTAGATTGGACCAAACCTTGACTTGGAAGAGCAATATATTGGAAATTGGTCGATATCTTTTTGGATTATGTACATGTTTTCTTAAACCGACAAGCTTAATATTTAGACACCGTCTTTGGGGTTGAAATTTGCCATTTGAACATTCAAGTAATCAAGGTATGGGTAGCATGCAGTAGGGCCAGTAATTAATAAGCCGGTTTGATCGATTAGTGGTGAAAACCTTCAACAGTAGTTGACCCCAAATCTCTTTCGAGTCTTTGTTAAATTTTGTTCCATCTTTTCTTTCGTGTGTTTCAAGTCCAAGCTCGAGTATGACTCCGTCTAACCTTTTACTACCAATCTCTTTGTTTTGTTCTATAACATCATAAATTGACGTCTACATGCATTGCATTCACGTACGCCTTTCGTGTTGGATTCTCTAGTCAAGGTTGCTCTAGTCGAGTCCAAGTAAAGAAACGAAAAATATGGGAAAATCACGCATGCAATCTTTCTTTGTTCCTTGTTCTACAACAAAATTAAATAATAGCTTTGCACACCCACATGATCGACATCCGTAAGTTAAACGTAGCTGTTCTTAAACGAGAGATCAAAGAAGATATTGTGGGTTTTGCCTCTTTTGTATTAACTTAATTATGAACTATATATACTCGGTCAAAGCTAGCTCATGGATAAGATGATAAGCACTGTATAGAGTTTGTTCGAGCAGCTGGCAAGTGTTTCCATGGTCGATTGATGATGATGATGGTGATGATGACTTGGGTTGACTTTTGTTATAATTATCTCTATCGCTATTCATGCATTGCACCATAACGACATGCATGCATGATGCACGAGAAAACAAAACCTCGCTCCATCAATATCAACAACAAGAACATATATGCAATTTTTGTTCATACTGTGTGTGTTTATATGGTTATATATCTTCTAAGAGTGATTGATCATATTGGTTTTTTTTTACACCATTTGTTTCATTGACGAAGTCAGAGACACAATTGATTCAGCAGAAATCTCGGGGACAAATCCAACATCCCTGCAGCACATGATTCTTTGCTTTGTGTATAATACTCTAATAGCTAGTAATCAGAATATGGAGATCCATGACTTTGTTTACCAATTTCTACAGTCCCATTTGATCATTATTTTTGTTGCCCCCTCCAAACTCAGTTCGACTCGATCATTTTATTGAAAAAAAAATACGTAATACGAACAAATTACGGTACTTTCTAGTAACATGAGGACGATTGGACGAACAACCATCCAAAAGTTAATGAGATCAATCGATCCCACATCATTAGTTTAAGAGAAACTAAGAATGCAAGTTTAGTTCTTGATTAACTTGAGCAAGAATTACTTTGATCAATATAATAGATCAAAAAGAAATAAGCTCAAATGATAAGATCGAGTGAATCGAACATCTCTAGCTAGAATCTCATATCTTATTAAATAAAAAAGATATAAACACAAATCAAAGCATTTCAGACAACTCCTTAAACCCAAGCTAGCAGACCGATTCCAAAATAATAAGAAAATAATTTGTAGTCAACGCGTTTTGACAGAGGCGGCGTTGGGAAGAGATAGAGATCATCGAGATGGAGCTAGCCATTGCATTTGCACAGTGTTGTTATTGTGGTTTTTTGTTACTAGGAGAAGGGAGGCCAGGACTTGGAGGAGTATAGAGTCAGCTGCTGCTGGCCTGGAAATTAAAGCACACAGAAATTATCCATTGAGCCACTGATCGAGATAACATGCATACCAGTTGAAGAAGGCCAAGAACATTAAAGATGAAAACTCTCTAAAGCGGTAAGTTTTTGTCCCAGTTGGAGCTTGGCCACAATCAATGCCACGCGTTTTTGCGAGGCAAGTAGAGAGAGAGAGAGAGAGAGAGAGAGAGAGAAGTGAGCTAGGAAGAAGAAGAGAAAGAGAAGAGAGAGGCCTGTGCTGTGCTGCTGACTTTGGCATGCCCTTGGAGTAAATGCTCTTGCTGTCACCTTTTGACTCTTTGGCTACCCTTCCTTCCCTTCTCTATCTCTCTCTACACCCCCCCCCCCTTCATCTTTAGGTCAGCGTCCTATCACTCTCTTTCTCTCTCTATCCCTCTATTTATTCAGACCAGAGTCCCAAAGCCATAGACGCTTGTCTTTACCACTTTCCAAGAAAGAAAAAGAAAGAAAAAAAAAACCAGACATTGTCTTAGTTTTCAACACTCTCTCTTCTACTCAGAAAGACCCTCTCTTTAATTTTGTTGAGCAAGAAAGAAGAAACACAAGAAGAAATGGGCAGACCTCCTTGCTGTGACAAAGAAGGTGTCAAGAAAGGACCTTGGACTCCTGAAGAAGATATCATTTTAGTCTCTTACATTCAAGAACATGGTCCTGGAAACTGGAGGGCTGTTCCTACCAATACTGGTAAACTCAAATTTCCTATATTTTTCAATCTTTGCTTTATATATATATATAAGCTTATGTTGGCTTAGATGGTCATATTGGCAATGTTATCCAATAAAGTTCCAAACTTTATGTATTTTAGTTTTCCAATTCGTTTTAGAACAAGCATCAAGGCCCATCTGAGCATCTGTCTTCTGAGTGTGGTGATCTAATATTTGGCATGGGTATATATACATCCATACTAATACTGTTTGTGGTCTTTTAATTTGTGTAATCCAGGTTTGCTTAGATGTAGCAAGAGCTGCAGGCTTAGATGGACAAATTACCTTAGGCCTGGGATCAAACGTGGCAACTTCACTGACCACGAGGAGAAGATGATCATCCATCTTCAAGCTCTTCTGGGAAATAGGTTAGCTAGCTATAGACTAAGAAATCCCTTTTTCATTTTCTAACAGAAAGTCTCATAATTGAGTGAAATAGTGATTGATGCCAATTTGGAATTTAATTTGGGAGGCAAGGGTAGGTTGATTTGTCTAAATATAATTTATGGTTGTCCAATTATTTGATTGTGATGCAGATGGGCTGCAATAGCCTCATACCTCCCCCAGAGAACTGACAATGACATCAAGAATTACTGGAACACCCACTTGAAGAAGAAGCTGAACAAGCTAAACCAAATTGGTGGTCACTCTAAGGATGAGGGATTCACTAGTAGTTGTTCCCAGCAGGCAACAATAGCAAGAGGTCAATGGGAGAGAAGACTTCAAACTGATATTCACACGGCTAGACAGGCTCTTCGTGATGCGCTTTCGCCTGCTGAGAATTACAAGCCTGATATTGCTGGTTCAAGCTCTATGAGTTTGAGCAGTACTAGTACCAGTACTAGCACTGACTTGAAACCCACAATGGATATTGTACCTGCCTCCAAATTAGATCAAACACCAGCCACTTTGAGTACTACTTATGCTTCAAGCACTGAGAACATTTCAAGGTTACTCAAAGGTTGGATGAAAACTCCACCAAAATCTGCTAAAAGTACTAGCAGCACCACTGCAGCTGTTGGGGTTATTGATTCTACTTCAAGCACTGAGGAGGCCACATTATCTGCTGCAAACACTACTAGTACTACTGGCCATGGCAATGCCGAATTGTCTAATGCATTTGAATCTTTGTTCGGTTTTGAGCTCTCCGTTGAAGCTTCAAATTCAGATCTCTCTCCGACTATGTCACCCGATCAGGGTAGCCTATTCCAAGCAGAAAGCAAGCCGGATATTAATCAAGAACAATTGCCACTGTCATTGCTGGAGAAGTGGCTTTTTGATGAAGCTGCTATTATCCAAGGGAAAGAAGTTCACTTTAATGATTTTATGGCTCTAGATGGTGAAAGTGCTAGCTTTTTCTGAAGGATTTACTACGTACTACATGCTTTATGAATTTTGCGAATATTGGATCAAGATCCTCTTTAATCTGCTTACTTTTGCTCTAGGTCTACTTCAGTGCTGATTAATTCCACTGGCCTTTAAATTAGCAGAGGTGAATTGTTAGAAACCCTCGTTGCTAGAATGTATAAAGTTTAAGGAAACCTACGTCTTAGAGGATCGGAGATCAGTCATTCAATTCCCCTCATTTTGAGCAAAGATTTTGTTCTGTAAGATCTATATCAATAACGCCATTGTGATGAATTGAATTTCTTGATCACTTGCTTAATTATTGGCGAGGATGCTGTTACTTTCTTGTGTTCTATCTAGCTAGTTGTAAATATTAAAATTCATTATATATAGAGGATGCTTTCACTCTTCTATAAATAACGCTGTATATATACTGTGCAGGGCTAGCTCATTAACTATTGATGAAGCATGAGCTAGCTAGTTCACCCAACTTTCCCTCAAATTGTTCCCACTTCGCACAAAGTTAACCAGCTTTGATTGGAGAAAATGAAAAAGGTTCAATCTTTAATTTGAAGAACAGTAATAACTAGGAAACTTAAACTCTTTAATTGGCTCATCAAGGGTTTCAAATTTCAAACTTATATACTAAAACACAAGTAATTAAAGAGTTCTTTCTTCTTTCAAGGTCTCTAATTCGATCGTGAACCAAACGAAGCAGAAAATGAACGCTTCACTGATACTGAAAAGGTGATCTTTACGCCTTCAAATTGGCAAATGGAAACCAAGTCAACCATGCAGATAACTAAATTGAATGTTAAATCACTAGTAATTAAGTCAACAGCCTTTGCAGCACTGCTTAAGTAAAAGTTAAGCTAAGTAGGTGCAGAAGCATTCATGAGAGTTAAATTATCTATCTGCACCTTCTGATTTTTTTTAAAGCTTTCACATAATTGCTCGTTAAAGAGTCTCTACCAGACTACCAGTTGGATTAAGTCGTCTTAAAGATAACTTAAGCGCCTTTGGGATATTCCCCATCGCCCCAAGTTATGTAAGCAATCATACAACCTCAATCATGAATGGTTGAGCTTGTATCTTATAAATTGGTGCACTTGCGCCTGGTGCACTAAAGAATTTTTCGCAAAGTAAATGCGAAGAACTTGGTTTTTGCAGAAATTTGCAGATTGACTTTGAAGTAGAACATGTGAAGCGTTTGATGGCATCCCAAAGAAAATGAAGAAGAACATGTGAAGCGATTTGATGCTCATGACTTGTGCTTACCAAGTTGTTGGAGAACTTTAATCCTGTCCAAGCAAGTAATTCAGCCTGTAAAGGCATATGGGATATATGTGAACAACCCCACAAGAAAGATGGCTAAGCAAAGAAGCTTACACAAGTCTCCTAATAAATGAATTAATACCCCTTACAAGTGCAACAATGGTGACAATTCCTAGCTATATATCCTTCCATGTATGTGCAACTTGGACAGTGTAATTGCTCGTTTCATTGATATAGATATAGTATGAAGTGAAACAACTCTTTTTAATGTTCGACTTTTCAAGTTGCCAAATCGTTTTTGAAATCGTCTAATATAGTGTCCGAGTTTTGATTCATTTTCTCATCTCTCACTTATTAATTTGTTAGCTTCTTGATCTATTATAAATTCCGTGTTTGATCTCTAGTACCGCCAGTTAGTATCAAAATCGAAAATGTATTAGAGGTTTATCTATCCTTTCGGTGTTATTCAATACACTGTAATAACAGTGGCTGAACTATTGAAGGTGATGGATTTGAAGCTATAGCTACATTATATCCCGACTTGGGAAGAGAACGAGTCGATCTTCATATCGACCGGTTCCTATGGTATTGAAGATGAAGCTAGCTAGCTTAAATTAACTGGATCTGCATAATTTACGCTTTCCTATGGTCTTCGATCTGATGTATGTCACCCTAGTTACACCATAATTTTCTAGCTATATATATATATACACACACATATGCCCACATTAATTCGACCCCACGGCTAAAATAGTTTTTAAGAAATTACATGTGGGTTATGGACCCTCCTCCATATTCCTAATTAATTGTTTTGCAAGTCATGCCAACCATGCATATAATAGGAAAATTTTACCTAGCTAGCTGTTACGATCGACCCCTTGACAGTTTCATGTGCTTGCTCCCTTGCTAGTTAACTTGAGTGACATGACCAAACCAAATGTCATTTTTGTGGTATTGATTAAGTATTGTCGTTTCAAGATTGGAAATAATGTGATATAAATTAAGTATTATCGTCCAACGGACAAAATCAATCAAACCGAAAACTCAAATAAACTAATAAAAACATATGGGTCAAACTATGGTAGCTTAATCTACCATAGATATATATTTATTATTCTTCTCATTTAGGCAGGAAAAATGGCAAGTGACACATGTCACTTTAAAGAATTAATAGTTATTAATATAAGTAGATAATCGTCTTTTTCTCCATAATAATGCTCAAACTTTTGTAACAATAGTCAAAAACACATTTATTATAAGATGAAGGACTAAAATTACAATTTAATGATCAAAATAATTATAAATGAGACAATTGTATTGTCACACGTGTAAATGCAACATTAAGACACAAATTTACCAAATGAAGAACATTAGTACGTACACCATTACATCATTTGGTCAACTATGTAGTTTACCTTGTTAACCAAACATATGTAAGTCATTAAAGTAAAATTGATATTAAAGTGATAAATAAAATCATAGTTAACGTAATTACTAAAATGAGTACAAACTTATTACTTGTTACCTTATATTTCATGTTTTATGATAAATTTGCTATTAAATTTGTAATTTCTCACAATTGAGAACAAATACAAAAGATAGAACCCAATTACACTCTTTGAAGATACATAATCTATTTGGCTTATATATGTATATATATTTACCATTATTTCATCATAAATGTTGTCATATTGTTACATTGTCGTGAAAATTGTAAATTTGTGTTGGATATAGTAATTACAAATATGTTAGAACATGATTTACTATGTTTACGTCACTTAGCTATTTTTTCAGTAATATTCATTGTCCAAGATGTAATTCATCGAAAGAAGAGATAATTACGTCAATGTGAACCATTTTACAACATCAAAGAAATATATATATGATTATATAACCTGAATATTAATATTTAGCAGTTTGACATCGATCTCATTTGTTGTTATATTGTAAATATATATATAAAATTGTAAATTGATTTTGAAGTTAGTAATTACAAACAACATAACCCATTTTACTAATTTTTGTTTCATTTCTTATTTTAATTGTAATTTGTAGTAAAAGTTGGATATGTACGTAAGAGTGTCCCACATTACAAGAACGAGAACACATATCTAAAAATTGAAAATTTGCCTTTATAATATTTTTTTTAAGTAAGACTTGTGATTACCCTTAAGCCTCGATTAATGAAATGGTAGAATACCGGGGGGAGGGGGGGGTAAAGCCTAAACCCCTTTATAACATCTAGATATTGATATATTTGTAACACTAATTATATATTTGTAAATTTGATAATGAACTTATTAATTACAAAAACTAGACAAAACAATTACAAAACTAGAACATTTGACATTGTGATTTGTTAAAAAGAAGAAAACATCGGTAAAGAATTAATGGAAATTATAATTAATTTTTCAAAAACTAAAATCAATTTGGAAACATTTGTTAAGTTATTGGAATCCTCTTTTATAGCCGGCTTAAATTAGAGAGAATCTCATTTATGGTCATAAAAGCTATAGTCCATATCTTAGTAATTCTCATTTTGTTCTGATTGATTTAGCAAATTAGCTATGACTTGTAATATAAACCTTAAATTAACCTCAAACCCCTAAACCCTAAATATTACAAAAATTATAATCCCAAACGTTATATCTATATATACTAAACCCGGCCCAAACTCTAAACCCTAAACATTAAAAATATTAAATCTATACCAAAACAAGTAAGAGTTTTGACATATCAAAGAAGCAAAACTATAGACCCTAAACTTGAAATACGTTAAACACCAAAACACAAATCATAAACCTTAAAGCCAAACTACAAGTTACGTACACGAAGCAAACGGCTAATGAGTGATCCAAAATCAAATCATAAACCTTAAAACCAACTACAAGTTACATGATGCAAACGGCTGATGAGTGTGACCTTTTACAATGTTAAGTGAATATCAAATAGATCATTTTGGCGTAGTGATCAATTATGCATGTTCTTTGAAGGTTAACTTTCTCCCTTCGGCGTGGTGATGAATTATACATGTTCAATTCATGTTTTGGTATGATTATATATAATCATATAATTGATTGAAGAAATCGTTATCACTTGTGAAATATCATTATCACTTGTAAACACAAGCCTAAACCTTAAATTTGAATTTCAACTCTAAGTCCTAAACCCTAAAGGCGAACTTTTGGTCACTTCCTTAATTCCTTTAAGGTGTACTTTCTCCCATAGCGCAGTGACTATTTATGATTATTTTTTTATATAGAAAAGTCGATAAATTTCATTAAATTGGAACTGGTTAGATCATACAAATTAATCTCGCGAATTGTGTATTCGGAGAAACTCGGATCGAAGCTCAAGAGGGCGCTAACATATGGCCAACTGGTAGCAATTTCAAATATAACAATGCTACTGATTAATGATTAATTAATTGGTACTTTCATTGGTAATTAGGCTCTATTCCAAAAGTAGTTTGCACATCAATCAACTAAATAATCAAATTATGATCAGCTAATCTGTTAGAACTTTACAACGTAATTGTTGAAATACCTACAAATCTACCGAATTAAATGCTCCTGGCCCTTTAAGGTAAAAGTTTAAATATTTATTATCTCTAATTGAGAAGATAAGGTTGGAAATTACCTTTGTTATGTTTCAAATTGGAAACTTTAAATTTAATGCAAAATATTTAATTCCGTATTGATTGCAAAATTGAAAAAAATTCATTAGTTTTATAATTCCAAGATTATGAGTAAATTAATCGTCTTTGTTTCAAATTTAATGCAAAATATTTAATTCCCCATTGATTGTAAAATTGAATATTATTTATCATCAATTTTTAAAATTCCAAGATTATGAGTATTACACTGCACCTGTTCCAAAACCATAAGGTGGATGTCAAAATCATATCCAACGTACAAAATTTCATGTTCAAAATCCATAAGGTAAGATTTCCATTTAAGACACTAGCTAGTTCATAAGACAAAGTACATAAATTGTACACTGGACAAAAATTCAAATGTCACTTAAATGTCAAAGTTTGGGTTAATTGTTTGGAGGAACTTCTTCCACACTCTTTGTCGACCATCTATCCTCGTTATCATAGTCACGAGCTATACGCTTCACTCCTCGTTTCCTATTTTTTTGACATGTAGTTCTTTTATGTCCATATTGTTCACATTAACTACATTTTTGCTTCTTTTTTTTGGTCCTTGGTTGCCTTCGCTTTTGTGCATGCCTTTGCTCTTGACTATGACTGGATCTCTTATGATATTATCACGATGTTCGGGACCAATAGCATGGCCGCAACAACATAAAAAAAATTCATTAGGCATTTCTGAATAAGAGAAAATGAAAGAAACAATTCTATAACCACTTTTCATGAATGCTTGATAAAATAAGATAGTTTTAAAGAAAACCACACATATATTTAACTTCAATGGTAACAACATACCTGGTTAAATTCTCACAAACTATACTTGTCCATCGCTTCATTATCAGTGATGCCGGTATCTTTCTGATAAGTTCTTCCTTTATAATATTAAACGAATGGGAACATGGTATACCTTCACACTCAAAAAATTTGCAAGAGCATACTATTCAAGGTTCACTTTCTTGGAAGTGAAAAATCTACATAATCAATCTTCTTATTACGAATTTCATAGCCAAATTGCCTTGCTCTTCTTCTTCTTCGATAGATTAGATTGAGGTTTGGGGAATTTGGGTTTTCTTCGTCTTCTTCTTCTCAATAGATGAGGGTTAAGTTTGGGGAATTTGAATTTTCTTGGTCTTCTCCATAGATTAGGGTGAAGTTTTGTGAACTTTGGGTTTTTACTTCCTTTGATCTGGTTACCTTATTTACTTTTTTTAAGTAAATAAGTTAATCTTATTTGATCTGGTTACCTTATTTGTGATGGATTTTTTCCTTTTTTGGTTTGTTTTTTTTAAGTAAAGCTAAATAAGGTTATGCTCATCGAATATTTAAGACCGTCGGATATATTATAAATCTAATGGTTCAAATACTCAACAAATTAATCTAGGGTAGAGTAACTCTACCCTTGATTTACCCAAAACATATATATAGAATCTCAATAAGATTGATATTTTGAAGAGTTCATTCGCTTTAAACTAATGTCACATATATATATATGTCTAAACTGCAACAAAAAATTCTCAGCATATGATTTAATGACCGTATCCAAAGTCTAAGTGCATTCTCAAACTGCTGCACGATCTGTGGGACGAAAATGGCACGTGATCGAGATGACCCGTCAAACACATATGCGAAGAAGTTAATAGCCCAAACCTTTATCTACAAATTCAATTAAATTCACTGCAGAAAAACTGCGACCAATTACTACTCATAGAAAATTATGCAGGAAGTGATGAATCGCTCTACAGAGCTAATTTCTAGAAGAGCGATTGATCAGTACGAATTTAGGACCGTATGAGATTTAAGAATTGATTTATAATGTTGTAGATCGTGAAAGGTATGAGCTGCTAGCCACCACTGAAAGAGTCAGATCGATCATCACTACATACATCAGCGAAATTTTTTTGCTGTCTTTTTAAATGCTACCACATGTACGTAGTGTGTCATAAATTCTAATGTGGCATTCACATGCTCAAGAATATTGCACCACATCACGGTAAAGAGCAATAGTGAAGTAAAGTTAGCTAGCTTGAACTGTGTATATTCTGACCGATATTATCTGTCAAGTGTACTGGATTTGATTGCATGCGTGTTTTCGACTAAATTCAGTATGACACGTTAATCTCACCGTCAAGGTAAATATAATATAAAATAATATATTTAAATTAAAAACCATCCAAATGACAAAGGGAATTAGTAAAATTCAGAAACACGTACATATATATATTAGATGCATAAAAATTTTAATTGCCAAACAAGGAATATTCGATCACTTCTCAAATTTCTAAATTAAAAAAATGATGTTTGGATGTAGGTAACAGAGTCCTTTTTTTCTTTTCTTTTTTGATATGTTGATAGGAAGCTTCAGGCTCATGAGGTTTGAATTGGGTGACGAGGAGACAAACCGACTTGACTACTAGATTAAACTCAATTAAATGTTAAGAGTCCGTTTTTCTTTTCACATAAAACATGTTGGTCTGGCTACTAAACATCTTCTTCACAATGGCGAATTTAACAACTTCATTGTGCTTAATTAATAAGTTCTCTGTCGACCGAAAACCGAATATGCTCAATACAAGAGATCGAGGCTAGGATTGAGACCATTGGAGATTAAGGAATGAGTTGACATGAATCAGTAATGGGGGAAGTGACCTCTACTCGAGAAAAGTGTCGCAACTTAATAAGGAATCTCAGTGTGGACTTAGGGTTCTTCATGTTATATGCTCATACATACGAGTTTATAGGTGGCCGGTAGTGTGGTACTAGCTTGTTGCGTGCGCAGGCCAGGAAGAACTGAAGAAGTATTAGGACTTTTAATTAACTCAATTAGCTTCTCGATTAATTAGTACTTATAGTTTGGGCGAGTAACTGAAGAAGAAATTCTTTAAGAGGGTCGACGTACGTAAGTGGATCTTTTATCAATCCGTTCTTTAGTTCTATCAATTAATCATGTCTTTTATCAATCCGTTCTTTAGTTTTATCAATTAATCCATGATTACTAGAGCATGACTGCATGCATTATAAACATAAATGGGGCATAGCAATGGAGATCCAGGCCGCTTTGTGTGAGAGTGTATTGGGAGAGAGTTGTTACATGCTGCGTTATCATTTTTAGTTTCATCATGATCCAAAGTCGGTTTGATGGGAAGTGAAAAAAAAATAAAATTGTTTACATTCAGTCATGTTTTGGTGTACAATTATCTTCGTGATCAATGCGCAGAATGGCTAAGCTATATCGAAGAATGGAAGAAAGCTACGTACTAGACCTATCATTACGACGGATCGACATGTATATTATGTACGTACGTGGTTCAATTGCTTGATCACCAGGCATCGATCTTGAAACACATAATGTGCTTTGGCAATTGACAAGTCGGCCTTATGGCTACTAACTAGGGCACCTGTGAGCCATGTTAATTCGACGACTTAATTCGCAAGGATGAACTTCAATTTAGGCGAAGTTGCATCAATCAAAGCCAGGTTTCCTTTTTCAGTTGATCAACTTGGTTGTTTACAACAGTTATTATCAATTAAACTTCCCGTTTTTAGCTCGCAATAAGTTGGATCATATCTAACTGCATGCATACATAAATGTAATCGTTTTCCCATCTCACTTTGTATTGTTCGTCGATCAACTTTGAACAACTGTTCAACGTCGACATTCGATGCAAATTAACAAGTTGATTTATGAAAGGTGAAGTACGTACGTGGTTAGCTAGGAGCCTAAACTTAGTAAGCATACTTTAATCTCCAATTACCCAAAAGACAGAGAACGTATCAAGCACCAATGCACCATGTCTTCGAGAAAGATCATGAGAAAATTGGGTTGGGTTGTTGAGAGGCAAAAGGCTCTCTTCTTTAATTATCTTCTCAAAACATAATCATACTCCAAAAGTCTCATCAATTCTTTAGTTTGAACGACTTTGTTTGACTTAACATGTATTATCCTTCACTGTCAGAAAAATACACTTAGACGACGAAATGTTAAAGATTTTGTCGCTTAAGTGCGACTAAACGGACGAAATATTATTTCGTCCCCCAAAAATATTTTTCGACGGCTAAGTACGTACCACTTAAGCGACACAACAAGATCTTCATCTCCTAAGAAATTCCTTATACGAAGGCTCACGTAAGTTGTCGCTTAAGTGTGTACTTAGACGACGTTTATTATTTTTCGTTGCCTAAAATGCACATTAAGACGACAGACATTTGTTGTCGTCAGCTAAGTATAAACACTTAGACGATCGACAAAAAAGGTTTCGTCTTCTAAGTAATCACTAAGACGATGAAATTTGTATAACGTCACCTTAGATTTAATGACTTAGGCAAAGAAACCACATATCGTCACCTACGTGTACACTTAAACAACGACTTTATGTGTTGCGTCGATGAACCTGTTTCTATCGCCTAAATATACACCTAGGCGACGAACCATGACACTTAGGTGACAAATAACTTCGTCGCCTAAGAAAACTCAATTATTAGCTCGATCGATCAGATTCTCCTCGGGCTATCTCATATCATCCTCATCCTCTCAATTTCTCTCTATCTCTGTCCTCACTCAACACAACACCCACACCGGACCACCAATCCCGCCGGTAAAAATTAATGAAATGTTGATTTTTCAAACCCCAAAGCCCTTATCAGTGAATTTAATATCTCGTTTCTCTCAATTAATTTTTTTAATTCAATACCGTACGTGATTAATTAGGCAAGGTGATTGATTTTCTTGCCGAATATATAGTACTTTCCGACAACCTTAGCTTAATTATTTGTTGTATTGCATTGTTAATCTAATCGTAAGCTAATTGGTTAGATATATAATTAGTATGTTTAATTTGATTAATTAGTTAAAACATATTAGATTAATTAAGCTAATTAGTTCATTAATTAATTGTTAAGCTAATGTTTAAGCTTGGTAGTTAAGCTTAAATAATTACATATATGTTTAATATATTGTTAATTAATCTAATTGTAAAGCTAGGTAATTAGTAGTTTAATTAGTGTATGTTTAGGGCTTAGTTAAGGTACGGTAATAGTTAATATATGTTAGAATAATTAGTTGAGATATATATATATATATATATATATAATATGTAAATGAATGCATTTATATAAAGTTAATAATATAATATATTAGTTAGATTAATTATAGTATAAGATTGATTTATTAATTAATTAATTAATTGTGTTATGTGACATTTGATAATTATATATAGTACATTAGATTAATTAATTATTGGTTGAAAATTATATAATTAATAAAATTATTATCCTTTCGCAGAAATATGGACAAGAGTTGGATACAGTTGGCGAATAGAAGTGATGTGCGGTATATGGACGGCATTAGAGTTTGTGTATTTTGCGCTGGAACATACTCATGGAAAAAAGTATTTCAACGGTGGATTTGGTCCATGATGCTTTTTCAGGATTTAGTCATGGTGGACACCAACACTAAGAAGGAGGTTACGATACAACTCATGATGACACATTTCTCGCTGCCAGTTTGGCCTGTGACACTACTGAGATGGATAAGTACAACAAGATGTTACTCGAATCCCAGACCCCAGTGTACCCCAGATGTCCAGAGAATGTGTTGCGATATATAATGGAGGAAGTTCAGATAAAAGTGAAGAACAAAATTTCAGACCGTGCTTTTAACGAAATGCAGGAGCATATATGTAAGTTGCTCCCGGATCATCACAAACTTCTGGAAACTCATTATAAGGTTAGAAAGATCTTCAGCGGCCTCAGCCTAAAGTACAAGAAAATTCACGCCTGCATAAATGATCGTGTATTGTTTTACAAAGAGTATGCACATTTGGACTACTGTCCCGTATGCAACCAGTGCAGGTATGTGAACCGGAATAGGAGAAGTTTGAAGAAGCAAATTCTTGTGAAGGTGCTTCGCTATTTTCCGTTGATTCTAAGATTGCACCGTCTGTACATGTCTCTACACTGTAGAGACGATGAGATGATACGCAGAATAACGAGTAGATGACGATGTGCTCTGACACGCGGCTGATGGGGAGGATTTTCAACATTTCGACAGGGAATTTCAAGACTTTGCAACAAAGGTTCGAAATGTTAGACTCGAACTTTTTACATATGGATTCAATCCTCGGGGTAGTAATAGCACTGCCGTCAGCACTTGGTCAGTTATTCTCTTGTCATACAACCTGCCTCCGTATATGTGCATAAAAAAGGAATTTAATTTCTTTACTCTACTAATTTCAGGTCCTAAATCTCCTGAAAAGTGTTTAGATATGTACCTCAGACCATTGATCGACGTGCTGAATCTGTTGTGAGAAAATGGAGTCCCAACTTATGACAGGTTCAGTGACACGATGTTCACGATGAGAGCAGTCATAATGTGGACAATCAGCGATTTTCCTGCATATGGGATGTTGGCATCTTGCACCAGCAGAGGATACAATGGTTGTCCTGTCTGTTTGGACGACATCAACTCTAGTTGGCACATGGGGAATGTGTGTTATCTGGGTCACAGTAAATGACTTCCTTGATGGTTAATTTGAACTGCCTTACTAGTCCAAGTTAAAACTCAAGAACAACCTTGATGTCATGTACACAGAAAAGAATGTGTGCACGACAACATAGTGGAAACAATTCTGGGTATTAAGTTTAAGACTAATGACACTCCAAAATCAAAAAAAGATATAGAATCTATGAATATACACCGTCCATTGTGGTTGAGGAAGGATAGAAGAGGAATGTACAACAAGATGTCATATGCACCTTATACGGTGAAGCCAACATAGAGGGGTTCTGTATTTAGCTGGTTTAAGAGTGTTCGTTATCCGTCTACTTATGTAGCAAATATATTTGAAGTAGTTGACGAGAGACAACACAAGTTCATTGGTCTAAAGAGTCATGACTATCACGTTATGTTACAACGTCTGATTCCAATGGTAATTCTACCATATTTGTCTCGTGACGTCGTCGAACTAATAGTAGCGTTGTGTAGATGGTGACAGAGGTTATGCGCCAAAGAGTTGAAGAAGTAAGATGTGGTCGAACTGGAATAGAAAATTGTGCACATCTTTTGCAAACTAGAGAGAATTTTTCTCCCTACTTTCTTTGACATCATGATTCACCTCATGATCCACCTACCCTAGCATATGCTCCTTTTTGGTTTGGTCTACTACACTTGGATGTATCCTTAAGAAATGTACATACAATTAATCATAACGATTTTTTATCATTTACATCTCTTTTTTTGTTTCTAATATTCGTCAAATAATTAATGTATATTTTTGCAGACAACTCGAACAATATAAAGGATTTGTGAAAAAATAAATCTTCCTCGGATGGCTCCATAATAGAGACATACCTGATGCATGAGTGTGTTACCTACTACAATATGTACCTCAAGGATCCAGTCCAGACCACCGGCTCTATTCCAAATGCTCGCATCAATCTTTCAGTCATCATATATGTTGTACGACCTTTTAGATGAGTATTAAATGAAAGATTATGTAGAGAATAACTCACTACCACATTTTAACTTCCCGCAATATTTTTTATCATTACCGACGATTTTTTCCCCAAAAATCGCTGGTAATGTCTTTTTTTAATTATTGTCGGCGATTTTTTCGGCAAATCGCCGGCAATATTCCGCCGGTAATTAAAAAAAAAGACAGGGCAATGTCTTTTTTTTTTTTTAATTACCGGCGAAAAATTGCCGGCGACTTACATTTAAGTAGCCGGTAATGTTAAAAAAAAAGACATTACCGGTGATTTTTGGGGAAAATATCGCCGGTAATGTTAAAAAACATTGCCGGCGATTTAAAAATCGTCGGCAATGGGTTAAAATGTGGTAGTGACTTGTCAAAGCGCATTGGGTAGTGTTGTGTGACTGTGATGAAGTAGGACGGTACATGGAGCTCTACAGGGAGAACATTCAGGCAAAAAAAAACGAACAAGAGTCCTCCCTGGGTTGAAAGAGTCCTTAAGAAGAAGTTCCTGGATTGTTTCCTCTGATGGGTATGTACGTATTTTTATTTAATTTAAATCATGCACGCATATAGGTATATAATTAGTTATTTATTAAATTAAGAAATCCGGATGGGAATAGGTGCCTATGATAAATTCGAATGACATTTGGTGTTTGGTTCTACGAAGTATTTTGCCTTAGTTTGTGCATGCAGATTTTTGGTTTCCATTATTTTTAGGGAAAACTATGTCAAATTTTTGGTAGAAATTAAATACACATTCATATATATTTTTTCAGATTTTGCAAATGAGTGATCTACAAAAATCTGATAACCACGAGGGGTGGTGGTCATAGGATAAACACTTGTTGGCCCATAAGCCGATTAAATACTATATTTACCCCCATTATTTTGTGAAAGGTGTAAAGTTTCATTCATTGGTACTAGATGAAGGAAGAAGAACACAAAACAGTGGGATCACAGTTGGGGAAGTCGATGTTGTCTATTACAAGGTTCTTGTTAATGTCGTTTAGCTACTGTACGGGAATGATGTCAATGTTTTTCTATTCAAGTGCAAATGGTTCAAGCGTATCAATGAAGATCTGGAACTTTTATCAGTCGATACAAACTCAAGCTGGTATGAAGATGAGTCATTCGCTCTTGCCACCTGTGTTAGGCATGTGTTTTATCTGGATGATCCGAAAGCTGGTAGAGGCTGAAAAATAGTAAACCATATGTCTCATCGAGGAATATGGAGTGCCATGACACGTACTTGAAGGGACGCCATCGACTGAGACTGAAGCGCACATAGACAATGAATATCAAGAGCTTAATACTTCTGTCATTCCCGATATAATGGAACTGGCTCGTCCTAATGAACTCTTGTCAGAGCCTGAAGACGTCATAGATCTTACTCCACAAGAGATTAGAAAGTTAGAGACGAATGTCAATGAAGAGGAGCCGGAGGATGACGACGACGACGTCAAATACGATTCAGACGATGTTGAATATAATGATGAGGAGCAATCAAATAATAGTGAGGAGGATGATTCAAATGATACTAATTATGAGGATAAGGATTACTATTTATAAGCGAAATTAATTAATTAAGGCCACTATATGTAAAGAGGCATATATTATTGAATTAAATGGTGTATGTGATGATTTGTGTACCTTTAAAGAGCTTTACGAAGAAAAGATTCTGTGACGTCATGCTTATAGCGAAAGATGGCGAGGACACCACCGGCATGATCCTTAACATTCCTAACAAGTACTCATAAGGCATCACTGTTCCTTTGTACTCCATGTTCACAGAGGAGTCTGCTGAATCGGAATCGAGTTTTCATTTCTTGTATCGTCCGATTGATTTCTAGTAGTGTCCCATATACCTAATGCAATTATACTGTAAAGGCCAGCTGGTTATGTGTTTTGATCATGATGAATGGTCTAAAGTTGGAATTATAGTGATCGATTATATTGTTCTGTCTTACAAAATGGAAAAAGATAATAATTAATGTGTGGTAATTAATTAATTAGCATAAGTTATTAATTTATTACAAATGGCCGGAAAATGCAGGAATGGCATGAATAAGGTAAGGTGGTTATGCTTGAAATACAATTATGTTTAGAATTGGGAAAAAAAAAACAATCAAAATGACCTATTGGCTGACGAAAATATATCATTTCGTCGTCTAAGGTGAACTTAGACGACGAAAAAATTTACGTTCGTCGGCTAGGTGTCACTATTTAGTCGACGCATATAAGATTTCGTCGTCTAAGTGAACCCTAAACCTTAAAACTCATTCATTTATCCTAAACCCTAAACTTGAGACAACGAAAGGGTGTCGTCGTCTAAGCCCTAAACTTGGACGACGAAAAGGTATATTTTCATCGTCTCAGTACTACTTAGACGATGAAAATGTCCTATTTCGTTGTCTAAGTATGGTTTCATACTATGAGCTTTTTTCTTTTGTATTGACAATTCAAAAATTAGATTTACGAAGATTCGTAAACAGTATATCAACGTACATAATTTTCCAGTTTGGTCAAATTAATTAATTAATTTCGGTTTTATACATGGTCGCATACTCCAATCAAACCCATAACGAATTTCGTATTGAATGAAATTTCATCTACTTACATATTAAAAGGTTATGAATATATGTAATGGTTGTTTTGTCTGAATTCGATTTTGGTAATATGGATATACAGACATACGAACACATAAGTTATTCAATGTATATTTTTAGATGGCATGGATAACGAGTATTAACTCGGCAATCTAGATTTTGTCGATATTCACACAACGTACGTACGATCGAATATCAAACTACACCGATGTTGTGTAATTTTTTTTTAATTTTAAACTATTATATAAACGTAATTATTACATATGGCAGCCAATTTCTTCCTATTTTTAAGAATGTCTACCAAATTTAATTATAATTATCATCACTTAGACGACGAAACTACCCCATTTGTCGTCTAAGTGACGTCTTAGGCGACGAAATCACGTATTTTCGTCGCCTAAGACCAAAAATTTGGCGATTCATTATTTTTTCTCCAAAAAATTTGGGCACGTTTAAAAATGACTTAATGGTTTCTTCGCTTAAGTGGATTGAAATATCCTAAAACTGGATCGACTTCGATCAATTTCTCTCCATCATCTCTCGATCTCTCTCCCCCAAAACCGAAACCTAACGCCGCCGCCCTCTTTTCTTTGATTCTCTCCGGGATCGTAAACCCCCCCCCCCCCCCGTCGCCCTCTCCCCTTCCCTCCGACCGCCGCCACTTTACCCTTCCCGGAGTTTCTCTCGTCACGTTGTCGTCGTTGCCCTCTCCTCTATCGAATTCCCGAACGCCTCCGACATCTCCTCTCCTCTCTTGGATTCTCTCTCCTCGTGCCGCCACCCTTTTTCCTCGTTGGATTCTCTCTCCTCTCCCAGTCACTTTCCCGTCCCTCCCCTGTCGATATCGATCTCTCTCTCCTCTTCGTGAATATATATATTGTACGTAATATATATTATATATATTTATGAATATATATTGGTAATATATGGATTTATTTGGTAATATATTTATGAATATATTGATGTTATTTGGATAATTTTGGGTATACTGATGATATTTTGATTTATTTGGTTATATTGATGTTATTTGGATAAATTTAGATATATTGATGAAATTATATAGTATGTATATGAATATAAATTAGGATATATTGGTGAAAGTTGGATAAATTGGGTATATTTATATTTAATGAATTTGGATGAATTATGATGTCGATGAATATTATATTGTTAGTATTTTAATTTTTCAGCTTAATTAAGATGTTGTCAAGAAAGAGATGCATGACTGCAGAGAAGGAGGTCGAACGCCAATATATTTCACAAGCTATGATTTAGGGGCAATCCTCAGAGGAGACTGTTACGGCTCATCTGAATCTGTCGGCTCAGGCGACTGGCCCAATCCCTCATGTTCCACTTGAGGCGGCCTCAGCCTATACGGACGAGCTAGAAGCGGTCCGATCATCTGCAACGTCAGACGGTCCAAATGAGTCGGGAGACAAATCGATTCTCTACAGCAACCGGCGCAAGGTTAGGAGGTAGCCATCAGACCCACTCCCCAAAAGGATTCGGGGACTTGGAAAGGGCGCCTAAGGCAAGTGTATAGTGAAGTTGACGGAAAAAAAGATTGAGGTGTCGTTCAACGAGTTCACCATAGGCTCTCCGTCCTCGCAGCTCGAGAGTCTGACCTCGCACACCATCTGCTCAATTATACGAAACAACATCCGTATGGTTGCCCCTTCGTGAAACAAGCTTTTCCAAACCGAAAAGTTGAGGCTCTACCGTGAACTATCGGTAATACTATTTAATTTAATTTATTTTTATAATTAATTACAAAGAATAAATGCATAATGTATAGTATTTTAAACTTTTATTTATTTTTCTAGGTACATTATGAGATCGAAGGCAGACCAGAGATGATGGAGCACATCGATGCGAGGACCACGGACATCTTCAAGGATTGGAAGTACGACCTCCACAAGTACTACCTCAGACACGACGCCTCGCCTATCCCAGAGGAGTTGCGGAACGAGGGAAGAGGAGTGGCAATTGTTAGTCGAATACTTTGAGTGCGACAAGTATAAGGTTCATCTTCATTTTCTTCAATGTAATGAAAATTGAATAATTTTTAATTTTTAAACATTTATTTATTATTTAATAATATTTGTTGCGAAATAGACAAGGTCGTAGGCCAACGAGGCAAATCGTGAGAAGAACAACGGCCACCATTCTTCGGGCTCGAAAGGGTTCATCTACATGGCGAAGGAGCACAGAAATGCGGGTTCGAAACCTTGTTTCCTGGATGTCAGCGTCGATTATGCTTATATATGTCATGCAAGCCTGAGGTCGTCAATAAAGCAAGTTAACGCGGCGTAAATAACTCATCTTTCCAAAATCAATTGAATTTAGTCATACTTTCGAAGCATATCGAAATTTAGTATAACACTAATTGTATTTTTTTAAAATTGAATTATGATTAGGATATATTAGTTAGGTTGTGCTATTGGAATATGCATGATTTTGAACTTGAATTAGGTTATGCTTTAGTTTAGTTGGTTAAATTATATTTTTTAACTTGAGAAATCCGGATGGGAATTGGTGCTCACGGTGTAATTGTGTTGTTGGAATTGGTTATTCGAAGTGTCATCTTACCTGCAGGTTTTTGGTTTCCTTCAATTTTAGAGGAAACTATGACAATTTTTTGTTAGAAATTAATATTTATGCATTCTTCCACATGATTAATTTCAGGAGAGGTTGATACAAATGACCCATGAGTAATTAGCGAACACCCAGCTGGAAAACCCGGAGATGACACCTAAACAGGTGCCTCCCCTATCAATGGGGAGCCAGATCCCTATTGCCGATGCTTTTTACGGTCGCCGAGCTGGCAAGGAGGTTCGTGGGGTTGGACAGGCAGTCCAACGAGATTTGTCCCAGTCATCTTCATCGTCAACTAGCCATGATAGGAAGGATGTCGAGGCACTCTAAGCCACTCTTGAGCAAGCTCGATTGGCACAAGAGTCCGCCAATCGCGCAAGGGAGTATTCGAGGTCGTTGGAGGAGCATTCGATGCTGATGTAGGGGCAGCTTAACGCTCAAAATCGTAAGATGGCCGTCTTCTTCGCGATGTGCAAGATGATGAGGTTTCCCATTCCTGATGATGAGTGTCGCCCCCCTAGACCTGGGCTCAACGATTTCGATCCGAGCGATGGCGGGGGACTCGATGTCTACTCCCAGTTAAGTTTAGTACTTTTTTTGTTATTTTATTATTATTTCTATCGATGTACGTATATTCTTTATATTTAATGAATATTTTAATTATTTTATAAGTATTTTATTAATTTAATTATACATTATTATATATATTATAATTAATTTATAATTCAGAAGAAGAAGAAATTAACTTAGACGACAAAAAATCTGATTTTCGTCGCCTAAGAGAATCACTAAGACGACGAATCGCTCGTCATCTAACATGTAAAGTTAGACGACGAACATAGATCTTCTTCGTCTAAGTGGTTAAACATAGATGACAACCACTAGTCGTCGTCTAAGAGGTGATACTTAGGCGACGAATATAAGTCGTTGTCAGAAGTCAGAATACATAGGCAATGACTACATATACTCGTCGCCTAAGATGATTCTTAGACGACAAAAAATGTCGTCATTTAGTGGAAGATTATTTTGACGCCTAAGGACTTAGGCAACGAAAATAATTTCGTCGCCTAATTACTTAGCCTACGAGTGTTAGGCGGCGAACTTAAGGCGACAAAAGTTTTGTCGCCTAAGTACCTAGCCGATGAAAAACACCACTTAGGTGACGAAAATTCTTCGTCGCCTAAGTATATTTTTTTAGTAGTGCTTGTTAAATAAGTAATATTGTCCTTGTATATATATGTGTGTGTGTTTTTTTGAATAGAGAAGATTTCATTAATAACCTTCACGGCCTAAAAAGTTCATACACGGCTGACAACAACGGCGGAGTGAGCTTTCAGTGTCAGGAGGCAGGGGCACCCAAAACATGGGGAACTAAATGGAAGAGAAAAAATTGAAACCATCAGAAGAAAAACCAAATAAATTCAAAATATAGTTGCTGGCACTATCACATTTTGAACCATTGCCGACGATTTTTAAATCGCCGGCAATATTTTTTATCATTACCGGCGATTTATGGGGGAAAAAATCGCCGGTAATGTCTTCTTTTTTTTTAACATTGCCGGCGATTTGCCGGAAAAATCGCCGGCAATGTCCCGCCGTTAATTAAAAAAAAAAAAATCGCCGGTAATGTTTTTTTTTTCTAACATTACCGGCGACTTTTTTTTTTTTTAATTACCGGCGGAACATTGCCGGCGACTTAAATGTAAGTCGTCGGTAATGTTAAAAAAAAAAGGGCATTGGTTCAAAATGTGGTAGTGTGGGGTTTGAAATGTGGACCTCTTGGATACTTAAAAAATAAACATTCTGATGTGCCAAGTCTTCATATTGGTAAATCCTAACACATGAAGGATATATACCATCTTGTCATTACAAATCCATCAAATATAACAATATGTGTATATTTTTGGGAGGTGAAATTGATATCCTCTTTTTACAATCCACATCCCCTTTCTTCATATTTTCATACAAAAGTGTAATGAAAAATGCACACAAAAAACAAAGTAAGAGATGTAGTTTGTAAATAAAGGGGTGTTAATTTCACCTCTCATATTTTTTGTGGGTAGAATCTTAGGCTGGTAAATATGCATTCTTCCATCGAATAAAAACATAACCAGCAATTAAGTATTAGTCTCAAGGACTTTAAGATCGAATCGAATCAATCGATATATATATATATATATATATATATATATATATATATATATTCGGTGAAGTCGTGGAGTCGAACTTTAATTACGTTAATGGTTTTGATAGAAATGCACATTGTAAGGTGTACATATGCATGAACATCAAGAACCGAAAATAACCAAATATGGCAAAAATTTAATCGGATTTTGTCATCCATCTGAGATCGATTACATATATGCATATACTACCAAATGTTGCCTAATGACATGTGCATCACTTGTTAACATGTTAGTGGGTTTCTTTCATCCCTACTTTTGAAGCAAAAAATTCGTCTCGCATATACTTGTTCATGTGCAAATTATGGCTAGAAGCACATGAATATGCATTTTGTCGGGTGTAAAATTAGCGCAAAAATATAAGAAATTCGTGGTCACAAAGTGGCGTATACAGAAAGCAAATTAAGTACGTGATCTAACCAGGGTCTAATCGATTTGATTGAAATCATTATTTGCTTTTTCGTAATTTACCAGAGTGATGAATAAGGATGTGTTTCTGAGTGTATATATATGTGTCTGCTTTGGATTAATTGCATCTGTGAATATTGATTAGTCTGAGGGCTCCAAGACATTTGGCTCAAACTGCTCGAGACTGGTTACACGTCTATAAAATTTGGAAATCTTTGAATTCTCTTATAATTTCTAAATTATTAAGAATAAACTGAGCTTCTACTCGTAAGATAAACGAGATTTCAAAATGTTTTACGATGTCAAATTCAATCTAAAATGCTCTATATATGAGCTGTAATCATTTTCCAAAAACTTTCTCGGCATCTTTTCATCTCTATTTATAGAGATGGCACCACCGATATATAGGTACAATCAAGTATAATCATATTCGAGTCATACTCATCACTACCACAATTAGGGTTTATCTGAACCCGTACACATGGCTAATAAGAGGAAAGAATCAATACTGCATTCACGGGCATTCAAAGGACGCTGTGTTATATTGCAATATATATAGATATATTGCAAGTTATCACGAGCAACCCCCATTTACCATTCCAAATTTCTTTGGCCAATCTCTGCAAACAAAACAAAGAAGAATAAAATGGTGGGATGTCCGTACAGGGTTTGGCAAGCTTAGCTTTCATCATCGAGTTTTTTTAGGTGTTGAAGGTAGACAATTGTGGTTGCCATCGTTTCATGGCGCCCCACAAAACCACACCTCCCGTCTAGTTCTTTTGCTTTTCGATCCCTTTTAGGGGCCACGTACTACTAGCTACTAAATACTAATACTGCTGCTCAGTGCTTGCACAATTTTTATAAGCTAGGTACGTACACACAAATCGACTACTGCATCCTCTTAATACATTTACTTCTGCTTAGCTGAGCATTCTATATGAAACCAATCCCTGTGATGGTTGAAAGAAAAAGCTCTCTCGTCCGATTTGCCAATTAGGGTTCTTTTAGCCTTTGTTATTTAGCACACAGATCAATTCCGACTTCTGTTTTATGCTCTGGCCGGTGAGCTGTAGTGAGGTTGTTGTACCGTCAATTCATAACCCACAAGTTTTAGGGTTTTCTTACTACTAGTAAAAAGTTGGTCATGGACGGTACCCCACTTTCTGTCCGCCCATGAAAAAAAAAGGTGCAACAAAAATAATAAGAATAATTTGGAGCGTGCCACAAGATTAAAGAAAGAATTAAGGGAAAGGTTTACATGCTAATATGCTATAAATATATATCTAGGGTTAGGGCTTTACCACCACAAAGCGCGGCACACTCTCTTATTAATTGATGTCCTCTCTCTATTCCTGTCACTCGCTGCAGCTCCCTCACTATCAGTTTAGTTACCTTCCTTTGATGAAACCCAGATAAGATTAGGAAGCTCAGGGAATTTGAGGAGAGATCAATCAGGTTCTGGAATCTGATTGGTACAATTGGGATCATGAGGAAGCGCCAAGTTGTTGTGAGGAGAGATGAACCTTCATCTTACACCATTACGCACGTGAGATACGGAGAGTGTCAGAAGAACCACGCTGCCGGAGTTGGGGGTTATGCTGTTGATGGGTGCAGGGAGTTCATGGCGAGTGGGGAGGAGGGCACGGCTGCACTCACCTGCGCCGCCTGTGGCTGCCACCGGAACTTTCACCGACGAGAAGTCGAGACTGTCTGTGAGTGCTCTGCACTTTCTTCCACGGTGGAGGCTTGATCTCCAAGAATAAGTGCTAGTACTTGATTAATTCATTGAATTAAGCATGCAGTGGAGTTAATTCATACATTATGTAGTAATATTGGACATGACTGCTTGCTGTTTCTCTAGCTTCTGGTTTTGTGTGGGTTTGAGAGTACTATTGTGTGCTAGTTTTCTGGTTTGATATGAAAATGGTAGACCTTCTAGCTCTTATATATATGTGTGTTTGGATATTGGAAGGAGAAAAAAATTTATTATGGTATTTAATTTCTCTTCTGATTTTTAAGTCTGCAATGGAGCACCAAAAAACAAGAGCAATATAATGGTCCTAACAAAAACATAAAACAGCATCTATTATCTTGTATTATCATACCTAATTCTTTATCTTTAAGTCAACCATCTTTGTATCTAGCTGGTTTACTCAAATGTAGTGTGTCCACAGCATCCCCAAATTTGCAGAAGTTAGCTTCATGTACATGTTGATTATTCTGTGCCACAAATTAGATTAATGAAGTAACCTAGCTAATGGCTAATTCATTCTGAGGCTAGCAACATTCATAGATGTTTAATTTACAATAATCACCATTTTCTAACAGCTATTGATTGAAGTCTCAGCTCTTTACTGTATCATATCTCTAATCGGCAAAAGGCATATCAGTTCATGAATTAATGGTGAAGACTGTTCTGCACAGTGAGTTCTGAAATTATTCCTCCTACACTTACTTTTGTAAATTTAGTCTGAGATTACTTTGTATTTATGGTTTAAGGCCCACATATATCTAATCGTGTTGGTTGTTATAATGGATGGTTTTCTTTAGCAACTAGTGGAAAAGTGATTAAAGCTTAATCCAAAAGAAACCCACTAATATCATTGGCTGAGCTACAATTATCCAGAATAATATATATGTATAATTATTTGATCGAACCACCATGTGCGTTTGTGTGCTATATCTGAAAATGTTAAGTGCAGAACAAGAGGAATCTTTCTTTCTTTCTGATGCTTCATGGCAGCAAGGGAATTCAGATGTGTGTGTGTGTGTGTATATATATATATATCATGTGAGTTGTTATAATCAGGTTAGGCAACTCAATATGGAGGGAACAAACGTTCAGGTAAACTCGTATTCGATGTACTGTGTTTGAGTCGGAGAGATGTCAATTGTACAGAATACCAGAGCTAGCAGTGTCACCCATTGTGTGTTGCACATATATAGCACCAGGAGGAGAAAGAACAGTCTGAATTGGTACTTGTATATGACGGCATGCGTGTATTGTTTAGAAGCTAAGTTCGACCTAATCCCAATAAACGATTACCAGTACATACCTCTATGGAAACTGAACGTACTGCACATGATCGAGTTACCTGTGCTGTGTGTGCAGCATATATATGTACGTTAGAGAAATTCAAATTCAGAAAGACTAAATGAAAGTCGAAAACAATAAGGTAGGCAATAACAAAGTCATGCATGCTCTCTAAAACCCAATGAACAAGCAAAACTTGGGAAGAATATGCATGCGGTTTCTTTAGCCATTTAAGAGCGCATCACCCTTAATTACATGATTACATCCATATTCTCCAATTTGTTACCCTATAAACGATAGGAAACAAGACGTACGTGCATTTTTTCTGGAACTTGCATGGTAGTACGTGGACTAGCGGGGGGTATTCATTGGCACAAAAATATTTATATATATACGTACGTACATACCTTCGTTAATTAGTTTGTCCTCGCCAAATGTTCTTGCTTTGATAAATATACTATGTACTGTTCTGTAGTATTTACACTATAATGTGAAGGGGGAAAACCCTACATTTGCCCTTTTTCTTTTTATGATTTTGGGCCTTGAAAATGAGAGGGTAATCGAGCTTTGTCTCGGGCCTGATGGGAGCCCGGTGAAATAGCTTATCCGAGCATGTAGCAGCTGTGCGTGATTTACTCCCAATTGAATTGGATAATTGTCTTTGAGTAATTCCAAATTTCCTATAGTCCGGCACGCAATCTCTAGTTTCGAGTATCATGAAGTTTACCGTACCCTGAGCTGTTATAGCTGGACGACGGCAAACTTTACGTTATCGCCATATATTGAGACACCATGCCAATAGAGGTATATATATTCAGTCACACACTCAGACTGATCTGATCTGATAAGCCAATTCCAATTGATCCCAGCTCAGCTTTCCCGGCGGAGCTAAGGTCGTCCGTACCGTGGTGACATTAACCATGGCAATCACATCTTTACCGTGGACGACACCGTGGTGACATTAACCATAACTAGTGCATAGGGGCATAGTTTTGTGTATGACTGTAGAGTTGTGACGTTATGTAATCATTGTAATGACTAGCTAGCACGTGAACTGGACTGATGAAATGGACCACGATGTAGTGTAATACCTATTTGGGTTAGACAAGTGATTTCGTTCTTGTTCGTTTTGGTCTGGTCTGGTTATTCTCGTCAATAATTTCACATGGGCGGTTCGAAGTCCATTCCATTTAGACGATAGCTACCTCCACTCTAGGTCTGTCTTTTGGTTTTGGGCTTTGATCAATTCGTATAGCATAACGATAGAGAGAGAAAGTATTCAGTGCACAAAACGTAAATTTCAATTTTCTCTGTTAGTTAAACTATTTCTTAAAAAAAATATATTATTGTAACATGTTTTTTCTTCACATTTAAACTAAATTTAATTTCGCCTTTAATTTTTTACAATGCGTGCACCACATTTAGTAATTTCTTTTCATTTTATAGAAAAAAGTTATTTGGTAAAATAATAAATTATTAATTTATCGATAAATTAATAAATTATTCATTTATCAATAAAATAATAACATTGTTAAAGTAATAATTTTTTTTATCCCGAGGTTATTCATTTATAAAGGTTTTACTATATACATCTCTAAAATTCAAGTTAAAGGTGATTCCTAGAATCAATGGCGGATCCAAAGATTATAATGAGTTTGGACATAATAAATATAAGTGATTTTTCGAACATCGTTATAAATATTATAAATAGTATATATATATATAATTTGCTCATATGTTCTCTTACATGTGTTAAGTTTTCTTCTGAATTTTTCACATTCTCTTCTAGACATACTTGGAAGAATAATTCTTAAAAAGAAAAATGACTTGACAAAGAAGATTCACTCAAAAGAAAAGAACAGAACTCACTAAAAAAAATGATTTTCCTAAAAAAGAAAAGATTAAGAGACAAATGGACATATTAGCCAGCCCAAGTTTAGTTTGATTACTTGATTTTGCATGGATTTAAAATTATGTCATTTGTATTGATTTAAAATGTAGGCCCAGAACCCTAAAACAGTAGAACCCAAACAGTTCTCATTGTCGTTTTCTTTCAATTTAGTTCAGAATTTTGTCGTTTTTTCCGATCAAATTTGTGTCCAAGCTCTTTAATCCAAAAGGAAGTTACAAAATTTCAACTGTCCAACCTCGCCTATACGTAAACCTGCCCCTATCTAGATTGTTATCAATCGTGTCTCGTTTGATTATGTATCTTTCACCTATTTTTTAGGGTGGCCAATTTTGTTACAGATTTAAAAGAGAAATGTTGTTCCTTATATGTTTCCCCTTTTTATTATACCTTTTTCAGAAATGTATGGTTTTGTGATACTTATGGGTATATCTATAGAACTTGGATCAAACCATAACAATTGGGGATGTAGCTCAAATGGTAGAGCGCCCGCTTTGCATGCGGGAGGTACAGGGTTCGATCCCCTGCATCTCCACAAACCAGTCTTTATTATTTTTTATTTTTTATTTTCGCATCGCTGCCTTTGCACGATCAATTACTAGTTAGTAGAAAGACGCAGCTCTATCCAAATGACAGAGAATGAAAGCCATCATTGCCATGGTTGCATGCACTCAATCTCCTCTACATCTTTCCATTTCCAAGTCCTGTTTTTCTTCAGAAACAAACTGACCTGGTATATCCCGAGGACAATCTGCTGTGACAACACCTAATTAAAGTCACAATTAACAAAAGCGATGCCTTCCTCTTTCAATCAGTTTCATTCTGAGGTAAGAGTTTCACAACATAAAGGAATATGTAGAAGATAGAAATAGCCTGATCGAAATATTGCACATAGAATTGAAGGACCACAAAGTCACTAATGCTTAAAAATCTTGATGCTAGCTGCAATTGCAAATTATTGCGTGGTCCTTACATTGACTCGCAATAAGTTATGGAAATCTTTCTCAGATTATATATGTTTCCCATGCTTATTTCGATCCAATTAGCTTTATCAGAGTTTATCTTGTTGTAATCTTATTATAGAGGATGCTAATTTAATAAAGCTAAGATAACTTAGCACTTGCATGTTGTTTTGGACTTTGTATGATTCGTAAAAAAAAGGTGTAAGAAAAACAAAACCAAAAATCACATCGTTAGGCAGCTTGAATTGCGAATATATCTGCTAGTAATTTTGTTGACATCAAGCAAGTGGCCAGAGTCAAGCTAGGGTCTCCATCTGTCTCATTGGATTAAAAACGCTGAAAGACATTGATAATTGCACGATAATCTTCTAGTAGTATGAGCTAGGTTAAGCACTTGAGCTAGTATTCATGTTTATTATTTAGCCGAGGATATGTAAGCCTTTAATCACCATCAATCCAATACTGATAACAACTTTGCATCATAGTCTTGGTACCAACTGTGCAACTACCACAACTTTCAGAATATTCCTCAGTCCTCACGTTATTTGGACTAGCTAGGATCTCGAACTTACTTCTATCTCCTCTCAATTACGTATAGTTATGTCTGCAGGCTACAAACCTGTATTCTTATGTTGGCCGGATTCGATTTCGTACCAAATAGTGAAGAGAAACATAGATTTTGTACGTGCAAAATTTGAAAACCAGAATATGACTTAATTAGTATTTAGTAGGTCTTCCGGATCCTTAATTAACTAGTAGTTGGAGCTAGCATATCATCAGAACTGGCTTGCAGCCAAAATAACATTATTAATAACAGCGAGAGGTACTCTATCAGAAACCCAAATTGAGGAAATTAGACAGACCAATACTATACCAACAAAGGTGCTTAGCCAAGATTGGAATCCCTAATTTCCTAAGGATTAATTACAAAAGATACCCCCAATTATTGAATCATTTTCAATAGAAAAAAATTCATTCATTGTGCTCGAACTCTTCGGGTCAGGTCAAAAAGATGCCCGAACTCGAAAAATTATCAAAATGGTGCCAGACTCTGAAAACGCTATAAGTATGGTACGTCGAACCATTTTCCATCACGTTACCGTCTATTTTGATGACGTATCAGTTTTTTTTGAAGAAAAAAATGTCAAAAATCACATATGGTGTATGAGTTCTTCGATCATGTCAAAAAGGTGTCCAAACTCTCAAAATTATCTATATGATGCTCATACTCTTAAAACGCTAATAAATTTTTCTCTCTCTTTGAACTCTCTCTCCACATTCGATTTTTCTCACCGGCTCGGTCGTCAACTAACTCGACTTTCTCGGATTGGACCCACTCATTCTTGCTCCAGACGCCGGAGCCATTCCTCTGATGGTTGACAATCCCTGCAACTCAAATCACTATTATCATCATCACTACTCAACAATACAGTCAGAACCAATCACTTTCACACCCAAAACCGAAATCTACTTTGGCCTCCAACAAACTGGAAACACCGCCACGTACCACTAAGACATTTAGTTGCACCCCAATCAAACTCGTCGCAGTAGCTCGTCTCCGCCTTATGCCTAAATCGAAGACGCCGCAACCCGTACTTGTTCTTCACCTACCCTAAAACTTAGAAATTCCAGCTTCGACACCGGAGGAGAGAGAAGGTGGCGGAGCGACATCGAAATAATTTTTGTGCTTCGATTTTGTAAGGGGCAGACTGGTAGTTTGGGCGTTGCTTGCCGCAAACGCAGAGTTAGGTATTCTTCTTCTCTAAGTGGTGGTGGCCTGTGGCTCTGAAGCGAGGACGAAGGCAAGGAAAGTGACCAATAATCAAAAATGAAACAGGGGCCGCGTTTTATGGATAAGCAGCGCATGATTGCGTGACACAGGCGAGGATTTGAAGCTTGGAGAGGACTTGGTGCACTAGTTCTTGTCTTTTTTAGAACTTGCTCCGGTTCGGGTCGGGTTTTGCCCTCCCCCCACTAAAGCGTCGCCGCCGTTCTAATCGGAGCTTCATATTTTTAATAGTTTGGGCATCATATTGATAGTTTTGAGAGTTTAGACACATTTTTGACCTGACCGAAGAGTTCAGGCACAATGAGTGATTTTTAACATTTTTTTCTACAAAAAAAACTGAAACATCATCAAAATAGACGGCAACGTGACGGAAAATGGTTTGAGACACCATATTTATAGCGTTTTCAAAGTCGGGCCATCATTTTGATAATTTTTCGAGTTCGGACACCTTTTTGATCTGACCCGAATAACTCAGGCACCATATGTGAATTTTTTCCTTTTCAATATCTTACCTAAGTATGAAATTTTTGCACTTCGACACCCCAAATTTGGTCCCGTTAGCACTTTCATACCTGGCTGTTACGTTCAGTTGTTAAATGCTGATGTGAACAAATTTGTAGGGGCACTTTCGTCTATTCGTGTTAGCAATAATCTTTGGGATAAAAATTGCACTTAGCTTCACACCCCCATATTTCGAACCAATTAACAACCTCAAAAAACTTTAGTCGGATGACATATCTCAAAAAAAATTTGGCCCCGACATCATGATGATCAATTTGGCTGTATTTAATTTTAATACCAATTAAACAGTCTTATGGTAATATCATCAATAAATTCTATATGTATATATTTTTTTCAATGATCCTATATATAATTATATACAAAAATATTTTTGTTATATTTTTTTATCAAAAAGATTCTTGTATTGATAATATTCTTACAATATGTACATAAGTATCAACGTTTATCTGTGAGTTTAAGTCATAAAGTCATTGAATGTATTATCTGGGACGATTGCAGCAGGAACCTACTTGCCAACACTCAAACTCTTTGGCTTGTTTCGGATTTCAGTCCTGGATGACACTTCGATCGGGTACGTTTGGTGTGCGGTGTTATTGTGTGCCTCCTTATTTTTTTAATTAATACTGTACTGTACTCATGTAAACTTTCTTAGCTTGCACTAACTTTTGTCCCATGTTTGGTGCTATTTGGGGTCAGCTTCCTGGACTAAACCAAAGTTATATATTTTCACCGAAATCAAACAGCACCACGTTTTGTTACATAATGTAATGTTTTTTTATTTATTTTTTCAGTTTATTTTTTCACTAAGATACTTAGATACGTACATACATATATGTTGCTGTTGTTTACCTATGGAGTATTTTAAAGTATAATATATACAAAAAGAAAATGATTTATAAAGTAAAATGAAATTTATATAAGATATTATATTTTAAAAGTTAAATATGTGTGATTTTGTTCCAAGATACGTACGGGTTGTCAAAGAAAATATCAAATTAGATAGACTGAAGGGAAAAAAATTAATGTAAAAAAGAAATTCCATAATAAATGAAAGTTTGACAAGAAATTAACATTCACTATGATAAAAGAAAATAAAATGTATTATGTGAGTGATCATCACCTAAATAGAATAATAAAATAAAGAACTGTAGTGAATATTGTGGTCCAGGGGTTGGTTGATTGAATCACAATATAGAGGATCTTGGTTCGATGCACGGGGAATGTTATTGTTTTTTCACTGTTCAATTGCTGGGTAGACAAAAATGCCCCTGCATATTTTGCCACAGCTGAATTTAACAGCCCCGCATGAAAGTGTTAAAGGGACAAAAATTGAGGTATGAAAATGCAAAAATTTCATACTTAGACATAATATTGAAAGTGACCTTATAATTAGGGTGTTTTTTATAATTAATCCATTTCTTAATGTACAAGTTAGGGATTCACATCATGAAAAAGAACTAAGCACCATATGAATCAACCTACGGTTTTTATGTGTTCCTTGGTTCCCTGCACTGTTATCTCTCTCCCACGTGCTGCCCATATAATGCACATTCAAAATGTGCTGCACTGTTATCTCTCTCCCACGTGCTGCCCATATAATGCACATCAAAATGTGCTTAATAGTATACACATGGAGCTTGCTAGGATTGTGTAATTTAATACCAAATCGGGAAGAACAAGTGGAATAATTTCCTAGTCACTTGCCTGGTTTTGCAATTAAGGGAATGGAAAATTTAAAGGGGTTGAGACATTGCATTATGATTTTGAAAGTAAAATCGTGGTTCTTCATTGTTTGAATCCATTATCGATCCCTCCCCAACCCCCACCACTCCCATGTTTTGTAATGACAGTAACATTTTGCTCACACTAGTTA
The DNA here is from genome assembly GCA_946800695.1 of Geum urbanum. NCBI lineage: Eukaryota > Viridiplantae > Streptophyta > Magnoliopsida > Rosales > Rosaceae > Geum > Geum urbanum. The sequence continues at coordinate 51,321,308 of OX327009.1, read as the reverse complement.
GTGATTGATGAATCTTATCTTAGAATCTAGGGACAATATTTACAGGGTGATCGACGGGTGGTTTTATAACCTGCGGGTTCTCATTTTGTGTTGAATTTTTCTTTTATTTGAGTTGTACATGATTTTTTTGTGTCAAATGAGAACTCGCACATCGGTGATCCACACATTAAAATTGCACTCGTCAAAATTATGAAAATTGTCACACGGAATTCTTTATATGATCCATGGATTGTACGTAGTACTCGATCATCCGTATCCTCCAGCTAATCTTGTGGACAGAACCACAGAGGAACATCATTCCTTTCTTCCCAAGCAATTATCTGGCTCCATGAGATCGAGTTTGAGCGTATGTAAGTTTTGAGTTCGTGTGACTAGTTTCTGGGTACAATGTCTCTCACCAAACCCATGTTGTAATTGGTTTATGGGTACTTTTTATCTTACCAAACCCCATGTGATATATATTCTGATTCTGGCAAAAGCTGACGTGAAAGAGAATCGAAGTATCAACTTACATAAACTCCCTCTTTAAGAAAATCTTACGTGCAGTTACGGCCCTAACTCTCTTCAAAAGGCCTAAAATTTCACACCACATATTACTACCGCCTCGGTCCATTATTGCACTTATTACCCACCTAAATATAGTGCAAGATGTTTCTCTTTCAACTGGACTCTGAAATGTATGGTGTAATGGGTTTGATAGTGAATTAGTGATTGTAGGTAAAACTAGGATATGGTCCCCAATCTTCTGTTACTTAAGATGGGATTGAAATTGTTGATTTTCCTTAAGCATAGTGGCTGAAAGCATATATTTTTCGTTCCTAACATAAAGATAATTTGGTCTTATTCGAACCTTTATAGTTGAAATCAATCAATATAATCTCATACAATAAAAGGAGACATAAAGTCTACATCTTGTAATACAATTTGTACGGATAGAGTTTCCTACAAATAGTCTCCTACAATCGCACATTTCATTGGTTGACTATGAATTTCACATTTGATTAGTTCCTTTTTTCACACAATTCGAAATTATTACAATGTAGCTAATTTTTCAAATTATATGAGTCATGACATTGTCGAAGAGTATTGTGAAAACAATTTCCTCCTAGAAACTAAGTGAGTGTTCTACTTTTTGCAAGCATCGTGCTTAATGTGCTGAAATACTCTAAAACCTTTTGTATCAGGTAAAGCTTCTCAAAAATGTTTCAATACATAGCCTCAGACTAGATAACATCCGTGTGTATATATGACCTCGGAAGTATCTACATTATGTGACAAAGTCTTTTAATTTTCACATTTGTCACTGGATCTTGTGTGCTATTCATTTATATGGCATCAGGCTGATTACATTTTATATAACCGATATTTGCATACATCAACTAAAATGTTTGTATACATTTATCACCGTTTAGTTGGATTTTATTTTATTTCGTTGAAAAATAAGAGTCTATATAGATGAATCGATAACGTTTCTTTCTTTTAAAACCGCAATAAATGACGCGCCCACGTTATATCTCTCTATCGCAACAATTCTGAAGATTTCATCGAAAAACGACACCCCTAAGCCCCTAACGCTTATCAATATGTAACTAAAATTCATAATTCAACGCATTTGAATTGAAGGATATGCACTGTACAATCAACATTAGGACGAAATTCCATCCCCATTCTACTAAAAAAGAGGTTGATTTAGATGGGGTGATTGACCTAGCCAAGTGATGGAGCGACCCATGCTTGGCAGTTGGATCCTGAATGGCATGCAGTGCAGGACACGCCCCCACAAAAACAAGATTACTGACTTCATCCATTCCCATTCTCCCATCCCAGAAAACCACACACCATCCCCTCCTCCCCCGCTCGGGGAAAATATTATTCTTATTAAATACCTACCTCTCTCGTCATCCCCCATCCCCCATCTAATTATTAATCTACTTACTTAATTAATAACCAACCCTAATCTATTACTTCCCTTAAAAGGCAAGTCAGATGCACTGAACACTCACCAACTTAATTCCCCTATTAGGCATAATTAATTATTGGACCCAATTTAAATAATGTGCAAAAGTGCGCAACATAACAAATTATGGATTAATCTAAGATTGAGTAGTCCCTAATTGTAGCGCACCTTCCAAACCACCAACCTAAAAAGGGTAACACTTTCCCACTAAACACCCTATTCCCATATATAAAACTAAACACCCTGCTCTTGATGGGGATCTTTCTTAGGAACCATAGTCACCATACACATCATTAATTATCCAAAATCTAAGCTAACACAAACTCTTATATTAATTAATACTTTATTAGCTCCCCCCTTAGATCTCTTATCCGATCATTCCCATACTCAATAATTAAACAAATAGGATAGCTTAAAGCTGCGGAGATAAACTAGAATAATTAACAACCACCACCAATTCTTCGTGGCCTTTGCTCGCCTCCTTCAATTCGCTTTCTGCTTCTTTGGATCAGACACATGCATATCATATCTCTAGCTATCTGTGAGACCAGACATTAGATTCTGAAACACAACCCTTACAATCTTCTGCAAAAAGAAAAAGAAGCAACACTCTCTGCATGCCTCAGCTGTTGGCTACATCTAGTTAATTATTCGATCTCGGATAAAATAGACGGTGGCGATTTGATCGGAATGTAATGGGAGATTATGCAGAGTAATTTGTTTCCCTTAATTCCTCAAGGTTATATTCTCATTGATCAAGAAACAACAGAATGAGAAAGGGAAATAAAAAAAGGAAAATTAAACGAAGCGCGAAACTAATTAGGGTGGTTTTAATTAATAATAAGAACTAAGCGCTCTCTCTCTCTCTATGGTCTCCTCTCTAATTGATAAGTACTCTCATCCTGGCCTTATTACTTAATTATTCTTCAAAAGGATTAAGAAGAAGACGACGACCCACCGTTAGTGGCGGCGTGCGGGTGATCACCTCCGACCTGGTAGTGGTGGTGGTTCGGGTTCGGTATGATTCCGCCCCCGACGACATGGTTGTTGTTGTTGTTTCCGCTGATATGATGATCGTCTTCGTCGTCGTCGTCTTGATCGTTACTGTCGACATTGTTGTTGTTGCCGTTCATGTTGTGGTGGTGGTGAATCTGCTGATCCATTTCTCTGACGGCGCCGACGCCGTTGTTGGTACCAGCCGGGTTGCCGGCGCCGTTGATGACGTCACGCTTGGCGAAAGTGTTCTTGTTGTTATGCATCCACACTTTGAGAACACCTTTGTCGACTCCAATTTCGGAGCAGAACTCGTGAACTATGTCCTCGTCGCGCTTCTGCATCTTCCAACCGACCCGCTCGGCGAATCGGTACATCTTGTCCTTCTGATCCTGGGTGAACTTGGTCCGGAACCGCCGCTTCTTCGCATTCGGGCTCGGCGACACCAACACCGGCCCACTTCTGCCGTGGTGGTGGTGGTGATTATTGGTGTTCGGATTGTCCGACAGGCCCGTGGAGAGGGCGAGAAGCATGTGTGGAGCTGAAGGGTAGTAGGAGGAGGAGATCGGCGGCGGAGAAGCGGAGTTGGGGCTTCTGTTGCCACCGCCGATGAGAGGCGGCGGAGGATGGTGGCGATGGTGAGGCTGGTACTCGATGACATGCGTGGCGGGAGCGGCGATTGCGGCTGATGGGAGGATGGTGTCCTCCGGCTCACGGCGGTGGAAGTTACGGTGGCAGCCGCATGCGGCGCATTTTAGTGAAGTGGGGTCGGTGGTGGTGGCGGTCGGGGAAGGCATGAACTCGCCGCAGCCGTCGAGGGCGTGGCCGCCGAGGCTGGCGGCGTGGTTCTTCAGGCATTCTTTATAGGTAATCACAACTGGAGTATTAACCGGAACGATGCTGCTGTTGTTGTTGTGGTGGTGGTGGTAGTGGTGCCGCTTGAGGACGCCGTTGCTGAAGGAGATGGGCTTGGCGGGGAGCTGGTGCTGGATCCGGGTCGTCGGTGTCTCGCTGTCGGCTTCCGGGGACTTTGTGCTTGCTGTTGTGTTGGTTGTGGTGGTGGAAGGGGCTATATCCATCACTCAAACATCTAACAGTCTCAGAATCCGAGACAAAGCTAGAGGCTTCTTACTTAAACTAGCTTTGCTTTGCTTTAAAAAAAACAACAATAATTAAAAGAAGCACAATTATAAAGGTTCTATCTTCGGCGAATTTATATGGTTGAGTACTTGAATTGGTTTAAAGAGGTTAGGGACTTAGGGTTAGACAGTCGTGAAGATTGGTGTAAACCATTATGCTCCATGGAAGCTTAAAGCAATATGGCTTGGGGTTTTTTGGTTTTGAAAGAGAGAAAATGGTTTGGGGTTGAGAGAAGGAGATCGAGGGAAATGGTTGGGTTTAGGAAGAGGGAGGAAAGAAGTTGATGATGGTGATGAAGATGAACTGATGAGCAGTGATGACTGTCGATAATAAAAATCTGGGTTTTGTGGTTGTCCTTCTTAACCCAACTCGTATTTTTAACCCTGGTTTTTTTTCTAATCATCCCCATGGTTAAGATTGTGGGCCCACGTCCACGGGGTTAACATTGTTGCCATGTAATAAATACACCTTGGCACCCTTGATGCCAGTTTTCTTCCACTATTCTGTAAATTTGCATTTCTATCATTCAAAATTTTCATAGTGCATTTGACTAGGTAGTAAATATCTCTCCTATATAAATTTCTTATTTAAAGAGAGGATCAAGAGTTTTTTTTTTCTTTCTTTTTTGATGAATTATAAATTAATAACTTCAAGAATAAGTCTCTTAATGTACAGGGAGGATTTTGGAACCAGCTTATAGCAAACACTCAATTAAAGGCAAAATTAATCGCTTTCTTTGTCGTCAAGTTAGTCGATCTCTCTATAGGTCCGACATCAGCTAATTGTGAAAAAATAATACCCATTTCTCTGATCTTACAAACGTAAAAGTTGAAAACGATTTCGAAAGACCTCAAAACTGAGACGAAATGCAATTAATCGGATTTCACCACTACTACTTGTATAAACAAACTATTTGTAAGTATAGAGTCCTAGCAAAACAACTCGAGCTCCCGTTGCTTTCGCTGAATTTGAATCACCGTAACCAATTTCTGTTGGTTCAATTTAATTTTCATCTGAAAATGAAAACAGGGAGTTGGGGTCATTACAAACTCAATGTACATTGATAATTTTTTTTCTCTTTAAAACAAAGCCTTATCTGACTACTTGAGGAAAGCCGAGTTGACCCCAAAATAGTTAATGAGAAATATAAATTAAAACCTATAAGGTCCTGCAAATCTCAGACATGCACTGTAACCCATCTTAATTTTTTTGTCAAGTTGCACAGTGAGGGGCTGGACCGCTTCCACAGTATAACCTTTTTTCTCCAATTTGTTTTTCAATCATTCCCAGTCTACTTTGTGCTTAAAACACTCACAGAAGACAACTTTACCCCTCAAGCCAAGAGCACAGAAGCTACAGTAATCTACAATTAAGCTTTGTAGTGCACGGGGTAATGTTGGAATTCCTGGTAATAAGAGCGAATCTATGAAAATCCAGGGTGTTTAGGACACCACGTCCCCATAAATTAAAGGTATCTTTGTCGGTTCTAGAGAATTTTTCGGTCCCGGAAAGAGCTTGGTCCGCGAAGAGAGACCATAGTTTTTTAACTTAATTTTTGAAAACATTTTCGTCCACGGAACCAAACGACAACGTTTTCAGGTGATCGCAGAAGACCGTACCGTTAAAACTGGGAGGGTCTTCTTCGAACGCGCAGAATCATAAGACTGCTTGAATGTACGTAATCTTAGTTAATACGTAATAAAAAGCATCTTAATTACTGGACACGTGTTAAGTGGAAGGTTATATGGCGACGCGTGTGAGTTTCGAAGAGAGGCAACGCCACGTTGCTTCGTAATTCGTAATCTGGTTCTTCTTTTAATTTTCAGAATATTAAAGTCACGAGCAAGCCGTAATAATCCAATTTTTAAGATAGAGGTGAGGGCGGCGATAATGTATACGCCGGTCTACTGGAGCCCGTGGTGTGGTGGCGGGGGAGTAACTTTTCCGGGTCTGAGAAAACTGTTAGCCGGCACTGACTTCGTTGTAAATAATTAAGTTTAGCTTCAATTTTGGCGGGATCAGGCAGTAATTAATTGGCCGGTAAAGAGGATTTGGAAGAGAGGGCGGGGTGACGTCGGCTATCCAATGATGGAGCAGCTATGGTTTAATCATAGAATGGCGTGCTAATCCACAGCCGTTGCGTCCCAATTGCATCGATCCTCGCACCCCCGTCGAATTTATTAGCGGATTCTGTTAGATTCATTATTTTTAATTTGCAACAAAATTTGACCTCGCTAAGGACACGGTAAAGGTCTAATGCGTGACATGTGAAATGAGAAGTCTAACTCGAGGTCAATGATTCGAGAAGATAGATGAAGGGATGCATTGGTTTGTAGTCCAACCGGGTGAATCAAGTTCACTTACCAATCTCAATTTCCTCGTCGATATCTGATATCGCATAGACCGTTAATGGTTCTAAATGTTTTTTTTTATAATTTTGATTTGTTTCGATCAACTCAATTCACACGAGAACTTGATCGTAATTTTAAAATTTAAATTTTAAATCGACTAATTAAAGTCTTTGTGTTATATTAATTTCACAAAATCTCGAGAGACAGATAAAGTACGTGTGAATTCTCCATAAAGTTTGGACAAGCCAAAACAAAAAATGGTTCATCGTAATATGGTGTGACTAAGATAAACCAAGATAAAGGTCTTTAATCCTAATTGGTAATCTATGTATTGTTGGTAGAAAGTTATACTAACCAATGCTTTGGTGCGCAAAGTGGCGACTCTAGCTAACCCGTTCAAAAAGCACTACTACTGATTGAAAGGCGATCACATGGGAGATCTACGTAGGAGAAATTTATGCGGACCTTAACTTTCATCAAGGTTAAGTTGACCCAACTGCTCGTATGTAGCTTGCTAATGGATGGGAAACAGTTCGAGCTGTATGATGGGATCATTTCTACAACTTTTGTCCCTAATATACTGACTCAACTTGTTCCCGGATTCAATGGTGGAACCCGGGTATGATCTCCGACCACTTCATATGCGTGCATGGGACCCGATCGATCGAAATATTGCAACTTCTCTGAGCCAAAAAGCTCACTCCCTTCTTCGAGACCTGACCATGACCAGAGGCTCTGTAAAGGGACATGCCACCCACAGACCTGCAAGTTTCCTATCCTTAAGGACAAATTAATCCATTCATATATATAGGATTGTTGATATCCGACTTTTTTTTCAACATGAAAATATGAATTTCTAGGCATCTTGATTAGAAAAGAAAAATAAACGATATGAACTTTTGTTAAGATTACATATTATGTGATGTCATTTATTTGATATGGCCGTACAAGATTGATGTTTCCTCTAATCATAATACATTATGAGCAGAAATGGCTTACTCTGTAAGGTTCCTATTTAGTGATATGAGATCCGACAAATATGGGATTTAACACAAAATATATCGATATAATCAATGCGTGTGGTGCAATTCCTTATAACAAAAACATAATATTTTTTTTTTAAATGTGAAATTTTAAATTGCTCAAATTTAAGTCACAATTTTCCAACAATATATATGTATATATGTTAATATGTGTGTATATGGATTGAGATAAAGTACGTAGAATATGAAATTATAGCAAAGAAACAGATCGAAGATGAACGATAATTAGCTAAGCCTCAATCGTACTGGCCGGGAGCAAGTTTGATAGGTAATAATAGTGCCTCGTGTTACCCAGCTTGCACAAACCTGAAGATAGTGGCACAATGTTGAAAGCTCAACAACCTGAAAATATATAAACTAAAGAAACTACGTACACACCTTCGAGATTCAATCATTAATTTTTAACAATCAATCTAGCTAGCCAACCAGTAATGCATTTCGACCATCAGACAATTCCCTACCATACCCTCTAATAATGGTCATTTCACTTATAAATACGCACCACAATCATTTCGATACAAAATGTGATGGTCGATGTTGATATTATAAACTCACAAGAACTCGACGTATTTATACATTTGGCTCAATATATATATATATATATATTAAGTTAGATAAACGAGATCCCGTGATCAAACACTAATATTAAAGCTCCGGCAACTATTTGTATACCTGCATGTATATGTGGACTCAACATAATGCATATGTACGTATTGTATACCGTACTAATCAAAACCAGTTTCGCTCAATTACTTGACCAACGCTACCAATAATTCCATCGATTAACAATTAAGAATCAGATACCGGATAGATGCACTTGTAACTCTCTATAGAATTACTAGTAAGATTTCCACTGGATATATATAAATCCATCTTCTTCAACCTTAGGGCAAGTGCTTACTACTGTTGCTGTACATATATATAAAACTTTATTTCAGGGTTATAGTTTTCTTGTTGTCGACCTACCTAGGATCGATCCGATATATTATGCACATGGAATTGGAGAGGGTCAGATATAACATTAACTCTAGCTTGCAGTCTAGCTCTCTGCTTGTACTTGGTAAAAGTGCTTACGTTGCCACAGCATATATAGATTGCACTTTAACTACTCCCATGTCTTTGGGTACGCACGGACGTAAATGAGAGGTAGATCCGTAAATATATGTTTCGAAATAAGAAGTCTGGACTTGATCGAGTTCAAATTAACTGGCAATATCATTTCGTCTTATATATATATATATAGGATATGTCTATCTGTATTTGACGCATTAATGTACGTATTTGATATGTGTATTAATGTGTATTATTACTGTGTTTACGAGATAAATAGTACTTGGTACATAATATAGATGGGACAGATTGCACTTTTCTGCATCCCATGTAATGGGTTATAGCAACAACCAGCATCGGTTGCTTTTATAGAGCACTTGCACACTTGCGTGTTTCTTCTCCAAGCTAGTATGACCTACACTGATCGATTGACACCGGTATGTAGAGATCCGATTAGGCCGTTCAATTACGACCCTAAACTCTAATTGGATCTCCAAGCCGGTGTGGCTAGTTAGCTATCTCGATCTCTCAGAAATCATGCACAAAATAATCTTCTGCTGTTTGTAAATCTTGGCAACAAAGACACGCCTAAACAACATGCATAGCAGCAGAAAGCGTAGGATCACTGCAATTGAAATTATTGCAGTATCGAGACGTATTCAAATGAAGATGATGACCTATGTTTCTATAAAAACACAGTTCCTTGCTGCATGAGTTACCTTTGAGCTCCTCTCGTGGTTTTCGCAGAAGGCAAATAATTAGTATGATGCATGCAGTTACGTAGTCCAACAGTTTCCTAAAGGCGAAAGCTTTTACCCCATTACTGATTAATCCTCGGTCAGGAAGATCTTGGTTTTAATTACCACAGTTAACAATGTTATGGATCGAGAAGTTACTGGAGGGTGAAAACAGTCGAAATTTCAGCCTGTAGATCGTTGTGAGAGCATGGTGGATCCAGGATTTCAAATTTAGGTGGGTTATAAATTACTGTGCAGCGCACGATTTTGTATTATTTTAGGTTTGTAACCCATTGAGAAAGGATCAACATGATCATCATTTACAAAATTAGGGATGTCATTAACCGAATCTTCTGTCATAGATATACTCTCACTCCCACTCTCAATCCCAATCTCATTATCATTCCTTTCACCTAAAAAATTATTTGTTGTAAAACCATGAAAGAAGATTTTTGTAACGTTTGAATTTATGGTGATCCACCGTTATCCTTAATGTATCAAACCTATAACATTTTATACATTTAATTAGGACATTATAGTTTTACAGGCCTGCACATAAAACCCACATTCCATATTCCACTACAACACTCAAAATCGAAACTCACAAAAAAATATTGCTATCCAAATTAGTTTAAACACTAAACATAAATTATATTGTATTCTTGTACTAAATCGAAATTGAATTTGACCCAAGACAATATATCATTCATACAATGTTCTCTCTAACCATTATTTTATTAATCAACAAAATAAAATTTAAAATTTAAAATTTAAATTGGATTTGATATTGAAAATTGAAATTAAAATTAAAAAGGGAGATACCGGGAGGGTCGTGGGTTGACATCGATGGTTCGGCGGGTTGGCTGTCGGTGGCCGGTCGGTCGTCGGGTCAGCGGCAGAGCAACTGAGTTGAGCAGAGAGAGAAGAGTCAGAATTTAAAAGACTAATCGGGGCTAAGAGATCGATAAGCATACTGAGGCATGGTACATATCGACTTGGGCTCATCACCTCATGGGCTAATTTGCTTCCCTAAAAATCGTTCTTTTTAATTGTCTAAAATTTGGGGTGGGCTGCGGCCCATTCCACCATTGGGCTGGGTCGGCCCTTGTGTGAGAGTAACATTTTCATTATTATGAATGACCTAATTCTCTGAGCATAGACGACATAACCTAATATGATCGAGAAGGGCAAAGAAGACGGAGACCACACAGAAGAAGCCGGAGGCGAGAGACAGATTAAATTAATCCATTAATGGCGTCTGACAAGTCTACCTAAATGGTCCTTGAGTTGTTAAAGTTTTGCATACTGTTTCTTTTCTGGAAATGATCGAATCCAATACTGCTCATGAGGTGTGTCTGGGAGATGGATACCCCTTTTAACCAAGGCCACTCGTCTTTCTCTAACGTATTAAACAGTACATTGCTCTTACAGCATTGCACACATCGCTTTGAGTATTTACATATAGAGATCTTAACAAACATGTATATAACATAGAAGGTAAGTACGAATTACTTGAGGGTCCCGTAATGATTTCTAAAAATGTATATGATTTTCTGGTGGTTAATTGATTCGTGGTCAAATTGAAAATTTGAAATACAATTTATTCTTATCGGTTATATGCAAATGTAACGGTGATTGACCACAATAGATCACGAATTCTATTGACCATCATTGATCTTTTTTCATAGAAAAAGGTATGGTTCGGAATGAGATTACTGATCATTTTTCATAGAAAGAGAAAAAAGGTTGGGCCTTTTGGCTTGCGTCAAAGCCTTTTCAGTTGTCCCTCTTTACCTTGAAAGGGCTGGCCCAAATCATATAAACCGATAGTTTTAAGTTTTAACCCGACACACAACTTTTGACCCGATATATATAAGAAGCTGAAAAAACCTACTCTGTCAGTCCGTTTTGACTTTTCTCCAGCTTCACTGCCACCACCTTTTTCTTCTCAAAATCTCAAACCGGCCGGCGCCGCCGCACCGGCGTTTTTCAACATGAAAACTTCCAAGCTGACTATGGAATCCATGTATGCACCTTACAATTTGAAATTAGAAACTCAACACTGTGTTTGATATAATATAATAGAAAACGAATAAACCAGTGCTCTCTGTAATGTCTAATATAAACTGTGCTTCGTTTGCTTTTGGTAGCTTCGAGAGAGATGAAGTAAATGCGACGATGTTGTTACCGAATAACCGAAGGGTTAAAAAAAACGAAAGCGAAAAGATGAGGTATGTGCAGCAGTAGCAGTTGAGTTACCATTTTTTTTAAATGCTGAATTGTTGTGAATTGAAGTACCTCAGACTTGTCGAAAGGTGAAATTGAATGCTGTAGAAGAGGCGAAGATGAGCGCAGATCAGAAAAGGAAGCTGAAGAAGTTGAAGGTGAGTGAGTTGTGTGTCTGTTCATTTGTGTGTGTGTTTTTGTGAAACTTAATATGATTGTGCATTTTGTAGGAGGAGAAGGAAAGTGAGATTAAGTCATCAAGAAGTGTCAAGGCATTAGAGTAAGCCTAGCGTATTCGTCTGATTGGGTTGATTACTGTTTAATTTGGGTTGTTATCTATTGCATGTTTGGTGAAACTGTTGCTTTTTTGCTTTTTTAGGAAATATAAGATACCGGAGAGTGCTTGAGCACTTCTTCAGTTGTCACGAGATATTGGCCAGGTTTGCATTTTTCATAGATATGTACATTACAGAATATTTATATTTTGGTTTTATGTCAGTTTTTGTTATGTTTTTCTCTATGTAGGCCGAGACTAGGAAGGTGAAACGTAGCAGAGGCTTACTCCTCTCCCAAGTTGCACCCCGTGCTGACCAACCCCTTACAACGCAAGATGTTGATTGTTCTTCCAGTGAAAGTGAACCCGAGTCAGAAATAGCCATCAGCTCAAGATGTTGGGAAGATCCGCCAGGTGCAAACGTTGTCAATAGTACACAAGCAAGTACGAAATAACTTATCTTCTTGTTCAGACTCCTCTACTGGGATGAATGGTGGGTTTGCTCCTGCCTTGCCATCTAAAAGTGATATTGGTAACAAGTCAACAGAAGAAGAAATAGTTTTGCCCACTTCCAGCATGGATCATGGTGGTCAAAGCAAAAAGTCAATGGTAATGTTCCTACTTAGATTCTTTAATTTTACTAATTGGATTTATTGTTTCCTTGTTGAATTATAGAATTGTGGTTTGCTAGCTAATCGTCATCATATTATCACCTGTGGGATTCTTGTAACTGAACTTGGATATGGGGGTGCATATCATACAGGATGAAGTAGAAGAGATTCCGAAATCAAGTAGCGATAGGGAAAACGGAGTACCAAATCTTCCTGCACCAAGTTTTCTGAAAGATCCAAAGAATAGACGACAGGTATCAAGGCCTCCTGAAATAGTAGAGGCAAGGAGTAATATTCCTATTATAATGATGGAGCAAGAGATAATGGAGGCTATAAATGAAAACTCCACTGTCATTATACGCGGAGAGACTGGATGTGGTAAAACAACCCAAGTTCCACAGGTTAGCTTGCTGTTGTCTTATTTATTTCATTGGTCTTATTATGATCTTTATTCTGAGAATCATCATTTGATGCCTTGATTCCCCTGAGATCTTCCAATTTTTACATTTCAAGTCGCATCTTGTAGTTTCTTTATGAAGTTGGCATTGGTTCAAATGGGTGTCCTCTTGGAAGTGGTATTATTGGTGTGTCTCAACCTCGTCGTATTGCAGTATATGCAACTGCAAGTCGTGTGGCTTATGAGCTTGGTGTACAAGTGGGTGAAGAGGTTGGGTATCAAGTTAGATATGACAAAAAGATTGGCGAAAACAGCTCCATCAAGTACAGATGGAATATTGCTACGAGAATCGCAGGTACCTGAGCAATTTATATTTTTACTGTGTGCTCCTTTATGAGAAGTTAGGCGTGAACAATGTATACTTATATATCTATTTGGGCTCAACTTAATTTTTTGTTTGTATTAAAAAATCCAGTTTGCCTATTAGTGAATTTAACCGATGCCTCCGTAGGCCCAGTGACTTTGGATCCATCCACCAAAACACATCCCTTGAAAGTGGGACATAGAGTTAGAAGTGTAGGGTCCCCCGGGAGGCCTCAGTTTTCATTCCAGTTAAAGTGGGTTTAGGATATTCCCGAGTCCAGATAAAAACAGAAACTTGGAGTTGGTGTTGGATACCAAAACATAAGGATGCGACTTGACACTAGAGGTATAGATATATAGTTATATACTTGATATCCTGATTTATTTAGGGAAAAAAATAACTCCATAACCATGTCGTTTAGTAAGCTTTTGATAGAAGCCTGACTAACTAAGAAGCACAGGGACTGAGGATCGGTATCGCGTATCGGATACCGATACCGGTACGATATGCACGCGTGGAAACGCTAGGGTATGGTATCTGAATTTTGATACGGATTGGATATGTATTTATCTTAAAATGAATACGTAAGCTTGTAATTTCTCAGGGCAAAATTGTCAATTTACAGTAAAAAAACAGTAAAATACAAACAAAAATATCCTCTCAGTCCTGCCGTCTCTCATCGGCTCTCTGCTCTCTACTCTCCTCTCAGTCCTGCCGTCCCTCATCGGCTCATCTCCTCCACCATCTTTTCTGCTACGAACGCCGTCGTTGTGGTCTCTGGACTCTGGGTAAGCGAAACCTGGCCTCCGACGAAGACATCGGCAGTCTGCTCAATTGTCCATTAGGTTTCCAAACTTCTGCTGCTGTGGTATTTACTCTGAAAAAAGGTAACACTTCAGACATGAATTGGTTTGTGAATTGTGATTGATTAGCTGTGGTTAGCATATCATACTGTCTAGGTTGCACTGAAACCACTCATTTGCATAAGTCGTATGCATTTGGTCGAATTGTTCTCTTTGGACAAGCTGTGCATTCGAGTTGTTCTACTGTTGCATCACTAGGCAGTTACCAATTTAAACAGATTGCTGCCGAATCGTTGCCCTTCTCTTGTTATGGTTCATGAATGCAGTAGCTTAAACCAGTTAAACGTCAAGACGGCGTAGCTCAACCATTTGCTGTGTCAGACAGAGCCAAGCCAAAGTTCAGCACCATTTAACCATTTACATTTCATTTATAGACATGAAAACAGGTGCTCTCATCGTGTCATAAAGAGGTATGATAAGCATGACCGAGTATCATAGAAAAGGAATCAATACACTTCTAAATCCAGGTGACAGTCTGTACAGTATTACCAATTGTGTCAGCACCTCCCTCGTTGCATGGCAGCACGAACGACCACACCATACACTACCTTTCCTTTCTTCACTTTTCCATTGGGGTGTGCCTCATTTACTGATGCAACAATTGTGTCTCCTAATCTTGCTCCTTCCTTCCTTGCCTTCAAAGCTTGTATGCACATAACCTTCTTCGCCCCTGAGTTGTCAACCACTTTGAGAATGGTTCTCATTTGGATGAAAGTCCTTCGTTGCTGTAAGAGAACTAAGCAATCAATCTCAAGTGATCATGACAATACTAGTAAGAAAAGAATTGAACATTTAAGTAAGCATTACCAATTGTGTCAATCTGTACAGTATGACAGTCTGTACATCACATAATGAAAAGCTCTAACTAAAGTAATTAGCTTGAGCTCTTAGTATTAAAATAGAATAATAGATTATACACTTTAGTTCTATAAGCTTGAAAATGAGGAGTTGGCATGGCTGTGTTATCATTCTAGAACTTAGCCAAGCCAAGCTTAAATTACATGCTTATTATTATTATTATTATTATTATTATTATTATTATTTTAACTATATTTGAATTTGTAATGGATAATTTGATTTTCGTATCCTACTCGTATCGTATCCTTGGATTTTTTTATTTTGCCGTTTCGGCGTATCGTATCGTTTCGTATCCCCGTTGCCGTATCCGTTTCAGTGCAACCTAGCTGACTAATAAGACCTTTGGATATTGGGGAAGTTCTGTGATTAAAACAAAAACGTGGACATGGCGGCGTCAACATAGCTTTTGGCTCTTGGATTTACAGAGGACTACTAGAAAAAACCATTCGTGTAATTTTTTTAGTTTCGTGCTAGAATATCAAGTGGAGCGATGTAATTCGTAGTATGTATGCATGGATATGCTGTGGACTCTGCTTTTTCTAAAACAAGTTGTCTTTTTGTAATCCAGTTAATAAGATCTCTCTTTCTCACTCTCTCATATTTCTGTAGGGTAATTTTTTGTTGAAGAGATACTCTGTCATAATTCTTGACGAGGTTCATGAACGAAGCTTGCGCACAGATACACTCATTGGAATGCTTTCACGTGTTATCATTCTTCGTCAGGTGAATCTCGAAGCTGTTGCAAATTGCTAGAGTTTATATTAATTCAGGTTTCTAATCCATTGCTGTACTCATTTGCATGTCATGCAGAAAGAATATGAAAGTCAGCAGGAGTTCATGCGGAAGTACTCGCATTTAGGAAAATCTATAGATCGCAAGAAACTTGTTTTTCTATTGAAGCTTATTCTCATGAGTGCTACCATGCCAGATGAAGACTTCATTTCTTATAGGGAGCTGTTTCGTGATCCCCCATGAGATATAAATGTTTCATCCAGACAATTCAAAGTAGATATTAAGTTCTCAAGGACAACTGAGACTGATTATATTAATGAAGCATATAAAAAGCTCCTGGATATTCACAAGAATATGCCTCATGGTGGCATACTTGTCTTTGTCACTGGGTATTTGGAAGTGGAGGTATTGTGTCAAAAGCTACGGAAAGCTTCGAGGGAGCTGACGAAGAAAAGAAAAATTCGGAGTTCTGTGACTGAAGTGTCTGAACTGAACTCTGTTGGAGAAACAAATATGAAGGTGAATAACAAAGCAGTTGACAGTAAAAGTCTTTCAGCCAACCATCATGTGTTTAGCTACACTGATGAAGATCAGAGTGAGGATGATTGGGATGAGTTTGGTTCTTCTTATGATACAGAAACAGAGACCGATATGGAAATTATTGGTGATGATGGTGATTCATTGTGCCAAGATACCCCAGAAAATGATGGAGAGGTTGCACAGGTTTTAGGAGAAGACGTGAGCATTGCATCACTGAAGGCCTCTTTTGAAGAATTGGCTGGAAAATCTTTAGATTCTACTTCAGCGTGCAAAGAACCTATTTCGTGTACTCTAGATGCTTGCTCTAATCCATCCAATTATAATCGTAGCTTGAGGAAAAAAGATGGGGTTGAAGACGATAAGTCTCCAGATTCTCTGCATGTACTTCCTCTTTATTCAACGTTGCCTGCAGCAGCTCAGCGTCGTGTATTTGAACAAGTCAAGGAGGGAGAACGGCTTGTTGTTGTGGCCACTAATGTTGCTGAAACCTCTATAACTATACCCGGAATAAAGTATGTTGTCGATACTGGAAAAGTGAAATCAAAGGAATATAATTATTCAAATGGCAGTGAAAAATATGAAGTACAGTGGACTAGTAAGGCATCGGATATTCAACGTGCAGGAAGGAGCTGGAAGAACAGGCCCTGGCCACTGTTTCCGCCTGTATTCATCTGCAGCATTTAATAATGTTTTTGATGACCGTTCACGATCTGAAATATCAAAAGTCCCTCTTGATGGTCTTATCCTTCTTTTGAAGTCCATGAACATTGAGGTCAGTACAAAAAAAATATGATTTATCATTACTGTTGAAAAATTTATGTCTTGTCTAGCTTGGTTAGATCAGTTTCCAAAAATTCTGGAAATTATAAGTTTCTGTAAATTTATGAGCACTATGCGCATTAGAGATGTGCTACTTGTCTTCTTTATTTTGGCCATTTGACCCAGCAGAGTTCTAAACCCTGTTGTTTCTATGAGACTTATTTGTATATGTAGTTATTTGGTTTTATAGTCATGTTCCTTATGCTGGGTTGTCCTTGGTAGGTTCTCCGACAGAGAGTCAGTGCCTTACTAATTTTGGTTCAGCTTATATGTGTTCAGAACTGTTTCTTCATTTTATGTATTGATTGCTTTTGAAGCCTGACCTTTTTTTCCTGTGTCCCAGTTGTCCGCTTTTCCATTTCCTACTCCTCCGGCAGATGATGCTCTTGATGGAGGAGTGAAGTGCTTGAAGGTCCTTGAAGCTCTTAGTAAGGATGGCGGAGTGACACCGCTAGGGAAGGCCATGGCTTATTACCCCATCAGTCCTCGCCACTCTAAGATGCTCTTAACGGTCATCCAACTCTTGAACAAAGAGCATAGTGATCTTCGTCCTAACTTAGTACTAGCATATGCTGTTGCATCAGCTGCAGCTTTGGGTCTGTCAAATATTTTTGTCAGCGAGTTTGAAGATAGTCACACAGAAAACCAGGACTTGGGTGATAGAAATTCCAGTGCTCCAGTTCAAAGTGAAGTTACAGAGAAGCAAGAGACATCAATCAAAAGGAAGAAAGCAAGACTGCCTAGTGAACATTTGAGTAGTTGTAGCAGTGATGCCCTATCCAGAGCTTATGCTCTGCGGGGATATGAGCTTTCCAAGAGCCAATTGCATTTCTGCAAGCAATATTCTCTACACCCAGAAACCGTGCGAGAGATGTCCGAGCTCAGAAAACAGCTACTCAAACTTGTCTTTTATAAAGGTGCATCTGGTGGTGAGTTTTCATGGATCCATGGTAGCATGGATGATGTTGAACGTGTTTGGAGGGATGATGCAAACTGTCTTATGTCAAATAAGGAAGACCTATTGTGCCGAGCTATTTGTGCTGGTTGGGCAGATAGAGTTGCCAAGCGCATCAAAGGAAGTACAGCTCGATATCAAGCCTGCATGATCGATGAGACCGTCCACCTGAACTGGCGGTCCTCTGTTTTTGAAATTGCTCCTGAATATCTGGTGTACAGTGAGTTGACAGAGACGAAAAAAACATACATGCACGGCATGACTTGTGTCAAACCAGAATGGCTTGTTGAGTGTCATGAGTTATGCACATTTTCAAAGGGCACGGAACCTTATTATGACCATGCAAGTGACAAAGTGTTATACAAAATCACTCCAACCTACGGTCGTCATGGTTGGACGCTTCCAGAACATCCTCTGCCTGCTTCCGACTTAAAAGGTGCTGTGCAAGCCTTTGCTTTTGCTTTGCTGGATGGCAAAGTTTTGCGTTGCCTAAAACCTGTTTGTGAGTTCATGGCAGAGCGTCCTCATACTGTTTTAATGCCAGAGTCAGCAGGACGAGAACGGATTCGTTTTCTCTTGGTGAAGATGGAGGAGAAAAGGATCCACAGCTGTGCTATGTTGAGAGAAGTGTGGGAGGAAAGTCCCAACGAACTATTGCCAGAAATCAGGAACTGGTTTCGGAAAAGTTTTCACAAGAATTTTAGAAACCTTTGGGTCAAGATGCTCTGCGAAGCCCTTGTCTAGTGAAAACAGATTGACACCATGGTTCTGGTTTGGAAACTGTAACTTCTTACTTCGTAGTAAAAATGACAGGGCAAATCCGCAAATTTATCAGGGATTCAAGGGGCTGGCTCAAACTTAATGTGAGGGACTTTTCTCATGTGGAAGTTGGATCATGCTCACATGAAAGAACATGAGCTGGGCTATAAGGTATTACCTTTCTTCATTCTTTCCGTAATGCACCGTGCAATTCACGACTCCTTGGTTTATATATAGCAAATTGCATAGGCTTTATCACTCTCATTTATGTAATGGTTATCATCAATGTTTCTGTAAGTGGACCATGAGAGAGAGCTTTGTAGCCAAGTAGCCAACTTTGCCACTTCCAGACTTGGCTAGTATGTAGCATACTCGAGAATGTCCTGTACTATTTGAGAGATGAGTATGTTCCCATGCCGAGCAATCAATAGTTGCATAAACTTGAAGCAATTGCTTGTGTTGATCTGGTTTGGCTTCACAAATCTTCTTGCCTTTTTATATAGGTCGTAATTTTGGGATATTGTTGTTGAACTATTCCTCGTTTTTTCATTCATTTTGTTATATTATAATGCGTCAATGCAGATCGAATTTTTGGATTGGCAATCAGATTTTTCTTATTTTTGAACTCGTTTGATTTTTTTGTTTCAAGTTTAACCTCCTTGGCGTGTGTAAATATGTATAATACGATAAAATATCTGGAAGAGTTTTTCAGAGCTCACATTATAACGATTTACTTGGGAGTGAGAAATGTCGGTGAAGCAGTTGAAATTGGAGGGCATTGGGAGGCAGCAGAGAGCATTAACATAGGTAACATGTAAGCCATGCCATTTGGGAGTGTGTGATTGTGATCTGAGTCATTTGAGTGTGTATGGGATTTGGACCAGAAAATGAAAGTGATGGGTGAAGAAGGAGAAAAGAGAGCGGAGGTTACGCACTTTTGTCATATCGCCGCGGGCAACTGCAGCAGAAGGGAGGACCCCAACGGCCCCAGGCAGCTTTGGATCATGTGCTCCTGCTCGGTGCCAAGCACATGGTTCAGAGACACAGACCCTCTCCCTTTTCAACCTTTCTCCAAAGGAAAAACCTTTCCCTTTCCCCCCTTCCTCATATTGCTAAAAGTATGCAATATACTATGGATGTATAGTTGTAAATGAAACAACTGCCGTAAAGTGAGAATCAACCTTTCATATACTATAGTTGTAATTGAAATTTTCAGGAAAAAAAAAAACAATGAGAATCATATTGCGAGATGGTTAAACGCTTTGGCGAAGAATGAAGTTTGCTTAAAAGATTATCTCTATGGCTTTTCTTTAATCTACTAATGCTCAAAATCAGTATATTCTTGTCCGCTATGATCTTTTGAGGACCCAAACTTAACTACTCTACCTTCTTTCTTCAATGCCACCGTCCGTATTCTAGAGAATATAAAATTTAGACAGAAAATGTGGGTTCAGTTGGTTTTCTTCCCTATTCTTAATGGCTTACATTGGATCATCCCAACTAGTTCACCTACAATGCTTCTTCACATCATTGCTAACCATTTTTGCACCAAATCTCATTAATACGTCCCTCTGGCACTTCCATGAGTGCTTCCCTAATTGTGTTTGTGATAAGATGGTAGTTTTCATATATATGTGCAGCAGTTGGGCAGTTGTTTCCAACCTCAATCACAGATAAGTAACATTTTCTAACTTCCTCAAGAGCTGAACATATTTTACTCCAGACTGGTCTTTCTTTAAGATTGTTCATATATTCTTCTGCCCAAATGAGATAATTTTCACATTTTAATGCACCAAACCATGGCAGCAGGGTGGCAGTTAGCCATGAGCCTATGGCATTCTATTCCAGATCCCAACAGTAAACCCAGGAAGATATTTTTCAAGGTGATCATGACTCAGTCTGGCCAAAGTCGGATAATGTTAGCCTCTTTCACATTTGGAGTCTCATCCTGGCCGCTGATCAATGTGGCTAGACACGTGTCACCTGATTAGAAGCGTGAACCACTAAGTAACCCATGTGAGAACTTTGAGCATTCTTACTATTTATACACCCCCCCCCCCCCAAGCACCAAGTACACCCACCCCACTCTACAAATCTAACCCCTTCTGTTACTGTTGGTCTCCATCTTCCTCTAGCTTTTGAGGGTTTTCGGTTTGCCATTTCAGGAGGGGGGTTGGGTTTGTCTGTAGCAATGGCCATGGTCAAGTTTGTAGCTGCTTTCATCTTGTCACTCCTTGCCATCTCCATGCTTCAAACCATGGTAATGAATCTCTTTCTCTCTCTCTTTTTTTCACTCCGCACTAAGAAAAGTACCAAACTTTGCTTCAATGAAATGAGCTTACGCCCACATTCACAATGCAGAAGCTTAACATGTTTTGTTTCACTAATTTTTGCAGGTCATGGCGAATCATGGCCATGGAGGTCACCACAAAGGCAATGTAAGATTACTTTCTTTGAAAAGATTGTTTCTCTTACCTTGTTTATGATTCAAGTGATACCAATTACTTAAATTCTGTTGCTTTTTTCTGTGAATACAGAACCCATATGGACCAGGGAGTCTCAAGAGCTACCGTAAGTTTAAATCTTCACTCTTAGACTACCCATTTCTCTTATTTGTGAATACAAAATTCAGATCCAAAAACATCAGCCATGATTCTTCTTGGGGTTTTGCTATGCCACTCTCTAGTCAAACTTGATGACCATATTGTTTGACTGTTTTGTTGAAAATAGCAGTGACTGATGTTAGTTTTATCTGTATTTGAAATGACCAGAATGCTCACCACAGTGCTCAAGGAGGTGTAGCCAGACACAGTATAAAAAGCCCTGCTTGTTCTTCTGCAACAAATGCTGCAACAAGTGCCTCTGTGTGCCCCCAGGCTTCTATGGAAACAAGGCTGTGTGCCCTTGCTACAACAACTGGAAAACCAAGGAAGGAGGACCCAAATGCCCTTAAGCCTTTGGATCCCTCTTTCTACTTATCTAGTTTAAGTACTACTAACTATATGATATGATAAGTATTTTCTGTTTTGCTGGGTTTAAAAGGGACTTGATCAGAACTGTCTGTGATCTGGTCTCTGAGAAAGGATCTGTCTACCTAAACTATGGCTTATTATTATTAATCTATAGTCACTGATGCAATATCTGTTTCCAAGTTCACCACCTTAAGTTATGCTTTATGGAATTATGAGACATTGTACTATCATGAACTTGAAATTGATACTTGAATTTGGGATCCAGTAAAACAACTCGGCATAAAGTATAAACCAACTAAATGTCTAAATTATCCATTGACACAAGAACTTTCGCTTTTACATTTAGAACTTCAATTTGAAAGGCACAAATGAGCCAACTATTACAAGAATGAAAGATGAGTCTGAATTGATCATTGTCTTCTGCTCATCATTGACAGCATGCACATCCTAATATGATTCATGATAACTCTCGCATGTTGTGCATCTCAATACTAATTGCAACTTTCCAATACACAAATAAAAGGCTATAAGAACTTTAATAAAAGAAAAAGAAAACACTAGGCCATAAGATGCCGCCAGCTTAAAAAAAGAGATATGGGCCTCTGGAGGCCCAAAACATCAACTCGACTTGCTAAAATGCTAGCTCTCACTGCCAGAAAGCAACGCACTGCAAAGCAAACAAGAGAGATATATGAGCAACATGTTCATGAAAAGTTGCACAGATTAACATGCCTAATAGTCACATACTAGAGGCAACAATACAGACATATATGGTTCTTCTTGCTTAATCCAATCAATGACTACATACCGCGCATTGTTATTATTCATCATGAGTAAGTGAGGAGGTAACAGATCAGGAGCTGGGGCGCCTGGGGTGGAGGCGAAGGTGGTAAAGCTCGGAAGTCGAGGAAACCGGTCATCAAACCCACCATGAACAGAACGTAAAGTCCAGCAAACTAAAACCAAACACACAATTTATCTCAATAACATAGAAATGATACGCAAACACTATATGTATCATTACTAAAGGATGTTCGATCATGTTAACTAGTTGAGTTTGATGGCTGACTTACGAGGAAAGAAGAAATGCGGCACAAAGCGCTTTCACTAAGGGCAGCATTGTTCAACTGAGGCAGCCTAGCCGCATATGCCTCCCCAGCTGCCCTTCGAGCCTCTTCACGGGCCCTCTCGGCCTCTTCTTGTGCCCGGCGAGCCTCTAAGGTTAGCGGAAGCGGTGGAGGTGGCACGGTGATGTTGAGTTCATCTTCATATGGCTGTGTTCCACATAATGTAACGCACATTATGACAAAAATTCAAAAATACATTGGCACTGTATGCATGTCACTGAAAAATATATGCAGAAAACAAGGAAGCGTTACACACACACACACACATATATATACCTGTTTACAGATCTCACACATGGTGTTGTAGCGAGTGTTTATCCACCGCTGAATGCAATCTCTATGTGCATACTAATACAACGCAAAAAAAAAAAACAAAAAACAATGATCAACTCTAAAAGCTGGTTTATACAATATAGTATACCATACTTTTTATTCACGGTTAGTTGAACAAAGTCATGATTTAATTGAACAATTATTACATTTAGAACACAATCACCACAAATGACCACACAACCTACATTTATTTATATTTTTTTTGAAAGTCTTTATTTATAATTTTTACATATAAACCAGATTTACAACGATATTTATTCAAAAATTATAACTAATTTCTAAGTACGGTAATTACTTCGAGCAGAACTAACAAATAAAAACTCAGAAGGATATGACAATAGTCACAAAATTTGTCGTCCAGTGATAAATAAGGATTGTAACACACCATTGTATCTAAGAAATTATCCAAATAAATAATACCCTCATCTATAAATGAAAATGAAAATGAAACCTTGAGAGTACCACTGCAACGACAAGGGGATTCCATCTGGTGTATGAACTCCTCCGCTTGGCAGATCTTACACTCTGCAGCATTTGATGATACCACCATAGATGGTACTGGTTCTTTTGGTTCCTGCTTCATTTCTCCTTCTAAGTTTGAGTTGCTTTTCTGATCGGTGCTCTCAATGGGAGAGGCAGAGTCGTCGACCTTTGGATTCTCCATCACATTCAATTTCAAGCTCAACTCTGTCCGTTTAATACCTGCACCAGATCAATATAAACTCAGAATTAGCACGAAGATGTAAACACATTAAAACTAGTTTCATATGTGCTTTGTGAAAGAATACGATCACAGCAATGCGGTCAATATATATATATCTGTGATAGCAATTGAGATAGCTGAAGAATTTACAGAGAAAATAAGAGAATGAAGAAGAAGATGTATTTTTATCACTGTATGAAGTGAACACTACTTACAGTAACAACAACGATAGCACCTATTTATACTAGCTATAAAGCTACATGTCGTAGAAGACATATGTAGTCTTAACAGTTAACACCCTCCCTCAAGCTGATGGTAGGGAAGCTAACATCAGCTTGCTACACAAGACAAAGTAATTACAATCAACAAATCAGAAAAAGAAAATTGTAGAGTTATGCTGAGTAGAACACAGACCATCAACCTCGGGCAAAATGATTCTATATGCTGTAGATTTGGAGAGCTGAAGAATATCTTGAGTTAATTAATTGGTTCAACCTGGAGGAATGGGTGGCAGTGATGCACCTTGTTTTGGAGCATTCTTGTAACACTTGTATGCTCCATGACCTGGTTTCTCACAAGTTTGACAAACAATAGGAGTAGCAAATTGTTGTGGTTGTGTGTAGCCAATTGTTGAAAGGGAAAAATCACCAACACGTGATTGAGGCACAGAAGCAAACTGAGTAGCATTACTAACATGACTTGAATAATTGTCTTTGTTCCTTGGCAAAAGTGAGCAGCTATTCACCAGAGTACATGTGTGAGGATTAAGACCATCACTTACAAGAATTGTATCATTACAAGCTTTTTCTCTGACAATAGTATTTACTGTTTTGATCCAATGACACCCCCTATTCTTTTCTTCTACACTGGCATTCTTTCCTTCTGCACTATCATTCCCATCAGGCAAATGAAGATTTCCAGTGCTCTCGGATTTTAATGCACAACCATCCATAGAATTAGTATTCCCTTGTTCAAATAACAGAGTATCAACCTTTGATATGACCAATGTCTCAGATTTACCATCACGTGTACTAATTCCTTCATCCAGATCATTTTTCGATCGTCTCCCAGTAGTATCAGATATAATCTCTTTGCTCTTATCTTGGTTCTTCTTAGAACTCTTCTCTCGTCTGGATAAGGTTGAAGAAGATCTCAACACACCACTATCAGTGCTAAACTTGTTTCCAGAGTTAAAACTGGTACCAGTAATATCATTCCTATGTCCAAGCATGTGCCCAAATCTCTGGCCATGCCCTGCAAGGAAACCGACCAACGCTCCTTCAAGTAATTCACCCATAGAAGTAGGCATTTGTGAAGCTGGAGATGGGGCAGTGGTACTAGGTGATATAGCATGATCATGAGGCATAGATGTGGATGAAGTGGAGGAAGCAATGATAGTAATGGGAACAGGAACATGAATTTCAACATCATCTTCAGCCATGTCGTTCTCAGCATCTTGCAAGAAGGTTTTAAGTTCATCCATAGAGCCATGCGCAAAGTTAATTCGAATGAGGCCCTTAACAGAGTTGTATGACTTGGGTAGACCACAGAGAATCTGATCTACAATGTCTTCATCAGAAAGAAATACCCCAACAGTGTCAAGAATATCTCGTGCCTCCTTAATATGCTCAACATACACATCTATCGAATTGTTTCCCTTCTTAATCCTCCAAAAGTTATCCTTAAGCTGCCGAATATGTAGTTTGGTAGAGGCAGCAAACTTTAACCGCAGTTTTGACCAAACATCTTGAGCAGAGTGACAACCAATCACACACTTCATTGCCACAGTACCTCAAGTCTGACAGACCATATGAACAGTGTGGTTATCCTGAATAACCCAGTTCGAGTAGGCATCATTAGGCAAAGGAGTACCCTCATGACTGGAAACTGTTGATGGAGAACAAGTGTAAGAGCCATCCACAAAGCCATACAGGTTTTGACTCTTAAGGAAAGCCTTAAGTCGAAACAACCATATATGATAGTTCATAGAGTCCAACATAATGTTAGGAAGAAAAATTGCAGACTGAGTATTTGATGAAGTAGAAGCCATAACAGATTGTATCCCAACTTCTGTGTACCTCACATATGCTTGAATCACAGACTACACTTCTTGATGTACTACACAATTCCACCTCAGACCGATATCACACAACTGCAACACAATTCTACATAGCTTATCGAAAATAGAACTTGCTGAACTAAAACCGGAAACATGAAAGGTTGCTGAATATCAAAATCGAATTAGCAAAGTGACGAGTTATAGGAAAACCTCCAACTTCAATAACCAGAAAACTTGAGGCTATCAGTGCTTGAGCTCAATCGGGAAAACCCCCCAATCGAAATTCTAGGGTTTCAAGTCCCAAAAAAAAAAATATTGAGATTTCGATGAGATTATTTCAGACTCGAAATCAAACGCCACATATGTAATCGAAATGTAAACCCTAAGCTTCGATAGAGCTAGCCATGATTTAATTCTCAGATTGAGTAGAGACATATGAATCGGAGAGCTTCGAAGAGTAAAGAAGACTTAGCTGAACGACCTGAACCACAGTTTTTTTTTTTTGATCGAGATGAAGAAGAGAGGATTGCGGAAGCAAATGCGGTCCCCAAATCAGAACCAAGGCTGTGATACCATGATAGCAATTGAGATAGCTGAAGAATTTACAGAGAAAATAAGAGAATGAAGAAGATGTATTTTTATCACTGTATGAAGTGAACACTACTTACAGTAACAACAACGATAGCACCTATTTATACTAGCTATAAAGCTACATGTCGTAGAAGACATATGTAGTCTTAACAGTTAACAATCTGATGATAATGGCCGGAAGTGAAAGAATCAGAAGCAGCGTACGTAGAGGGAGAGTACTATACTACTACACTGAGAAAGCTTCAATTCACAGACAGACTTGGTGTTTAGCGTGAGGACTGGTTGTGGCTAGGTCCTCACATTTATAACAATGTCTGTGTCTCGTTGTCTGTTCCGGTGGGAAAGGCTGATGCTCTCTGGGATGGAGTGAGAACCTGGAGAAACGGACGCGTAAGAGAGAGGCCAACTCAAGTTCCATGCAAATAAGTTTGCTTTGTGTTTTCCATGTTGTTCTATTTTGTTTCTATCTGGTGACGGTTGGGGAGGATTGGACTATCTTACCGCATGCTCTGTCCTAGCTTGTCAAATGTTGAAGAACAAAAATGCGAGTTAAACAAAAGCAAAAGAAGAGAGAATGTATATATATATATGGGTTAATTGGTACCGAGTGTTTGGGCCTAAATAAAATATTTTACTTTGGGCCTGGATGGCCGAGGTCTAGCGAGCAGCCCATCATGTTATAAGTTCCTATCGAGGAAGTTAAGTATAAAGTGTCTAGTGGGTTTCGTATCGAGCTTCGCTGGAAGAAGACTTACAGTTCTATTAGAACTATGTCTTGTCGAGCTGGTTCCACGCGGCTTAGTTTCTGTCATAACTGGTTGATATTTACAGGACTCTTAGAAGAGTTATGGTGAAATTAGAATACCTATGAGTGGTATAGCTCGTATGCTGGTATGGATCTTCAGACAAGATTATAAGAGCAAAGGAGTTAGAAATAGAATCAATGACTGATTTGTAAGCGAGTATATAAGGAATGCAAGGATCTTACGTAGGGACACACGAACAATCAATCAAACAATCCTTGCTATACGCAAACAAACCTAGACGGTTATCTCGTCCTCGAGATTTCTATCTGGCTTGCAACCAGAAGGTCTGAGTGCTGTTCACCTATCGAGTGAAGGTATTTACGACTCCAAGGAAGCAATTGCAACCTGAAGGTTGAAGAGCGGCTCACTTGTATGCTGAGAGTTTGAATACTCAAGGGAAGCGAGTATTCTCAAACACTTCATCAAGAGATTGCTCTGCTCTACACGAGAGACGTGGGAGTATCAATTTCAAGATTTGGCAAAGAGATACACATATCAAAGTCCTAAGTTTCTAGGCAAAAAGAACCTATTCGAGCAGGGTTGGTGCTCTCCCTGTTCTAATCGCTTACATAAGAAGTCAGACGGCTGTAGTTAGTCCAAATTCCGTTGAAGAACGGTGGCACGCCAGCATACGAAGCACAAGCAGGATAGACCGGCTCACGCGGTTAAGACATCCGAGATAAAAGAGACTGCTTCGCGGGAAAGGTCTCTCCCGAGAGATATTTCTGCATCGAACATTTTGGCACGCCCAGTGGGATTGTCAATACTTCTTTACGTCTCTAAATGACAATTGGAGACCCTTATCGAAGGGTTTATCCTCAGTGTCGTAAACATCCACAACCGGCATACCGTGAACACACTTCTAGTCAGTGTCGTTCACTAAGTAATCAAGCGGTTGAAATTATCTTTGCTAGCAACTTCAACACTACGGAGTTCGTACCCCTAAGTGAAGCGGAGATAAAGGCGCTCACATATGAGGAATACGTGGCCTATGCAATGAGGCGGGACTTACACCACATTAGTAGTTTTCGATTGTTCGAAGATAGACTTGGGCAACAGACAGATCATCTCGCTGCTCAGACTGATTCCATAAAGGAGATAGCGAGTAGTATCCGGAATATACGGATAGATTTGAATCAGGAACAAGAGGATAAAGAATCCATAAACGCTCAGGTCGCTAGTTTGGCAGAGGGTCAAGAACGCCTACGGGCTGATGTCCAGAGCCTTTTAGACAAAGGATTGGAAGAATACCGTCGGTCAGCGGCGGCTAACACTCAAAGAGTTGATAGGGACCTGGCTTCTCTAACCAAAACCGTATCGGACTTGGCTAGGAAAACCAGGCGAACAGAGGATTTCTCTTTAGAGTGAGAGGCACGTATAAATAAGCTCATGGATGATTGCAAAATAAAGATATCCAAGATGCATGAGTCTTACGAAGCACCGTTTCCTCTGACCAAAGACGATCCTAATGAATGGCATTGGCCAAAGTTCTATAAACACCAGACCTTCCAGACATTCTCTGGTGATGATGATGCTAACGCGGCAACACATTTGGCTTACTTTACCTTGCAGTTAGGCCAATTTGCTGAGGACGAGGGACTCAAACTAAGGGTCTTCAGATCATCATTATCAGGATCAGCCCTCGTGTGGTACACTGGCATCGAGAAGGGCTCGATCAGTACATGGAAGGAGATGGAGGCCTTGTTCATAGACCACTTTGGAACGGAACGGCCAGAAACTACCGTAGGAAAATTGGCCTCTCTTAGCCAGTCGGTGACCGAGATTCCGGTCACTTTCCTACATCGTTTCCATTCAGAGTATAACCTATGTAAGACCCCTCTAAGCAAGGAAGAGGTGGTTGAGATGGCCAAGAATGGGCTGGAGGACACGTACCACCAGCTATTCTTAAATAGTAAGTATTTCTCTCTGAACGAGTTCATCGCTGCGGTGACCAGAGCATACAGCAATATGCAAGAGAGAGATAACAGGAAGAATGCGTCCAAATGGACGTACAACAATAGAACCTATGATAGGTTAAAGCCAAAAACAGTGGCTTATGTTGAACAGATGGACGACCAAGAAACAGATTCTGATGACGACCGAGTGGGGGCTGTTGATTTAATGACAAGTAAAGTGCTAAAACCCCGCAAGCTTAAGAAGAATAGGGGTCCCATCAAACTCTCGACAGTGGCTTTTACTAAGCCAGAGTTCGAGAAGTACACTTATGATGCCAACATGGCTCATGAGATACTAGACGAGCTATACGGTCTGCGCCTGGTCAAGGCAGACTTCGGACCGCTCCCCACAGCTGAACAGTTGAAGGGTAAAAAGTATTGTAAGTTCCATGGAGCATGGAACCGCCTTACCAAAGACTGTATTAAGCTGAAGGACCAGATCCAGAAGTGGATCAATGAAGGAAAGCTGGAGTTGGAAGGTTCGTCCAAGACAGCAGCATTGGTGGATTCTGAGCCATTCCCTGATCCACAGGTGAGCATGGTTGACATAAGTTGTCCATCACCCAATAGAATCCTTGGAGACAAAAAGGCCTGGAATCAACCAGCCTACTTAACCTATTCATTCGAATTAGATATGGTGGATGAATACTTGGACAGGTTAAGGGACATGGGGCTGATCTTCTTCTACCCAGTCTATAAGCTTAGACATCTACGGTATGAAGGGCCAGCCCGACACTTTTGTAGATTCCACAATCACTTCGGCCATCGAACATCGATGTGTTCGACCCTGAGAGATAAGATCCAGGGCTTGATTAACTGGCAAGTGATTGAGATCACCGAGGAAGGAGAGATGGATTTTCACCCTAAATATCCTCACAGGACGCCATCTCCTCCGGTCACAGAACCTCCCGTCAGCGGTACTTCTTTAGAACATAATCAAGATACACTGATTCAGGTGAAAAAGAAGTCCAAGCGAAAGACCAGGCGAAATATAGCCTTTATCAGACCCAAGCGGACACGCATCACATATGACGCGTCCTGGCGGGAAGGGATATTTGAAAAGCTATGCCTAGAAGGAATAGCAGTGGTACCCGACAATTGGGGATCTCCAGACCCACATCCTGATAATATTAGGGGCCTCTCTTATTGTCAGTATCACCACAAGTGGGGAAATCACACTACAGCTGCCTGTAGAGATCTGAAGTATAAGATTCAGCAGCTGATCAATAAAGGAGTAATAGCAATCGAACAAAAACCGTCGCTTAATTTAACAACTCCCACCCCCATGATCGTTGGAATGCTGGACATAACAGGACATAAAACAAATAAGAGGAAGCAATCCAACGACCAACCAACTGCTGGCGAGAATTCACCTCGTACACCAAAGAATAAAGGAAAAGAAAAGGTGGACCCTAAAGCAGACTCGCCAGTGGCCCTTTGTGCACACTGCAAATTGAGGAGTGGTTTGAAGATCTCCTTCGAAGAGCTGACTTAGGCAGCCAAAGCCTTCCCGGAACTATTTTCCAATAAAGATCATCAGTCCCCACCATCAAAACAAAGGGACACTCCCGCTCCCAAGCGACCAAGAGCAACAAACCAGGCCAGTGCGGATAAAACACCTGATTCTAAGGTTGCTGATACACTCACCAAACCATATGTTCCTCCAGCTTCAAGGAATATCACGAAGGAGGATGTATGGTATATAAGGGAGAAGGGAAAGACTATCGAGGTAACTCCGAGTAAGAGGAGAAACCTGCAACGACGCTTTGGTAGGGCCAAGAGAGCATTGGATGCTTACGAGGCTGGTCTTATCAAGGAAGAAGACCTGGAGTTTCCTCCAGAAGTGTTGCAGAGGAGATTGAACACCCTCGCAGC
The DNA here is from genome assembly GCA_946800695.1 of Geum urbanum. Classification (NCBI taxonomy): domain Eukaryota; kingdom Viridiplantae; phylum Streptophyta; class Magnoliopsida; order Rosales; family Rosaceae; genus Geum; species Geum urbanum. The sequence continues at coordinate 51,290,218 of OX327009.1, read as the reverse complement.
AAATCCGTTAGTGGTGTTTGGGAAGAAATCTCGCGAGCCCAAAGTGAGAGCCCAAAGACCAGGGGTTTTCGAAAGAAACCCAGAACTAGCAAACAAAGGAAAAGAGCCCGAACCTACTCAAGAGGCTCACCGTGTAGGTCCTAAACGACAACCTGTAAGGAGACGCCTTATTTTTGAAGAAAACATGATGAAGCAAGTAGGACTGGAGACACCTCCAAAGGGAACATAGGATATAAAGAAACAAAGTACTCCAAGCAAGCCACCAGTCTTACAATGGAGACCAAGGCCTCTAGTTGTGGAAGAGCAGGCAAAGGCCAATAAGGTAGTCCCGGTTCCCAAGGAAACGACTACACCACCACCACCAGCTATCGATCCTACTCCTGAGGATGTGATACAGCAAGTCGCTCACCTTGAAGTGACTACAGGGTCTAACGAGGTTGGTCAGTTGTTAGCTGACGGAGATAGCTACAACGACGACGAGGAATTAGTGGACTATGGCGAGGATGAGGACGAAGATGCACAAGATTGCATCGAGGAGGACGCTAAAGCCATTAATATGGTGTTTGTTCTATCCTCCAAATATGCTTTGCCCTCACCAGCACCAAGAGATGAATCCATGAACATCAGTAGTGTGATGTTACAGGATGAAGAATCAAAAGTGCCAGACAATCCCACATTGGATGACACACCAGAACTGGATTCATCAGAAATGAAAGGACAAATGATGTTCTCTAAACCCACCATCGACATGGCCATGCACATGCGGCCACTATATGTCACAGGACAGGTCCAAGGAGTCCAATTAAATAAACTTTTGGTGGACTCAGGGGCAGCAGTGAACATCATCACCTTTAAGGCATTGGCCCTTATAGGTGTTCCCAAGTCAGCTATCCAAGAGACCTCGCTGAGCGTCAGGAACTTCCAGGGTAGCATAACGAAGACCTTGGGAATTGTTTTCCTACAGGTACACATCGGGATAGCTTCAGGCACTTACACATTCTTTGTGGTAGAATGTACATCACCATATAGTGCAATCATGGGACGCGACTGGATCCATCGAAGCTATTGTGTACCATCCTCACTTCATCAGCAGATGCTACTGTGGAATATGGAGTCAGGCGAAGCAGAACTGGTCAACGCTGACCCTCGCCCATATTCCGTCTCTGCTAATGCACTAGAAGCCAGGTATTACCACAGTGACCTTAGGCCATTGGAGGTATGTGGCGTTGACAGTAAAGGCCGCCCAATGGGTGTCACGGCCTCTGAATTAGCTCAATGGGGGATTATTCAAGCAAATCAGGATAGTCAAAGACCCTACACCATCGAGCTACCATCCAGACGTTCTCCATGAGTGGGTCTCTATCAGAAATAGAGACCGAGGCTTGTCTTTCGCTGCACGAACGCTTTCATAACTTTATGTTAGAAAGCCAAGCCTTTGAGAAGGTTCCAATAATTGCAGCATTGGAATATGTGGATGAAGACGTTCTGCAAGACTTAGAAGAGGAGGATGAGATTCAACTAACTCCAACAGCCTTAGATGATATACCTCCTAAAGTCAAGGATCCCATCGAACACATTCAGATTGGGACACAGGAAGAGCCAATGTCTGTGGCTATAAGTACTTTCTTGGAGCCTGAAGAGAGGCTCAAAATGATCGAATTACTGAAAGAATACGCATATTGTTTTGCAGAGAAATATGAGGACATGCCTGGTCTTTCACCAGATCTAGTTTGTCATAACTTGCCCATTATCGAGGGAAAAAAGCCTGTAAAACAAGAAATGCGTCGCATGAACACAGAGACAGCAATTCTAGTCAAAGAGGAGGTTGAGAAAATGCTCAAGTCAGGGATTATCCGAGTAGCCAAATATAATGAGTGGCTGTCTAATATAGTTCCAGTCAAGAAAAAGAGTGGGAAGATGCGAGTATGCGTCGATTACAGAGACTTGAACAATGCAACCCCTAAGGATGCTTATCCTATGCCAGTAGCTTATTTGTTGGTTGACTCAGTTGCCCGCCATGAGATGTTGACATTCATGGATGGTACTGCAGGATATCATCATATACCAGTGGCTGAGGAGGATAGACATAAAACAACGTTTCGATGCCCAGGCTTTGCCGGTGTTTTTGAGTACGTGGATATGCCATTTGGACTTAAAAATGCAGGGGCAACCTACCAACGGGCAATGAACTTGATCTTTCATGATCTTATTGGCAAGATCATGGAGGTATATATAGATGATGTGGTAGTCAAAACGAAACGCAAAAGTGACCATTTTGAAGACTTGAGACAAGTGTTTCTCAGAATGAGGCAGCATCAATTAAAGATGAACCCAGCCAAATGTGTGTTTGGCGTTCAGGCAGGTGACTTCCTGGGTTTTCTGGTTCATCAGCGTGGGATTGAAATACCGGATGATAAGAAACAGGCGGTTATCAATGCAGCCCCACCAAAGAGTAAGAAGGAACTACAACGTTTATTAGGAAAAATCAATTTCTTACGACGTTTTATTGCCAATGCTGCTGGGAAGACACAATCATTCTCTACTCTCCTCAAGCTTCAAAATCAGAAAGACTATGTATGGGAGCCTATACATCAAGAGGCCTTCGATACCATCAAAGCATACTTAACGAACCCACCTGTCTTGGTTCCTCCAAGACCAGGGGTGCCCCTTAAACTGTATATATCAGCTACCGAGCTCTCCATTGGAAGTCTATTGGCTCAGGACGACACAGCAGGGATTGAACGTGCTATTTTCTACCTAAGTTGTACCTTGAATGATTGCGAAACAAGATACTCTCCAATGGAAAGGTTATGCCTAGCCTTATACTTTTCAGGGTGTAAGTTGAGGCACTATATGTTATCCTTCACTACGTGTGTCATTGCACAAACAGATTTGGTGAAGTATATGCTATCCAGACCAATTCTCCGTGGTCGTATTGGAAAGTGGATCCTGGCTCTCTCAGAATTTTCTTTACAGTATGTCCCTCAGAAGGCGGTGAAAGGCCAGGCAGTGGCTGATTTTTTGGCTCATCATCCCATGGAAGAAGTGGTTGACGGGCCAGAACTGGATCTCGCTCGTATTGATTTGGCCCCTTGGTGTTTGTATTTCGATGGGTCCAGTACGAGTACTATGGCTGGGGCAGGGATAGCTTTGATCTCCCCACGCGGCCAAACTTATTCTTATTCTTTCAGGTTGGACTTCAAGTGCACAAATAATCAAGCAGAGTATGAAGCTTTAATCATTGGGTTAGAACTTCTGTTAGATATGGAGATCAATGATGTGCATGTCTTTGGAGATTCCCAACTGGTGATCAGACAACTTGAGACAAAGTACAAGGCAGGTCCAATATTAGAACCTTATGCGAGAAGGGCATGTGACCTATTGAAGTTGTTTACAGAAGTGGAGTTGAGTCATGTTCCTCGCGAGAAGAACTATGCAGCTAACGAGTTGGCTCAACTAGCAACGGGTGTAAGTTTGCAAGATGGATTACGAGAAAGAATACTTAAGGTTGAAAGAAGAACCCTTCCATCTTTCCTTGCACGTCAAGAAGACAAAAACGAATGGTACGTTGCTACACTTGATCACATCGACAAAGACTGGAGAAAGGAAATCATCTCTTATCTCCAGGATCCTAATAATCCGGTTGACAAGCGGATTCGATTTTTAGCCCCCAACTATCTGCTCAAAGATGCTGAGTTGTATCGAAGGGGAGAAGAAGGCATACTATTGAGGTGTGTCTTTGGACGTGACGCTAAACGGTTAATGAGAGAAGTCCATCTTGGGATTGCAGGAGCTCACCAGGCTGGTCCCAAGATGAGATGGTTATTAAGGAGACATGGCTTTTATTGGCCAGGAATGCTCAGAGACTGCATCACGTTCGCTAAAGGTTGTGAAGAATGCCAGAGACATGGTCCAGTCAACCATATGCCCAGAATACCATTACAGCCTATAATCAAGCCTTGGCCAGCTCGAGGATGGGCTTTGGACTTAATTGGAATGATTCTTCCTCATTCATCTGAGGGGCATAAGTTCATTATAGTGGCTACTGATTTCTTCACAAAGTGGGTCGAAGCTCGACCCCTCCGGGTATCTTCAGCGAAGGCCATCCGTCAATTTTTGTTTGAAGATATTATTTGTCGGTTTGGCATCCCTGAGTGTTTTGTTTCAGACCGAGGGGCAGCCTTTATGTCTGGGGAAGTAGATACTTTAACGAAGGATCTTGGGATCCATTTTCTCCACTCTTCTCCATACTATGCCCAGTCCAACGGTCAAGCTGAAGCGAGCAATAAAATCATTATTCATATCCTAAAACGGATGCTCGCTGGCAATGGCAGACTGTGGCATGAAGAACTTTTTCATACTTTGTGGGCTTACAGGACTAGTAAGCGAACACCCACAAGTACAACTCCTTATGCACTGATGTTTGGGCACGATGCTGTTTTGCCTCTGGAGATTAATGTTCAGTCTTTACGGGTGATGGAGCAACACAATTTGATCGGTGAAGACTATGTCCAAGCAATGTGGCAAGAGCATGAAGACCTCGATGAGCATCGAATACAAGCCTATGAAAGTCTACGTGCTGAGAAACAAAAGGTGGCTCGTCCCTATGACCAACGAACAAGGGGCATGAGTTTTGCAGAAGGAGAACTTGTCTGGAGGGTAATTTTGCCTGTTGGGGAAAAAACTGAAGGACGAGGAAAATGGTCAGAAAAATGGGAAGGACCATACATCATCGATCGACTGTTAGGTAAAGGAGCAGTTCGCCTGAGAGATCGGGATGGTACTATACACGCGAACCCGATAAATGGTCGTTACCTAAAGAAGTATATACACCCAGTTTGGGAGTATGATGATCCTCCTACTACTGCTTCAATCTAGTTTATTCATGCCTTCGCATCAATAAACTACAGGGGCAACACATATACACATCGAGGATCATGAACATCAAATAACCTATTAATGGGATTGAATAGTTAGTGCCTATAATCGAGGCCAAATTTTGTAATCAGAGTAGTTATTTATTCCAAGTCAAAAGTTCGATGCAGGCCAGTCTTTGTGGCTTAAATTTTTGAGCAAACTATATACGAGTTTATCAATACAAAGAACTTTTACACTTCAAAATAAGTATTACATTCAAACTACTTGGAATAATACAAAGACTTTGCGGCCTCAGGCTCTGATACCATATGGTGAAGATGAATCTGGGACAATTGCAACAAAGAAACTCAAGAAATTAAAAACAGATTCATTCTTCACAAGATACTCTGCGTTGCTCTCCATCTCCCAAGAAGATAAATTTAAAAGCCTGCAGATTGATCTCGGTGATGGAGAGGGAGAGTCAAGGCCAGAAAAGGTGCACCACAACAAGAGTTACACCTACCTTGACGCTTGTTGCCTTCTTCCCAGGGTGACGCCCCTGGCCTTCCCCATCTATTGCAGGAGGCGTTGAAGAGTGCTTTCTCCTCCAATGCACATAGGCACCAAACAGGTGCACGGCGGAAGACGAAGGGGATTGTCACCTCGGGATTGTGGTTTCTCCCTTGTTGATTCCTTCAATCAGGGAGAGCCAAGGCAACGCCTGGGCATAGATATTGCTATCTAGTCCAGGTTTGGGCATGGATATTGCTATCTAAGGAACATAACTTTGAAGGATTTATCTGGAGGTTTCTTTGGATAGTAAGACCAGAGCAAATAAAGTTGGGTTTGATTCATTCTCGCAAGGGACTTGGTTCATTTTACACAGAGAAGAGGAAACCTTTTATAGCCAGAGAACACAACGGTTTGGTTTCGCGTGAGTAATTACACCCAGCAATAGAGAATAGGTGTCCAATTTACAGTGGATCATGGAAGCGGTTTATTTGCTCGCAAGAAGTGCATGATAAATGAAAAGATCTTTGGGGCAGGTAAAACGTATTTTAAAATTTTTTCAAAGATTTCGATTGCTTGACGTGATACGGATTCCAAGTATATAATTCAATTTTAGTTATTGCTAGACAATCGAAAAGTTAAAATTAATTACAGCCTAAAACGAGGCTGGATCGGAACTAGGAAAATGGCTTATTATAGAGGCCCAATTAGGTCTTAAACCCAATACAGACTTTGTTGTCAGAACAATGTGGATATATAAAATCTTTAGTGTTTGATAACGATTACAAGAAGCCTACACTAGAGGCCCAAAATTTTTACATATCGAGGAAACTCTTTATCGAGATCTTAATCATCTCTGAAGTCTTCCAGGTTTGATAACCTGCCTTGCGAGTTTCGATGGCTTCCTGACGTGCCTCTTGCAGGAGTTGGGTTCGAGCCTCGCCTTCTGCCAAAAAGTTATGCATTTCATCCCGATAGTTGGGGATGTTGTTTTCCAATGCATTTATTTATGTTCTGAGTACAGCGACATCAGCTTCAAGAGCAAGGAGCTTTGCACGTTTGGCTGCTAGATGTTCCTCCTGTAGAGGCAGCTCCTTTAGATATTTCTCGATTCTTTCTGTCTCCTTGTGAGTTTTCTGCTCCAAGGTCACTGCTGCTTCTTTCTTCCGAGCAGCCTCGATGGACAATGCCTGGGAGATTTCACTACTACGCTGGAGCTCAAACAATTTGTTTTCTATATCTTCCAGACAGGGAATGAGGTCTGCTGAGGCATTGATATGCAATTCCTTCACTTGCTTGTGCACGGCCTGAATATCTCTTAGAGAATCCAGGGGCCCGGAGAGAATGTTGTGAAGCAGGTCTTCGGCATCTGAAGGAGTGCCCAGTGTGCTCAGTGTGCCTACAAGTTCTTGGATCTTGGTTGACTCTTGTACACTGAGCAGTTGGAGTTGTTTTCCTGATGATGAAGAAGGGACAGGGATTTCCTCGTTGCAAACAGTTGGCCCTTCATCATCGATGTTTGGAGTACTATCAGGTTGATCTTCGGTGGCCATCAAAATTAGCTCGCCTGATGTGCTTGCTTGGTTCCTTGGACTGTTAGGAAGGCTTTGTTGAACGTCCAGGACCACAGGAACAATGTTGAACTTCAATATGGAAATAACAGGAAGTGTTAGGACTATATAGGAAGATCATTAACCTAGGAAGTGAGGTTACATTTGCTTACTTGTTGAGGGGACAGTGTTGGTGTTTCCTCATAAGTTTGGACTTGTGGCTCTGGCGAGGAAGGACTTGCTGCTTCAACCTCTGGGCTAGTCTCGACCAGGGCTTGTGATTGATCAGATCTGGGTTCTAGTGAGGAGACAATTTGCTCAGCCTCTGAGATGACTTGTTCATCATGAGCACTGGGATCTTCGCCAGAAGGGGAAGGAATGTAGCAACCTTGAATTTCGATCTGAAGACGACTGAACAAAGTCTCAAGGGCTACAGGGTGTTTCTTCTCCTCTTCCTCAAGCTCTGCTCGATGGACTCCAGCTAAGAATCGAACTATGAAATCCTTGCAACACTCTTTGTGGCTGTTAACTGTAGCTTGGTTTGCAGTGGTGGATATGGTACTGGACTCATCGAACTCCAGAATGAAGGCTTTGCGGTGTCCTTCTTGGAGCCTTTCTCCTAGTGAGTCAATTATACAGAAGGTGTCGTCTTCAGCCTTGAGGACGAAGAAGTGATCATTCCAACTCACTATGTAGACCCGGGGCTTCCGGCTTTTCTGAATGTGTTCCCATAAATCATCGAAGGACGGATGACCATTCAGATTAGCAAACTTCTCAGGATCAAAGTATCCAATGAAGGAGTCGTCGGCCGAGAATTGGAGCGGTTTGATGTGTGCTTTCAAGATAGCATCCAAATCGAAATGTTGGTCTGGATACTTCCTTGCCAGGGATTCGTCCTTGCATAGCTCTTGCCATTCCCTTGAATCTTGAAGAATGAGGTCATCGAACTGGGAAAGTGTAGGAGTGCTACCCGGATTTGCACAAAACCAGTGTGCAATGGTTAAAGCAATGGCCGAACAAGCACTAGACCCTGAGGCTTTGTTGCTCCTTTGGTCAAACGAAGCAAGGAAGACTCGGGCGAAGAGATGTAGTTGGTCGTCTCTGCTCTTGATCCGTGAGTCCAACCAAACCCCACTCTCTGCCTCTGGGGTCTTCATCTTGAGTTTCTTGGGTCTTGAGGGCTGCAAGGAGTAAGGGTCAATATCAGGATCAGTGATGAAAGATCAAGTGTGTTCTGGAGAGGTAATAATCTGAATACTTACAGGTGATCTGGAACGCTTGGTCCTTTTCTTCTTGAAAGAACGAATGGCCATGGTCACATCCGGTTCTAAACTAAAAATATACAAGTGATCAGAAGAGAAGGTTGATCATTTTTGATCCTAAGATTACCAACACAAGTGGAAATTTCTAAACTAAAAATATACCTGTGGCCATGGGGTTGAGCTCGAGTTAGGGTGAGGACCGATGAGTGCATCCACGTCTACCTTGAGTGAGAATTTCTCATCGAATCCATGAAAGATGGTAGCAAAGCACAGTTCTGGTCCCTGGTGTCGCTTCTCAACCCAGAATTGGGAATACCAGGTGAGGTATGTTGGGGTGACCAACCTCGATGGAGATAGTGGCTTGGTAATCTCAGGAACTATCACCATTGGAAAGCCAAATTGTTCATCGAGGGTTTCTGTTGCATTAGGCATATTTTCTCCTCGCCAAAGGGTATACTTGTTGACAGAACAGGCGAGGGGCATAGGGGCATCTTGGCTGAGCCCAAGTTGTCTGCAGAAGTGATTGGGAGCGTAAAGCTCATACCCGGAGTCTGGGAGTGGTAGATCCTGGCAAGTGTTGGACTTAACAAACAAACTCCTCGCTTGGTCATCTTGGTCAGGAGATGGCATGAAACCGCTGGAGAGGAGGCCAGGGTGACGACGACCCAGAACTGTTTCAACTGCAGTGTAAGGAAAGTCTTTATGGTAGCAGAGATGTTTAAAGCAGTTGAGATAAGACCATTGCTTAGTCCTGGGTAATGTAGAAACCAGCGACCTGCCCAACAGCTTTTGTTCTTCGAACTTAGGAGTTCTGGAGGGACAGAAGAGAGGGAAATAGATCTGCAGCCAGAGGTCTACCATCCAAAGTGGCCCAGATTGGTTCAAGTTGAGCTTCAATAGAGTTATTCGCTTGAGACCATAGTAGATGGAGGCGAGGACAGGCTCAACCAAGCTCAGTGGTTCTTCGCTGTAGAGACGTTCAGCGAGGTTGGTCCACGTCTTGATGACCTTCACTGAGGTTGTGCAGAATAAATACTTCGATAGCCAGTACTCTAAGAAGGCTATTCCTCCTTGTGCGGTGTCTTTCTCTTTCTGAGAGAAGTGTTTCACCCAGGAGGAGTAGGATGGAAGCCGTGTTGCTGAGGCTTTGTGAGTAGTTTGACTGGAATCCTGAGGAGTCCAACTGTTTTCAGTGACAGGAACTCCAAAGATGGTGAAAAGGTCGAGCATTGTGATACTCACGTCTCCACAGGGGAGTCTGAAACAGTTTACTGTGCAATCCCGGAAGCACATTGCTGTTGCAAATGGGGCTTTGTTACTCCCAGATGGAAGAGAAAAGCTTAAATCAACGAGTTCAGCGATTCCTGCTGATTCCCATCGTTCTCTGTCTTGCCTACGGCGCTGATGGTACCAGTCGAGGTCGTCTGAGGATGTATGTGGCCATTTCCCGATGGAACAGAGACTATCTTTCTGTGTCCATGACTTTGGGTCTGCTGAGGGGTCTGCCTGAAGTAGAAGGGAAGAATTGCAGATGGGTTTATGAAGGGAAGTGAAGAGTTCTGGATTTAGTGGAGAATCCAGAAATGGGCCAAGAAGACCTGTATTTTCTTCAGTGTTTACTGTGAGAGTGCAGACGGTGTCTGGGTTCGATCGAACTGCGACTTCTTTGAGCCGTTTGACAAATTTGTTGGCGTCAACGTTGTCAAAAGGAATTATAATGTCCTTACGAGGAGGCATTTTTCCGAGTTAGGGTTTGACGGCGATGAGAAGGGGAGGATTAATCTTTTTGACTGAGATAGTTAGAAAGTTGCAGGTTCTGAACGTTTGAGAGGTTTTTGCTGAAAGGTGGAATTTGTGGATATGGATTATTGCTCTTATAGAGGAGTCAGTCGAGCGTCATACTTCTTCGAAGAGTTGGTTAAACGTGGCGTTCGAGTGATGGTGTAGCGTTTCAAGGTCAATGAGTACATCGTTCAAGATATATTCAAGTCTTTTCACTTGTTCAGGAAGTTTTCAAGTTCAAGACCTGAGGGGCAATGTTTGGGCCTAAATAAAATATTTTACTTTGGGCCTGGATGGCCGAGGTCTAGCGAGCAGCCCATCATGTTATAAGTTCCTATCGAGGAAGTTAAGTATAAAGTGTCTAGTGGGTTTCGTATCGAGCTTCGCTGGAAGAAGACTTACAGTTCTATTAGAACTATGTCTTGTCGAGCTGGTTCCACGCGGCTTAGTTTCTGTCATAACTGGTTGATATTTACAGGACTCTTAGAAGAGTTATGGTGAAATTAGAATACCTATGAGTGGTATAGCTCGTATGCTGGTATGGATCTTCAGACAAGATTATAAAAGCAAAGGAGTTAGAAATAGAATCAATGACTGATTTGTAAGCGAGTATATAAGGAATGCAAGGATCTTACGTAGGGACACACGAACAATCAATCAAACAATCCTTGCTATACGCAAACAAACCTAGACGGTTATCACGTCCTCGAGATTTCTATCTGGCTTGCAACTAGAAGGTCTGAGTGCTGTTCACCTATCGAGTGAAGGTATTTACGACTCCAAGGAAGCAATTGCAACCTGAAGGTTGAAGAGCGGCTCACTTGTATGCTGAGAGTTTGAATACTCAAGGGAAGCGAGTGTTCTCAAACACTTCATCAAGAGATTGCTCTGCTCTACACGAGAGACGTGGGAGTATCGATTTCAAGATTTGGCAAAGAGATACACATATCAAAGTCCTAGGTTTCTAGGCAAAAAGAACCTATTCGAGCAGGGTTGGTGCTCTCCCTGTTCTAATCACTTACATAAGAAGTCAAGCGGCTGTAGTTAGTCCAAATTCCGTTGAAGAACGGTGGCACGCCAGCATACGAAGCACAAGCAGGATAGACCGGCTCACGCGGTTAAGACATCCGAGATAAAAGAGACTGCTTCGCGGGAAAGGTCTCTCCCGAGAGATATTTCTGCATCGAACACTGAGCATGAAGAGATTTATATGGGTCAAACAGGAAGAGATTTAGAAATATGAATGTGTTGGTATATTACATCTAGATCATATACAGTGATCGCGTTGTAACGACGGTTTAGTTAACGTTTAAAGTTAACTATTATGCAGAATACAAAGGTTATGTTCGAGTCAATCATCAGAGTTGATCGTATGATGAAAAAAATTATAATTGAGTCAACAAATTAACAAATTAAGCTAGTCATGTTTTTGAAATATACGATGCTTATTTACTTTACACTTGATCGATCAGAATTTCAAAGTTAAAATAAGAATATGTTGTCCGTTTTTGAATATCAAATTAATGGAATGAGAATGTATGTTGACTGTTACACTAAAAAAGTCAAAGGTTACGTTCGAGTCAATCAATAGAGTTTATCGTGTTATGAAAAAAATTATAATCGAGTCAACAAATAATTAAGCTTGTCGTGTTTTGAAACATAAGATACTTAATTACGTACTTTACACTTGATCAATCATAATTTCAAAATTAAAAAAGGAAGATGTTGTCCGCTTTCGAATATAAAAATTATTGGAATGGGAATATATGTTGACTGCTTCATTGAAAAAGATAAATGTTACTTTCGAGTCAATCAGTAGAATTTATCGTGTTATTGAAAAATTTGTAATCGAGTCAACATTAATAAATTAAGCTTGTCATAGTTTGGAACATATGGAACTTATTTACTTTACACCTGATGGATTAGAATTTCAAAGTTAAAAAAGGAAGATGTTGTCTGCTATTGAATATCGATCAAATTAATGGAATGAGAATGCATGTTTACTGTTACACTAAAAAAGTCAAAGGTTACGTTCGAGTCAATCAATAGAGTTTATCGTGTTATGAAAACAATTATAATCGAGTCAACAAATAAATTAAGCTTGTCGTGTTTTAAAACATAAGATACTTAATTACATACTTTACACCTAATCAATTAGAATTTCAAAGTAAAAAAAGGAAGATGTTGTCCACTTTCGAATATCAAATTATTAGAATGGGAATATATATTGACTGTTACACTGAAAAAGATAGAGGTTACGCTAGGGCTGGAACCGGTTCGATTCCATCCATTATTTTCAGGAACCGGAACCGTTCAATGTACATACGGTTCGGTTCTTTGTATTTTTTGGAGGAACCTGTATGAAACCAAACCGCAACAAATCGGTTCGGTTCTATGGTTTTAACGGTTCCTAAATTCATAAAGAAAAATCAATAAATAGCCTAATTTGGAAGAAAAAGAACAAAAAACTACAAAATAGAAAATTAAATACATTCACAAATCACTCGATCTGCAAGTATCCAACAATCATCGAGTCCTTTTAGTTCAAATATATTACAAATTGCAAGCTAAATAAGTTACGTCAAACAAGTCTTTGAATTTCTTGTTGAATAGAACAACTAAAGGCAGCAATTACAGTCCACAAATTTTTTTGAACCAAAGACTACATATGTACCTCAAAGTTGCATTCTTTTTAAGAAACTAATTTTTAGTAACTTTTATTGCCCTTGCATCATCTGCATTTTTTTTAAGCGTGAGGGTTTTTTGGTGAGAGTGTGAGGGTTGTTGACTAGGTAAATTAACTAGATTTAGCGTTTTGAGATTTTTTTTCTTCATATACTCAATAGTTAGAAATGAATGATCCTCTATACCCATGTCTATAGTACATAATATAGACTTTACAAGACTACCAATAATATATTGACATGTGTTGTTTTCATATTACCGGTTCTTTTCGATTCCTTAAAATTTTGTAACTTAGGAACCAGAACCGAAACCGAAATATTTGCACTTGGAACCTAACCATCAATATTATTTTGTAAAATTCAAAGAACCGAACCGAACCTAGCGGTTCTGATTCGATTCGGTCTGGTTCTTCGTGGAACCAGTCTCACCCCTAGGTTACGCTCGAGTCAATCAGTAGAGTTTATCATGTTATGGAAATATTTGTAATCGAGTCAGCAATTAATAAATTAAGTTTGTCATGTTTTGGAACATACGAAATTTATTTACTTTACAACTTATTGATTATAATTTTAGTTAAAAAAGGAAGATGTTGTTTGTTTTTGAATATCAAATTAATGGAATGAGTTACACAAAAAAAGACGAAGGTCACGTTCGAGTCAATCATCGAAGTATATCGTATTATGAAAAAAATTACGATCGAGTCAACAAATAATTAAGCGTATCTTGTTTTGAAAGATACAACACATATTTACATTACACGTGAATGACGTGATCAATCAAAATAAATTTTAAAATTAAAAAAGGAAGATGTTGTCCGCGCTTTCGAATATGAAATTAATGGAAGTGGAATGTATGTTGCAAAGGGACTTAAAAGTCTTCCTTCAATAAACCATCAAGTAACGTAGAAGTTCTCAATTGTCATTACTAAAGTATAACTTTACACCTCTTTAATCATGTACCAATTATATAAGTGATTCTGTGGTTGTATTCTTGTTGACATGGTCTATATATTGTAGATTTCATGTTTAATATTGAGCCATTTGAGACCCCATTAGAGCATTCCCACCGGGAGCGCACGGCGAGGACGTCCGGGGGGGTGGCCCACCGGTTTGAGGACGTCCGGCCAACGGCGAGCGTGCAGCGGGGGGAAGGAGGAGCGGCGACCCATCGTTGACCCGAGGATCGTCCCGGGCAGCGTCCTCGGCCGAGCACGCGAGGAGAAACGTCCCAGCTGGCGGGACCCACGCCACGTGGGTGACGTCAGCGTGACGTACGGTTTTTTTTTTGTTTTTTACCGAAAAAAAGTGAAAAAGTAAAAAAAAAAAGTAAAAAAAGTAAAAAAAAATGTAAAAAAGTAAAAAAAAAATTGTAATATTTTAACTAAATTATGTACTCTGAAATTTAAAAAAATCATAATAAATAGCTCGGACTTCCGAAAAATTCAAGAAAAATACGGACGAGTTCATATTAATGTCCTCTATAACTTTCGTGAAAAAAATGAGTCCAAAATCATAACTTAAAAAAATGTCAATGAATAGTGATAGGAAGTCCTATTTCTGGCACCGCTGCACGCAAAATAGGAATAGGACTTCCTATTGGAGAGGAATTCCTCAAATGGGTGAGGAATTCCTCAAAATGGGGCTTCCTCACATTCTCCATGGGTGGGAATGCTCTTATACAATAAAGGCTTGTTTTCCTTGTTTGTAGCTAGAATTTTCCTTGGTGATCGATATTATTAGCGACAGACATAAAAACGAGACTAGCTGCATGAAATACATTAATTCGATATTGATCTGGATACAGGCCATGTACACCTTCAAGCTGAATCCAGAGGGTCAATATTGCATGCAACAACTTTCCTATCATCATCATCACTCTTCATTCTCCTTAGTTTGAAAGGAAACGAGCGCGGTGATATGGCCACAGCCGGCTCTTCAGTACTGACTCTGATGAAGCTGTAAGTCCAAGCCCCCAGTAGTGCTCCTATTACCGGTCCTAAACCGTAGATCCAAATTCCTTTGTAGTATGCACTTGCAAGTGCCGGTCCTAGTGTTCTGGCAGGGTTCATGGATCCACCGGATATAGGTCTGAGTATAAATACACATATTTACTTCAGTCTCTCAGTAGATTACATTACTAATATCCCGGAAGAGCACAACTTACATTTAGGTTAGTTTGTTACGTACCCTGCAAAAATTGATGTTATGCATACTGCAGAGCCAACTGCTATGCCTGCTAGCTCTCCAATCTGTTGCCAACAATGAAAATGTTCACGTTAAATAATAAATAATAACTGGAAATCCAGGGTAAGAGAAATTATGGGGAGATAATTTTTTACAGCTTTAGTATCTGTGGCAACGGCGGACGTGATGAACACCATGGAAAATGTCATGACTATCTCTGTGATTAAAGCTTGTATATCTGATCCAGAAGGTGATGTAGTTCCTACATGCTTGATGGGGTGCAATAGGACAGACAGAGTGAATGAGGCAGATATAGATCCAGTTACTTGTGCTACTGCATAAATTGGTACCTGAAAGAAAGAAGTAAACTTGATGTAGGTGACACATGGGAGGAAAGACTTTAATCACCAAAGTGAACAGTGTGTGACATTTCTGGAACTTTTTTTTTTTTGGCAAGGAGACATGACAGAAACCTACATTGCTACAAATTTTCCCTTGTTGTATTTTATTAGTCTTTTTTCTCTTGTGAGGAGAAACATGGTCCCAAATAGGCACACATCAAGTGGCTGGGTGTCACGGTCTCCATGTTGTACGTAGGGCATTTGATAGATTGTTTGATTGTATACTAGTTATTTCCACCACAAGAACACACATTTGATCCGAAACAAAATTAAACCCAAAAAAAATAAAAAATGATACCAACCGTTCATTGGAGGCATGGCATGGGAATCTCAGAATGAAAACTAGGTAGCAAGCAGTACCTGTTTCCATGGAAAATGTCTAACAGCAGCAAATGCTAGAGTGACGGCTGGGTTCATGTGTGCACCAGAGATGTGTCCAACGGCATAGATCATGGACGTTACGATGAGCCCTCCGGCTATGGAAGCTCCGAGCTTCGAGACTTTGTGTTCATCACTCGCTGAAAGAGCAGCTGAACCACAGGTCACAAACACCAACAGAAACGTTGCTATCATCTCTGCCACCACCTATGAAAATCACTGAAACAATGAGACTGGGGAAATATGGAACGTTGTTTATGCATATATAGGACAGAGACAAGTTAGTTAGGTACCTTCCTCAAAAACCCACGAGGGTAATAGTGTTGTGCAGATACTGATGAATTCTGAATATGATACAGGTTAGAACTTTGGGATTTTTGGTGTGTGGCCACTGCGTCTAACTCGTCTATGTCGTTTCTGAGTTCTGAAAGCTTTGTCGGCGCCATTACTAACTCCGTCGGCACGTTATAGAAAACAAAACCTGCAATATCTCCGAATGATATACATGGAATGATGGAAACAAATGAAGCAGGGAAGGATATAGCTAGGTAGCACACACACATGTATATAGTGAAGTTTTCTAGCAAGTTTACCGTTCAGGTTTTCCTCCCACTTATTGATATTGTTTGCGCCTAGATGTTGCGAGGGATTCGAATGCTAGCTAGTATGCTACTATATATTGGTGATGGACTCATGGACAGGGACTGATGTTGTTTGATACTGCTATGAGTCCTATGACTCGTGAGTCATGATAGTGATCGATGCTCTCACATAGAAGAAAATTTCCCACCTTTTTGGTGTGGGAAAGTGGCGAGGTGCCTCTCTTGCCGGTCAGATACAAAGGAACAGTATTAACATATTGAGAGGGGATAGAAATGAAAATGATAGAAAGAATCTACTTAACTTTTAATTCTTGGTAATGAAGGTATGTAATTCTTCAATGGCGCCATTTGGTCCGTTTAGTGTGCAAGATAGGTAGTATCGCAGAGATGATGATAACTATAGGAGTAAAGCGTACTAAACAATGGTAACGTTGGACTTGCCTAAGATACATCTTAACCTTGAGGTTTGGGTTAGCTATCGTATTGTATGTATTCCAAAATTAGTCTACTCTTAGATCACAAGTGTAAGGAGGATTTTTGGTTTTCAAAAAAAAAGTGTAAGGAGGACTTTTGCAATCAATCTTGCCTTACCATCATCATCATCGATATCAACCCGTAACCTCTTTTAGACGAACCATTAGGTTAAGTATGACTATATTTCACATATAAGGTTATTAATATCTTTTATCTTAATTAATATTATTTTTTTATCTATATTTTTTATCTTTCTAATTTTGTCTTTACATATTGACTTTTCTTTCCTCGTCTTCTTCAAAATTTGAGAGAGAGAGAAACAATATGGGACTACTATACTGTAACACAATGTAATACTGTTCTGTAATACAATGTACTACTGTTCTGCAACACAACGTACTACTACTGTCTCTAGTATCACTACTCTAAAACATTCAGGGTATTACTTCAAAACACGATAAGCACTACTGTTATGTAACACAATGTACTACTGCTATCTCTAGTAAGCACTACTCCAAAATATTCAGGGTACTACTTCAAAATATGGTAAGTACTACTGTTTTATAATACAATCTATTAGATCAGACCCTAACAACTTGGTACTACATCAAACTCTAACACAACAGAAAGCACTATACTACTACTTAGACTTTGATGCTTTCGGTTGCCTTTTTCCTGTTCCATAGTCGAACTGAGCGTCTTGGTTCACTGTCTTTCTCTTTTTTCCCTGAACAGCTTTGACCAACAAAGATGGTGACTTCCCTTTACCTTTTTCGGCTACAGCAACATCATTCTGAGACCTCAATTGACGTTTCACTGGTTCTTCCGGCCTATCATATTTTTTTTCCGACCTTAACTCACGTTGCCACCTTATCATGTTTCCTTTTCGACTTGAATTCATGTCTCCGATCACTACCGGTGCTGCTCTGCATCTCATCACCATTATTATAAAAAAGAAAATCAATTTTTCGCAAACAACCAAAGCACACCCATATGTATACACTACTACAGACTAACATACACACTACCACAGATTAACGTAGACACTACTGCATAACAACCAAAACACATCAATCTGTATACACTACTACAGACTAACATACACACTACCACAGACTAACGTAGACACTACTGCGTAACAACCAAAGCACACCAATTGGTATACACTACTATAGACTAGTATATACACTACCACAGACTAACGTAGACACTACTGCGTAACAACAATAGACACTACTCTCCACAAACTTAAACACTACTCCAGACAATAATAGACACTACTGAGATCTAACATACTACTTGCTACAAATTCATATCCAAAAAAAACCACTTTGAAATTGAAGGCATGCGGTTAATCAGTTGACCTCATCGAAAACTTTAAGATTCTGGTTCAAGTGACAAACTGAACTATAATGTTGGACAAAAGAACATTTTAAATTTGACAGAAAATTATAGCAGAATTATAAAAGTTCAGGCCATACAAGTAACAAATAGGGAGGACTAAAATCTTCTACTCACATCATACACATTACTGTCTTCTAACATCAATACTACTACATACTACTACAGACCACCATACATACTACTCACATCATACACACTACTGTCTTCTAACATCAATACTACTACAGACCACAATACATACTACTCACATCTAACATACTACATATTACTCACATCAATTCTACATACTACTACAGACCACATTAAATCCTTTACCTATATGTGTTGCGATTTGTGGCTGCGGGAGACACTTTTTTACGGAGGCTAGGGTTTGTAGCTGCGGGAGGCGCTATTGTTTGCAGCTGTGGGAGGGGCGAAACTCAGAGTTAGACAGAATCAGATGAGAGAGAGAGAGAGAGAGAGAGAGAGAGAGAGAGTTGTACCGATTGAAATTGGAAATTAGGTGGCGGCGAACGTCGGCGAGCTTGGCGGCGGCGGCGTCGCATCAAATGAGGGAGACGAAGGAGCGGTCGAGAGGAGAGTGAAATGCGGAGGAGAGAGGAGGACGACAGAGAGAGAGCTCTGCTAAGGTTTCTCCAAATTTGAGAATTTGGATTCGATTTGTTTTGGTTTGAACTAGAGAGAGAGACTAGGTTTATATATCATCACATTAGCATAAATAGTTTGAACGAGAGAGTTTTTTTTTTTTAAAACCAGGTGACCTTATTTAGGAAAAAATATATTTGGTGACCTTATATAATATAGATGTTATGTAAGTGATCTTATACATAATTTACCCTTAAATGATTAGGGAAGATTCCATACAGCCATACAACTGAAGACGGCTCACACACTAATTAGGCTTTCATTAGACCAGCTTTAGATCAAGTGTGTGTATAGGTCGATGGAACATTAGTTACCAAAAAAAGAAAAGAAAAAAAAAGAGATTAAGCTTTATAGATTTGGCCGATACGGTCTAGAATCTGTTGACGACGAAAGTCAATTGGATGAATGGGCGGTCTATAATCTTTTGATGGATTTGATTAGGGGTGGGCACGGAATGGGTCGGGTCAATTTTTATTCGTCTCTATCCCTATCCCGAATGAGACGGGTCGGGATGAGATTAAGTATTTTAAAAGTCCGTCCCGGTCGTCCCGAAACCTAAACGGGACGGGATGGGACGAGACGGGATGGGTCTAATTTTGGGTCCAATTTAAAATAAACATTTAATAGAGTATTAAACAACAAAAACTCGAATGAGATTAAACAAACCAAATTTCAGGTTCAATATAAGATAAATAGAGCTTGATAAGACTTAAAAGTCTACAATTACACAAAATAATACCGTTTTACTTAATGGTTAATTAGAAGAAGTAAAACTAATAGCAGTTTTATTTCATGTTTAATTGATACATTTAATTTATACTATTTTGATCGTTAGAAGGTAATTTTTTTTTTGTTGAATAATGTTATTGGTTTGATAATTTAATATGTCAACTCGTAATAAAATAAATAATAAAATAGACAAAATATATTATGCGGAATGTGACGGGTCTATTGAGATTTCAAAATCAAGACTCGATCTCATCCCTAAAATATTGGATGGATCGGGACGGGACGGAATAGTGAAAATTTTATTTTTCATCTCATCGATATCCCGTTCTGAGCGGGATCAGAATGGAATCGAATTGGGTTCAGAATTTGCAGGATTCGTGTCCACCCCTAGATTTGATCGATTGAATGTGGTTGTGAGTGAGTCTTATAGATTGGGCTGGTTCCCAAATTTGACATTTGTTTCGATCTTTAGGCCCACAACACATGGATTAGTCCACTGAGGAACTACATGCTTACTCGATCATGACCAACTTTTTACCTGTATACCATCGAACCAACATTAGCATCTGGTTACTTGGATAAACAGCTTGACGATGAGAGAGTACGATTGTACGAAGTTAACTTTCTTTAAAACTAACGATGAAGCCTGCATAAGGACTCTCAATAAGCAGCTGAAGAGTCTGTCATTTATGTGTAATTTGGTAATGCAGCACAGCTTGATGTTGAGCAAATGGAGGAACTGGCTTGTGTTCTGAGGGGTGAGGAGCAGCAGTAGCAAGTACTAGTGGGTGGTTAGATTATCCCAAGCAGATAAACATTCAAAAGGCTTTACAGTGTAGATATTGGCTTATGAGGTTTTGGCTTATGAGGCTGTTGGGTGCTCCATTACCCATTGTGGGTGGAACTCAAACTTCGGAGGCTTTATGTTTGGCGGTTCCATTAATGGTAATGCCGCAATAGACTGACCAAAGCACCAGTGCCAAGTATATTAGGGATCTGTGGTAAATAGGGATTAAAGATCGATCAATCCGATGTGAAAAGGATTGCATGGCAAGAACATTGTATAAGTGAGATCATGGAAGGTGAGGCAGGAAAGGTATAGAGAAATTCTAGGAAATTGAAAGATTTAGCAATACTGGTTAGGCTCTAAAATGATGCTTAAGAGTCGTCATGACTCGAATCCATTTGAAATATATCATGCTTTGGTACTTTTCCATGTTGTCTAATGTACTATTGAGGCCATTTCATTGACGATTCCATTAGTTTGGCTTTAGTGGCTTTTGATAGGGTGAATCATCATCTAAATATCTAAACAAATCATAGGCAAACTTAGCCGTCCAAATACTCAGAGAGATATTAGGTTTAGATATTATCTTTATCTTTGTAATCGGTATTACGTCGTAATCTCACCCCTATTAATAGGGAGTTATCAATAAAAGATGAAAGAAGTACGTCATTTTCATTTCACAATTTACTTCAACACATAATGATTTGTTTAGATATTTTCGATGATGATTTGCCCTAACAAAAGCCACTAAAGCCAAACTAATGGAATCCCTTAGTTATCTAGCTAAGTCATCCTTGATTAAGGCACACTGAAGTATATTCACTTTAACAATATGGAAAATTTGTACAATCAAACTTGGTATCAGAAGTGGTAACATCGAATATCGAAGATTTATCACTATGGACATAGCTTATTTTCTGCCATTTAAATTACACTTCAAATGAATTTTGACTTCTGTTGTATAACTAAATCTTATTATGGTCATGTTCCCATCAAGTTAGACGACATAACTTTTTTATCTAGCATCTGAGTTACTTTTTAATGTCTGATATCTTATGTCTCTGAACTCATTTGGCTACTAGATTTGGTCATTTTGCTATAGACCAAAGTTTGTAAAAATTTGAAATTTTTGGCCACATGAATTGGCCTTGGTGTATACTGGTTGCCCCTTAGTTTTGCTTGAAGAGAGAGCCTCACTTATAGGTTGCGAGTGAATGCAAAACTAAGTAGTTGAGTTTGCGAGTTCCTCGTATTCCCAAACTGGTTGTCTATACTTCTTTAGAAACCTGTCATTAATAGGATTACGATGCGCTGTTCTATCTATGTCTCGCAGTTGAAAATCACCTTTGCCTTTGATTTTGTCAATCACAAAGGATTCTTCCCACTTTTCAGACGATTTACCACGTTCTTCTTGTTTCTCACCAGGAGGCAGAATTATTTTCCATACTAACTTTCCTTCTGCGAAACTTAGTCCTCTGGTGCGACAATCGTAGATGCGAGCTACATTCTTCTTTTCAGCGATTAAGTTGTTTAGAGCTTCAGTGCGTTTTTCATCTAAGTCTTCAAGCTTCTGCCACATTGCCTGAACATAATCTTCACCAACTAATTGATGTTGATCCATGACTCGCATAGACTGAACATTGATTTTCAAAGGTAACACTGCGTCACGATCAAACATTAAGGGATACAGAGTAGTGCCCGTTGGACTACGCTTGGAAATCTTCTAGGCCTAAAGTGTATTGAATAGTTCTTCATGCCATAAATGTGGGTTGTCTGCGATTATTCGCTTAAACACCTGTCTTAGATCATCAACATGATCGGTTCTTTTTGGACTTAACCACTATATCATTGATGTACACTTCCATTGTGACTTCTGAAAGGTCATAGAAGCTGTAGTACATGGTTCGCTGATACGTTGCTCCTGCATTCTTCAGCCCAAATGACATGTTAACACATTCAAATACTCCTAGTACTCTTGGGCATCTAAACACACAGTCTTGTGTCGATCTGCCTCGGCGACTGGAATTTGATGATATCCTACTGTGTCATCCATGAATGATAGCATCTCATACCTTGCTAGTGAATCTACTAGTAAGTCTGCCACTGGCATAGGTTACGCGTCCTTACGAGTGGCTTGGTTTAAATCCTTGTAATCCACACAGACCTGAATCTTACCATTTTTCTTTCGCACTGGGAGTATGTTGGATATCCATTCTATGTATTTAGCCAGTTGGATGACTCCAAACTTTAACATTTTTTCCATCTCTTCTTTCACGAGCATCGCTGTTTCTACGTTCATCCTTCGCATCTGCTGCTGAACTAGTTTTTTCCTTTCCATTATTAGTAGTTTATGCACCACTAACTCTAGAGAGAGTCCTGGCTTATCTTCAAAATTTTCAGCAAAGCAATCCTTATACTCAAGTAACAAATCAATGAGCCTCTTTCTTTCCATAGGCTCCAAGAAAGTACTAATGGCTATTTCTATTGGCTCAATCGCTGTTCCCAAATTAATCTTTTCAGTGGGGTCCTTGACTTTAGGTAGAGTATCATCCAATGTTGTTGGTACTAGATGAATGACATCCTTCTCTTCTATAATTCCTTGTTGTACATCTTCATTTATGTAATCTTCCGATGCTACTATGGGAAGACAATCATAAGTTTGTTTCTCTATCATATACGTTTGCAACCTCGCACATAGAGAAGCACAAGCCTTTGATTCTGATTCCTTGGAAGGTCGTATCATTGATAGCTAGATGAGGCTAACTCAAGGAAGTATGAACGTGCCTTATCTTCTTTAGCTTGCATTATCCCCCATTGAGCTAGTTTAGAGGTCGTTACTCCAACATGTCGACCTTTGTTGTCGACGCTACACACCTCCAATTGTCTCAAGGTCCCATTGTAATTATTGACATCCAAAGCATTTGCAGACACAGAGTATGGTCTAGGATATGCATTGATCAAGTGTGATTCCAATGTCTCCATGTCCCAAAGCAGAAGCTGTTGATGAAGTGATGAAGGAACGCAGTAGCTTCTGTGTATCCAATCCCATCCCTTTCCAGAATCGGACTGTAGGGTGCGTTGCAATCTATCACAAAGAAAGTATGAGTGGCTACTACTGGACTAACTTTGACTTCTACAAACAACAAGCCAAGAGTCTATGATATCATTCTTGCAAAGTTCTTGATAATCATGGAGGTAGCTTATATAGAGGACCTAGGAATCCCAAGCAAAGTCATTGCCCGAGTAGTCAAGATGTTCACTGCTTCTCCGGTGCCAACCATGATCTTGCTGAGCTAGATGCCCCCATGCTCATTATAATGTAAAGTGATCTCATGTGTGATGCCATAGTCGCAGTGGGTTTGGAGAACATCATGTATGATTTTCGCAATGCTGAGTCAACCACTGGCCTAGTTCCTTCCTTCTCCTCTTGCTCGGTGAGGATTACCCCTTTAACAGTTTTACTCATTGAAGCCACTTGTTTGGCTTATACTGCTTTTGCAAATCGAGCTGGTAGCATATACACCATTCCAGCGTGCATGTCTTATGTATATTCATCCTCTAGCACGTCATCTTCCTCATAGTCCACCAACTGCTCATCATTCTTGTTTTCAACTACTTCACTAATAGATGAAATAGTTGGTGCAACTTCTGGTTCTGCTATCACAACCTAAAACTTGTCCTTCTAAATTAAGTGAATCTCAAATTTAGGTCCTTTCGGTATCTCTCTAGGTGAGATTTTCTTCTCTTCGTTGGTTTCAACATTAGTAATTTTCTTCTGTTATTATTCAATAATCAAGGATTTAGGACGCCATCTAAACACTGGTTTCTTGCTAGGTTCAGTAACTAGCTTTGCTTTCTTTTGAATTTGTTATAGTGCTGATTTTCTTACTGGAGCCTCATCCATCTTAATCACTTTCCTTTGTCACTTTGGAGTCCATTGCATGTCAGATGTTGGCTCTACCTCATTAATTCTAGAGAAAACACTTGGCCGCGCTGCTCTGACCTTTGGCTTATCAGAATTTCTATCGAATTCAATCATTGGATTTGCAGCGAGCCTATTCATTCTATTTTGGATCTGCTCTAGCGATTATATCAAATGGTCTGGCTTAATCAATCATTTATCTAATGCCTCCCGAGTTCTTTTTGCTGAACCAAATTGTCTCTGCGGCTTTCGCTTCCTGGTATGAGTGATCTCAACAGTTTTTCCTCCTGTTTTCATGTACCAAACATCCTTTTTGATAATGAATATGCTTGCTGGAGGAATGTAAGGTTTAGCAGTTTCCTTCGTTTCTCACTGCACGTCTCTAGCCGGCTCCTACTTCTTCTCAGCTTCTCGCAGCTTCCTATATAGGTTTGAGTCCTTTGTAACTTTCTTGTTTTCTCTAGGACTAGCTGGCTGATAATTCTCAGAAGGAGACTTGATCTGTGGGCCTGCTCATATGGCTTCAAAGAATTCATCGTATGTCATCTTCAAACCGCATTATGCTTTGCAGCGTGTGCAAAGGACCACAAGGGTTGCTTCAGGCATAACTTCTTAATGTTTTCCCTTCTAGTCATCTACCTTCTTACTACTGGATGCAGTTACTTCAATAGTAGACTTGAGGTCTAAAGTTTTTTTCTTCTTTGCTTCACCTATCCATGATACTTCCAAAGTTCCAACCATAAAGGATCCTACACTGGTATCTTTCTCGCAGACATCAGGTACCACAATTTCTCCTTTGTCGATCCATTGTTGAATTTGTCCTTGAAGTTCCTTGCATTGATTAGTATCATGTGTCTAGTCGTGGTGTAATTTACAATACGAATTGGTATTTTCTCTACGCATATCTGGTGCTGGACCAAAGGGTGCCACGTCGATGTCTTCTTTGATCAGGTCATCCATAATTTCTGTGGCCTTGTAACCATGGAAAGTATTCGCAGTTCTTGGCATGGAAATTTCTATGGTGCTTACTACATTCTCTGCAAATAGCTGGTGATCTAATAAACCAATCTGAGGTACTGCATCTGCTGCAATTCTCCCTTCATTGATCCACTTTTGGATTTGATCTTTCAGCTTCACACAATCCTTGGTCGTGTGGTTTCATGTATTATGGAACTTGCAATATTTTCCCCCCTTTACCTGTTCACCTATTGGGTATGCACCAAAGTCTATCTTGGTCAACTTCTTCTCAATCAAGTCATCCAGGATCTCATGTGTTGCATTCGCATCGTAGGTATATGACTCAAACTTTGGCTTGGTGAATGCACTTGTCAATACTCACACTTAACCCTTGGTGGGAGTTACTTTCTTGGACTTGACTAGATTCTTGGCTGTTAATTCTACTCCAGCCATTGTTGTATCTTCAAATTCAGACTCATCAAACTCCTCTTCTTGATAGGCCGTTGCGATTATTTTATGACGCTCCCCGTGATATGGTATCTTTGCAGAGTATGTTCCCCTAGACGCGTTGCGTCATTTGTCAGCTTTCTGGTACGTTGCATGAGTCTGTGCCACTACTTCTATGAGTGCATTCAAGGAAGTAAACTTCATGTCAACATACTTAATATGCAGTCGTTCTTCTAAGCCTCCAACTGCGATATCCACAAGTTCCTCCATAGTATATAAAGTTTTACTCTTGGTATACGTTGTTCTGAACCTGTGTAGGTATACAACTGGAGACTCACTAGGCATCTGAGCTATTTGACACAACTTCCCTAGTTTGACTGTAGGCTCTGCTCCACCAAAATGAACAATCTCTCCATCATTTCCCAGTTGAGTACAAAAGCTTGCAATAGATTTATTACCAATGCAGTGCAGCCCCTGATAGTGATGATGCAAAAACCTTGAGTTTGAACTCGCTAAGACTTCCCCATGGGCCATATTGAGCTCTGAATCATGCCATGTGTGTGGCAGCTGGTCCTGATCCTTCCCCACTGAACTGAGTAAAGGAAATAGGTATGTAACCTTTTGGCCACTTCCAATTACGTGGTGGCGGAGGAAGATGATCGCTATAGATGGTAGACATCCTGGTTGTAGCAGGCAGCCTTTGTGCGATGATCCAATTAATTCGTTCTTCCAGCTCGTACTCTGGATTTGGTGGTGGATGAGCATCTTGATGTTGAGGTTCTTCATCTTCCTTTTGCTTCTCCTCCTCGTGGAATTGTGGAATCGGCTCTTCATCCAACTTTGTTGTTATAGCCACGAGGCTTTTAGTCATAGTTTTAGTTAGATCTGTGAGAGAGTTTTATAGATTATCAAACTTCGTATTATATTTTTATCGATCCCTTTTGATAGTTGCATATTTATACAACGTTTATGTGCTTAACCGAACCTTATTTAGCTCTTTTGTTATGTTTTTAAGTAATTTAACATTATTATTTGTTCTTAGGTATGTTGGAGATAAATGAAGAAAAAGAGATTAAATATATAATGTGGCTTGGCGAGGAAACCGTGGCGAGAAGGTTTTGTCCTTGGCGAGCCTCGCGACAGAGAAGCCCTTCTGCAAGTTGATTTGGCTAGCACGTGAACAACAAGAGGATGATTAGCTATTGCTAATTATAAATTATTATATTTGGCTGTGTGTGGACTTGGTCCTTTGTGTGCAGCTTGGCGAGGAACAGAGAGAGAGAAAGTGGGGCTTGGAATGAGAAGTTTGCAAGTGGATTCTTATATATATATTTTTATATATTTGGATTGGAAACTTGGCATGCGAGCAAGAAGAGCTTAATTAAGCAAGCTAATTAATGACTTATATATATGGCTTGGCGAAGTTGCTCGCAATGAGAAGGTGAGAAGAAGAATCCTAATATAATAATGAGATTATGAAGAGATGGGCTTGAGTTGGATTCTTGCACGTGGGTTGCTAGCTAGGTTAATTAACCTAGCTAGTTTGGAACATATAAATAGCTAGCAAGTGTACGTACGCAGGGACGGACGTAACGGGGGACGACGGACGTAACGGGGAGTAAGAGCAAGGAAGCTGCAAGTTTCTCTTTCATCCGTTTGTATCAATTTCTTTCATGGATTATTTTAGTTTAATTTCTGATTCCATGAGGAGCTAAACTCCATTGTTAAGGGGCTATTTTGAAGCCCCGTTCATGATATCTAGATTGCTTATGCACGTTAACTAAGTTTTGTTTTTGTTATTTGAATGAGGTTTCTTTGTTATTTATACGGTGATGATTCTTGATTATGTATGCTTTGAGTGCACGCTTAGTATGCCTGTTTAGGAATCTAATTCTAAGAAAATTGATGGCTATTGGTGATTATTACCTTCCTCAAGTTTCAATAATAGAACCCATACATGCTTGGTATAAGAAACCCTAGGTCTAGTAAGACACGATCGTAGTGTACTTATGAAGCCTTGTAGATTCTCAAACCCTTTCTAAATCTTAATGCTTTTCTCTTAGTAAATTCGAGTCCGTGACTTCGGGTTTTTTGAGGGATAGACAATATTGATAAGCAGACCTTCAATGTTGTAAACATAAGGATCGGGTAATAGGTTGTGTTCACAGCTCGGGGCCTTCCTGGGAATCTTTCATTCATAACATTTGCATTATTTAGTTAAGCATTTTTCGTCTAGATGGATTGACGGTGGTGGATAACACTTCCCTTAACCCATTTTATCATTGATTGTGAGTTTTACTTATACTCTGTTTTCTGTTTCAGTTTAGTAGTCTGTTTTGCATAATTTTGTTCGCCAACCAAACAAACTCCGATCGCATCGAAATTTCGCGTGGAAGTTCTCCAGTGTGTCTTTAGTGTCCAGTGTTAATTTCGTAATTTTAGGTTGAGTCTAGCTATTTTAATTAATTACGTTAGTGTCCAGTGGTCGAGTCTGTCAGATTTCTGACTTTCGCATCTGTTTGTAGTTTAGAGTATTGAGTCTCATCTTTCCCTGTGGATTGACCCCTATACTATTGTACTGCATTGACAAGCATATTGAGATCATTATAGGGTAATTTTGAGGGTGGTTAAACACCGATCACCTTTGCATAGAGGCCCGCATAGCTTCCACTTTTGATGTAAACCGAACTACTGATTGTTCACTTTCGGTGACTGTTTGGACGATGTGTTTTAGCTGACCATCAATGTGGTGATCTCGCTCCATGACATAGTCACAGTAAGGCGCTGAATCAAAAGCCTTGATCTCGGCTGCTGACTTTGGTTTGAAAGTCATCGTTGTACCAAACCTACGAACGACTTCCTTACTGCTTAGGCCCCGACAACTAATTGAGCTGTGTTTCTGAAACTTAAGTGACGGGTGTTTGCGGCAGCTAATAAATGTTTTCTTATATTTATTCTCTATAATTGGTTTTTAGAGACACCAAACCTGAGTCCCATTTGGCGTCCCAAAATGTTTGGCTTGATTTTCTCCAACCAGGTCTCTGTGACTAGAAAATCACAAACTGTCACTTTAAGTAGTATTGTACGTGCTTGGCGTGTTACTGCCGAGGGCAGAATGTAGTTGTTGTAGTGCGCCGCGTAGTCTTTGCTTCCTTGCAAGCGATTGGATCGAGGAGAGCACCAACTTCGTTTGTTGAGTCTTACTTGTCTAAGTTGTTTTAAGACTTAGGTTATGTGTCTCTTCGTTGAGACACAAAAGAATCAATACTTTATATGCAGTGCGAGTATAAAGTAGAGCAATCTTTTAGGGTGAGTGTTGAGAACACTGGGGTGACTTCTTGAATCCTTGGAATCTCCACGCTCTGTCGGGTGAAGCAGACTCCTCCAATCGTCGTCGTCGTTGGGCTACTAGAGTGAACATTTGAATCTCCATGCTCTATCAGGTGAACCATATTCTGAGTTCGCTGTCGCTGGTTGTTTAGTCGCTGTGAGAGAGTATGAATTGCTTGTATGAAAATTCGTATATGTGTGTAGAGGTCTATTTATAGAGGCTGCATTGATTTGCCTATTTATAAAGGTTGGTGAGCTCTCTTTTTGTATTGCTTAAGGAAACATTCAGGATTAGGAAACAAGAAGATTATCTCGTCCCTCTCCCTGACTCGCTTAGGAATCTCGCATGCAAATCCATCTTTCCAGATTCACAACGTTCTTGGACCGCATGTATCGACCCATTTAGTTTTCTGGCCCAATATATGTAATAAAGTATTTAAGTTTATTTTGGGCCTAAACAAATGGTAAATAGGAGAAATTTCACCACCAGAGTTTGAACCTTTACAAATTTCTCAATGATGCCCACACTTTGAACTATGAAAGTGATGCCCAAAGTTTAAAAATCGTATCAACATGATGCCTCAAGCCATTTTTCATAACATAACAATTTATGTCGTTGGCGTGACAATTTCTTTTTATCAAAACTGAGGGGGAAATACACTAATACCCTTATTATTATTATTTGTAATTTTTTGTTCCCCCCTCCTCTCTCTCTCTCTCTCTCTCTCTCTCTCTCTCTCTCTCTCTCTCCTCTCTCCCTCGATTGAAAGGCAGTAGCAGCTTACCTCCTCCCAGCGCATCTGCCATCATCCTCGACAACTTCGAGTTTCGTCGACCGTACCTCCGCCGTCTTCCACTTGCTTGCGCCTCCCTACCGCGGCTCTGCCTCACACATCGCACCCTTGTCTGCACGGAGCATCTAGTTTGCAAACTGTCGCCTCAAACTCGTAAGCCACTGTCACAACCTCAAACTCGGCACCCGCACCATCTTTTTGTCGGTGCACCAAGCTTGATGTTGCCTCCATAAGAATATGCTTCCTGTCCTTCACCTTGGCTTGCTCCAAGTACAATCGGGTCTCACTTCTCGATCTCTCTCTCACTGTGGTCGAGCTTGAAATCAATTTTTGAGCCCGCCTCCGCCACACCGCTCCTCCAACTCCCCGAACCCAAATCAAAAACCACGACCAAACTCGAACCTAGAAAACCTCAATAATAATCTACCATACGATTTTCTCCAACCCTCTTCTGTTCACCACCAAATGAACAACGACAACAAGAAGCGGCGTCGTAAGAGAATCATCGCCGACGATGATGTCATCATCGTTGGCCCGCCCAAAAATCAAGGTAAGACAAGAAACCTTAAAGACATCATCACCACGCTGTCGCTTCTCGAAGAGCAAGAGAAGCGCAAGCCTGTAATAAATGACTACAACGACGGAAATGGCGAGTCATTTTTGGAGTAGAAGAGCCACCACAATCACAAAACCAAGGCGGCCATGATAGACTTATACTCCAATTTGCAAGGCTACTTTTGCGGGTTGGGTCAGCAGCACCCGTGGCTTTGGGTCAAGGGCAGATCGAAAGCATGGTGGGACCAGTGTAATTAGCCGAACCTTCCGAAAGAGGAGTTCAAAAAAGAGTTCCGGATGATAGCTCTGTGCATGAGCTTATAATTAGAGAGAAAAAACTATGGAGTATATTAATCTGTGGTTCTTAGCTTACAGAAGAAGACAAGCTCAATAGCTTTTATACATAAATGAAGGAATAACAAATCGTACAGAAGAGCTACATGTGTCCTACATCTAATGGATTTTATCTAACAGAAATGGATATCCTGGCATTGTTGTCATTAATGATCTTTATTTCACACCCCTCCTCAACTTGATGGGTGGGGGAGTAATCATCAAGCTGTGACACAAATAGTTATGCTGTGGTGAGCATAATCCTTTGATAAATAAGTCTGCAAGCTGTTCTTTTGAAGAGACAAATCGAAGCCTTAAAAAACCTGCTTTAACTTAATTTCAAGTGAAATGAACATCAACTTCAACTTGCTTTAATTTTGAATGGTGAATGGTATTTTTGGCTAAGGCAAGAGCAGAGATGTTATCACAATACCGTGTAGGCACTGAAGCAAGATCAATGTGCATATCTTTCAACATGTTCTTCATCCACATGAGTTCTGAAGTGGTGTCAGCCATGCTTTTGTATTCAGCTTTAGTGGAGGACCTTGATACGACATTTTATTTCTTACTACACCAAGATATGTGGCTGCTATTAAGTAACACAACGAAACCTATTGTAGATTTCCTGTCATTAGGATCTCCAGCCCAATCTGCATCACAGTAGGCTTGAAAATCAAATTGTAAATGAATTGAGCTTCTGGAACCTCTTTTAAGAAATATTCCAAACTGTATTGTGCCCTTAACATACTTAATGATCCTTTTGGCAGCAAGAAAATGATCTTCAATTGGTCTGTGTAGGAATTGACACACAGAATTCATTCCAAATGTAATATCAGGTCATGTAAATGTTAAGTATTGAAGACATCCCACTATACTTCTGAAGTGAGTTAGCTCAGTAGAGTTCAGTGGTTTGCCAACATCTTCATGTAGCTTTATTCCACACTAACAAGGAGTAATATGAGCATGACATGCATCCAATCCAGCCTTGTGAATAAGATCTTGAGCATAGTTTTGCTGAGATAAGAATATCCCAGATTCTCTGTAGCTAATCTCTAAGCCAAGAAAGAAGTGCAGTGGACCTAAGTCTTTCATTTCAAACTCATGTTAAAGAGCTGTCTTAATATTGGAAATCAGATCTTCATTATTACCAGTGAGGATGATATCATCCACATACAACAACAAATACACTTTAGACACACCAAACGCGTAGACAAAGAGAGAAGGATCAACATTGGAACTTGTGAATCTAAGATAAGGTAGAAAATTGGTAAACCTTTCATTCCAGGCCCTTGGAGCTTGTTTAAGACTATATAAGGATTTGTGTAGTCTGTATATATGAGAAGAAGGGACATTTGGATCCTCAAAACCACATGGTTGAGCCATATAGACTTCCTCATTTAGAATGCCATGAAGAAAGGCATTCTTACATCCATTTGATGTAAACACCATCCATAATGAGATGCAATTCCAAGCATAATTCTGACAGTAGTATGTATAACTACAGGTGAGAATGATTCATCATAATCGACCACATACTCTTGCCTAAAGCCCCTAGCAACCAACCTAACTTTATGTCTAGCAACAATGCCATCAGCATTTTTCTTGATTTTGAAAATCCATTTACAAGAGACTACGTTCTTGTTTTGAGGGAGAGGCACTAAACTCCAGGTTTTTTGATGCATTAGTGCTTCATATTCTTCTTTCATGGCCTGAAGCCACACATGAACTTGCATTGCAGCTTTGTAATTTGCAGGTTCTGTGTGAATTGGATCTTTATCTGAGGATGACATGATGGAAAGAAAGCATTTTGGTTTAAGAATTCCACGTTTTCTTCTTGTAAGCATGGAATAACCATTAGCAGATGAGTTAGTGAGACCACTCATTGGATGCAAGACATTTGTGTTAGACATATGACTGTTCATTTTGGAAGAAGCACACTCCAACATAACTGAAATACCAGTTCTAGGAGTAGAAGTAACTTTAAGAGAACCCTCATTCTCATCAAATGAGATTTGAGTATGAGAAGCAGGATCAAACGCACGTGAAGTAGAAGAAGAGGTTCCTGAGCTAGACTGCAAAATTGAATTGTCTGGAGTATGAACAGTATGCTGAATATCATTAGCTGTATTAGTAACAGTAGTAGTAACACATATAGGAGTAGATTGAATAATTGCAGATGGTACAATTGAAGACTGCAAATTTTCAGAACATTTTTGGTTAGAGTTTAGTAGCTTCTGCTTGAGCTTAGTGAAGGGGAATTTGTCTTCATTAAAGAATACATGCCTGGATATTACGAACCTCTTGTCAATAGAATTGAAATAGATGAAACCTTTAAAACCTGATGCAAAGCCTAAAAATACACACTGCACCATCTCAGGTTGGAGCTTATTGACCCTAATATTGGGACTTAAAAGAGGATAACAAGCACAACCAAAGACTTTTAGAGAACTGAGATTAGGAAGCTTGTTGTATAATCTCTCAAAAAGAGATTGGATCTGAAGAACAAATGAGAGAATTCTATTGATCAAATAAGTGGCTAAAGCACTAGCATAATACCAGAATGAAGAGGGAATATAAGCAGTTTCTAACATTGTGACTGCAGTTTCCCTTATATGCCTGTTTTTCCTTTCACAAATTCTATTTTGTTCAGGAGTATAAGAATAAGAGAGCTGATGATTGATACCCTTTCCAGCTAGAAATTCTTTAAATACATTACTAATTTATTCACCTCCACCATCACTTCTGAAATTTTTGATAACAACAGAGAACTCAGTATGCACAAATGCAGTAAAAGATTTGAATAGTCCAAACACCTCACTTTTGTATTTCATTGGGGAAATCCAAGTGTATCTCGTGAAATCATCTACAAACAGTACAAAATACTTGTGAACATCTATAGATGAGTATTGAGCAGGTCCCCATACATCACTATGCATTAACTCAAAAGGAGTACTACTCACAGACATAGACACAGGAAACAGCATCTTATGTAATTTTCCTAATAGACATGGCTCACATACTAAGCCAACAGTATCATCTTGACTTGTAATTTCATGCTTGGTAAGAATGAGTTTGACAACTTCATTAGTAGGATGACCAAAACGCCTGTGCCATAGTGAGTGCTTGATTCTCTGACTAATAAAAGCAGCTGAGGAAGAGGAAGAGATTGCTTCAGACATGTCAATGAGTCCAGAGTGCTGTAGTTGACATAGTAATGACTCTTCTTGTTTCAACTTAGCGGCTTTATTCTTTACTACATCTACTAGTGATAACTTTCCAGAATGATGATGATATTCTCCTGGATCAATTAGAGGTTTATTCTTGTTGGATATTGTGAAAGGCAGTGGATAGAGACCCTTCTTACAGAGGCCTTGGTAGAGTATCTGACCTTTCACCTTGTTCTGTACTACAATCATAAGATCATCGAGCCATACACGACATCTATTATCCTTACACAATTGATATATGGATAATAATTGTGCAGCTAAACTAGGTATTAAAAGCACTTTACTAAGATTCAATTGACCAAGAGACACATCACCAGTATGAGTAATGTTAAGACAAGCACAATTACTAACTTTCACTGAGTTAGATGAATTGAATGGTGTCACATTGCTCTGAAGCTTCATTTCACTAGTCATGTGATTGGTAGCTTCGCTATCAGCAAGCCAGAAGGAAGATGATGAAGATGAGATATCAGATGTGGATGCCATCATAGCTTACATAGCTTGATTGAGTGCCATGTTAGCCTTGTTAAGCACCTGAGCTCCTTGATCTGTGGAGCCAGACATATTTAAGTTGCCATTTATTGGTGTAGATGTACCAGATGCATGAGAAGAACCATTGTTGTTATGTTGAGACCTATCAATGGTATGATGTTCCTTCCCACAGTAGATACAAGAGCTGTGAGAAGCTTGATCAGAGACATGATTTGCAATGAAGTTCTGAAAGACATGAAAATTCTTAGCTACATGACCCTGATTGCCACACAACTGACATGTAACAGATTCAGACTGAGAGCTGAGAGCCCTTGAGTTTGAATAGTTGCCCCTGAAGTTGTTGGATGACTTATTGCCATTGAGAGAAGAGTTGCCATTCTGAAATGGTTTAGTGTTGTGGCCAGCAAATAATGCAACAAGAACATTGGCAGCGTGAGTAGCAAAATCATTGTCCTCAAAATTACCTAAGTCAGAGGTGTTCTGCTGAACATTCATTGTAGTGAGAGGACCAACAGATCCAGTGCTTTCTTCTTCATCTTTAGCAAGATCAGCTTCAGCAGCTTGAAGTATAACTTTAAGTTCATCCAAAGAGGCATTCTCACAATTCTGGTGCACTATTACCTTAGTAGCATTGTACTCTTTAGGTAAACTAGCTAGGATTTGAACAACTACATCCTCATCGTCAACAAGTGAGCCAACAAGTTCTAATGAATCTCTAGCCTCCTTAATTCTCTCCAAATAAATTTCAATTGAGTCTTGACCCTTTTTGATCCTCTGAAAGTTAGCTTTCAACTGTAAGATATTCCTTTTGCTAGATGCAGCAAACTTGTTCATAAGTCCAGTCCACATTTTAGCAGATGTTTTGGATCCTACTACACACTTAGTGGCACTGAGGCTTAGAGTTTGACCTAACATATTTAGGATGCTTGTGTCTTGGATTTTCCAGGCAGAGTAAGTAGGGTTACATGTAACACTTCCATCAAAACCAACAATTTTATGAGCAGGACATGGAATTGATCCATCCACATAGCCAAACAGGTTTTGACATTGAAGAAAACTCTCAATACGAAACACCCAAGTAGGGTAGTTTGTGGAGTCAAGCACACTATTAGGCAGATACATTGTAGTATGTATAGTAAATGATGAAGATGCCACGATCAAACTAGAGGAAACAACTTAGGATTTTTAGAACACAAGTGAGATCTAAACCGAATAGACCCAAATCATATCGGATTCACACAATTCACACAATCGAGTACTCAGCAAGGAAAACCAAAGCTTCAATTACACATATCCAGCTCAAACAACACAATATCACAATCTCGAGTAAAATTGGAAGCTCAACAAATCCAAATCTGATAAGAATTGTACCTAGCTGAAGTAGCGCGAAAGCAGAAAAACACAGTGGAGATGACGATTCTGGTAGGGCTGGGCATGGGACGGGATGGGACAGGATTGAGGTCATCCCACATCCCATCTCGGTTGTTACACATGGGACGGGATCGGGACGGGCCTTACATTTTTGAGAGTAAATCCCGCCGGGCTCAATTCTAGATAGGACAAGACGGGATCGAGATGGGACGGGCCCAATCCCGCCACAAAATTGGAAACAAAAAAGAAGAAAAACCTGCTTACATTCATAAATCACAACCTGCATATATGATCTGATTACAATTACACAACTTGCTCACATTCATAAGTCACAATCCATAACCTAATAATATTAAACATAACAAGAATAACATCCATAATTTGTTACACAAGTTCACATATCATAAGTTTAACAAAAAAGGAAGAAAATTAAAAACATAGCAATACAAAATTGAAATCAACGGTCAATATCAATTTTAATTTATATACGGGACGGGACGGGAAATTTCAGTCCCACGTCTCGTCCCGTTGTTTTTCTTACGGGACGGAACAGGACGGGATGGACATTTTTGGTTTCAAATCCTGCCGGGATCGGGACGGGACCGAAATTTGCGGGATTTGTGCACAGTCTTAGATTCTGGGATTCACAAGACCTCAGGATCATAAAACCTGCAGCGATGAAACCATGATATATAGCTGTGTGTATGAGCTTAGAATTAGAGAGAAAAAGCTATGGAGTATATTGATTTGTGGTTCTTAGCTTATAGAAGAAGACAAACTCAATAGCTTTTATACATATATGAAGGAATAACTGATCATACAGAAGAGCTGCACGTGTCCTACATCTAATGGATTTCATCTCACAAAAATGGACAGCCTGACATTGCTGTCATTAGTGATCTTTACTTCACACCGAATGGGGAAAGCAACGTTCGATTTGATCTACGAGGAGCTCAATTTGGCGATAGCCAAAGAGGACACGACTCTCCGTAACGCGATTCAAGTTTGGCATAGAGTCGCGGTTTTCTTATGGAGGCTAGCCACGGATGACCCGCTCCGGCTGGTTTCGAAGCGGTTCGGGTTGGGGATCCCCACGTGTCAAAAAATACGAAGTGTGTTCAGCAATCATAACTGTGTTGATAGAGAAAGAGAAGAGAGAGAAAATGAAATAAAAAAATATTAAGGGTATTAATGTCTTTTTTTTAGTTTTGATAAAAAAAAATTGTCACGTCAGCGATATAAACGATTTTATTATGAAAAATGACTCGAGACATCATGTTGATATAATTTTGAAAATTTGAGCATTTTTTTGATAGTTTTTAAAGTATACGCATCACATTAAAGAGTTTACAAAAGTTATGATAACAGCTCTGTAAATTTGTATGATAGTGATCAGCTATTCTTTGCAGCATTCAAAGAGACAGAAAAGGAAGAAATAAGTCTCTGTCCTACAACTAGTGGATGAAGATATGATGTCTCATTCGTCTTGCATCATTGCGCTCACAATTCTCAGTTCTATGAAACAAATTGTAACGAAATAATCCTCTACATACAAATGAAGTATACACATCTTTCCTGGCGAAGTATAATGATCATTATCCATGGGACAAGAGATTGCGTAGAGAATATTGTTCTTCCCACTTCTTCAAGTACGATGATTGGGTGTGCTAGGCTATTATACGGTTTGGTCTACAGCACGATCAGTCAGATAGATTAAGTTGCTATAGCTATCGAGTCCATCGAAGAGCTGCGACATGACACTTTGAGGTGGCTGCTCTATCTCAATTCTCATCGTACTTAACTCGGCTAAGCATTTGTCATTTGTACGTGTCTTCTACGTATTTAAGTTTTGGGTGAGAGTGTCGTACCCGCCTTTTAAAAGGTTCTTCCATGCAATCACAAACTGATAATAGACAGAAATATGTACATTCATGTATCGATTCATATGTACGATTAACATTCTAGAACCTAGTGTACGTAGTTTATAATCATATTATCAAAACAATTTTGTAAAGAAAGAAAAAAAAATCTTAAACAGCTGAGCTAAGAAGTTGTTACAACATTAATATGCTGGTGCACTTCATGAGTAGTCTATCTTAGAGACTTCGACTACGTACTCTCTCTCTCGAACTCTTCCATCTTAAATTGTCTCTCTCGATCATACTTGCATGTGGGTTAAGTTGTCCGCCTCTGCAGATAGCTAGCCATATACGGAGGCGTGGCTGAGAGAATCATGATGGGTCTTCCTCAGTCGTCTCAACTATGCCACGCCTATTCTGCAACACAATTCGATTCCGAATTGGAGACATGACGGCGACAAACAAAGTGACGTGGTGGAGAGATGAGTCTGAGTGAGAGTGCCGAAACAACGGTTGCAAATGCAGCACCTCCTCATTTTCCACCATTACATGTATGCATCTGTGGACTCAATGCATGTCTTATCAGGTATACTTGGATCATCACTTTAATATTTCACGTAATTCATTAGATTAATTCTTGCATTCATGGCTGCATATATAAGCATTATGTCTCTTTCATTAATGTGGTACG
Source organism: Geum urbanum (assembly GCA_946800695.1). Classification (NCBI taxonomy): domain Eukaryota; kingdom Viridiplantae; phylum Streptophyta; class Magnoliopsida; order Rosales; family Rosaceae; genus Geum; species Geum urbanum. The sequence continues at coordinate 51,251,991 of OX327009.1, read as the reverse complement.
CACTATTATCTATACTGTTATAAAGAAAACTCACATTGTCAGCCATAACTGAAATTTTTGACAAAAATATCCCTATAACAGAAATTATCTTTAATGAACTTAAATTTTTCGGGGATAAAAAAGTAAAATTAAAAAATTAAAGAAAAAGAAAAGGATCTAAAATCTTGCAAATAACTTCCTTATTAATTACTAGGGAAAAACCAACCGGATAACTTCCTCATAACCGTGTTAAAAACCTTTTTCACATCACATGCAAAGCATGTGTACATGGACTAGTTGCTATTAAGTATAGCACACCAAGTTTAACTTATGCTAATAACTCAAGTGGTGTTGCATGCTTTGACTAGCTTTGAGGCTCCGTGACAAAACTAATAATTGGGAAACCGCAAGTGGTGTTACTATATGTGTAGGGTTTAATTTGATAAGAGAAATGTTTTAGTTTTTGACCACATTACAATCAATAAAGCTTGAATTGTAGATCCGACTTTACAATGATATGTTTGCATTATTTTGATGAAAGTGAGTCTAACTAAATCTTTGAATTTTGCAAATATGAACGCATATAGACAGCAAAAAAATATAACGTTTCCCTTATTTATGGCCCCATGCCACATTCAATCTTGTCAGATATACATGGTAGCACATGATTTTTGAGGTCTTTCAATAATCAGCATGATAATTTTGTTTAAATGGGGTTATTGAATATCACATAGAGCACATGATTCATATTATCCTTTATATCCTATATCTAATTGTTAGTGTGATTCTGTCCTTATTCTTGCAAAAAAAATGTGTGTATTCATCTGTCACTGTTAGACCGCGAGCTATGTCTCTCCTCTGTTTTCTCGGCCGGCCCTGCATATGTCGTGTTCCTCGGCAATTTTTCAGTAGTCTTCTCGTTCTTTAAAACGAGTGAATCATAATAGCTAGGTTCAAAACCAAAACAGCATTTGACCCTTAATTAACATCTTTTTTTCGTTCAAGGACAGCCGCGTGTAGATTTTATACGCATCTCACAATCGTTGGAAGTATTTGCCCTAGGATTATTTAAGTCTGGTAGACACTGGTAGACTGATCCAAATAGTTCTCTCTCCCTCTCTCTCTTTCTCTCTCTGCAATTAATGGAGGCTCATGAACCGCTAGAGAAATCGTCACTGTCATCTCCTCTTATTGTGGATGAGAGGAAATATGAAGAGCATGGAAGCAATATTAAGCTAGTTGATGAAGAACTCGAGTCCAACAAGTATCATCATGAAAGTGCAGCCAAAACATCTACTCTGAAGACCATTTTCAATGGACTCAATGCTCTCTCAGGTTATTTATAGCCCTTATATGTCAGATGCGTTATTCTAGATTCATTTTCGACACGGTGGCTAGGCCATAACCTGTTTTCCTGAAGCCTTTTCTGTCAATTGTGAATTTGAATTCTTTTCCTGTTTTCAGGAGTTGGGATACTGTCTGTGCCGTATGCACTGGCATCGGGAGGGTGGCTAAGCTTGGCACTTCTGTTTTTGTTCGCTGCAGCAGCCTTTTACACTGGCTTGTTGATCAAAAGATGTATGGATATGGATTCTAGCATAAGAACTTATCCTGACCTAGGCGAACGAGCATTTGGGAAGGGGGGAAGAATGTTGATGTCAATTTCTATGAACTTAGAGCTCTACTTAGTTGCTACAGGTTTCCTGATCCTGGAAGGAGATAACTTACATAACATGTTTCCATACATGGGATTGGAAGTGGAGGGCTTCAAAATCGGTGGGAGAGCGTGCTTCATAGTGATTGTTGCCCTTATTGTCTTGCCAACTGTTTGGTTAGACAACCTGAGCCTCCTTTCTTATATATCTGCAAGTGGGGTTTTGGCCTCTGCTGTCATTCTTGGATCAATTTTATGGACGGGTGCTTTTGATGGAGTTGGATTCCATCAAAGGGGAGCACCGGTAAAGTGGAGTGGACTCCCGACTGCCATTAGCTTGTACGCCTTTTGTTACTGTGCACATCCTGTGTTCCCTACCCTGTACACGTCTATGAAAAACAAAAAACAGTTCTCCAATGTAAGTAAAACATTTCACCTGAATTTTGTGATACAATATTGTTCATACTGTATCGCAGGCTCATGTATTGAAATGCTTTGGCTCTTACTGAGTTCAATCTGTCCTTTCTTCTTGCAGGTTCTTCTGGTCTGCTTTACATTATGCACCATCTGTTATGCATCAATGGCTGTATTCGGGTACTTGATGTTCGGGACAACAGTTCAATCACAGATTACTCTAAACCTCCCAACTCAGAAAATCAGCTCAAAAGTCGCAATATACACCACCCTGGTCAATCCCATAACCAAATTTGCTTTGATGGTTACACCGATATTGACTGCTGCTAAAAGTTGGTTTCCTAGATACCAGAAAAAGAGATTCTTTAACATATTCATCAGTACCACCCTGCTAATCAGTTCTGTTATTGTAGCTCTTGCTGTACCCTTCTTCGCATATCTCATGGCACTTGTTGGAGCATTCTTGAGTGTGACAGCTTCAATTATAATGCCCTGCTCTTGCTACCTTAAAATCTCAGGCATTTATCAGAAAATAGGTTGTGAGATGTTGATTATCGGAGGTATAATACTATTAGGTGCTTCAGTCGTCGTACTCGGTACTTACACATCTCTGGTAGATATAATTAGTCATATGTAGAAGGCTACCCTTATGTTTTGCTACTGTTGTACACTCATTTTTGCTTTTTCAAACTCTAGTCTACTACTGTAACTCGGAAAGCTTAGCTTGTTTCTAGCTGCTGCAGGGTAATTGATCTGCACAACTACATTTCAAGATTCAAATGTTTTTCCTGGACTTGATAAGATACTGTTTTAGTTATTGGCACCCTCTTATGAAGCAAAATATACTCATAGTCACCCGAATATATGAGATTGTAAAGATTGTAATAGTGGTAATAATATCGATCATTAGGGTAGTAAACACCATGAAAGATGTCAGAGATTCAAATAACCAAAAGTACAATTAGCCTTGCGGCTTGCGACACAAACTTGCTAAGCAAACCAGTATCTTATGATTATTAATGTATCTGAACAAGTTATTCATTTCAGAACAATAGCATGCAGATTGAAATGGGAGAAGGGGTTAGTAGCAGAAAAGTTAGCTAATCAACTATCAAATTTTGAGATGAAGGAAGTCCACTCACAAGTGATTATGGACTACATCTCGACTAGCTTCATGTGCAAGCTCAATACATGAAGTATCTGGTATATATCCTCATAATCTGATTGAGGGTCATAGCCAGAAAAGAACTTGTGGACAGATCCGCCATACTCAACACTACGCTCCCCTGCCCACTTTTTCATCCGTCTCTCTTGTATATTCTTCCTCAAACTCGCCACTTTGTCCCACATCCCAGTTTTGGCAAAAAAGTTTGCAACCATCACCATATTCGTGCTCCTATTCGGCTGCAATTCAAGCAACTTTTCTCTAACTTTACTTCCTATTCCTAGTTCGTCTTTAGCATCATGAGTGCTGCATGCACTAAGCAATGTTCTGCAAAAGATGGGATCAGGGTCATAACGTCATGCTCTTCACGAAGCTATAAGCCTCAATAAGACGTCCAGAGCGCCCCATGAGATCCACCATGGCGCCATAATGTATCAGCATGGGTTTAATTCCGTAAACATGCTCCATATCACGAAAGTATCTGAACCCCGAGAAAGGTAACATAGTTTGGGCATATCGACGACTTCACCATCTTCGGGAAAAGCTCCAGAGCTTCCTCAGCAAACCCATGCTGGGCTAGGCCGAGAATCATCGCACTCCACGTCCACACATTCCTCCTGTCCATTCTATCGAAAACCAACCTTGAAAAACCCAAAGCGCCAGACTATGCGTACATGTCCACAAGCGCAGAACCCAACTAACCATTCAAACCCAATCCTCTCACCACCACATACCAGTGAACCCATCTTCCCAAACTCAACCTCCCAACCTCCGACGCCGTGCTCAACACAACCACCATGGTAGTCTCATCAGCCTCAAACCCACACTCCCTCATCCTCAAAAAATACTCAATCCCATCGCTCGGCCGCAGATTATCAACGCAAGCAGTCATCACCGCATTCCACGAAACAACGTTTATCTCAGACATTTCATCGAACACCTTCTCTCAGACAACGTTTCCCTCAATTTTTTGCAATCGCCATAGAAATGAACCAAATTTTTCTTTATATACACATCCCCTGAATCCAAACCAAGCTTCACGACATGCCCATGAATCTTCCGCCCCCAGCTCCGGGACCGCGGCGCAGGACTTGAGAAGGAAAGGGCATGTGAGATTGTTGGGCCTAACGGCGCAGCGGAGCATAGCCCGAAAGGACCAGATGGCCTCATTGGGAGAGTCAATTGATGCATAGCCTCTGATGAGGAAGTTTAAGGAGGACGGTGGCGGAGAGTTGGGGTAGTGGCGGAGGAGGGATCGAGCGTAGGTGAAATTTTTGGCGGGAAAGAGAGAGCAGAAGTGGATGAGTTGGGTGAGGAGGTAAGGGTCTGTGTGGAGACCGGAGGGTTGGATTTGGGCGTGGATTTGAGTCAAGTGTTTGAATGAGAGGCAAAGAGTAAAATATCAGATATCGAAGATATATCGACATTTCAAAATTTGGATATATCGATGGAAATATCGATGAAATATCGATCCAGTGAAAATTCTGACGGAAATGACGGAAACTAGTAAAAATACATGAAAATTTGTAATGAAACTTTTGGAGGTTGTTACATGATCAATTATCTACCTTATGTGAAAAGAAAATATTGATCAAACATCAAGACATATGAATTTGCTATATTACTATATAAATTAGTATGTGTTAAGTGCTGATAATTATTAAAATATAATTTATTAGTTCTATTTTTATTTTTTGATGGCTAAAACTTATAGGAGGCTAGACCATCACGTCTTTTGTACAATATATTACATATCACACATCACAAAATCAAATATATAAATACTTCAAAACCACGTAGGGGACCTATGAGGTTCGAAATTCACACTATTTTCTCTATCTCCATGTGCATAATCATGTGTGTATTGTGAAGAATAATCATTAAATGATTGTTCTCCCATGTAATTCTGTTTGTATTGGACATGTCACGTAAATAGTGGATTGGACATTGAGCATGTGAAGATTGGACATTTACCAAACTAAATGTTAAATGTGAAAAATTTACGAAAATTTTAAAAATTTCGGGAAATATCGGAAAATATCGGAAATATCGGGGATATATCGGAAATCCTCAATCGAGAAATTTCGGAAAAATTAGGGATATATTTGAAGATTTTTTAGGTAACTTTAAAAAATCGAAATATCGCCGAAATATCGCCGATAATATCGATTTTACATTTGATGATGAGAGGCAGAGGCTGAGGAGGAGGAGGAGACATTGGTGTTTTTTGTTGGAGAAGAAATTTGAATTATGAGTTTTGGCGGGTGGGATTGGAAGCCGAACCATTCAACCAATCAACGACAGTGAAAGCATATGAAAGGTGAAAGGCTTGAGTGGGCTAACTTCGATATGGGCCTGGACTGGACCCATGTATTAAACCCATATTCGGAAAAGTTTAGTAGGCCCAAATTCTCATAGGTCATTTAACGGTTTTTTTTTATTTACAAAAGATGAGTTGAAGATCGGAATGGAAATGGATGAGTGACATTGATTATTGATTTATATGCAAATGCCCTAAAGAAAATCACAAACAATTGTGTGTATCGATAATCACGTACGTAACCCTATTAAGTAATTCGAGCTTCCATAATCACATTATCATGCACAAATAGAATTCTTCAAAATATAACCGATAAAAAGAAATTCGTATGTAATTTGGAATAACAATTTGTCGGTTAATTTTTGTCGTTAGATGCAGTTTTTAACTCATTTTAGAAAATCTATTCAAGCTCGAACTTAGCCTCGGTGTGTCCGATCCCAAACGTACCACTTACGTAATGCGTGTACATTTTTAAAAATTGTAACATGACACGAAACATATGTACATTTTTAAAAATTGTAACGTGAGACAAAACATATGTAAAATATGGACTCTAAGTCTTCCGATGATCAATGAAATTCCCTCTTATAATTGATTGTCCTTTGTCTTCCTCTCAAGGATTATATATGTCATATGATCAAGGGCTTTCAGAGATGATAAATAATATTATGAGGTTGTAGTTTATGGCATGGGTCCGTCATCAATAATACATTTCTCTGTTTTTCGGTTAATGTTTCGATAAAATCATATATTCGTGTGTGGATCTTTTTCATTTTAGCATTTTAAAATGGAGGATACAAAGTTCATCAGCAAATATACGAACCGTGCGGTTTGAGTGTTATTTTGGTGTACAATAACTTCAATAGTCATCTTTTCTAGCATTAAAACTTCAATAGTCATCTTTTCTAGCATTAAGCATCAAACAAAAAAGATTAGCATTAGTTGTTACGGTGATGAACTGATGATACATTATATATGTATAGTTCATTGTTCATGCCTCCCCATGGATCTTAGCCTTCTTATGAACTAGCCTTCCACCTGCACGTGCGGAAGAGCGTTGCGTTCGCACGTTTGAATATCGATATTTATTGACAGTGTGCAATTTTACTATTTCACACAACATATAATTCAACTATCACTAATTCTCCCGTTCCAAAATCTCTGTTTGGATCTATTGAGCTATTGTCATGTAAAATAGATCAAAATAATTTATGAAAGAAGATTTCTAAAAGAATATTGGAATCTAATCAAGTTCCCATTAGCCACCATTTCTTCACTTAATTCGTTTTGTAATCATACATTTCGTTTACTTTAATATAGAGATTATCAAAAGACTTTATCTTACTGTTAGAGAAAGAACTGAGATCAATGGTTGTGCTGTATTAAATGTCTAAATCTCTTAAACCCTATCATTTTTATGATGGACTCGATATATTAAAAAATAATTTTACGGTTCACGTAAAGACGAATATTAGTTTAATGATCAACACTCGTATGGGTTCTATTTTTGACACAAAAACAGCATAAATAGTAACAATATTACGTTACATAATTCTTAATTGTGTGTTTTGTTGTTATCATAAAAAAACACATTCTTCCATTTTCATTCCAAGTACACAATAGTAGTCAATGCCAACCCTCAACTTTACGTAATGGATACTTTTTTTCTTCAACTTTGTCAATGGTCTTGCATTACACAATTCTGTGTAAATACTATGTCCACCAGCTTCATCATTGGTGTCTCTGAGTCTTTCTCTGTAATTAGAAAAGTGATCACATGATACTGTTATATCTAGTACTTATGATCGAGTTGTCAAAAAAAAGAAGCAAATCATTTGAAGTGTCCTAACTAAAAACTTATGTTGAAGTAACAACTTAATGTACTCAAAATCTAGATATGCAAATGTTGCTTAAGTTACATTATGCATAGCAGACACCATCCTGTTCGTGAGACCACACATGTCTCAAACAAACCACATAAGTTTTCTTTTTGAAGTAGTCACATGTTACAATTACAGCAAGGCCTTACATACCTATAGAGCAGCAAAACAAATAAACAAAGCATTTGATCGAGTAGGTAGTTTGTAGGAAAAACTTATTATTAAACACCCAACAGGTCTCACATTTTGATTATGCAATTATGGATACAACCTGTTTCTGCCGAATTACGCGCGGGACGCAATTAAGCAGAAACAAGTACGAGTAATCTCCTTCTTCTTGTTCGTCCGAACGTTCAGGCTGTTCGGATGGTCGGGCGCTTCTCCTCTCTTCGGGTATTTCTCTCTTAGGGTGTTCGGGTACGCGTGTTTGGGTTCGGCTGTTAGAAGAATACAACGACAAACAGACAGTCAGATGGTCGAGACAGGGGTGGCCTGCCTTCAACGCTCTGATGCCTAAGTTAGAAGATGTATTGGATATAACAGTCAAGCGAACGTGCGTGAAAGTAGGTTGGAGTGTTTAGTGAAGTTGGATTCAATTGGATGCGATGCCGTTACCTGTAATAAATACATTTCATATATAGGTGGTTGAGCTTAGTGCTTGATGGTGTTCTTCGATGTGGGACTGGTCTGGTTCTGTTGATGTGTGATCCGCACATTCGGGTATGCGCCCCACGGGCGCGTGCGCGCTCGGATGGGGTCGCTCTTGTGAGCAGAGTTGTAGCCTTCCTGGTGGTCTTTCGGGTAGTCTGGTAGGTGTTGATTGCCTGCTTAAGTGGATAAGTATACTTAATCGGACAACTAATGATGCTATACTAACACAACTCAAATACGTTTTCAACGAAAAGGCCTCACTGTAGTACTACTCGTTTAATCAATAGAGAATTATTACCATTTCCTGTGAATGTAAAGCTCAATGATAATTTATTTTAATAAATAGAAGAAAAAAACTCAGTGATAACTCCAGCCCCTCCCTCTTCGTTCTGCATGTTGGACATTGACCAAATTACTTCCCTGATAGCCTGAAACTACATGCCATAATAGAAAATATTGAGAAAGTCATCCACAATACCCACTGTCATCAAGAAATTACAAAATTTAGATTTTTTAATATAAACAACATGAAACTTGCGTATCTAGTAATTAACAAGTATCCATTGGTACAATAATAGTATGGACCAATACCGGAAGAATCAATGCAGCATACCTCATTCTTCAAAATCAATTGATGTGTTACATTGCTACATTTGAAGCTTTAGGCTAAAACAAAATCAATTAATAATCAAAGTCACATGACCAAAATAAGAAGGAATGATCAAAATAAAAAGTAAAGTATATCATCCACATGACCACGTCCTCACAAAAAGAACTATGCAAGTCACAGTTTTTAGAATGATTCACTAAAATTGAAACGCTGCAGCAAAGAACAAAAGAACTATAAGAATATTGGTGAACTAGGAATCTGGGATGAGTAGCAAATAAGGATTTTGACGGCTTATTGAACAGAGCGAGGATTTTGAGTAGTCTAATTCATTTTGTAGCATGGGAAACAAAACTAATTTCAGAAAAGTTTCCAGAAATCACGTTCAATTGGAAAAAGTAAGTTATTTGAGTACCTAAAAGTACACCAAACTCCTATTTCTGAAAAGCCCGTATTGAAAGCTTTTCGCCTGGCACCTACTCTGCAAATTGAGAAGTGGTGAAACTGCCATTGGAGGAGAAGAAATGGGAATCGGTCTTCTCTCAATTGTTGTACACGAGGAATGGGGATGGTTGAGAATTCACGCGAATGCGTTGGACAGGTTTTCGGCCCCTAAAAATAGTACCCTTATGAATTTTCTTTGGATGGTTTCAATTATTCTTTTTGCATGGGTTTTGTGGGAAATTCAAAACTTGGTATGTCGATTACACCAAGAGGGGCTTCCTTTATTGTAGCAGAGATTTATTTTTGGGACATACATTTATGTACAATAAATTGTTTTCCTTATCTTCTTTTTCATCTTGAAGAACTTGACCTAGCTAGCTGGGATGTAATCAACATCACAGTTTCCTTACAAATATTGCTCATATTAGGATAGATTCAGATTTGAACATACAAGTTTTCAAACACTGAAGGAAATTAAAGAAGAGAACTCCCCGTTTAATTTCACTGCTTAATCAAAATTTGGGCCAAGGCCTACTAAAACTCACTACCAAAACCAATTTGAAGTGAAAAGCCAAGGTCAAAGAATCCCCAAATTGCATTGCATCACAATTTTAGTCTCGGTCGACTCTTTAATCGTAATCATTGGAATTGGATTATAGTGGGTGGAGTATTGATTGATCTGCTTGTGATGTAATTGGTAATGCTTTGAGGATTGAGAAACAAAGAAAGGGGTTGGAAACGGTTGATGTGTTTGCTGGGCTTAATCCAGGATGACCTTTCGGTCTCTAACTCTTTAATTCAAGCAAGCATAAGAAGAATGTTGTTCCAGCCTCTACGTGTTATAAGATATCATCGTCTTCTTCATTTTTTTCATCATTTTAATGGAAGCTAAAGAAACCAAATTCCTAAACCAATTGAAGAATACCATCGCAGACAAACCCATGGAACGACACAAGAAACAAAAGGCCACTGACAAAGAGAGATGCCTCCACACTGTCGCCGTCACCGAAGAAGCCAAGCAAAAATCATCGTCTTCGCCCATCGCCGCCGCCGCCGCCTGATTTTGGAGTTCATGTCGGCACTATCTTTCTTTTAAATGAATTGAATTTTAGTCAATAAGGAGAATATAAATGAATTCCACCTAGAATAAAGTTCGAATGAGGTGGCAGGTGTCAGCTCATTTGGTTTTCTGTATAAAACGTCTGTATCTCAGCATTTTTCATATTGATTATGCATTTATACACGTTATTCAACTGCATTTCTCTTAAACGAAAAATTACAAAGAATTGTATTTGAATGCATAAGAATTAGGAGTCTTCATGGAGTCGTCATGTGAGGCTCTGTTTATATTTATTCTAAAATGGTGTTTAGGTATTATGTGATTTATGTCCCCCCGGAATATGTATTTGACAATTTCATTAATAAAAACTTGAAAGTTGCCGCATTGTCCTTTTTTTAGTTCAGGAATCAAGTAATTTGAATTCAAGTTTCCATAATTATACAAAAATATATTGTTTCAAAATATGACTGAACCAACAGAAAATCAAATGTGACCAGGAGTAGTGGTTTGCCGGTTCATCTTTTCGTTAGATGCGGTTTCATACTCGTTTTCCAAACTTGATTCAGGCTTGGACTTAGCTTCGGTTTGTCTGATCCTAAACATACCACTGACACGCATGCACGTTTCAACTTGATTCAGGCTTGGACTTAGCTTCGGTTTGTCTGATCCTAAACATATCACTAACGACACACATGCACGTTTCATAAATGTGACGAAATACGTATCATATGAAATGTGACGAAATACACAACATATGAAAAATGCGGCCTCAAAGTCTTTCACTCTGAAATTCTCTCCTATCATTGATTATTCACTCTTTTGTATTAGTGACTTTTGATAGGCAATATTATGTGGTCATAATCTATGTCCGTCAATAATACATGTACATATTTTCCGAGATTACTGTTTCGATAGAATCATATTCTCATTCCTTTCAAAAAGAATCATATTCTTGTTAGTAAATATTTTCCATGTTAGCAGTTCATACGAGGATGGAGGATACAAAGTTCATCAACAAAGATACGAATTGGGTGGAATGTGCGGTTTGAGTCTTATTTTGATGTTCTTCACTAGTCCTTTTATCTTTCAGCCTCAATCAAAAAAATTGACATGATAGTGATGAACTAAAGATACATTCTATAATTAAGTATAGTCCATTGTTCATGCCTCCCCCATCACCCCATGTATCGTAGCTAGCCTTCCCATGAATTTCTTTCGAGACATTACATGTAATTATTTACATCTATTTTTTCCTTATCTTCCTTTTCCTCTCAAGGAACTTGATCCAGCTAAGATGTAACCAACCATCACAGTTCAATCCTTTTCATTCATTTTCGTAGCAGTGTGCGCACAGTTTTTCACAGAAATTTGAGCACAAAACTGTTCAAACATAGAAGGAAATTAAAGAAGAGAACTGCCCGTTTAATTTCACAGAGCTGATTTCAATTTAAAAACAGAAACAACATCGCACTCAAGGGCAGTACAGTAAACTATATCAGCATAATTCCAAGCTTGCGTAACCGCACCAGATGAATCCCCCAGAAACTGAGAAACGAACGAAACGGAAGCACAAACCACACCTCTTCTGCATGTGATGGTAATTAGGTGGCAGAGAACTCCCTGACGCGTCGTTGTTCTACATCGCCCACAGACAAATGGACTCCAGAACGATCAGTTTTCTCAATTCACGAAACTGAACCAGGCTCCGACTCAGGTTTGGAACCTCCGAACCTAACCCCACCACCGGCACATCCGGCACTATAAATAGGACCAGCTTCTCACCCAGTTATCATGCAAAACACACAAGCTCTTAGTATAGAGTTCGAGAGAGTGAGAGTCCTATAAGCTCAGAGAGATTGTAACTTTCTCTCTAGCTAGCTAGGCCATTAGGTATGTTTCTTCTTGCTAGCATAATAGCATTTCCTTTTCTTTTGCTTTTGCTTTTTCGAATTCTTATTCTGTGCTCTTTCTTATGCAGGTGTAATCATAATAAGGCGAGAATGATGAGCACTGATAACACGGAGGTCACCGTCGCCGCAGAAAAAAACGGAGAGGAAAAGGAGGACGAGGAAAATAGGCACATGACGGCGGTTGAGGTTGAGCAATACGCCGCCTCCTCCTCCAACTCGACAGAATGCAGAATCTGTCAGGCGGAGGACTCCCTTGACCTTATGGAGGCTCCATGTGGGTGCAATGGCACCTTGAAGGTATATAGATACGAGAGGGGGATGTGTAAATATATAGATAACGATCATATATATGTGCATGCATGTGGTAATGAAATTACTCGTACTCGAATAATTTACGATTTACTTTTTCTTTTTCTACTTTATACTTTTATAGTTTGCCCACAGAGAGTGTATCCAGCGATGGGTAAACTCCCGTTACAAGACTACGTGCGAGATCTGTAACCAGGTATGTATATATAAGACCTACTTAAGTATAAAGTTATACACAAGAACTATGTTTTTGTTTGAGATGAAATGTACCGATACTTACTTGAAGAGTTTTTGTGTTAAATGCGCAGCCGTATGAGGGTGGTTACAGAGTGAACGTACAACCCCTTGCCCCGTCGCGGTCTACAGCGAGGGAGGTGGAGGACGCCAGAAGGGTGATGGAGGAGGTTGAAGCCGCGCACGCGGCAGCGGCGAGAGCGGAGGTGTACCTCGCTCGACTTAACGAGGCAAACACTGCCTTTTTAGGTCGAACTGCTCTCTGCCGTGCTGCCCTCGTCATTGTAAGCCTTTCTGACATTGATATCTTAGTTCAGTTCAAATAAATGGCAAACCGAAGTGTTATATATATCACTACAAGTAATATAGCTCGGGCTTTTCCTGTATGTTGGTTTAGGTCTTTGGTTTTTACATATTGATCGTGACAAGTAACGGGGGTGATGCCTTCCATTTTCGCATCGAACGACCATCACCTCCACCTTCGCCTGCGCCGTCCACTTCACAGCCGGACGCGCCTCCTCAGCTCACCATCACTCTTCGGTTAGTAGTGTACCTAAGCACAATGTACAGCTTAACTAGTTAATGGATCTCTGTTTATTTCCTGTTACATTACTCCTCCTTCTTTCTATGTCTATCGTTTTGTGCAGTGCTTGGCGTCTGTGGGGGTGAGAAATGCAGGAAACCTCCTCTGCAGGCCTGATCTTTTCTGTAAGAGTTAACTAAATCTAACATAACTATGCAACACTGAATCCATCGTTAAGATCAACGTACATTACTATTATGAGTACGTTATGTTTTTTCTAATGGTGGCTCTATCTTGCAACGCATGCAGGTTTCGGTTTTGATCATGTTCCATGCACTCTGCCGGGCGAGCTTTCTGGTGGCATGTGTGCTTTGCAAGTGCATGTGTGGGATTCTGATTTGAACCATCAGAATCTCAGTAGCATTGCATGCATACCAATCTGCGCACCCGGCATTGCATGGATGATCAAATTTGCAGAAGGTCAGGATTTGTAAACTGGCGGGATTCCAGCTGTCCAGCTGGGCATTCCGGGAGCCAATGAAAGAGGCTGCAGACCATATGTATAACCCAGCAATGGCCACAAAGGAGATACCATTACCACCCTTACCCTTGTTTCCTCCTCATACTCGATCATGAGTTTGTTAGCACAGCCAGTTCTAGTTCTCGTCCTCAGGGCATGCACTACTACGTACTATGGCAACTAGCTTCATGTATGGAAATGGAACTTCGTGCCTTGTGGTGGATTTAGGTTTAGGGTTAGTTTGCTATTTCAATGGACGGGCTCTGGGAGTGTTAATAAGTGGTTTACGTGAGCTAGCTTCAACTATGGAAACCGGAAACGTCAAGTACTCGATTGATCTGTTTCCCTAATGTAACTGATATATGTGTTGACTAGTTGTAAATTAAGATGGTTTGCAAGAGAACAATGCACAATGCAATAAGCTTCAATTAAGTACTCGATTGATCTGTTCCCCTAAATGTAAATCTATTCTTTTTTTTAATGAAACACACTTTATAATTTTTCCCCACTTTGTTCATATCTTCCAATAAAAGGGTTGTATATTTTTTTTATCGCCCCCCCCCCCCCCCCCCCCCCCTTCTCGGTAGACACGTACTGCTTAAATTTCCTACGATAAAGGAAAAAAAATTGGTACACAAACATAGCACGTGGGCCATAATTAGTGATCGCTACAATAAAGTCTCATACGAGATCCCCAACAGTAATTAAATTCGCTAGTTAATTATATACAATAAATTTTTGATAATTTAATATTAAAATTTAATAATTTTGTTAAAATAATATTTTTGTCGGTCCCAATTTAGGAACTTAAGTATTAATTTAATACTCGATTAATTAATAATCTCGCTAAATTAATAAAAAATTTGTCAATCCCAAAATTATTAATTTATCCAGGTTTTACTATAATTGTAACCGTCTCTATGAACGGATAAAACTGTAACTGTCTCTATATCCATGGAGATGGACAGATAGAACAAAAACCATGCCTGCATATATAAGAGCACCTGCAGCGCGAGCTGCTCGAGCAGGTGGAGCAGCTGCTCCGACGGTGGACCCCAGGCAGCGGTAGCACGAGCAGGTCGGAATGGACGTGCAGCGGGGGAGTTCGATCGAGCTGACCGCTCGTTGACCGGAGGCTCGAGCAGCTGCTGCTCGTCTTCCTGCTCGTTCTGTTGCTGACGTCATCCACGCGCGTGGGTGACGTCAGCAATGTTATTTTTTTTCTACCAGGCGCGTGGATTACACGCGCCGGTAAAAGTAAAAAAAAAAAATTTTACCAGCCAATTGGGTGATGACACGTGGCAGCCCGGATAAAAAAAAAGTAACGGTCAGATTGATCTGGACCGTCCATTTCAAATCAAAAAATCTGATCGGACGGTCCAGATTCAACCGAAACGGTAACCTGATTTTTTTTCTGATTTTTCTGATTTTTCTGCCATTTTGCAAAATAACCCCTAAAAAATTGCAAAAAAATCCCTAAAAATTCTAAAAAATTGCAAATAACACCCTAGTATTTTTCTATAATTACTACATCAATTTCATTCACATCTCACACAAATTTATCCTCTCCTTCATCCTCCTCACAAAATGTCCAATTGGCTTGCTTCCGAAGATTTGCAACTTTGTATTTCTTATTGTCGCATTAGCGTTTGCCCAATTACCGGCAACATGCAAAAGTCAGAAAAATTGTGGGAAAAAGTCTATGCCGATTATAAGGAAAATTGGGAGCTTGCGCATGGTGAATCAAGGCCGGAGCCTAGGACCCAAACCGCGGTTTCTGCTCGTTTTACAAAGTTGAAGCCGAGTTTTAGAACTTGGGATGCCGCTCTTGCATATGCACGAAGGAATGTACAATTCGGGGAAAATTTGCAAGATGAGGTAAGTGTTAATAATTTTGTCGTAAAGCTCATCTATTACATTTATTTTAATCAATGTTGACATCTCCATTTCCTAGATATTATTTTGACATACAAATTTTTGGCACCTTAGATAAGAAAAGCTCAATCATGGTACGTGGCACAAAAAAAAAACAGTTTACCAAGTTTGATTGTTGGGAAGTGATGAAAAACCATCCAAATTTTCGGGCCGTCAAACCTACTATACCACCTCCTTCATATTCCAACTCCTATTCTACTCCTCCTTTTACCTCAATGTCTTCCCCCGTCGACATGGAGGATGATGAAGTCATTCCAACACCACAAAGCAATGAAGAAGAAGTGTACTCTAGTCCGGTTAGACCAATCGGAGTGAAGACGGCCAAGGAAGCCAAAAGAAAGGGGAAAAGAGCATGCTCATCTTCAAATGAGGTAAGAGATGAGGTTTTGAAAAGCATGATGGAAAATCAAAGAATGCATCTCGCCGGGCAAAAAGAAAGTGATGCCACTGAACTAGCTTTGTACCAAAAACAACTCGCCCTTAAGGAGAAGGACTACAAATTGAGGGCCGAAGCGGAGGATTCAAGGATAATGGCAATGGATACGGATGCTATGACCCCAAAATCGAAGAGGTATTTTTCGAAGAAAAAAGAGAGTATCCTAAAGAGAATGGATGAAGAGGAAGGAGATGGTAGCGATGAAACATTTTCAAATTGTTATCGCCCACTGTTTCAGTAGTTTGGTATTTGTTTTTCCATTATGAAATTATGTACTTTAAATTTCCAATAATTCTAGGGTTTGATTGAAATTATGTACTTTAAATTTCCAAGTAATAAAAACGCACTTTTCTTATTCCATCAAAGCTCACGCACAGTACAACAACACATAATGACTTCAAATCAAACACACAAAGCTCAAACAACTAAAAGGAAAAACAAATAAAGCAAACATGTTGCAAACCAGGTTAATTAAAATTACACACCCACATCATTTAAAGTCGTTCGCCGGTCTCTAGATACCAGTTGTGCTTAACTAAGTCCTTTTGCAACTCTCCATGGATGTACGCAGATTGGAGATCTACAACACGGTCGGCAAATCGTTGTTCATTTTGTGCATCCCTTCCAACAGGCTCAAAAGGAATACGATTACCTTGTTCATCTACTGGCCCATCATAAACATTGAAAGCGGTTGATGGGTTTTGAAGATCTTCTTCCAACTCCTCGAACTCCTCCTCCACAAATTTTTCTTCGACAATCATGTTATGCATTATAATGCAAGCCAACATGATGCTCTTCAATGTCGATTGGTGATGACACCTAGCTGCATGCCGAATAATTCCCCAACGAGATTGTAAAATTCCAAAGCACCTCTCTACATCTTTGCGGTACGCCTCTTGTTTCTTGGCAAACAGTTTATGTGGAAGCTCTTGGGGATTGGAGATTGTTTTCACAAACGAGGAGTACCTGGGATATATACCGTCAGCTAGATAGTAAGTATTGTGGTAAGTCATACCGTTGACTTTATAGGTCGCACTCGGACTGTTTCCGGCAAGGAGCGAATCAAATATGTCCGATTGGTGGAGCACGTTGATGTCATTTTGTGATCCGGGTACCCCAAAGAAGCTGTGCCATATCCACGTGCCATATGAGGCCACCGCCTCTAAAATAATAGTTGGACTCTTCTTTCGGCCCGAGAATGCTCCTTGCCAAGCTGTGGGGCAGTTCTTCCACTCCTAGTGCATGCAGTCAATGCTTTCGATCATACCAGGAAATCCGCGATGCCTTGCTCTCTTTAGAAGTCGGGATAAGTCTGCGGCATTTGGAGCGCGGAGATAGAGGTCACCGTAAAGCTCGTAGATATGCATACACCACTTCTTCATGCATTGTAGTGTTGTGGATTCACCCATCCTTGTTATTTCAGCACACTGATCTGCGGCTGCGCCGTACGCCAACATACGAAGAGCGCCTGTCATCTTTTGTTGTGGAAGAAGTCAAACCAATCCGACGGCGTCAGCACTTTGGTGCCAAAATTGGTCGTGGTTGCAGAGATCCGTCATTATACGGTTGAATAAATTGGTACTCATTCGATACCTTCGACGAAAGGCTTGTTCGTTGAAGACGGGGCGTTCGATGAAGTAATCCTCCATCAGATTATGTCCCCTTGACTCCCTCATTCTTTCTTCATTTGGTCGGCGGCGAGGTGGTTCGTCATCGAACATTGCATCGACCACGACCGCTTCAGTGATGAAATTGTTAGCAATTTCGGCATTTCGCCGACGTTGCTGTCGCCTCCTCCGGAAAAAATTCTCAAAACTAAAAGGATTCATCTTATCGGAATGTGGAATATATGGTTGGTTTTGGTGTGAATGAACGATGAGCACCGATCAACAAATATATAGCCGAGGGTAGATGAAGTGATTAGATAAGCTGATGACACGTGTCGGCTTTCAATTGGTCGAAAATCTCTCCGAGAATCTTATACAATTATTAGAGCCGATCATGAACAGTTGACATGACACGTGTTGCCTCGTGATTGGTTGAAAATCTTATCGGAAATTTTGTACAATTATTTACCCGATAACCTTCTGTCGGCGTGACACGTGTCAACTCGTCATTCGTCGGAAATCTTACCCGAAATCTTATTCAATTATTCATACACGACAAATTTAATTTATGTCAAATTTAAAAAAATTAAAATTTAATTTAATTATTCATACACGACAAGTTTATGGATTGGTTGAAAAAAAAAATCAAATTTTGTTTATGAACAGTAATAGCACGTGCTATTTTTTGACACCGCTGCGCGAAAAACAGCGTCTGCACCTCCTATTCGATGAACAGTGACTGCTCCACCTCAAACAGTGCCTGCTCCTCCTCAAATTGCTCCTCCTATTCGATTTTACCCATGCGGGTGCTCTAAATAAGGACAAAACCCATATAAGTCTATAAGTATTCGTCCCCTATAGCCAGCTTTCTAGTAATATATATTTGTCAAGAAATAAAAAAGTAGATATTGCAGAGAGAGAATATATCTTTGAGTTAAACTAAAATTTTTTAATTTTTTGACGTAAGATAGTAAAATTTCATTGAAGTAGCTAGTAGTTTACAAGGAACCGACCGGTTACCGGTATGATAGAAAAGCGATCCCTTAGAGTAAACTACATTAAGCTCAATACATGTAACTTGACAAACAGAAGTAAGGTGACGAGGGTTCCAAACTTCTAACTAAAAAAGTCGGATCTTCAGTCCCTAATTAAGCTACCTACCTAAAACAAAGAACCACAAAGGTCCCTCCCGACACAACAACTCAACACTATTTCTCAACAGAGAAATAAATATCTCACTAAAACATTAAAAGAGGACTTATTTGCAACATAAAGTAAATAAAACTTAAAATAATTTGGGCTAGGGTTAAGCCCAAAGCCCAACTATAATCCAACACAAAAGCCATATACGCAACCCAGCCTAGCCCCAAATCAAAGTCGTTGACCATCCTCTATCTCTACTCTTCTGCCTACCGCCGCCGACCTCTTCCATCCACCATCGTGGCACTCGTCCACTACCAGGGACAGCAAGCGCAAAAGCCACGCAAGACAGCGACCAACACCGATGAATCCATCTCCAAACAACCTAGATCCAAATTCATCAACACCAAGCCTCTAACCGCTAACCTCAACGTAACAGTCCCGACAAGGGAGCCGATGAACCTACGCCACAACCACGATGCCATCCTCCGTCGAACCACACTCACGATGGTAAGAAATTCTAGATCTAGAGACTTAGTTCAGCACCCCCGATTTGAGAATAGAGTCGCAGCATAGCTCGTTAAGGACGGATCGACAATACCCGAACACCCCACCGCGTCAGGAGAACGCCCATCTAGTTGCACTTGTGATGCAACTGCGCGGCCATAAGCCATCGCCACTGGAGCAAGCAACGAACAAGCGAAGCTCACTAACCCTAGCCCCCATCTCTCACTTTCTCTTCTACCACTCTACTTTACTTGACTATTCCCCTAAATAAACTAAAGCTACATTCTCTCTTACATATAACTACAACTTTTAACAAAAATTTATATTTAGCTTATTTTTAAGGTATTTGTGAGAGGCATTGTACTAAAAGTTAGTCAAATTTAAATTTATATTTGAATTGACAAGACTATTGGGATGCTCTCTAATACAATTTTTGGTCATAACCATGCTTTCACGAAGAACCTAAAAGTCATTTAGGTTTTGTTGGAACTTAATTAAATGACGACAAAATTACTGTTACTTTCATAACAAGGTTCTTAAAAGATTTGTCTGTTAGAATACGTAAAAAATAATAATCTTGCATTAAGTCATTTGGTCGAATTTAAGCTTGTATTGGAATGTTGAGATTGATGACGTATTCATAGATGCAAACAAAAATATTCGATCTACATTTTAGTTATGCGCCGCAATGACAAAATTGATTCGTTAGAGTACGTAGTTATTTTGGTCAAATCTAAGCTTGTGTCGGAAGGTTAAGATTTCCACTACAAAAAAATAATTGATTTTGCCATGGAAAAATGCAGTGAAAAAAATAAAATTTGCAGTAGCAAAAAGTTTTTGAGACGGAAAATTACTCTTTCGCTACGGAAAAATTTCCATAGCTTTAGGTGGTGAAGCAATTGCTAACAACTATGGCAATTTCGTGCCGTAATGTTTGAGTTGGTATTGGCGACGGTAAATTACTACAGTCCACGCCGTAGTAAATATACGTTTAGTGACGGCATGAATGCTCATTTGCTACGATATGAATGACCATTTGGTATGGCAAGAATGCCATGGAAAAATTTATAATTTAAAAAAAAATTGATTTTGTATGCAAACATGCATGCCAAAATCAATTTCTCCATGTCTCGTATTGTAGCACCAATTTTTACTCTACCAAAAAAGAAAAACTATATTCACCATCCATATCATCATGATCTATAAGATACACAAGCAGCAAAAACCATATGAAAATGGGTTTAGTAGGAAAATGAGTACCAGAACAGTAGAGATACACAAGCAGCTCGCACCAGATATAGCAAAGTAGACTAACAGTTACATAATCCATCCTTCAAAATTAATCATGAAACAACGCCAATAAAACAACAACAAAAAATTTACAGAGGCACCTCATGTTAAAATGGTGCAACAATAAACATACATTACTATAGAACAAGCTAGGTCACACGAGGAACAAGCTTAAAAGAATATTCATGCTACTACTCAGACGTGGCAGTTATAGGAGCGACCAATAAGTCTGCACTATTCGGGTAGCAAAGAGGAAATGACTTGCCCTTTAAGTGGAAAAAACTCCCCATCAATCCCACAACTATTATGGGTGTACTTTTATAATGTTTTGATCTTTACTGACTTTACCTGGAATAGGAGACCAAAATTATAAACAATTTAATGTATTTATTTTTCATCTTCTTATAATTAACCACATGCACACACAATCAAATCACAAACAGAGAAAACAAAGTGCAGTCTCATAACTTTTACCAGTGACAGAATGTGATCTAGAATATATGCCATAGCTCTAACTAATACGCACTCAACATGCAGCTTCATGGTCTTAATGCATGCAGTTATCTGAAAATTTGAGTTATTGTTGAAAAAAAGATATCAAGTTATTGTTCTGCGTAAAATGAGACGAACCTACTCACTAGTCTGAATCTATGCAAGCATAAAGGTAATAGATTGTTTATAGAACATTAGACATTTTTGCAGCCCCTCTTCATACCAATTGTACAGCAAAAATGAATGATTATGCACATGTAAAGCATATCCGCTCCAAACAGGAAGTCCATATTGTTAGCGTCGAGTACAAGGAAAGAGCAAGGATAAAATATACTCTCAATCTACAGACAATGTAGTCCGTGTTAAGGAAAAGCACATCTTCAAGTAACCAATTTATACAAATAGTAATATCTTGTATAAGAAAGGATTAATATGGCTACCTTGATCGGAACTACATGTATTCTCCCCAATATCTCTGACTGACCAACTCCGTGAGCAATACCCTTGTAACGTTGATCTAGAAGCCTCAACAATCTAGCCAATTTAATACCAAATAACAATACATTAGCCCCTTGTATTATAAACTACAAAGACATGCCTAAATGCAATGAAGAGTTCACAAATCACTCCTTTCACATAAAACCAACCTATAGGGTCTATCTCAAATTATTTACTCAAAGTAAATAAAGCATAAAACGAAGACCAGATCATAGAAATAAGTATACCAGAAACATTATAATAAAAATTATTATAATAGTTTAGGAGAGCTCCTACCCACAGCGCTCAGCACAGGTTTTTGATATGATAGTTGACTGCGTTCCAACCCTCTTCTATAACTTGTGTAAGACTTAAGTTTGTTAACTACACTTGTCAGAGCTTAGCCAAAATTGAGAAGCACATCCTCCATTGTATCGATAGCGATAAATGTAGTCTCCCTCTTGCCCTTCCATATCATCTTCATTTAGTTGATTGATTTTACCATACATCAAGTTGTCAAGATCCATTTCCTTATTCCTAGGATCCATTATGACCTGTAAATCAAGTATAAACACCATATAATATCAAGTATGACTCTGAGGGACTACTTTGATTGTAAAGTTTGGTTTGAGAATCCTTCATCAAAATTCTTCTTATGTATGCGGTATAACATGGTAAAGAAAAATATGATACTAGATGTATTATCTAGAGGACAAAGAGAAACAGAATTCTACTTACTCACATACAATACCTTATCAAAATTGTCCATGAATATTGCACTTGGCACTTGTTGATCCATATCCGCAGTAGAAACGGACGCACTATCTGTGTCAAATATATGAGAATATAACCTTTGAAATACAACTCCACTACAGTTGCATCCACCTCAAACAGAGGCCTTTCCCTTCCAAAATCAGTCAAAGAAATGAACAACAATTCAAAACAACATCCATAGATACAACAGTACAAAAAAATTTCTCAAATTTACAATGTAATAATCAACAAACAATGCCAACTCACCTCTCTTGCAGTTCCTGCCAGAATCATAGCCTCTTTCAGCGCCTTCTCAAGAGCTATAAGCTCTGGCTACCCTGCCTAAACATAAAACAACCACAAAACCATCAACCTACATCACCAATACATAGTTACATTTCATGTACACACTCAGGTATGTATCACAAAAGCTTAAGGGGAAGGCATTATAGACAATCTGATCTTAAGCAGCTCCCCTAATTTGTGAGTATCCACTGAGTGTCTATAGCCTCCGTCTCAACAGAGACTCTCAGCAGCTCCATTTCATCTTCACTCGATACTCAAAACAGTATAATAGCCTCAACCAATTTACAATTTGCTCAATGTAGGATCAACTATCATTGTATTCAGTAAAAACAAAATTGAAATGCAAGCTTAGTTTAGAATTATACAAGTCCATCAAAATCATGTATTCACCTGAACATTTGTAGTACTCCGAAGAATCACCTACTCTTCTTCTGAATCGCCTGCAAAGACTTGTCGGAGTCTCAAGAGCACTTGCTTCCGCTGCTTCGCCTGAATCGATGAGCAATACAGTAACCACTGTTCTAAAAAATGGCCGACTAATCGGAAAAAATCAGGCCAACGCCTAATTTGGCTATGGGCGGGCTAGTTAGGCGGGGCTCGATTAATCGAGAATTCGGTGGCCGACCAGTGATTAGTCGGAGGAAAGGTGGCGCCTAAGTTTTTTTTTTCATTTTTTTAAACACCCAAAAATACAAAAATCTAAAATACAAAACCCAATCGCAAAAAACCCAAAACTGAAACAGCAAACTGAAGCACTGAACGCCCCAAACTAAAGCACTCGCCATCTAGCTAGGTCAAAACTTCTTCCTTTCTCTTCTCACTTCTCTTAACTTCCTTTCATAATCACAAAATTTGATGATTTGAGATTGGGTTGATTGAATGATTGATTATGTGATTTATAAGCTTTAATCTGATGGTTTGAGACTTGAGAGTAGAATCAGTAGATTATGTTTGCAGTTTCCTTGATTGAATAGCTCTTACTGTTTTTGACCAAATCAAGGGTTTGCTGTGTTTCCTTCGATTTGGCTGTAGTTTTAGAAATTGTCTTCGATTTCTGTAAATGCGATGGATGGTTAATTAGCTTGTTGAGTTGTTGTGGACTTGTGGTTAATTTGGATAGTTGATAGCTTGATGCTAGCTTACTGCTTACATGTTGTATTTCCCCTGTATAATGTGTATTGTTCAGTATAATTTCTGTATTGTTGATTTGTTGTCTGTTGATGCTAGCTTACATTCTAGGAATCTAGGATGATACTGAAGTTGAAAGAACCGATGAGTGCGATGACACATTTGAGTTTGGCACTTTTGAGTGATCATTTCACTTGAAAATATTTTTTTTGTGTGATTTTATTTGGATTTGAACTTTTGAGCTATTGTTTGTGACATTATTTATGAGACATTGTATTTTGAATTTTTGATCACATTTCTTCATATTTTTTTCTTTATTATTCATATAATAATATATCATATAAATGTATAATTAAATATATATATATAATAATCCGCCTAATTACCGATTAAACTCTGCCTAAGCGCTAGGCTACTTCGCCTAGGCGCTAGGCAATAGCTCCACCGCCTAGCGCCTTTTTAAACCTTGACAGTAACTCAGAGCTCGATTTAGGTCAAATTTAGCAACAAAAAAAATGAGATAGAGAGAGAAGACCTATCGCCTCCATTGGAGAGCTTTAGAGTTAGAGAGGATGAGAAGAGTGGTTCGGCTTTTGGGGAAGCTTAGATCGGAGAAGAGAGATAGCCACCGCCTGATCGCTAAGATGGGATGTAGTTGTTGACGTCGGGTCGCGGCACCTCTATCTCAGTCGTCCTTTGGTGAGCTCGGGGTTTTCATCCTTCGTCAAGGAGCAGAGAGATCTAGTGCTCGATGAGTGGAGGAGCTTGAAGCCGAGCTCAAGCTGCAAATCAAGGTCGAGCTCACTTACTACTGTGACGACGCTGTTGCGAGCACTGACGGAGAGGAAGAGATGGACGAGGTTGACTAAGAGGTTCTGAGATGGTGCGCAGAGGCCGAGGTAGCTCGAGGAGATCGATGGTGTGCGAGGACACCAAAATGTGATCGTGGTTAGGTGGACGACGCCGACGAGATGAAGGCCGAGAATGGAGCCCCTGTCCTTTACTGCTACTGAGAGAGAGAGGCTCTGAATTGGGGAAAAGTTAATGAGAAAGGTGAGTTGGACTGAAGAAACCTAGCGCGTGACTTCTTTGATTTTGCGAAGACAAGTTAGTTGTTGTCGCAAATGCTGCAAATATTTGCCACGGCGTGAAGTTTCCGTAGCAAAAGCTCATTGAATTCGCAACAGTTTTTTTGTTGTCACCATTGGTAGGTTTTTGAATGTCCTCACAAAAAATCGAAGCAAAATCAATTTTTTGTTGTAGTGTTCGATGTACATTATGTTTATATCAATTTCGTAACGACAAAAATGTTTGTTAGATTGGAGGTTTGAAACTACCAAATTATTTTGTGTATGTTTAATTTCGTACACATTCTTTATCTTTCAGATTTAAAGTTGATTTAATTAATTAATTAGATAGTATAGTTTCAGACCAATATCTATGCTATTATTGAGCGAGAGAACAACCTTTGTTTCTTGCTTTTGTAATATTTTTCTTTTATACCTTTTTTCTTTTATAAAATTTAATTAGTAAATGTTATTATTGTAAATAGAAAATTATAAATAAAATTAAAATAAAAAAAGAATCTCAATTTTTTCTCCCATAATCCACACGTACGTACACTTTTCCTTCATAAACTCTAATCAATAAAAATAAAGATGCGTCTATTCACGCCTCTCAATTTTATATTTTGATCTCATCTTCAAAATTTTCACGCAAGTTTCTAATTTTGTCCCCTTAGCAGCTTAGCATTAGCAGATCTGTAGATGTTCTTTGCATACTTCACATTCCTTGCAAGCTCACTAAAAACATATGCTTGCTCACTGAAAACATATGTTCTCTCTCTCTCTATCATCGTAAGACCCAAAGACTGCCCATAAAAGATTTCCAATTTATCATTACACAACTACTGCTCATTGCCAACGTTCCTAAATCCTAACAATAAATGAGAATGTACCAATAGCTATTTAGCTATATATGCTCCTTGCCAACATTCCTAAATCCTAACAATAAATGAGAATGTACCAATAGCTAGCTAGCTATATAGGCTGCTTAGAAACAACACGCTTACTTCTTCAAATCAAGTACTCAGCATCACCACAAAATTCCAGAAAAACAGAAGAGAAAATCTCCAAAACTCAAGTGTACCTAATTATAATCTATGGAAGTTATTGACTAACTATCGCAAATATTGATTTGATTATCTATAAAGAATAAGAACTTGAGAGACGATGTAGATGCAGACTAGCAAATAATATATATTTTTTCAAAGAGGGTGAAATTGAATTTATAAAGCTACAAAAATAAATAGAGGTTTAAAAATTAATTTTAAAGGTGTGAATAGCCGCACCCTAAAAATAAAAACTGAATTCTGTGTCTTATAAAAAAAGTTTTAATTTGTTTTTCAAACCCAATATTTTTTATAATCTATTTCTTTTAAATATTTATCTAATTACGTACTTCATCTACATCTAATAAGACATCGATCACTTTTTTGTTTGAAGCTAAGGGAGATGGATACTGAACCCTAGCCAGTGGCAGTGGCGGAGCCACGTTAGGACTAGGGTGGGCACTGACCTCCTCTGAGTTTGAATAAATACAGTCTGTTTTCTGATATGTATACAGATCTTGTAATGATGCAGTGGTATTTATGCCCACTTACATGTATATTGACTTGGGTTCAAAAACTTGGAGCTATGAAAATGGGTGATTTTTTTTAGTTTTTTTTTTCTTCCCATTTTTGGGGCTTCATTTTTCAGAATTTTTTTCCTTTCAGCCCCCCCCCCCCCCACCCCACGCTCAACTCTGACTCTGGCGGTGCTAGAAGTTTCAGTCCCATTCCGAATGGCCCGTACCCAATGAGGTTTTTCTTATTCAAGTAGCATTCTAGGTCGGAGAAGAAAGAGGGTCAAGTACAAAGCACAGTTGCCTATTAAACTGACAATTAGCAATATATAGTTGATTTAGTCTTTCGAAATCGAATATTACACAATATTTTGGAGGTGATCTATATAGATATTTAATTCTAAATTCTTCACACTATGAAAACCCTATTCAGTCTTCAGAATTTGTTGTTTAATTTTCCGTGTAGTTCAAGCAATTTAGTGTTAAATGGTAAATGTTGGCTAGTGTTGCAAGCATGCACAATCAAGCTATTTGATGAAGGGCTGGCTAGCTAGCTAGAAGGATACATACTATATAAAATAAATCAGGTAGCAATTTTATATATGGGCAATGCTAGGAGGCTTTAATACGGTCAAGATATGTAAGCATCAATCTTTTGTGACGAAACCATGACATCATAATTTGTCACATCATATTTTACCAACTCTATATTACCCTGATTTTTTATAAAGCTATATTACCCTTATTATATATAAATCAGATATCTTTTTCCTAACAATTGTTAGAAAGTAACAACTATTTTAGGAGATTTATTCTTCATTAATCTCGGTGTGTGTCATATCCTAGTTAGATATGGATATTGATTAGATAGATATAGAGAATCTCTGTTATATCGGGATAATTATTTGTAACAGATTGTATCAGCCTGCATTTAAGGCATTTTATCAATGAGAAGAGCAACTACTTTCTTTCTATTCTACTTTCTCCTGCAACACGTTATCAGCACGACTCCCAGAGTTAATAGAAAAACCCTAAAAATTGGAGAATGCATCACCGCCCCCGCCGCCGATCACCGCCGGCAGCCAAGATCCACCGTCAGCCTCTTTTCTTCTTCAACAAAATCCCATGAGGTTTCAAAAGTTGACAAGAAATCATTTCAGAAGAACTT
This sequence comes from Geum urbanum, assembly GCA_946800695.1. Taxonomy (NCBI): domain Eukaryota; kingdom Viridiplantae; phylum Streptophyta; class Magnoliopsida; order Rosales; family Rosaceae; genus Geum; species Geum urbanum. The sequence continues at coordinate 51,224,457 of OX327009.1, read as the reverse complement.
CTTCTTCATCAAGTGTAGCGGTCATACCGAGCACAATACCTATTGAGGCAAATATTTTCTAAACCGTCTATTGATAGATCTAGGCCAAACTTACTTATCGCAAAATTCTAGATCTAAGTTAATGATAATTGTGATATGAGTTGTGAATATGACATGTTTATACCATAGCTTCTATGGACATATATCCATAGAGTATACGTGACGATCCTGGGGGAGTCACGGTTTAGAAAAGAAAAGAAAAGAAAAGAAAAGGGAAATCGATTCTATGTGACTGTTGTGTCACGGTGCTGGGTGTGGTTTTTACCACTGTTTTATAATAGATTTTGTGACCATGCATCATGGATCACGTTCTTATTCAATTAAACTTGAAAGTTTTGTGATCGTAGTACTCGATCGTTTCTAATAAAATATTTCTGTGTGTTTTTGTAGATGAGTTCGAATGAGCTTGCAAGGCCGAAATTTGAGATCCTTGACCTTGAAGGTAAGGAGTACCATCGTTGGGTCTCTGATGTAGAGAACACATTCATCGGAAAGAGAGTTACCAACACCATCAAACCCACTGGGCCTGGAACAAACCTCCTCCCACCTACTAAAGAGACAAAAGCTCAAGCTCTCATGTTTTTGAGGCGTTATATTCACCCATATCTGAAGAAGCATTACTTGAACAAGACAGATCCCATGGTTCTGTGGGATGTTCTAAAATAGAGGTTCAATAATGTGCATAATGCACAGCTTCCTGAGTTGACCGCAAAATGGAACAACACTAGAATGATGGATTTCCTAAAGATCAACGCTTTTAACCAAGCTATGCTCGATATGCAGTCTGAACTAAGCTTTTATAGTGTTGAAAAATCTGAGGAAGACATGATTGAGAATGCGTTACAAACATTCCCCACATTTATGAGTCTTCTAGCTCATCAGTACTAGATTGAGTACGAGTAAGGGAGGATTACCGAATTCATCAGTGATCTCATTAACAATCTTGCAACTAAAGAAAAGCATCATGAGATCATCTTGAATAACAACTCAAGACCGACTGGTACCAAAAAGCCTGAGAGTTATAATACGGGAGGAAATGCTCAAAAACATAAGAAAGTTGCTCGTTCAGAACTTTATAATCATAGTGGACATGTTCCACGTAGGAGAAGAGGAGGGCGTGGGCGTGGCCAAGGCCACAGCTAAAATATGACTTGGCATAGAGATTATAACGCCCATTCTCAAAAGAACTAGCTTGGTTTGATTCCTGATGGTCAACGGTATCAACAATCTGGCAAACTTGGTTGTTTCAAGTGTGGCTCTACTAGACATATGTACAAACAGTGTCATGCTAGTAGAGAAATCTAGAATATCTACAAAAAGCACAAAAAATATTTGGCTCAAGAGTCGAATTACACTGGAGATTATGAGATGGAGGTTGACACCAACCTAGTTTTAACAGATGACAAGGGGAAAGAACTTGTTATCCCAGATTTTGATTAAGCCTATGTAAAAGGCAGTTGTCTCTGTAATATTTCAAGTTTTAGTTTTGTTTTTGGCTTACTTTTCGGTTAAGAATTTTTAAAGACATTTATCTTTATTTTATGAATAAGAACACATCTATGATGTAATTTTTGTTGGAATATTTCTTTATTTTCGGTATATGAAAGTGTTTGAGAATGTTCTGTTCCATGTGATTCTTATGGTTCAATATTTACACATATATATGGCAAAAGCAAGCCAAGATACCATTTTGACAAAGAGAAAAAACGTTGTATTTTTTTTAAGCAATCCACAGAGCAATTTCGACCCTCCGAAAAATTGAACTAAACAATTTTCGACCCGTCGAAGACATGCTTCTGTCCGAAAGTGGTTCGAATTCGAACCATCGAAAAATTGAACTAAACAATTATCTACCCGTCGAAGCCACGCTTCTGTCCGACATTGGTTCAAATTTGACCCGTCAAAAAATTGAACTAAACTATTTTCAACCCTTCGACGCCATGCCTCTGTCCCAAAATTGGTCCAAATTCGACTCGTCAAAATTTTTCTCGACCGGTCAAAATTCTGATATTGGAAATTCACAAGTTATTTTGGATTTTCTCGACCGGTCAAGGCCTTTCTTCGACCCGTTGAAAATCCAATCCAAATGTGATGTTTTTAGATGAGTTTCTCATCTGTTTCATTGGCTTATGTTGTTGTTATTACATCGGTTTATGTCATGTCATATCAGCACTCAACAAGGGTTACACCCTTCTCAAATCTTCGAGTGTATACTTGAAGTGTGCATCTCGTCTTTGCTACAAAAACTTACTTGTTTACATTGACTTTATAGATGTATCAAGGTGAAATTGAGTGTCTAGAAGATAGTGGTACTACTCATACCATTATGTGGAATAGGCAACTATTTGTGGATCTTTCCATACAAATCCTCAGTGACAACTATGACTGGTGCAACGCCCGTTATTCAGGGGTGTGGTAGTGTAGAGTTTCTGCTGCTCTATGGTATAAAATTATATATCACTGATAGCTTATATGCACCAAAGGCCAATCAAACCTTGCTAAGTTTCAAGGATATTTGTGCCAACGGATTTCACTTGGAAATCTATTGTGAGAATGGTAAAGAATTTTTGTGCATAACTTCTCTTGATTGTGGCCGCAATCGCATTCTACAAAAGTTTCCGGCAATTAGTAGTGGTTTGTACTTAACCATGGTTCAGATCATTGAATCCAATGCCGTGACTCACACTACTACATGTGATTCTGATTCATATAAGTTTTGGCATGTATGACTAAGACACCCAGGTCGTGACATGATGATCAAAATCTTAAAAAATACTCATGGTCATCAGTTCTTTAGAGCTAAGAAACATATGAGATTACCTATTCGGTTTAGATGGTGAGGATGAGACTACCCATCTCAATCCTAACTTGGTATCCACGACAAGTATAATACATTCCCAACAACATACTGTGGAGGCATTGTGCGTTATCCCATCAGATTCTTATGCTGCCATCTCTGATGCGCATCGCTCGTTCTACAAAGCTTGTTCTTTAGTAAAATTGATGGCTCTTCCTTATTTTGTTGTTGATAACAATGAAAATATTTCATTCTTATGTTGTCATATCTGATGCGCATCGCTCGTTCTACAAAGCTTGTTCTTTAGTAAAATTAACGGTTCGTCCTTCTTTTGTTGTTGATAACAATGAAAATATTCCATTATTACAAAGGATCCAAGGTGATATTTGTGGACCTATCAAATCTGAATGCAGACCATTTAAATATTTCATGATTTTAATAGACGCATCAACGTGATGGTCACACATGCTTTGCTATCCACAAGGTATGCTGCTTTTGCAAACCTAGCTCAAATCATTAAGGTTCGGGCTCACCACCCGGACCATCCAATCAAGTCTATTCAATTGGATAATGTAGGAGAGTTTACATCAAAATATTTTGATGCTTACTGCATGTCTCTTGGGATTGATGTTGAACATCTCATTCCCCACGTCCATTCTCAGAGTGGTTTAGCAGAGGCTCATATCAAGCGGTTACAGCTTGTGTCTAGAGCTTTGGTAATGCATACAAATTTACCAGTCTGTGCTTGGGGTTATGCAGTGTTACACGCAGCAATACTTTTTCATTTTAGACCTGTTGCCCGTCAACCATTCAGTGCATACTAGTTGGTAACTAGATATGAGCCTGACATTTCACATTTACGCATTTTTGGTTGCGCGGTCTATGTGCCTATTGCGCCTTTACAACGTACTAAGATGGGTCATCAACAAAGATTGGGCATTTATGTTGGTTTCAAATCACCCAAGATAATTCGCTATCTTGAACTTTTGACAGGAGATCTCTTTACTGCTAGATTTCTAGATTATCAATATGATGAGACATATTTCCCGCTGTTAGGGGGAGATAGGAATAGTTCTATTCTAGTTCAATGTCAAGAATTGACGTGGTTTGATCTCACTGTGTCTCATCATGATCTACACACATCTCAGTGTGAGATAGAAGTGCATAGGATACTTGATCTTCAGCAAGTGGCAGACTCCAAGTCTGATTCATTTTCTGATATTGCTAAAGTAACAAGATCGGATACACCTGCTGCTAATGTTCCTGCAAGGTTGGAAATCCTGGTAAAGAGATTTGTTAATAGCAACACTGGGTAAGGAGGCATTCATCCTGCTCATGTGGATGGTGTTGCTTCGGCCTCGGCTCCCACCAGAAAGAGGGGGAGACCAAGAAAGTCCACAGATGAGCCACCAGTTAAAAAGTAAGTCATCAAGACACCAAAAGATCCACTTGTCATCAACGTTGTGAATCCTTCACATGAGATTGTCTATGATTATGCTTATGTCCTTGAATCATAGTTGACATCTCCGGGGGATGCTCCATAACCTTTTGTGATATCAGAGAACTCAGAAATTTCACTTAGAACAAATGATGCGCATGTTCTTATGGATAGATCTTCCATATTAGTTGATGATATGTTTGCTTATTTCGTGGCTCAGGAGATTATTGACGGCGATGAAGTGGAACCTCGCTCAGTTGATGAATGTCAACGTAGAGCAGATTGGCCGAAATGGAAGGAAGCAATCCAGGCTAAACTAGACTCTCTGAATAAAATGTAAGTTTTCGGTCCAGTTGTGCTATGCCCACCGAATGTTAAGCTAGTTGGACATAAATGGGTCTTTTTTCAGAAGCGTAATGAGAAGAATAAGATCTTGTGTTATAAAGATAGACTTGTAGTGCAGAGTTTCTCTCAGAGCCCTGGAATTGATTCTGATGAGACGTATTCTCCAGTTATGGACATCATCACCTTTCGCTACCTGATAAGCTTGGTAGTGTCTGAAAAGCTTAGTATGCAGCTGATGGATGTGGTTACTACATATCTCTATGAGGATCTTAATTCAGAGATATACATGAGAGTGCCTAATGGCATTGATATACCCAAATCAAGTTACTCTAACCACGGAGTGCTCATGTTATAAAGTTGAGACGATCACTGTATGGATTGAAGCAATCCGGTAGGATGTGGTATACACGCCTCAGAAACTACTTGATTGGGAAGGGATATAAGAATGATTATTTATGCCCTTGCGTGTTCATTAAAAGAACAAGTTCAAGATTTGGTATAATAGCTGTCTATGTTGATGATATGAATATTATCGGAACTCTTAAAGAAATCAATGAGACTGTTCGCTACTTGAAATCTAAATTTGAAATGAAAGACCTTGGTAGGACTCAATTTTGTCTCGGATTAGAGCTAGAACATCGAGTTGGTAGAATTCTTATTCACCAGTCTGCTTATGTCCAAAAGATGCTCAGGCGAATCAATATGGACAAAGCACACTCTGTTAGCACACCAATGGTTGTTCGCAGTCTGGACCCTAAGAAAGATCCGTTTCGTCCGTTAGATGATGATGAGGAGATCTTGGGAGCTGAAATTCCATATCTTAGTGCTATTGGAGCTTTGTTGTATTTAGCTCAGTGCACACGTCCAGATATTGTATTCTCAGTGAACTTGTTGGCAAAATTTAGCTTTGCACCAACGCAACGTCATTGGAACGGAGTGAAACAACTCTTTAGATACTTGAAAGGTTCCATCGACATGGGTTTATTCTTCCCTTATAAAGAATACAGAGAAAATCATTAAATTCTCGGAAAAGAGAAAGTTGAAGCAAATTCTGGGGATTTCGACCCGTCAAGGATTTTCCTCAAACCGTCGAAATCTGCACCCTGGATTGACCAGAGTCATTCATTTGAATCGTCGAAAAATGGTCCTATTTCGAATAGTTTTCATGCTATCCCCTAATCCAAAATATCGGTTGATGTGTTGGTTAAATTTACTGATGCTGGGTACCTCTCTGACCCACACAGTGGTCATTCACAGACTGGTTATGTTTTCACTATGGGAAACACGATGATCTCTTGGAGATCAACAAAACAAACCTTTATTGCTACTTCCTCGAATCATTCTGAGATAATGGCTTTACATGAAGCAGTTAGAGAATGTGTTTGAATTAGGTCATATTCGAGACTCTAGTGGATTGAAATCTATTGTTACTGATCCTACTTGCATATTTGAGAATAATGTTGCATGCATTGAACATATAAAGTTGGGATTCATTAAGGGTGACAATACAAAACATATATCGCCGAAATTTTTCTTTAATCAGCAACAATAACAGATGTTGAATATTCATGTGAGCCAGATAGGTCCTATTGATAATGTTGCGGACTTATTTACCAAGTCACTTCCTAAATCTATTTTTGTGAAACTTGTGAGAAGTATTGGTATGCGCAAGTTATCAAAACTCCTAGACTGAGTTTACAGTCAGGGGGAGTTATATTTCTGTAGACATCAGGGGGAGTCTACCTCACATGTAGTAGCTTTAGTAGTTGGTAGGTTGTACTCTTTTTCCCTTAGACCAAGTTTTTGTTTTACCCATGAGATTTTTTGTTTACTTGGTGAGGTTTTTAATGAGACAACAAGTCATGCATTATTCTTATGGTCATCGACACAATGCGGAGTGTTTAAAGAGATTTATTCTCCATTAATTCTGGTGTGTGTCTTGTCTTAGTTAGATATAGATATTGATTAGATAGATACAGAGAATCCCTGTTATATCGTGATAGTTATTTGTAACAGATTGTATCAGCCTGTATTTAAGGCATTCTATCAATGAGAAGAACAACTACTTTCTGTCTATTCTACTTTCTCCTGAACAACAACAAAATAAAATCAATTAACATACAACCAATCGATTGATTTGAATCATGAATTCATGATTGAATATATTGATCAACTAGCGAATATCTGTTCGCTGAAACTACAATAATGGAATTTAAATTAACACTTCCCCATTGCATTATGTTTATAGTGACTTAAAACTTGCTATACATAATCAAATTTGTAGATTGTTCATGCATATATATTTTCAGCTTGTACACGTACAATAATCGTTTTTCATGAGTTTTGGTTATCTCCGGATTATACACAGCAGAGATTTTTTTTTCTTTCAGATCTCATTGTATCAGCTGCATCTTTTGGTCATCGATATATATACACACTTTTTATCAGGGATAGAGGAAGTCGGTAGGCTACTCCGGATGCAGCCAGATCTACTTTTGTCTAGGTTTTTTTTAAAAAAATATAGATAGACAAAAAAAAATCAGAAAAAAAAATCATGCTGTCCTCATGTCAGTCACGTGCTTACTTCTCTCAACCTATTAAGTCATGAACCCTCTTACTCATCTTTAGATAGGAAAAGAAAATGAGAACTTTCACCAGACTGCTTTAGTCGTTCCACTTAGCTTCATACCACAAGCTCATCAATACTCTTTTCCTTATCTTTTAGGAGTTTCAGGTATCACTTCACTTAGATAAAGTGATATGTCTTGTGTTGACTTTTTCCGTGTCTACTGCAACAACTGAGAGAATATTTTCTTTATGAAGATCTTGAAAACTACTCTTCGAAATAAGATGGGTGATGAGTTCCTTGATGATTCAATAGTTCTTTATATTGAAAGAGAGTATGCCGAAAACATTGATAATAATTCAGTTGTTGCGGAGGTTGAAGTCAGCAGACTTCGAAGGGTGAAGTTTAGTTAATTATTTACAATATAAAATTTATATTCTTGGGTATATTTTTTATATATATTATAATAACAAAAATGTGAGCACACTCTACAACCTCCCCCCCCCCCCCCATTTTGAAATTCTGTATTATGCATAGTAGTAGAACGATAATGTCTATAATACCCTGACCCCTAAACACCAATATCGTTATAAAGAATAATAAAGAACATCCCAGCAGGACTCTTATGTAACTACACCTTATCAATATCTCTAAGACTCCAACTAGCGAAGTGTGTTAGCCATACGCATGTAGTACGTTGTTCAATTAGTATAAATAGATGCTACTGAACTGTATTTTGTAAGAAGTATTCATTTCTACTCATCAATACAAACTACAGCTTCTCTGCAATTTCTTCAAGTTCTCTTCAAGCTAACATGGTATCATCGCCTCGGTTACAATCTCGGGCCAGAATTGTTTCCGCTTCAGTTCTCTGCCCAAAACCTTTGATTCTCTACTATGTTCAATCAACAAAGTTGAAATTAAATGCCATTGGTACTTGTCGAAGGCATGATTTTTCCATAAGAGTACATATACAGAGCTTGATTTGCTTTCTGAAGCTTTAATCTTGAGAAAGTTGGATTTTTTTTCTTCTGAAACCCTATAATCGATTTGGGGGCGAGCAATTCGATACTGTCATTATACAATCGGAGATGAGTGGTCTTGGATTCTTGAATATTGAATTTCGTTTGCTTGAGGAACTATTGTCTTTGCCGCATATATCAATTGGAAATTCGGATTTAGCTGGTTGTCTCTCTTTACTGTGATTCTGCGAGTTTGATTTTTCGAGATTTCAATCTGTTATGATTCTTCCATCAAAGTGTTCGATTTCCTTCAATACATCTATGGTGCAACGATTGCAGCAGGTTTATTCATAGTCAATTGTCTGAGGATATCTGTCATGGCTTCTATTTCCTATACCACCCAGGCTGCAATTTTTCTTCCTAACATCATATTAAATTCTTCCAATTACCCTACTTGGTTGTTCCGACTTACCTCATTTCTTAAAGGGCTCAATCTTTATGGTTTTGTTGATGGTTCTATCCCATGCCCACTTCTCACAGCTCCTGGCCTTGATGATAGTGCATTACCGATATCAGCTTATCCTTCTTGGTATATCCAAGATCATTGGATAATTAATATTGTTTGTCAAACACTTAGCCCCATGGCTTTGAAATATGTGGTTGGCTCTCGTACATCAGAAGCAGTATGGAAAAATCTGCATTTAAAGTTCGCTACCCCAATGAAACTACATGTTCGGCAGCTTAAGGCTAAATTTCAGAGCATTAAAAAGGGAACCGATTTAATAGATGTGTTTCTTGAGAAGATCAAGGAGGCTAGTGATGCTCTTGCTACTGTTGGTGTGTGTCTAAGTGAAGAAGATAATGAGGATCAGATTCTTAGTGGTCTTCCCAAGTCCTACAATCCCACAAAGTCTCTAATTCGGCTAACTTATAATGATGCCTCTATAGACGAGCTCAAGGTGATCTTACAAGATGTTGAGGCTGACCTTGCAGAGGATGGTGATAATGAGGTTTTTGCACCTTCTACTGCTACGATGGGAACTATTGGTCTTCAATCCAGTGCATTGAGTTCTAGTTCAGCCTCTCACACTAAAGATATTTAAAGGGCTGGCTTTAATGCTCATGTTTTCGGATACAATCCATCTTATAACAATGTCAGTTTTGGTCATGGTGTTAATACTCAGATGGCTACTCAACAACCATTGGGAGGTTTGGAAGCTTTTCAGAAACAGGTATGCTGTCCTAAACAGATTGTGGAGCACTTCTCAATTGAACCTACTTCCATGACTACCAATGCAGCAAACAATTGTGTTGTGCATAATCTCTCCTCTGGTAGTAATAATTTGGGTGCTAGCTATGGTGTATTCAACAACAACTGTCAACTTTGTGACAAGCCTGGCCACATGGCCACCAATTGTATCATCTTTCATAATTTGCAAGGAGGAAGTATGTTGGGCAAGAAGTTTGGCCTCAAGAAGAAATGTCTCTACTGTAACAAAGATGGTCACACTGTGGATAGATGCTACAACTTGATCGGCTTTCCTGCAAAGTCTACACCTACAATTGAAAGGGTGACACCTGTTGATAGTTTCAGAGGTACTAATTCTTCAAACAATAATAGTCCTCCTAGTTTTTCTACAAGTCATGTTGCTGAATGTGGTTCTGTGCCTCAACAACTTGACATATCTACCTCTATCAAGTCTACTCTTACACATGCTACTGTTAAAAATGTTGCAAATGTTTGTAATGATCAAAAGTGGCTGCCTAATTCTGGATATAAGATGTGTAATATTGCCGATTCTACATCACTGATGCCCTCTAGTATCCCTCTGCAGAAAGTTTTCACAAATTCCAGCTTCAACAATACCAATCAGTCCCAAGGCTACAGTAAGCAAGCTGATTACACCAACACCTCTTCTGGTATTACATTCACATCTCCAATTTCTTCTCCAACTTGTCAAATTTGCATCTCTTGTAGTCACATTGACGACATGCCCTCAAAGATTTGTTCCTAAGCGAGTTATGACATGTGGCTCTTCATTAAAATGTCTGATTTGTGTCCAAGATGGTCATAGTGCAGCTGAGTCCTCTCATAGACACCATTATGCAACTCAAATGGGTTGAACTTCACATGTGTTTCAGAGCTCCTATACTGATTGTTCACTGTAACTCTTTGTATTGTATAGCAAGCTGATGTTAGCTCGGTAACTCCCTTACCATCAGCTTAAGGGAGAGTGTTAACCATATAGTACGTTGTTCAATTAGTATAAATAGATGCTACCGAACTGTATTTTGTAAGAAGTATTCAGTTCCACTCATCAATACAAACTACAGCTTCTCTGCAATTTCTTCAAGTTCTCTTCAAGCTAACAAGGTGGGCAAGTCTGTGTGTCACACCATTCGCTTCTCTGTAGATATGATGTATCCGCCACGATGGTAAGTCTCTCAGAAAGGCTTTACAATCATCAAGAACACGTCCTATCTCCGACAACTCCCCGCCTCCTCTAGACTACGCAGTTACAAGCTGTGCACTAGCACACTCAATGTCAACATCCGTCCAACCTTGGTGAATACCAAGAAGTAGCCCCGCCCGACACTCCCTCAGCCTCCGTATTCAGGGTTAAGTGAGCATGAGGGAACGGTCTAGCAAAAGAAGCAATAGCAGCACCTAGTTCATCTCTAACCACGACACCAACTCCGCTATTTCCAGTCTGTACCGAAAATGCCCCATCAATGTTCATTTTCAGTCGCCCTCGCGGAGGGCACTCCCATTTGGCTCTCGGTCTAGCTTGCTTCCGAGTGGGTTTAGGATGATAGATTTGGTATCCTTCCAACTGACCCATAACAACACTCACTAATTAACACTCATTGCCGCCACAGAACATCATTCCTTGCACTTTGGATTTCTAACTCCAAAGAGCTTAAAAAATGAATTATAACTCACTCAATTGCATCTCGTCCATTAGCTTGAGGACCCACTCATTAAAGCACATCTCCTTTGCATTTTTTTAAGGGATCGATCAAATTCACTATAGGAAAAAATTGATAGCAATATAGGATTCTATTGGATTACCGGATCTGATAAAGAAAAACTCTATGGTACCACTATACTAAAAAAAACGATGTCAAACAAAGACTTTAGTCTAAAAAATCAGAGTAGCACGAATAACTGTCAAACTTGAGGTGTACAACTTCTTAATTAGCTAGGGACCCCCTCTACTTTGGAACCACGTCCTCAGGTTGCCATACCAAGGGACTAAAATGACTTAATGCGTAAGGACAAACACCCAAATTTCTCATGAGGACAACAAAACAACAAATATTAGAAAGACCCAAATTGAGGCCCAAGTAAAAAGTTTGAACAACCATTCCAGTGTAGAGAGACTAAGGCCCAAGGCTGTGGGCCCCCGGTTGCCACTTTTCTGCACATCGCTTTGCCAGCGTTGACATGGACGTGCCTTCCCCGTCGTTTATCTGCTCCGCACCAGCTCGAGTTGCCATGCCTCTCAAGTGAATCTCGTCCCTAGAGAACGACGCTGAATCGGGCCGAGGTGAGCATCAATGCTTCAATTCCAACGACCGGTTCCATGCGGCCCTGATTCCAGCCGCTGCACCTTAAAATGGCCTTGACTGGGGCGAAGCCGTCCTGCACGAAGTCGGAACTCCTACAACCACCATATTCGCTGCCCTACAAAAAATGTCCTCCTAGATCCATCAAACTAGGTCGGCCAACCTCCATTGTTTGTCTGTGATGCCGAATCACAATGAAAAAGAAATCTACGAAATTTTTGAGGAGGAAGAACAATGGAGAGATTGGAAATTGATGGAGTCGATGGGAAAAAAAGGAGGAACCAAGAAGAACGGTGTGAACTAACACACAAAAAATCCTAACCGGCGGCATCAAGCACAAACTCTCCAAATTCTTAACCGAGAAAAACGGAGTCTTCAGAGTCTCGAAAACCACTTCACATATCTTTTCATAACGTTTATATGTACTTATAAAAGGGTAAAATCTAGAAGAGGTTGGCCAAAGTTATACAACTTTGATATGATAAGACATTTGCCATCGAGGAGGTAAATCTAGGGGTGGACACGGGACGGGTCAGATCCATTTTTGTCCATCCTTATCCCTATCCCGAACGAGACGGGTCGAGACGAGATTGTGTATTTTAAAAGTCCGTCTCGAAACCCAAACGGAACGGGACGGGTCCAATTTTGGGTCTAATTTAAAATAAATATTTAATAGAGTATTAAACAACAAAAAATCGAATGAGATGGGACGAACCAAATTCGGGTTCAATATAAGATAAATATAGTTTGATAAGACTTAAAAGTCTACAACTACACAAAATAATATCGTTTTACTTAATGGTTAATTAAAAGAAATAAAACTACAAACAATTTTATTTCATGTTTAATTGATACATTTAATTCATACTACAAGAAGTATAATACTTTGATCGTTAGAAGGTAATTTTATTTTTTGTTGAATAATGCTATTGGTTTGATAATTTAATATGTCAACTCTTAATAAAGTAGACAAAATATATTATCCAGGATGAGATGGGTTTATCAGGATTTCAAAATCAAGACCCGATCCCGTCCCTAAAAAAGGGGACAGTACGAAATAATAATTTTTTTATTTCTCGTCACATCCCATCCCATGCGAGATCGGGACGGGATTGGATCGGGTTCGAGATTTGCGAGATTCGTGCCCACCCCTAGATAAATCACTAAATCTAATATGCTGAAATATGATTTCACTTTGTAAGGAAACTATGGTGAAATGACCCGACCCTAGATTAACTAGTAATCTAGGATCAAGTCCTAACGACTGACCCTAATCTACGAGTTTCTATGAAATTTTTGACATAACCTCCCTTATAAAAGAGGCACCCATAAACCTGCAAGAAAAACTAACACCCCGCAGATAAACCCACAAACAATACAGTGGACCACTAATGTCCATCCGGATTTCTCAACATAAAACGGAAATCAAAGCTGATACATTATTCAGAATTTGAAAACATAACTCCAGTAAATATACTGATTCACAAACAAAGAAACTCAACTCGACAACTATACGAGTGACGACCTATTCACAAGAGTCTCACAAGACGATACTACAGAACTAGTATCCAAGGTGACCTCAATAACACAAGAGACATACTGACAGAAAGTTAGAACCTACATCTGAAGGAATTGATTGGTGGACTCGATGCCCTCGACGACATTCAACATTCTCATGATACACACTGCAATCTGGGCAAGTAAAACCGAAAAACCTAGGAAAAAGGCATATAAACTATTAGAGTGAGTGGACGAAGATAATATTTCACTTTTTAATTGAAACTGTAAATAATATGACTTTCATATATGATGTGCATAAAAATAATGCAAGTCTGAAATAAACATGATGCGAGTTTAAAACCGCGGGGTCCCTCTTGAACACATCCGCAACATTACAGTCTAAATCATGGGATCCTAGACCCACACGTGATTAAATAATCAGAAAGACCTTGGGTCAAGACTCTGTCCCCCCCGGAGCATCTCGGGGATCAGCCGAGCATGCTAATGCATCGATGCTTCTACCTCTGAGGCTGTACTCTGTGTAAAACAAATCATACTTGTTTCCATGCACATGCATACTCGTACGACATATAATTATAAAATGCATAAATCAAGACTCGCAGGTCAACAGTGAAAATAAAATGTCCACTCACAGGTTACTGGGATAAACATAAGGCTGAAACCCTGTCGATTGGCACAATTATTCATCTGATACGCCCGCTAACTCATGATCTTGAAATCACGATTAAAATAATATATGATCATCAGAGTTCATACTGAATAACAAAGATCATAATCTGGTGAGTAATAACATCGAGAATCTCATATACTCGAATAACATAACTTCTGTTTAATTACTGACTCAACCAAATTCTGAATTCAATTCTCTGAAATCCCTCACTTTTAAGAGTCACAAACAAATCCCGAATATCAAACGACTTGCAAAATAAACGGATAATCAAAGCGTCCTTTAATATTGTCATGAATTAAACTGATAATTGTCCGATTAAATACTCGCCCAATTCCACCTCGCCGGAGCTCCGCCGTGCACGGCGGCACGTGGGGCCGCCGTCGGAATCCTACTGGCCCAAAATACTTCGACCTATACATCAATTTGAAGATCTCATCATTTTCAACAACTTTGTAGTTCAATGCTAAGCCCAATTTTAACCGTAAAACGTCCAAAACTCACCGTGAAGTTCAAAAACCTCGCCAGAATCATTTCCTCCGATCGGCCACCACGAGCCACGGCAAGACCCAAGACTACTTGAGATAGACTCACCATCCCAAGGGCTACAAAACCCCTATGGTTGCATCCCCCAATGCCGCCATCTCCGCCACCTCCGTCACCGGCGAAATCTGGCTGGAAATCTCTCCATTTCATCGCGTCGGTTCTTCCTCTTCAGGGCATCAACGAGGGCGATCCACCTATCAATTTGAAGAGGAGCTCAAGCCCAACGACTTTCATCAATGAAGCACGGCCAAAGGTGGTCGGAACAGAGCTCACTGCCGGCAACCATTTTCGGTGACAAAACAGGTCGGCTTGACCCGTGGACAACGCGGGTCAACCCAAATTTCTCAAATTAGAAACTTTCCAAAAATAGCTCGTATTTATATCGTACACATACCAGCCCAAATCAACAGTTACGGTTCAATCTGATCCAAATCGGACGGTCACGATTAAATCAACCATAAAAATAACACTTTTATATATATTCACCAACCGACTTCAAAACTCGATAAAAAATTGCTCGCTTATCCGAAAAATTCTCCGAAAATTCCCACGAGCGCAGAAATAAATTCTCTACAATTCTCGTGAAGGAAGTCAACACAAATTCTCGCTTGGTGAAATAATCATTAACAAACCCAATTATGCGACTAATCTACGATAACTCAATTTCGTGCTGATTAATACGTAAATTTTGGTTTAGGTTGTTACCTATGATTTGGGCTCTTGGCTCTGGCTGACCTGCTCATCTTAACAGCTTGTGAGAGACAGATCTCTTTGTGAATTCTACTGTAATAGGCTCCTTTTGCATTTCTTATGGCCAGACAAAAAGATATCTCTTACAAAAAGAATAAATTTTTTATTTTTTTGTTCAAAGAATAAATGTAAATGATCACCATAACTATATAGTATAACACTATAACTAGTAACCTTCCATTACTGTTGCATGTACAAATTAAACAAACTCGGAAAGAGCGAAAACAGAGCAAAAGCAAGCTCACTCACACAATAAAAATAAAGCTCTTAAGAATGTAAAACAACTGGCTAAACGATTCTTATTGCACACTAATGTAACTAAATGTTCTAATTTATTACTCCAATTTCTTTCATATCTTGTTTAGCTGATGTTCCGTTACTCAGTTGACATTTCAATTCATCTTTAGCAGACTCTTCATTTTCTTTCTCTGCTTTCAATTTTGCTTCTTCCCCTGCCTTTGCTTTTGCTTCTTCTTCTTCTTTTGCCTTCAATTCAGCTTCTTCCTCGGCCTTCACTCTTGCCTCCTCCTTCGCAGCCTCGAGAGCTTCAATCAAGTTCTTCAAACATGAATCAGCCTCCTCTACATCAGATTTAGGCATCAAATTCTCTGCCACATCAGCTGGAGTCATGTTGGTCTCCCCCAACAATCGTTCAATGTTACCAAAAAGTTCATGTGACTCCAAATCCAAATAGTTTCTTGCGAGAACTTTGAATGCTTCATAGCAACAATAGGACAACTCAATATGCTTGTCCATCCTTCCTCTTCTTATAAGAGCAGGGTCAAGTTTGTCCACATAGTTAGTAGTAAAAACTATGATCCTCTCACCTCCACACGCTGACCAAATCCCATCTATGAAGTTCAACAGCCCGGACAAAGTAACCTGGCTTGGCTTGGTCTCTTCTTCTCTCTTCATTTTGCTAATAGGATCATTTGCATCTTTATCTTCTTCATCCTTTTCCTTCTTCTTCTTTCGTTGGCCGGTAAGATCGAGTGAGCAATCAATGTCCTCAATAACAATGATACTCTTGTTTGGAGTGTCGATCAGCAACTTCCTTAGCTCCGTGTTGTTCTTGACAGTTGTCAGCTCAAGATCATAGACATCATAGTCCATGAGGTTAGACATTGCAGCAATCATGGTGGACTTTCCTGTCCCCGGTGGCCCATACAGAAGATAACCCCTCTTCCAAGCTTTCCCTATTTTTGCATAGTAGTCTTTCCCCTTGCTGAACTTGATGAGGTCCTTGACGATTTCCTCTTTCTTTTTCGGCTCCATTGCTATGGTGTCAAATGTCGCAGGGTGCTCAAACACTACAGAGCTCCATTTTGTGCCTTTGTAGTCGGACCAACTTGAAGCAGGGTTGTTTATCCAGAGCTTTCTTTCCCTGTTGCTCACTGCTATTTCCTTGCCTTGTTTTCTCACATGGTCAAGATAAGACCCCATGATCACATCCCTGTGGCGTCTGTGGAAGCTCAGTCTGTAATGGCTCTTCTCGTCGAACTCAGGATAGAAAGAAAATGAGTTCCCCTTCGGCGTTTTCTTGATCAATGTCCACCAGAGTTTGATGTCCTGAAACTCATCGGTCACTTCTTCATTGTCGTCCATGGCAAGGACTAGAGACTTGCTGTTCTTTACATCTTTGGCTTTCAGACGCTTCGCTTCCGTGGATGCCTTTGTGCTGAGGTAGCTTTGGATGGAGGCATAGACTTCACTGCGCTTAAACCACTCTCCAGTGTATTCATCAAATGAAATTTGGATGTAAGGGAACACATATCCTATCAATTTTTGGGTGAATCTTTCGATGGGGCCTCGAAGTTGGTAGGGGAAGTATTGTTGGAACATGGCATAGACAAACATGGCACTGGCTATCAATGAGCCCAACTGAGGCAACATTTGCCCCATATTCATCATCATCATCTTGAGAGTATTTGGTTGGTTTGTTTGGTTTGAATCAAAATTCAAAACTATGCTGCCTATTTATAGAGGGAGTGTGCATGCATGTACATGGAGAAGACACTCTTTTCTTGGTAATTACTCAAGTTTGAAGACACTCTTTTCTTGGTAATTACTCAAGTTTAGGCTCAGTCTTTGTTGACCCATATGTTAGTATAGCATCATTAGTTGTCCAATTAAATATACTTACCCAATTAAGCAGGAGATCAACACCTACCCGACCACCCGAAAGACCACCAAGAAGGCTACAACTCCACTCACAAGACCGACCCCATCCGAGCACGCACTCGCCCGTGGGGCGCTCATCCGAATGTGCGGATCACATGACAGCAAGTGCAAACCAGTCCCACATCGAGGAACACAGGTAAGCAGCAAACTCAACCACCTATATATGAAATGGGCATTTATTACAGGTAAGGGAAGAACATTGAACCGAATCCATTCAACTCCACTAAACACTCCAACCTACTCTCACGCACGTTCAGTTGACTGTTATATCCAATACATCTTCTAACTTAGGCATCGGAGCGTTGAAGGCAGGTCACCCCTGTCTCGACCATCTGACTGTCTGTTTGTCGTTGTATTCTTCTAACAGCCATACCCGAGCACGCGTACCCGCACACCCGAAGGGAGAAGAAGCGCCCGACCATCCGAACAGCCTGAGTGTTCGGATAAGGAGAAGAATCTCGTACTTGCTTCTGCTAGATTACGTCTCGCGTAATCCTGTAGAAACACCATAATTTCTTACTTCAAAGAAAGCAGAAGGAAATTGCATGTATGTGCTTTATGGAACTCAATGTGAAGCATGCATGCCTTGGTTGGAGCCTTGCACAAAGATGGGTCATGACTATCACTAATACGGAGTAAACTAGTCATGAGGGAAACTGCTTAGAAGAGAACAGTATTACCTACGAAAATTTTATTGTGTTTCGGAGTACACAAACTCTCCAATTTTGGAGCGTTGAATAACTTCTGCAGTCCCCACTTTTTGGAGAAATAAAGTGATCTAACGCTCCAAAATTGAAATTTTTTTGTACTCCGGAATAATGTAGAACACCCCGTATTACCTACCCCAATGAAAAATAGATGTCCAACATGCCATATATTATTCACTTGAAATAATTTGTGTCATGTGTGTGCTACCACTAGCAGAGAGCAAAATTACATATAATCTTTGTTTTTTGGTAATCTAGTTGTATTGTATGGAGAAATTATACGTACTTGACGTATAATTGGAGAAACATAGATGAAGACACTTGAATTTTTTAGACAAGTTGTTGCTGAATGACAAAATTAACATCGTTCCGAATTGCAAAGAGAAAACAGAAGTTGCACGGCAGAATTTATTAGTAGAAAAAATCTACAAGAGGACAGGGGAGGATCCAAATCAAGAGATTAGAAAAAGACTTGGATTCAAAAACGTGGTCAGCTTTACCATAACACACTCCGGGAAAGAGGATTTTGTAAATGATGGAGAGAAGAATCCAAGTAAATCAACTGGGGTGGTGGGCTACTGCTTTCGTAAGAATGAAAGTTCTTCGGTGTATTAGTATATCGATGTATTAGTCAAATTAGCATGTAAATAATCGTGCATGTAATGTAATGTATATTTTTTTCTCATTTCATATCAAGTTTCTCATATACTATATACATATGTTACATAATGTCACTACTTGCTAGCCATTACTATTTGGACTGCTTTATACCTACTAGGCTTCAATCATTTCCCTGATAGAGTTCTTCTCCAACTTCACCACAGAAGTATCTGTAAATTCAGACAAAATTGCTCTGAATTCATCACCGGAGAGGATCTCCTTCTCTAGAAGCACATCTACTGACTTATCAATGGCCGCCCTGTTATTTTGTATATGCTTCTTTGCAACCTCATATGCATTTTCGATTATGCGTCTCACTGACAAGTCTATATCCTCTGCAAGTTTTTCAGACATAGTGTTTCTTGCTAGCATTCTCAACACAACATCGCTGCTTTGGGTTGCAGGGTCAGTCAGTGCCCATGGTCCAATCTCAGACATACCAAACATTGTTACCATCTGCAAGATCAGTAGTAAAGAAACCAAAAAAATATTAGTTTGTTTTTCAAGGACTAATGTAGTGCTTGTTTTAGCTCTTAGAAATGTTGTATGTACCTGTCTTGCTATTTGTGTGACCTGTTGTAAGTCTCCTGCTGCACCAGTTGTAATTTCTGGCTCCCCAAAAATGACTTCTTCTGCTGCTCTACCTCCTAGACCTCCAACTATTCTAGCAAAGAGTTGTTGCTTAGAAACAAGAGTAGGATCTTCACCTGGTATGAACCATGTAAGGCCGCGAGCTTGGCCTCGCGGAATAAGAGAGACCTTCTGCACTAGATCATGGCCTGGAGTCAATGTCCTGCAAATGATCACATAAAAACATTAGTTTTAGTACACAATGTTGAGACTATAATTCAACATTTGTGAAGGGTAAAATGTTCTACTTACGCGCAAATGGCGTGGCCTACTTCATGATAAGCCACAAGAGTTTTGTTCTTTCCATCAGTCATTTTTGTGCCTTCCATCCCTGCCACAATCCGATCAATCGAGTCATCGATTTCTTTCATTGTTATAGTACCTTTGCCTCTCCTACCAGCTAGAATTGCAGCTTCATTCATGAGGTTTGCCAGGTCTGCACCACTGAATCCAGGAGTCCTCATAGCAATAATGCCAAGGGAAACATTCTTATCAAGCTTCTTGTTTTTACTATGCACCTCCAATATCTCTTCTCTTCCCCTTATATCTGGTAATCCAACTGTCACCTACTCAAAACCCAAAAACAAAAAAGTGAAGTTACATCAACTTCATGTACCAAACACTTCAAGAAGATTTTACTTAACAAATAACTTATAGAGTTAAAAGAGCTTACTTGTCTGTCAAACCTTCCAGGCCTAAGTAGAGCAGAATCAAGAATTTCGGGCCGATTAGTAGCAGCAATAACAATCACTCCACTGTTCCCACTAAATCCATCCATTTCAGTAAGCAACTGATTCAATGTCTGCTCCCTCTCATCATTTCCTCCACCAATTCCTGTCCCTCTTTGCCTCCCAACCGCATCAATCTCATCAATGAAAACCAAGCACGGTGAATTCTCTTTTGCCTTGTTGAACAAGTCTCTTACCCTAGAAGCCCCTACTCCTACAAACATTTCAATGAACTCTGACCCTGACAGAGAAAAGAAGGGCACCCCTGCCTCTCCTGCAATCGCCTTAGCCAGCAGCGTCTTTCCAGTCCCCGGAGCCCCTACCAAAAGAACCCCTTTGGGAATTCTTGCACCAACTGCAGCAAACTTCTCAGGAGTTCTTAGAAATTCAACTATCTCTTGGAAATCTTGCTTTGCTTCATCAACTCCAGCCACATCATCAAATGTCACCCCTGTATTTGGCTCCATTTGGAACTTGGCTTTGCTCCTGTCACCCAATACTAGTATTTAGTTGAAACATTCACAGTCCGGAAATAGTAATCTACTAGATTTAGTATAATTAACTTGATTATAAACATGATTGAAAAAACATAACATGTTCTTAGCTGAAAAATTTGGTAAGAGTACTATTGCATGCATATGCGTACCTTCCAAGTCCAAAAGGTAAGCTGGGGCCTCCTGGTGAATTTGGAGATGAACTTCTAAGCAACAATGATCCAAGAAGTATCAAAGGAAAAGCAAAGTTTCCCAGCAAGTCTAGTACTGCAATCCCCCAATCCATTTCTCTTGGATGAGCTGCAAAGTCTATGTTCTTGTCTTTCAGCTTCCTCAGCAACTCTTGTTGTAATCCAGGCAGCTGAACTCTAACTCTTTGGATCTTCTCTAATGTGGGATTGAAGATCTCGGCGATCGCGACGGTGCCGTTCTCAAACAGGTCTACCGTCTTCACAGCACCTTCATCTAAGTATTGCAAGAATCTCGAGTATGACAATCTGCTTGAAGTTGATGCACTAGGGCTCTCTGGCTCAGCTCTTGCTGGGTGAGAGGTAAAGAGTGTTGCGGGGGCTATAAGGCCAAGAGAGGCAGAATCTAATACGGATCTTCTCGTGATTTTCAAGTTTGATGATTGAGGTTTGTGACATGGGGTTTCTTTGTTACTGTTTCTAATTGGGAGATGGGTGTCCTTAGAGATTTCTTGGGTTTTGCAGAGTGGAGAGAGGCAGAGAGATAGAGCAGGTGACATGGTTTTTTTGTGTCAACACTTAAAGTTGTAGTGCAACGTGAAGGGTGTGGAAGTTTAGAACTGAAGTTTGTAAACCGGTATGGACGGTGCATGTGCAATGTGGTGCTTAATATGGGAGACAGCGGAGGCTTCCCGAATTTTGCTTTGTCTTTGTTTGCATTCCATATGACTCCCGAACTGTCTAGACATCTAAAATTATATACGTTGCACGAGTGATGCGACATCTTCAGAGTATATCCTTCTCCAAACCACACACTTGGAAGAAATGAAGTCTCATAAATATATCTCTATTAATTAAGTCAAAAGGGCTTAGTACAGTTATTGGGCAGTTGAATGGTTAAACATTGGTAATATCATTTCTTGTCCTTCGCTAATTTTAACCGAACATTCTAACAAATTTACGTATTAGGGGTAGAACAGTCATAAACAGAGAGAAGAAAGAAGAATTCACCTACACAGTCGTAAATTGCTCGATTCACGACACGTACAAGAATTGATCCAATCCATTTGCAGTTACTCCGCCCTCACCTTCTCTATATATCATGTGAAAATTGATCACCTTTTTTGTTTCCGATCAGTTTGATGAAGAAGAATGAAGAAAATTCCATCAATTTGATGAAGGAGACCAACTGCCCGGAGAGGGAGAGCTTTGCTTTCATCCAAGCAAGAGATAAATACTCCGCATCCCATCAGTTTTGCTTCCCGATCGTCAAATGTGCCGTAAATGGATTTATTAACAAAGCTTTAAATTGGGCGGATCAGTGATTGGGTGAATACTCTGACTCTCTGAATTTCCAAGGATCATCATTTGGTTTAATACTCGATCTTAATCTCATTTGCAAATTCAATTTTTGCTATCGGTGTTCCGGTTCATTGATTGAGATTTCAGGTTCAGGTTTGGATATTGGATTAATAAGTTTTTTAGTGTGTAGATGCATTGCTTTAATCGGGCTTGGAGAACAACTTTTGATCGGGCTTGCAGAAGATTTATCAGTTTAGTATAATCAAGAGGCCGAGGTTATGAAATTGGAGATGATGGCTTAGATCCAAGGGACTGCAAAAGCCAATTGAAGTTCTCCTCAAGATTCAATTAGAGAAATATTCAAAGGGAGGCTATTCCCCGTTTTTTCTTTAGTAAGTTCCATGTTTCCATGGATTTTTGGTTTGTTTTTTCAACATATATTATGCTTTACTGACTTCTTTTAAAGTGTACTATGGCCCTCTTCTATGGTCATTGACTCATTTGATACACATTTGGTTATCTTCTAATTCAATTTATTAGAATAACTGAATTCTAATTGTGCAATGTAGCTTTAAAGATCACAAAACTAGCAAATGGAAGATGCATGCATAGGCAATCCGGATGATGTTGATTTTGTAGGAAAAGCTCTTAGCTTGGCTCTTGGAGACATGAGGAGAGAAATGTATGGTGGTATGGAGCTTTTTCTCTCTTAATCTTTCGGTTGTTCCACCAAACTCAGACCGTGAAAGCACATTCAGCATATGATTTTGTTCATAAGATTTCAATACTACAAATAGTATAGCATATCAAATGATACTACAATATTGTACAGTATTTTGTTATTTTACAGCAATAGTGCCGATGGTGATTTGAAAAGCTAAAGCAATTCAAGAAAATGAGTCAATGACGATATGGTTGAAGGAAAGAAGAGTTTAACTTATAACATGACGTGTGGATAAGGAGTATGTAAACTATCTATGTAGTTCTTTTGTTCCTTTAATGATAGTAAAAATAAACCTATAGATCCATATATGTGTAATTCCTTCATTATGTTTTTCATTACGTAGGAAGCCATATGCAATTAATTATGAAAATGGTAAAGTTTGATTGCAAATCAATTCTGAAAATGGGAAGTTTCATATATATAGAGATTAAGATGTGGTCATTTTTCCAAACTAAAACAGTAAAATTGAGCAAACGTGACATTGATAAAAATGACTTAAAGCAAGCATAAGCCCCAAAGCCGGTGAGATTCCAGGAAAAAAGAAATGAAGAACTCACGACACGTACATGGCGGGATGGCTCAATTCACGACACGTAGATGAGAGGAACTGATCCGACAATTCATCTGGAAATGGAACAGTTTTTGGTTCTTTAATTAAGAAACTGGTTGTGTTTATTTGGCTCAGCAATTGACAGGTATCCATTTTTAGATTTTGGTATTTGGTTCTATCTATATCAGTCGCGATTGTGCTTTCCTGAATTCATGTTCTTATGCTTGGGCTATTGGGTAATGATCATTAAGTTATCTCATAGGAGAGTAAAGCGGTTCATTTTGTCAATTGTGCAAATGTTCATGAACTTGAAGAGTTTATTGATGTAATGGTCTTTTTGTGACAAAGCAGAGAAGATGAAGATGAAGAAGTGAATCTGTTTTGATTCATGACTGAATAGGAGTCTGGGGAAGGCTTCGGAGGATACTCAAATTTTAGAATTAGAAATTGAGGAATTGAAGACTTGAAGGCTTGAAGGCTTTACTCAAACTTCTTCAGGTAAGAGACCTGATTCCCAAATTTTATTGAATTTGAATCTAATTTGATTCATTTTAGCTGTTGATCATATTCCTATTGAATCATTAGTTTTGCACTGTTTGGAGTTATATTTAGGACAGTATTTCCCATCTCTCCAAGCCAACTGGAGAATAAGCGAGCATCTGATAGATTTGTTTGGAAGAAATTGAAATATATGTCCTAGACAACCTTGAATACGAAGATGGAAGATCATATATGCAAGTGTTTAACTTCAAATCTCTATTAATTATAGTGTTTAATTGAGTGTTCAATTTAAATCAAACAGGATTTTTTTTTTCCATTGGAAGTGATATTGTACAGTGGCATATATAAGAAGATGGCAATTTTGGATTATACTCTTCGGTTAGTGAATTAGTGGATTCATATCAGAATCCACCATAGATGTCTGTACTTGAAATTGAAGTATGAGTCTTGGCTGGTATATAATCATTTTGATAAGTCAATTCTAAGAAGCTAATATACAGTTCATCATGCAGCTGTATACAATTCCTTTCTTAAATTCTGCTAGCTATCATGTTCTGCATGGTTTCCATCTCTATTAATATTATAAAGCCCATGCTCAATTACTGTAATGGAACAAAACAGAATGCCAAATAAATGAGAAAAACATCATAATTGCTAAAAACTGAGGTAAGAACTTATCAAATCTACTAACAGCCATTCTCAAAAAGAAACAAAGACCAGATGAAATGATGAATAGACATGTAAGTTACAAAAATGTGGCTCAAAAAGTGCTTGAAAGCTCATCCTATAGAGAAACCCTCGGTTCATATCAGAGTCCGGATTATAAATCATGACATGGTTGCAGCTCTAACAAACCACAATAGATCAATACATAGAAAATTCTGTGGTGCAAATTGTAGAGTTTACTGGTGAATAAAACTTCTTGAATCTAAGCTTAGTCTTTTTTCCTTTCCAAAAAAAAAACAAAAACAAACCTTTGTCTTCCTAATCATAGATTCATAGACACACATCTCACATGACATTAATTAATACTAACTTAACCACCCGTGTGTACACACGTGTAAAATCAGATCAACCACTACTCTATCCACTTCTACGATAATTTTTGCTGGACAAAACTATTGTTCACTAGGTATTCCAATTCTTTTACTGTAACTTCCATTTCTTCATAACAACTTCTTTCTCTGTTTGGCCAGTTCGACGATGTTGCGGAATGTTGTATCTTTTAATTCTGTTCTTAATAAGTTGTTACATAGACCATATTGTTTTGTTACGTACGACTAATAGAAGAAAAAAATAACGCAGGGATATGTGGAATAGAACTATAGAAGTAACAAAAGTTCGCAATATAGCCTGCACCATATTGCTGCATCTATGTATGATCTTCTAAGCTGTGTAGCTTTTTATACTTTAAAATCATGTACCTTTAATTACATTTATTAATTCATTGTGTTATGGTGTTGTTGTCCTGCTTTAAATCTCTCATGGTTGCAGACAGATGAGATATGTAAGGACCATATAGCTGCAACTATCTGAGGATATCTTCAACGAATTTTTATAACATACATTTACTGTCATAAAATGGATCGAATGAGCCATGCACGTGCTCGCCATCGGCAATGGCGAGAGTCGATGACTTATTCTCAGCGTCAAGAGTATCTGGCAAGGCGTCGTGAACAAGCTCGAGGAAAGCGACCAGTAGTTGAAATTGATCATGATTATCAATCCCAGGTTGATCAAGGTAATTGTTATTGAAAATGTTTCTTCATTTCTTAATTGTTCAAATTCATGTAAATATTTCTAAATTTATACCCATAATAGTGTTAGAAGGCGAAAATGTCCACCAATGTGAAGAATTAGGACCAAGTAGTACAAGTCAACCTGATCCATGTATGTTGCTCCTAATATTTGAAGAAAATGTCTAAACCTCCTTTTATGAGGATGATAGAGATTTAATTCCAGTTAATACAACCTCAACTAATCTGATTTCTTTCACTTTATTGGTGTTGCAAGATCACTCTGAAAACTTACACTTTTCAACATCGTTACATGTTGATAATGATGGTCCACAATATTCAAGACGTCGACTGACTCACGTGAGACAATTTGCACGGATGGATAGGTCACAGATAAGCGAAGATGTTCAGAATTTTCCTCTACATGGTGAATGTATACGTGGTATTAAACCTATTATATTATTTTAAAGTTGATGTCCACATAACTACTAACTTATGATGACACAAATTTTTTGTTTTACACATCAGGTGTGCATGATCTTTCTATGCTAAATCATGGACAAACTGGCAACTCCAACATGGGTCTTAATATTGGAGAGGATATGGTCATCAATGATGTGAGGATGAATGTAAATGAGGAAGACCACGACATGGAGAATGTGTTTACTCCAGTGGCGCATGTGCACAGTGTTCAACAACAAATACGTATCAGAAGACCGCGAATAATTCATAATTCGGCTAGAGATTTCAATGAGGATATGAGCATCCCTTACTGCCAATTACCCCCAGTTAAAACATGTCCGTATTGTCAGGCAATGTTATTTCATCAAGAGACCTTTAGTTTGTGCTGTTGTAAAGGAAATATTGTTCTGCCTTTGATACAATCTCCTCCTGAAATGGTTCAGCTATTTTCTGACCAAACAAATGAAGGAAGAAAGTTTAGACAAAGCATCAGAGCTTACAACAATGTCTTTGCGTTCACTTCGATGGGTGTACATGTTGATGAGTCAATTAATGTTCAATCTCATTATACCTTTCGTGCTCAAGGTTCAATTTATTCGCTTTTATAACTTTGTTGAAACAACAAATAGTTCACCATATAGTGCATACGCATGACATACTTCATAAATTTTTGATGGAATACGTGAAATGCGTACACAATATTAACATGTAATTATGATTTTTTTTACCCCATCAAGCAAGCGGATGGCTGAAGTGGAATTGATTGGAGATGAAATACATTTAGTTGGATGTGGATACGTGAAACATGATATATGTAAAGTGCTCAATATATTAATAAGTCTATTAAGTAGTAGTATTGTACAAATTGTAATCCATGGATTTGGGACAATATACTTAATAGTAGTTGAGTTATAGATTGCGTAAAATAATAGAAATACACGTAAATTCACTAATAATTCGCACGCGCGAGCGCGACGCTCTTCCGCACGCGCATATGCGCGTGTAGGAAGGCTAGTAGGAGATTATGCATATTCCTATATATGTATACCTTGTTATCAATTTAAATAGAATAAGTGAATAGCATCATTAGCATTTCACTCCTTCCTAAAAAGTTACTTAGAGGAGTTAGAGCGTGAACTAGTCGGAAGAGTAAGGGTTCTGATCGAAATGGGTTCTGAATGTAGATATATTTACGGCATGCACCAGTTAACACATCCCCAATAACCGCTAGTAACCACCTCTATAAGTTTCAAATTCAAATCATCCACAACCTCTCTATATATACACATTCTACTTAACCATTTAAAAAAAAACACATTCTACTAACTATCAAAAAACGGTTTCTAAAACGTTATATTCATTCTCCGGCGATACTCTCTTCATCACGCACTCCCAAGATTTCAACAAACCACCATCTGAAAAATGGCTCAACCTGATGACTCCGTCGGAATCAAGATCTACAACAACGCCGTCTACGGCGACGCCCCCGACGCCGCCGAGGACATTAATGCCAAGTCGAAGACACCCTCTTCTTCTTCTTGCATGGGATCCTCCAACCCTAAACCACCAACTTCATCACTACCCTTGGTCCGTCTCAACCACGACCAACTCCAAGGCCGCAAACGACGCGCAGTCGCCAAGGGCGTCCAAAAAACCATCTCCAAGACCTCCATGCTCGTCAACTTCCTCCCCACCGGAACCCTACTCACTTTCGAAATGGTTCTCCCCGCCATCTACCGCAACGGTGAGTGCACCGCCGTGACTTCCACCATGACCTACGTACTCTTAACCATCTGCGCACTCTCGTGCTTCTTCTTCCACTTCACCGACAGTTTCAAAGGCCCCGACGGCAAAGTCTACTACGGCTTCGTCACGCCGTCGGGGCTGGCGGTGTTCAAGCCGGGGCTCGCCGTGGAGGTTCCAAAGGACGAGAGGTACGTGGTGCGGCTGACAGACTTCGTGCATGCGATCATGTCGGTGATGGTGTTCGTGGCGATTGCGTTTTCGGATCGGCGCGTGACGGATTGTATGTTTCCGGGGCACGAGAAAGAGATGGATGAAGTCATGGAAAGTTTCCCGTTGATGGTGGGAATCGTTTGCAGTGGCTTGTTTCTTGTGTTTCCGAACTCTCGCCATGGGATTGGATGCATGGCTGCATAGAACAATCAATAGTTTAGATTGCTTTTGGTTTGGTTTTTGTTAATAATCGTGTGCTTGTTTGTGTTTGTTAATCATGTTGTATTGATGGTAGGGCTTGTATTTTGATGAAGTTGTTTAGTTATTGACTTGTGTTCTGTTTAACTTCTGTTACTAGTTAGTAATTTTCTCTATTCATTGTAGTTGTACGCTTGTTTTTAGTACTTTTTTTGACGAGTCTTTGATTCTATCGTATACTTAACTTGTACAACATCCATCCATTCAAACAAAGTTGTACAGAAACATGCATGCATCCTGATCGAAGTATTACAGATTTGTTGAAACATGAACCAAAAGGTGCTCTCTTTCCCGCCCCATTAGTTCTATGCCCGAATAACCCATTATTTCACTTGCATGATTAAACACTGTGTCTAAGCAACATTTAGTTATATAAATGAAAGATGCATGGCTTCTTATTCCTAGTCTAATTCCACTTCCGAAAACAAGATCAAGGCCACCTAGTCAAAGCAAGATTTACGTTGGGAATATGCAACTGCAATTTGGCGTTTTGAAACAGTTGAGTAGGTCTTTTTTAATCAGTGACTAAAGTACGTAAACACTAATGTGGAGCTCTTTTCTACTGAAGAACACAAAATTTACAGAAGTTGCATTGTGTGGATAAAATTGAAAGGAAAAGAAGAAAATGAAACTACGAAAATAAATAAATAAAATATAGAAAAAGTAAATGGAAACATATCGGATACTTGGAAATCAAGAAACACTGAGAAGGAAAAAAAATGCTTTAAATTACATAAAAGGCCCCTTTTTTTATTTTCTATTTTTGGGTCGAAACAAATCCCTAATTAAATATCTTTCCCCAAATTTCCCACTAGGTCTGTTTTTCAAGTCTCAATTGAAAACAATAGCAGCTTTCTGGGTGGATACTTTTACAAGTCCGCGACTTTCTCTCAACTTCACCACCGGCGGTAAATTTTCTGGCAACCCATTGTCTTCCGACTGAAGAAACAGGTAATGTTATAATCTATAAACCCAGAACTCGATGACCCATAGGCGTTTTCAATTTAATTTACTCTTCAATTTGAGATATGTGTTTCAAATTAACACAACCGAGCACAGTTAGATTATCAAGTTTGAATTTTTGTGTCTGAATAATTGATATGCAATCTGTTCTGGAATGAGATTGATTGGTAGTTGTTTAGTTGGGATGAATCATATAGATTATTGTGTAAATTTGTAGCCTTTGTGTTATCTGAGTGAAAAGTTATGAGCTTTAATGGAGTTCCGTTCTGTATTATAGAGAATTTGAGCATGGTTTACATAAAATTTGGTGCCTTAGTTACGAAGTAGTTAAATTTAAATGCTTTTCTTATTTGTACATGCAACTACTAAGTCTTATAAGCTTTGTCCATAGATATAATGTGCAAAGCGGAAGAACCACACTGCTCTACGGGAGGGTGGTATTTTACAAGATGGGAAATAGAACACGGATCTCCATCTCGGAGGCATGGCATTAGCCGGAAGCAAGAGGCACAATTGCGTGAGTCATATTGCACATACCTTAAAGAGCTGGGGATGAAGCTTGAATTGTAAGTTCAGACCATACTTATATTGATAGCATCTAAGGTTAGTTCTGGTTATATTGTTAGTTTTGGTCCATTGTCTCCAACAAAATGGTTGAGATGATCTTATATGTATGAATAAGTTGCATTGTCTATGTATGTCTCTATCATTATATTCATTTCTATCTTCTTGTGTACCATTAGCATCATCATCATCATAAGTTAACTCTTGAGATTACTGTGTGCTAGTTTGAATTCCGACCTTCGAACTTTATAGTTAGGTTCGTTTTCCTCAGAACACTTTCTTTCATAAGGTTTTGGCAAGACCCTTTGAATTCTATTGTTAGAATAGATAACATTTATAAATTATTTAGCTGAATTACTGTCCTTTTGAGTGTCTTCACAATGAATTTCCAAAATTTCATAAGATTTTCATTTAGTTGCATTAGGGTGTTATTTCCTACAATTGTTTTTCCCTAGGTGGAAAAGACATCCTTTCCCTTTTCAAATCAGATTATACAAATTCCCTATAATTGCTGATATGAGTTTCAGGGTATATAATAAACCCTGCAAAAGGTGATCGATATTATATATCTTTCAGGCCTCAGGTGACAATAGCATGTGCAATGATGTTGTGCCACCGGTTTTACATGCATCAATCTCATACTAAGAATGATTGGAAGGTACAGATTCTGTATATGAATTTCTGAACAGTGTTGAATACTGTTTTATGGCGTGCCTGAAGGTCGGTGTAAAATCATGTATATCTAGTTGCAGTATGCCATTTTTGATTTTGAACATGGATGTGAATTTTTTTTATACAGACTATTGCAACTGTAAGCATCTTTCTTGCTTGCAAAATACAAGATACACGGCGCCCTCTGAATAGTATTCTTCGTGAGGCAACTGATAAGATCCTCAAATTGGAGGCTTCTGCAGTATGCTATATCAAGCCAAAAGTATGCACACATTCCTATGTGTACAGATTGTATGCTTCATAGTAATCCAAGTTACTAATTTCCTTCCTTCTGCATGTAGGAAGTATTCAAGGAATTGATTTTAGCTGCAGAGATTGTTCTGTTGTCAACAATTGGTTTTGATTTTGAGATGCATCTTCCGTACATGTTACTTGTGGAAGCTCTTAGGAGATTAAATCTCTTACCTGTCCTTGCTGAGAGGGCTTGGAATTACGTTAATGATTGGTGAGAATTGTATCCTTCCTTTCAGAGCTCACTATACGTATCTCATACATTTTAAGGCTGTCTTTCATGACTGTTCTTTTATGAATGTATCTGTAGCCTTTGCACATCATTGTGCTTGCAGTACGAGCCCCACTACATTGCAGCCGGTTCACTGTTTCTTGCTGCTGAAATACAAAAAGTCACACTTCCTACAGAAGACGGAAATGCTTGGTGGCTGGAGTTTGATGTTACACCAAAGCAGTTAAATGGTTGGTTGCAAGTCCTTCCCATTTCTAAATATTTCTGTTTCAAAGTTTCCAGTGAAGTCATATGCTGTAGTATTTCTGAAACCAAGGTAGGTCCATATAACAAGCATGTTCATGTGGGATTACTATTTATCTCTTATAGCGTTTTTCAGTGTAAAATTGGATCCTTGAATTTCTACACCATATATGTCATTGAGATTTCTCCTTTTAATTCATAGAGGTTTATAACTTCTGTTGGAACATTTTATCCAGATGTCATTCCGGAGATGGTACGTAGTTTGCACAAGGCATGCAAAAAACAAGCTATATCACCCAAAAGTGTGAAGGCAAATGAGCATGAAACTTTGATTAGAAGGCCAAGTGATCCTAGTAGCTCTCAGTCATGTGTTTCAAGTGAAGCTGTGGTTGATTGTCAGTTCAGGCACAGCACCTTGCTGGAAGAGGACAGACGACTGGGAGAGTCCATTATGTCCTACAGCCAAACTCATGTTGAAGGTGGCAACTGTACGACCATAAAGGAAGCTGTATCACATCACACATGCGATACTGGCAGTCCAAGTGGTAATGTTGAGGCTGGTGATGGTGAGATTAAACCTATCAGAGAGGAACTGGATGATCAGAACAATAACGCGATTGACCTTCACCAGGTTAGAGATAAATTGAAGCAGAGATCAGGCGTTACAGTTTTAGAGATGGTGGATGCCGCAGATGCTGACAGCCCAAGTGGTAATGTTGAGGTTGGTGATGGTGAGATCAAACCTATCAGAGTGGAAGTGGAGGATCAGAACGATAATGCGATTGACATTCACCGGATTAGAGATAAATTGAAAAGGCGGAGATCAGGTAGTACAGTTTTGAAGACGGTGGATGCCGCAGATGCAGAGATAGATCCTGAGTCCTGGATTGAAAGTGAGCTTGAAGGTGGAATAGTGCTAAAAGATGCCTTCCCAAATACGGAACAGAGGGAGCTTTTGTAGAACTTTGCTGGTTAAATTGGCTTTCATGCCTGTATACTTGTATCACTTCCTTTGTAGATCACTTTTGATGGGAACGTGATTGTACTACTAGTTTGTAGCTTCTGCTTTTTTGTATGCAGGTGCTACTAGTTTGAACTTCTAGGTACTTTTGAGATAAGATAGTCCATATTACAAGGAAAGATGCGAAATTTTCTTCAAAAAAATGTCTTTCTGAGATGTACTTCTACGATGAAACAAAGAAATCATTTAGCAAATTGTGTACTTTATTGAGAAGAGGATGCTCCTATATATAGAGCAAATACGCAGTCATTCCTTATGAGAATGAGAATCCTAATACATCAATACTTACTCTCTCATTACATACACATCACCACCCTAATTTCCTTTGTAAAAAAGCAACAGCTTTCTTTTGCAAGTGAAAGACTGACCGTGGAGACGCTTATGAAGAGTCATCATAGAAGAAAAGGGCAAAAGAGTAACTTCACAAAAATAGCTTGATAAAAAACTTAAACGTGGAATTTGTTCCAATGTAGATCAGATTCCAATCACTACCACGCTGAGCTGGTGGTGGTGACTCATTTCAGGTCTGAACCAAGTAGCCAACACGTTTTAAACTCCTGCAATCTAACCTAAAATTTTCCCAAGACTTCTTTCTTCCGATAAGATTACAAAGTTTTTGGTTTCCGATATAGTACTAGTGGCAATAAAGCATTTTCAGCAAAACAAGCCCAGGCCCACAACACAAGAATCAAAGAGTTTTGTGGTCAGTAGACTCAAGTGTGTTACTCAGTTGACACCCAGAATCATCCAAAACTCAATTTGCCCTCATTTTTTCAATTTTGAGTTTTGCACTGGCTAGCTTGATTTCAATCCTTCTCAGCCTCATAAACCCATGATTTACACACCTTCATCATCATCTCCTGTGGGACCCACCTCAACTTCCATTCATAGACATTCTGCTATTTCTATTTATACAAGTAGTGCTTCTTCTTCCATGGTTGCTCCCCAGATTCTAATCAGGCATTGCTCAATTGGGTAGCTACATTTTGGGTCTGTTTCTTTATCCATTTTCCTCAACTGGGTCATCTCAAACTCTGAGCTTTTTTGGGTCAATCAGTCATGGCTTCCATAAAGTCTCTACCTTTTGTGATAGAGACCAAGTCCGAGACCACCACCCACCGCCGCCTCAAGTTCCCGTTTTTCACTCACCGGCGGAGGAGAGCCGTCGAAGTGAGCATGAGTGGGTTCTCACAAGCTGTGGGGTTGTGTAGTGGGCAGATTAGTAATTGCACAAAAGGGCAGATGTGGAGAGTGAAGCCTGTTAGAGCTCTTCATAAGGTCTCTGGGGATGGTGAGGAGGACAATGTTGAGTCAGAAGATGCGCTTCAGGCCACCATTGAGAAAAGCAAGAAGGTTCTTGCTATGCAGAGAGACTTGCTTCAACAGGTATAGCCTTTTTTTTTCTCTCTCCTGTGGTTTACTTTAGTTAATAGTAAAAAATGGTGATCATAGGGTGAATGTCAGCTTTGTGTTCAGTAGTTTTTGAATGTGGAGAACTAAAGGATGAAACTTTGTGTTGGATGATGTGATACAGTCAATGAGTGCTTTTGAGATAGTTTTTTTTTTTTTTACTGTGGAGGTCTTTTGAGTGGTTATGAAGCGTTAAAGGAGGGAACTTTGTGTTTTGTAGATTGCAGAAAGAAGGAAACTGGGGTCTTCTATAAGTAGTAGTAGTATAGACCAAGAAGAAGAAGAAGAGGGCGGTTCAGCTGATGAAGAAAGTTCCGCAACTAGTGATAACGGCACTGTTGAAGAACAAAGTTTTACCACTGTTTTAAGCAGCTATGATCATTCAACTGTAGAGAAGGAGTTAGAGACAGTCCCTTCTGCTGACACTTTAGGCTTCAGTGGAACAGAGAAGGAGCATGTAGAAACTTTGCCTCTTACTAGGGCTCCCTATGAGGTAGAGTCCACAAATCATGTGAATAAGACTAGTTCCAAGTCAGAGTGGTCCAATTCTCTGCCGTCTTTTATATCATTGATCCCAGAGACTTCCACTCTAAACGATGAGAAAGAGCACGTAGAGCATAAAGAGACAAGTTTTCAGGAGGACAATGTTGGGGCACCCGATTCTACAACCGAAAACGTAAAGCCCCCTCCTTTGGCTGGGCCTAATGTCATGAATATCATATTGGTAGCAGCAGAATGTGCTCCGTGGTCGAAAACCGGTAACTTAGACAAGCACTATATTGTGAGATGAAATTTGCATGCATGTTTAGCAGACTCTTTTGGTTTCATTATGGATTTTTGCATGCGCAGGCTGATCTGCGCATGTACATGCTAGGATAAACAAATACACAGTATCATAGTTGTTGTTTCCTATCATCAAAAGTTAACTATACTGTAATTTATTTGTTCTGAAAGAGAGTGAGATGGGTGGAAATACGAAAACTTCTCATGGGCGTAATATCTAGTCCTCTAGTCCCAACACAGAGGTCTCTAATCACATGTAGCCTTGATTCTTAATTTAAACAACTGTGATCCGACTCTTCTTGTGTGCTTTGCCCACTTATGCTTGTGAATTGTCAATGGTAAAGAATTTGATAATGGAGCTTTGCAGGTGGGCTTGGAGACGTGGCTGGAGCTTTACCAAAGGCTTTGGCTCGTCGTGGACATAGAGTTATGGTATTTTTCTTTTCTCTATAATGTATTGAAATTTAAAAAAAATGTTATGAAATAACATGAAACTTATTTCCAGAATTACCTTGGTGTGTTCTTCCAACAAACTGAGATCCAATTTATTGGAATACTTAGCAAGGGGAATTAGCTGATCTTACAATTAGAAATCCAGCATTTATGTATTAAAGCCTCCATTCAAGCTACAATTGTATGGTTGTTCCAGTTTATTCTCAATCATTTTGCTTTCTACTTTTGTTATATTTTCTTTCTCTCTGACAGGTTGTGGCACCTCGGTATGGTAATTATGCCGAACCCATTGATTTAGGAGTTCGGAAGGGGTTTAAAGTAGATGGCCAGGTATTCCGAATCTGTGTCACCTTCTTTTTATGAATACCTTTTCAAGTTATGAATTTCTCAGTTTTAATTGAGGATTTTGCAACAAATAACTTGGCAGCATATGGAAGTAGCATACTTTCACTCCTATATCGATGGTGTAGATTTTGTCTTCATTGATTCTCCTATTTTCCGTCACATGGAGAATAACATATATGGAGGAAAGCGTGAGGTAAGATGTATGCTGTCATATCACCTTAAATTGGTTGCTGATTGGTTCTCGTTTGAATATTGGATTACCCAATGGTATGGTTAAAGTATTGTTACTCATTAGTGACTGCCACTGAAGAACCAGTGCCATATAGAAGAATGAAACCAGCCCATGATAGATAAGGTTGTGCCAAAGGTGGTACTTACATGGGCTTAGTATCTTGACCCAAACAATGATAACCTGTGTTTGGGCTCCAAAACTTCGTTATTCATCTAGCATTAGATAATTCCAACACTTGCTATCGACAACTACATACTCTGTAATCTTAATCTATTTGTAATTAGAAATGAGAAAGAAAAAGTAAAACAGAAATGGATAAGAAATAACATGAATGGTTGCACAGAGCTGGTCTGGCCTCACTAATATATTGAACTGCCTCTTATTCTTAAGGTGCTTCTGCTGATCACTACACTGAATGTAAATAGAACAATTTTATATACCTTCTGATAAGTGGATTATTACATTGTTTGAACGTTACTTAAAATCACCTTTGTCTTACGTTTCTTTACTGTGCAGGATATTTTAAAGCGGATGGTGTTATTTTGCAAGGCAGCTGTTGAGGTACACTGGCTGAATTCTCATTTGTTATTTGTGTAGTTCAAAAAAGCAAATGCTGTTTTACTTTCTCATATCAGAGCATAGAAGCCGATACAGACTTAAGGGTTCAGATGTGTTGACAAAAGAATTTATTTTGCATAGACCTTCTGTTACTAATGATCTGTTTCATGTCAAACTCTAGAATATATAAACAAACAATTCAATCATGAAAGTGCACCAACTGTAATAAACTACCCAACCAGTTTAATAATTGGCCTGAATCTGCCCTTAATTTTTTTCATCATTCATAGACAATTTCTATAAATGTAATGGTTTGGAGTTGGGAGCAAAGAACTCTAAAATGCCGCATGCACCAGAATTATTCTTATGGTGGGTCTGTAGCAAGAAATGTCAAACATGAATTAGCATATATATATATATATATATTCAATAAATCATAAAGTTAATTTATTAAGTTATCCAGTCCTTTTTATCTAATTAGATGCCAAAAATATGTTGCAGGCCCCTTGGCATGTTCCTTGTGGAGGTGTTTGCTATGGTGATGGAAACTTGGCTTTCATTGCAAATGATTGGCATACAGCGCTGTTGCCAGTGTATTTGAAGGCGTATTATCGGGACAATGGCTTGATGATATTTACGAGGTCCATCCTTGTTATCCATAACATAGCCCACCAGGTTTGTTCCTCTCATTGATGTAATCTAATGTTGATGGTCTCATGGAAACATGTATCTCTGTATAGGTACTAGCAAGCTTGAGTAAAATCAATATCAGTTGGTTGAACAATTTTACAGGTTTATAGAGGATCCTGCAGAGTTTTTAGCATGACTGTCATATATATTTGCTCATGAGATTGTACTTAATCTAAACCGACTTGTCCATACTTTGTGGCTTGTTTAAGTTAGGAACTAAATTTCCAGTTGATACTGCATGTAAAGCATGGCTATCTCTGAATTGACAACTTGCAAACATGAGTCATAACCACTTTGAATTGGATAGATTATTCAATTGTGAATCAGAACATTTTGGTTTTAAGCAAAGTCCAGAACACAATAAGCTGTTTTAAAGAAGAATAAGAATGTCATCTGAGTAAATATAATTGTCGGTGTAAATCATAATGGTGAAGATTTGTGAACTGTAATATTCTTGTATCTTACCCAGGGCCGTGGACCGCTATCTGATTTCTCCTTCGTTGATCTTCCACAACACTACTTGGACATTTTCAAAATGTATGACCCTATTGGAGGGGAGCACTTCAATATCTTTGCAGCTGGTTTAAAGACCGCCGATCGTGTTGTTACTGTAAGTCATGGATATGCCTGGGAGGTCAAAACAGTAGAAGGTGGTTGGGGATTACACGGGATCATAAATGAGAATGACTGGAAACTCAGGGGCATTGTTAATGGCATTGATAATAAAGAGTGGAACCCGCAGTTTGATGTGTTCTTGAAATCAGATGGTTACACGAATTATTCCCTGGAGACGCTTAAGACCGGCAAGCCTCAGTGTAAGGCCGCGCTACAGAAGGAGCTGGGTTTGCCGATCCGTGAAGATGTTCCTTTAGTTGGTTTCATTGGGAGGCTGGATCACCAAAAGGGTGTTGATCTCATAGCAGGGGCGATTCCATGGATGATGGATCAAGATGTGCAATTAGTCATGTTAGGCACTGGCAGACCAGACCTGGAACAGATGCTGGCAACATTTGAAAATCAATACCGAGACAAGGTCAGGGGATGGGTTGGTTTTTCTGTGCAAACAGCTCATAGGATAACTGCCGGGGCAGATATTCTGCTCATGCCATCCAGGTTTGAGCCTTGTGGACTAAACCAACTATATGCTATGAACTATGGGACAGTTCCAGTTGTTCATGCTGTTGGTGGTCTGAGAGATACGGTGCAACCTTTCAATCCATATGATGAGTCGGGACTTGGATGGACATTTGATAGTGCTGATACAGGTAAGCTAATCCATGCATTAGGGAACTGTTTCTACACATATCGAGACTTCAAGCAGAGTTGGGAAGGAATCCAGAGACGAGGCATGATGCAAGACTTGAGTTGGGACAATGCCGCTCAGAATTACGAGGAGGTTCTTGTGGCTGCCAAGTACCAATGGTGAGAGCTATTGCTGCTCTATGGCTTTAGTTTTGACTCTTTGCAAGCTTTACCGCTATATATTTGACATGCCGGGTGCTGTCTAGCAAAGTCACTATGGAAGTTGTTGCTTTGTAAATATGGTTCAACAGATTTTTCTCCTTTCCTCCATAGCATTGACATGATTACACTTTTACAGCGACTCCGGAATGAAGCGTTAGTATGTTAGGATTCATTTTACTGGGAGCAGCTCATACTGTGTTACTTTTCTACAAAATAATCTGGTGGTAACTTTTATCCACATCAATGTTGAATATCTGAAATACTGAATATCTGAAATACTGAATAGGAAAATGAATGATGTATACATCCAAAATGAACCCAACAAGATGCATGCATACATAAAAACCATTTGGAATTGAATATTGAAATCACAACAGCCTAGATCTTGTATCATTGACTATTGTCTGGCACTCATCCATTGAAATAATTTCAGACAATCAGAAAGTCACTAATTACATTTCTGTTGGCATCTCCAACACCCTTGATGCTTAAAATCCAAATACTTATCCTAATACATCAGTAAAAACAAATTAAGATATTCTGATATTGATTTTATGAATTGCAATATAAGGCTGCCACTAACCAACAAATGAATGAAAGGCATCAGGAAAATAGGAACCCTGATTGGTTTCGTAAGCGTACAAATAGGTCGGTCAAACTGTCTCCTGATGAAAAAAACATTGGTAACTTCTATGTAAATGAAACTCCCCTCTCCCGAAACAACCCTGCAAAGCCCTTTGATAGGGAGCCTTCAACTGCACATGGAGATTTGGAAGAATTCAATGGACTGTTATGTCTAATCATTTCCGTGCATTCGTCTACATGATTTCCTGGTGTATCATTAGCTGGTCCGTAAGACATCACCCGGCTCCTCTTAAAGCTTAGCGTAGAATTTAAGTCTGTACACTGATTACACAGATGGAAGAAGGTAGGTGAGGACTCCATTTCGTCAATATCAACATCCCCTGCAATTTTCCTCTTCAAACCAGGATAACTCTTCAACCCTGGGAAAGAGAACACCAGAAGAGTATTACATTGAAGGTTTACATTCAATTGCATAAAAGTCTGGTAACTTTCAAGGTAAAGGACCACGATTCTGGTTGCAAAAATAGTGATCGACATACCAGGTAGAAGTTCATCATATAGACATGACCAGGATTCTGAGTCGCCACAGTTACAGATGTTAGAATTCACATTTGATCCTGAAAACCTGCAACAAAAAGGATACATCAATTAGATGCATAAAAAAACAAATTTGGACTTTAAGTGGTTTTATCTCCTTCCTCTTTCATTATATAACTATAACTTTAGCACTGAATCAATGAGGGTTATCCGGAGACAGTGTTCAGTTGCACTCTACACCAAAACGTATGGGAGAGAAGATAATATAAAGGAGCAAAAGACAACCTGTACATATGCTCAACGAAGTCATCTATTAAGACAGGCCAAGCTCCTGCAGAAAAGGAAAAGAACAAAACTGATCACTTTGCTGAAAGTGTTAAAAGTTTTCTCAGACAAGATGACACCAAACTGTAGAGGGAATTGTCTCACAAATACAATCTAACCAAATACAGAAAATTCAATAATCCACAAAGGCAATCCTACTTGATAGATACCTTCAGGATCATACCCCTCCAGATTTTCATGCACACACCGGCTAAAAGCTAAAACTTGGCGCCAAGTATCTTCAGAGATGTTATGACGCTGGTTTTTCTATAAAGGAACACCAAAATTTAGTTCCCTTGAAATATGTTCATGAATTCAAAAATAAAGTACTAGTAAGTACTAACACCACATATTAGTTGTCAAACATCACACAAAGACTTCAATTCTTTTTGCGACGAGTAGAACTGTGGAGTCGGCACAGGTATTATAACTTATTACAAAGCCTGAGTATCATATTTCAAAACTAGCATATGAACGATAAACTCTTGATCCAACCAGTGTCTTCATCAACAAAAAACATTTGCTCCACATAATAAGACTAAGAACAAGCATAGAGTTGAAACAATCTTAGCATGTTTGTACCTCAACAAATTCACACCATTGATTTAGCAAGCGAAACCTCCCAGCTAAGACTATTCTCCAAGCAGAAATTGCCCTAGGTACAGCTGCATATAATTCAACAAGAAGGGAAAGAAAGGGAAATTAGTTTTTTTTTCTTTCACATGTATTGTTAGGAAGACTTGAAACTTACAGCACAGAACTTACTGATACTCTTCTGACCATTTTCACGGCAAGCAAAAAAAACAAACTCATAGAGGCGCGAGAAT
The DNA here is from genome assembly GCA_946800695.1 of Geum urbanum. Lineage (NCBI taxonomy): Eukaryota > Viridiplantae > Streptophyta > Magnoliopsida > Rosales > Rosaceae > Geum > Geum urbanum. The sequence goes on along the minus strand of OX327009.1, from coordinate 51,183,985 downwards.
TCAGAAAAGTCTACCTGCATATAGAGAAAACAGGAAATTGTTTAGAGTGGAAAATAACATAGAGAATTCATTTAAGACAACAAAAGCATATAATGCACTAATGTAGCCATTTGGAGTGCGCAGTATGCAAGACTTAGGTATGTATCATCAATTAAAAGGATTCTACTTGAAAAGCTTCTACAACAGAAGTCTTACCACCAAATCAAGCCGAGACATTAGTTTGCCAATTTCTTCAAGGATCGACACCCTGTTAGAGAGAACACTCAAGGTTATCTAAAAGTCAAAACAAAAAATGATTTCAATGCCAAAACCAAGTATCAGAAACTCAGATTGTTACTTGTACTACAATGATAAAGGACACGATGACCAATTCCTAAGGTCATTCCATGTCATAGGTAGTGGCATAAACTCTAATTTAAACGATATATATTACAGACCTAGTGCGCAACTTTGATTCGACCAAATTTAAGAGCTGAGATAATGCCTCTTTTGAATATTTTGCGACCTGTGATTCATCGTTTTGTCTATAACCTTCCCCATACCCATTTCCTCTTCTGATATCTACAAAAAAACAGTAAAAACTGTAAGGGTTCAAATATGAAAATATTAAAATGACTTGACAGATTTCACATTACAAAACCAATCATCAGACCAACTCATGTCATCAAAATTCAACAGAAACAAAACATCAGTAAACACCCAATAAAGCAAAAACAGAGCAAAGCTCATTCACTAATTCACTAACATATTCAGCTAGCCAGCATAAAAAGATTAAAACTTTACGCAATGAATCCGAACCACTTCACTTAAAAAAAAGAAGAAGAACTGTACCTTCTACACAGTTTTCCAACAATCAAACAGAGAAAATGAACCAAACCCAAATTCCAAAAACGAACACACCATTAGTAACAACAAAGTAACACTCTTTTTTACAGTTCCTCGGCAATCAGAGATTTCAATTTCATAGACAGTGACCAACAACAGAAAAGCAATTGTAACTTGAATTTGAATTTAGATAAAGCAATCGCAAAAAAAAAAATTAAGATTGGAGAGTAAAATTCAAATTACCACAGTATCGGCGATAAATCTCGTATATGTCGAAAGGAGCCGAGCCAGACGGATCCATGCAGCTCCGGCGACGTGGGTTTTCTCGCGGCGGAGGAAGCAGCGGCGGCGGTGGTGGTCTGTAGTGTCTATACTACCACCAAATTATTTCTCTTTTTTGTTTTGTTTCGTTTTTCTTTCTCCTTCTACTCTTTTTCTCTTTGTGTGTGAAAAAAAATTGTATTTTGTTTCTGCAAGTTTTTTCTGTCTAGGACAACAAAAACCAGCTCTCTCATTTCAGTCATTTCTGTAGTCAGATCCGGTCTCGGGTCAGTCTCGGCCCAAAAGAAAATATTGTAAACGTAAAGACATTTCACATTTGGTCGTATTGTATTCTAAAAAATTGGAAAAGAAAATTTGATCAACCGAATAACATATGATAATCATTTATCTGTTGAGAATAATTATTTTATAGAGATCGGGAGAAATTTAGATTCAGTAATCAATATTTATTCGTTTACATACTACGGATAAGATAGTCGATCGGAACATGTTTAAATTACAATATTTGAAGTCGGTGTGTACATACGTACATGCAGGAGTAAAATTCAGACGGTTTGATTCGGATTTTGTTAAAAATTATAACCAAACCGAAATATTTTATTCGGTTCGATTTTCAATTTCTAAAAGAAAAATCGTAATTATTCAGTTTGGTTCGGTTTTTTTATGAACTTTTTCGGTTTTTTACATAATGCATAAAAAATAATTTTTGAATAAATAACTAAAAAGTTGTCTATAAAATATCCTATCTTTTTTAGTTGTCTAACATTTTAATTAGCTTCTATGAGAGAAATTGAGAAGAATTGTGCATAAAGAAATTAAGATTTTAGGAGTTTAATGTTTTTGTTTTGCATATATTTGTATAATATATAACAAAATTTCCAAAACGATGACCTTTTATACATATATAATTCAGTTTTTCGGTTCGGTTCAATTTTTATAAATTAAAAACCATAATCGATTCAAATAAATTGATTTTTTTCAATTTCAGTTTGTATTGGGTATGATTTTTTTTTGTCGCAGTTCGATTTGACTAATTTTTTTCCAATTTTTGGTTCCAATATCCCACCCCTTTCATGATACATGCAATAGCATCCTCTTCCCTTTACGTTTACCACTATAGAAATTTTAGCTTACATAAATGAGTCTGTAAAGTCGTTTCTATATACTATCGACCACACTAAGTATATAGAAAATCAGATTCAATGTGGCCTGCCGGTCGCCGGAGATCGGTGGCCTAACGCGGCTGATTCAGACTACCCTTAGGGTCGGCCCTTGCCCTTAACGCGCGTACATCGATATCATTATCCATTTCGTATAAGGAAGATTGTCATATGCATGTCATATAACTTTTAGGATTCCTGGCTCAATAGGGTTTGGGAAATAAACTTCTCCTTTACGAGTTAGGATTCAAGTACCATTTCTTATATATATGCAATCGATGTGGTGGCAAATCATTAGGTATCTCTCAGGCAATAACTTACTAGTCAATTAAGAAGCAACAAGCTAGACACCAAATTAAGGATATGTCTAACTTTAAGATAGAAAACGATAATCATGGCTATTTTAACCTGTGGGAATCACCAGGCGCAGTCTCCGACAAACGCACGACACTGTTCAGGTTTTTCGCCGGAGGCGTCACCAATCAACCACCTCGTCCCCCACCTAGGGCATCCAAGGCTTCCATAGAGGCAATTCCAAAGAGGACAATCTCAAACGATGAAGAAGAAAAAGAATGTAGTATCTGCTCGCTTGGACTGAAGTCCGGCAACGGATTAGCCACCGTGATGCCTTGTAACGACGAGTTCCACCCGGACTGTATCGAAAGGTGGTTGGCAACGAGCATTCACTGCCCGTTTTGCATGATCTCCTTGCCGGCGGAGTCGTCAGAAGAGATTGAAGAGCGAGAGAATAATAGTGTTGGCGAAGCTTATGATGATTATTATTATAGTAGTGATCCTGAACGTGACTATGATGATGATGAAGAAGAAGGTGATGAGTGGGATACGGGCACTGACGACGTCTTTGGTGATGAAGATAATGCAGAAGGAAATTCTTTCATCGCCAGGTTCGAATTTGATATTAATGCGCCCTTGGCGTCGTTGAAGATAAATCATCATATTTAGCTATAGCTAGGATCGAGTATTAGTGCATTACTCATTATTACTAATTTGTAAAGAAACTGTATATATAACTGCAACGATCCGATCCGCACGCAATGAATTAAAACCATACTTCTTTATATTCATATTTTTAACTTCTGTGTTTGGATGAAGTATTTTTAATTCTTATTAAAATTTATAAATGATTGAAATTATAATTTACTCATATGTAAACTTCAATAATTTACTCGTATTATAATTTCTATCAGTTGTAAAACTCAATAAAAATTAAAAATACTTCATCCAAACATACACAGTTATAGTCTTTTACTCACAATATATAATAGCGTAACTATTTTACCTTCTATCTCTCGTATTCATTTTGTTATTCTCATTAACAAGAATGTTCATGCATCAGGGTTAATTTGATGACCTCTATCTTTGGCGGTAGTCTGTTCAAGTGATTGGGATTGTGTTGAATTGGAAAGATAATTGGTTTAATTTTATTTATATGCTGCTAGCTAGTTTTCTTTTGAATGAAAGAAAATTAACCTATGCTGCTAGCTAGTAAATATATCTATGTTAGGATCATTTTTAGGTACTCAAAGATATGATAATTTTATTTTATCACTTGAGAACAAATTTGGTGGTCATTGTGGTAATATGAGTTATTTGTTGGGTTATTTAGTTGTATTTGAGATAATTAATTTATTTAGAGACTTAGTTACAACTTTTCAACAAATTATTTTCAAAGTTGTAAATTTGATCTCATTAGTTGTAAACATTATAAATAATCCTAAAAAATGTGATCATTGTGGTAATTTTGTCCTAAATGTTGTAGTTTTTTGCTCATGCGTGTATATTGTAATTTTGGTTCTCAAAGTGATAAATAAAATGGTAAATTATACATAAGGTCATTTACATAAGATTTATACTAGATTAGGTCACCTAATATTTTTATCCCAAATCAGGTCATCTCTATAACAAACATAATCTTAAAATTTTAATTATTTACAGCTATGTCATCCTCTTATTCCAGAACAAACTTTCTTAGCTATCTCATATTTCAATCGAGACCAAGCCTATCTCTCTCTTCCCCTCTCTCTCCAAAACCCCAACTTCCATGTTGTCATCGCTTATCTCCTCTCCTCTCCGATCCATCGCCATCGTGAACTTTATCTAGTCGTCCTCACCGTTGTCGTTATCCTCGTCACTCCCTCACCACCGCGAACTCTCCCTTGTCGTCGCACTTCATCGATTGCTTGGTACCTCACTCCCTCTCCCTCAAGTTGTCACCCCACCACCATAATCTCTCTCTCTCTCTCTCTCTCTCTCTCTCTCAGCGTTGGAGTATAGTCTGTGGTAGTGTTTGCTTTGGTTTGGTTGTTACACAAAAGTTGTGTTTTGGTTGTTACGTACGTAGTAGTGTCTACAATAGTTTGTGGTAGTGTTTATGTTAGTTTGTAGTAGTGTGTACAGATTGGTGTGCTTTGGTTTTTATGCAGTAATGTCTACAATAATATGTGGTAGTATTTATGTTACTCTGTGATGTGCTCTGTAGTAGTTTGTAGTGTTGTCTGTGAGTAGTATGTAGTATGCTCTGTAATAGTTTGTAGTGTGTTTTGTAGTAATTTGTAGTGTTGTCTGTGAGTATTATGTAGTGTGTTATGTAGTAGTATGCAGTGTGCTCTATGAGTAATATGTAGTGTTGTCTGTGAGTAGTATGTAGTGTGCTCTGTAGTAGTATGTAGAATTGATGTAAGTAGTATATAGAATTTATGTGAGTAGTATGTAGTGTTTTGATGGTCTATTTTATTGTTTTGCAGAAATGACACAAATGAAGGACCCTAAGAAACCTAAAGTCTAAATAAGATCGACATTAAGAGACTTTTACAAAGTCATGGGTGAACTTCATAAAAAATTGCCTCCAAAAACAGTAAGGATGTTGCAGAAAACACTATTTGGCAGTTTCATGGAAAACACTACAACAGTTTTTTGAAAATACTACTTATAACGACCCGAACCGAAAATGGTATATTAATTGGCTTGAGTTGCACATTTCATGATTAGTTGCAGTTAGTCGTAATTAATCGGTTTAGCGGCCTTGTTCACGAATTAATTATCGGACTTGAATTTAGTTTGAGTTCATTTGCAGAAATTTTAAAGGATGTGATTTCGAGCTCGTAATAGGTTCCAGAGGATTTTTCGGATAATCGGGGAATATAAAATGAATATTTGAAATTATTATCGAGTTAGTCGTACTTATCCGTTTGGGTTTGAGTTATCCGAATCATGAATTTGGTCGGTTTGCGACGTATAAATAGCGGAATAGTCACAAAAGTTGTCAAAAAGTTGAAATTTGGCTGTTGACCAGCATTGACCGAGCCAGGAACCGAGTTAACCGAGTTGACCCGCCGAGTCATTGAACTCGCCATCGCGATTTTCGGCGGAGAACGGCACGGTTGCCGGAGTTTGAGGTAGGGAATTGAAGCTCTCTTCTTGGGCTATTGTTTTATGTATGTATTGTGTTGTTTTGTGTTGAGTTTGTTGGAGAAATGTGGAGGTGAAGTGGACGGAATCGGTGAGTTTTGGGGGGAGGTTTTCCGGTGGAGTTTTGGGTTGGAATGGGTTGAGTTCGTGCTAGGGATGGAAACCCCTATGGTTTGGAGGGATATGGTGGAGCGGCAGCGCCGGAATCGGCCGAAAAAGTTTTCCGACGATTTCGGGCCGGTGGCTTTCAAGGGATTTTTGAGGTGGTTGCCGGCCAATTTGGGTGATGGTGTAGTGGAGTGTTGGACTGGGCTTGGGGAGAGGAAGCTTTGGGGGTCATGGTCGCCGGAAAACCTCACCGTTGACGCCGCGTCGCCGCCGCCGGCGACGGTCAACGGCGAAGTTCCGGCGAAGGGTTGACTTTTTGGATTTTGGAGATTTTTATACCGTTTTGTTCGTAATCGCGTCCTGGTCGTAGTCTTGAGGTTTTTGAGTTGATTCGAGTATTCGATTTTGGGGCGAGGGTTTATTGGGTATATTTTGAGAATTTTGTTATTCTCGTCGATATTCTGAGCGATACGTCTTTCGAGAACGCAGAGTTCTCGGCATATTAGCTCCGTATGTTGTGTTTCAATATGTATTGATTGTATCTCTGTTATTCAGGTGATCAGGATCGAGCATTTGGTGAGGGATCTTCCGCCGGACCTCAGGGCTAGTTTTGTACTGTGAGTGGACATTTTATTTTCACAGTTGGATTTGCGAGTCTGGAATTATGAATTTTATGAATATATATTTATGATTATGCATTTACGTATGTAGTTATAATTATGCACATATAAGTATATATTTTATGATTATGCACTTTACGATTATGCATATGCATGGAAATGATTTATGATTTGGTTTACACAGAGTACAGTGTCGGATATAGAGGAATGCATCGATGCTTTGGCTTCTCGGATGATCCCCGAGATGCTCCGGGGGGGACAAATATCCTGACCCGAGGTCTTTCAGACTTATGTTAATCACGTGTGAGTCTGGGATCCCGTGATTAGACTGTATTATGCGGATGAGTCCCTGAGTGACCCCGCAGGATTTTACGTGCATATTTATGGATCAGGAAAAATGTACCTGGTCGGAATTTTCATATGCATTGACTCGCATTATGCGTTTATGAGCATTTATTTGGGAAAGACATATTATTATTTTCGTCCACTCACTCTAACGATTTCATTTGTCTTCCCCTGGGCTTTTTGGTTTCATTTGTCTTCCCTTAGGCATAGAGTTCGGATCACTCTTCAGTTTCTGTAGGTTTCTTGTTTGACATACTCATTGTAAATGTTGTATATAGGCGTCGCTCTGAATGCTTATGTTGTGTTTTCAGTCGAATATACTCCTGAATGATTCTGGATTTCTTGTAAACCTTTGAGTTTATTATATATGTTGTTGAGAAATCCAAATGGGGAACGAAGCCTCACGGTTTGGCTTTTGTGAAATATTCGAAGTGTGTTTATTTGCAGGTTCTAATAATGGTATGTCTTGTTTCAAAGTAAACTCTGGCAAACAAAAATTTTAAGTTCGTGTTTTCGAAGGGGTTTGATTTCGATTTAGGCAACTAGATCGGGGTCGGGTCACTACTGTAGTTTTCAGAAAGCACTACTCTAGTTGTTGGATTGTACTACTCTACTGAAACTTTATGCATTCTAACTAAAACTCTGTTGAAAGTACTACTATAGTTTTCAGAAAGTACTACTCTAGTTGTTGGACAAAACTACTCTACTAGGACTTGATGCATTCTAACTAAAACTTTGTTGAAAGTACTACTGTAGTTTTCATAAAGTACTACTCTAGTTGTTGGACAGTACTACTGTTACTAGTTTTACACACTATCCAGAAACTGAAAAACGAACTTTCATTCCCGTTCTTTCCAATGGCATAGAGCATGTATCCCTTGTACTTTCCTTTGAGATGAGTAGCATCAACAACAAAAACACAAAAAGCTAATGTGGAGAGAATTGAGCTAATGGAGCTCTCTCTCTCTCTAGCACGGCTATCTCCCTCTCTCTTTAAAAGCTGCCGGTGGAGTTTTGAATTTGAACTAAACCATTACAAAAAAAAATTGAACTAAACAACTCTCTTTATAACAGAGGAAAATTTTGGAAACTCAAATATTTTAGAGAATGGATAGTGACCTTATGTGTGTAAAAAATTTATAATGACCTTATGTGTAAAATAGGGTCTCTAATTGACCTTATATGTAATTTCCTATAAATAAAAGTATAACATACCCTTGGGTACCATAGCATGTCTCATCTATGTTAAAGCGATTTACCCTTACTACTGTAGGAAACATGATTTTGTTACATCATTCCCAGTCTTTCTAGGATTCTGAATCCAATTCAGCCATGATACGATAGACATAAACTAGCTAGGTTGCGCGCGTGTGTGTGTGTGTCTATATATATATATATAACCCTTCTACTCAGGTATTTTTTGTTTTGTCCATTTTCAGGTATAGGCCATTACACCTACTTTTTTTATTATCACATTTTAACATCTCTATAGTCCAATTATTAGAACTATATGAGTAGATCATTCAAATAAATTTTCAGCTAAATTGGTAATCATTAAAGTATCGAACTAAAATAAATCATGGAACATACCAAATTAGTCAAACCCGAACCATTCATACTTATAATTTTCAATTGTGGTTTTGAATGCTTTAACGACAATCAATTTGGCTGAAAATTTTCAGAAGTGATCTACACATTAGAAACTAAAAATTGAATGGTAGAGATGTTAAAATATAATCTAAAAATTGGTCTAATGCCTTATACCTGAAAATGGAAAAAAAAATGGATACCTAAGGAGAAGGGGGCTGATATATATATAGGTCATTGACCATAGGTCACTTAGTCTGGAAAAAGTGACCAAAAAGTCACCCAAAAATTACTTTATTTACAAACACGCGCACATGACCCTTCAAGTTTGAAAAATTATGAGTTGTCACTGACTAAAAAGTCACGAAAATTATATTTTGTACCACTAGATTCTCTCTCACCTGAGAACCCAGCAACGATGTCGGAGGGACTTCATCTTCGAAGTTGGCTGTCCTTACCTAAATGTCTTTGGTTTCGATCGCGCTCTGCGCCTCATCGTCTCCATCTCCTTACCGCCTTCTCGCCTCATTGAGGACGCACCATCGCTGACATCTCACCTGGATCTCAGCTCATGACGACGAGCTCGACCTCACTCCGACGATGTCGCAACCCTCGTCCTCATTGTGCTCGCCACGATGTGGCGTCACCTTGCCACAACTCGTCGTTGCCCACCGACCAACCCATAAGCCAAAGTCGACGACCGGACCTCTCGGCCTCGCTTCGACCTATGGCTGAGAGATCTAGGTGCCCACTGATGGATGCCCAGAGTAGATTTTTATTTTTATTAATATTATTATTATTTGTAATATATAGTGTCTTTAATAAACGTATATGGTATTTTTAGTAAACATAAACGGTATCTTTATTAAACGTAAACAATAACTTTGCGTACTAGACATAACGTATATTTGTGAACCTATGTTGATATCATTATAGTGTTGTGTTGATATTCTTATGACACTATGATGGTATCTTTAGTATACTGTGATAGTATCTTTATAATGCTAAGATGGTATCTTTAAAACGCTGTCACGATATCCTTATGTTGTATCCTTAAAACACTTTCATGGTATCTTTATGACCCTCAGATGATATCTTTATAATACTGAGATGGTATCTTTATAACATTGTCATTGTATCCTTAAAATGTTGTCATGGGATCCTTAAAACATTGTCATGGTATCCTTATGACGCTATGATGGTATCTTTATAACACCGAGATGATATCTTTATATCACTAGAATGGTATCTTTAAAACGTTGTCAAGGTATCCTTATATTGTATCCTTAAAACACTTTCATGGTATCTTTATGACACTGTGATCGTATCTTTATGACATTTTGATAATATCTTTATAACACTGGGATGATATTCTTAAAATGTTGTCCTTTAAAATACTCTCATGGTATCTTTATGACGTTATGATGGTATCTTTATAACGCAGGGATGGTATCTTTATGTAGTTGTGTTAGTATCCTTATCCATGCCCTATCTTGTACCTTAAACTCTCTCTCTCTCTCTCTCTCTCTCTCTCTCTCTCTAATATCATGGTATCTCATGAATGCGGTATAATATTCTTGTTGATTGTGTTTGTGTTGAGTTGTGAAGAAAAAAAATGAAAAATAAGTCATGGTATCTTTACGAACTTGAGTTGGTATCTTTATGAACTACAGTTGGTATCTTTATGTACTGGAGTTGGTGTCTTTGTTTTCTGAGTTTGTGTTGGGCCGTGAAGAACAAAATGAAAAACAAATATATATATATTATTTTGGAAAAATAAAAAAAAACAAAAAACAAGAGGGGTATAATGGTCCACACAGAAAAAAAACTTTTATTTCAAATTTTAAGCTTTGAAGTGACTTTTGGGTCATTAAAATTATAGTTTGATGACATTTTGGTACTTTCTAAAAAACAAAGTGACTTTTTGATCACATGCATGGATGGTTTTAAGTGACTTTTGGGTAATTAACCTTATATAATATATCGGGATATATGAAAAAAATTTCATTGAAAACCCTTATAATGAGGACTTGGTGAATACATTCTCATTAAACCCACTTTTTCTTTATATTTTGAAAAATTCACCGTCAGTTAGATAGATAATGATGAGTAGATCACTCATACAAAATTTCACAAAAATTGAAAATCGTTAAGTCATTCATAATCAAGATTTATCATTTATGAATATGAACAATATATATTTGACAGTTTTGGTTCGTCCATTGATTTGATCTTGTTTGATACCTTAACGATTTTTAGTTTGGATTAAAATTTGTAAAAATGATCTACTCATCAATATCTAAACATCTAAAGATTAACTTTGTAAAAATGTTATCGAAAAATGACTCTTACGACAATTTTATAAAAGGTACTCATCAAGTCCTTATTTTAAGGGTTTATATATATATATATGATTAAATTCATCTGTGGTACCTAGACTCTTGGTGTTATACCAAAAAGAGTCTCGAACTTTAAAACCTATCAGAATGGTACCCAAACTTTAAAATCGTATTAACGTGGTACCTGAAGCATTTTTCGGTCATTCTTCGTTAAATTTGGTGACATATCAATTTTTTTTTAAACATAGTAGAAAAGACTGTCGAAACTCGGAACTCACAACACTACTTGAAATCCAAGAATCCTGAATTTCTCTAATCTGATGCCCCACATATTACACACAATCCAAACCATACAAATTTCATCGCCAAAATCAATTCAATCCGAGTACAACTAAAAAGCAACCAATTAAGCAAAGAAACAAGAAAAATTGAGGCAAAAACGACGTCGTCGAACACTCACCAGAGACATTGTGCACAAGCCAGTGATATGCCAAAACATAATGGACATAGAGATTTGCAAATCCCAATGAGACCAAAATCCCTAGCGCCGCCCGCCGGTCACGAAATCCAAACCCCAATCGAAAAGGGATTATACTCTCTCACCGAATCGCTGATATACACCGCCACAAAGGTCTGAAATTGATTGATTTGATTGTAAAGGAAACCTAGAAATTGAAGGATTGGGATTTGATTGGATCTTATAAAAAGATGAAGCCCAAACGCGAAGAAAGGGGTGAGGGGAATATGTGTGTTTAAAGAATAAGAAGGAAGCAATGGTGATGGGGACAATGATGTTGAGATGAAATGGTGATGGGGGATCCCGGTGTTATTGTTCAGAGAGAGAGAGACAGAGAGTAAAAAAATGAAAATAAGAAGAAAAAAGAGAGATTAAAATAAAGGTATTAAAGTCATTTTATCCTTCGATTTCAAAATCGAGGTTGCCACATCATCAAATTCAACGGAACTAAACATCTCGCTGACGGAAAAATGTTCCATGTACTACGGTAATACTATTTTAAAGTTTAGGTACCATTCCAATAGGTTTCAAAGTTTAGGACCTTTTTTGGTATAGACTTAAGAGTCTGGATACTACGAATGAATCTAATCCATATATATATATGCATTCTCATATATTCATCCAAACTTGCTCAAACCTAACTCGATTTTTCCTTCTCATTATAACTACAGTATTTGCAAGTAACATATATAAACTATGTCCAACCAAAATCCATCCATCTCCCACAAATTTGTTAGCGTCGCTTGCAAACATTTTTGACGAAGCTCACAGGTACCGAGATCTGAGTTGAGCACTTTCACCTAGCACGTACAAAACAATGTTAACTACGTTGAGCCACGAGTGCGGGGCCCATCCCAGGCCGCCATAGATGCCATGGCCCATAGAGAAAGTGAAAGTAATGTCAAAGGAGATTGAGTGCAGTATCTGCTTAATTTGAAGGATTGACGGTTGACTCTGACACTCCAAGTTTGGGCCCAAAATAAGCTTGAACACTTTATTATACATTTTGGGCCAAGATAAGACAGGCCGACCCCTGCGGCCCGCCAAGAATGCTGCAAATTTGGAAAGATTGATATTACATGCGAGATTCCTAAACAAGCTAGGAAGATTTACAAAGATAATATCCTTGTTTTCCTAGCCCAAAATGTTTCCTTAAGCGATTGGAAGACAAGATCACCAACGTCTATAAATAGACCAATCCAAGCAGATTGGAGGGACACCTAGACACATATACAAATTTGCATACAAGCAATTCATACTCTCTCACAACAAGTAAACAACCCAGCGACAGGAAACTCAAGATCTTGTTCACCCGACAGAGCGTGGAGATTCCAAGGTTATCTCTAGCACAACTAACGATGATGGCGATCAGAGGAGTCTGGTTCACCCGACAGAGCATGGAGATTCCAAGGATTCAAGAAGTCACCCTCGTGTTCTCAACAGTCGCCCCTTAAGATTGCTCTGCCTTATACTCACACTGCGTATAAAGTATCGATTCTTCTGTGGCTTAGCAAAGAAGCACAAAACTTAAGTCTTGAAACAACTTAGGCAAGTAGAACACAATAAGCGAGGTTAGTGCTCTCCTCGCTCCAGTCACTTGCAAGGAATCAGAGATTACGCAGCGCACTACAACAACTACATTCTACCATCGGCAGTGGCATACCAAGCATGCACAAGACTACTAAAAGAGACAGTTTGTGTTTTCTTTATCACAACGACCTGACTGGAGAAAATCAAGCCAAACATTTTGGCACGCCCAGTGTGACTCAAGTTTAGTGTCTCTCAGCAATCATTAAGAATCAGTATAGAAAAACATTTCTTAGCTACCGCAAACACTCGTGACCTAAGTTTCAGTGACAAAACTCAGCTAGTTGTCGTGGCTTAAGCAGTGAGGAATTCGTTCGAAAGTTTGGAGTAACAATGGCTTTCAAACCAAAGTCCGCAACTGAGATCAAGGCTCTCAATTTAGCGACTTACCGTGACTATCTCATGGAGCGAGATCAGCACATTGATGGTCAGTTAGACCACATCATTCAAATAGTTACCGAAAGTGAACAATCAGTAACACAGTTCACATCAAAAGTAGAAGATATGCGGGCCTCTATGCAAAGGGACCGACAACAATATAATACAAAGTTTGATAATCTATTAAACTCTATCGTGGCCCTAACTAGAACGATGACTGAAAGCCTCGCAGCTATAACAACAAAATTAGATGGAGAGCCGAATCTACAATACCGCAAAGAGGAAGAGCCAAAGAACAATGAAGAGCCTCAACATTTTGATGCTTCACCCCCGAATTCAGAACACGACCTGGAGGAGCGAATTAATAAAATAGGATCATCGCACAAAGGCTGCCTGTTACAACCAGGATGGCTACCATCTACAACAATCCTCTTCCTCTACCACCACGTAATTGGAAGTGGCTGAAAGGTTACAGACCTATTTTCTTTACTCAATTCAGTGGGGAAGGGTCAGAATTAGCTGCCACACATATGACATGATTCAAAGTTCAATGCGGCCCGTGGGGAACTTTGAGTGAATTCAAGCTCAGGGTTTTCACATCATCGTTATCAGGAGCTGCACTACATTGGTACACAAATCTACCGCAAACTTTTCTACTCAATTACGCAATAATGGAAAGATTGTTCACCGAGAACTTTGGAGGAGCTGAGCCTACAATTAAACTAGGGAAGCTATGTCAAATGGCTCAGATGCCTAGTGAGTCCCCAATTACATACCTACACAGGTTCAAGACATCGTATACCAAGAGTAAAACTTCTTGTACTAAGGAGGAACTTGTGGATATCGCAGTTTGGGGCTTAAAAGAACGGTTGCATACCAAGTATGTGGACATGAAGTTCAGTTCCTTGAATGCACTCATACAAGCAGTAGCTCAGACTCATGCAGTGTACCAAGAGGCTGACAACAGACGTAACGTATCTAGGGGTACTTACACTACAAAGGCACCATATCATGGATAGCGACATAAAATAATCGCAGCAGCTTACCTTGAAGAGGAGTCTGAAGACGAAGATGCAACAATGGCTGGAGTAGAATTAACATCTAAATATCCCGTCAAGTCTAAGAAATTAACTCCCACCAAGGGTCAAGTGCGAGTATTGACAAGTGCATTCACCAAGCCAAAGTTTGAAACATATACCTATGATGCGAATGCAACACATGAGATCCTGGATGACTTGATTGAGAGGAAGTTGACCAAGACAGACTTTGGTGCATACACAATAACTGAACAGTTAAAAAGGAAGAAGTATTGCAAGTTCCATAACCTATGGATCCATGCAACCAAAGATTGTGTGAAGTTGAAGGATCATATCCAAAAGTGGATCAATGAAGGAAGAATCGCAACAGATGCAGCGCCTCAGATTACTTTGTTGGATCATCAACCGTTTGCTAAAAATTCAGTAAGCACTATTGAGCTTTCAATACCAAGCATTGCAAACACTTTTCGTGTTGACAAAGCTGCAGAAATCATGGATGACCTCATTAAAGAGGGCATCGCAGTGATAGCTTTCGGTCCAGCACCATATATGCGTGGAGCAACTACTAGCTCATACTACAAATTTCACCATGACTAGACACATAATACCAATCAGTGCAAAGAACTTCAAAGGAAAATCTAGCAATGGATCGATGAAGGAGAAATTGTGATACCAAGTTAGGCGAGGAAGACATCAGTGCAGGTTCGTTCATGGTAGGAACCTTAGAGGTATCGTGGAGAGGTGGAGCAAAAAGGAAACAAATTCTGGACCTTAGAAATACTATCAAAGCAACTACATCCAGCAGCAAGAAGGTAGATAATCTGAAGGAAAAACATAAGGAAGTTAGGCCTGAAGTAACCCTTGTGGTCCTTTGTACACGATGCAAAGCGAAGTGCGGACTAAAGATGACTTATGATGAGTTCTTAGAGGCTGTGCGAGCAGGCCCATAGATGAAATCTCCTCCTAAGAGTTACCAACCATCCAGTCCCAGAGAACCAAAGAAGGCTCCAAAGGCCTTAAATTTTACAAGAGGCTACGAGGAGAAGAAAAGAAGCTTGAGCCAGCCGAAAGTGTGCTTTAGGTGACAAAGGAAATTGCTAAACCTTACATTCCTCTAGCAAGCAGATCCATTATCAAAGAGGATGTTTAGTACATAAAGGTAAGAGGAAAAACTGTTAAGATCACTCCTACCAGAGAGCAAAAGTTGTAGAGACAATTTGGTTCAGCAAAAAAAACTCTGGAAGCATTGGAAAAATGATTGTTTAAGCCAGACCAGTTGGTAGAATCGCTAGAGTAGCTCCAAAGAAGAATGAATAGGCTCACTACAAATCCAGTAATTGCATTCGATAGAAACTCTGATAAGCCAAAGGTCAGAGTAGCGTGACCAAGCGTTTTCTCTAGAATTAGCGAGGTAGAGCCAGCTTCTGACGTGCAACGAACTCCAAAGAGGCAAAGGAAGGTCATCGAGATGGAGAATAAGCCAGTATGAAAGTCAACACTAGAGCGAATTCAAGAGAAAGCAGAACCAATTGCTAGGCAGAGCAAGAAGCCAGTGCTTAAATGGCGTCCCAAACTATTGATCATTGAGGAACAGAAGAAGCTTATCTATGTTCCTAATATTGAAACCAAGGAGGAAACAAGGGCTTTACCTAGTGAAATACAAAAAGGACCTAAATCTGAGGTTCATTTTATTCAAACAGATGAAGTACCAGCTGCGATGGCAGAACTAGAAGCTATAACAGATGCATCAACCACAGATGTAGTGGCAGAGGACCACGACGATGAGCAGTTGTTGGATTATGAAGAGGATGATGAGCTAGAGGAAGACTATACATAAGACATGCACGTTGGAATGGTATATGTGTTACCAACTCGATTCAAAAAACTAGCAGAGGCCAAACAAGTGGCCTTAGTAAGAAAATGTGAAAGGGGTAATCCTCGCCGAGTATGAAGAGGAAGAATGAGTTATGCCAATGGTAGATCCAGCAGAACGAAAATCGCACATGATGTTCTCTAAGCCTACTGCGACCATGGCCTCACACATGAGACCATTTTACATTACAACTAACATGGGGGGCATCCAGCTCAGCAAGATCATGGTTGACACAAGAACAACAGTAAACATTTTGACTACTTGGGTAATGACCTTGCTTGGAATTCCTAGGTCCTCCATACAAGCTATCTCCATGACTATTAGGAAGTTCGCATGAACAGTCTCACAGACTCTTGGACTGTTATTCGTAAAAGTTAAAGTGGATCCAGTGGTGGCTACTCATACCTTCTTTGTGCTAGATTGCAATGCACCTTACAGTGTAATTATGGGAAGGGATTAGATACATATAAGCTATTACGTCCCTTCATCAACAGCTTCTTCTTTGGGATTTGGAGACCGAGGAATCACATCTGATCATTGCAGATTCAAGACCATACTCTCTGTCTGCGAACGCTTTGGATGCCAATTAGTACAATGGAATGCTAAGACCATTGAAGGTATGTGGCATTGATAATAAAGTCCGACTTGTTGGAGTAACAGCCTCTGAATTAGCTTAATGGGAGATAGTGCAAGGTAAAGATGACAAGACACGTCCATTCTTCCTTGAGCTAACCTCATCTAGTTATCAATGATACAATATTTTAAGGAATCAGAAGCAAAGGCTTGCGTTTCTCTATACTTAATATAGCAAATGTATATGATAGAGAAACAAACCTATGATTGTCTGCCCACAATAGCATTGACAGGGTGCATAAATGAAGATGTACAATAAGGAATTGTAGAAGAGGAGGATGTTAATCAATTAGCACTAGCAACATTGGATGATCATCCACCTAAAGTCAAAGATCTCGCTAAGAAGATTAATTTGGGACAGCAAGTAAGCCAATGGAAGTGGCCATTAGCACTTTCTTAGAGCCTATGGAAAGGAAGAGGCTCATTGATTTGTTACTGGAGTATAAAGATTGATTTGCAGAAAAGTTTAAGGATGTGGCAAGACTTTCTCCAGAGTTAGTGGTGCATAAGCTACCAATCATGGAAGGAAAGAAGCCAGTTCAGCAGCAATGTGAAGGATGAGCACAGAAACAACAATGCTCGTGAAAGAAGAAATAAGGAAGATGTTGAAGTCTGGGGTGGGTGGGGTCATCCAAGTGGTTAAATACATAGAATGGCTATCCAACGTAGTTCCAGTACGAAAGAAGAATGACAAGATTCGAGTAAGTGTGGATTATAGAGATTTGAACTAAGCCACTCCTAAGGACGCGTACCCTATGCCAGTGGCAGACCTGCTAGTAGATTCAATAGCAAGGCATCAAATGTTATCATTCATAGATGGCATAGCAGGATATCATCAAATTCCAGTAAATAAGGCATATCAACACAAGACTACGTTCAGATGCCCAAGAGTACTAGGAGTGTTTGAATACGTCAAATGCCATTTGGGCTGAAGAATACGGGAGCAACATATCAGCAAACTATGCACTACATCTTCCATGGCCTTTTAGGAGTCACCATGGAAGTATACATTGATGATATAGTGGTTAAATCTAAGAAGAGGGCTGATCATGTTGATGACCTAAAGCAGGTGTTTAAACGAATGAGGCAACATCAACTGAAGATGAACCCTGCCAAGTGTATTTTTGGGGTACAAGCAGGAGACTTCTTGGGATTTTTGGTACATCAACGAGGCATAAAGGTTCCAGATGATAAGAAGGAGGCCGTGATTAAGGCATAACCACCAAAGAACAAGTGAGAGCTACAACAACTTCTTGGAAAGATCAACTTCTTGAGGAGATTCATTGCTAATACTGCAAGAAAAACCAAGCATTTCACTCCATTATTGAAACTGCAAGGAGAAAAAAAGTTCGTTTGGGAACCAATCCACCAAGAAGCCTTTGATAATATCAAGAGGTACCTGGTCAATCCACCAGTCTTGGTATCACCTTAGCCAGGAAGACCTTTGAAACTCTATATCTCAGCGACTGAGTCCTCTGTGGGAACCTTATTGGCACAAGATGATGACGCCAAGGCAGAGTGAGCCATCTTCTACTTGAGCAGAACATTAATAGACTGCGAAAGCAGGTATACACCTATAGAAAGGTTATGCCTTGCTCTATATTTCTCTGGCTGCAAGTTGAGGCATTGCATGCTATCATTTACCACTTGTGTCATTGCTCAGACTGACTTGGTACGATATATACTATCCCAACCTATACTTAGAGGATGGATTGGAAAGTGGATTCTCGCACTATCCGAGTTTTCAGTACAGTATGTTCTACAAAAGGCAGTAAAAGGCCAAACAGTGACCGATTTTTTAGCACATCACCTAATAGTGGACATTCCAGAGCTCAAAGAGTTTAAAATATTTCACATATCTTTGGCATCATGGAAGCTCTACTTTGATGGGTCCAGTACAAGTGCTTTCACATGAGCAGGAATTGCATTAGTTAATCCACGTGGTGAAACTTTTGCTTATTCCTTTAGGCTGGACTACCACTGTTTGAATAATGCGATAGAGTATGAGGCCTTGATTATTGGATTACAGTTGTTGGTTGACTTAGGAGTCCAAGATGTCCAAATTTGAGGTGATTCATTATTAGTGATCCGGCAGCTAGAGGCCACATTCAAGACTGGAGCAGTATTGGAGCTATATGTAAATAGAGCAAGTGAGTTGCTGGAACAATTTACGGATGTAGAGCTGGTGCACATCCCCAGAGGAGAAAATTATGCAGCGAATGAACTAGCACAACTCGCTATAGGCATCAGGCTCACAAACGGTATACAAGAACGTATCCTGAAGGTTAAACGTAGAACTTTTCCTTCTTTTATGATTATGAAAGAAGAAAAAGACGAATGGTACGTAGCAGCTTTGGACTCCACTGATGAAGATTGGAAGCAGCCAATCATCGCATACTTGAAGGATCCCAGTACTTCAGTGGACAAATGCACTATGTATTTTGCTCCAAACTATCTCCTACAGAACAACGAGCTGCTTAGAAGAGGGGGAGATAGAGTTGATCTACTCCGTGTCTATGGAAACGAAGCCAAGAGGCTAATGCGAGAGGTCCGTCTAGGGGTCTGTGGTCCTCACCAATCAGAACCTAAGATAAGGTGGTTGCTGCGACGTCACAATTATTTTTGGTCTTCTATTATAAAGGATTGCATTGCCTTTGCCAAAGGATGTGAGGATTGTCAATCTCACGAGCCAGTTAACCATATTCCTAACATTCCTATGCAGCTAGTCATTAAACTGGCCTGAGAGAGGTTGGGCTTTAGACTTAATATGAATTATTTATCCTTATTCATCCATGTAGCATAAGTTCATCATCGTGGCTATAGATTTCTTTACCAAATAGGTATAAGCAAAGCCATTAAAAGTTACTTCTGCTGGTGCGATTAAACAGTTCCTATACAAAGATGTCATTTGTTGTTTTGATATTTTAGAATGCTTTGCCTTGGACAAGGGGGCATCATTTATATCTGGAGAAGTAGAGGAACTAATGACAGACTTTGGGATCCAGTTTTTGCATTCTTCACCATATTATGCACAGTCCAATTACCAAGTTGAAGCAAGCAACAAACTAATCATCCACATACTTAAGTGAATGCTAACAGACAACCCACATTCATTGCATGAAGAACTATTTAGTACGCTTTGGGCCTACAGGACTTCTAAGCATAGTCCAACGAGCACTACTTATTATGCCTTAATGTTTGGTCATGTTGCAGTGCTACCTTTGAAAACCAACGTTCAGTCGTTACGAGTTATGGATCAATATCAATTAGTTGGTGAAGATTATGTTCAGGCAATGTGGCAGGAGCTTGAAAACTTGGATAAAAACGCACCGAGGCTCTGAACAAATTAATCGCTGAGAAGAAGAAGGTTGCTCGCATCTACGATCGTCGCACTAGAGGACTAAGTTTCGCAGAAGGAGAGTTAGTATGGAAAATAGTTCTACCTCATGGTGAAAAATAAGACGGACGTGGTAAATTCTCTGCAAAGTGAGAAGGACCCTTTGTGATTGAAAAAATCAAAGGCAAATGTGCTTTTCAACTACGAGACATAGATGAAACAGTGCATCGTAATCCTATTAATGACAGGTTCAAAAAGAAGTATAGACAGTCAGTTTGAGAATACGAAGAACTCGCAAACCTAGCTACTTAGTTTTGCACTCACTCGTAACCTATAAGTGAGGCTCGATCTTCAAGCAAAACTAGGGGGCAACGGGTATATGTCAAGGCCAATTCTTGTGGCCAAAAATTTCAAATTTCAAATTTCAAATTTTTACAACTTTGGTTGTTTTTCAGTTTGATTTAGAACTTATTAGATGGGTTCTTTCTACATTGAATTGAAAACCAACTTTAGTGGTTTACCATTGCTATAGAAATTACTTTCGTTGTACAAACAAGATATATAAAGAAGTAAAGTAAAAGACTCATTTGATGGAACAAAAATACACTTATTATGAGGCTTTGTGGCCTCTATCTCTGATACCATACATCAAGTGGTGAAAACTCTATAGCAAAATGACCAAACCTAGTAGCCAAATAGGTGTGGTGGTCGATATAGCTTCGATTAGTCTCAGCAAACACCGGTGGGCGGTCATTAACCAAGAACTAGATTATACTCCGATTGCGTTAGGTTCTGGCAGTTTGGGGATTTCCCCCAACAAATCCTATGAAGCCTTCCCTTCATCTGAACTGATCCTCGATGCTCTACCCTTACATGTAATAGAAACTTGTTGGGAATGAGGTGGAGCATGCGAAATTCCAGAGCAGAGATCTTCAGGGATGGTGTTAGTGAGGATCGGCCACCATCATAGCCTGCTAATTCTCAAAGGTTTAAGAGCTAGCACGCAATCGGAGTACCTGAGCTTAGGTACTTCTACCTAAGACAGGTTTGAGCTTGGGTATTTTTACCTAACAGAGCATTAGCAAAACAAGAAATCTGGAGGAAAAACCTTCAGGCAGAAAAGAAAGAGACTGCACATTAGAGGCATAGTTTTTCTGGCTAAGGAGGAGAGTTTGTGAAGATGAAGGTAGAAGTAACATGGTATATATAGAGGCATAATCCTTGAGGCTTCAACGAAGTAGAGGGGGAAGCATTGCATTGATTCAACACGGTAATTAAGGAAGTCCAACGCTCCACACCGATTCACGTATCTCTTAGAAGCTGAAGTTTTGTCGTTTCAAGAAACATGGTTATTAAGCATTTAAGACAGACAGTTATTCTGAACTCGGCGTGATTTTTGGAGGCGCAAAATTGAAGACCAAGCAGAGATATACAAATGAAAATTAAGAGTCTTGGGCCAAGATAATTAAATAATAATACAGATAAGTTAAAAACCCCACTAATTGGGGCTTGGTCCATGGTCAGTGCGAAAATTTTTAGGAAGTTGAGCAACAAAATTACTCAGCTTTCGCAGGGTAGTCTTGGCTCGCAGATAGTTAGCTTTAGTTGTGGACCACTTGGCCTCGGCATCTGCAGCGTGGGTCTGGGTGTTGTTCACATTCTTCAATGAAGCATTTCTGGCTGCAATTATTTCCACTTCATGTTGTTTTTTCCCATTAAAGTTTTCTTCCATGTCACGCAGCTCAGCTTACATACGAACAATCTCAGCCCGCTTCTCCTGAATTTTTTTCCATTCACTATAATAACCCTTCCCAAGCGATGCAATATATGGTTGTTGTTGTTTCCACTTACGATTTTGCTCTTTGCGTTGAGAGATTGCCTTGTCCTTCTAAGAGATTGCATCGAGCACATTTTTTTGCAACTCAGGAAGCTGGAGAAGTAGGTCTTCCATCATTTGTAGTGTTCGAGGATCAGCAGCATCTTTGGCACAACGAGCTATCTAAATGTTCTCCAAAATTGCATTGTGAACTGCTTCGCTCTCAAGGTCCAGATCCCAAGATCACGAAGATTGGCAACATCAATTTGCACCCTAAGAAGCTCTTGTTCAGGGTATACCAACTCTTCAAAAATCTTGACAGCCTCCTCAAGGGTCCTGGCCAAGGTATCAATGTCTTCAGAAGAGCCAACATAGGATCCAAAAGTAAGGGTTGGCAAAAGCGGAATCGCAGCATGTGGAGCAGCTCCATCACAACTGTGAATAGTTTTGGCAAATCGGCCAAGCATCTGACTATCCATAACAAGCGAGAGTTCCTCAGAGTTAGGATCATTCTGAGAGAAAACCTACATAAAAAGAGGTTAAAGACTAAGGAATTTTTTCCACCAATCAAAACAGAGGTCATAATTAAGAAGAACAAAATAGACCTGAGACATCTATGGTGGTGTGGAGGCACTATACAGATTAGTATTCAGAGGGAAAAAAGACTCGTAGGCAGAGGACTGAAAGAGTCCTAAGTCAAAATTGGGTTAGAAGTAACATAAAGAGAGGCAATTTTAAAAAATATAAACTTCTTTTACCTCAAATACATGGCCTGTCTCCGGGGACACAATAGCAGTAGCAGAAGCAAGAGTGACTTCGTGAACAACAACTTGTTCCACGATGGACTCTGGCTACGCAGGCTCGGCTACTTCAGTTACTGATGGAGGAATAGGTTCTTGCTGGGACTCGACAACAACATTTGGTTGTACAAACCAGAAACAGTGGTTTAAATAGTTGAATAAATTTCAAACGAACTTAGCAGATTCATGACTAAACTTACCTCAGGGATAGTAGTATCTTAGGGTAAGAAGGAGCCATCACCATTCCCAACCTCACTTTCCTCCCCAAAGGATTGCTCAGCCTCATGGACCTCCTGAGCTTGGACTCCTGCATCATCTAGATTGATGACCAATTCATGGAAGGGTTGCTGGTAGACTTGCTCAATAAGGTGGATATCTTCTTGGTGCTGCGAGGGAGCTTCATCGGCAGTAGCATTGGAGGGAACCCCATAATAGGGCTGTTTGATAGGGACTTCACAAAAAGAGTCAATCACTTCACGAAGAAGATGAGTCAGAAGGGACAACATTCTGAGTACCCTTCCCCTTTCCCCTCGCAGCATGGATCTCCAGTGGCTAACTATTTTCACTGCCAGTATTAAAAGAGACTGCGAAAGGAGAATCTAGACTAACATTCCCTTCAACTCCCCTTCTGGAGTCCTCCACTCTAGCATTCCACCTAGAGCAACGAAATTGATTCTGCAAGCAACAATAGAAGTTAAAGCAAAGAGGGACTAATCAGAGTGTAAAAATTTATAAGACAAAAGCCAAAGGAACTTACCAGTGGCACCTGCTCGAATGAATCTTCATCCTCGTGATCCCAATTTTCTATTATGGGGGAGATGGGGGCAGGATGAGTCTTTTTCTTTGTAGCTACCTTCAGAGCAGCCTGTGCAACAACTTTCGTTGCAGGACTTGCAGCTTCTATGCTGGCAGAGAGAAGCTTGCTGCGTTTTACAGTAGAGGCAGGTGACACATTACATTCCTTATGCTTCATCTTCTTTTCCTTATCTCCTTGAGTTGGGGCCCTCGAGGGGCCTAAAGC
Source organism: Geum urbanum (assembly GCA_946800695.1). Taxonomy (NCBI): domain Eukaryota; kingdom Viridiplantae; phylum Streptophyta; class Magnoliopsida; order Rosales; family Rosaceae; genus Geum; species Geum urbanum. The sequence goes on along the minus strand of OX327009.1, from coordinate 51,160,291 downwards.
CTTCTTATCTACTGGGAGCTTGAAGAAGGGAAGAAGGGAGTCTGAGAAGATCTGACAAACACCTCAGTCTTGCTCTTCCTTCAGATATGACCATAATGTCGCTCGCACCAGTCCAGGTAAGCACTAACAGCAGAATAAGTAGCACAGATGATACGACGACGTATTTCTTCAAGATGCACCGGAGGGAAGGTAGGAACGGTGTACTTCTGCAGTGGAATTATCCAAGTAGGTCCTCCAGGAGGTATACCCATTAAGGGATTCAAGTAGTGGGCAGGGCAGACCTTGGGTCAAACCAAATTGACGAGCGAAATGATTGGGAGCGTACCGCTCAATCCAGATCACAACGTCAAGAATGACAATGTTAGAGCAGGAAACACACTGAATGAATACATCCCTCGCAACAACAGCTTGTGTGGGAGAGACTTTGAAGCCAGTTGCCAACTTGGGAGGAAACTTGCGAGTAACCACCAGCTTCGTTATCTCCTTGGGAAACTGCCTCAGAGACCAAAAGTGGTTAAAGCACTGAACATACTTCAAGAGGTCAGTCTCAAGCACTAAACATACTTCAGGAGCTCGTTTGGCTCAAAATCCTTGTGAGCAGGGCTGCGAAGCAGGGGAAATACACCTAGATCCAGAGATTCAAAATCTAGACGGGATCAACAAATTTAAGTTTAAACGGGTTCAACGAAATTCACTCAAGACTGCGATAAAGGGCCCCCAAAGCAGGTTAGGCTAGACCAAGCTTATGGCTACTGTAGAGCGCTTCGACGGCTTTGGTAAAAGTACCTATCATCTTATCTGCAGTAACACAAAAGACATAGCGATACAACCAATACTCTAGAAAGGCAATACCTTTATACGCGTTATGGATTCGTTGTGCATCAGATTTCAGGCCAGGTTCAATAGTGGCCTGGAAGGATTGCTCGTTGTAACGCTTCCGCCAAGTAGAGTAAGCGGCACCAATAGGGCATTGGGGGTCTGCTTGGAATGGGAAGACTTGATCCTCAAGAGCACCAGGAAGGTAAGGACAATCCGCAGTAGGAAGCCCAGTGATGGTGACCATATCTAGAAATGAAATGCTCATGTTCCCACAAGAAAATACGAAGGTGTTGCTGCTTGTTTCCCAGAAGCACAATGCAGCAACCACATGAGCGCGATTACCTCCCTGAGGAAGATTAAAGCACAAATCTAAAGCATGGGCGATTCCAGCCTGTACCTAAAATTCTTCATCCAAGGATTTGCGATCCTTATACCACTGGATGTCGTCCTCCTTATTGCTTGGCCACTTGCCCAATTTGACATCAAGATCCTTACCATCCCATTGGATGGGTTCAGCAACCTCGGCACGATCAACAAGAAGAGGACGTCGCACTTCATAATCAAGAGAAGAAGAGGCCTTGGTAGTGCTGGTGGTTGGACTCAATATAACCTCATCACCCTTACTAATGTCGAGCCTCTTGTAGGGGACGCCCTGGTCCCGATGGAGGTGCGGGAGCATGGAGCATGTGGGCATAGAACCTATCAACATCCTTCTGGGTAGAGTTTGGGCAGAACTTTTGGTAAGGCGCCATAGCCACAGAAAATAAAAAGAGAAAGAAGAAGATTGAAAATGGCAACGAGAAGTTCAGAAGGATCAAAGCATAGGGAAGAAATAGAAATAAGATAAATATATAAGGATTTTGAAGTTGGGTGCGACTTTCCGAAGAGGTATACACGAGTGGCCTAAGCAAGGCTATTGGACCATTGGGAGCTACACGTTGCAACAAAGACCCCTTCGATTGCCCGTGAGTTAATCTTGTTGTCTGGGGGTAATGTTTGGGCCCAAAATAAACTTGAACACTTTATTATACATTTTGGGCCAAGATAAGATAGGCCGGCCCTTGCGGTCCGTCAAGAATGCTCCGAATCTGGAAAGATTGATCTTACATACGAGATTCCTAAACAAGCTAGGAAGATTTACAAAGAGAAGATTGAAAGAGAAGATTACCAACCTCTATAAATAGACCAATCCAAGCAGATTGGAGAGACACCTACACACATACACGAATTTACACACAAGCAATTCATACTCTCTTACATCGAGTAAACAACCCAGCGATAGCGAACTCAGGATCTTGTTCACCCGATAGAGTGTGGAGATTCGAAGGTTCTCTCTAGCACAACCAACGATGACAGTGATTGGAGGAGTCTGGTTCACCGACAGAGCGTGGAGATTCCAAGGATTCAAGAAGTCACCCTCGTGTTCTCAACACTCACCCCTTAAGATTGCTCTGCTTTATACTCGCACTGCGTATAAAGTATCGATTCTTCTGTGGCTCAGTAAAGAGACACAAAACCTAAGTCTTGAAACAATTTAGACAAGTAGAACTCAACGAGCGAGGTTGGTGCTCTCCTCGCTCCAATCACTTGCAAGGAAGCAGAGATTACGTGGCGCACTACAACAGCTACATTCTGCCCTCGGCAGTGGCACGCCAAGCAGGCACATGACTACTAAAAGAGACAGTTTGTGATTTCTTCATCAGATCGACCTCACTGGAGAAAATGAAACCAAGAAGATGCCTGATTGTAAGCACATTAATGCTTCCGGCCACCCGGCTTTTATCGTACCGTAGCTGCTCAAGAATTCTTCATTCCCACTCTGCTGGAGCCCTATGCCTGTGAAAGAAGAAGAAGTACAATTAAGGCACCGGCTGGGTTAGGGCTGCTAGCATTTACGAATCAACTGAAGATGGCAATAGACTTGGACTTCATTTCCAATACGTACATGGAGGACTCCTTTCAACCGATTCGGTAATGATGAGTTGGGAATAACTAATCATTCAAGAGAATGAAGACCATACATATATACATATATATAGTATGTAGTATAGTAACTACTGCTAAATTCATGCATGTAGACTTTGTTGATTAGACTTGTAATGTGGACAATTTAAACTTGCTCCTCTCACTTCCACAGTTCTGAATTTCTGCACCACGCACCCGTACCTGTTTAGAGATTGCTTAACAAAAAGAATAAAGATATATCTTGCCAATTCAAACCAATAATTATTAAGATTTTGAAAAATTAAATCAGCTAAACAAAATAAATAAAAGATCCGCGTAATTGGTTTTTGAGTTGTTTCCATTACATACTAGGTATAAGAATTGGGAGCAGCCGAGGAAGCCTTTCCAATTCCAAGAAGAATTATATTAGTGGGGGGATTTGTGTATATATATGGTCATATTATATAAGGACATATGGTCTATAAGTTTATGTGTGTAAAAGTTATCATAGTAATCAAACATATCCCAATTTTCAAGGTTTCTCGACCCACTTCGGTCTCTTCAAGATTTGCTATCGGAAACTCCGGAAACTTCCGTACTGCAGGACTTGCCAGCTGCACCATTCCTCAATGCATCGCACCTCAGCTGGCAACAATTGGTTTGGTCTATGGATCGCGGCAACACAAATCAGCTGCAAGCGTTGGTGAGAGCATCAAAGGCATCCATCGAAGCCATGCCGAAAGTAACAGTAACCGATGATGAATTAGACTGAAAAATATGCTTAGAAAGCTTCGAAGTCTGTGGTGAAGCTAGGGAGATGCCTTGTAAGCATAAATATCACTCGCATTGTATTGAGAAGTGGCTATGCAGGAGTGCTTTTCTGCCCGCTTTGCAGGTTCGCTATGCCTGTAGAGTTGAATGAAGAGACAAACCTAACATCAAGTGAACAACATATATTTGTTTTTGGTCAAACAACGGAACAACATTGGAACAAGATGATCGTATATGGTCAAACAGGTTCGCGCATGAGCTGGTACTATTGATCGTATATGAGAACTGTGGTATGACTGCTGGTATCTGATAATAACTTTCTGTAATACATATAGCTAATTTTGCAAAGAAATTAAACATGCAAGCCCATCTTCTCTGACATTAATTCCCTAGTCTATATCTGTTAAGTGTTCATTTATTTATTTAATTTTTATGAAAATAATGGAATACTAATCTTCATTGTATGCATCAGTGTACATACCGTGTCTATACAATTGGATATAATCATCACTAGGAGTATATGACCGTAAATAGAACGCCAGTTTTGGACTATATATATATATATAATTGCATGTCCTCGTCACTCGCTCGCTTACTCCGCAACCTCTCCTCAACCTCACAGTCTCTCTCTGATCTAGCTAGAGAGCAACTTGAATTGCGTACTTTAATTTTAAGCATATGTGTCTAGGTCAACTTGGTCTAAACTCAATATGATCATCACCTCCCGATCAATCTCTTCCGCCTCCGCGGCGCAAGAGACGACCAGATTGTATGATGATGATCAGTGTACTATTTGTCTGGAAGACTTGAACTTTGAGGCGGTGAAGCAAATGCCTTGTAAGCATAGGTTTCACTCCCCTTGTATCGAGTCGTGGCTGCTCAGAAGTGCTTCATGCCCTCTCTGCAGGAGACGGTTTCTGAGTGGCGGCAGCACTAATCGTAGCCGCCGACTTTGGCGATTTCTGTTTTCCAATATTGTTAAGGTTTTTGCTGTATTGTATTGGATTATAGGTTGGTTTTGTGCATGGTTGATGTATTTAAACCTAGTTGTTTGTCCAGTAATACCCTCTATTTGCCCTCTTCGCCCCTTTGAAAAACTGACGTGGATCCTCTCCTCGTTGTTTCTAGTTGTCGTTGCGTTCCTAGTGACCATTCATCCATGTCATCATGAACGCCGAGGCGACCAAATGATGGATGAACTTGAAGGAAACATACGAGGATGATTATGAGTTTATGACCATAAAAAATGAGCTAGAGAGATCGATGGAATTCCGGTGATCGCGATCGATCGATCAATCATATTTTTGCTTGGTTGCATGATCATGATCCATGCGTTATCATCGATTAGATTACATTTTACGCAGGCCATCCCCCTCATCAACTTTGATTTTACGCAGACGGCCGACCTCAGCTTTAAAGTTACGCAGATCGATCGAGGGATTGAGTTGTGATAAATGAATTTCAATTTTCAATTTTAACCTTGGGGAAAAAATCAATTTGGGTCGCCCAACCAATTTGTTATTTTTACCTTGGGAAAAAAAAAACATGAACAATTTTGTCGTCAAATCTTGCGACTTCTACCGTTACCAAGAAATTACCCTTACATACCGTGCGTAACCGTGTATTTTTTTTGGGAAAATTATATATAAGGCTAGGTCACTCATGTAACATCTATCCCAAATCAGGTCATCTAACATTTTTATCTCAAATCAGGTTACCCTGTAACAAAAATAATTTTAAAATTTATACTATTTACAAGTATATCATTCTATATGAATTGAAACCAAACCAAAAGCTCCAACTTTTCATTTCAACCGCACATACACAAAGATCTCATCTCATCTCCTCTCCTCTCATTCTCTCTCCTCTCCTCTTCAAAACCTTAACCTTTGTCACCGTCGCTAGTTCACGCCACCGTCTAAGCTCTGTTGTCGTCGCCACTTCACACCACCGTTGAAGCTCCCTCGTTGTCACCGTTCCATGCCAACGTTAAAGCTTCAGTCACTGCCTCTCTCTCTCTCTCTCTCTCTCTCTCTCTCTCTCACATTCAGACCGTCATGAACCATCGTACTCAACATAATCAGTGTGCTCATCTCTACCCTTAGGTATCTCTCTACCTCATTTTTGAATGAAATTTTGTTGTTCTATGGTCTATGCATGAAGATATGTGGTAGTGTGGTTGAATAGGACGTTGAATATCTATTTGTATGCATGAAGTAGTATTTTTAGATGAGAATGATGTTAGTAGTGTGGTTGATAGTCTGTGGTAGTGTTTTTGTATGGTTGAACCGCTGAAGTAGTATCTTTAATTATGATGATAGTAGTAGTGTGTGTTTAATTAATGGTGTGTAGTAGTGTGTGTGATGGTATGTGATAGTATTTTTGCAAATGTAAATAAGTAGAGTGTTTTGTTGACTGGAGTACTATGTTTTGTTGCATGCAGTACACTCTCGATTTTGAAGAAAATGATTTAGAGAGTCTGTGATAGTGCATTTGTTAGCCGAAAGTAGTACATTTAGAATTGATGATGTTAGTAGTTTTATTAAGAGTATGTGATAGTGCATTTGTTTGCCGGAAGTAGAACATTTAGAATTGATGTTGATAAGGATGATGATGTTAATAATAGTGTGGTTGTTGATCTACTGTAGTGTTTTTGCTGATCTATAGTAGTATGTTTGCTGGAGAGTGGTAGCATTTACATAGTCTTGAAGTTGTTGATTTGAACTGAGTATTATGTTATGGTCTGTGGTAGTGTAATTGTGGGTCTCAAGTAGTATATGCAGTTTTGATAATTTTGCAGAATGTGTGATGGTTTATGGCAGGATGTTTGTACCTCTGTAGAAGTATGATTGAGGTCCCAAAGTAAGAAGGATGCTGATGCAGCTAAAACAAGTAAAAGAAAGTTACATTCTTCCTTGATCAAAGCTATGAAGACGAAAAAGCGGAAGACGATGACCAATGACGTGTATTTCGACTACACAACAAGAAGAAGAAAACTAAAAGCTTCAAAGTTCAAGAAGTAGTGTAGTCTTTGTGTCTCCATTGTGATGTAGTAGTGTGTATATGAAACAACAGTAGTAGGTTTTGAAGTAGTAATCTAGTGTGCTAAAAGATTTTAATGTGTTTATCAGATAGTAGTGCTTTTACTGTGATGTAGTATTTTTGCTGTGATTTAGTAGTATGTACTAGAAACAGCAGGAGTATGTTTAGCATTGAGGAATTACATTGAATGTTCATTTGTAGTGTTTATCAAATAGAAGTGTTTTCGTTGTGATGTAGTAGTATGTATGAGAAACAGCAGTAGTGTGTTTAACAATGGTTATATCGAATGTTTATCAAAGAACATACTACTTGATGAAAGGGATTTAGTGTGGTCTCTGTAAAGGAACTTGTCCGAGAAAATTATATCCATTCATACTAAATGTACTACATTTGACTCGTAAACATACTAACTATAACTTATTAATATACTACACCGTCAACTTTCAGCTTGACAAAGAAAATGTAGTCTATGTAAAGGAACTAGACATGTCCAACGAAAATTATAGCTATTCAGGCTAAATGTATTACTTATAACTGGTAAAAATATTACCTGTGACTAATAGAGATACTACATATTTTGGTTTTAGCTGTTGATGACTTTATTACAAATTTTTCTATTGTGTCTTCCAATGTCGCCACACCGACCACATCTAAACGACCTCGTCTTCCCACCTTCAACTGAAGACTTCATACCAGTATTCTTCGGACGACCGTATGGGACTATCTCTCGTCAATGGAGGCTTCACAATGGGAGGTTCATTCAATGCATCATGGTAAAACTTCTCAATGTTGGGATCGATTGAATACCGTACTCATAGGCATCTTGTAACTTCCAACTTCGTAAAACGAGCATACAATAATAACACTAGAATGAATTGGTCCAACATAAAAAATTTCACAATACAAAAAATCAACTAAATTGAAAAATCCAAATCACAAAAAAGAAATAGTATGCTCAATAGTCATCAATAATATGTTCAGTCAACACTGATAGTACTGTTAAGTACAACATAATGAAAACTTACAGAACGACAAACTAGTATTCTCAGAGGCTTGCATTAGTGTAATCACTCAACACATGTAGTACTATTACATGTACGACATAATGGAAACTTACAGAACAACAAACTAGTATTCTTAGAGGCTTGCAGTAGTGTGTTCAGTCAATACAGGTAGTATTGTTACATGTACAACATAGATGAAACGTACACTAGTATATTTGACAGTCATCACTAGTATTTATAACCAATGCATGTAGTATGTTTATGTGCAACAGTGACAAAACACAGATGAATCTCACAAAACAGCAAACTAGTATGTTCAAAGGCTTGTAGTAGTATGTTCACTCAACACCGATAGTATTATTACTTGATATTTCAAATTCTTTGTCATGAAACAAAAATCAATAACATCAAAAACAAAACAACACATTCATCAACGAAACAAGCATACAACAATATCACTAGGATAAATTGATCCATGAGAACAAATACCTATTTAGGAAATCAACAAAACCGAAAAATTGCAAAATCCAAATCAAAATTTGAAACCGAATTCAAAATCACAGCAAGACAAAAACGAACAATATGTCAACAAATATCTAAGGAACTAGTAATTCAAAGGCTCACCAGCATCGTATCTCTCCCAAAGTCTCGTCGGAGTTGTTGATGGTTTAGTTTGCTCCGTCGTGTGCAAAGCGGCGGCAACGTGATCCTCATCGGTGTCGCAGTCTCTCTCTCTCTCTCTCTCCCTCTCTCCCTCCCTCCCTCCCTCCCTCCCTCCCTCCCTCCCTCTCTCTCTCTCTCGGTGGGTGGGTTGGTTGGTTTGAAATCAGAAGATATCAAATATATGCAGGGGTATAAAGGAAAAGTTAGGGAAGAAAAAAAGGTCAAACTGACGTTATTTGGGATAAAAAAAATTAATGATTTAAATGAATAAATAAAATCTCCATGTGTAATTTGTTATATTTTTTTTCTAGTATATATGATATGTACTTGCTCCAACAAGGTCTTGGAAAACATCTTCCGATCCTTCCAAAAAAGAAAAAAAAATGGGTGCTTAAATGTAGTGACACATTATGCTCATGTGCATGCTTGAGTGTCACCGATTACTATAATAATTCAATACGTACATTTAAATCCATATGTAAATACCACATATTTTTTTTTTTTAAATAAATTGATCCCCAAAAGATAATTATATGAAAAGACACTCGGTCCGATCCAGGTACGTACTTACGTACTCCTAAGCGATGAAGGATTTGGTACGTAGACATGATCTATAGTTTTATACTCAAACCAATAATTATTAATTAAGTTACGGGGAAAAGTGGATTTCGATCCTAATGAATGGTTAGGAAATAATCTTGGGTTTAAAACATTCGGACCTAGCTAGCATTCGGTATTTTCAGGATTTTTTTTTCTTTCTTTCTTGGACCCAAGGTGCTCTTGTCGACTTGTCCTATCTCATTCCAATGCGAATTAGGAAACCTACCTTTCCTATAAAGGAGCAAGACTTTCTTTCTTTCCTTATATTGCTTTCAATTCATTCACCAACCATCCGACAACGTTTTCAGGAGAGCTACTTGGAGTTGTCAGACTTCAATTCCATAATGGCCGACGGCAAGCCACCGGTGAAAATAGAGGAGGAGCAAGTGGAGTCGGAGAACTGCAGTATCTGCTGGGAGAGCTTGAACGATCCATTGTACCATGTCGAGAATATGCTTAACTGCACGCACACTTTTCATTCTGACTGTATTAAAAGTTGGCTAGTAATAAGAAGTTCCTGCCCTCTGTGCAGGAGTTTTGCTCCGCCGAGTGAAGATGTTCTTGGCCATATCCCCATTAGTGTCCCAGATCTAAGCGGAGATGAAGACGATGATGATTTTTATGTTAGCATTGAAGACCTATTAATGGAGTATGATGATGAAGATTATATTGAGATTGATCTCATGGGTCTTGAAAATAATGTTGATCACATGGAAGAGGACAATCGAGGTCTTGAAAATGTTGATTACGTGGAAGAGTTGAATCGAGCCGATGACGATACGAATCAACAACTGATTGCATACATTGCTGACAGCTTATTGGGTCTGCAGGACGAAGATCCGGTTCTGTTGAGTATATTAGACAATTCGGATGATGATGAAATGGAAGACAACAACGAAACGCAGAAGTCTGAGTGACAACCAATGTGTTTGATTGTCAAATGTCAAGAGATAGAGACTAATTAATTTCTTCACATAATCTGACCTCACCCTGCATATATAGTTGATCTGTCCAGTTTGTAAAGAGAGCAGAAAACTGGAGCTACGTGACCAGTTGTGGCCTTATTTTTTCAGCAGCTACAGTTCATCATCTTATTGTGTGCCTTCAGTTGTAGGACTTTCATAGCTGTCGCCCTTTGGGACTACTTGTTTCTTGCTAGTAATTAAGGTTTACTTTATATCTAGTAGTTAAGATTTGTAGAACTGTGGCCAAGGTCTTGTTGGTGTTCATATTCAACAAGAATCAATGAAACCTAATTTGGTTTCCTATTTAAATTTGTGACAATCAATTGTATATGATAGTCTTGATATTGTCGGCTGCAATTTCGTTTGTCATGCCAGTAACTCTGTTTTCAAGCTTTCTGAGCTTGGAATCTTGTGTTTATTATTCATATAGCAGCTGTTTGTAGCTTGTAGGAAGACGAAAGAAAGAAAAATGAAATAACAGATAACACTCTTTTTGTAACTCGAGCTTTTTATTGACCTTATTGTATGTTTACAATAAATCGTATTACATGAAGTTGAGATAACAATCAGTACAGTAACTCTGCCGTCACCAGTAATTCCCGCAAGAACAATTCCCATCTTTGAAGTGGTGGAATCTGCTTGCATCCCTAACAACGATTTCCCGTTCAGTAACCTTAGCTATTAACTTAATCGCGGAGTGGCAGTCTCCACAAATGCGATGGCCTTGCACGATTTGCAGCGGCGTCCCATCTGTAGTACTGATCAGTCCGTAAGCTATAGCTAGTTTCTCACTGTGGTAAGATGAAACGCGCTCATGTTCATCGACATCAGGAAGTAGATGCTTCTCCTCAGGGATGTAACCACGTCTACTAATCTTGATCATCAACTCATCCACTTTCTCGTAAATCTCTCTGGTTTTGGCATGACTTTGATCTCCAGATTGAAAAATATTTACCTGCTTTCGAACTTCAATACAACTGCATGCCGGAAGCATTATCAAACCCTTTCTTCTTAGAGTCTGAACAACAGCAGCAGCTTCCTTCAACTTTCCAGAACTGTTGTATATATTTAAGAGCACAATATAATTACTTAGCTTTTCAGGCTCCATTCCAAATAGCTCTTCAGCAGCAAATTTTCCAAGCTCTAAATCCTCGTGGATTCGACAAGCTGTTAGAAGAGCAGCCCACATGTTCGCCGTAGGCTTGAAAGGAGCAGTTCTGATTAGTGCAAAGGCTTCATCTAAGTTCCCCTCTTGACCTAGCAATTCAATCATACATGCATAATGCATTGCACGAGGTTTAATCTTGTAATCCCTACTCATTGAATCGAAAATCTCCCATCCACGTTCTGATAAACCTGAACGGCTGCAAGCAGACAATACAGCAAGAAATGTAACATGATTGGGTACCATTCCTTCCTGAAGCATCTTCTCAAACATCTCAACAGCCTCATTGCCCCGACCATGATTACCATATCCAGCAATCAATGCATTCCAAGATATTACATTCTTGTTAGGCATCTGGTCAAAAACATGACGCGCATCTTCTATCCTTCCCCATTTGCTATAGAAGTCCACCAGCGACGTGCTTGCCACTATATCCAACCCAAAACCATGACGAACCAGACCTGCATGAGCTTGCTTTGCATGTTCCAACGAAGCCAACCGTGCACAGATCCTTATGATCATGGAAAACGTAAAGTGATCCATCAGCACACCAGAATCACGCATATCATAGTACATACTCAAAGCCTCCTCACTGTAACCGTGAAGTGCATAACCGGCTATAATAGTATTCCATCCTACAGTTGTCTTCTTTGGCATCTCATCGAAAACAAAATGAGCATCTTCAATGCTCCCACACTTGCTATACATATCAATCAAAGCACAAGACACAAATATATCCTCAGCCACACCCATCTTCACACAACACGAATGCAGCTGTCTCCCTGCGAAAATAATCCCCAACCCAGCCGACGCCCTTATCATGGTAGCAAATATCCGCGACTCCCCATCTGAAAACTCCTCCCACATATCCATAAACAACCCAAAAGCCTCCATAAACTCCCCACAATCCACAAGTCCCCCGACTATCGTGTTCCACGAAACCAAATTCCTCTGCGGCATTTCATCAAACAGTTGGCGTGCATCAATCATCATCCCACATTTCACATGCATAAGCAAAACCCTGTTCCTCATATATTGATCAAACTCAAACCCATTACTAATCATATAGCCACACACCCTCTTCACTCCTCTAATCGATTTCAAGCTAATACAAGCACTAACCAAAGCATCATAAGTACTAGCACCCACATCATACCCACCTTTACTCTCCAAAAACTCAAACATTTCAAGTGCCTCCCTATACCTCTTATACAAAACCAGCTTCTCAATCTGGGTACAAATCCCAGAACTGGGTATGGCGATCTGGGCCTCCTCCTCTAAAGTCGCCGCCTTTGGTGGTGGCGGTTCGATTCTGGCGGGTATGGGCCTGGGCTTGGGTTTGGGCTTCAGCTGTTGTTGATCCACAGAAGCAGCGCAACACTTGATCTGGGAAAATGGGTTCCTCCATTTGGTTCTATCGAGTGAAAATGAGTAGTACCCAGAAAACAAAGATATCTCCTTTTTTGAAAACTTGGAATCTGAGAAACCCAAACCGAAGCTAAAGCTAGTACTACATTGGACCTGATCCAACGTTAGGCTTTGGTACCTTAACAGAGGAATCTCCATGATTCTGGGACCAGAGACAATTGAGTTGAGAAGAAGTGAAGATGGGACCTCGGACTTGTGTCTGTTTCGAGTTCGGAGTTTACGAGGAAGAGGGAGAGAAACGACGTCGTAATTGAGAGTGGAGGAGGAATAATGGTCATGGTGTAAAGGGCAGTGTGGTTGTTGGGTTACGGGTGAGAATCAGCATTGGGATTTTCGCCGGAGACGAAGTCGATGTTGTGATGTGGGTCAGTTGGTCAAGTCTCAGATTACTCTAGCGAAGTGGTAGTTTGTGTAGAGAGAAGATCTGGGCCAAGACAGATTGGTCAATGGTGCCGGTACCTGCCAAATTGGGTAATTTTAATAATTTAGTCTTTTAGATCCAACAAATGTTTTTGACCAAATTAAGGACTAAGAGCTCCGAGAGAAATTGGTCAAATTTCACAAAAATGAACAACTATGCCCATTTTCTATTAGGGCATCCGCATTCGTCCGTAGAGCACCCGCTAGAATAAGAGCAAACCAAATTTTTCTTTTTTTTGCTCTAGTAAATTCAATTTTACACATACCCATACACCTTTTTGTAAGAACAAATTCAATTCATTATGTTGTAAAATGTTAAAAAAATTATTTATCGGATAGATTTATGACCAATAATAATGTAACACATGTTCTTATCAACTAAATAATTATACAAGATTTTCGATAAAAAAAATTTACTAATAAAAAAGTGGTACGTGTCACTGCCACGTGGCGTTATCGACAAAATAATTAGACTAGATTTTCGGTTTTCAATTTCATCTTAATAAATAATTACTTTTTTATTTCTTGAAAATTTAAATAACATAATGATGAGTCAAGCCCAGATTTATTCTTAGTACAATACTGAAACTACTATAGAAAGATCACGCGACTTGGGTGATAACAATTCGAATATGTTTCATCGGTACCTTGATCCTGACTAAGTTCCTTCATTAACGATTGCTAGTTTCCTCTTGGTGAAATACCTTTTCGAAATTGGGGTCATAGCCTCCAAATTTATTGTCATGATCCTTGTGTCCTCCTCTTGTTTCTTCAATCGTAACTCTTCGGCCGCCATTGCTTCCTTCCGCTTTTGAATTTCTATGTACTCTTTGTAATAATTAATATCACTTGCAATGGTATGCAAAACCTCAACTCGTTGCTCAATAGGAGTTTTACCTTGTTTCTTTTGGCGTCTTGCTTCCAATTGGTCTAGCCGAACTCGAGGGAGCGGCCACGTTACTTTGAGGTATCTCATTCACTTTTTCGTAGGCCAAATTGATGGTTGGAGATTATTCGGTTGCGGAAGGAGTACCTTGATAATTACTTGCATATGGAGATGGAATAGTTGGTAGCACCTCAACGAAAGATAGATTATACTTAACCGCTCCGTAACATGCAAAGTGCGTAAACAGTTTCTTCTTGCCCGCATAATAAAATGATTGAGCTTGCTTGACCTAATGAAAAATAAATATTAGCCATTTCACAATACTACATATTTAAAAAAAATTAGATATGTAAAATACATAATTTAATTAATATAATCAAATAAAATTTACATCATATACGATAAACTAATAGAAACTTACTTCATCCAATAGCGAAGTGCCGCTAGCTATACGTTACCGTGTCGCGTGCAAACATCCACCTCATTTTTGCAAGAGTAGCTTAAACTTGTTGTAGTGAAACGAAAGCGTGATTCGGGTCCTTGGCTCTTTCGGAGAAATCTCACCTTGTGTTGGCTTCCAATTTTGCACATAATCGGCATGAATTGTCTCCCACAATTTGTCCCTCTTTTGTTTGTTACCGTCATATTCATCAACGCTATGATGGACACGGACAAAAGAGATGCACATTTGTAAATCTTCATAAGGAAGCCAATGTGTACTCATTTTTTTGAAAAAAAAATGCTAAACAAAATGATAGAAGAGATGGAGAGAGATGTGAAATTTGTTGTGCACAAATGATGCGAGTTGTGAATGAAATGAAGTAGTATTTATAGGAAAAAAAATTAGGGAGTTTTATGCAATTTTTGGGAAAATTTTGGCAATTTAAAAAAAATGCAAATATTATCCAATTCGTCCGTTAAAAAAAATAGCTGTTATATTTGAATATGAGCCTTCGGATCAGTTTTGGCTTTCAAAATCAACGACCTAGCTTATAGGCCCATTGCTGACCGTTGGGCCTGAAAGTTGTGCCACGTGACAAGTTGTTATCGGTGTGTAACTCGGTAGTTATTTTTAAAAAAAAAAAATCATTGGCACATGTTTTACACATGTTGTACTTAAAAAAAAGACCACTCGCCTGACGTCACCCACAAGCCATGGGCTCCGCCATATGAGCGATCAAATGCCGGAGCAAAGATTACTTGAACAATTGCTCTTGAGCGAAGTCAATGAGCAGCCGTTGCTGCGTTTTTTCCCGGTGCGTCGCTGAAAACCATTTACTCGAGCAAAATCCGATCGGCTCCATCACCCGCTTGAGCAAAACTCGCCAGTTGCTCGCTGCGGATGCTCTAAAATCCAAATTTCCACAAACAATGTCAATTCACTCAATTGCCAACATATATAGAAGGTTGTAGACCTCCACTAGAATACACTAAATTGCTGACTCGTGGATAGAACATCTTAATTACTGAAGAAGAATGAAAAGAATGAAATAGTTGGGCTTCACATAGTGAAAGACACCACCGTCTCTTTAATCCGAAGACAAATACCAAAGTTTTGGTTCTCTACTTCTCTCCATAGAATTTAAGATAGAAATCCACGATTCCGTGTTTCATGGAGTGGATCGATTAACATGGTCCAAATGCCGAATTGTCTTCTGATGATGCCACCTTTGTTGGTAACTTGATATCCATCTATTTCAATTTCCACTTCTTGATTGTGAAAATGGTACCAAGTCGGCTACCAATCTAAGGGCGGGCCATAATTACCCATAATTGTTTTTCTACAAACAAGGTTGAGACCTTCAAACCATTACTAGGGGACTTTGAAACCTTTTCTCATCATCCTTTTCTCTGAGGAAATGGACCTTCCTCACCTCACTGATTCGTTTCCAAAATAGTTGTACAAGTAATGACGCAATATCGATCATATCATACAATGATACCATACCGATCCAAGATATCAGCTTGGGAGCAGCACAGTCTCTCAATAAGGCGTATACTACATCCTACCTGTCGGAAAATCAAATGCCTCGAACATAAAACAGCCAGAGTATCCTACTACAAGTTCTCTTGTATTCAAACAGTGTAATTGTTTGGTAGAATAATGTACATCAAGGATAGCTAGTCTTAAAAGTTAGCTCATCAAAAACATCACCCAGAACACTGATAGTCAACCATCAAAATCCAGATTTGAATGCATACTTAAAAGCTGACATAAGTATGATGAGGACTTTTGCCTCATAAACAAGTTAAAGTGTTAAACCAACCAACAATAGGTGCAGGTGAAGTGAACCAGAAGCAGACCAAGGAAATCATCCTCCAAAAAGACCACCATTGCACTGTGATAACAAATGATTGCAGAGAAGGCTTCTGATTACATGAAAGTCCTATGTACATAGGAAATGAATAACAGTAAACAGTATAAAACAGGTCTCATTCTTCCCCAAAAGACCAGGGAAATAACGAACAATCTAGTCAGGTAATAGCGATGAGTCATAGAAACATATTCAAGCAAGAGGCTCAGAAGTTATGACCACAGTTGATCACTGCAATTCTAGCAGGCATCTAATGACTCTTCCAGATGATCTACACAACTTTAACCAATGGCACTCCTTGGAGATATTAATACACTTCATCGCGCCATCTAAAAGTCTTCCAGGGGTTATAGATAATAACTACATGGAAGACTCACTGAATTTCTGTACTTGCAATTTAGTTAGTAACTAGAGTTCATTATTCTATACAGATTACTAGCTGTAAGCTTGGCTGCTAAACTTAAATCTTATTACAAATCATTTGTATGGCATTGTAGTCCAGAAACTTCGTATTATCATATCAGTTTGCTGATTTGAAGCATAACAATTTACGTTGATCAAACAAGATAAGTAAAACTTACCAGTGCATATATGAGTGGACAAAACACATCATACCAGTCCCAATCAAAAGTTTGTTCCTTTTGGGATCAAATTTGAGTTTGCCTCATCAGTTCCCACTCATCAAACCAGAAAGCTTATTTTATGTCAAAGCCAGGATTACTATAATCAAAAGCTTCCTGCTTTTAATAAGATTACGAAGCCAGGCAAGAGGTAAGCTTTCAAACCAGAACTGAAAAAAATAGAGAACCATCAGCATCATCACTATCCCAGATCACCAACTCCACAACTGAACCACAAAAGAAATCCCCAAAATGCTTTCAACAAGCATCCAAGTATCAATCCATGCAAGTGCCGATTCAAGATATACTCACCTCGCAGCAGAATCATTGCCTACAAAAGAGAAAGGGAAAGCGAATAACAGAACCGAATGAACACAATTAAGAATTCGACAAAGCAAAAAAAAGAACCTCATATAATGATAAACGGAAATTTAAAATAAGGGGTTGTCATATTCTTCCCCCACTATAAACCAAGGGTATATAATCCTTACAACTTATTCCACGAGCTAGCTTATTAAAAAACAGCATATATTGTTTGCAAAGAGAAAAACAAGAACACAAACAGTCTTCTTCTCTGCTCTGCAGTATTATGGCTACTCCTGTATTTCTTTAAAAGCTCCCTATGGTTTTTTTTTGTATCACCAATACTTGCGAAGCCACTACTACTTCTTGATCTTTTTGATCTTCCTAGGCCCCGGAACTTCCAATCTGCCAACAGAACACCCACACCTAGCTCGAAACACCAACACCGCCCTCCCATTCGTCGGCGCCATCTTCTTCAGCTCCGCCTCCAGCTCACGGTGGTGGTCTCGCGGCAGCTCAAACAGTCCCTTCTTCACTCCATCTTTCCCCAACCCCGAACACCCTCCAGAATTCTTCACACACTCCTCCGTCTCCAGCTGAATGTCAAACTCCGCCGCCTTTCGCAGCCCTTTACAGCTCGGATTGCCGCATTTGCTACTCGTGCACGCCAGCAACGCCCACGCGGCCAATGCCGCGAACACAATACTGAGCATCATCGAGCAATAAACCAGCGGCGCGTGGGAGACCTCTTCTCTCAATACGTACATGAGAATCCCCAAGATTTCGGATGTCTTCACCCACGCGATTCGGGCGTAAGGGAAGAGGAGGAAGCCAGACGCGCCGATCACGGCGATGAACAAGACCACGTCGATGATGGCCGACCGGGATCGATCGCAGGTGTTGGAGCAGTTTGAATAAGAAGAATTACAATTGGCCGCCGAAGACGAAGAGGAGGACGACTTTCTGGTCCTCTGGTTGGTCTGCTCGGACATCGGAACAGCTATTTGGTCAACGGAGTTGCAGACCGAGATTGAGCTAGGCAAATATACCATTTCAGATTCAACCCAAAGTTTGTGTCTCTCAGATCAAATCCAAATCAGATCAGCCAGAACTACACACAGATAAATAAATAAAAATCGATCCAGTTCAGGATCGGCAGATCAAAAACAAACTGATGTTTTCTTCGAATTACAAATATCCAAATCAATTTGACAAGTTGGGGAGATTCAAGATCGAATTGGATTGGATTGGATTAGGAGGAATTGGGTGGGAGGGAGACGAGGCCGGCTAGAGAAGAAGACTGAGAATTTGGTTATGGCGTTTTGCTGGCTTGGCTTAATATTTATGAACTAAATAACAGTTGAGGTGATGCTGATGATGATGCGGAGGAGGTGAGCGAGCGAGCGAGCATGGTTGGTTGGTTGGCTGGCTGAGCTAGCTCGGTTTGTGTTTATACACACGGTATGGGAACTCCAAGCGACACGTTTGGAGTGAGGATTACGTGGGCTAATTGTAGAGATTGGGCCTTTCTCAATGATGTGTGCGTGATTCTGTGGGGTAGTTTTATGGGCTTGGCCCACTTTCTTTGATTAAAAAATTTACACACTTTCCTTCTGTTTGTTTCTTTTCTACCCCCTTCATTAGTCATATCAACTTTGGTCAAATTTGTGGAGTTTGTGACTCAACCATGAAATGATTTTAAATCGCAATCACCATGACATGAATTTCAATAATAGATTGTTGGGTAACTTCTCCATTGGAAGCCCTTCTAATAAGCAATACCTCTTAATTAATGGTCATTTTTTAATAATATTTTTTATAAAGTCAATCGTTACATGTTTAGATATTGATAAACAGATCGTTTTTACAAATTTTTATCTAATTTGAAAGTTTTTAAGGTATTAAACAAGATCAAACAAATGAACGAATTAAAACTGTCAAACATACACCGTCCATATTCATAATAAACAAATCTTAATTATGAATGACTTATGATTTTCAATTTTAGTGAAATTTTGCATGAGTAATCTACTCATCGTAATCTATCTAACCAACAGTGAATTTGTCAAAATATAAAGAAAAGTGGGTCTAATAAAAATGTCTTCATTATAAGAATTCTCAATGGAGATGTTTCCTAGATTGTTGTGTGTTAAACATTCGGAAGTATGATCGGTAAATTTAATGATTAAGTTAGTATAAATGTCTATTTGTTCGATTTTATCTCAGTTATTACGATTATGTTCATGACTCCAACGCTGACTTATCAATACCAAAATTTGAAATAATGTCCATTCTTATGAGCTACAACATGGAACAAATGAGCATATAACTCATACAATTTATGACGAACGATCAAACCGATCTATATTTCACTGGCAAACAAATAAGTTAGTTCCTGTTTTCAAAAAATAAAAGTATTGTAGCATAAAATGGAAGAAATGAACAGGGTTTTAGTGGGTTTGATCAATTTTTATCTGTTTGAGATAGTGATCTAATTGTCTTCTCAAAGACCTAGTGCGTAGTAGCGGTGCCTTATTTCTTTGGTAATCTACCATGTCAAACATGCAAACAACAAGGAAACCACCAAAAAGAGATGCGGAATTTTTACCTGGTTGATGATACTTTTTACGCGTTAGGCTGGATTAGCATATTGGTGAAACAGAAGGGACCAAACACCTGAAGTTTGTATGAAGTACAGGACAAGATATTGCTTATGCTATTTCAACCAAATCAATCCATGAGTCGTGTTGAAGTGCTTCAACATTTACAGAAGTCATGGGATTAATCAAAGTCGATTCACACAAATGCTGCACTCTGTTTTCAACAGACTAAAAGAAATTATTACACAAATGCTAGTAGAAAGAATAATCAAATCAACAAGGAACTTAAAAAAACAATTTGTCGACTTGTTTGAAAGATATCAAACAACTTGTTAAATCCTTCTCTTCTATCACTTTTTCTCATGTCTACGGAGAAGCTAATTTTCTAGCAAATAGACTTGCTGATATTAGCCATTCTTGCTTACAGCAGTTGCAATCAAGAAGCTGGGAAGGATCTCTCCGCCTATAGTTTTTAGGATGCATCTTTTTCACTTAGTTGGAAATGGCTGCTAATTTTCTTTCCGTTAGCAACAAAAACTTGTTCGACAGACTTGCTTAAAACAATTATATATCTATGATACAAACCGCATCCTTAGACGCTTGTTATAGTTGTTTGTACACGATCCTTATATAGTAGTGAACTAGTAGCTCTTGATTTAAGGTTTAGTTGTGTTGCTTTGAAAGGCGAACTTTAATCTATGTTTTTCTCTAGAGAATTATATCAGATGACCAGAAGAATCTCACATAACAACTCAATTTCATGAGTTTTTGTTTATATTAGTTGGATGGAGAAATACAACTCTATTATCCGAATTAGAGAAAATGACTAGGAAGATCACTCAATTATGACACGTTCTGAACTTTGTTCAGTCGTGTATGACAAATATCATTTTACTCACTATCGAATTACACTTTCACTCACTCCGAACCGGAGAAATTGGCGGCACCACTCCAATTGGCGAAGCTCAATTTGTGTAAAATCAACCCAAAAACATTTTTTTCAACTACACCAGTCTAATTCATCGTGGAAGTTGTCAAATTAACCTTTGAAGTCAAGATCACCTAAAATTTTAAATCTTTGATTCTCCTTCCTCATGTTGAATTGAGGCTCGATCTTAGTATAAAAGACTCATAAGGAAGAGATCTACAATGCCCAATAGGTTTCCTTGGCCGATTATAACTCGAATTCAAAACCCCAAATTTTACAAAATTCGGAGTGAGCAAAGTGAGTACAAATGTAATTCGATAGTGAGCAAAGTGATATTTGTCATACATGAGTGAACAAAGTTTAGAACGTGTCATACTTGAGTGACATTCCTAACCATTTTTCCTCCGAATTAATCAAAATTAATTGAAACCATATTATACACGTTTTTTTTCTGTCCAAATAACTTAAAAATTTCTACTATAACAAAGCCAAGCCCTCTCTGTCTCTGATGCCATCGGCTTCACCAAAATATGAATTTCCTAAAATGTCCATAATAAAAGAAAAATAATTAATCCTTTAATTTTCATAAAAAAAAAATTAAAAAATACAAATAATTGTTATAAATATATTTTTACTCTTTCAAACTTTCATTTTAGTCGCTCCGCACTCCGGTGCGAATTTTTTTTAATATACTTAAACCACAAAACTAATATGAAAAGTAAATTTGTACGATAAACCTTACTCCAATCATACCCAAAGTTTCTCTCTAGCCCAAATGCTCTTGGATTTTAGAATTTTTCCTCTTTTCTGCTCATAATAAAGCACCAGTCAGATGACTCAAATCCCGGTAGAGAAGTCCAAAGTAAAACCTCAAATGGGTCTCGATGGGTTATACCCAATCTATCATGGGCTTTTAATTTCGAACAGTTACTGGGCTTCTCCCAAAGAAATAAACTAAAGCCTACATTTAGTTCCCCTATTTATTATAACAAACTACACCAAATGACAGATTTGATGAGCCAAATATATATTAGGACATGACCCCTTAATTTGAAAAATATCTTATAAATCAGGCTTCGCCCAAAGAAATAAATTATAGCCTACTTTTGGTTCCTCTATTTATTATAACAAACTACACTAAAGGACAGATATGATGAGCCAAATATATATTAGGACAAGACCCCTTAATTCGAAAAATATCTTATAAATCAGGACACTTTGATCTGGCGCTGACATGTGTCACGTGCAAATTTTCTAATTTACCCCAGGTCTCCCCTTTATAAACCCCATTTTTCTGGAAAAAAAAAAAAACAGAATTCTGGGTAGCTATCAATCAAAGCTTTGATCGTTGTTGCCTCAATTTGATCTTTTTCGATTCAGCATCAACATTTTCGAATCTAACGTTCGATTCGCTACTTGATTCTTCTTCATGTTGGACGTTTATTCGATGATTGAAGCTTGATTTTTGAAGATTTCTAGGTTTTTGAGTGAAGCTCGACGAATCTGTGTCTTTGAAGTAACAGTTGCTTGATTTTCAATCGTTCAATCTTTGAATCTCAAATTAGCAATTCTCGGTGAGGTTTTTCGACTTTGTTGATGTGTTTTTTCAGTATCAAGTACGTTTTCTGTTTTTCAGTTGCAGATCATGTGTTTTGATATACAATTATTGTAGTATGAGCTTGATCGAAGGTTAGGTTTGTTATTTTTAAAGTAAATTATGTGATTGTTGTTATATTTTTAAACTTTTAGGCGAATGTTTGTAGGTGCTTTGTGGCTATTTACAAGCTTTAGTATGAATGTTATGTTTTATAGTTGCTTTGTGCTTAGTTATAGTTTTTCAGTATCAGTGATTTATTTTTGTTGCTGTATATGTTCAATGTATGATGGTTAATTGAGGCTTTTTTAGTATCAGTTGTGTTTTTTGTTTTCAGTAGCAGGAATTTTGAGTTTTCTAAGAGGTTCATCTTTCTGATTTTCAGTAATAGTGTAATAGTGACTATTTTTTAGTAGCATTTGAAATATATAGAGTTTATTTTTTAGTATCAGATGTGTGTGATTTTTATCAGTAGCAGGTACCTAAATTTTTCAGTAGAAGTTAATTCATGTAGTTTTTTTTTTCAGTATCATAATTGGAGAGGAGGAAGATTTGCGTAAAACTTACTAGAAATTGTTGAAATGTTGATAGAGAGGTGTGGCTTACGGTGCAGTGGCACGCTATTTTTTTTTATGTGTTTTGTGTTTTCAGTTTTAAAATTAGTATCAGCAACTGATCATGCATTGTCTTAATTTTAAGTAATAGACATATGAGTTTTTTAGAAATAGTTGGTTGTTTTTAGTACCTGTGTCTTGATTTATAGTTTTTTTTATATAATTGTGCTCTTTAGTTGTAGTTGTTGTTTTAATTGTGTTTTCCAGCAGCATCTTTCTCATTTTCTTGTCCTTTTTCTGTTGATGTTTTTGTGTAGTGATGGCTTTTCTTTCAAAGCTTGCGAATATTGTATACGGAAGTGAGCGTCTTCTTATCCCTTTTATGAGGTCAACGAAGTTTGATGATCTCTGACAAAAAGGTTGTTGATTAGGAAAATGATGGACATCTGCTCTTTTGCATGAAGGATATGACTATGGAATAATGAATACAATTGCTTGACTTTTCTCATATTAAATTTTCTTTGGAATAATTTGCAGCAATAAAATGGTTTTATTTTGATTAGTAGTAGCACCAGTTCAGTGTGTTATTGTATTTTGTGTTACTATATATTATGATTAGTAGTAGTAGTGATTAAGTTTGCAAGCAGGGTTTGCAGTAAGAGTGTTTTAGTGGTTTTCCATGAGAGTGTTATTTTTTGCTTTACTGAATTTTTCGATCAGTAGTGTACAGAATGCATAATACACATAAGCCACTAGATTTTGAATAATATTTGCATGTGCTTTTGTAATTTTCTTTCTCTTAATTAGGATGTCAAAACACATAGATTGTTTTTCTTATTGATGTGAGTACTCTAAATTTGTTATTGTTTCACTTTTCAAAATCACATTTGCTACTGTCTTTGGATGTGATGTTATTTTCCTAATATTTTATCTCAATTTGGGTCGGCTTCGACTAGATTGTTTGGTTTGTAAATGTATTTTCTCATTTTTTTCCCTTAAATTTGAGAGCAAGTCAGGTGATGTGTTTTTGCTAGAACCATAGTCATGTAGCAATGAAGTTGAGATTATATAACTGTGTTATTTTTTTCTTTTTAAAAAAAAATTTCTATAAGAAAAAACAAGAAAGTCCTACTTAGAGATTAGAGAAGCAAAAAAAAGTGCACATATTTTTCACCTAAGTTTTTCACTTCTGCTACTATGAGTATTATTAGTCTACTACTGAGTTCACAGAAGTTGCTACTGCAGTTTTTCAAAATCTGTTGTTGTTGGTCGTTGACATGTTATAGTACTAGGTGTGGATTGTTTTTGGTGACAGAGTACTGATGCTATTTTTTTCAGTTGCTATTGCAAATTTTGAAGTTGAGATTATGTTTATTTCAAACATGATAATGTGATTGTTTCAAAGTTGTTACTATGTCTGTTTGAAGCTGTTATTGTGTTTGTTTCGAAGTTGATATTGACTATATTTTTGAAGATGCTACTGTGTTTGTTTCAAGCTGTCATTGTATCTATTTCGAAGTTGCTATATGTTGTTTTGAAGCTGATACTGAATCGCTTTATGTGTTGCTACTGAAAATTATTCTAGAAGTGAATAGATCATTATCAAGTTGCTACTGATTTTGTGCCTTCAACCACATCGCAATGTGTGATAGCAGATCGTTGTTGCTACTCCTTGCGTCATCGCACCTTCAACCACCTCACCATGGCCACATCAAGTCACTAATCAATTTGTGGCTTCAATAGCAGTTGTTTCCTTTACTTCTGTAGTAGGGGTCATTCAGAAGATGTCTTATAGTAGCAATCCCTGCTTTTTTTAGTAGGTAGTCGTTCAGACGATGTCTTAGTTTTTTTATCGTCATAAATTTTTTGAAATTTTTTTTGTTACAGTGTTATGAATTTGTTACTCGAAAAGATCTGTAAACATATTGCATATCTGCATTATGAATTCAATATTTAAACTTTTAGTACTGGCATTACTTGCTACTGTAATCAAAATCTACGCATCACTATTTCTTTCAAGGCATGTATTCAGTATCAAGTATCATCAGTATCACCTTTAATCTAAATCAATGTCAAATTTTTTGACATAAATTTGTAGCATTTTGATTCCTTACATTCAATAGCACATATTTACTCGTTTTTAGTAGCAATGTTAAAAAAAGCAATATCACTTTCGAATTTGATACAAATATAATAAAACTTTAAAAACAATGTAGTAGTAGCTCAACAAAACTCTATTAGCAACTCGATTGACGATTCAATAGCAGTCCGACTAACGATTTAGTAGTAGTATCGAAAAACTATTTAGTAGCAATTTGAGAAGAATTCAGTAGCTGCTCGATGACACTTTAGTAATACTTTAGTAGCAACCTGGTACAAATTCAAAAGTAGCTTCAATGTAAATGTAGTAGCAACCCGAAAATGCAGTAGCACCAAACCAAAAATGCAATAGCATTCCTAAAAATTGCAGTACTGAAACCAAAATGCAGTAACAATCAAATAAATACAGTAGCAGTTCAAAATATTATAGTAGCAGTCAACACCTACTCAAAAATGCAATAAGAATCCATTAAGTATCAGATGTTTAACTTCTATAGAGACATTTTTATATATACTAAACCCTACAAAAAAATCACTTACATGTTCTAAATCCTACATAGAACAGTACTAGAAACTACATCTCATGCCTCATGTACTTCGACATATATCTATCCTTGTCGCTCATGAAATCTATTAAAATTTTGCACTATATTTGAGCACATTTGGTCTTGAAAATTCTTCTGGAATCAATGTATGACAAAACTTAATAACATAGTATCAATGGCATTTACATAACATAGTTTCTAATTTACATCAATTATACATTGTACACTAGCGCTTCTTAGCCTCATTCTTAGTCTCAAGGGCTTCCTAAGTGGCTTCCTCCGACGACTCCACTTCATTCTCACTATCCTCAAGCTCAGTATCAGTGTCTTCATCTCATGACTCCATGTCAGTGTCAACATCCTTACTATCCTCAGATTCAATGTCAGTATCCTCTGAGGACTCTGTTTCATCGTCACTATCCTCAAGCTCAGTATTAGTGTGTTCCTTTGAGAACTCTATGTCTGTATCACCATCCTCAAGGTTTGTATCAGTGTTTATAGAGATTATTTCATTCACGTCTTCTTTAACATTACAACCTTCTTTTTCATATCTACAAAAATCAATAAACAAATATGATGATTTCCCAATTTTTCAGTATCAATAATTCACAAACAAATATAAAGTCAACATTTCAAAACACATTATCAATTTAGTGCAGAAACAGAACACAGTAACAATGAATATGTCAAGCAAAAATCATTGGATTTGGTAAGTACAATAACAGTGGAGAAAACATACATATCACAGTATAACACATTTAAAACCATGAAAATTTCAGTAGCAACCATTTAATAGATAACAACAACAAAGAATCATAATATCATATCATGCATGCATCAACAACACCCAAATTTAAGCAGCATACACACTGATTACTTGGTGAAATTTCTAGATGAACCCTAATTTAAGCACAGTATCAACTCATTTTTTAATTGATTTACAAGTAAAAAATAAGCCCACTCTTTATTGATATACAAGTAACAACAACAAACACAGTATCATCCCGAAATTAGATGAACAATCAATGATGCATCGAAAAAACTAATTCAAGAATCTCAGCCAATGCTGATACTTCATCACACATTGAGTCTACATTTAGAACCAAAACCACAAAACACAGTAGTATCTTAAAATACATAGTAGCACCTAAATTACAGTATCAATAGATTTCATTTTCAAAGTTTGATCAAAATCATGAACTGACCTTAAAATTTTTTATATACTTGCATTGCCAAAAACCAAAACCATTTACAACTTCTCATTGACAAATATAGTATAAACATAGTAGTGTACCAAAAGGGCATAAGTGCTATTGAAACATTCATAAATACGAGAATAACTTTCTAATTTTTCTTGTGATCTCGAATTTTTCAATGAACCAAATCAACACAGTATCGTAGCAATGAACCAAATCAACACAGTAGCATATCACAAGTTCATAACAACTCAAAAATAAAGTGACACTAAATCAAATATAATCCAATCACATACCAGATCTAAATTACAAATAAAGATCTCCATGTTAAAATTAAACCCATGACTGGTGCTATTATGTTCAAAGGAAAAAAACAGTACCAGTACCACATTTTAAAGCAAAACAAGCATTAGCAATGTCAGGAGGACATGACAGCGCCAAGATTGGGATTACGGAGGTCGAGCGATCGCATCTAGTGCGAGCCGCGGAGGCCTTGATGGCAACAAACTGGCGGCGTTGTCGAAAGCTTCGAGTCTCGGATTCCATAAGTGGTTGTGGCGAGGCTGTCGAAGGCGTGACTTGGAGGCGGTGTCCCACCAACGACAAGGCGTGGCGCGGCGGTGGTTGGACCACAGGTACTGAGGACAAAGGCGCGTGTGCGAGGAGGAGAAGAGGTGCTGCTCGCGGTCGGGACACAGAGATTTGATCAAGGAGGTGTGAGATTTTGCGAGGGACCAAGGGTGGAGTGTCGGCGCTGAGCTCGATGGCACGACAACGATATGTTGAATCATGATGCTACTGCATTTCGAAAGAGAGAGAGAAAGAGAATGAATTTTTTTCTAGTTGTTTTTATGACGGATTTAATGGACTGAGTTTCTTATACTTCATTTTAAGTTTTGGATATGTATCCTGAATTCTTTAAATACTAGTGAGATTAATTTTTTATAATATTGATACTAGAATTATTTTTCTACGTCATTTTCTATATTTATTGTATCACCCTATCTAATCAAACGGCTGCGAGCAACGACGAGAGAAAGGGAAAAAGATCTTTACTCCTACTTTCGAAACACACGTGGCAGCCGCAGAGCGACTGTCCTTCCAGCAAGGGAAAAGAAGAGAAAAAAAAGCACGGCCAGTGATGAAAGATTGGAGCGAGGAAAATGCATCACACCATTCACACGTATCATCAGCTGCCGACTCGTGCCGTCAAATTAGTGGGATGATTCAGATTTGCGGTGTTTGTGTGGACTTTTCACTTTACCTTTTCAGGTAGGTCTCGCGCTCTTTGATGTCGCGATTTTGAGCCCACTTTTCACTCGTCTTTTTTCTTTTCTAAATTAGTCTATTTAGACAATTAGACCTGGTTTTCCACAGCTTAATTTCACAAGCAAAAATATTAGCATAAACCTAATCTTCCTCTTTTTTTGTCACTCAAATTTTTAAAAATACATT
Source organism: Geum urbanum (assembly GCA_946800695.1). NCBI lineage: Eukaryota > Viridiplantae > Streptophyta > Magnoliopsida > Rosales > Rosaceae > Geum > Geum urbanum. The sequence continues at coordinate 51,132,374 of OX327009.1, read as the reverse complement.
AAAAACACTAAATCTATCATAGATTCTCAGGTAAATTGTGTTCACCTTAAACTTTTTATGAAAACAGTACAAAACTCACCCATTTATTTGTGCGGAGGAGCACGTGTCCCCCAATTTACAAAGGAACTCAGACTGTTTAGGGTGAACGTTGTTCACCCCAGCCGTACTGTAAATTTATTACTAGAAGATGTTTGTGCGTTTTTTTAAGAAGGGCAGTGCAGCAGCCCTCATGCCTTTACTAATGAAACTGTATAATACATACCAAGGGGGGGGGCATTAAACCTAAACTCCGTATTATAATAAGCGCACTCAGAGCCTCTTGAATAATAGCAAGACAACTTCTACCACATATCTATTCAAATACGCACCAATTAGCAGCTAGTGCGACACTAGCTACTCTGTCTACTTTACCAGAATGACGACATAGTAATGGAAAGAAAACGCAACTAATTGTCCAACTTTTCACCTATGTTGCCGAACTACACTCCAATTGTCAAACACTACGTTTCATATTGCCAGTAGGAGGGTTTGTCCATTTAACATAATTCACCATCACTAGGGTAGACAAGGCACTACAAGTGCACACACAGACAGCCCACATACGATGCCCGACTAACCCTAGCCACCTAGCATAGAGATTTATTATCGGTACAAAAATATGAACTATTAACCAAAACCAAAAAAAGAAAATACTTAATAAAATAAAAATACCTGGGCCTAGGGTAAAAACCCTAGCCTAACTCCACCAGAGCCCAAAGAGGAAGTAAAGATCCACGTTATTGTCTTGTGGTAGCCGCACCACCGTGAGCCTCCAAACGCCGCCCACACCGTCCCCAAAACCTTGCCAACCAACATCGACATACGCCGCCTAGATCTGTGATGCATCTAGATCAGCCGTCTCCTTCACGCCCACAAATTCTATTATGCCCAGACTCCATTGCCGAACCGTTCGAAAGCATATCGAACCAGTTCTACGCCGTGGAGGTCCCTGCTCTGTCCAAGACGCGCGTTGTGAAGATGTTTGTGTAATAATTCAGCTTTTTCATATTTTGTCATTTATTTAACATTGATAGTAGATGCATTTATTCTCAACACTATACGGGAGATCAAACAACTACATTCATTTTCGTACCTCTATATCGGTTATTACATATAAAAAGATGTTTTACTTTTGTGTTCCATGCATTAACGAGTAAATCTAATTATTTTATAGTTATGTATCTTTCAGCTTTTAAACTATCGCTGTATTTAATAATCTCTAATTATGTCATGACTCATATATTTTACAATTTTGAATCTATCTCGCTCAATTTTATCAAAGATAAACGAGAAATCTAAAATAAACGAGGGACGCTGGCACACAATCTATTTAACATGGCATCCGAGGAATTGCCGATCAATTCGGATAAAAAGGTGAAGATGCTGACTCAGATTATTGTAGGCTTAAACAAGGAAAATTGGGAGAAAAAGATACAAACCCAGCTGGGTAGGCAAAAGGAAACACAGAAAAACAAAAACAAAAAACCCAGAACCAAAAAAAATCTTCTTCTGAATACCACAGCACAAACTTGTGGCTCACAATCCCCCCATCCGATGACGTGGCACACCAAATAAAGAGAAAAAAGAAAACACGAAAAGGAAAAAAAAGAAAAAAGAGAACAATTAGTTAGTTTCAATCAATCAAAACACAGAGAGAGAGAGAGAGGGGTTCAACGTGTCAGATCTCTCTCTGTTCTTTTTTCTCTCTCTACTCTTTTTTCTCGGTCTCAAGACTTTTTTGGAAATGAAAAGAAGAGAATAAAAAGCTAAAGAGGAGGAGAGAGTAGTAAGACTAGCGAAAATGTCGGACCCTGCGATCAAGCTTTTTGGTAAAACAATTCCGCTGCCGGAGCATCCGGTCGTCGTTTTGGCGGCGCCGTCTGCGGCGGCGGCAGAGTCACTTCCGCTGGATCCGACTTACGACGACGATGGTGGTGTTGTTGACCGCGACGCCGCCTCTTCTTTCTCTACTAACAACTCGTCTTCCTCGCGCGACGGAGAACACGTGGCGACCACCGTTAACGGAGGCGGAGAGGGAGAGGATAAGGGAGTCGATGACGACGGCGATAAGGTAACTGGAAATCTTATTGTTTTGAAATGGATTATTGGGGTTTGGTTTTGACTTTTGAGCATATAGGGTTTTGGATATGGTTTTGTGGATGAAAATTTCATCTTGGACTTGTTTTATGTATGCTTTGATCATCTAGTGTTTAAGCATCTGCGTCTTTGTTTTGATTTTTATTAGCGACCAGCTGCTTCCTTTATTATTATAGCTCAATTTTATTGGAAAACATTGAGTTATGATATTTAATGAGCTGCTTCCTTTATTATTAGAGCTCAATTTTATAGGTTTCTTTCTCAGTTTCATTTCCGGGTTGTTATGATATTTAATGAGCTGAATTTGCTGATAAATGAATGTTTCCTGTTCAGGTTACGATAGTCTTGGATTAGGTTATGTTTTGGAAGTTTGAACCGTGCTAATTGAGTTATAAACTTGACATTTATTTACTTGATATTGATTTTAGTTCCTTCACATTAGAGATGATCATCGATTTTAGTCGGAATGTAAAGTCTTTCGTAACTATGTCATTCACTCTTTTTCTTAAAATTGACTGAGAGAAAAAGGAAGAGTGTTGAATTTGCCATTTAGCGATGAAAATCTAGGGTATGGTTGTGTTTTATGAATATTGACTTCGCGACGTAACGTATACTTTATTGCTCATTCGATCGAGTATGTGAGCATTTAATGGTTCGGTGTCGTATTGCTGTGCTGTACAAACACTGTTTCTGCATTGGAGACAACATGAAGTTTATTTTTTAAAACTCGGTTTTTGATTGGATTTCCTTACCAGGACACATTGGGAGAAAAAGAAACTCAGAATACACAGGAAGATGAAGTCTTACCTAAATCTTGTCAAGAGTTAACTAACCCGGATGCAGCATCAAGATTAGTTGAAAACTCTAAAGCATCTGTTGACAAGGAGACTGATGCTCTCAAAACTTTGAAGGCCGAAGAAGAACAGAGTGAGACAAGTAATTCACAAGAAAAGACCTTGAAGAAACCAGACAAGATAATTCCATGTCCCCGCTGTAATAGCATGGACACCAAGTTCTGTTACTACAATAACTACAATGTCAACCAACCCAGGCACTTTTGCAAGAACTGCCAAAGATATTGGACGGCCGGCGGGACTATGAGGAATGTGCCCGTGGGTGCTGGTCGTCGTAAGAATAAGAATACCCCTTCGCAGTATCGTCACATTACTGTCTCTGAAGCTCCCCCAAATGCTCGACCTGAGGTTCTAAATGGCATTCATCATCCTCCACTGCAGTCTAATGGCACTGTCCTAACATTTTCCCCAGATACACCCCTTTGCGAGTCAATGACTTCTGTTCTTCAGCTTGCTGATAAAAATGTACTTAAGTGTACACCCAATGGGTTTCACAAACCTGAAGCATTGATGATTCCAGCTTCTTATGGAGGTGGAGCTAATGGTGATGAGAATTCAAATAGATCAACAGTCACTGATTCAAGTTCAAAGGATGAGGCATCCAATACTGCTGGGTCACAAGAGCAAGTTATGCAGAACTACCCCAGCTTCCCACCTCAAATACCATGCTTTCCTGGTGGTCCTTGGGCTTACCCTTGGAATCCTGCTCAATGGAGCTCACCGGTGAGTCCACCTGCTTTCTGCCCTCCAGGGTATCCTATGCCTTTTTTCCCTGCAGCTGCGTATTGGGGTTCTGCTGTTCAAGGCGCCTGGAACATGCCTTGGCTTCGTCAACCATTATCTCCAAACCAAACTGCTCCAAGTTCGGGTTCTAACTCTCCGACTCTGGGAAAACATTCTCGAGATGAGAACACTCTGAAAGAAATCAGCTCTGAGGAAGAGGAGCCACCAAAAGAAAAGAATGCCGAGAGAAGTCTTTGGATTCCAAAGACATTGAGAATTGATGACCCAGGTGAAGCAGCAAGAAGCTCCATTTGGGCAACTTTGGGGATTAAGAATGATAAAGCCGATTCAATCAGCAGTGGGGGGCTCTTTAAAGCTTTCCGGCCAAAGAGTGGTGATAAGAATCACGTCGCAGAAGCCTCTCAGGTCTTGCAGGCTAATCCAGCAGCATTATCTCGGTCAGTCAAGTTCCAAGAGAGCTCATGAATTTGGTAAGTCTAGGGTTTAGGAGGTTAATATTAGCAGTTGTTGTTTGTTTCAAGTGGTGCAGACAACTCAGCAATGTTGAACTGCTCCCCGCAATATGACACCATGTCTCTATGCCCCGGCAATGCCAAATATGTCAATGGTGGAAGAGGGAAGACAGATTCCACACCCGCTTGTCTTGGGGTGCTGTCTTGCTTCATCTGAAATAGCCACTGATTTTTCCCCCGCCTAGTGCTATCATGAACATTTGCAATTTGTTTCAAGTTAGATGGATAGCTGTGTTCTTGTACATATTTACGTGTAAAAGTAATAGTGAGAACTAGACCTAGAGCAGATCCGGTTTGTGTAGCAAAATCCCAAATGTACTTGAATAATTTGGGGATTCAAATGAGACCTCCTGTTTCATTTTAAGCTTTTAGTTGAAGCTAGCTCTACTATTATTTAGTCTCGTTTGGTCGCACAATGATGTTGTTTCAGAATTTTCATAGTCGTGCAGTATTTGACTATCCTCTATGGAACTTATCTTAGCTTGGATCTTTTTTCTTTTCTTGAATATATTTTTATCAGAATGAATGAAAAACTTGACCTATATTGCAGCTGTTTCATAGATATATTTGGGAGTGATACATACATCCACAGATCCACTAAAATGTGAAAGAGGATACATAAATTGGATCAAGTTGTGAGCTAGAAAATAGAGAGGTTGAAAAGATTAGATACTATAGACCTTTTGTAGATGGACATGAAGTGAAACAAGGACCAGGCCAAGTACATTTCCCTTTCTCCACTACAGATTTTCAAAGCAAAAAAAGCACTGGAGCTGGAAAGTTGATCGTAACATCACTAACATGTGCCTTTCCTTCTTCCATTTACTATTGCTTCCTGCTTTGCTTGCTCTCTGTTTAGAAGATTGAAGCATGCACCCAACTCAAAAGGTGTACATCTTTCTGATACAAAAGAAAGGTCATCTCTAAGAGGGAAAGGAAAACAGAATTGATTAACAGCTTGAAAACACTATTGTTATGGAATTAGCCCTCAACATATATCACACTGTCGATATCAGACAGACATGTCTGTGACTGTAAAGAGGTATTTAGTCCAACAATGAAAGAGACCCAACAGAGCAATACTCTTTGGCTATTTTGGTGAAAGGTTGACCACAAACTCTTGAATGGCCTGAGATGGTTTTTGGTTTGGGGACCCAAATGCATGTGGTGCTAGTGCCACTGAACCAAAGCTCTTTGCTTTTCCTCTGTCTCTCAGTCCCTCTTCCCTTTTAATTTTCATTGCCAACAAGTCTGGCATGTACATAGCATTAAGGTGTTCGCCAAAAAAAGAAGAAGGTAGCATTAAGGTGTTCTAGGTTGAAGTTGAGGGTCTATTTTAGGCAATAAAATCTTCACAAGGCGGTGGAGTTCATTGAAGACGCTGCCTTGTGAATTTTTTGGCCTCTCAACAGTTATCTTCCCAAGAAAGACGTACATATATGAACTGCATGAGTTTATTTCAAAAGTGAATATATTTACTATGGTGAACAGAATTAAGCTCTCAGACACAAACACACATATAATGATTTCTAACATGCATCTGTGTTTGGAGTACTGGCTAGGATGATCATCCATTCATCCATGGTTTATTTCTGAATTCTGATGCGGTAGACTGGTAGCTACAGTAGTGTACTATTATTGACTGATCTTCCTCAATTCCTCTTTTCATATTTCTCTAAAATGGTATGGCCAAAGAGTAATAAGCTTCAGGGACTACTTCATATCAGTTCATCTTACTTGAGTTTTAAGACGAGTCATCTATTAGTTGAAGGCTCTTTATCTATAACATAAACCAGCTGCTTCAATTCTGGTTTGGCACTGCTTCACATTATAATTAGAAATTATTGGTTTAATTTGTTTACTGCTTTGAGCGAAGAAAACATTGGGATTGGAACTAGCTTGCAAAGTCAACTCTTGCTTGTTCTTTTTCATGTCATTAAGGCGTAAACAGTAAGTTAATCCTTACCTAATTACTGTAGATTTCTTTGAAAAGAGATGATAGACCTTAAAACAGAGAATGAATAAGGAAAAAAGTTAAAAAAACAAATAGCTAGCATATGAGGCATATTCATATTTCATTGGGGAGAAATGGGAAGCTTCACTTGGCCTGGAAAGCAAGATACACAAAGCTGAGTTATAAAATGGGAAACCAACGTGATAAAAGCTTGTATATATATTTTGTGCTCAAAACACAAGGTTAATAAACTATCATTAGCATTAAAAAAGGGCAGACATAAAGAACATGTACTTGGGTCTTAATTAATTGATTCAAACGTGAGTGCACGAACTGAATCTTAAAACACATGCAATCACATATAACACCAAAACTAGTTTGACATGTTTTAGAAGTTACACAGCTATGAAATCAATTGAGTTGCATAAGTGTTTAAGCGAAGTAAACCTGAATCTGATATAATATAGCTTATTAATAGAATATCACCTAGATAGTAATCCCTTTTTGCTTCACCAATTACACTAATCACATTGCATCTAAGACACGAACTCTATTACTGTGCTTCTCCCACCGACGTCAAATTGAAAAATGCACAAAAAAAGAAGTCAACTTTCATGAAAAAAATAAAGTCAACTTCATGGTGTCTTGGAATCACCAAAGTTGATCGGAGTTAAAACCTATCAAGAAATGACGGGTTTTTGGGGACGAAAAAAGATTGTGGTATCATCCCAAAATATATTCCATGTTAGCTCATAACCCTTTGGTCCATTTTCATTTGCTCTATGTTACCGTATTTAGTGCATGCATTCACAGACTAATGTAGCTAATTTTGCTCATTCGTCTAATGAACACGAAATCTTGTTCCTTCAAAACATAATATATGCGTTGTTCCATTATAGAGTTGCTTAATATATATACCTTATATCCAAAATGAAAATATTGGCCAAATTGAAAATATTGGTAGCAGATGGAGGATATTTAATTCTCTCTTATCAGAATCATCGAAATTTGGGGGTTTATTTCCTTTTATATAAAGATCATCTCACTTGTGATCATTTCATGTTTCAGGTAGTGCAGTAGTGGAGACAGAGAGGTTGAGTAAACAAGTAGAACCCTTGAAACTATCAAACACATCTTTACACTTTTATCTCTTTACAGCAAGATTCAGTTGAGCTTTAAACTTGAACTCAAGCCCTCTTGTGGAGAGTAAATAGATCTGAAAATCTGAGGCGGTTACTATAAAACGCAGGAGCTTTTCAGTTCTCTCTTACTCAGTTGTTGAATTCCATCGAAACCCAGAAAGTTTTCCCAATTCTGAGAGCTACCCAGTACTCAGAACAGTGCCAGAAATTATGGGTCAGCCTTGGTTTCTAAGAATTCTCACAGTTTCGTGCTTTCTGGCTCTCCTTTTCCCTCAAGGTAAACCACCAACAGTGATAACTGGTTGCACCACTATCATGTTTCTTCAATTCGAAGAACCGATTTTTGATTTGTTTTTGTCATTTCTGTTTAGGATTTGGGAGAAACCTGCTGGAGAGAGGTGATCATCAGCTTAAAGACTCTTCCTTTCAAACAAAGGTGGGTTCTTTTTTGTACTATTACATCTATTTTTTGTGTAATTTGTGGTTGTGTTTTTGGGGACATGAATCAATTTTGTGTTGTGTTTACAGGGAAGTGATGGAAATGAGAGGAAGATGTATGAAGTGATGGACTATGATGAACCAGGGCCAAACGTTAACCCAAGAACAGGGTATCTCTTCACTCCTCCCCCTTCTCCTCAGCCACCACAATAAGATCAACAAACAATTTGTTGCTAGAAATAAACTCGTGTGATGAACACCATGAAGGTTATTTTGTTCCTAGAATTTCCCTTTTTTTCAGTGTAGCTCATGATCACTATGTAATTCTAGTTTAAAAAATGGTGGTTGCCAATTTGTCAAGTTACTACAATGGTTTTATTCAGCTCTGAATTCTGGTTGTGGATGTTACTTTTTCTGTTTTCTTTTTCACAACTTTGTGATGATATTCATGAACAGTTATCTTTCTAATTCAGAATACTCGTATCAGCTAGCTATGTAATATAATTGGCTTCAGTTAGATTTGACAGCGATCTAGGTTTGATATTATAAAACTAACAATGAAGTAAATGTTGCCTGTTGAGGGTGTGATCTGATAAATCAGTGGCCTCAAAGTGATCGACAATATAAAAATGTTTGACATTGTGAGAGGAACATTAATTTGTGGCGATCCCGGAAATGTGTGTGTGCAATGGAAGTGATGAGAATTAAAGAATGAAAAAAAACCTCGTCATTGCTTATCTGCAAGAGGAACACCTGTTGGTTGGAGACAATCGATAGTCAGCAAGCCACGAGTGCTTCTGTACACTAAAAGAATGATCTCTAATGGTTTGTGTTTTCTGATGGTTCTCCTGCTTTCAGTGCTTCGTTTGGAAGAGATCACACTGCAACTCTGCAAGTGTGCCCATGTATTTCGTGGTTGGCAACAACGTAAACCCTTATTCAATATGAGCATATGCATTAGGCATTTAGGAATTCCTAATACCTGTTTCTGGCACGTTTGTTTTAGATATCTCATCATTTGAGCAAACAATGGGTAGAGTGTCATTCTTGGGGAAATTGGGCAGGCAGAATTGGGGCAACATCTCAGAAAGAAGCTTCCTTCGAGCTTTGATTCCATTTTGAGATCTCTTGCTAGTCGGTAAGTTGTGACATGGTGGAATTTGGTGAAGAGCGAGGTGAGTTTATAGTCCAAAGAACACGCGTAGTTATGGACTTTCTTCTTACGCAGCCCACTTACCTTCATAGCCTGTTTCACCTGCTCAACTAGTTCCACTGTTTACATGGCCCCAAATAACAAGGATTTCAATTTCATAGTCCCGTTCGTTCTTGAGCCCAAAGGAGATGCAGGTTTGGCACCGAGTGTACGTAGAGCAAATGCTCAGGACCATAGACCATGGCTTTCTTCAGTTCTTGGCTTCCCTTCTTGCACGTCTGAATCAACAGCGTGTGTGGAAAGGTCGTCGACCAGGAGATTTCTTTATGACAGCTACCTTGGCCTTTACTCTACTTCGCCATTTCTGTAGCAGGAGTCCACAATTGACTTTGTTAAGCGTCCATATAAGTGCCTTGCTGGCTTTGCCCTGACAGAGACAAAATGAAAACCATAAAATAAGCAGAGCAATATTACCAACTAACTACTGAGATTACACTAAAAGAATAAACAATCACACATATTGGAACGCAAGCAAAGAACATGACACTTTGTATCAAAAAAAAAGAACATGACACTTTCTAAGAAGCCGCCTGGAAATCAGAAATTTCTTCCCACAAAGTTTCATCATTTTTACCTTTCACTTAACTTGCATGGTCAATTCATAGGCTTCTTCCCAGAACAATCTCGCATAGGACAAATAAGTAAAGCAAAAACAGAGCAGGCTAGCCTGCATGGTCCACCACCTAATATCTCTCAGGATTCTAAAGTTCTAAACATTGAAACTCCCTGTCTACGTTCTAATTCACAAACTTAGGTGACTAGACCTTTTTCTCATTTCCATACAAACTACAAAGACCTGCGATGGTACACAGCAACTTCCTCCCAAATATTGGGCTTGACCAAATTGGCCTCTTCAAATGCAAGAATCAATCTTTGGTCTATATAAGACACCATGCACTTTGTCTATACATATCTCAAATCGTTAATGTAAACCTCAAACCGTTCTCTCATATTTTCCAGCTTTCTTGGTATACATAGAGACTTCAGAGAAGTTTTAACTTGTTTTCTTCCCTGGTACTACTGTCAACAACTAGCCTATTACAATGGAGAAGACACTATCATCATCCTCTTCGCCATTTCTAGTTTTGGTTGGTGCAATCTTGTTACACTCAATTACTAACTGGTTAGATAGAATTCAAAATTGCTTTTCAAGATTTCAGTCTTTTCTTCAATCCCAAAACATCTGTGGTGAGTCGAAGGTTTGGGATGAGAAAAACTTGTATTCCGAGTTGAGCCAGCTGCCAAAGCTATGTGAAAAGAAGGATGATGGCAGCTTGAGCAGAGATGATGTGAAGACTGTGATGGGAAACTTGGGAATTTTTTGCACTTCAGACGGTGAGGAACTACCCGAATCATTCTGTTCCAATGAACTTTCAGGGCTGTTTGATGAGCAGGAGCCGAGTGTGGAGGAAGTGAAACAAGCGTTTGATGTATTTGATGAGAACAAAGATGGGTTTATTGATGCAAGGGAGTTGCAAAGAGTTCTCTGCATTTTGGGCTTGAAGGAAGGATCAAAGCTAGAAGATTGCCAGAAAATGATCAGGACCTTTGATGAAAATGGAGATGGAAGAATAGAGTTCTTTGAATTTGTAAAATTTATGGAGGCCAGCTTTTGCTGAACTAATTTTTTAATTTTTTTTTTAGAATCTAATGACAATTATCAATTATTCACAGATTTCTTCTTTCTCATGTCCTATGATTCTGATTATTAACTGTTTTAAGCTATTATCAATTCAGTTAGTTTGGTTGATGAGAAGTGAGCAGATGATCACACAGATTATGTACACTTTATCAATAAGAGCAATCTATGTCACTTTGAATAGATGTTACAGAATCTTTCATATGCGTATCTTGAGGGAGTGGACACTGTATTCTGAAATTCCCTTTACAGCACTTGACTTGACCTTCGGTTCATCAGCTAATTAAGCCTGGAAGATAGAAACTCAATCATCTTAAAATATGCATAAATTGAAAAGTAGAAGTAGAAGCTCAGAAGTCATTATGATAAGCTGTTAATCAGCTTTACTTGGGTTAATTACTTACATTCCAGGAACCTCAGCATAAGAGACGCCAAGCTTAATAGGCTACGGGCAACCCACAACCAATTCTGATAGACTGATAGAGGCTAATCCGCTAATGTGATGTGACCTCTATGAGCGGTAAGATGCAAGTACTTGTAATCCACAATTTAATAGCTCTCTCACTGTCACCAGTAATCTGCACAAGAGCACCTCCCGTCTTGAAATTGATGGAATCTATTGGTATCTCGTACAATGATCACCCTGTTTGTGAACTTTGAAATAAACTTCACAGCAGAATGGCAATCATCACATATCCTGAGGTTCTTAATCACACGAATGGGTGCTTCTGAAGGTGTTTTCATGAGTCCATATGCTATTGCAAGCTTTTCGCTGTGATAACTAAGGTAATCCTCCTTCTGCTCATCCTCCACATCATGTAACACTGCAGCAATATCTGGCACATATCCCAATGGTTTAATCTTCACCAACAAATCCCTAACTTTTTGATGTATCTGACTAGACTCTGGGTGTGTGTTATCATCTGAATTAAAGATATGGGTCGTATTTCTCATCTCTATCCAGCTCACTCCAGGCTCTTTTTTTATGTTCCTATCTCTCATCAATTTCCGGATATTCACAACTCCATCCCACCTCCTGGTCTTGGCATACATATTCGACAATAGAATATATGTTCCCATATCATTAGAATCCATTTGGAGAAGAACCTCTGCGACTCGCTTACCTAAGCCATAACTTTTATGTACATGACAAGCATTGAGCAAGGTTCTCCAGGCAACAATGTCCCCCTTTACTGCAGTAGTCCTCAGGTATTTCTCAGCTTCATCAAGTTGTCCTGACCTGCTAAGGAGGCCCACGACACAGGTATGGTGCTTCAGTCCAGGTTCAATATCATATTGTTTCATTAGCTCCAAATAGTAGAACCCTTCCTTCACCATACCCATATGCGCACAAGCTGAAAGAACCCCAACAAAGGTAATGTGGTTAGGAGAATCTCCTGCTGCCAACATATCATGAAACACGTTCAGCACTTCCTTACCGAGCCCATGATAAGAATATCCAGCTATCATTGCATTCCAGGTCACAGTATCTCAATATATCATTTCCATGAACACATCATTTGCGGCTTGGATGTTACCACATTTTGAATACATATTGACCAGAGCATTCCCAACAATGACATGGTATTTGAAACCTGACTTCTCAACAGAGGCATGTAATAGATCTCCGAGTCTTAGAGCAGACAGCCCCGCACATGAGTTAAGCAGCACAGCAAAAGTATATTCATTTGGAAGAATACCTTCAACCTCCATTTTTGACAATAGACCTAATGCTTCCTCGAAGTACCCATTATGGAAATACGCGGCCATGACTGCAGTCCACGAGACTATGTTCCGAGTTTGCAAGCCACCAAAAACTTTTACTGCATTCCCTACCTTACCACATTTCCCATACATATCAATCATTGAATTACTAAGATACATATCACACTTCACATCAGTCAACAACATTCGACTGTTAACCTGAAGACCCAATCTCAAATCCTTAAGCTGAGCATAAAGGCCAAAAACAGTAACATATGTGACACTATCCCAAGCCATACATTCATCTACCATCATACGCAAAACCTCAATCGCTTCCCTCACACGCCCGTGTTCTAAGAGCCCGTTCAAAACTGAATTACACGAAAAAAATATCATAACCTGGAACCATGTTCAACACCCTCATAGCCTCTGCAATCTCTGAACAACTCGAATACATCTGAACAAGTGCATTCTTAACATACTGATGACCCTGCAATCCAGACTTCAAAACATACCCATGACATTGCTTCCCCTCATCAACTCTCCCACTGTCAGAACAAGCGGAAAGAGCAGTTGCCAAAACATACTCATTGGGGCTAAACTTTTCGCCCAAAACCATTGTCCTAAACAAACTAAGAACTTCCAAGGCAAGCCCTTTATGCAAGTAACCCACCATCAAGGAGGTCTAAGAGACCACATTTCTGTGGGGCATATGATCGAACAGGTGGTGGGCAGTTGAAACTTGATCACATTTCGAGTACAAGTTGATGAGAGAGTTGGTGTGGAACATGTCAAGGGATTCGGAGGCTCGGTTTGAAATGATGAGATGGGCATGAATGGCTTTCCCGATTCTCAATTTGTTTGAATCGGCTGCTTTTTTCAAGAGCTTTATTGGGTCTTCAAAAAAGGCGGGTATTATTTGGTTTGGTTTGAATAGAGATGGCAAGTGAGAGCTTCTAATTGGGAGTTTTGGCGTGGGCATTGCTTTAGGGTTTAAGGATGGTTTAAAAGATTGATCTGCCTCCAATATTCTGGTTGCTTTTGTTTCATTCTAAGCTCAAATATTGGACCTTTGGTATGAACATGCGAGTGTTTAGGCCCCGAGTAACTCGATCCAGATAGACAATATTGCTTTGTTTTTTTGTTTTTTTTTTGTACGATGATGTGAACACATTGTACGTATCAAGTTTTTTCCAGTTCACTGGCTCGATCTTATCAAACTAATCGATCAACTCCCAATCAGTTTCATGGAATAAGACTGTCTAATTAGATGGACAAATTAACACTTCCAAAAGAAAAGAAAAGTAAATTAAACAAATTAGTATGGAGAATTACACGACTGGAATGGAAAATAGAATGAATTAGTTGGGGCTGCTTGGGGGGGGGGGGGGTTGTGAGAATTTATAAGACTTTACAAGTACACTACGGTCGTGTCTTGTCAGACCTCGGATTTCTTATACTAAGCATGTATGGGTTTTACGATTGAAACTTAAGGAAGGTAATGATCACCAACAACCATCAAATTTCTTAGAATTAGATTCATAAACATGCATACTAAGCGTGCAGTCAAAGCATACACAATTAAGAATCATCAATATATAAACAACAAAAAAACCTCATTCGAAAAACAAAAACAATCTTCAGTTAACAAGCATAAGTAATCTAGAAGACATGAACGATGCAGCCCATTAACAATAGAGTTTAGCTCCTCATGGTAGCCATAAGAGTATGAGAGAAAAATAGAAAAATTACACAATGGAATGGCTTCCCCCCTTTATCACGTTTTCGTCCTCCTTTTATTCTTCTTCTCCTCTTCTTTTTCATGTCTCTCTATTTCTCTCCTTTTTTTCACGTTGGTCTCTTCCCTTTTTTATCACGTTGGTTTTCTGATTTTCCCCTGTTGGTTTGATTTGGTCTCTCCTTTATTTAATAAAAACAGATTTGGTTTGGGTTATTAATCTCAAATGGACTGAATCCACATTCCATAAGGTTTTAGTAGTTCATCTTCAACTTGGACTTGGTCCATTTATCTCTTGACACCCCCTTGCTACTCCTCGTTGAGCTAGGAAAGCACAATTAATCGCCTTTTATTTATTTTTCTCAAATTACCTACAAAACGAATAACAATAATAAGTTGCTTAAAAACGTAATAAAAGAACTAAATATAAGGTTCGGTTAAGCACATAAACGTTGCATAAAAATGCAACTATATATCTTCGAGTGTGAAAGGATTTCGCTCTCTTTACTGCTTATTTGAGCATGGCACATTGGGGTGCGTGGTTAAGAGGGATCGGGAGGAGCGGCGAGCTAAGAGGGAAACTCGGGCTACACAACTGCCTTTGGGCTTTGAGAATAGGTCTTCCTTCAACATGGAGGCGCTGCCTGAACCGGCGGCAGGGAAACGAGGGTCGGCGATACTACCGCAGCGTGCGGTGGAGATACCGATCGAGGACCTCAGTGAGAGTGACCCCGACAGCCGAGGCAGTGCATGGTGGACATGTGGAAAGCATGCACGGTGTTCGGGTTAAGGGTTTGGGATACATGTCCTACATGCAGGGAAACCCTCTTTTTGAGGGGAACCTACTGACCCAGTTTATTTTTTCGCAGGTTCTAGGTTTAGCTGGTAATCCAAAGTCAAGCTCATCTAGAGCAAACCCTACGACACAATAAGTAGTGAGGGATGCTTCTAAGGGTACAAGTTCTTATGTTAGGTCCGAGCGACATGGGCCCAAAGTGGCGTCACAGACAGTTGGATCATCTTCGGGGGTGGCAACCCCAGTGCACATAGTGGTGACATCATTGCTGAACACAAGCAGTTTGCAACGTCCAAATGAGGCTTCTTCGCTTACTTCTAAAGGATCGAGAACGACTGTCCCAGTCCTGGTGAGCAGAAAGAAGAAAGAAGCGCAGGAGGAACCACCACCACTGGGAGCTAGTGGCAGCAGGGCAACAAGCGACTGTGTAATGGGAGTGTCATAGTATGAATCCCTGCAGAAGAAGGTGGCACTAACTCCAGTCGTTGAAAAAGCGGCTGAAGGGCAACATGCGTTGCTATAATTTGGGGATGCATAACTAGATAAGATGTAGGGCCCAAAGTTTTTTCAGTCATTTTGCCTACGTCTAGGCCTTCTAGTTATGTCAATGATAGGCTAGCTTGTATCGAGCACGTTGTAATATAGGTTGCTATAAGGGATTTTTTTTATCAGGCCGAAAATCGGTGTTATCCTTTGTAATTACTTATCAGATCTAATATATTCTCTTTCATCTAAAAAAATTACAAAAAAGAAAATAAAAAATTACTACAAAGTATATAGACGAAAATGGGAGAAGAACTAAAAAAAAAGCATTGAAATCTGGAAAGTAAAGAAGAAGAGCAACAAAAAAAATGGAAAAGCAATGAAAGAGTAGAATAAAATATAAAAGATAATTGAGATTTAAGAAAAAAAAGAAAACGTGCAGAAAAGAAACTTAATAAAGCACAGACCGGTGGGAATCGATCCTTAATGTTAACGGAAATGAAATAGCTAGCCATGCAATCACACAAATGCACATGCTAAAATATTGTAGCAAGGTAATAATTGTTTAAGAGAATTATAATCTTGGTATCTCGGTATGTGTTCTGTCCTAATTAGAGTATATATAGAGATTCTTTCAATCTCTGATTTACCGGAAGATTTATTGTATTAGATTGTAATGCTTATTTAAAGGTCATCTATGAATGAATAAAGTACAGTTTTAGTCTATTACGTATATTCTATATTTTTATATTTTTTCCTTAACACATTATCAACAGCTCTTGAGTTGATAGCCAACCCAAATCCACAAAAAAACTCTAACCCCTAAACACTACAAGCTTCATCGCCGGCCTCCTCCCTTGCACGAAGCAACCACCATCACCGATCACCCCGAAGTCGCCGGAAGTCCAACACTGCCGAAGCATCCTTCATCGTCGCCGGAAATTTTGCATTTTCTCTTCAAACTTTGATCCCAGTGAAGTTTTCATACCGAGCATAACACCTTCGATGTAATTTGGCTAACTTCTTCGATTTAGAATAAGGTTGTAAAACTTAATTACCGCAACACCCTAGATCTAGATCTAGATTTAGGTTGAAGTATCGTGAATTTTATATATGCCTCTAGTTCCTATGGATTATTGCAGGTATAAGTGAGTAAAGGATTAGATCATCTTCCTCAAAGTTTAAACAATAGTGACGGTTATAGGGGAGTCATGGTATACATGAAAAAAAGAAGGGGAAGTCGATAGTTTTGTGACTCTGAGTCAGTCACTTTCAAGGTTCTAAAAATCACTAGGCGGCTCTAGACGGTGAGGGTACCTTCTAGCGCCTAGGCGTCTAGGTGGGGATTAATTGGATTCTAGGCGGTTTGTATTAAATATATATTAATTAATAATTTGATATATAATAATAAAGATCCTTATAAAGTAAAATTAGACATAATTATAATCACAATAGCTAAATAAAAAAAATACTATCGAGTCTTTATTATAAGTTACATGACACAATGTTAAGATTTTATAGTATTTATAATTCATCTATCCACATAATACAAAACCATAACACAATGAAATGCTGCAAAGTGAGGAGATCGAACTTAATTAGTTGGGATTGACTATCACAAGGCAAGATTTCAGAGGCACTCTGTCGCAAGTTAATTCAAGAATTTAGGGTGAAATCCCTAAATTTAAAGCTTTTATAGTTTTGAAAAAACAAAACTCACCCGCCTAGAACCATCAATAAAATAAAAATTTAAAAAAATTTAAAAAAATTTAAATATTTTTTTTAAAATAGATCGCCTAGGTCCGCCTAGGACTGCCTAAGTCCGCCTAGAACGAGAAATCAATTTTTTGTCCGATTTGAGGCAACATTCAACGATTGATGGCTGTCTAGGCCGATTTTTAGAACAACGGTCATGATTTTATGAGGTGTGGTATAAAACTATCGGTTATCGCATCGATATTTGTGACCATACATCAATGGATCATGTTTCTTATTCCCTAAACTTGATTAGTGATCGTAGTTTTTCGATGGGTAAACTAATTCATCTTTTGTCTTTTGTAGATGATTGAGCTAGCAATGCCAGAATTTGACATCCTTGATATTCAAGGAGCAGAGTACCACAAGTGGGTTTCTGATGTGAAGAATACTCTCATCGAAAAGAAACTCACGGACACTATCAAACCACTACCATTAGGCACTCAAGACAATGAAGATACTATAGCTCAGAAAACTCAAGCTCTTATATTTCTTCGGAGACATATTCATCCTACTTTTAGGAAACAGTACTTGTTAAAGGACGACCCTGCGGATTTGTGGGTGACTTTACAAGAACGGTTCAATAATGTGCATGATGCACAACTTCTTGAACTCCTAGAGAGATAGGATCAAATCTGGTTATTGGATTATCCCATGATCAACGATTTTTACCAGGATATGTTAGAGCTACAGTCTGAGCTTTCTATTTGTGGCACTATCAAGAACGACAAGGCCATGGTTGAGAAGTTATTAACTACATTTTCTACCTCTATGGACACCCTTGCTCACCAATTCAATATCGGATTAATTATAAGCAAGGAAGACTTAGATCATTCAGTGATCTTATGAGTGTGCTGGAAAAGAAAGAAAGTCATCAGGAGATTCTTCTTCACAATAATGCCAGGCCAGTCGGTACAAAGAAAGTCCCAGAGGCTCATCATACTGGAAAGGTATGAAAAGATAAGCAGAACAATCGTTCAAAACCTCATCAAACTCGTGGTGGTAGAGGTGGCACTACAAGAAAACAGCACTTAGACCACGGAAACACTAATTCTCCGTCGTCCAAGTGGTCAGCTGGACCTCGGAGTCTTCTCCGTCCTCCAGGTGACGACTTGGACGACGGAGATGGTATTCTCCGTCGTCCAGGTGACCACCTGGACCTCGGAGTCTTATCCGTCCTCCAGGTGACGACTTGGACGACGGAGATGGTATTCTCCGTCGTCCAGGTGACCACCTGGACCTCGGAGTCTTCTCCGTCCTCCAGGTGACCACTTGGACGACGGATATGGTATTCTCCGTCGTCCAGGTGATTACCTGGAGGACGGACCGACACGCCGTCGTCCGAGTTCACAAAACGTACTTCCACTTAGACGACGTACCGACACCTCCGTCGTCTAAGTGAAGCATTATATAAGCCCGCTGCCGGCCAAACTGATCGAATTCATTCCTAGCTAGCCTCGATCTCTTCATGATCGATTCCATTTGAAGAATAATTGAAGGAGAAGGGAGAAGGAGAAGCTAGGGAGCTCGAGCTAGGTAGCTAGAAGCTAGCTAGGCCGAGAAGAATCAGGATCGATAAGGGATCTCCGCTGACTAGCTAGTTAGCTTAATTAACGTAAAGATATCGAGAAGGCCAGCAGGTACGTACGTACGCAGTTAAAATTTGCTTAATTAATATGTATTTAGTGAAAACGTACGTACATATATATATACATGCAAGGATGTTAGCTGATGTTAGCTATATATATATATGTACAGATCGATTAAATTACGTACATACGTACGTAATTGATTGATCGATATGTAGATCGAGTACGTATAATTAAGCGTAAATTAATGAAAAAAAATACATATATATATGTAATAATTAATTAAGTATAATATTTTGTAGCAGTATGGACAATAGTTGGATGAAGTTGAAGAATAGATGTGATGTCCGGTATATGGATGGAATTAGCGAATTTGTGAATTTTGCGATAGAACATGGTCAGGGAAAGAAACGTTTCAGGTGTCCGTGTCAGAAATGTCTTAATTGTCAGTATGCGGAGGTTAATGTTATGGTGCAACACTTGTACGAAAATGGTATGATGTGGAGTTACACTACATGGAGCGAGCATGGTGAAGCAGTAGAGTTCAGCGCAGCAGACTTCAGCTCAGGGTACAGTTACCATGGTGCCTCATCCAGCGGCAGTGGTGCCGGACCCCCAGCTTGCAACCCAACTGCAGATTTGGTCCATGATGCGTTTCCGGGATGTAGTCATGGCGGACACCAACACCAAGACGGAGGTTACAGTACCACCAATGAGCATGATGACACATTCCCCGCAGCTAGCTTGGCCACTGACACCAGTGAGATGGAAAAGTACAACCGGATGCTACTTGAAGCGCAGACCCCGGTGTTCCCTGGATGTCGAGAGAATGTGTTGCAATATGTGATGGAGCAAATGAAGATAAAAGTGAAGCACAAAATGTCAGTGAGTGCTTTTGACGAAATTCAGGAGCAAATATGTAAGTTGCTTCCTGATGATCACAATCTTCCTAAATCTCATTATAAGGTTAGAAATATCCTGAGCAGCCTCGGCCTAAAGTACAGGATAATTGACGCATGTCCGAATGATTGTGTGCTATTTTACAAAGAGTATAAAGAGTTGGACTATTGTCCCGTATGTGGCCAGTGCAGATTCCAGTTGAATAGGAAGAGTTCGAAAAAGAGAATTCCTGTGAAAGTTGTTCGATATTTTCCCTTGATTCCCAGATTGCAGCGCCTGTACATGTCGCTACACACAGCAGAGGCGATGCGATGGTACGCAGAAAAGCGAATAGATGACGATGTCCTGCGACACGCCGCGGATGGGGAGGGTTTCAAACATTTCGACAGAGAATTTGGAGACTTTGCTTCAGAGGTTAGAAATGTTAGACTCGGCCTATCTACAGACGGATTCAATCCTTGGGGAAGTAATAGCTCCGCCGTCAGCACTTGGCCAGTTATTCTGATGCCGTACAACTTGCCTCCGTGGATGTGCATGAACAAGGAATTTAATTT
The DNA here is from genome assembly GCA_946800695.1 of Geum urbanum. Taxonomy (NCBI): domain Eukaryota; kingdom Viridiplantae; phylum Streptophyta; class Magnoliopsida; order Rosales; family Rosaceae; genus Geum; species Geum urbanum. The sequence goes on along the minus strand of OX327009.1, from coordinate 51,112,223 downwards.
CCTTACCGTACTAATTCCAGGTCCTAAATCTCCATCGAAGTGCTTAGATGTCTACCTCAGACCTTTGATCGACGAGCTGAAACTGTTGTGGGAAAATGGAGTCCCAACTTATGACAAATTCACTGACACGATGTTCACGATGAGGGCTGCTGTAATGTGGACGATCAACGATTTTCCAGCTTATGGGATGTTGGCAGCCTGCAGGACAAAAGGATATAATGGATGTCCTATATGTTTGGACGACGTGAACTCTAGTTGGCACGCGGGGAAGGTGTGTTACTTGGGTCACCGTAGATGGCTTCCTCACGACCACCCGTGGCGACGGGATGAAGCTCATTTCGACGGTACGGTAGAGAACAATCCTAAACCCCGTAGTTGGTCGGGCGAAGAGATTTTAGAGAGGTTGAGCTATTTCGACTTTGGTGTGTTGAGCAATGACGCGGATGTAAAGAAATGCAATCCAATTCCTCCACATGATCTGAGCTATTGGGATCACAAGAGTATATTCTTTGAACTCCCTTACTGGTCGAAGTTGAAGCTGAGGAACAACTTGGACGCGATGCACATAGAAAAGAATGTGTGCGACAGCGTGGTGGGAACAATTCTCGGTATTAAGTTCAAGACTAAAGATACTCCCAAAGCGCGCAAAGATTTGGAATCAATGAATCTACGTCGTCCCTTGTGGTTGAGGAGGGATAGGAAATGAGTGTACAACAAGATGCCAGATGCACCTTACACAGTGAAGCCGACGCTTAGACGTTCTGTATTTCACTGGTTTAAGGGCGTTCGTTATCCGGCTACGTATGCAGCTACTATAACTGGAGCAGTGGACGAGGTGCAACACAAATTTGTTGGTCTAAAGACACATGACTATCACGTTATGCTGCAACGTCTGATTCCAGTGGTAATTCGACCATACTTGCCTCGGGACGTCGTAGAACCAATAGTGGCATTGTGCAGGTGGTGGCAGAGGTTATGCGCCAGAGAATTAAAGAAGTCAGATGTGGTGGAATTGCAACAAAAAATTGTGCACATCATTTGCAAACTAGAGAGGATTTTCCCCCCTGCTTTCTTTGACATCATGATTCACCTAATGATCCACCTGCCCGAGCAGGTGCTCATTTCTGGTCCGGTCCAGTACACTTGGATGTATCCTCAAGAAAGGTACGTACAACTAATTAATTAATTTGTTCCACTGAAGATTATATATATACTAGCCAGCTAGCTATATGTACTTATGTAATGTGTACGTTTGATTTTGTAGACAGCTTGGACAGTATAAGTCATTCGTCAAAAACAGGTCGGCCCCGGATGGCTCCATAGCAGAGACATACCTAATGCATGAGTGTGTTACTTACTGCAACAGGTACCTCAAAGATCCACCCCCTCCCAGTACTGCCTCCGATCGCAGTGCCCGCATCAATCTTTCTGTCGTCACCAATGTCGTCCGACCGTTTAGAGGAGTATTAAAGGAATCGTTAACACGGGAAGAACTTATTGAGGCACATTGGGTAGTGTTGCGAGACTGTGATGAAGTTGAGCCGTACATGATGTCATACAGGGAGAGGCTTCAGACGTTAAATCAAAACAAGAGTTCGGCGTGGATTGAGAAAATGGTTAAGAAGAAGTTTCCTGATTATTTCTTCCAATGGGTACGTACGTACGACTCGGTATTAATTATTTAAATACATATTGCTCATGTTTGTAGAAAGTAAACCATTATATTAATTTGGCCTTTTTCGCAGATGATTGATCTGCAAAAATCTGATAACCACGGAGGGTGGTGGTCATGGCCAAAGCACTTGCTAGCAGGGAAGCCGGTTAAACACTATATTTATCCCGGATGTTTTGTGAACGGTGTAAAGTTCCATTCATTGGCCCGAGACGAAGGAAGAAGAACACAAAACAGTGGGGTAGCCATTGGGAAAGACAATGATCTATATTACGGGGCTATTGTATACGTGGTTCAGCTATGTTACGGGAATGATGTCAACGTTTTCCTATTCAAGTGCAGATGGTTCAAGCGTACAAAGGAAGACCTGGGACTATTATCTGTCGATACAAACTCGCACTGGTATGAGGATGAGCCTTTCGCTCTCGCCACCTTAGTTCGGCAGGTGTTCTATCTCGACGATCCGAAAGCCGGTGAAGGGTGGAAAATAGTGAACCATATCTCTCACCGAGGAATATGGAATACAGAGACAATTGAAGGGACACCGGCGACGACTGAAGATGCTGCTGAACCAGAAAGAGACATTCCTGCCTATCAAGAGCCTAATATTTCTATGGTCCGCTCCGATATAATGGACCTGGTTCAAGATGGTGAACGGTTACCCATGCCTGATGGTTGTACAGATCTAACTGAAGATGAGATTATCCATGAGGTAGATGAAGAAGACGAGCAGGAAGAGGACGCGGACGAGGACTCAGGTTATTCGTCGGACGATGTTGAGTACGATGACGAGGATGAGCCGTCGACTAACGGGGATGAGGACGATGATGATTATGACGAAGAGTACGGTCATACGACGAGGGAGATTAATTGGTAATTAATTACTGTAATTATTGTAATATATATATATATATATATATATATATATATATGATCGATGCCGGTTTACGGTAAGAAATTAATCTGAATTATATATATATCCTGGCCAACGGAGAAATTAATAAATATTGGCGCCAAATCTCAATCTCATATAAAACGTACCCTAGCTAAATCCTCGACCCTAAATCTAGCAAATCGGATCGATCCATCATTTATTTAATTTTTTTATGGTCATTCAAAATAATTTAACGGACACCTGAATTCTGTCCACGTTTATATTAGGTCCCCCGCCAGATTCACCTTTGGCGCCATATAAAACCCTAAATCTTGGACCCAAAACCTAGCAGATCGGATCGATCGATCAATTTTTTAATTATATTTTTGAATCAGAATAATTGAACGCACACATAAATGACCGGGGACGACCTAAACCGTAAACCCTAAGGCCCTAACCCCTGAATTCGGGGTTTTTACACCTGGACGACGGAGATGGTCATTCTCCGTCGTCCAGGTACACACTAGGACGACGGAGATAGTCATTTTCCGTCGTCCAAGTTCACAAACCCTAAACCCTAAACAGTAAGGCCCTAACCCCTGAATTCAGGGTCTATACACCTGGACGACGGAGAACGTCATTCTCCGTCGTCCAGGTGAAGATATCGTAATTTTTTCTAAGACAACGACCATCTAGACCTTCTTCCAATGCAAAGTCTTTTCATCAAGACTTTAGAGTAAACAATTCTTGGTGTGTGAGCTTCGACGGTTCGAAAATCGGAGTTACGAAATGCCTAGTATCCACGTTTCCGGTTTGTGAAATTATCGGTTTTGCGGTTGACTGTGCCGATCAAACCCTTCCCGAACTTATTATTTTATGATCCTTTGAAGACAATTATATATTATGTTACGACGAACATATCCAACGGTTGTTTTGTCCAAATTCAATTCCGTTAATACTCTGCTGCAAATGAGCGTCTACTCATGAACACTTAAGTCGTAAAGATTAGTCGATACTTAACATGTTTCAATACGTAAAATTAATCGTCGGTTCAAATTTAACTGTTTATATACACGATGCGTTCATCGATATTGTACGACTATTTCACTCGAATGACAGATCGCTAAATTCCTAGCGAATTATTTTTAAAAATTTTTTTTACGTAATTTGAACCTGGACGACGGATAAGGTCATTTTCCGTCGTCCAGGTGTTCACCTGGACGACGGAGAATGACCTTATCCGTCGTCCAGGTTCAAAAACCATGGCGGTTCAAATTTATTTTTGTTTATTTTTTTCATGTAATTTTCACTTGGACGACGGAAACTGACCATCTCCGTCGTCCAAGTCCAAAATTATGGCGGTTCAATTTACCGCTTCCGTTTTCGGCACCGCTTGAATTTTCACTTAGACGACGGAGAATTCATTCTCCGTCGTCTAAGTCGAAATTCATGGCGTTTCAAAACGTCCCGCCGATTAATTACGCGCCGATTGAAAATTTTTAAACCGCCACCTAGACGACGGAAAACACTATGTCCGTCGTCCAGGTGAACTTAGACGACGGAGAATAGTGCTCCGTCGTCTAAGTCAAAGTCTATAAATAGAACAGCACCCCCCCTCATTTTCTCATCATTCCTCCTCTCCCTCTCCTCTCCTCTCCTCTCCTCTCCTCCGGCGATCCTCCTCCGGCGACGCTCCGACGACATTTTTTCCGGCGTGGTTCCTCCTCTCCGACGACTCAAGTCCGGCGAAATTCCCGTAAACTCCGCTTCAGTACATTTCTATTTTTCCCTTATTTAAATAATTTTCATTTTATTAATTAATTAAATTCTAAATTCTAAATTAATTTAGTAATTAATTTTAAATATTTAATAAATGATTAATTGTTGTTATTTATTAATTAAATCATAATTATTGTTATTGTTTCCTAATTAAATGAATAATTGTAAATTTGTTGTTATTAAATAAAATAAATAAATAATTATTGTTATTAATTAATTAATTAAATAATTATTGTTATTAATTAATTAAATGGTTAATTATTGCATGCTAAATGGAAAATAAATTATTGCATGTAATTACGTGTATTTTTTAGTAAATTAATTAGTAGTACGTGTTCGATTTAAATTTAGTACATAGGCTTGGTGTAATTAAGTCGCACTCTTTGGAATAGATGGCGCCTCTTTTCCTTGCTTATCTCCTTAACCCCTCGTGATGTGTGGATTTCATCACCGCACACCATAACCTAAATGAAGTTATGGACACAAGGTTGAGGGCGGAGTTTGCAAAGGACTTGAGGGAGTTTAAATTTTCGAAAAATTGGCCGAATGTCGGACATGGTGTCTAGAAACGGGTTATGACTGGTGACAGGATTTGGACTAAGAAAGACTTTTGTCGAAATTAGTCCTGCCTCTCGCGTTATCTCTATCCCTAACTGGCCATGTTTTTCGATTTAACCAAGGCTGATTAATTGAAAATTTACACTTTATCGCGCGGGTCGCACGTCCATTGAACGACCGAAAATGCCAAGCTAGTGTACTCTATTTAAATCTTAAACGTATTTAATTAATTAGCGTTAATTTTTAAGTTGTAATTATTATGGTAAGTAGGTATTTTAACACCGTACTCTTAGGTTTAAATGGCTCCGCCAAAGACCACATCCGGCAAGAAGAAAGCCCAACTGGAGGCTGAAGATGAGATGCTCCGAATGTTGGCGGCCCAAGTCGGTTGGGTTCAACAGGAGGGCAACGACGCTCTCAATCCGGACGGATCATCTGGTCCGTCCGTAGAGCCCTCTGGGGAAATTCCCGCTCCCCCATTCATCTCGAGCGGTGATGACGTCGACCCCTTCCAATCTCCGACGCCCGGTACCCATTCAACGGGAAGTACTCAGGCGTCCTCCACCGCCGAATCAATCATGTACAGCGCCCGCCGTAGGCAAAGGAGGGCCCCCACTGACCCGGAACCGAAAAGGACTCGGGGTCTCGTTAAAGGGGGGAAAGCGGAGCGTATTTGCAAGACGACCGGTAAAAAGATCGACTTGCCGTACGACGAATTCACCGGTGGCCCTCCCACAGCTCAACTAGCAAGTCTCTCGGCGCATGGGATAGGGTCAATCATCCGTAACCGGGTTCGTATCACTGCCCCTACTTGGAAGGAGGCGCCGGATCATGAGAAGGCGAAAGTCTTCAAAGATCTTTCGGTACGTAATACGTTAAATTTAGTTATTATATAATATTGTTAATCTCGGTTCAAAATTTCATAATATATACGATTATAATTTTCTATTTATTTTTCATAGGAACAATTTGACGTGGATCCGACACCGGCTATGTTGAGGCATATCAATCAAACCGCCAACTCCATCTACAAAGATTGGAAGTACAGGCTCCATAAGTACTTCAAAGATGTCGGTCCCGTGCCTCCCCCTGTAGAGCTGCAAGGGGAGAGAGAAGATGAGTGGGAGTGGTTGTGTAACCACTTTGCCGATGAACAATTTAAGGTATTAATTTAATTTTTTTATTTCAATTAAAATAATTGAATTATTTAAATTGTAGTTATTCATTTTTTAATGATTTAATTATCTTGTGTAACAGAAATTCTCCGGTGTCAACAAAGCCAACCGGGGGAAGAAGGAGAAACACCATACTACCGGCGCCAAGCAGTTCATTCAAATTGCCAAGGAGCACAAGGATAAGGGTTCCAAACACCCTTTTATTGATGCAAGCGTAAGCGCGTACGTGACGCCAGGGCTCGATAATGAAGCGAGTCAATGCGGGGTAAGTGATATATATATATGTGCTTTTAATTATAGTAATTATTATTTAAATATGATTACAAAATTATAATAAATTAATTATAATTTTGTAGGCAAGGGCGATAGAGCGTGCGCATGAAGAGTTGGCCAACACTCAGCTTGTGTTCCCAGATGTGCCGCCGGAAGACCTGCCTCCTCTATCCTTAGAGAGCCAAATTGCAATCGCGGATGAGGTCTACGGTCGTAGAGCTGGCAAGGAGGTTAGGCACTTTGGGCCTAGGGTGGTACGAGATTTGTCGACGACCTCCGGCTCATCATCTACGGGAGGTTCGAGGCAGCGGAGAATGAGTCAGGCTGCGGCCGTCGAAGCAGCCATTCAAGAGGCTCGACTGGCACGAGAGGAGAATCGACGGACACAAGAGCAGAATGAGTCAATGCGGCAAAGACTTGACGAACAACAAGCACAAATAGCCCAACTCATCGCGCTCATGAACCAAAATCGAGAAGTATGTCAACCTCCTCCGAACCCACACCCCGACGACAACGACCCGGCTGGAGGCGGAGGACTCGACCCCGCATCTGCTCCTCCAGTGTATTAGCTAGCACGTAGTTTATTATCTCGTTTCTTTACGCATTCCGAACAATATTTTAATTTATGGGTTTTTTCGTATGTACAAATTAATTTACTTTGATTATTTAATAATTATATATATAAGTTATTAATTTTAATATTCAAAATTTAGTTTATTTATTTAATATTAGCATTTTTCATTATTTAAATTAAAATAATAATAAATTAAATTAATAATATTTAATTTCAATTTATTTTTAAAAAAAAATTAAATATTCACTTGGACGACGGAGATTATGTTCTCCGTCGTCCAGGTGCAGAACCCTAAACCCCTAACCCCTAACCCCTAAACCCTGTTGTTCTCCGTGGCCCAGGTGCTCACCTGGACGACGGAGACTTAGTGTTTCCGTCGTCCAGGTGAACTCCTGGGCCACGGACACACGAGCAATGTCCGTGGCCCAGGTGCTCACCTGGACGACGGAAACACTAAGTCTCCGTCGTCCAGGTGAGCACCTGGGCCACGGACATTGCTACCATTATCCGTGGCCCAGGTGTTCACCTGGACGACGGAGACTTAGTGTTTCCGTCGTCCAGGTGAACACCTGGGCCACGGATAATTTCCGAGGTCCAAGTACACTTGGACGACGGACACACTAAGTCTTCGTCGTCCAGGTGCTTGGACGACAGCACTTGGAGCACGGACCTTGGACGACGGAGATTCCGTCGTCCAAGTACTTAGACGACGGAAAACTGCACTTAGACGACGGAAATGGTCCGTGGTCTAAGTGCAGTTTTCTTGTAGTGTGGACGTGGCAGAGGAGGAAGCAATCGAAATTTGACTTGGACTCACCAGGACAACTCGAAGAACAAGAATTTATCAAGTTCTAGTTCCAAGAACCATAGAAATTCTTCAAGGTATGTTCCTTTGACACATAGCTCAGCACCTTGCTATAGGTGTGGTTCAAGCAAGCATATGCACAAGTAGTGTTGTGCACCTAAGGATATCCAGAATGCCTACAAAAGATGAAAGCGGTAACTGTCTCATGAGACCAATTACTCTGTGGATGAACAAATGGAAGATGGCGAGGAAGACAATCTAGTTGTAGAAGATACCCTAAATGTAAACCTAGCGACTACAGATTTCGCTTAGATGATATCTCTACTATTTAATCAAGTTTAGCATTATATTTGACTTTATTTTTAGTCATGGTTATTGAATAAGATCAATTTTTTTATGTAAATTTTGATGTTGGCAAAGCATAAAAGTTCTTTCTTTTGGTATTTGAAAGTATTAACAATGGTTATGTTCATACATATTACTTACAAGGTTCAAATTCTACAAAATCCTATAGCATTGTGACACCAAAGTTCCATAAAAACGAGACAAAATCAATGATGATTTGATTCTATAGATTTTCGACCCGTCGAGAATTTACTTGACTCGTCGATAGTTTCCTCTGGAATGGTTCTTTGCACTTTTTTGACAAGTCAAAAATTTTTCTTGACCCATCAAATGCTTGGTTCTATCTCCAATCATCACAAAATTTGACCCGTCGAAAAAGATATTGAAAAATCGATATTGGTTTTTGGTTTCACTCGACCCGTCGAATGTTTGCCTCTGTGACATTTTTTCCCGAACTTTCGACCAATCGAAAATCATCCTCGATCCGTCGAGGAAATAGTTATCGAAAAATCAAAATTTTATTTTGGGTTTCTTCGATCAGTTGAGTGATTTTCTCGACCCATTCTAAAATGCTACTTAGGACTGGTGTTTTTGATATATTTTGCATTGGTTTTCTTATGTCATATCATCACTCTTTAAGGGTCACAACCCTTTGCAAAATCTTTAAGTCTTTACTTAAAGTGGTCAACAAGTCTTGAAGACTAATTAATTCAAATTCTTTTGTATATGTTTGATGGCGAGATCGAGTGTCTAGAAGATAGAGGTACTACCCATACTATCCTACATAATAGGCAGCTGTTTATTGATCTTGTGCCATATACATTATCAATAATAACCATGATTGGTTATGCACCGGTTATACAAGGGAGTGGTTCAGCATAATTCTTGCTACCATGGTACTAAAATTCATATCACTGATGCATTGTACGCGCCAATGGCCAATCAAACCTTGCTAAGTTTTAAGGACATTAGAGCCAACGATTTACTCTTGAAAACTCCTAGTGAGAATGTAAAAGAATTCTTATGCATAACTTCAGAGGAGTGCGGTAGAAAGCACACATTCGAGAAGTTAGGGGAATTCGTAGTGGATTATATCTTATTACAATTCAGATCATTAAATCCAATGTTGTCACACTGACTACTGTGTGTGAAACGGCCTCATACAAGCTTTGGCATTTTCGAATGGGACACTCAAGTCGTGACATGATGATCAAAATATTGAAAAAATATCATGGTCATCTATTGGTAAAGTTGTAGGCTAAACCCTCTTTTGTGGTTGACAATACTGAAAATATACTATTCTTACAGAGGATCTATGAAGATAATTATGGACCTATCAAACCGAAATACGGACCATTTAAATATTTTATTACTTTGATAGATGCATCAACGCGATGGTCATACATTGCTTTACTATCCACAATGAATGTTGCATTTGCAAAAATCCTTGCACAGATTATTTTGATGACTACTGTATGTTGATTGGGATAGACGTTGAACATCTCATCAATTATGTTCATTCTCAGAACAGTTTAGCAGAGACACAAATCAAGCGGTTACAGCTTGTGGCCAGAGCAATGGTTATGCATACAAATTTACCGATCTCTGCTTGGGGATATGTAGTATTACATGCAGCAATGCTTCTTCGTTTGAGACTTGTAGCACGCCCATGATTCAGTGCACACTAGTTGGTAATTGGATATGAGCCTGATATTTATTTTCTATGCATATTTGGTTGTGCAGTGTATGTGTCAATTGCACCACCACAGCACACTGAGATGGGTCCTCAACGTTAGTTATGAATCTCCAACAATTTTTCGTTACTTAGAACCTTCGACATGAGATTTCTTTACTGTAAGATTTGCAGATTGTCACTTTGATGAAACATACTTCCTAACATTAGGGGGAGATAGGAATGCCTCAATTCTTATTGAACATCAAGAATTGACGTGGAAAGCTCCTCCAATTATGTTTCAAGAAGATCCACGCACATCTCAAAGTGAGATTGAAGTGCGACAAATACTTGATCTTCAAAAGGTAGCAGAATCGATACCTGACTCCTTCACTGATATTGCTCAAGTGACGAGATCACACATTTCTGCTGCAAATGTTCCTGCAAGGTTGGAAGTCTCCAAGAGGCGGTTTAAAGCAACGCCAGGGCAGAGTAAGGTGCCTCTTGCCCATGAAGAGAGAGAGACCAAGAAAATCCACAGATGAGCTGCCAGTGAAAAGGTAGGCCATCCAGACACAAAATGATCCCTTCATCATCAAATTTGTGAATCCCACACATGAGATTATTTTTGACTATATTTATATCCTAGAATCACATATAGCATCTTTGGAGGACGCTTCAGATCCATATGGATACAATGATGTCAGTAAATGGTGAAATATCACTAAGATACAATGGTGCGCGCATTGTAATGGATAGAACATCTAATGTAGTTGATGATGTTTTTGCTTATTCCATCGCTCAGGATATCATTGATGACCATGAAGTGGAACCTCGCTCGGTTGCTGAATGTCAGCAGAGAACGGATTGGCCAAAATGGAAAGAGGCAATGCAGGCCGAACTAGACTCTCTAAAGAAAAGGCAGGTATTTGGTTCGGTAGTTCTATGTCCACCAAATGTGAAGCCGGTTAGACATAAATGGATCTTTGTTCGAAAGCGTAATGAGAAGAATGAAGTCATGCGGTATAAAGCAAGACTTGTGGCGCAAGGATTCTCTCAACGCCCTGACATTGATAATGAGAAGAAATACTCTTTGGTCATGGACATCATTACTTTCCGCAACTTTGTCAGTTTGGTAGTGTCCGAAAAACTGAACATGTAGCTGGGGGAAGTGGTGACATGTAACGACCCGAACCAAAGTTACCTACTTAATCTACGTTTATCGAGATTTTTCGTCATTAAACTTGACTTTTTATAAGTTTTAAGTTTTTGTACTTGTATCTTTTTAGAAGTGGTAAAGGAAATTATTTTCAAGCTCTTCGAGCCGAGTACGTGGACACGTCAAATGTTAAATTTGGAGTTACGATAAGAAATTTATGGTCAATCAGAGTTTGTCGGGAGTTTTTTTTACATTTCGGTAAGTTTCAAGATATAAAGACTCACTTTCCGAAAAAGGAAAGTCAGCAACTTTCTTTTTTGGTCAAGGCAGGGTCAACACGTGGTCAACACGCCTTGTTTCTCTCTCCCCGACCCGTTTCTTGTCATGAGGGATGATGCCGGCGAACCACTATCCACCACCGGTTGGCCACCAAATTGGTCGGCCTTGGTGTCAAAATATTCACCTTGACCTCATATTCCTTTTTCCCAACAAATTAACCTTCAATTCCTTGTCGATTGAGCCCAAAATTCACTGCAAAAATCAAGTGTTTCAGTTTATTTTTGCCAACGACGGCAGCGGCGCTACGGCCAGAGTTGGGTGGCGCAAGCTAGGGTTTTGAAGCCCCCAATTCCATGAGTCGAACTAGACCGATTTCAGGTCACGTGGTGGCCTGACGTCGGCGATCGGTCGACTTGATTTTTCGGGGAGGGTTTCGGGTTTCAAAGGTAATTTTTGACGTTTTCCAGTTTAATTTTGACTTAGTGTATTGCATGAATGTTGTTGGGCTTATAATGAGCTTTCATTTGATGTATTATTTCTAGGCATTCGTGATGGTTGGATTCCGGCCGCCACTGGCAGTGGCGCGTGGGCCTCATGCGCCATTGCACGCGGCAGAGCTCCGGCGACCCCGAAGAGCTATTTTTCACAGGAAGTTTCTTTTGTCGATTCGTACTAGTTTTTGAGTAAATTCATAGAATTTGAGGAACTTGCATAATATTTTTATGTATGTTTAGGATTCATATGCGACTCGACACATTCAACGCGATCTTTTATCGTGTGTTGAGTCGATGCCCGCCTTTCTTTGAAGCTTGGGATCATAGCACGATGAAATTGTTTGTTTTCGCGATGTGGCAGAATAGTGCCTCTTAGAAAATCGAAAATCAAAAATAGAATGTGAGTATTTGGTATACAATTCGTATAAGATTCCTTATTTTCTCTAGTTGTACTCGATTAGAATATTTTATTAATTAAACTAGATCTTTCATTGGCTTAGAAATGCTGTGTACAAATTGAAAGTTAGCGAATAGACTTTTGGATTTCCTATAATCCAGATGAGTAGACACTTTTATTTTCACTGTCGATTTGCGAGTCTACTTTATACATTTTAAAATTGTGTATTTACGATTATACATTTGCATGGAGGCATATATGATTTTTTTTTTATACATAGCATAGTCACAATTGATGCATCGATGCACTGGCTTCTCGGCTGATCTCTGAGACGCTCTAGGAGGGCTAGAGACCTAACCCGAGGATTTATAGAGCACCCAGGAGGACCAAGGACTTAACTTGGGAAGTATTAGGGCTTGAGATCGGTTGACCCAAGTCGTAGCCTCCACATATTTTATAGTACCTGATAGTACCTGGATGATTATATTTTTAGACTCGCATCATTTTACGTATATTATAGTGAAAAACATATTATTTATAGTTTTCAGTTTAAAGTGAAATATTATTTTCGTCCATCACTCTAACAGTTTATTATTTTTTATGCCTTCCCTGGGCCTTTCATTTTCAAAAGCCCAGGTTACAGAGATTCAGCTGAGGTAGGATGTGTTCATGGCATAACAGTATTCCCCTTAGGATCCAAGGTTGATCCTGCAAGTTAGTATTTAGTTTGCGTAGTCAGCTTAAATTGTCTAGTTGCTCTGATGTCGAAAACAGTTGTTTATCTTTTATATTTTTGTAGTGAACCATTTTGTAGAAAATTTCTTTATTTCGTGATTTTTGAGTTTTGGATCCCCACTTGGATTTTAAAATTTATGGATAGTAACTAAAGTTAGCAGAGTCGTTATGGTTTAATTCCAATTTAGGCAACTAAATCAGGGTCGGGTCCTTTCATGACAACATATCTCTAGGGGAACCTTGATTCCGAGATATACAGTGTCAGAAGGCGTGGTCATACTCAATTCAAATAACTCTACACCACTGAGTGCTTCTGTGATTAGATTGAAGCGTTCACTGTATGAATTGAAATAATCCGGTAGAATGTGGTACACACGTCTCAATAACTACTTGATTGGGAAGGGATACAAGAACGATGATTTATACCCATATGTGTTCATTAAGAGAACAAGTTCAGGATTTGTAATTGTAGCGGTCTATGTTAATGATATGAATATCATTGGGTCTCTTGATGAAATCAATGATATGGTTAGCTACTTGAAATCTGGGTTTGAGATAAAAGACCTTGGTAGGACTCGATTTTTCCTTGGTTTTGAATTAGAACATCGAGTTGATGGAATACTTATTCACTAGTCTGCTTATGTCCAAAAGATGCTCAAGCGATTTAACATGAAAAAAGCACACTCTCTTAACACACCAATAGTCGTACGCAGTTTAGAATCTAATAAGGATCCGTATTGTTCGAAAGATGATGATGAAAAGGTATTGGGAGCTGATGTACCATACTTTAGTGTCATTGGAGCTTTGTTATATTTAGCTCAATATACAAGACCAAATATTGTGTTCTCTGTGAACTTGTTAGCTCGATTTAGTTCTGCGCCTACACAACGTCATTGGAATAATATAAAACACATCTTCAGGTACTTGAAGGGTTCAATAGACTTGGTCTTGTTCTTTCCCTACAAAGAATACAGAGAGGAACATGAAATTCTCGAAAAAAGAATGGTTGAAATGTAGCATGCTGATTCCAGAGGACTCAACTAGTCGAATGATTCTCTTGACCCGTCAAATGATTCTTTTGACCTGTCGAATGTTGCAACCTGAACGGACCAAAACCATACCTTCAACCTGTCAAATGAGCTACTCGACCTATCGAGTAATGGTTAGGCTGCGAGAACTGTTCCTACATTCAGTCTAATCCCCTACTTAGAGACACCTTATGATGTCTTGGTTGGTTTTACTAATGCTGGGTATCTCTCTAACTCATACAAAGGACGTTCCCAGACCGGTTATGTGTTTACCATGTGGAACACAACGATATCTTGGAGATCAACAAAGAAGACCCTAGTTGTTATTTTCTCGAATCATTATGAGATTATTACTTTACATGAAGGGGTTATGGAATGTATTTGGTTTAGGTCAATCATACACCACATTCGAGGAACTAGTGAATTATCTTCCACTACTAAAGCACCAACTTGTATCTTTGAGGATAATGCGTCTTGCATTGGAAAAATGAAGTTTGGATACATAAATAGTGATCATACCAAGCACATATTGCCGAAGTTTTTCTTCAATCAGCAACAACAACAGCTATTGAACATTCATGAGAATCATGTTGCTCGGCAGATAATGCTGCAGACTTGTTTACCAAGTCACTGCCTAAATCAATATTTGCTAAGTATGTAAGACGCATTGGTATGCGAAGAATGTCTGAACTCCAAGATTGAGTTACCAATCAGAGGGAGTTCATTTCGTAGACATCATGGGGAGTCTACATCAAATATAATCGCTTTTGTAATTGATGCGTTGTACTCTTTTCTTTCGGCCAAACTTTTGTTTTACCCAAGAGATTTTTGTTTGCTTGATAAGGATTTTAATGAGGTAACATGTCGGTTATGCATCATACATTAGGATCGCGACACAAGAAGGAGTGTTCAAGAGAATTATATTTCTGGTATCCCGGTGTGTGTCTTGTTCTAATTAGAGTATATATAGAGATTCTCTCAATCTCTGATTTATCGGGAGATTTATTATATCAAATTATAATTTCTATTTAAAGGTCATATATCAATAAATAAAATACTGTTTCAGTCTATTGTATATCTTCTATACTTTTTTCTTCAAGAATAATCAAATAAGTGAAAGAACTAAAAGATTGCAATTTGTAAACACGTGCATATATATATGCCAATGCATTAGGCAATAGGCATAGAACATCGCGAACTAATGAACTCAATCATGGAATAAATGTAAAATTCATCTAGCTAGCTAGATGGCATGGACATGTTCAAACGAACACGGCCAAAGACTGACCGTTTCATTCATGAGTTCAAATCACATATCAAATACTAAAAAAGGCGACAACGTAAACTTGTAAAATCACAAAAATAGAATTAGCAAGGGCATATGGCCCAGTGAGTCTCCATCTGCAGTTACATATTCATATTCATACTAGAGAGGGTGAGTAAGCATGCGAGCCAGGATGGCACCACGGGGTGCTACATCGGAGATGTACCCTACCTCCATCCCGTTGAGCCACCTATTGAACACGATGGCAGAACCCTCTATAAGGATGACGAGGAACCCTCCTAGGGCGGTGGCGCAAGCGGAGGAGCAGAGGCCGCTGCATATATTGAGGAAGCCTCCGGTGGTTGCACCGGAAATGATGGTGTTCCAAGGGTCCTCCTTCTGACGCGTGTAGACTAGGGCGCAGTCGATAGTGGAAAAGGCAGTGCCCCACGCTCCGAACGAGCTGGAAACGCACGGCATGTTTATTATGACGGCCTGTGAGCTGCCGGAGACACGAAATCCCTTAGGGGAGATTGAAGGCATATTGTTGATTAACAATCCTTATTGAAGATAAAATACACCTTGCTTAAATGATTGGTGTAACAAGTGAAGAAGATTGAAATGAAGAACCCACTAATCTCAATGCATGAAAATCAGGTAGTCTCATGCATTTGCATATCATGATTTTTCACTGAGGATGACATCCTTGCCTCCTATCCTGAGTCAGTCTGTGCTAGCCTTGGATATTTCTGAGTTTTCCTTATGGTTCATTTCTAATCTCCCTAATTTTAAAAGAGCTTTTGCTACATCTTTGTTTGTCTTGGAGCCCAAGAAGTTTTTCCTTCAAAGTCAAAAAAGTGTTCTTTGTGTCCCGTGACTCCTCCTTATTGTAGACTTAAAAAGTCTACTGTATTTTTCAGCCTGCTTTTCAGCTGGCTTTTCTGGTTTCTGAAAAAGCACCTTGCCCTATTATGGACAGTGGCCTTTGCTTCAAACTCAGAAATGCTTTTGGGCTGTCTTGAAGCGTGACTCTCACTTGTCACTTCTTTCACCTTTAGATAAGAACAACAGTCCAAAGCAAGGTCTAGATCATTGCTTATGTGGCTGCTCTCATAGCAGACTCCATCAACATATATAAGGACAGCAGGGTAGCCTTGGCTCCCTGGTTGAGTTAGAGAGTTTTTGTGCATTTTTTTAAAACGAGTTAGACTCTTCTGTTTTCTCTAAACTTTCCCTTCTACTGCATGTAAGCCTTAGAGTATTGCACAAACAATTTTTTTATTCAAACTCATATGCATCTTGCATACCATTGAGATTTATTTGGTAGTGCTCAATTCGAGAAGCAGCTCATGAAAAATTAGCTTACATATAGTTAAGTTTTGAGATGAGGCTTCTGAAAACCTTTCATTTGTAAACACTTATACATAAGAGAGAGTGTAGCTCTGTAGAACTAGTAGATCAGATACTGGTTAGGATAGCATACGGATTGTGTATCTTAGAGTACAAGAGTCTTGTAAAGAAGTGTTGTTCATAGTGGAAATGTTTGTCCCTCAAGAGTTAGGGGCACACAGTTTTTCTCCCTGGTTGCAAGGTTTCTGCGTTTAAGAAAAATATTCTAGTGTTATTCTTTACTTATCGATTTTACTTTTCAAGTACTTGAATATTTGTGAATCGGGATAGTTCACTACTCTGCTATCCTCGAAAGTAATTTTAAGCAAAAAAATTGATAATAACTTATTCACCCTCTCTGGGACGTTTAGGAGTTATAGATCCCTTTGAGGAAGTGGAAGGCAAACCCTCCCACCAATCCTACCTCGAACGCTCCGCCCGCGTCGTCTTTGATTCGGTGAGGGCACGGCTCTGGAGGTGCCTCTGGACTTCCCATAGTCAGTCTCTTCTTTTTCGTGAAAAGAGAGAAGTAGCTAGGGCTTTCGTTTGCTTCTTATATATATGCATGGCTTGCCAACTCACACGTGTTTGGTGTTTTTTTTTAACGCGTAAAGGATAAATAGTTGCATGCATGCAGCTTCACTTTAGGGTTTAGCCGTTTAAGAATCAGATTATCCTTCCCTTTTGTATCCAAAGAGAAAAAAACTCACTTAAACAAGGGTCAAGGGACATAAGAAGATGTATGTGCGGATACAGAGTTACAGACTAACTAGATTTATCGAAGGATATTAATGTGAGCATCGGTCCTTACTTCCTTGAGCCGTTCTTGGATAATTGGAACAGCTGTTTGTTTCCAATATAAGTCCCAATCCACATCTTGATCTTCATAATATGAAGAACTGATTTTTCTCCATATTCCATTACCTTCGTATAATTTTCCATATGGATCGATCGCCAATTCCTCAAGCTTAGTTGCAATCCTAAGAATGCAAATCGCCAACTCTATCTCGATCCTTGCATCTTAAATTTTCTCAAATGTTCGTGCGAACATACTGAAACATTCCTCAAGTCTCCATAATAGATTGCTGATTGTGCCTGTAAGTAGTTAAATACATGCATGAGTTATTGATAATATGTTAATCATTGTTCATAGTTTAAAGAGGAGAGTACAGTGTTACTAACCGTTAATGTAAACTCCTCCATATGAGGTGCAGCTTTGAGAAGTTTCAAAACATTATTCCTCAAGTCTCCATAATAGATTGCTGATTGTGCCTGTAAGTAGTTAAATACATGCATGAGTTATTGATAATATGTTAATCATTGTTCATAGTTTAAAGAGGAGAGTACAGTGTTACTAACCGTTAATGTAAACTCCTCCATATGAGGTGCAGCTTTGAGAAGTTTCAAAACATTGCCAATATCAAACTTTGACCAGAAGATATCCAAGTTCACTTGTTTCAAGTTCCTATGCGTCGAAATAGTTCGAGGTATTTCTTCCTGCACATGCATAAGCATTAAGTTGTAAAGCTTAAGAACATTTATGCAAAGTAATGGAATTTTGATAAAACAAAAAGCTTCACCCACAAAATTACGCGTGATCTTCAAATGAAGAGTCTCAAGCTCAGGAAAAGAGGAGGATGTGACTTGTAGCACATGTGATATTGCACCTTCATTCAACCCCGGGAAAAAACAATCTTACTAGCCGTGGTGCTCTAACTGCTCTCATATGCCAATAAGACTTTCGTCATGTTATAAAGTTGAAAGATATGCTGCATCAATCTTTATACTGCCTAAGGCCCGACTGTTATCTAAATGATGAAAATGGCAACATCACAACAACTTATAGAAGGATCAAAATCCACAAACAAATGCATACTAAATAAGTATGAAACAGAAATAAAGTTATAAGTATGGAAACTCACCAGTTGATGAACTTCCAATTGCTCCAGCCATTGCTTTTGTTTACAGGACTGCTCCAAAGATATTCTTCTGAAGCACAGCACAAGAACTCAGTAATGGGGCTGATAACTTAATGTTTCTCTCGTGTGTCTTCAGGGAATATCTCTTATGTAGTTATATAGGCCTAAACTCCTCTTTGTGCTCACCCATAGAGAGTCCAAAGCTAATAGGAGTGTAATCTTTTAAAGAGACTAAACTTATCTTTTTCCTTATTGTTAACAGGTTAACAACTCTGTGAGAGTCCTAGGTTTACCAAAGAGATATACATCTTGATAACAACTGATTTAGGATTTACTTGTTATATAATTCAGCTATTATACTTAATTAATTCAATTGCAAAATACTTGAGTGATAATGCCAAGTCCACATATATTTTCCAACAATCTCCCACTTGGACTGGCAATGTCTTTACTGAACAATTGAACATATAAACTGTAGTAATAGCTACTGAAGTGTGCACTTGAATTATATACAATCCAACTCTCATCTAGCTTGGTCAAGTAAA
The DNA here is from genome assembly GCA_946800695.1 of Geum urbanum. NCBI lineage: Eukaryota > Viridiplantae > Streptophyta > Magnoliopsida > Rosales > Rosaceae > Geum > Geum urbanum. The sequence continues at coordinate 51,093,287 of OX327009.1, read as the reverse complement.
AGTACTAATGCAGGACTTAGAATCAAGTATGTCATGATCAACAAGTTGATTAAAAACCACTAACAAAAGTCACAGTTACTCACATAAGCTAAAAGATAAAGTGAAACATGATGGCTGATATATCTACCTGTAAATGCCAATCTTTCACATCCCTCTGAATGACTTTGTTAAAACAAAATCTCCAGCAATATAATGAATTCCAGTGAACTTGGAATTGCGGGACTAAACTGAATTGCTCAAAAGCATGGATGTTCACCTGTAAACACACAATACTTATAAAATGGAATAATTCATAAAATTTCAGAACTTGAGTATAAAGACATATAGGATTCTGAAATACCTCAAATTTTATTGAACACTTGCAAAAGCAAATACAATAATGCAGTAGACAGAAACTGGAAGGTAAACGTTACAGGGAGATAAAAATTCAAAAATTGCTCCAAAACTCCCACTGAACTCAAGCATCCAGTTTATGTAAGACTCCTATACTCTTGGCATGTTTCTTGAAGATTTCAACTGGTAAAGCCTTGGTAAAAGGATCCGCAAGCTGTGATTCTGTATCTATGTCTAAAACTACAACTTCTCCAGTTTTCACCCTTTGTCTTGTACTGTAGTATTTTAGATCAATGTGTTTAGAGTTGCAGGACCTCTTATTGTTCTTGGTAAAGAACACTGCAGCTTCATTGTCACAGAATATCTTAAGTGCATCAGAAACTAAGAAACTTAATATTTCAATTTGAGTTATAAAGTTCCTCATCCATAATCCCTGACACATTCCTTCATAAACAGCTATGTATTCAGCTTGCATGGTAGAGGTGGTAATTAATTTTTGTTTCATTGTTTTCCAACATACAGCCCCTCCAGCAAGCATAAACACATACCCACATGTTGATTTATTTGATTCTGGAAAACGACCTGCAAAGTCTGAATCTGTATATCCTACTAACTCTAATTCTTTCTCCTGCCTATAGACTAACATGTGAGATTTGGTCCTTTGTAAATACCTAAGTACCTTTTTCCCAGCTATCCAATGTTCATGAGTAGGGTTAGACTGAAATCTAGAGAGAATGCCAACTGCAAAAGCCAGGTCAGGTCTTGTACAGACTTGAGCATACATGAGGCTCCCAATAAGTCTAGCATACAGTGTGCTATCCATATCAGAACTCTTCCCCCCAATTTTAGAATTTTTATTCTTTGACAGTTTATCTCCCTTAGACATAGGGACTTCACCAAATGCACAGTTTTCCATCTTAAATCTTTTTAGGACTCTTTGAATGTAGTTATGTTGAGAAAGTCCTAATAAGCCCTGTGCCCTATCCCTATGTATTTCAATCCCTAAAACATAAGAGGCTTCACCTAAATCTTTCATATCAAAACTACTTGATAAGAAGGCTTTAGTTTCTTTAAGTAGCTTTATATTGCTGCTTACTAAAAGAATGTCATCAACATACAGTATGAGAAAAATGAAGGCATTCCCTACTGTTTTCATATAAACACATTCATCAACAATGTTTTCTGTAAATCCAAACAAAGAGATTACTGAATCAAATTTTTTATACCATTGTCTAGAAGCTTGTTTCAACCCATAAATGGATTTCTCAAGCTTGCAGACGAAATTCTCTTTTCCAGGTTCCACAAAACCTTCAGGTTGTTGCATATATATGACTTCATCTAATTCTCCATTTAAGAATGCTGTTTTAACATCCATTTGATGCAGTTCCATATTATAATGAGCAACAAGTGCCATTATAATCCTAAAGGAATCCTTGGTGGACACATGAGAAAAAGTTTCATCATAGTCTATGCCTAATTTTTTTGTAAACCCTTTTGCTACTAGCCTAGCTTTATACCTCTCTATGTTTCTATTAACATCTCTCTTGGTCTTAAAGATCCATTTTGAACCTATAGCTTTCTGATTTGGGTTAGGTCTTACAAGTTTCCACACTTGATTTTGACTCATGGAGGCAATTTCTGCTTCCATTGCTTTATGCCATTCTGAAATTTCAGTGCTCTCTAATGCTTGTTTATAGTTTAATGGATCATTATATTCTGCATCCAACTCTTGTAAGTAAACAACATAATCACTGTCTTCCCCAAAAGTTGGTATTCTATTTCTCTGAGATCTCCTAAGTTCTGCTTGTTCTATATTCTGTTGAATTGCTGGATCATGGGCAGGTTCAATAACATTTAAGTTTTCAGCTTGGTTAGGAGCTACTTGATCTAAGGCTACTGGACCCTCTAAATTTTGATTTTGGACTTCAGTTTCTGTAGTATTAATTTCCATTTCATTTTCTGAATTAAATGGTAAAAAAATTTCCACACGAACAGTTTCTGTATTTTCTGCAATTTCTTCAAAATCTGCAGTCAAGTCCTCAAAACTTGTGTTGCAGATATCTTCATCCATGAACTTAGCTTGATGAGTTTCAAAAGTTCTGGTTGTTCTATTAGGTGTGTAAAATTTATAACCTTTTGATTTTTCACTGTATCCTATGAAATGGCAACTTAAGGTTTTCTGATCTAACTTTTGTGCTAATTCTTTAGGTATTTTTGCTTCAGCCCTGCATCCCCATACATGGAAATGATGCAGGCTTGGTTGTTTTCCTGTCCAAAGTTCAAATGGGGTCTTTTCTACAGATTTACTAGGTGCTCTATTGCAAATATAATTTGCAGTTTTAAGAGCCTCACCCCATAAGAATTTTGGCAACCCTGTAGTGCACATCATGCTTATCACCATATTTTTTAAGGTTCTGTTTTTCCTTTCAGCTGTTCCATTTTGTTGAGGGTTATAGGGAGTTGTATACTGAGCCTTAATGCCATTCTTTTGCAAGTATAGTGCAAAAGGTCCCATTTGTTGGCCTGCTTCAGTATATCTTCCATAATACTCCCCTCCTCTATCAGACCTAACAACTTTAATTTTCTTCTCTAGCTGCAATTCAACTTCAGTTTTGTATATTATGAATGCCTGTAAAGCTTGAGATTTTTCTGATAGTAGGTAGATATAACAGTACCTAGAAAAATCATCTATAAAGGTGATGAAGTAAACATTTCCACAAATAGTTTTATGTTTAAAAGGGCCACATATGTCTGTATGGATTAATTCCAGCAGTGAATCACTCCTTGATGCATTTAAATTTCTGCTATGTGTCATTTTCCCTTTACAACATTGTATACAGTGAGTTAAATCTGAATAATCTAAAGCTGGTAAAATTTTGTTCTTTTCCAATGTTTTAAGTCTTTCTTTAGATATATGGCCTAATCTTTTATGCCATAGGTTAGCAGATTTGTTATTGTATATGGTTCTTTTACTTCCTGCAATATGGGTTTCTGAATTTATGCTTTCTGCATTCTCAATAGCTAGAATCTCCTGTTTAATCACAGAACAATCTAATTTAAGATAATTATTGCATAACAAACCACCACCAATGTATTCAGAACCTCTGAAAATTTTTATTCCATCAAAATCAATAACAAGTCTCAATCCAATACCAACCAAAAGACCTACTGAAATAAGGTTCCTTTTTAAAGAAGGAATAACATAAACATTGTTCAAGAAAAGAAAATTTCCTAGTCCTAGATCAATTTTCAAGGTTCCAATCGCCCTAACTGCTACCCTTGCTCCATTCCCAACGCAAACTTGCTGCTCACTGTCCCTTGGTGCTCTCTTCTTTATGATACCCTGTAACGAAGTGGTTATATGGATGGGTGAGCCCGAGTCCAACCAATATGAATTAGTATCTATATTAACAAAATTAACTTCTAGGGAAAAAACTGAATTGGGGAATGAATCACCTTTCTTCATCATCCAGGCCTTGAAACCTGGACAATCTTTCTTCTTATGACCAGTCGCCTTACAGAAGAAGCACTTAAACCTGAATCCATTCCCCTTAGCCTCTCCATTGCAGCCCTTAACATAGCATTTCTTCTCACAAGATTTTCCATGGCTGCTAACCCCAGAAACTTTAGTTGGGACAGTTTTCTTAACTTTAAGTTTGTTTTTACCCTTCCATTTTGGCTTTTCAACTAGGTTTATGGCTGTGGTTGGCTTGGACTCTTTCTTAATCCTCTCTTCCTCATTGACACAGACTGAAATGAGTTTGTTGAGGGTCCACTTAGCTTCAGATGCATTATAGGAGGTTTTTAGGTTACTGAATGTGGTAGGTAGGGATTCTAGCACTTGAGCCACAACCTGGTCATCTTTAACTCCCATGTTTAAGTCTCTAAGCCTAGCATTTAAGTCCATCATGCTCATAATGTGTTCTCTCACAGAGCCAACACCTGAAAAATTCATGTCATTAAACTGCCTAGACAACCTAGAAATCTCAGCTTTGTCATTTTCCATGTAGTACTCAGAGATAGCCTCAAGATAATCCCATGCAGTTTCAGGTTCCTGAATTGACCCTCTAATAGAATCTATCATGGTGGTCCTAATGAAGCTCTTAGTCTTTCTATTGCTAGTGTGCCACTCCTTATAAATTTTCTTAGTTTCAGCATCATCATCATCAGTAGGTTCTGGAGGGACATCATCCACCATGCATATATCCAGTTGGTTGGTCATAGTAATGTGGTAATCTATGTGCCTTCTCCAGTCCTTATAGTTAGTTCCATTAAGCAACACCATTTGGCCAAGATTAACAAAAGTAGACCCTAAAAACAAAACAAGCCAAAGAACATACATAAGCTACTGCAAAAACCATTTTTGTGTGTTAAGATGTACATATATATACATATACATATATCCTGTAAGCTTTAGAAAGATTAAAACAGTCAAGCATACTATCAGAAAAATTTTAAGTGCTCAACCATTACTTCAATTAGAAGCATAAAACTTAAGTTTTCCCCATAAAGCTGTAGTTGATAGTGAATAATATCTTTGGATATAAAATTCATCATCCTGTATTTTCTTAATCATCAAACCATGGTTGTTATATACCAATTATTAATGAAACAGTCAAAACTTTGGTTAAGAAAGGTTTCAAGAATCTGAAAAGATACATAAGCCACATAAGATGCTGCACTAAGACAAAACAACACAGTGAACATCTTCTTTGGAAGAACAAAATATAAGTGTTATGTTGAATTAGTTGCACAAGTTCGGTTTGTTAAAATAAAAATTTTGAGAAAACAATAATGAAAAATTGCTTTGTGCAATATAGTCTATAAAGCTTTCTTTAAATCACAAACCAAATCAATAGTCTTATTTCCAGTTCATGTCCTCAGTAAAACTATTGATTTCAACTATGATTAATTCTGCAGATTCATATATACAGTTTGGGAGAATCCTGTATTTTACTGTATTGTATATATTACTTCCTCTTTTAAATTTTCCAGCAAAATCATAGTATTTCAGAAGCACATTCAATCACAGAAGCAAGCAATTGAATCCATAAAATGCCAAAATTACTGAAATTAAGCATACAAGCCTCCATCTCCAGATCATGTTAAAAAACAATCAATTCAAGCATCACAGATCATCTAAATGCCTAGCACACGTCAACCACAACGAATTCTTTATCTATATGCCAACACTTCTTCATATGACCATTCACAAATGCAGAATTGAAGTTTTGACAAGATTCAGATTGAAGACTTACCTTTGCCTCTGCTACAGCGCTGCAATTGGTTAGTATAAACTGAAAACAAAAACTCAACCTTACCATTTATGTATAGCTGCACCTAAATGGGTTTGAATCCCTTCACTGAGATTAAAATTCTCAGTTGCACCCATCCAGCCCCAAAAAATTAAAATGAAGAAATATGAACAGAAGAAGAGATGAAGAAGACGCAGAGAAGAGAAAAAGAAAAACAAAACATAAGAGAAAAATGACGTCTGAAAGTTTTCTGCCCTTTCTCTCCCTTTTTTTTTTTGGTTCTGAATTGGTTTTGGGCCAATTATAGTTTATTTAGTGGGCTTAGTACTGAAAATATGCGGATTAAGGATTTTAGCCATTTGTTTTCTGAATTAGGGTTTTATTTTCTTCTACAATTTTACTGAATCGAAAACAAAACAAAAATTTCTTTTATGCATTTTGTGGTATCCTTACCTGCTCTGATACCAATTGTTATCTAAATGATGAAAATGGCAACATCACAACAACTTATAGAAGGATCAAAATCCACAAACAAATGCATACTAAATAAGTATGAAACAGAAATAAAGTTATAAGTATGGAAACTCACCAGTTGATGAACTTCCAATTGCTCCAGCCATTGCTTTTGTTTACAGGACTGCTCCAAAGATATTCTTCTGAAGCACAGCACAAGAACTCAGTAATGGGGCTGATAACTTAATGTTTCTCTCGTGTGTCTTCAGGGAATATCTCTTATGTAGTTATATAGGCCTAAACTCCTCTTTGTGCTCACCCATAGAGAGTCCAAAGCTAATAGGAGTGTAATCTTTTAAAGAGACTAAACTTATCTTTTTCCTTATTGTTAACAGGTTAACAACTCTGTGAGAGTCCTAGGTTTACCAAAGAGATATACATCTTGATAACAACTGATTTAGGATTTACTTGTTATATAATTCAGCTATTATACTTAATTAATTCAATTGCAAAATACTTAAGTGATAATGCCAAGTCCACATATATTTTCCAACACCGACACAAAAGGACTTTCAGATGATTCAGTCGAAGTGATGGACCGATCCTTAGATCCCGTCCCACTGAGCAATAACTCAATGTCAAGCTCTCGAGCAGCAAACAAACAGAGAACAAAGCAGGATCGACAATACATCTATGTAGAGAAAGAGATGTCAGCTGAATGAGTCGTTCGAAGTGATCAGGAGGAGGTTTTAGGACACAACACCGCAGTGACAATTGCTTAAGTTTTGATGATGCCTTCAATGTTGAAAGTAACCAGTGAGGAAAAACATAAGAAATTATATGCTTAAAGTGGCAATCATAATAGCCGTCGTAGCTATTTAGTACTCGAAGATCGATCGAGTACATCAGCTCCCTTTTCGATTGCAAAACGAACACATTTATCAAGGATGGGTGTAGATTCTGCACCAAGAAAAAATAATGCCACTTTGATAGAGTCTATCTTCTTACCACTGTATAGTAACACATATTCGTTCAACCAACTCTCAAATAATGATATGTCCAATTGCTTATAAATCGTCATTCCAAGGCTCCTGTCTTGTTCAAATTCTTCCATGAGTTGAGCATACTTTCCTCCGAAAACATTTGTAATGTCAAACTCAAGATTAGTCCTCGTCAGTATTGGATGCCTCCATAGATATCTCCACCGATGGGATATCCTGCAAGTACCAACTGCATCTTTCATGGGTAAAAACGAAACAATATGTGACAGAACACAATCTGGTAACTTATTAATCCAATCATTCTTCTCGTCTTCCACCTGAAAACACAGGAGAAAAAAAAAATACACAAGATCTTACTCTTTTCTTATTAGATAGCAAACAATAGATTTGATATGATGAGCTATATATAGTTGCTAAACTCGCTGTACTTTGAGCTAGGATAGTATATGGTCCATAGATGAAGTACAGATAATGAAGAGAAATCTGAATAATAGAATAGCGCGCATGAAAAATATAGGAACAAGAAGAGAGTGTTACCGGAGCTAATATTCCACTGCGATCCATAAACACCAATAAGCTAGAAATGTTGAATCTTGACTACCTTGCAATCAAACAGAATCTTAGGCCATCAGCAACTTGTGGAAACAGAAACCTTAACAAATCAAATCTTATTATGATCGGGTATTCAGGTTCATCGGAGACAAGTTCATGTAGGACACATAATAGGTTGAGCAGCATACATGGACATAGACTTACATGTATTACATGCAAACTAGCTTACAGCCTTAGATGGACTTAGAACCATGACCTACGCAATTACCCGTTACAATTTAGAAGATCACCCACAACAAATGGCAATTGCCAATCAAGAGAACATTGTTTCTACCGAATTACGCGCGGGACGTAATCTGGCAGAAGCAAGTACGAGTACTCTTTCTCCTCGTTGTATGTCCGAACGTTGGGGCTGTTCAGATGGCCGGGCGCTTCCTCTCTCTTCGGGTGAACGGGTGGGCGCGCGTTCGGGTGCGGCTGTTAGGAGAATACAACAACAAACGGGCGGTCAGGGGTCAAGACGGGGTGGCCCGCCTTCAACGCTCCGATGCCTAAGTTAGATGATGTATTGGATATAACAGTCAAGCGGACGTGCGTGGAGTATAGTGTTTGGGATGTTCAGATCTATCTTACCTGTAATAAATACCTTGCATATATAGGTGGTTGATATTGGTGCTCACTTGTGCTCTTCGATGTGGGACTGGTGTGGTTCTGCTGATGTGTGATCCGCACATTCGGGCGTGCGTCCCACGGGCGCGTGCGCGCTCGGATGAGGTCAGTCTTGTGAGTGAAGTTGAAGCCTCCTTGGTGGTCTTTCGGGTGGTCGGGTAGGTGTTGCTTTCCTGCTTAAGCGGATAAGTATATTAATCGGACAACCAATGATGCTATACTAACAAGTCCCCCAAGTCCCCAAGTCAAAGAGAACTTTCTTGACTGGGAAGTTGAAAAAAGGGTTCGTACGATTAAATACAAATACTTATCCGATTGAGCGGTGGTGCGTGGTCCTGTGACCCCCAAGTCCCCCAACTCTCCGGTCAAGGAAGGGCTCGCATGACGGAGTGGGTACCTGGGCGGCCGATCGTGTACCTGTTCGTGCGGTCCTGTACTTATGGGCCCGACGTCCAAACGAGTCTTGCTATTTGGAGACGCGCGCCCGTGGAGTGTTGCCTGGTAAAATATGAATAGGGGCAATCATAGACAGTTTATGCAAATGTGTGAGTGTATGGTATGATGTATGGTATGATGCTTGAATGTATGCGAATGTTTTTCGTGACACAAGCGTTGGGATGTCGCTGTGCACCGCGTACGTCAACGGGGATGCCGTCGCGTACGGTGTAGCGTCAACGGAGTGATCAAGACCGCGACGTACAATTAACGCGTACGGAGGGGACGGACCCCGTACCCGTGCCGTTCTTCGGTCTTAGTGCGCGCAAAGAGGGGACGGACCACATGCCTTTGCCACCTAATCCGGCTTGCTTTCAACGTCCGGGGAGGGCGGGACCAATGCCTGCGACGTTCCTCGGTCTCGGCACGATCAAGGGGGGACGGACCGCACGCCCCTGCCATCCGAGTCGGCTTTTCGATCGTTAACGTTGCGCTCACACGGAGGGGAAAAACCCCACGCCCGTGCCGCCCATCGGCTTAGCACCCTCAGAGAGGGGACGGACCCCATGCCTCCGTTATGACAGCTGGCTTGCTCTTCGATCGTGTAACGGTGCGCTCACGGAGGGGACAGACTCCACACCCGTGCCGCCCATCGGTCTCAGTGCGCGCAAAGAGGGGGCGGACCCCATGCCTCTGCCGCCTGACCCGGCTTGCTGACTAACGTTTACGTGTACGGAGAGGAAGAACCCCTTGCCCGTACGGCGTAAGTTCTTCATTTGGCGCGCGCCCGGAAAGGGAACTCAGGCGTTCAACCTCTTTTCGGGGCGCCCGAATGGTGTTGTACTAACCTGATGGTGTCGTGCAGGCGCATGGACGTGCAGGTGCTAAGCGCGCCAGCCTGGGAGGCGTGACGCGAGCTGCCTTGGGTGGGGTGATCCTGTCTGACAAGGTGTTCTTTGAGGTGACATTCCTTTTGACTTCTCCTGGGGAACCTTTTTTTTTCTTCATAAATGCAGCCGTCGCCATTAATGCTGGCGTGCTCTGGCATTAAATGCTGATGTCGTCATAACTGCTCGAAGGGCAGGCGTCACGCGCGTGAGAGCGTGGGAGTGGTGCATGGGTGCCACGTGTCGGGCTGTTGGAGACCGTGCTAGGGTTTGAAATCGAGGCGGGAAGTTGAAGAGTTGGCGCGGTTACTTAGGAGGGTAAGTAAACCGCCCTGGGCCACGCGTCACGATCCGACGGTGGACACGCAAAAATGGACGGCGGGCGTTCGTTCGCGTGTCCCGTCTGAGTAATATAAATAGGGCTCCCTGGTCTTCATCTTCTTCATTACTTTCTTACTTTGCCGAAACTCTGCCGGAATCTTTCTGCAACCTGTTCACCGTTTCTTCGTTCGTGCTCTTTCTAGCCGGAATACGTGCCCTACGTGCAACTTTCGACCCGTAATCCTTCAATTTGGTGAGGCTCTCGTCCTGTCTGTTTTTGGTTCTTTCTGTTCTGTTTTTGTTGTTGTTTGTTTCTAGGTTTTGGACGCAAGAACAGGGCGTGTTCTTGAGTGGGGTGGGATTGATCTATTTTTGGGTAGTGTTTGTGGGTTTTTGGTGTTTGTGTCTGGGAAAAATTTCTTGCTAAGTGTGGGTTTGCGCGTGCGTGCGTCTAGGGATGGAGCCGATAGAGGTGTCAAGCGGGCAGTCGCGCGAACACATGTATATAGAGGGGGCGGGGTGGATTAGTTGTGGGTCGAGTACGTCGTCTTACGAGTCCGCGTTGAGTGTGACGCCTCTGCGCTGCATTCCTAATACTTCTCCCGTGGTGCAGTCGATGGATCCCAAGCAGGCGCTCGAAGCTGCAGGACTGGGAAGCTCGTCGGGGTCGTCGGGCGGGTATTCGGGTGGTTTTGACCTATGGGGAGAGGAGAGGGCGCAGGGGGAGGATTCTGTTCCTCAGTTGGCAGAAGGCGGACCCGTTCACTGGGTGTTTCCTGATGGGACGCCAGTTCAAGAGCCCGAGCATGCGCCGTCCGTTTCAGAGATGGCCAGGTGGGCGCGTAACTACCACATCCCGAGTTCAGTGCGCCTACGGATACCTGGCAAGGGCGACACATTCACCCACCCACTGCCCGGCCACGTCTGCCTGAGTGAGTTCCACCTCAAGGCCGGGATCAAGCTGCCACTCCATCCGTTCTTCCAGTACATGCTGGCGTTGCTGAGGATTTCTCTTGGCCAATGCGGGCCCATGCTCACCCGCACGCTCGTGGCCATGTTCAACATCTTCCGGGTGAGCGGAATGGATCAACCGACGCGGGCGGAGTTCCTCCACTTCTTCCGTCTGCGTTACTCCACGCGCCAGAGGGACTCGGGGACCTTCACAGTGGAGCCTCGTGTGAAGTGGTGGTTGGTGGAACCGCTGAGCTCCTCAACGTCCTGGCGCACGATCAACTGCCTGGTGGGTGGTGATTGAGAGTTGGGTGCCTTTCCTCCCGAGTATGCCGCCAACGCCGACCAGATCGATCGAGTCTCCCAAGCCTTCCATCAACTAGATACGAACGAGTATCCGCTCACGCCCATCGAAGAGGCCAGGATCACTCGCCTAAAGTTCGTGTTCGACCCGGCACCCGAGTCAAGATATTTCTGGGCCGCCTGCCACTGGGATCTTATCGAGCATACGCGCCTTGCCAAGCCGCCTGGTCTGTGGGTCGTAGTTTGTTGTTAGGAGTAGGAGTAGGTTTGACTAACTGTTTTCTTCTGTTGCTGACCTTCCACTAGTGTGTCTTTGCAGTTAAGATGACGAAGTCCAAGGCCACGGACAAGGATGAAGCGCTCAAGCGCCGCCTGGTCGCGCTGCGGGATACTGCCGCGAAGGTCCGCAAGGTGGCGGATGACTGGCAAGGTGGGCTCGTGCTGAGGGATGCTACTCAACCCAAGCTCCCCATTCCCAACGTGGCTGACTGCGCCCAGCCCATCCGGGCGGATGCCCCTCGCCCGCCCCCGGGTACTGTTGCTGGCCCTAAGGCGCAGGCGCGAGCGGAACGCGAGCAACAACACCGCGAGAAGCGCCAGGAGAATCGCGATCAGCGCCGGCACAACCGGGATGACAAGCGGGATAGGCGGGAGACTTCCCGTACGCCCCAGTCCTCGGCGCTTACTTCTACGCCCCAATCGTCCATCCGTCCGCCTAGCCCCCCACGGGTATCGAGGCAGGGGGGGAGTGCCGAACCCCCATTGAAGCGGGCTAGAACGAACAGTCCGTTTGCCTTCTGTGCACTGCTGACGCAAGCCATCGAGCTCGGCTTGAAGTCCGTCAACGCGCTGGTACCGCAGGCGGCGGCTGATGGTCCAGACAAGATGGACAGGGCGTTCAACCTCTGCATGGTGATGCAACACAAGATGTATCTGGCACGCGAGTGCTTTGCCAACAATCGCTATGCGGAGAGGCTGAAGGAGGAGATGCACAAGCTCGTAGAGGAAAACAAGAGGCTCCTGTACGATCAGGCCAAGTATGAGGAGCTGGCGGATCGCCTTCGACGCGAGGTCCAGGGGGCAACGGAGCGCGCCCGGGAGGCGTTGGAGCGGGAGGCGCTTCACAAGGCCGAGCGTGACACTGCTCTGGCTGCCCTGAAGGAGGCGAAGGCCGAGGCGGCCAACCGGGTGGCGGAGATGGAGTCCCGCCTTATGGAGGTTGAGCGCCGGGCGTGGACCGAGGAGCGCGTCTATCAGGCTCAAGCGGAGGCGGTTGCCGTCTTCAAGAATTCTTCGGAGTTCAAGGAGTTGGTGGCCGCTGAGGCCGATATCCAGGTGGCGGAGTTCCAGGGGGTGGTAGCGCCCTTCCTGGACTTGGAGCGTTACAATGACTTCCTGGAGGAGCAGGCGAATGGGACGTCCGTTCAACCGAGCAAGGAGCCAGTGGTGGAGCAGGTTGAGGTGGCGGCGACCGGGGAAGTGGCGGGCGGAGCTGGTGGAGCAGTAGAGTAGCTTTTCTTTTTCCTCTCTTTTTTTTGTAATGGAGTAGTAACTTTTGTAATCGGGCCTTCGTGCCTTTTATTCCTGCTAGTTGTCTTTTGTAAGCGGGCGGATTTTAATGAAGTTTCTTTTCCTTTTCGTTCATGTGCCTTGTCTTCTAATGATTTCTGTTTTGGCATCTTTTGAGTAACTCATGCGAACGCGCGTTTGGACTTGTAAATGGAATTCTAACCGTGTTACAGCCTTGCGAGTAGCCTATCCCCAGTCCCCCGAGTACATGGGCGGGCGGGGTAAGGACAAACAAACGCAACAAATAATTGTTAATACTTAAAGAAAAAGGAAAGTACAATATGGCAAATTTTAATGAAAGTACTTCCTCAAGTGTTGTATATTCCATGGGTGGCGTAGTCGTTGACCATGCGTGTCCCTGAGATAGAAAGTGCTGGCGCTTATCACCTCGTCCACGACGTACGGGCCTTCCCACAATGGGCGAAGCGCCTTCACCTTCTGTTGGATCGCCCTCATCACCCAGTCCCCCAGTTGGATTGGGCGAGCCCGTATGCGCTGATTATACAGTCGCGCGATCCTCTGCTTGTTCGCGGCATTGTGGAGGTGCGCCATGTCTCTTCGTTCCTCCAACAGATCGTTGTTGAGCCGCAGCCCCTCACTGTTCGTGCGCAGGTCGTACCCCTCGATCTGTGGGCTCTGATGGGTAATCTCCAGGGGGAGCACAGCTTCCGTTCCGAACGTCAGGCTGAACGGGGTTTCGCCTGTGGCTGCATTGGCGGTTGTTCGGATGGACCATAGAATCTCTGGAATGACCTCAGGCCAGCGCCCGTATCCTGCGTCCCCGGGTTCGATGTCTTCAATCTTTCTCTTAATGCCAGACTTGATGATTTTGTTCGCTGCTTCCACCTGTCCGTTCGTCTGTGGGTGCGCTGGCGACGCGAAAATGAGGTTCGTTCCTTGGCGCTTGCAGAAGGCTATGAGCCTGGGGTTGTTGAACTGTGGCCCGTTGTCCATGATGATGTTGATCGGCGTCCCATAGCGATAGAAGAGGAAACACCAGAGGAAACGCTCCACCTTCTCCGTGGTGATCTTCGCCATCGGCTGGGCTTAAATGAACTTTGTGTGATAGTCGATGATGACGATCAGATACCTATATTGCCCCTTTGACTTCGGAAGCTCTTCGATCAGGTCTAGCCCCCACTGTGCGAATGGAACGGGCGACAGGAGGATGGACAGCGGGACGGCGGACGTGTGGTGGTGGTGCGCGTGCAGCTGGCATTGGTGACACTTGCTCGTCAGTGCCGTCGCGTCTGCGTGGATGGTGGACCACCAAAAGCCGGATCGAAGGGCATCAGATAGGTGATCAGCGTATATGGTTGGTGATCAGCGTATATGGTGAATCCTCGGCGTATATGGTTGATGTTGATGTATTTGAATCCCTTGATCAGCGTCTACACGTGCATCAGATAGGTGATCATGGACTCCCCCTTTGCCTGTAATTCTCCTCCGACCTGGCTCACCACCAACTGCGAGTCACTGAATATGTTGAGGTCGGGCGCCTCCGAATTCTTGGCCAGCTGCAGGCCTGCAATGAGCGCCTCGTACTCGGCCTCGTTGTTGGTTGTCTTGAATTCGAACTTGAGGGCGTACTCCGCGTTTACCCCTCCCGGCCCGGTCAAGATGATCCCGGCGCCGCTCACCTTCTTTGTGCATGAACCATCGACGTAGAGGTTCCACTCCGACATCGGTCGCTCTTTGACCTCCGGTTTGTCAGACGCCTCTACCGTCGGGTCGTCGGGCGTTCGGACCGGCGCCCCTTCTACCTCCGTGTATTCGGCAACAAAGTCCGCCACTGCCTGTCCCTTGATTGCCGTGCGGGGTTTGTACTGGAGGTCGAATTCACTAAGTTCAATGGCCCACTTCGCCAGGCAGCCACTGTGATCGGGCGATTGGAGTATCTGGCGCAAGGGCACATTGGTGAGGATGTGGATGCCGTGCGCCTGGAAGTATGGCCTCAACCGTCGGGCGGCGGTTACGAGCGCGAGCGCCATCTTCTCGATCGTCGGATATTGGGTTTCGGCGCCCGTCATGCCCTTCCCTGAGAAGAAAACGGGCAACTCTGTGCAGTCCTCCCTGCGGACGAGGGCAGAAATGACGGCCGTGAGGGAAGCGGCCAGGTACAGGTACAAAACCTCCCCTTGGACGGGTCTGGAGAGGAGCGGAATGGACGCCAAGTATTCCTTGATTTGGAGGAAGGATTCCTCACACTCGGGCGTCCATACAACCTCGCGCTTGTTCGTTGTTCGTAGGGCTTTGAAGAACGGGGCGCACCTGTCCGAGTAGCGCAAGATGAATCGGTTCAGGGATACGAGCTTTCCCGTGAGGCTCTGCAGGTCCACCCTCTTGACGGGCGGCTTCATGTCGATGATCGCTTTTACTTTGGCGGGCGCAGCTTCGATCCCCCGCTGGCTGACAATATACCCCAGGAATTTGCTGTTGGTGACCCCGAACGTGCACTTGGCGGGGTTCAACCTCATGCCGTTCTTGACGAGGACGTCGAGCACAGTCCCCAAGTTCTGGACGTGGTCGAACGCCTGGATGCTCTTCACCAATATGTCATCCACGTACACGTCCACAATGTTGCCAATCAGGCCATGAAACATCGCGTTCATGAGCCTCTGGTACGTGGAGCCAGCGTTCTTCAACCCGAACGGCATGACGACGTAGTAGTACAGGCCCTTGTCCGTGACAAACGTCGTCGCCTCTTGGTCTTCGGGGTCCATGAAGATCTGGTTGTAGCCCGAGTACACATCCATCATCGACAGGAGCTCGTGCCCCGCTGTCGCATCCACCAGCTGGTCGATCCTCGGCAGCGCGAAGCTGTCCTTTGGGCACGCTTTGTTGAGATCACTGTAATCGATGCACATCCTCCACTTCTTGTTGCTCTTCTGCACCATTACAGCGTTGGAAATCCACTTTGGATAATCCACCTTCCGGATGAACCCGATGCCCAGTAATCGGTCCACCTCCTCATGCATCGCCGTGTAATGTTCCGCCTTATACGCCCGCCTCTTCTGCTTCACTGCCCGGACGCTGGCGCTGACGCTCAGCCTATGGGATATGATGCTCGTGTTGATCCCGGGCATGTCCTTGTATGACCACGCGAACACCTCCTGCTTCTCCTTCAGCAGTGTGATCAGCCGCTCGGCTATCGCAGGAGCCAGCGATGCTCCGATCTGGACCGTTCTCTCTGGGTGTTCGGAGGATAGCTAGATTGTTCTCAGCTCTTCGCGCTCGGGGACGGGCGACACAGCCATCAGCCCGTCGCGCGGGTCGTCGGGTACTTCTGATCCTGGCGAGGGTTCCAGGGCGAGGACCTCATGCCGGTCCCGGGGTTTCACTGCCTCCTCGCTGTTGTATCCCCGGACGTATCCGACTCCGTGTTAGGTTGGGAATCATCCCAAGAGCATGTGTCCCGCGATGATCATTTTCAACTTGCAAATCCCTGGCCTCCCGATTATGGCTTTGTAGGGGGAGGGGGTGTCCATGACTATGAAGTCCGTCCGGACCTCACTGTGCGGGGAGTCGGACGCGCCAATTCCGACCCGGATGCTGTCACTCCCAATTGGATACGACGTCTCGCCCGTAAAGCTGGCGACGCATTCGTGATCCTGCGTCATCTTGCCCACGGCCTTCCGAGCGATGTGTACGCGTCAAAGTAGATCACGTTCACGGACGCCCCACTGTCGGTCAGCACCCTCTTCATAAGGAATCGGTCGATGATCGCGTCGATTACGAACGGCAGGGTGCTATCCTTCGGGCTTCTCTCCTCGTCTTCCGCCGTGAAGCTAATGGCGGGCGCCTCCTTCCTTCCCACCTTGGGCGCTCTCCCCGACCCGATCGCCAGTACCTCTCTGCTGGAGCGATCGGGCGACGACGTTCCCTCCTTGCGTTTGCCCCCGGATATCGTACTGATAGTCCCACAGGTCCCAGTGTTCGCCTCGCGCTGTCGTCCTTCCGCCCTGGGAGGGGTGGTCCGATCGTCCCTCATGTCCTCGAGGGCTTTTTTTAACATGAGGCAGCTGTTGGTGCGGTGGGTGGCGGCGTTGTGGTATTCGCACCAAATGCTCGGGATTCGGCCGACTGGGGCCATTGCTACCGTCATGTTGTTCGGTGGCGGAATCCGGTGCCGGTGCAGGCGGAGCAGTTGCTCGTTTGACTGCTGGTCGACCGCGCAGACCTCCTGTCCTGCCGGTCGATAGCGCGATGCTGGCGGTAGACGGGCACCCTGCTGCGCCGGTCCCCTCGGCTGGTTGTAGTGGTTGCGGAAGAACGGCTTTTGATGATTCTGTCTCTGCGCGTCCCGGTTCCTCTTGTGTTCCCCGGCTGGTTCCCCTCCGTCGTCCGAGGGTCGTCGCGGCTGGGCATTCTCCTCCGGTCTGTTGGTGCTAGATTCGGAGGCGGACCCGTACACTCGCGTCTCCACCAACGCCTTCTGTATGACCAGGTCCATGATCTCGTCGTAGTCGAGATGCTCCTTCCTTACCAGCTTCTCTACGAACGGGGTGGCGAGCAAATTATCCATCAGGGCTACCTTGGCCACCCGCTTATCAAGGTCCCTGCATGTACTCGCGAGCGTCCTCCACCGATTGATGTAGCTCGACAGGCTCTCGTCCATCCCTTGGCAGACCTTGAGGAGAATACCCGTGGTGTTGTACTTGCCTTGGAGCCGGTAGCGCTTCTAGAAGCTCTCTGCCAGCTCGAGGAACGAATGTATGGAGCCTGGCGGGATCTCGTAGAACCAGCTTCGCGCTTCCTCCGCCAGCGTTTCCTGAAACAGGAAACATAGGGTTGGATCTGAATACCGGGTTCCGTCCGTGGTGGATCAAAACTTGTCCACGTGCGTGCGGGGATCTCCGCTCCCATCGAACCGAGCAATCTTCATTGTCTTCGCATGGGGGTCCCTTCCCCTCTCCAGTATGTGCGCTGAGAACGGGCTGACCCGGGGGGCGAACGTCCCGCCCTGTCCGGCCAGCTTGTCCTTGCGCAAGCGCGAGACCTCCTCCGCCAGTTCCTCCATCCTCCGGAGGATCAGCGTGTTGTTTGTTAAGGGCGCCGATTCCTCCACCGGTGAGGGCGCTCGGGTTGTCCGGGCGCTGATCCCGCCGAACGGGTGTTGCCCTTCGCTGGTGGTCTCCTGGGTCCCCTCGTACTGCCTCAGGTGCTGGCTGACGAGCGCGTCCAACCGCTCCTCCAACCTCTGACGGATTTGGCGCTCCTCTGCCCTCTCGAACGCCGCCTCCCGTAATTCTTGGACCAGACTGTTGACGCGTTCCTCGCCATCATTCCTGTCGATTGCTAATACATACCGGCCCTGCGAGTCTGGCGGCGTCTCCCCATCGGGCGTGTTGTTGTCGTTAGTCACCGGGTTGAGCATGTGGACTTTTAGTTTTTGTGGTGTTTATACGAGGTTTACAATTTGTAAGTTTCCCACAGACGGCGCCAACTGTTTCTACCGAATTACGCGCGGGACGTAATCTGGCAGAAGCAAGTACGAGTACTCCTTCTCCTCGTTGTATGTCCGAACGTTGGGGCTGTTCGGATGGTCGGGCGCTTCCTCTCTCTTCGGGTGAACGGGTGGGCGCGTGTTCGGGTGTGGCTGTTAGGAGAATACAACAACAAACGGGCGGTCAGGGGTCGAGACGGGGTGGTCTGCCTTCAACGCTCCGATGCCTAAGTTAGATGATGTATTGGATATAACAGTCAAGCGGACGTGCGTGGAGTATAGTGTTTGGGATGTTCAGATCTATCTTACCTGTAATAAATACCTTGCATATATAGGTGGTTGATATTGGTGCTCACTTGTGCTCTTCAATGTGGGACTGATGTGGTTCTGCTGATGTGTGATCCGCACATTCGGGCGTGTGTCCCACGGGCGCGTGCGCGCTCGGATGAGGTCAGTCTTGTGAGTGAAGTTGAAGCCTCCTTGGTGGTCTTTCGGGTGGTCGGGTAGGTGTTGCTTTCCTGCTTAAGCGGATAAGTATATTAATCGGACAACCAATGATGCTATACTAACAAACATATTCATAATAACAGTTGGGTTTAGGATCGATCATATATATTATTTGCCATAGAAACTATGTGAGGATTAATTGTGAGCATTCAAAAATATTGATACAGTAGAACAATGGAGTTGCTACCTCAAGTATGTATATATGACTATCGCAGCATCAGCGCAGTGCTCTGTTTGGCAACCCAAGTATTGTGCTAGCTACTTCTCGTCTGCTCTCTCCCTCTTCCTCTTAAGCTTAACAAACTAGTTTTTTTATTTTTAGGTACGATAGATTTGGTATCGTGGTAGAGTACGAGACCTCCGACTGGTAATAGCCTAAAGTCGTAAACTGGCTGTCTATGGATCTGGGCTTCTATTTTAGATGGGCCTCGTCGGCCATTCGAAAAGTTTCTGCAGGCAATCCTAGAGCCTGGGCTCTTTATTTGAGCTTGGGCTTTTCTCTGGATTAGCCCTGTGTTTTTGGATCTAAGCCCTCCTTCAAAAGATCATCAATTTACTGTGTTTTTATCTCTGTAATATTTAATATAGAAATAATAAAATACAAATTTTCATATAATCTAATTTCTTGGTAGATACCAATTCAATCTGGTGTTGATTTCGATTTTTTTGACCTGAAAATTTGGGATGAAAGTTTTCCACTCCACTCTAGAATTTAAATTATTCGATATGTCGTATAATGCTTTCAAATCAGAAGTTTTAGTCGATATATGGTCTTAGTCGGTATTCTATTAGTTAGAAATGTAATGAATAATTAACGGAATATCAAGCTAAATCATAATTCATAAGATGAATCAAAAGACCAAGTTCTAGCATATATACAAGAAAAGACTCCGACTTTGATCATCGTGTCTATATATTGTTAGTTGGTCAGTTCACGTCAGTACTGTGTCACAGTTTGGTAATAGTGACGAACAAAGAACATATCACTACTTCCCCACCACTATCCCAAATCCCAATTGCTTCCTATTCTCTAACAAGAGATCTTAGGTCCTGTCACGAATCAAAGCAATCAAAATCGACGTATTAGTGGCAGCTGCAGCTTCATTTAAACATGGACCATCGGAAGTTGCGTTCTTCTGGCACTCAACAGCCACATCCAGCTGGTTCACGTACCCCGTTGGGTGACGAAACTATTAGTATTAGGTGCCTCTTTAGTCTCACTGTCTCACACACCATAACTCCAAAGAGGACCTACTAATGAACCATCCAACTAAATCACCAAAGAACTAGTAGCTAGCTAATTCACAAGAACATTGTTATTCATCTTTATGTGACAGCATTAAGAACAAGTAGCTAATTAGATAGCAGTGGCGGGGCGGATTTTGGAAGTCTTTATGTGAGAGCATAACTTCTTATCTTTGTCTCTGAAGTCTTTTTATTGATCATTTTTTTCGTGATTTGGTGAAACAAGCACAGAGATTTTGAGAGTGTAAAGCCAAAAAGACACACAGGCTTTGTTGTTCTATTCATTTATATAGACCATACAACATTCGTGATAGAGTTTACATCAAACACAACCTCTTATCACTTGAAACTATACAGAAGGGAAAAACTGAAATTCAAAACCTGTAATCGTTATCATGTAGTTATACAAGAACAGAGGATATGAACGAATATGAGATGACCAGGTTAAGTTGGTTGGGACTATTTATTACACCCCCGCAAGCTGACAGGGCGTGGCTGCACAGGAAGCTTGGATGCTAACAGCTTGAAACGTTTTGGAGGCAAGCCTTTTGTGAATATATCAGCGATTTGATCATCAGTGCAGACAAACCCAACAGAAAGTTCTCGTCGAACAACCTTGTCCCTTATATAATGATAATCAACTTCAACGTGCTTTGTTCTAGAATGGAAAACCGGGTTGGAAGCTAAGGAAATAGCACTCACATTATCACACCACAAGTGAGGAGGAGACAAAGCAATACGAAGATCCCGAAACAGAGAACGAAGCCATGAGATTTCACAAGCAGTCAAAGCTAATTGTCTGTATTCGGCTTCGGTGCTTGAACGAGAGATACCACCCCCTTGTTTCTTGGAACTCCAACAAATCAGATTCTTGCGCATGTAAATACAATAACCACCGGTGGACCGACGCTCATCAGGTTCACCAGCATAGTCGGCATCGGAGAAAGCCTGCAACTTCAAAGAACCTGGAGAGTATACCAAACCATGATTATAGGTTGACTTCACAAAGCGTAATATACGCTTGACGGCCGTCCAATGAGTAGTGGTTGGCGATGCATGAACTGACAGACTTGGTTGACAGCGAAAGCAAGATCGGGCCGTGTAATAGTCAAGTATTGAAGAGCGCCAACCACACTACGATATTCAGAGGGATCAACGAGAGGATCTCCATCATGCAGACTTAGCCTTTTGCCATGAGCAGCAGGAGAGGAAATAGGCTTAACATCCTGAAACTTGGTACGAGTTAGGAGATCAAGAGCATATTTACTCTGAGTTATGTGCACAGAGGAACCATGACGTTGGACTTCAATACCTAAAAAATAATGTAAAGGACCCAAGTCTTTCATTGAAAATAGGCACCCCAATTGAGAAATGAGTTGAGTAACAACAGTAGAAGAGTTGCCAGTGATCAAGATATCATCCACATAGATCAACAAAATGATGAAGACTCCATTATGATGATATGTAAAGAGTGAATAATCTGCCAAAGATTCAGTGAAACCAAGCTCAAGTAGATAGTCTGAAAAACATTGAAACCATGCCCTGGGAGCTTGTTTTAATCCATAAAGGGAGCGATGAAGCTTGCAGACATAATGAGGAAATTGATTATCAATAAATCCAGCAGGTTGTCGCATGTAGACTTCCTCAGAAATGTAGCCATGCAAAAATGCATTTTGAACATCAAGCTGTCTAATAGGCCAATTAAAATGAGTAGCCAAGGCAATAACAGTGCGTATTGTTGTGTGCTTAACTACTGGACTAAATGTTTCAGCATAATCAATACCTTCTTGCTGATGAAACCCGTTGGCAACAAGACGAGTTTTGAATCTTTCAATAGAACCATCAGACTTCCGCTTAATACGAAACACCCATTTGTTTGGCAAGACATTCATTGATGGTGAAGGAGGCACAAGAGACCAAGTGCCACTGATCTAAAGAGCAGTAAATTTAGCAGCCATTGCCTCTCGCCACTCAACGTGTTTAATGGCTTGACTAAAGCATGTAGGCTCAACAAGGTCACGAGAAATAGATACAGCCATAGCATATTTGGGATTGGGTTTATGCACACCATGTTTGCTACGAGTTTGCATAGGTGGAGAAAGAGTGGAAGATGAACTATGAATACTAGGAGAAGGAATAGGTGGCTGGATTAGAGGTGGTGAGGAGGAAGGACGGGAAATTTGTGGTGATGAGGAGGGCTATAACCCAAACCCATGATAAAGTAATCTGGGGTTCCATACCAAAACCAATTGGCAATGGTAGAAGTAGCCCAAATCCTTATAACCCACTAGCAAGGCCCCTCATTTTCAATGTGGGAGTATTTCTCCATTCACATTCTCTAACACGCCCCCGCACGTGTGGCGACATCACAAGCCAAACACGTGGACAACATATATGGGTGGCGGTGAGCACGTGTGACCCATTTGGCATCACACGAGGGTGAACCTGCTCTGATACCATGAAACAAGCACAGAGATTTTGAGAGTGTAAAGCCAAAAAGACACACAGGCTTTGTTGTTCTATTCATTTATATAGACCATACAACATTCGTGATAGAGTTTACATCAAACACAACCTCTTATCACTTGAAACTATACAGAAGGGAAAAACTGAAATTCAAAACCTGTAATCGTTATCATGTAGTTATACAAGAACAGAGGATATGAACGAATATGAGATGACCCGGTCAAGTTGGTTGGGACTGTTTATTATTTGGTTTGACGATCGTTCGAACATGCATGAATGTAGGATGCGAAGTTCTTTCATGATCTTGTGTTAGATTATAGATATTAGATAACCTTCGAAAACTTACCTAGATAGCACAGATTCACATCCTAAATGATTTGAAACCATAAACCTCTGTATAGCTGGCAATGATTCTAGCGTCGGTGACTTCTTTTTCGTTTTTTTTTTCTTTCAGATTTGTCACACCAAAAACATATGACACTGTCTTGGGATATTCCTCTCCTCTAAATTTACTCTCTTTAATTTTCACCTTCTACTTCATATATAGAGGAGACACAACGGTGTACTCAATCAGTACGTACTTTGCTGTTGGCAAGCAATAACACAGCAAATCAGCAACGCAAACATTTCACCATCCGGGTTAAATTCAGTTATTCAAAGGCAAACATTTGACAGAGACGAGTATATCACTCTGTCTTTAGGTTTCTTCAGTTAATTTTCCAGTGGTGGCCTGGTGGGTCTGGTGTAGTTCACAAGTTCACAAGCATTCATATGTAACCATTCTACCAACTTCACTAAAAGCTTTTGATTCCCAGAATAAGGCAAGGTTTGCGGAAAAGAAAAGTACTTTGTAGTAATGGCTGCACCTTTCATATATATAAGCAGCTGCCCAAGTTTATTACAGTAACATAACACAAAGCAATTAGCAAATAAGTCGTAATTATAGCATTTGCTATAGCATAACAAGATACTAAATTGTGCACTAAACTAGCAGAAGGTAGTGAAATTTCAGTACCAAACTGCTCTAATTAAAAGCACTAACACCATCTTATTCTTTCTCTGCCTTCAACAGCCTTGGAACTGCAAAAACCAGAGTCAACTGGAAAAGGGCCACTTACTTTAAAACAAGCCCTTCTCCATTTTGAGCTTATAGCTTCAGCTTCCAGTAAACTCACCACATATAGCTAACCAAAGTGGAAAAGCAGCTTCAATCTAAGCATTACATAGCTGTGTGTGTGTATATATATATATATATCTTGAGATTTTTGATCAACTACTGCTTAATAGCGGTACTGTCTTCCTGTGTATGTCTGACCAAATGACCAATTGGGAGGAGCAACATTGTAAGAAACCAATTTGCGGCCGTCGCTGGTTGTGACAAGAAAAGAGAGGCTTTGTCCATTGAGATAAGAGTTGCTCTGCCAGTTTTGGCCCCAGTTTCTTGACATCAATTGCCAACGAGTTCTAGAGCCTTTGATGGCCACAGATTGGACATCTCCGGCGCCACCGACGTTGGTCACTAGCACTAAGTTGAAGTATGAGTGTCCATTCACTGTGAATCTTATACCTCCTGCTCTCCTGCATCTGACCCTGCAAAACATACACATAAAAATAAACAACCTCAGCATACTTAACCATATCTGATCAAATTTGTTTGCCAAATGATGTGACATATATACGTCTAGGCTGAGTTTTGAAGCTCATTACTATAGCTAATCAGATATTAAGCTCTTAAGTCTTAGTAAACACCCTATTTGGGAGAGAGCTAAATGCTACCAAAATTTGACTACATGCTAGCATTTCTGCTATTTCTATCAGACACTAACTCTACAAGTGCTTTTAACACTTCCTAAACGTTGCCAAACAGGACCTCAGTTGCAGAAAGCTAGCATCTGTTTACAAGTTTACATCTGTAAGCTGTGTGACAGAGTTAATTAACCATCAAAGACTAACTCTTACCTTCTGTAAGATACAGGGACAACTCCAGCTCTGTACTGAGCAATCCGAAGGAAGACAGGCTG
Source organism: Geum urbanum (assembly GCA_946800695.1). Classification (NCBI taxonomy): domain Eukaryota; kingdom Viridiplantae; phylum Streptophyta; class Magnoliopsida; order Rosales; family Rosaceae; genus Geum; species Geum urbanum. The sequence continues at coordinate 51,068,873 of OX327009.1, read as the reverse complement.
AGAGAGATCAAAGTGTTGCTGAGGAGGGTCGCACCAACCGCCCGGCGGGCAGAAGTTTGTGGCAGTGACCACAATGGTACCAGGGAGACACCACTGTGGGTCATTCACACACCTGAGCTCATAACATGCTCCACAGCTCAAGCCATTGTTGAACAAAGCAGTGCTTAGTGCTGCTGTGTTCGTCCCATAGCCTTGGCTGTAGAGATTTCCATATCCACAAGCGCCGCCTATAAGATTTCCATATACTTGTTAATATTAAGTACAAGTGTACAACATTATAACTAAAGGTCAATTCTTTACATCAAATGATCCGTTTACACCAATCTCAAGTTATAAAGTAAATGTGTGGAAGGCATGCATACCCATAGTTCCAGAGGCATCACCACCTCCATAGAAGGTTGCATGAGCATTAGACCAACCAGCATAGTACCCACCATTAACAGAAGACAGCATTGAGATAAACCCAACTACAAGAATCACCAATGAAGCCATTTTTTCCTGCATAGTAAGATATATGAACTCTTTTAGCAAAACTTTATACTACAAGTAGCATTACACAATCTAGTCTACTCCTATTTTAAGATGAGAAAAAAAAGGAAATAGTGAAGAGAGAACTATTACAGCAAGAACAGTGGAAATAGTGAGGAAAATGGAGAGGATGGGGTTTGATAGTTTTTCTTGGAGGAAGAATAAATAGAGGTCGGTCAACATCGGAGGTGAATTGACAACCTGACAAAGTTGGAGCTGTTGGGACCAAGCAAAGCTCTCTGCTAAGTGGTTTTGGGACTCTCATTTATCCGAAGATCGAAAATGTATAGGAATCAATGCATGCATAAGATTTGGTTTCTTGACTGAAAGCGGTTTTTCTGGTTCAAACCGCGTGGTTTTTAAGTTTAACCCATTCAGCAATTTCCATGAACCCGCAAGTGTCTGTGAAGAAGATGCATGGCAGAGTTAACTCGGCTCAACCAGCTCAACTAACTAGAAGATATAGCTCTCAATTTGAGAGCATACATATTAATCATATCTACGTTGTTAATAATTAATATATAATGTATGTCAAGTTAACATTCTCAAACTACGTAGCTATGAGATAGATAGTTTGAGCTCATAATCTCCGGTGAAAAACGCTTTGGATTCTAAGTATGTCACGAACTTGCCGACAGTTCGTAATAAGGATGCATTACTTACCAAAGATATATATATATATATAACGGTCAATGTTAGGAAATATTCAACTTAATTTGTTGTGTAATCCATATTGGGATTTGCTCTCATTGATGGAAATTTGTTGATGTAGTTGTAAAATGAAGTAACTACAGTCATCAATTTGTACTGGCTGCATATTGTCATGAAAGGTTCCCATATATATGGTATCTACACATCAAGATTTCTAATAAATGTCTTTCAAAGCCAAACATTGATGGGATAGTAGCACATGTATAATGTTCCATGCCATGCATGGTATCAATCATATACATCTCTGGTTTGGAGAAAGATATATACACTCTCATTCATTACATGCCGAACTCGGAGACAGAAAATGCAGGATGCCTTGCTGATCCAGCATCATCAAACTAGTTATTAACGAGATGGATCCAGGAAAGTGTCGAAAACAAGGTAATAAATACACGAATCAAGATGTTCGAAATGCCTAAAGTAAATTAAGACATAAAAATTAACTGTGTACGTGTGTGGGATGTAAACTGTTCGTTAGTTTCAATATACTTCTTTGAATTTGTGATTTCTTTTGGGGCTATAGTGTTGTCTGTTTCCCTTACAGGGTAACGTTACTCTTGTCCAAAGTCCAATACATAACAAATAGGGACAACGATTTTTGCTAAGCTTTATGTCACCTACAGAACTTTAGTCTGCATCTCTGCTTAGATATGGTACACGGAGTTCATTAATAATGGAGAACTACGTACTTGTCCAGTAGTAATCTTAAGAGGTGAAAACAGCGTATCTACGAGTGAAATCTGGTGGGTCTAAATCATGTGCTTCAGTCTTCACCACCACATATCTGAACACTGGCCTTATTAGAATCAGATATGAATGGATTCTTGTAAAAGCTAGGAAACATTTAGGTCAGGAGCTATGTGAATCTGTCTGCAAACTTGGACACCCGGCCGGCCTGGCCTGTATTGTGCAAAGTAGGAAGGAAAGTCGTTTCGGAGAAAAAGAATATCTATGAGAATTGAAACACTAAGAGATGATTAGGCAACAACCAGAGTGCATTGCCGAAAGAGAGAGAGCAGAATGGTGGTGTCAAATTCCGTCAAATCAAATTAGCTATGGTTCTCACATTTTGAGAAAACATATGAAGTCGGTAGCTCTAGAACAAAGAGGCTGGAGTTGCGTTGTTGCATTCACATTAGGTATAGAAATCATTTCGGCTTGAATATGTACATGTTTTTCGATGAGTTATTCGACATGAACATGATCATCAACAGCCATTTCGAACGGCTTTTTAAGCCAATGTTAAGCATTTTGGCTAATATATGCCAAATGATCGATGTAACCCCAACCCTAACAGTGTAACAGACAGTGACCTGGTGATCAAGCATACATAATACGATTAATATCTTGATGCAGATAGTACGTACATATATCTATATGTGATCGAATAATATGTGATGGCCGTACTCCGTAGAACACTTTCGCGGTGCACACTCCACAGTCCACATGCGTCTGCGTTTTTGGGAGAGGCATATGAATGCGATACCCATTAAGCTTCTGTTCCTCTTGAATGTGACGTGAAGCCTAATTCATATCCCATGTGTCTAGAAATCTTGTAAACTGATTAAGAGCTAGCTACTTGTAACTAGTTAACTAAAAACACATGCAGCTGTGTTCTTCATCATCAAGTGCTAAGATTATATACACGTCTAGCTAGCTCTATTTAGAACACACGAGTGCATGACCACTGTCCGCACTCTCAGATATTTTCACAGAAAAATGGTCGTTTTACCACATTATAAAGTGATAATATTCAATCTCGAAATTTCAACATCGATCTTTCGTTTCATGCAAGAAAACCATGTACGGTACAGTGATGGATCGATGTTGAGCCCAATACTGCTACTCATTGCATGAACAGTAGTATGTGTCAATTACTATTATTACGCACTCCACAAGTCCACAGTAAACTAGCTAACTATCTAGCCATATATGTGTGTGTTGAACAATTTGCCAGATTAATGGTTTCCTTCCAACAGTGTAATACTCAGAATAGTTAGTTAGTTTCATGCACGAAGAATCCACTACCGACACAGAAAATAAAAACACGTTTTCTCTCCAAACAATGACACGCATAGATAGAGACTGGTTGAAGCAATCGATTTGTACCTTGGTGTCTCTAGCTCTGTCTAAGTTATGTAAATGACAGGTACTACTCTGCTTGTACGAAGATAGAAAGAGAAGCTTCGATGTATGGCAAAGACCGACACAAGATCGCTCGAGTAAACAAATAGATTTTGCAGTAAAGCAGCTGCAGATATCACACAGATTAAGCAAAACTGTAATTTTCTAATATAGCGGAGGTCACTGAGCTCTCTCTCTCTCTCTCTCTCTCTCTCTCTCTCTCTCTCTCTCTCTCTCTCTCTCGTTATCTACTGACATTTCTGATTGAGCTTTGCAGAAAACACATAGTTTACCAGGTTTGATTATTGTTCGCATATCTCGATGTGTAAACCCCCCACATGAACAACCCGTAAAGGAAACCTACTAGTTAGCTACTGCTGAAATCCATATATGTCGACTCACGCTGGTGAGTTAATTTCAGGTTCAAACTTATATGCATCAAGCTCAGTCTTGGTGAAGGAATCTGAATCAGGTTGCTATCACATTGGGATGTCGAAATCCCAGCGCAGGCCATCGGAGTTTGGTTAGCTTTGGCTATACAGAAATACGACATATGGCTCTACGTACATTTGACTACCCACATTCACCGTCTCACATGGTAGCTGGCACATACCTACTGTAGGAAGTTGAGTGTTGAACCCTGTGACAACACAACACCTCTTTGTGTTAAATGGGTAGGACAAAGCCAGAATTGACCTTTCATTTCAGGCTTTTGCAGTAGTTGACAAAGAGCTCCCACGAACTAAAAGAACACGAAGCTTGTTTGGACAAAAAGATTAATAGCGTGCTCGGAACAAAGCAGAAATGCAGTAAGAAAAGGACCATTGGTTCCGTAAAAGTAAAACCAAAGAGACAGAAGGCTGATGTTCTGAAAGTTTGGAACTAAAATTGGGAGTTATATATCTTGGTTGACCATTGCGAAACCGTAAAAATGTCATAAATCAAGACATAAAAATCACAAAAGCTTTCCGTCAAAGCAGGGCAGTACTGAGTTTCGGACACTGCAAATTCAATTTGAAGTGTAAATTCCTTTCAGTTCCCGACAAATTCCCACAAAAAGAAAAACAAAAGATAGGACCGGTAATAACCAGCACACTTTGAGGAGAAAGAAAATAAATTATCCTATTGACCGTAATAAGAAGGTGAAGCACCAGGAGGTCGAACTCCTGGAGGTGAAACACCACCTGGTCGCATATGTGGTGGAGCACCTGATTGATGCATTCCCCTAGGATCCACACCTGAAGTTTGGGGAGATGAACCTGCTGGCATTGCTGCTGAAGAATATACCGGACCACCAGATGATGTGGGAAATGTTTGGCCAGGAAAGGTGCCAGGAACTGAAACAAATGTCGATCTGCCTGCTTGCATGTTTGGATCCCATGATGGAACTTGTCCGGGAGGACCTTGAGCCGGTCCAGCTGCTGCAGCATTGTATTCGTTTCCATGGTACATTGGAGCAGCTTGAGCATTCTGCCAAGCTGCAGGAGCAGCAGGGTAACCAGATTGCACAGCATGCAAACTAGCTTCTGGGATTGTATAATCCCTGCTCTTGTCACTGTATGCCTGCAGATAGGATTAGAAAAGTAAAAACTGATTAAAATCTTAGGCCAGATCTCTTGTAATAATTCAAGTATCAGACGGAAATCAAGTGTCGAGAAGCATACATGCAATGACCAAATCTTTTTTCGACCAAGAACAGATCCACAGGATGTCCTTACATTTTTCCTCAATTTTATTCTCATGAACAGTTAACTCAAATGCATATATTTTATACCTTTACATTCAGATCAGTATGACGAGAGTATGATAGATGAAGCTTACAATAGCCACCATCATATATGCAGTGTCCCTCTAGAGCTTCTCTGGCAATGGCTGCGGTAGCAATATCTGCAAATACGGACGGACTCATGCATGAATGACAACCAAATCTTATACATCAATCATAATTTCAAAGGTAACATGTAAAAGAGGATATACCAGGGTATTGAACTAGTGCCTGTGTCTGACCATTCTTTTCAAATATAGCAATTTTTTGTACAGTCCCGAATGCAGAAAATACCTGTAACATGTAAAGCCCCATCATGACACTTTTAACATAAGTACATTCAGTATAAAAAAATGTGAAAAAGGTACAGGTACTAACCGTGTGGAGTACATCCACAGTGACAGCATACTGCATATTCTCAATTGAAGCCAGAAGCACATTACTCTCCATCTCTTTCTTCTTCCCATCAGGACCCACAGCAGGCTGAAGATAAACAGGTAGTTAGAGGTCATTTAGGCTTAGGTACTAATGCCCAAATCTAAAAATCAAAGTTAATGTTCTATAAACAAGAAAATACCTGCACAACTCCCTCTATTGCAGTAGGATTTACAGGAAGGTAAGGATTTGTGTAGTCCCTGCATGATACATAATCCATACCCATTATGCCAACAATCAGCAAAAAGAAATAACCACAATTAGCATTTTATCAAAGTAGCTAAAGAGTTGAAAAATAACAGCCAAGCAAAGAAAAGGTTAGCCTCAAAATAAAACAAAAACAGATAATAGATACTCAGGTCTCCATTACCTGCTTCTGTGGGACTGAAACTTGATGTTCAGATCAGTGTGTGCAGAATATGAAATACGCAAACTGCTTGTACCCACATGCTCTGGAAGCAAATACCTACAGGCAAAAGCATCAAATCACAGTTAACAACTCTAACAGCCATTCCAAACATATCAATGGGAAGATATGGAAAGGAGGAGTCACGAAATGGAAAGTGCATACCTGGGTATACTTCTTCCATCCAAGGCATTCCTTGCTGCAGATGCAGTGTCAGCATCACTGAATTGAATTAAAGCCTGCATATTCATTACATGACTAAGTATAACATGCCAACAGTTCAAGATATTTGCAGTGCTAGAAAAGTTAAAGTGTAGACCTGAAAACCGGCTGCTTTTTCGAACGTAGCTATCTTATGAACAAAGCCAAAAGCAGAAAACACCTGGAAACAAAAATCACAGTTCATAAAAAACACATCATATTGATACATAAATGAATCAGCATAACAACAGAAACACTCCCAGATGAAAGAACTTTGGGACAGCAATAGTTTCAAACGGACAAGTTATAAGTGCAGAATGACACCTGTGCATACATGCGTGACCATAGAAAGGCATATGACGTACATGATAATAATTCCAAACTGCCTCCAAGAAAAGAATACGAATAAGAGACATCTCCATATATGATTCAGCCAATTCAATAAGAAAAGCATAAGAGGAATCGTCTTTATAAAATTATAATTTCACAGACTATCCGAAATACCCAAGATTCAAATTGAGCATTGTGGCCTTCTCTAGACTAGTTTGATACAAATTTGCAATATCTAACAAAACAAAGCCATAACATGATAAAGCAGGACCAGAATACACTTACCAAGTGAATGACATCGATGCTCACGTCACCAGCTTCGACACCCTCAATGGTTACCAGCAACACATTCCCAGGAACATCTCCAGGACTTTTGTTGTTGACAATCTCGTGTCTATTTGAATACTGAATGTACACAGTTTTACCCCGAACCTGAGCAGGTTCTGACGATGAAGCATAATATGAAACCATGTTTATGGCCTGGTTTAGGTCTGCCTGCAAAAGTAATCATCACCCTCGTGAACATATACCCATAATAATATAATCCTCAATACAAAAACATGCATATCCATTAAAATTTGCAAACAGCTGCCATCAAAAATACACTTAGAATACATATGAAGTGTTTATACTGATATGCATAGGCAAAAGACCCTAGACTCAAAAGCTCTCACTTTCTTTAGTTCTACGTGGGAATTCGAGCAACTAGAGCTAGAGTTATCATAACACATCCTGATCTAAATGGAACTCACACAGCACATTAGCCCCTATTTCCTAGATGTACTTCTAGAATGCCTAGGTTAAATCACTAATCACAATAGCAGATTATCGAACCCAATCCTCCGAATGCATCATTGGTGCTAATTGTACTACAATTTCAACATTTTCATTCCCAATCTTAATACAACTAACCAAACCAATACACACAATAATTCAATCATAATCATATCTCAAGTATTGAAGAAATTGGTTACAGAAAAAGTTGGTAGAGACTTACGAATTCGACGAAGGCCTGATTGCGATTGGCGCCGACATTGCATTTGGTGTTGACGATCTTGCCGAAATGCTTGCAGAGCTCAACGAGCTCCTCTTCGGCGCACTCCCAGGGGAGATTGCGGAGGTGGAGCACCTTCGACGGCGTCTGAGTGTACCTGAACTGCGGCGTCCCCGAGCTCGACATAGGTCGGATTCTACTAATGATGATGATGATGATACTTAGGGTTAGGGTTTCGGTCAGAGATTGGGGATTTGGGGGTGGGGTGGTTTTGTTTGTGAATTTTTTGAACAACTTTGCGTCAATATGAAAACACTTTCCAGCTCGATTGGATTGGGTGACGTAATAAATACGCACTTGTGACCTTTTTTATTATTATACAAGGTTTTTCTGTTTCAGTAACTGGCCTGGACTGGACTGGACTTTGTTTTGGGCCTGTCAGATGTGGGCTGGTGGATTAGGTAGCTAAGGCTGTCATTTTCCTTAAAAAGTCAACAGCCCAACTAATCAACCTCAACGTAAGCATAAGCTTGCCCTAATTAACTATAACGTTGTTCTTTAACTGATGGAGTGATCGACTAATTGATGGGAGTACAATATGTCAATATATATAGACTAATTGATGGGAGTACAATATGTCAATATATATATACATATATATATATGTGCAGTGACTTCATAGAGAACTGGGTAGCAATTGGCAAACCTGCAAGGAAGAAGGTGGATGCACAACATGATGGTGCTCCTTTTGCTGAACTATGCACTCACTGTGAAAAGGTACGTAAAACTCTTCAACTACTACAACACATGCATATAGCTTAATTAAGTGAGTTTGAAATTGTTTCTGAAGCTAAGTGTGGATATTGTTACGGTTTTGCAGGAGGCAGTGAATGTTTCCATTGGAAATCTGCTGAGCTATCCTTTTGTAAGAGAGGGATTGGTGAACAATTCAAGACCCTGGGAATTAAGGGAGCTCACTATGACTTTATCGAGGGAACTTTCGAGTTATGGGATGTTGATTTCGGCCTTTCTCCAGACTTCTCCGTAGGAGCACTATCTGGTTTCCGATCCTAAGTTCTAATACTATCTCAATTTTCATCTTTTCGAGCATCTGCAATTGTACTCTCTCATGTTACGTACGTACATAGTTTGCGAATAAATATAACGGGGAGATCGATCACAGAGGCTCCCTCCTTGAATTCCTACATCAACTTTGTTTTGCTTATATATTGAGAATGAATCAACACAAGAGTTCAGTCATTGAATACTGCACTTTCTCTTCTTTGTTTCTCTTCTTGTGTTAAGTTAAAGAGGTGGCCACGGTTTTGCAACGGAAGCTCTAGGGAAAATGGCTTAGAGAGCCTAGAGGTGGTTCACTAAAGATGTCCTGTGGCTAAAGTTCTCGTGTCGTATTTGCCTATCTAATACATACATTCAGTGTGTGTTTGCCCATGGCACTGGCCATACATCCAAAGTGCTCCAAGAAAGTAGTTTGGGACATAATTAGGTGTGTTTATTCTAAGTTTATTTCAGACTGTTTTCCATCTTCTTTTCATTTTTTTAGGACTAATACATAATTTCATAATATCGATGTAGGCCAAAATTGAATGGAAGAAAGAAGATCTCTCTCGTATGCCTGACATTCAGTCACACATAATGACTCGAGCACTACGGGAAAATCAATCTTTTGCGACGCACAAATTGCGACACACGTTTCATGTATGTCGCAAAAGATTTTTTTTACGACACACTTATAATGTTTGTCGTAAAAAAGTCATATGTTTATCTTTTACGACACATTTTTTGTGTACGTCGTAAATGTTGTTCTTCGTTTATGACACATTTTTAATGTATGTCGCAAAAGACTCGAAAATTTAGTATTTTACGACACATTAAAATGTATGTCGCGAAATATTTTACGACACACTATTTTAGCATGTCGCAAAAAACATTATCTCATTTTAAGCTAAACATCTCAATTTTCAAATATTTACACTACTGTCATCAGATTACTTTCACCTCTCTCTCGGTCTCCTGACTCTCCTCATTTGACTCTCAAAAGTTACAAAACTACTCTCTCTCTCTCTCTCTCTCTCTCTCTCTTTCTCTCTCTCTCTCTCTCTCTCTCTCTCTCTCTCTCTCTCTCTCTCTCTCTCTCTCTCTCTCTCTCTCTCTCTCTCTCTCTCTCTCTCTCTCTCTCTCTCTCTCTCTCTCTCTCTCTCTCTCGCTTGAGAACAATAGCAATGGTGAACTAAGATCGACTAATCGCCTTGTCGCTGCCGACAAGCTTCGTTCGCCGCCGCGCATGGGATCGCGTCACGGTTGGTCTGAATCCCGCGTCTCCGTCTACTCGGGCTCGCACGTCACGAGCTCGGCCTCCAACCACCGTGAACTCAGCTCGGCCTGCCGCGCCACCCCCTGCTCTGCTCTTCTTCTTGCGGCGCCTCAGACTTGGGTGAGCCGAAGGCGGAGCTCGAACTACAAGAGATCCAATCGATCGGGCTAATCGAATTTTCTAGGTTAACAATTATATCTCTCTTCCTCATCATCGTTTTGTAATTCTAAGATGAAATTGACTTCTTTAATTTTGAGTTTGACGAAATTGATTAGGTGCGTCAATTAGGTCTTTTCCATTTTAGAAAATTTGAATTGGGGATGATTGGTAGGATTGTAATGTCATTTTGGTAGACAATTATTGTTGTTGGGTTTAGGATAGCTATAATTGTTTGTATGATATTGATTAAGATTTTGAACTGGTATCCTGGAAGAATGTTAGGAAAAGATGTAAACAGATGGCTCATGATTTGGCTAGAGTAGCTTTGGGTATGACACACAATGACTAGTAGAGTTGGTGCATCAGATTCTTGTGTAGTTTGTAAATGTAGATACTCCAATGCCCTGAGCATTGGTTGTCCTGATACTTGCTTGTTGCCTACTTGATAGGATTGGAATGTTATTTTGGTAGACAATTATTGTTGCGGAGGTTTATGATAGATATAATTATTTTGGCCGACAATTATGATTTGATTTTGACTTTGATTTTGATTTTGATTGATTTAACTTGGTGATTAGATGAGTAGTTTTTGATTCGGTGTGTGCATGTGTTGTAGGACTCTGCTCAAGAGTCTGAAGAAGCGTAGGCCCACCAAGAAGCCTTACTCAAGGTCCATTGTTGGTGTTACTCTAGAAGTTATTCAGAGCGCGGGACCGAAAAGCCTGAGGTTCGTGATGCTGCTCATGAGGCCGCTCTTTGTTATGTCATGCTGATTCACTTTTGGTATCGATGATTTAACTTTGTAGGTTCAGTGGCCTTTAATGCATAGCCAGTAAGTTAGCTATGTTTGAGCTACATGCTTGTTAATGTGCATTGAGACATGAAGATTTTTGCCTAGACTGTCCAGAAGATTTACACATGTATAGCTATAATTTAGGTTTGATATGAATGTTATTGCCTTCAATATGGTTGAGCCTAAAAACAACTTGCCTCCCCTTGTCCCTTCTACTGTCATCTTTCTCTAGGCTTGTAGAAACTTGTCGTTTTATTCTTTTTGATTTCTACTGCTATTAAGAGAAAAAAAAACTCGACCCTTCTTACGTACTAAAATCTGAGACCTTATTTCCTGAAAGTAAATGTATAATGAATGAAGTATATTTGGATCATTTATAGTTTTTCATTTTGGATAGGCATATGTGCGGCAGCCGGAACACAGATGACTAAAGCTTTCACAACTTGAACAAGAGCGTCAACGAGCACGCCAACAAGTGTGCATGATTTTGTAGTTGCTTACTATAACAGAAGAAAGTGTTTAAATTGGTACTCTTTTCATTCTTGGTTATGTATTTCATTGCAAGGTGTGTTTGTTGGACATTCAAGGGATCATCGTCACTCTTTGGCAAGAAGTGGTAAGTAAATTTTCACACTTACATTCTTGTTTCTGTAATGGCAAGAATTCTCACTTATCGATGGAGCTGAAGAACCAACTCCAATTAAGTGCATTGTAATTAGTATTTATAGAATGTACATATCTATCAAATGTCTCACATAACTATAATAATGTATATTCTGCTATAAACAAGGTATTGTTGTTAACCGTTAAACCTTTAATACTGTTATAAACCCTTATGTCCTGCATCCCACAAAGATATTGATATTGCTCTTTAGAGAAGAAAACTAATTGACAATATCGGTGATATCTAATGTTGCTGTAAAATGGTTTTTGTACTAATTGCAGGGGCTTTAACATTAGACTTTGAGTATGCACGCTGGCTTGATGAACATCAACAACTAACACACGAGCTGCGATCAGCTGTGAATTCTCAATTGGTTGATAATGGATTGTGAATTCATGTCTATAGTGTTATGACACTCTATGCTGAGATTTTCAGGTTATAGAGTGTTGCTGCCAGGGCTGATGTATTCCACATGCTATCTGGCATGTGAAAGACAACTGTTGAAAGGTGTTTTATGTGGCTAGGAGGCTTCCGTTCCTCAAAACTTCGCAAGGTGGTCAGCTCTTCCATTAATCATTATCAAGTACAGCTAGAGTTGGTCTATTGATTGTTTATTGTGTATTTTTTATTGCATCAGATACTTGAAAACCAACTCGAGCCTCTAACAGATCAACAGTTGATGGGAATGTGCAATATATAGAAATCTTCCCAACAGATTGTAGATGTGTTATCACAGGGGATGGATGGATGGAATGGAAGCTTTGCAACAATCTCTTGTAGACACACTCTCCTCATCTAATCATGGCTCTACTGGGTCTGCATGTGCTGCTGACTACATGGGCCAAATGGCAATTGCAATGGGCAAGCTTGCTAAACTTCAAGACTTCCTTATCCAGGTAATAGTCCTCATTAATCTCACTCCTAATGTGCATTCTATTTGTAAACAACGAATCGTTTTCTTGTCATGACAGTAATTTGTAAACTATTTTACTTGTTAGGTTGACCTATTGAGGCAGCAAACTCTGCAACAACGTAATCGTATCTTGACCACATAACAAGATGCTCATGCCCTTCCGGTTATCAATGATTACTTCTTCCGTCTATGAGCACTTAGTTCTTTATGGCTGGCATGCTCTAGGGATTGATGTATTCACTTTCATCCCAACATTAGGACTTAGAAAAGCTCAGTCAATTATTGCCCCTGTAGTATTAGTACATTAGCTTTTGTAGTGCTGAGACCACTATAAATTTGAAATGATATGTACATTTGTAATAGATTCTTGTATTGATGAATGTCAAAGTTAGAGTTAGTTTAGTGAACTAAGCTAATTACTCTTTTATGACATGCTCAAAAGTCTTTTACAACATACTTAATCATCTTTTGCGACATGCTAATTAGTCTTTTGCGACACACTAAATAGATTTTTTACGGCGCACATGGACGTCTTTTGCGACGCACTTAATGTCTTTTACGATGCACATTATATGTCTTTTATGACATGCATGCATGCATGTGTCGCAAGTAAACTTTGTCTTTTACGACACGCGCATGTGTGTCGCGAACCTATCTTTTGTGACACACATCACGCTATCGCAAAAGACACCTTTTCCGTAGTGGAGTAAGCACGTATTGGATAAATTAAGTACTAATTTATAATAAAAACAATACCTGCTTATGTATTGTATGTTGTATTTGCGCACTATACAAATACAATGTACAATACATAAAAGGAGTATAAAAGATCGTATTTTTTTTGAAAATTATTAATACCAAAAAATATTAAAATATTAAAAATAAAATACCAAAACAATCTAAAAAGGATCTAATCCAAACAACAAATGCTATAAACGTTCAACATCATTACAAAGCCATCAATATTACAAATTCCTGCCGCATCATCGCTGGAATTCGAATCTAATATGAAGTTATAAAACCATATAGGACCATCAAAAACTCGAGTCACCATCATTTGAACATCATTGATGCTATTTGATTGCTTCATTTCGTCCGGCCTCTCAAGCCCCATCTCCACAGTCTGCAATACCATTAGCCTTCTTGGCTTCACCACAACCCTGTAATCACGGTAGACTAAGTACAAGATGAGTTGCATATGTTGGATATGAACTTAATTTGTGCAATATACATTAAGTGCATATACAAACTGATTACTAGTTAGATTCATATTGTAATTGCTTATACAGTTGCTAGCTGGATTACTACATCATTCAACTGGTTCTTGTCCGTTTTAGACACTGATATGGTCTCATTATATTGCTATGTGAGTTAGTATACATCTGGGATTCTATTATGGGTAGGCACCAGATTGTACACTATATATAAATGAGTTAGAGTCCCTGTATCTCTACGTGAATTGCATAAAGGTTCTTTCCCATCATAAGAAGCAGAATACAGCAAAGAACAGAAGCCTCAGCTCCTTCTTGATCAAGAACAGATGGCCATCACCATTAATGCTGCTGGTAAGCTTCCTCTTCTATAAGTTTTGTTCTTCATACAGTTTGTGTAATTGTGTTTACTTGGTGCTGAACTTAAGTTTAATCTTTCAACATACCCGTAACAAAACTCTGATTACAAGCATAAACCAGAAACAAGAAAAGAAGTCATTCATATCCAAAAGCCAACCCATCACCCTGTTGCACATTAGTGACATTACTAAAGCTTAATCAACCTATTGATTATAGGACATATAAGCATGGTCATGGAAATATTAATGGTATACTCAAACGCAAAAGTCTAACTGGAAGAACACATATGAACAAGGTGGATTTGGTCATTTCGCTAAAATTTCATTTCTAAAAGTCAGTTATTTGAAATTAGGGTTTCTTATTGTTTCTAACAGGAGTAGAAATATTTTTATTATTTTTACTAACCTATAAAATGGAATATTTTACGATTCCAGCTTCGTGGCCTCGAACCCAAGATCAGGGAGTACCTGACTTAAATTTGAGTGTCCACTGGATCATTTACCCCACTCCGTTAATATTTCTCTAAATCTCATTTTTATACATTGTCTTCACCAGATAATTTGCTACCCCATTTCTAAAGACTATAAGGTTAACTAAATTAAGGTAATTTCGAGTCATAATAATCTAAATTATATACTAATTTCAAGGTATTATAGTCTACCCACCTTAAAAGAAAATTTGTCCTCAAATTTTACGTACCTAATTTCGTGAATAAGTATAGGTACTTCTTCCTCATCTCCGACTCTAACTCTCAAGAAGCCTCATCCACATTATGTCGACTCCATTGTATCTTTACAACTGGAATCTCCTTTGTGCGAAGCTTTCTCATCTCTCGGCCCAAGATGCGCACAGGTGCTTCATTGTAAGTGGCATCTTCCAAGACTTCTAAGGTGCTATGATCTATGACATGTGACTTATCTGACTTGTATTTCAGCAATATGGATACATGAAAGGCGTTATGTACATTGGACAGGTTCGGTGGTAGATCTAATCGGTAAGCTAGATTATCAATTTTTTCGACAATCGGGAAATGCCCAATAAATCGTGGAGATAACTTAGCGTTATTCTTCCCAAAATGGATAACTCCTTGCATGAGTGAGACTTTCAACAAGACTTGGTCTCCATTCTTGAATTTGATATGTCTCTTATGTCGATCCGCATAGCTCTTTTGTCGACTTTGTGCTGTCTTCAGGTGCTCCTTAATTAGAGTGATGGTCTTTGCAGACTGCTTGATAATGTCAGGTCCTGGAAGAACTTCTTCTCCAACTTCAGCCCAACACGTTGGGTATGACATGGTCTCCCATAAAGAGCTTGAAATGGTGACATTTCTATGCTGAGTGATAACTATTGTTGTATGCAAATTCGATCAAATACAAGTGATCCTCCCAAATTCCTCTGAAGTCTAAGATGCACGATCTAAGCATATCTTCGATCACTTGATTGACTTTTTCAGTTTGTCCATCCGTTTGAGGGTGAAATGCAGTGCTCATATCTAGCTTCGTCTCCGTAGCTTCTTGTAAGCTAACCCAAAATCTAGAGGTGAATCAGGCATCGATCAGAGACAATTGTGACAGGAACCACATGAAGACGTACAATTTCTTATAAGTACATCTTGCTTAAAACATTGATGGAATATGTTATTTTAATAGGTAGAAAATGTGCTGACTTTGTGAGGCGATCGATGATAACTCATATTGCATCATTTTCGTTTTGTGTCTTTGGCAACCCCGTAACGAAATCCATGGTGATATTCTCCCATTTCCACTCCGGAACTTTAAGGGGTTGCAAGAGTCATCCTTTCCGCACGCGCTCCGCTTTCACTAGTTGGCATGTAAGATATTTAGAGACGTATTTTGCTATGTCCCTCTTCATGTTGTTCCACCAAAAGTGTCTTCGTAGATCTTTGTACATTTTCACTCTTCCAGGGTGAAATGAGAACTTCAAATGATGTGCTTCATTCAATACCTTTTCCTTTAATGGTACAAGGTTTGGCACACAAAGTCTCACTCGAAAGCACATTCTTTCTCCATCTTGTATGCTCCAATCCTCGGGGTATTTTCCCTTCATTTTTTGAACATACTTCACAAGCTCTTCATCGTCTCCTTGTGCTTGGATGATATGGGTAATAATGCACGTGTTTTACACTCTCCTTACCTAGAAAAAAAGATCACTCGCCTGACGTCACCCACGAGCCGTAGGCTCCGCCAAACGAACGATCAAATGTCGGAGAAAACAATGCTCAAGCATTTTCTCTCGATCCCGGTCAACAAGCAGCCGTTGCTACGATCGAACGCCAGTGCGTCGCCGAAAATAGTTTGCTCGAGCAAAATCTGATCGGCTCCACGCCTTGCGCGAGCATATCGAATGTCGATGCGAATGCTCTTAGCTCTATAAGTAATTGGATTCAATGCCTAGAAGTTGTAGATCGTGAAAATGGAACTAAATGTGGAAAGTGGCACAGGTACTTTATCTATAGTCTTATATATGTAATCATTTGGAATTCCTGAAGGGTGTGCTTGATATTTGGTTGGAAGTTTTTTTCCGATAAGGATTACCTTGATAAAGAGCATGAGATCTGATATGAATGAGTGGAAGTTAATATCTGATTTTTTGGGTGTTTTAATGAACTTGGAAATTGACCAAAGATGAAGCTGCCCCATCTCCCCTTTCTCTTGGGAGTGTTTTCTTGGGGTCTGTTTCTTGGGTGAGTATGGGTTTGTGCTGTGCCTCATGGGCTATTTATTATTCTTGTATTTGCAGTATGTTCCTCATAGATGTTTGTGGTGTTTTGAGTAGCCTTTGGAAAAATGATTTGAGGTCTGATACTACTAAGCTGATTTGGAACGAAAAAGGAATTATAAAGTAGCAGCTATTAGTAGAAGAATTTTTTATATTGTTTTGTCTAAGCTGGGGCAAAAAGCTATTGGTCATTGTTCAAATGACATGGTTTATGGAAAGGCTAAGAGATAATGTGTCCAAACTATCAAGTATGAGAGAATATATATATATAGAGGGAGGTCAAGAAAGGGCTTCCTTACTTCAAGAATTTGGGGCCTTATACAATTTTAAACTAGTATATAACATAATTTAGTATATCAATCATTGAAGTTTTAGATTCTTGCATAATGTGTCTACAAAAAATCAACCAAATTTATAATCATTTAGTCATTTAAATTAGTGTAAACAAATGTAGACCGTTGAATATAATAAAAACGAAAAAGATGCTAATTTAATGACTAAACATTTTTCGATTTAGTTAATTTTTTAAATGATTCATATATATGAATCGAGAATTATTTAAATCATTAAAATACATGTTAAATGTAAAATGGCTAGGACCTCACTTTAAGAGTTTTACAAAGCCCTCTCCAGATCCTATATATATGCGCGCGCACACAATGTATGGTACCATGGTTTCGCTACTCAGTCCCTGTTCACTGTTTCGTATTCCAATAGCTCTCTATTTCCTAGTTTTTCCCTAATCTCCAGTTGTGAAGGACTTCCTAGCCCACTGTTGCTTGTTTGCCCACTTTAGGATTTGATGGTTTGCTTGGATGTGCTTGTGTAATGGATAAGTTCCCATCATTCCATGAATAAACATGTAAAATATATGTATATATTATATACATCGTCTACTGTACTATATGTTTTTGCATATATGAATAAAATTATGGTGCTTGGTTTGAAGTTCTGGTTGTATTGGAAAAATATAATGCAACCACCTCTGTATATCTCATTTCATTTAGGTTATATTTTCTTGCTGATTCTTATTTCCTCGTCTGATTTGCAGTTGAGGCCCCGGCTATCTGCTAAACAATATAAACATGGATCATGCCAACAGCACGGGTTTTTACAAAACCACAGAGTAGAGGAGACAAAAAGTACGTATTTGTAAACTCTGTGATATTGAGATAACTCCTTGAGAGCGTCCATACTGCACAAACGGCCTTTGTCATTGTACATTTGTTTCTTAGATATAAAATGGAGGTAGCTAGGAATTTTGACCAAAATTTCTGTAGGCAACTGCCCCTTTGTTCATGTGGCTTCCCCCCTCCTTTCTTGCATTGTTTGATAGTCATTTTTTGTGGGTGAGCTGATATGTGGAATGGATAATTACAAAGAACATTGGAATGTGGAAATGTGCTTGTGAGGATTTCAAAATTGGTGAGCCTTTTTCACTGGTGGCGTTGTAGATTCGCTGGTCTTGATAAAGCATAGGATAGAGGCAACGGGGAGAAGGTATTTCATAGCAAAAATTTCAGGACTACTATGATGATGCTGTTTAACCGATCATTTTCTGAAAGAGAAATTTGTCTGTATGCTCTTCTTCCCATTCAGTTTTGCCACCTCTACCCTATGGCTGCTGTGGCCTCCTAACTCTCAAATTCGGGTGACTCCGGAGTTGACTTGGGATACTGTCAGTCTCGAATCATAGTAGCATTGATCATGATGGTGCTGAGCTGATTCTGTAACAGTTGGTATCACATGCCCTGCAATGTCTTTGACATGCATATTGGTCACCTACTTCAATCTTTATAAAATTTTAAATTAGGTATTGTGCTTATAATCAGCATGTACATAAATAATGCCGTAGGTGATCGAAAGAGAAACATTTGTTCAGAAAAGGCAAATTGAACTATACTCAAGTTGGAAATGTCAGATCATATTGCAAGGTTTATGCATTACTTGACAATACTTTGTGCACATGTACCCAAAGTGTTTATTACACTGCAAATTAGTTAATTTATTCGATCAATTCCAGTCTTGGCATAGTTAGGATCTGTGGTTGCTCCTTTTACCTCATCAAATACTGGTATCTTCCTTACCGGTTTTACTTTGAACCCTTGACCTCAATCATTTAAATGCATCTAGTCTTCCTCCGGGGAGGAGGAAGTTCTTGTGGTTTTTCATTGTAATCTGTTCTGTTTGTTCTTTAGTCATAAAACAATTTAAAAAATAATCGTTTAAGTGCATACAATTACAAAGATTGAAAGAGATCGAGCTGTATTACGATGTTTGTTTTTGATGAGATATTCTACTATGCACACCATTTGGAATGTGCACTCTATAATGCACAGTGTATCTTCTTGAACCAGCGGATAGCTAACCTTTAACCTATGGTTATGCAACCCCCAAGTATAAAATGACATGTTGGTATCACAAATCGTATCTGACACACGTAGTGTATACCACATGGATGATAATTAGTTTTTCCCCTAGTCTCCTAGACACTCTCGATCTCTACTTCAGAAAATAATGGGGTTTATCTCCTTCCTGCTGCTCGTAGTTTCAATTTCTTGTGTTCTATAAACAATGATTAATAATGAAATCAATCCAAGTAAAAGAGACATACAAGAGAGTTTGATAATTTCTCGATCTTATTAAAATCCTCCACTCCCCTTCCACCATTGTCTTCCTGCTCTTCCATTTCCTCTATAAAATAAAATTCCAGTTTTGAAATCAATTTTTTTTAACTTTTTACATATTCAAATTCATTTTGATGACGTATTTATTGTGAAACGTACTACGAGTGATTAATATTTAAACACTATCTCAAACAAATATATCAAGTCTTTGAGCTCTCTAGGTTTATGAGAATTTCATGGTTAGGGTGGAATACGATGAGGAAATGAGAGAAATAAAAATTTAATTTATTTTTCTATAATTTAAACCAAAAAAATAAAATAAAAATGAAATTTACTAAGCTAGGTGACTATAATCTACACAATTGAATGTTATTAATATCGACGGCCAGAAGTTTGTGTTAAAACTTGTATATGAAAAAAATAGTTATTCAACCTGACCCTTGAGACATTGGATCTCTCTTTTTTCTTTTTCTTCCGAAAAGGATAGTAAATATAGGCGTGTTGGCAAAGAATGAATATTCTAGATTATTTTATTATTCGACAACAGTTCTGTTTTTTTCTTTTCTTTTTAAGAGACAAAGTAAATTATATTAAGGGCTCGTAATTGATCGCGAATCGAAGAAGAAAGAAGAGAGATCGAATATGGGTGGAACTCCAGATACAATTCCGGTGTCGTGCCCTCGCCGTATCATAGACAACACGGGCAATGCGTTCTCGCTTGGATTGCAGGGAGGTTCCTCCTTCCACTTCCTCAAAGGGTTTATCTACAACTGACCTTCCATGAAACTGATTGGGATTTGATCAATTAGTTTGATTAGTCCGAGCCTAAACCCTAAACCCCTTTCCAATCAAGCCTCTGAATCCCTGACATGTTCCACACCAACTCTCTCATCATTGTCATCAAAATTTACTGAAAATGTGATCAAGTTTCATCTGCCCACCACCTGTTCGATCATATGCCCCACAGAAATGTGGTCTCTTGGAGCTCCTTGATGGTGGGTTATTTGCATAAAGGGCTTGCCTAGGAAGTTCTTGGCTTGTTCAGGACTATGGTTTCGGGCGAAAAGTTTAGAATGAGTGTGTTTTGGCAACTATTTTTGTTGTAGCGGAAGCAAATAAATGTAAGAACAAACACAAATTTAACGTGGTTCACTAACGTGAGTTAGCTACATCCACGGCAGAAGGACACGCGGTAGATATATTCGGTATACTGTAATCCTAGGTTAGGCTTAGCCTAGTGTGATATACTGTTGTAAACCAGGTTCTCTCCAAGATAAAGTAATATGTTCTTCTTCTGTCGTGGATGTAGCTAACTCACGTTAGTGAACCACGTTAAATTTGTGTTTGTTCTTACATTTATTTGCTTCCGTTACAACAAACTGGTATTAGAGCATCGGCTCAGGATGTCTGGAGTGAATGTAAAGATCGACAAATTCACGGGGAGGAACAGTTTCAGTTTATGGCAGATCAAGATGCGTGCCTCGTTAAAGCAACAAGGGTTGTGGGCGCCGCTGATGAAGAAGGCAGTGGGTCCCGAGTCCGCTGAGATGACCAGTCTGGAGGAGAAGGCACACTCGACTATCATGTTGTGTCTTGCAGATGATATCATCACCGAAGTTGCAGAAGAGGAATCTGCATCTGGTTTGTGGTTGAAGCTTGAGAGTCTATATATGACGAAGTCTTTAACCAACAAGTTGCTTCTGAAGCAACGTCTGTTTGGTCTGCGTATGCAAGAGGGTGCACCACTAAGAGATCACTTGGATCAGCTGAACACAATTCTGTTAGAATTGCGTAATATCGATGTTAAGATCGAGGATGAGGATGCTGCCCTAATTCTGTTGGTATCTTTACCGTTATCATACGAGAATTTTGTGCAATCCTTTATTGTTGGAAGGGATACGGTGACTCTTGAGGAGGTAAGATCGTCTCTTCATACCAGAGAGTTGCGCCATAAAGCAACTGGTAAAGGTTCAGACAGTCAGGCTGCTGGGTTAGTAGTCAGTGGAAGTAAAGGACATGGAAACAAGGATAAGAAGAAATTCAAGAAGCCAAGTTTCAAGGATCCTAAATCCAACGATGTCTGTAACTACTGTAAAGAAAAGGGACATTGGAGAAGGGAATGTCCGAAGTGGAAGCAGCAGGAGAAACCATCAGGGACCGTTGCTGTAGCAGAAGATGACACCAATTCAGAAGAGGATACGGCTCTAGTTGCTGATGAACATACACATCGCGATGATGTGTGGGTTCTAGATTCCGGGGCGTCTTATCATATATGTCCGTACAGGGAGTGGTTCGCAACCTACGAGTAGGTAAATGGAGGCAATGTGACAATGGCTAACAATGTTGCTTGCGAGGTGGTTGGAATGGGCTCAGTTAAGTTACGGACACATGATGGTAAATTCTGTACATTGAACGAAGTTAGGCATGTTCCTCGCATGACTAAGAATTTGATATCTCTGAGTCATTTGGACAAGAAGGGGTTTAGTTTCAAAGGAGAAGGCGGGATCTTGCGTGTCTACAAGGGTTCAGATGTGGTTCTGAAAGGTGTCAAGCGGGGAACTTTGTATGTCCTACAAGGTTCTACGCTGTCTGGTTCTGCTGTTGTTGCATCGTCAGAGGTTCGCAAGGAGGATATGACTAAGCTATGGCACATGAGACTCGGTCATATGAGTGAACGAGAGATGCAAGTTCTAGCTAAAGAAGATCTTCTGGGTGGCCACAAGGTAAAGGACCTTGGATTTTGTGAGCATTGTGTGTTCGGGAAATTACATCGCAGTAAGTTCCCTAAAGCTAGGGCACATGAGACTCGGTCATATGAGTGAACGAGAGATGCAAGTTCTAGCTAAAGAAGATCTTCTGGGTGGCCACAAGGTAAAGGACCTTGGATTTTGTGAGCATTGTGTGTTCGGGAAATTACATCGCAGTAAGTTCCCTAAAGCTATGGCACATGAGACTCGGTCATATGAGTGAACGAGAGATGCAAGTTCTAGCTAAAGAAGATCTTCTGGGTGGCCACAAGGTAAAGGACCTTGGATTTTGTGAGCATTGTGTGTTCGGGAAATTACATCGCAGTAAGTTCCCTAAAGTAATTCACAAGACAAAAGGCACACTTGATTACATCCATTCAGACTGTTGGGGTCCATCTCGCGTTGAGTCTTTAGGAGGTCACAGATATTTTGTGTCGATGATTGATGATTTCTCAAGAATGATTTGGGTGATTATGATGAAGCATAAAAGTGACGCTTTTAAGAACTTCAAGCAGTGGAAGGCGTTGGTTGAAAATCAAACTGGGAAGAAGATCAAGAGGCTAAGAACAGATAATGGTCTGGAATTCTGCTGTTCTGATTTTAATGAGTTCTGCATGAATGTAGGGATTGCTAGGCATCATACAGTCAGGGACACACCACAGCAGAATGGTGTGGCAGAACGAATGAATCAGACACTTCTGGAGAGGGCTAGGTGCATGCTCTCTAATGCTGGACTAGAGAAGAGGTTCTGGGCAGAAGCTGTGAGTACAGCTTGCTATCTGATAAACCGTGGACCTCACACTGGTATACGTCTCAAGACACCTCTTGAGATGTGGTCTCGAAAGTCTGTTGATTACTCAAATTTGAGGGCTTTTGGCTGCACTGTTTATTATCATGTAAGTGAGGGTAAACTTGAACCAAGAGCTAGAAATGGGGTATTTGTAGGCTATGGAGATGGAGTTAAAGGATATAGGATCTGGTCTCCATCTGAGAGGAGGGTTATCCTCAGTAGGAACGTAGTCTTTGATGAAAATTCTATGTTTAATCCTACCGTAAAGTCCATAGTTGTATCAGAGAATGGAAGTGTTGAGAAACAGGTGGAGCAGCAAGATGAGGTTGAACCACAGCAAGGAGATCAACACTCACATTCAGAATCAGAGCCACTAGTAGATAACCAGCATGGTTTGTCTCTTAATCGGATTAGGAGAGCAAACTTCGGGAAACCGCCTACAAGGTATGGTTTTGAGGACATGGTGGCTTATGCACTTCAGGTTGCTGAAGAGGTGGATCCTCGCGAGCCATCCACCTACAAGGAAGCAGTTACATGTACTGAGTCTGCCCAATGGCTTGCTGCAATGGGAGACGAGATGGAATCACTTCACAAGAATCAGACTTGGGATTTGGCCAAGCGACCTCAGAAGAGAAAGGTTATCACTTGCAAATGGATTTTCAAGAAGAAAGAAGGAAATGTCGCCTGCTGAGGGTTTCAAGTATAAAGCTCGCTTAGTTGCAAGAGGGTTTCATCAAGAAGAAGGTGTGGACTACAATGAGATTTTCTCGCCTGTGGTCAGACATACATCTATCAGGGTGCTACTAACCTTAGTTGCACATCAGGATCTGGAACTTGAGCAACTAGATGTGAAAACAGCTTTTCTGCATGGAGAGTTGGAGGAGGAGATATACATGACTCAGCCGGAGGGTTTCCAAGTTCCTGGAAAGGAAGATTTTGTTTGTAAGTTAAAGAAATCTTTATATGGACTAAAACAGTCACCGAGGCAGTGGTACAAGAGGTTTGACAGCTATATGATGAAGATTGGATACAGCAGGAGTCCGTATGATTGTTGTGTTTACTACAACAAGGTTTCAAATGAGGTTCTCATTTATCTGGTCCTGTATGTAGACGATATGTTGATAGCTGCAAAGGACAAGTCAGAGATTCAGAAGTTGAAGGGTCTTCTCAGTGCTGAGTTTGAGATGAAGGATCTGGGTGCAGCAAGGAAAATTCTGGGAATGGAGATCTACAGGGATATGAGTCAGAATAGGCTGTTCTTATCACAGAAGGATTATATTTAGAAGATATTGTCAAGGTTTGGCATGTCTACAGCAAAATCCTTAGATACTCCAAGTGCAGTGAACATTCATTTGTCCACTGCATTTGCACCTAAATCAGCTCAGGAGAAGGAGTACATGTCTCGAGTTCCCTATGGTAGTGCAGTAGGAAGCTTGATGTATGCTATGGTCTGCACTAGACCGGATCTTGCACATGTTGTCAGTGTGGTCAGTAGGTTTATGGGTGAGCCTGGAAAGGAGCATTGGCAAGCTGTGAAGAGGATATTTCGTTACCTTAGAGGTACGTCTGACGTTGGTCTCATTTATGGAGGTGATACATGGTGCTTAGTAACTGGTTACTCAGATTCAGATTATGCTGGGGATGTTGACACAAGAAGATCTATGACTGGTTATGTTTTCACTCTTGGTGGGTCAGTTGTTAGTTGGAAAGCTACTTTGCAGTCTTCAGTGACTTTGTCTACAACTGAAGCAGAGTACATGGCATTGACAGAGGCAGCCAAGGAGGGAATCTGGTTGAAAGGACTGGTTAGTGACTTGGGTTTACATCACGATCATGCTATAGTGTATTGCGATAGTCTGAGTGCAATCTGTTTGGCCAAGGATCAAGTTCATCATGAGAGGACTAAACACATCGATGTCAGGTATCATTTTCTGAGGAATGAGAAGCGGATCAGGGTGAACAAGGTGGGTACTTCTGATAATCCAGCAGACATGTTCACAAAGCCGGTCTCGCATAGCAAGTTCCAACATTGCTTGGACTTGCTGAATGTCAGAAGTTGTTAGTTGCCCGTTGGGGGCAACACCTGGGTTGCTTCTCTGGGAGAAGGCAACGTCTGGGTCCTTTTCTGGGAGAAGGGAACATCTGGGTTCGTTTCTTGGAGGAACGACATTTGGGGCAGAGGAGAAGTCTGGTACTTCGGGTACATCTGATTACTTGGGAGAGAGAATTCAAGTCAAGGTGGAGATTTTTTAGTCTATGCCTTAAATCTTGAGTCGCGTCGGCGTACGCGAGGCGCGTTGGCATACGCGTGGCACGTTGGCATACGTGTGGTACGCGAGCAAGGAAGAATCTCTGGCGAGAGAGTCTTTGGCGAGCGTTGACTTTTGACGAAAAGTCTCTGGCGAGGAGAGTTAGAAGTCCTTGGCGAGCAGGACTGATACTTAGGATTTCGTTAGGACTAGGATTCCTCAGGCGTTAAGGAATTGGATTTCCTTAATCATTCTGGTTTAGGTTTCCTCAGACGTGTGTGTCTGGGATTCCTCTGGTATTCAGGACTCTGTTGGCTATATATATATACAAGGGTATCAGCCATAAGAGAGTGGTAGAATATCTCTGTAATTTGGGTCTATCCTGTAGATTAGGCTTAATCTAGCGTTGGTAGATATATTCGGTATACTGTAATCCTAGGTTAGGCTTAGCCTAGTGTGATATACTGTTGTAAACCAGGTTCTCTCCAAGATAAAGTAATCTGTTCTCCTTCTGCCGTGGATGTAGCTAACTCACGTTAGTGAACCACGTTAAATTTGTGTTTGTTCTTACATTTATTTACTTCCGCTACAACAGTTCTTTCGGCTTGTTCCGACAGTGGGTGAGTTGAAGAGGGGAAACAATGTCATGGGTTTGTTTTGAAGTCTGGATTGCAGGGTCATCGGTATGTTATGAATGCACTTGTTCAGATATTGCAGAGGCTACGAGGGTGTTGAACACGGTCCCGGGTTATGATATTTTTTTCGTGTAATTCAGTTTTGAATGGGCTCTTAGAACACGGTCGTGTGAGGGAAGCGATAGAGGGTTTGCATATGATGGTACGTAGATGAATGCATGGCTTGGGATAGTGTCACATATGTAACTGTTTTTGGCCTTTTTGCTCAGCTTAAGGATGTCAGGTTGATGGTCGAATTTTGTCGTCTGATGTGAAGTGTGATATGTATCCAAGTATCTTAGTAATGCAATGATTGATATGTATGGGAATTGGGAAATGTGGTAAGGTAGGGAATGCAGTAAAAGTTTTTGATGGCTTACTTGTGTTGGTGCATAAAAATTCTGGAGAGAGATCCACCAACAGATTTTCAGTCTTTTCTCCGTTGATTCCTTAAGAAGCATGAATGCGCTCTTGAAGAGAAGGAGGGCATTGAATATAAAATAAATTTGAAAGATATGTGTGCCTATCCTCCCCTATTTTTTTTCATAAGCTTGTGTATTTATATTACTTGTTCAATTTGTCCTTATTTCATAGTGATAATGGAGATGTGGTTTGTTCTTTCATGGTGATCATGGAGGATATGGACCTCGATCCTTAAATAAGGGTGATAATGGCTAAAGTAGAGCCACATCATAATTTACTCTCCCTTATTTTTAAGTAAAGTGAAAAATTAGCATTAATGCAAAAATAAAATTTTATACACCCACAATGCCCCCTTTTTTCTTTCCGTGTGAGCTCCAAGCACGGGAAGGAAAAATATTCTTGTACTTGATTGATCAAATTTTTTTAAATGAGATTGTGCATAAACATATTTGATATTGCGTCATCGTAATATTGTAAGCATAATAAGATAAGCAAATAATCATACTCAATTAACTAATAAACCATGCATGAATGAAAATTGAAATCAAGTGAAGACTTATTATGATAAGTTGACAATAATTTTCTTTGCTCTCTCAAGAAGTATAAAATGATATATTGATGAGCATACATTTTGACTCTCAATCGCTAAACACGTTCTATAGTGTAAAATTGTTTGATTATGTCTTTGTAAGGTTGTTATGTAGTAAAGTCATTAAGTTGTCAAATCACAAAGTTGTTAAATCATTTAGTCACAAAACCAGTAAATTGTCAATACTCGTAAAGCGTTTAATCATTGATACTCGTAATAATATGTTGTATGGCACTTAATCGTTTAATCATCGATACTTGTGAGATAAGGACATAAGGTGTTTAATCGTCAAAACTGGTGAGACAATGCCATAAGATATTTATTAGTCAAAAAATTTGTGAGACAATTTCATTGTGTTTTAATCGTCGAAACTCATGAAATAATGTCATAGCGTTTTATCATTCAATAGTTGACACTCGTGAGATAATGTCATAAGGTGTTTAATCATCGAAACTGGTGAGACAATGCCATAAGACATTTATTAGTCGAAAAATTGTGAGACAATTCCATAGCGTTTTAATCGTCGAAACTCGTGAGATAATGTCATAGCGTTTTTATCATTCAATAGTTGACACTCGTGAGACAATGCCATAGCGTTTTGTCATTCAATCGTTGACACTCGTGAGACAATGCCATAGCATTTTGTCATTCAATAATTGACACTCGTGAGACAATGCCATAACATTTTGACACTCGTGAGACAATACCATAGCGTTTTGTCATTCAATTGTTTGCACTCGTAAGACAATGTCATAGTATTTTGTCATTCAATCGTTGATACTCGTGAGACAATGCTGTAAAGCACTTTATCGTATGATCGTCGATACTCTTGAAACAGACGCTTAGTAATATGTTTAGTTGAGTGTCGTAGACCCGATTGATCAGGTTTCGTACACTTGATCCCGCTTTGTAGGGTCGTCAATCATGACTTCATACAATTGTTTCAATGCGTTCGATGATCTCGACGTTGTCAATTGGTATACTCCTGCTTTTTCTTTACTCGTTCGGCCTAGGTATGTTGCTTGCTTTGAACTCTGACTATGATTCCCTCAAATGTTCATGCCACCGTCCGTGATTTCGTGTAAATCTTCAAACATCAACATGTCTCACAAATAGAACAAATCAACAGTACGTCAAAGCATGATCGAGGTCAAACTTTTGTAAATTCATATATAAGGGTATGAAACTACAATACTGTAATTAATATTAAGATTTTGACGAGATGAGGAACAAATTTAATCTTTATCGTGAAAGAGTGCCCCCAATCCCATGTAAAATCCAAGTATGAGAAATAATAACAATCAGATATCTGATAAAAATTCAATGTAGAAAATGGTATACTTATCTGAACTTTTATAAAATTAAGAATCCCAACAACATGGGTTTGCTCCGCCTTAAGTGGTATTCTTTTGTATTTCGTTTCATTCCAGTCTTGCTTGGTTTAGCTCTTGTATGTGTTTTCTCAATCAATCTCCCATCTTTTAATGTTGTTCTAGTAATCGATGTGCTCTAGCCAAGTCCCGTAAGAGATGCTCTCTGCTTTCCTCAACATGCCTGATGCTTACAAGATTATACTTCGTGCTTACACTTCACTCAAATGAAAAGTCAGTTCACCAAGAACAAGCATGTATTATTGAATGATGCTTATGCACCAAAAGAGAACAAAATAATTTTTGATCGAGTTGATCAATGTTTATACATAAACTCTATGCAATCTCGAATACGAAGTAGTGACGAACGATCAAATAAATAAATAATTGCTGGGCTTACTAATATCACTTGAACTAGCTCACAGAGACAAGTATCAAACATATGAAATCTATAATTGCAGTGCATGTCGACGTCTTCATTATAACTAAATGATAAAATAAACACCAAAGATTAACAAATGCAAACACGGGACAAAAAGTAAATCAAGATAGCATTTCGTCCTATATGAAATCGTGTATTACATGGAATATCAATCAAGGAAAAATAAAATAAAATTAATAACCTTGTTCGATAGATCGACTTCCCCTGATAAATCTAGGACGCCAATTAACGCATGTACCACAAAAAATATACATAAATACTCTCTCATCACTTCACAGTGTAGTTGGGGTTAATTACCTATTTCATTATGAAGGTCCCAGAGGGGGGGTGAATGGGCCTTTTATAAAATTTTCGTTGTAAAGTTAATTCGAGGATAGCAGGGAGTGTTTCTATCCTCCAATAACCAGTAACGAACTTAATAAAATACAATGAAAAGAGAAGTGATGGACAACACCTCGATATTTTGATAACGCAGAAAACCCTCCAATAGGGAAAAAACTGCGTGTCCCTAACTGAGGGACAAACCTTCCACTATGTAAAAACACTTTTACAAGACAGCATCTTCACAGGATACAAATACGCTCTCCTATCCTTGCTAGTATTCACGCAACTAGACTAAGACCTAACTATCTCCTCGCCAGAACAAGTGCTTACAATCCCTATGTAATACACGGTTCTTTACAAGACAGCAGCCCTTAGGATACAAAGACACCTATCTATCCTTACTGGTATTCACGCAACCAGATTGAAAATCCAACTATCTTCTAACAAGAAAAAGTGATTACAATTACAGTGGCTGTGAAGCTTCTCTCAGAACTTAGTACGCACCGACTAATTCTCTCTAGAATGCTTCCAACGAAATTGCACCATCATCTCACCTATGATATGCAATATGACAATATGCAAGATTGAAAGATGGTATGATAGACCTTCCTATGAAGACATAAAATGCCTAGGAAAGACAGATCTTGTTTTATAAACTTCCTAACAAATGTAGGAACAAAAGAGAGTTTTTGACAAGTTTTGACAAACCGAAAAACCTCCTTGGAAAACAAGACTACTCTTGCACATACAAGAGATTTAAAAACTGACTTGAAAGAAGAGAAAACACCCTAACTCTTCCTAAAATTCCAAGTACCGAATGGCTTCACACATTGTGGTATATATAGCCAATCGGTTATGCAAGCTAAGCTTCAAGGAATGATCTCAGCCCTTCATCAAAAGCTGAATCAAAGGCTCTCCTTAAATGGGGGAAAAGCATGCTGAAATTACCTACTGAAATCAGCAAGGAGCATGCTGAGCCATACCAACCGGTAAGGCAAGGAGAGTGAAAACCCTGAAAAGCTGACTCCATTTTATCAATGTGAGAGACCTACTCCAAAATGGGAAGGTGAAGCTTTTTACTTGTTTTGTCCAACCGGACATGCATGATAGTTAAGGGTGTTTGCTTTCAAGCACAAAGGAGAGATACCTACTCCTATACCAACCGGTAAGATGAGAGAAAGGGTTTGTAAAAAGGCAAAGCTTGTAGTCAAAAGACTTTACCAACTCCCATCATAAAAAGGTTTTGGATGAAAACACAAGCAATGTGTAAATGCTAATGATGCATGATTTACCTTTCATAAGGGTTAATTAGATCAAGTCCATTGCATTAGCTTGTTAATATTGTCATCCATGTTTTTGAAAGAGATTGCCAATAATATTATGCCAATATTCTCCCCCTTTGGCATTCTCTACCAAAAACATATCTTCTCATCATCAAGGCATCATAACCTGCAATAATAAACTTTTTCCAACAAGGAAAATGATGACAAGATATAATAGGTTTTCATCATAAGAAGAACCCATAAATAAGCAAGCATTAATTGTTCATACTACAACAAGCTTGAGTTCTTACAAAAACATGGGAAAATACAATACAACCATGTTGAACAAACATAATACGTAGCATTAATTGTTCATGCCAAAAACAACAAAACCTACACATGGTTCAGCAAAACCTACATTTGGTTCTCCCCCTTTGTGGTAGAGTGTGACAAAGGGTACAAAAGAGATGCAATTTCTAGATACTTGGTTCTCCCCCTCAAAAAAAGCATCGTTTTAGAACCAACGAGGTAATAAACACACATCCTAGAATGGATAAGTAGTATATATAAACATACATAAAGTAGAAGAAACCTACTCATCATTGGACTCATCGTCCTCATTCTCGGAATAATCCTCATCCTCATCATTGAGGTGGTCAAGGCGCTCATTATCAGCATCATCATCTGCGGACTCATTGTTGACATAACCCGAGTCATCGGCCCTTGACGAACCACCAGAAACAGCCACATTGGGCTCCCCCTCAGAACCAGCAGCAGTGTCAGCGTCAGCAGAGGGATAGGAAGGATCAGAGCTATCCTCTGAAGGGACCAATCTTTTCCCAGATTTCAGAAGGTCTTCCATCCTTTTGAAAGACGCTTGCATCTCATTCCTCATGATGCAAAAAGCCTCTTTCATCTCATTTTGACCACGCTTAAGAAAGGTGATCTCAAGAGGCTCCACATACACCGTGGATTGGCCAACTGATTTGGAGATAGTTATCTTATCTACCGGGGCTGGAGGGTCAACCATAATATCAGTTGAAAGAGAGTGCACATGACAGTTTAGGCAGAGGAGGGTAATCACAGCTGGAAAGACCAATGAGGTGCCTAGCTTGGTTTGGTTGTCTATGGCAGAATTCCTAATGGAATGATAGATATAGAACTCAGCCGGAAGTGTAGGATTTCCCGAAACCAAATAAGCAATGAGGCCAGCTTGCCTAAAAGTAATTTTGGAGGATTGTGTGTTAGGGGCAATCAATGTGCGCACCAAAAATCCCATAAGCTTATAGAATTCAGTCATGAATTGGCTTTGAAAATAGGATTCACAAAATACGGTGTTTGGGGGAGTAGAGTAAAACTGCCTAGCTAAGGAGTGAGTGCTAAGATTGAGAATGAACTTCCTAACATGTTTCAGGATTTTTCTTTCGGTGTTAGGAAGAGCTAGTGCATTCTTTATAGCCCTAGGAGACACATCTACGGGTTTCCCTCGCACATTGACATAAAAGGATGCATGTGATTGCAAATCTACCTTATCCGGCATGCTGTTTGGATAGTTGGCATAGAATTCCCTAACCTGAGACAGATTAACCCGAGGGAAGGATTTCAGGGCATCTACCCATCCTAGCTTTTCTATCATGTCATGGAAATCACTAGGTAATCCATCAAAATTAAAGGGCTTTTCTAGGATGACTGGCCTAGATATGGTCACAGCAATATAGAGGTTTCTAGCTTCTATGCTCTCGAAATAATGATCCGGAGGGATAGGCAAATTCGATACCTCCATAGCGACTTTGTGAGTTCGAGGAGCATGGCTTGTAGAGGCATTCCGGGTATCCGGAGCTTGCTGTGCTTGAGCGGCAGCGGAGGTGGAGGCTTGTGATTTACCCTTCTTTGACGGAGGATTTCCCTTGCTTGCCGGAGCCTTCTTCTTCTTGCTTGCCGGAGCCTTCTTCTTGCTTGCCGGAGCTTTTCCTTTCCTCTTGGGAGGACTTCGTCTCACTTGTTGGGCTTCCTCAAGGTCTGAGTTGGGAGTTAAATGAGGCATTGGTGCCACAGACTTCCTTGCTCCCCTTTTGAACTGTGGAGCTTGATTTGAGGGCCCGGAATTGATTGGAGAGTGAGACGGAGAGGAAGGCTGAAAGTACTCCTTCTCGTAAGGATTACGAGGTTCCTTCCTCGAATAGACCTTTGAGAGCTTCCTTGCCTTTGCCGGAGCTTCCTTGAGCAACCTCTTCCTTTTCTTCAAAGGAATGTTATCGGAGTCGGAGGCCGATTTCTCCGGAATGGGGTCCGAGTGCTCAAGCTCGGTGGAAGCAATGACTGCCGTGGTTGTCATTTCCGGAGGGGCTGTGAGATTGAGGTCGGGAACCACCGTATGGGGCTGAGTTGCCGGGGGCAATTTCACCGGAGAGTTTCGGCTACGTAAATGCATGGCGCATTGAGGTGATTGCTTCGAGGCTTCTAACCGTTTGGAGGGGTTTTTACTTCTCATTTCAGCAATAATTTGGTGATGGTAAGAAGTGAATTTGAAATTGAAGAGATGAAATAGAGAAGATGAATAAGTGATGGAGAGAGAGTGTCCAACGGGTAGAAAAAGGAAGGAGAGGAGTAGTTGGCCTTGGTTACCGGGAAGACCAGTAGAGCAAGCTAAGTAACTAGCTTGGTTCAAAGCTAATGGGCTTGAGTCATGGATCCTCTTAAGGGGGATAACTTATTCGGTTTAAAACCAAAAGATCCTAAGTAATGAACATAAGTCCATTAACGGAAAGCCCTAAAGAAAACATACCAGATTTGGTAGAAAAAGCTACCAACTTTTCTGCCTATTTCAGTCTCCCATAACAACACTGTTATGAAGAGGTAAACCAAATATTTGGTTAACACACCATGCTAACTCATGATGGACAATCATACATTGAAAAGAAAGGTTTTCTTTTCACAACAAGTACATAAGTACTTGGTTCAATCTTAACCAAACCGAGGTGGTCAAGGTTTCAAACTCCCTCCCATTTTCAGAAATATGCAAGGCATGGTATTTAATACCAAAGTGTTAGGTTGATTAATCCCATGATTAGCTTGAAAAAAAAGTTAGGCTTGTAACTTGATTTTGCTTAACAAACATAATAGACCACTTGATAATAATTATATTGAAATCAAGGTGACGTTTAAGCAAAGTGATGATCTCTTCAAAAGGAAATAAGTACAAAAGTACATAATTAAAAAAATAAATTCCCCTTTTTTTTGAGATGTTTTGAGTGAAAAATATAACAAGCCTATATTCAGTAAAATCGGAGAATAGACATACTTACATAAGTATTCATAGGCATATTTTTCATCACATTATGAATGTATCACATGTGGTCCATAAAAACGTAATGGAGGATGAATGCATGTGGCATAGTAAAGGGAAAATCATTTTTTTTTCATGGGGTAGCAAGATTGTTCCTTGATGAGATATATTATCTCCCCCTTTTTATATTAAATTTAGCCACAAAGAATTTTTCTCCTTTTTCACATTTTTGCATAACATTTGTTTGCTCATCTGAAAAATCGTCCTCTTAGATCCATGTAGCAAGAGGGTAATCATTGACTCCAAGATCAAGTGACCTCAGGCAATATGTGTAACAAGGACACTCAAAGGATTACCATCTCGGATCCATCGAAGGATAGAATAAATTTCAGGGATCGTTGCTTGAGAATATGTAGCGAAGAACTTATCAGTAGCTCCCAAATCAGATGATTTTAGGGTACTAAGCATAACAAGGATGCTCCAAAGGATAAGGGACTCCAGACTCAAGCAAAGACTAGCAAAAATAATCAATAATAATTTTCCAATTTTTTGCATAAAGAGAAACTGAATTGGGCTAACTCAAGTTTTTTGCTTAAAGAGGAACTCAAGCGTAAACCGTGCCACAAATAAAATAAGTTTCACTTAACCATACCACATTTTGATGTATGCATGAAAAATTGGATGTTTGGACCATTTGTGATACACAAATAATATAATGCAAAATATGCATTTATGAGTACAAAGGTAAGCATATCCATAACCACTCGGTTTTACCTTGTACAGGCCAAAACATATAATAATTTTTTGTGTTTTTTTTTTGTTAACAAAAAAACTTTACAAACAGAAAATATAAATTTTCTTTTTGAAGAGATGATCAAGATGCAGAACACACACCGATTGATTGCCTTAAGCTTTCAAAGCGATGATTATCAAGTGGTTTGGTAAAAATGTATGCCAATTGTTTATCAGTGGGAATAAACACCAGTTCAAGCAAATTTTCTTCGACCAGGCTTCTAATGAAATGATAACGAATTTCTATGTGCTTGGTGCGAGAGTGTAAAACTGGATTTTTGGAGATGTTGATAGCACTAGTGTTATCACAAAATAGGGAGAGCTTACCTTGTGGGAAACCGTAGTCGTGAAGCATGTGCTTCATCCATAGCATTTGTGTACAGCAACTTCCTGCTGCAATGTACTCAGCTTGAGCCGTGGAAAGGGATACGCAATTTTGTTTTTTGCTGTGCCATGAAACAAGATTATTTCCCACGAAAAAGGTTCCTCCTGAAGTGCTTTTCCTATCGGTAGCATCTCCTGCCCAATCAGAATCAGAATATCCTGCAATTTCAATGCCAGAATCAAAAGAATAATAAATGCCAAAATTAGTTGTCCCAGAGATGTATCGCAAGATGCGTTTGACAGCTTTGACATGAGATTCCTTGGGGTTGGCTTGATATCGGGCACACACTCCTACACTGTAAGAAATGTCAGGCCTGCTAGCAGTTAGATAAAGGAGACTTCCAATCATACTTCTGTAATAAGTAGGATCAGTACTGATACTAGTCAGATCAGCATTAATTTTGCATGAAGTTCCCATAGGATTCCGAACAGAAGAAGAGGATTCCATTCCAAATTTTTTAATTAAGTCCAATGCATATTTAGTTTGTGAAATGAAGAGTCCATCTTTTCTTTGTTGGACTTGCAACCCAAGAAAATAATTCAATTTTCCACATTGGCTCATTTGGAACACTTTTGTCATCATTGTGGTGAATTCTTTCACCAGTTCATCTGAAGTAGATCCAAAAACAATGTCGTCTACATAAACCTGTACGAGAATGACATGTTTAGCAGAACACTTGACAAACAGTGTCAGGTCAATGGAACCTCTGATATAGCCATTTTTAATCAAGTAGGAGGATAGTTTGTCATACCATGCCCGAGGAGATTGTTTAAGTCCATACACGGCCTTTTTCAGGCGGTATACATATTCTGGGTGTGTAAGACTTGGAAAACCAGGGGTTTGTTCCAGATACACTTCTTCTTTGATGTCACCATATAGGAAAGCACTTTTGACATCCATTTGATAAAGTGTAAATTTTAGATGACAAGAAATAGCTAACAATAGCCTTACTGATTCTAACCTAGCCACTGGCGCAAAGGTTTCATCAAAATCTATACCCTCAATTTGATTATAACCTTGAGCTACTAATCTAGCTTTGTTTCGGGTAATAGTTCCTGATTCATCAGTTTTGTTTTTGAAAACCCATTTGGTTCCAATTACATTCTTATAATTTGGTCTAGGGGTTAATTCCCATACCTCATTTCTTTCAAATTGATTTAATTCTTCCTGCATTGCAATAATCCAGTCAACATCACCTAAGGCTTCTTTAATATTTTTTGGTTCAACAGATGATACCAAACCAAAAGTGGTAATGGTATTTATGTTCTTTTCAGACATAGCCAAAAAAGATTTAAGAATAGAAAGATCACATACTAATCTGTGTACCTTACTCCTGGTTCTCATAGGTTCATGTACTGTTCCTATGACGTCTGAAGGAGAATGATCTTTCTTAACCTGCCTCTTTCCCGATCTGTGTGGAGGCTGTTGAATTAATGTTTCATCAACCAGATTTCCTTCCGTGTCAGGTTCAGATTCATGATTAGATAGTTCGGTGTCGGAATCTGGATTTTGTTCATCGATTGGAGTTTCCACATCAGATGGAGGGAGTTTCTCCGTATCAACCTGTTCATTAAGAATAGAAGGAGTTATATGATGAAAAATAGGAGCATCGTCAATTGCAACATTTACAGTTTCCATGATTTTGCAGGTTCTCTTATTGTACACCCGATAAGCTCGACTGTTTGAGGCATATCCAAGAAAGCATCCCCGATCGCATTTTGCTTCAAATTTTGTTAGATATTGACGATCTTTGTAGATGAAACATATGCTTCCAAATGCCTTGAGATGTGAAATATTTGGCCTTCTTCCTTTCCAGAGTTCATAGGGAGTTTTGTTTGTCCCTGGTCTGAGAATGACTCTGTTCAAAGTATAACAAGCATTTGCTATAGCTTCTTCCCAGAAGGTATGAGGAAGGTTAGTAGAATTGAGCATGACTCTTCCCATTTCAACAAGAACCCGATTTTTTCTTTCAACGATTCCATTTTGTTGAGGAGTAATGGGAGCAGAAAATTCATGAAATACACCAAACTTATCACAATAGTCAGCAAAAGATGAATTTTCAAATTCAGTTCCATGATCAGATCTGATTCTTATAATGACTTTATTTTCAGAAAGTTTTTCATTAGTAATTCTTTTAGCTAGATTATGAAATTCCTCAAACGTTTCTGATTTATTAGTCAGGAACTTTACCCATGTAAAACGTGAAAGATCATCTACGACTACAAGTGCATAGTTTTTCCCAGTCAAGCTTTCAGTTTCTACTGGACCAATTAAATCTAGATGCAGTAATTCCAGACATTGAGATGTTGGTTTCGCACTAAGAGAAGAATGTGAAGTACGGGTGAGCTTACCAATCTTGCAGTCACCACACATGCCTTCAGACTTACCTGTGAGTTTAGGAAGCCCTCTCACACAATCCTTGGAGGATAATTTGACTATGTCTTGATGATTGAGGTGACACATTCTTCTATGCCATAATTCGAGGGCATTGATAGAAACTTGTGATCTGAAACAAATCTCAGAAGAGAATTTCTGGTTAGCAGAAACACAATAGCAATGATTTTTAGTTCTTTCTCCCTTCATGAGACTTTTACCTTTTCCGTCCAGAACCATGCATTTCGCATGATCAAAAATAACAGATTCATGTTCGTCAACAATTTGACTAACACTTAACAAGTTTACCTTTAGTCCTTTTACCAACAAAACATTTTTAAGATTAGGGAGTCCTGGAGTACTTACAGTTCCACATCCAATTATGTCAGCTTGAGCACCATCACCAAACACAACCTTACCTGATGGGTGTGTATCATTCATCGAAGAGAACCAATCTTTGTTCCCAGTCATGTGTTTTGAGCAACCACTGTCCATGTACCAGGAATCTGAATCTCTAGGAGCAAGAGCAGTCAAAGCGACATTGCAAATGGCAACTACGTTGTTTTTCACTTTAGATGTATTATCAATGCAAGAAAAATTTCCTACGAAGTTTTCATCATCAGAACTATTTCCACATAAATCCCAAGGCTTTTGTTGGATGGGGTTCGAGTTCGCCTGACCTTTGGATCTATTTTTGTTGTTCCTAAAGGATCTTCTTTTATAGGGTGCAGAAGATTTGGCAGAAAGACTCTTGGCTATTTTGGAAAGATAATCAAGGGTTTTCTCAAGAGATGATTGAAAAGAAGAGAGTCTGTTTATTTGACTTGCATTCATTCTTTCCAGTTTTCTACAATTTGGTCGTATGTGACCAATGATACCACAATGGTGACAAGTTGGAACAAAAGGTTTTTTAGGTTTGAAAGAGGATACGAAGTTTTCCTTTTGACTTTTTACAAACCTAGTAGGTTTATTGGAGCTTTCTCCAGCTTCATATCCTAACCCAGTTCTGTCTTTGTCAATCTTGCCTATGCCACACATTTTGGTTAATTTTTCTGATCCGAGAGAAAACTGATTAAAGAGAGATTTTGATTTTTCCAAGGCAAGTTCAAGATCAGATTTTTCTTTTGTTAAAGAAGAAACAAGATAATTTTGACAATCTAATTTTTCTTGAAGCAGCTTGACATGTTCCTCTAGACAGGATTTTTCTTGCTTCCATTTCTTCTTTAAAACAAAGAATCTTTCTTCTAGACTGTCATTATCTTCATCACCCTTATAAGACTTATCAAGGTCGATTGAAGCAATGAAAGCAATTGTGTCATCTTCTTTATCGGAAGCATTTTCAGACTCGCTATCACTCCATGAGGCTTTTAAGACCCTATGTGATTTAGACTTTCTATTTGCACAATCTGCAGCCCTATGTCCAAAACCAGAACACTCAAAACATTTTAGTTTATCATCAGGATTTTGAGAGGAATTTGGTCTGAAATTTTTGTTATTTGAGCTCTCATCCCTTCTAGGGTTCTTTGAGTTTGGAATTCGGTTGCTAGACCCTTTAGAAAAATTCCTAGAAAAAGCTTTCCTGTTTTTGAGAAATTTTCCAAATTGTTTTGTTAGAAAAGCAGATTCTTCGGAAGTGATCTCAGAAGGTTCATCATCTTGTTCTTCCTTATTTATTGAGCTAAACGCAATTGACTTCTCTTTCTTTCGACTTAGTTTTCTAGCCTCAAAGGTTTTGAGATTACCAACTAATTCGTCAAGTGAATATGTAGACATGTCATGTGACTCTTCTATTGCAATTTGTTTAGGCTCAAAATAGGAAGTGACTGATCTAAGCAATTTTTGAACAATGACTTTCGGCACAATAGGATGTCCTAGACCTTGACATTGATTAGTAATGTTAAGAAGACGGCTATGAAAATCATCAATGGTCTCTTCTTCACTCATCTTAATTTGTTCAAATTCAGAAGTTAAGCTTTGAAGTTTTTGATCTCTTACCCTGAGATTACCTTCATGAGTAGTGGAGAGTGAGTCCCATGCCGCTTTTGCCGTTGGACAGTGAAGAATCCTTCTTCGTTCCTTTTCTGAAAGAGCAGAATATAAGCTGTTTAAAGCTTTTGTATTCATTCTGGAGTTTGCTTTTTCGGCATCAGTCCAGGTGCTTCTTTCCTTCGGGATGCGCACTTTATCATCTTCTGGAGATGGGATAGTGGGAGGGCAGTATCCGTCCTCGACCATAGTCCATTGTCTTCCATCGTCTTGAGAGATGAGAAATGCCGACATCATAATCTTCCATTGGAAGTAATCGTTTCCTTCAAAAAACGGAGGAACGTTAATAGAAGTGGCCCTATCACGATCCATTCTAGGATACAGAGGATCTCACTAACAAAAGTTAGTGGCCGCTCTGATACCACTTGAAGGTCCCAGAGGGGGGGTGAATGGGCCTTTTATAAAATTTTCGTTGTAAAGTTAATTCGAGGATAGCAGGGAGTGTTTCTATCCTCCAATAACCAGTAACGAACTTAATAAAATACAATGAAAAGAGAAGTGATGGACAACACCTCGATATTTTGATAACGCAGAAAACCCTCCAATAGGGAAAAAACTGCGTGTCCCTAACTGAGGGACAAACCTTCCACTATGTAAAAACACTTTTACAAGACAGCATCTTCACAGGATACAAATACGCTCTCCTATCCTTGCTAGTATTCACGCAACTAGACTAAGACCTAACTATCTCCTCGCCAGAACAAGTGCTTACAATCCCTATGTAATACACGGTTCTTTACAAGACAGCAGCCCTTAGGATACAAAGACACCTATCTATCCTTACTGGTATTCACGCAACCAGATTGAAAATCCAACTATCTTCTAACAAGAAAAAGTGATTACAATTACAGTGGCTGTGAAGCTTCTCTCAGAACTTAGTACGCACCGACTAATTCTCTCTAGAATGCTTCCAACGAAATTGCACCATCATCTCACCTATGATATGCAATATGACAATATGCAAGATTGAAAGATGGTATGATAGACCTTCCTATGAAGACATAAAATGCCTAGGAAAGACAGATCTTGTTTTATAAACTTCCTAACAAATGTAGGAACAAAAGAGAGTTTTTGACAAGTTTTGACAAACCGAAAAACCTCCTTGGAAAACAAGACTACTCTTGCACATACAAGAGATTTAAAAACTGACTTGAAAGAAGAGAAAACACCCTAACTCTTCCTAAAATTCCAAGTACCGAATGGCTTCACACATTGTGGTATATATAGCCAATCGGTTATGCAAGCTAAGCTTCAAGGAATGATCTCAGCCCTTCATCAAAAGCTGAATCAAAGGCTCTCCTTAAATGGGGGAAAAGCATGCTGAAATTACCTACTGAAATCAGCAAGGAGCATGCTGAGCCATACCAACCGGTAAGGCAAGGAGAGTGAAAACCCTGAAAAGCTGACTCCATTTTATCAATGTGAGAGACCTACTCCAAAATGGGAAGGT
Source organism: Geum urbanum (assembly GCA_946800695.1). Lineage (NCBI taxonomy): Eukaryota > Viridiplantae > Streptophyta > Magnoliopsida > Rosales > Rosaceae > Geum > Geum urbanum. The sequence continues at coordinate 51,028,376 of OX327009.1, read as the reverse complement.
GAAGCTTTTTACTTGTTTTGTCCAACCGGACATGCATGATAGTTAAGGGTGTTTGCTTTCAAGCACAAAGGAGAGATACCTACTCCTATACCAACCGGTAAGATGAGAGAAAGGGTTTGTAAAAAGGCAAAGCTTGTAGTCAAAAGACTTTACCAACTCCCATCATAAAAAGGTTTTGGATGAAAACACAAGCAATGTGTAAATGCTAATGATGCATGATTTACCTTTCATAAGGGTTAATTAGATCAAGTCCATTGCATTAGCTTGTTAATATTGTCATCCATGTTTTTGAAAGAGATTGCCAATAATATTATGCCAATACATTAACTTACGTTCTGATACAATTCGTCCACAAAGCAATGTTTGCCCTTCAACTTCGTGTGATACTCCTTTTGTATTTCCCTAGCTTTGATGATCGAGATACTTCTCTCCTTTGTCATTGGCCGATTGACCGATTCACAGCTCCACCTAGAAGAAAAACTCCATGATGATCAGTAATATTTATGATAAAGTTATATTTAAAGTAGACTTCGATCATTACAAGGGAAACTCGGTTGAATAAAAAAAAAGAACAAAAGATTTCTTATCCTGCAACAACGGTCAACTCTCAACCCCATTCCAAAAGTGAACTTCTATTATGTCACAGACACTATCTCTTGCTTCTCAATATTGAAATATTGCATAACTTTATGTTTCTTTTCCATAGACGGTGTCAACTATTGGTGTATAAAAATTCTGGAGAGAGATCCACCAACAGATTTTCAGTCTTCTCTTCGTTGATTCCTTAAAAAGCATGGATGCACCCTTGAAGAGAAGGAGGGAATTGAATATAAAATAAATTCGAGAGATATGTGTGCCTATTCCTCCCTCATTTTTCTTCATAAGCTTGTGTATTTATAGTATTTGTTCAATTTGTCCTTACTTCATGGTGATAATGGAGATGTAGTTTGTTATTTCATGATTTCATGGTGATCACGGAGGATATGGACCTTGATCCTTAAATAAGAATGATAATGACTAAAGTATAGCCACATCATGTTTTACCTTCCCTTGTCTTTAAGTAAAACGAAATATTAGCATTAATGCAAAAATAAAATTTTATACACCCACAGCTTGCAAACTCGGAGTATAGTCTCGTGGCCTACAATCATGGCCACTTTGAGGAAGCATTAGGTCTATTGTCGAAAATGGAGCTTCTCCAAGACTTGGAGATCTATTACATGCTAATGTTGAAAGGTCAAGTTTCAAATACCATGTCACTGTTGGAAATGCTTTGGCCAATATATATTCAAAATGTGGTGATATTCAAGCAGCAAATGAAGTTTCCATGGAAATGATCAGAGCCGGCCCTGAGTTTCAGGGGGCTTTAGGCGGTAAAAAAATTTGGGGCCTCACATGTAATGATAGAAAGAAAAGAAAAAATGTAACAAAAACTCAAATGTATACTAAGAATATCGTTGTTTTACAAAATAACCTTCAAGCTATTCAAAAGACCACTACTCAAACATAACTCTTCTTGTATTTTTTGAAGCAAAAGTATTGATTAAGCTCTCATATTCAAGCTTGTCAACAAGATGCTTTTCAATCGATAACATAGCCAAATCATTCAACACTGAATGCAAGACGAGATGATCAGATCAATGAATGCAAGATGAGATGATCACTCTGTGTCTCTGTTCACTCTGTTGCTCTAGCTGTAGCAGACAAGACGATTGAGATTAATGAGATGCAATAAAATAGCAGACTTTTGGGTATAGCCATATGGTTTTATTTTAGTTTGGGCTTACCTACTGTTTCCTTGTTTGGGTTGGGCTATTAGAGTATTGGTTACGTACGTTAGGTACGTAACTACGTAAGTGATATCTTGCTATTTGAATAGTTTTTATATATATATATAATATAAAATTTTCAAATTTGGGGGCCTCAACATTTGGGGGCTCTAGACACCGGTCTATATGGCCTATATCCAGGGCCGGCCCTGGAAATGATATATCGATTATTTATATTCCTGGATGTTGCTGTCAGAGACGAAGCCATGTATGGCCAGCAAGAGCCAGGCCTCCCCTGAACTTTGAAATAAATACATTTTGTTTCTACCATTAACATGAATATTGGATTGGTATAGTGGTGGAGATGTTGAATATTATATAGCAGGTATTGGGTTCGAGCTGTCCACTCCTCTCATTTCCATCTTTTTCCTTTCTTTCAATTTTTTTTGCCAAGTTTTCTTCAGTTTTTTTCTTCTACCTAGTGCTTTTAATCAAACAAGAGCAAATTCGTTCAGTTTTCTTGTTTTCTCACTTTTTTCATTCAAAAAATGACCGGTTTTTTTTTTCAGGTTTTTTTTCTTTTCAAATTTTAGACCCAAAAAATATATATATGTCCCCCTCATATTAAATCCTGACTCTGTCGCTAGTACAGAAAAGTCACTTTATTTTTCATTTTGTATGTTTCAATGACATTTTCATCTGCCTTTTGATTGGGAACATGGAGGGATCAGTTGGCCGTGGAAGCAGCGGAACATAAGCATTGAGGAGATTCACAAGTCACAACACTCCCGAGGTCAAATGTCCGCACGCAGAGAAACGAGGTCTTGTTTTAGGTTTCTCGAGGTCGAAACAGTTTAGGGTATACCTTCCTGCATAAACAAAATCATCAGTTCGTAAAGTTCATTAGTTGTGTAAAATAAACTGATCAATGTAAAGTTACAAGTCCTCATTATTATGAGTTATGCCAACAACTAGATTACCAGGATGACATGCATAATCCTTAAACTTTTAACGATTACCTACGTCCAATCAGCCATCAAAAGATCACAACAAACGACCAATGAAATCGCCTATCAAGAATTCATCCCTAGTTGCTCTCCGATTCTTATAATGACAGAAAACTAGAGCACTAGTTAGTTATATGTTAGTGGATCTGATCAAACTAGTCAAGGTTAACAAGCTCTCCATGGATACGGAAACTGAAAATAAAAACAAAAAATATGTTAAATTTAGTAATTTGAAAAGATGGCCCAACATCATTGTCACATAGGTTTTAGTAGGCTCAAACCTCAAACCATGGCACGACATCACGACAAGGAGCCAGATGCCGATGGCGATGCCGATGCCGATGCCGATGCCGGAGTTATACTCGTGAATCATATTTTCGATCTCTTCCTATAGTGGAAGTTTTTACATTCATGAACAATGATCTAATACGAACTCAAAGACACTAAGAGCCCCTACAAAGAAAAATAAGTAACTATCTCTACACACAAATCAGTGAAATCACCTAAGTATGTCATATGACAGGCAAAGTAGATGGAAGAGAATCTAAATGTTTATATATGTATAAAGACATCTAAACTTACCATATATATACGCTGTGGTCTATGTCAAGAAACTTGTACGAAAGCTTCACCATATACGCTGACTTGTCACTGCTGTGGCCCTGTGGCAGTAGTCGTAATTTTATCGACACCAAAAGGGGAACAGAGTCCGAAGGTGACATAGAAGAACAAGATAATAAGACCATCTCCAACAGCTTCCCCAAAAATTTCTCCAAAATGGGGAAGCAAAAGTCATATTCTCCAAATTATTTTTGCTCCAACTCCAACAGCTTCCTCATTTTGAAGAATCTTGCATTTATTTTTGCTTCTCCAAAAATTTGCCGAATGCTGCAAATATGGGGAAGCCTCCCTTTTTTTCTGTTGGACCAAAAAAAAGCTCAAAATTCTCCAAAAGTGAGAATACCAATAAAATGGGGAATCTGTTGGAGATGCTCTAATAATAATACTAATAACAAAAAGAAAAAGAAAAATATAAAACAGAAGGGCGGGTCAAAGCCCTAGAAATCGAAATCGAATTCCAATTCCCAAATCAGAGAGAAAAAGCTTGACGATCATCAGATAATCATCCATGGGTGGCCAGAGGAACAGTTACGGCAAGCGCGCTCATTCCCTGTCAGACTACTCCGACAACGGCAGCGGCGGAAACAAACGCCGCAACCCCGGCGAGGAGAGAGAGCAGTTCATCATCGACGCTGAGGACACCGTGTACCGTTACCTATGTCCGGTCAAGAAAATCGGCTCCATAATCGGCCGAGGCGGGGAGATTGTGAAGCAGCTGAGACTCGACACCAAGTCGAAGATTCGAATCGGCGAGACGGTCCCTGGCTCCGACGAGAGAGTCGTCACCATCTACAGCGCCAGCGACGAGACCAATGCCTTCGAGGACAGCGGAAACTTCGTCGCGCCGGCTCAGGATGCGCTGTTTAGGGTTCACGATAGGGTTATTGCCGAGGACACGCACGCCGAGGAGGATATGGACGTCACGCACCACGTCACGGCGAGGCTGCTGGTGCCGTCGGATCAGATTGGTTGCATAATTGGTAAAGGAGGGCAGATTGTTCAGACTATTCGGAGCGAAACCGGTGCGCAGATTCGGATACTTAAAGACGAGCACTTGCCTGCTTGCGCTTTGAACTCTGATGAGCTTGTTCAGGTAGGACGCTGACTCTATCGAATCGAATAATTTGCTATATGTGTGTAATTTGAGCCAAGTATTAGTACAATGTGGAGTTCATGTATTGTTCTATGTAGTATTTGCACATTTTGTATAGGTTTTTTTGACTCTTGTAGTGTGTTTGTATTGTTATGGTCAGGTATCTGGGGAAGCTCCACTTGTTAAGAAGGCATTGTTTCAAATTGCATCACGCCTTCACGATAATCCATCTCGATCTCAGCATTTGCTTACGTCTTCGGTATCTATGTATGCCCCTGGAGGAATGGGGTCAGCTGGTGGTGGGCCGATAGTTGGGCTAGCTCCGATGATGGGTCCATATGGAGGAGGTTATAAAGGCGATGTTGGGGACTGGTCGCGCTCCTTGTACTCGGCTCCGAGAGATGATGGTTTATCGAAAGAATTTTCTCTTCGTATGATTTGTCCAACTGCAAATACTGGAGGTGTGATTGGGAAGGGTGGTGTCATTATTAATCAAATAAGACAGGAATCTGGGGCTGGTATCAAGGTCGATAGTTCACAATCTGAAGGAGATGATTGCTTAATTACTATTACTGCAAAGGAGGTGAGATACTAAGTCCATTATTTATGTTCTAAGCCGAAATAGTGAAGGAATGTTGCTTAATAGATGTCACCAAACTAATACTTACTATCTCCAGTTCTTTGAAGAAATATCTTCGCCAGTTGTAGAGGCAGCCGTGCGTTTGCAACCGAGATGCAGCGAGAAAGTTGAAAGGGATTCAGGAATCCTGTCATTCACAACCCGCATACTTGTTCCCACGTCGCGAATTGGCTGCCTTATCGGTAAAGGAGGGGCTATAGTAACTGAGATGAGGAGAATAACTAAAGCAAATATTCGCATACTTTCAAAAGAAAATCTTCCGAAAATTGCATCTGAAGATGATGAAATGGTGCAGGTAATAACTTTCTCGTGGTGGTTGGACTTTCTGATTTCTATCTCTTATCTGAGTGTTGATTATTGTGATAACATCCTTCTTCATTTACAGATTTCTGGAGACCTTGATATTGTGAAGGATGCTCTTATACATGTTGTGACGCGATTGAGGGCAAACCTTTTTGACAGGGAAGGTGCAGTGTCTGCCTTCCCTCCAACAATTCTGCCTTATCTTCCCGTGGGAGGAGATGCATTAGATAGTCCAAATTATGATAGTAGAGATGCTAAAAGACTTGGGCATTATGGTGGTTATGGTGGCTCGAGTGATTTTGCAGCTGGTGACAGTTATGGAAGTTATGGTGGCTCACAGGTATGTTTACCTTCTTTGAAATTACAGTTGATTAAATACTAAGGTGAATTTTACTTTCTTGAGGTTTCCGCTTTACTTGGATCCATCATTTGTAAGCCATCTGTTTCCTTACTTCATTGGATACAACATGTTAGCAAGATCTCTGTGTCACCACCAATGTTTTCTGGTAAATCTCTTTGTTTATATGATATGTAGGTCGGTGGTAGCGGCAGCCCTTATGGAGCATATGGAGCTTATTCTTCTGGACGAACTAGTAGTTCTGGGTAAAACTCTTAACATTTATCGATTCTCTTGGCTCGCCTTTCTTAAATTTGCTTCGTTTTAGTTCTTTGGTTCTTTTGATACAGTAGTTTACAATGTGTAATTGAGTATTCATTCTTCTGTAAACCTGTCATAGCTTTCAGTGAGTTATGGTTAATATTTCACTTGCGTTAATCCTGATATGAGGTTTGTGATATCAGGTTGTCTAGCCAGAACCCAGTTTCTCGGCGGAGAAATTATGGTTACTCCAATTGATGATGGTACCGGCAGGTAGATTATGGTTGTCTTTTGGATTTTGTTGTCTATGATTATAACAGGCAGGCCCTTTTTGAACAGTCGTTTGATAGCGTAACCTATCCAATCTCCCTAATGCAAAATTCTGATGCTCTTGTTTTACCTTTCCCATCCCATCAAACAGCTGACTTCTATGAAGCCTGAAGCTAGCCTACTGCCTGCCTAAACTGGAAGATGAACCAGCATATGATATAGTCATGGCCCACCTTGATGCTTCTCCTTAAAAGGCCAAGAAACCAAATTTACCAAGCTTTACTATCTTTGTGCTCCCTAGAACCTAGTTATCCAGCATGCCTGTATGGCTGTTTTTCCCTGTACACTTCTATTATTATGAAGCCATATTACTTTGACTTGCCCGCGTACTGCTGTCTAAATTCATAACTATGGTTTTACTTCTCAAGTTGCTTATGGAAACTTAACCATTTCATTTGTGATCTAGCAGATTGTATTATCTGATTGCAGCCACTTATGATTTTATTTAAACAGATTCTGGGATTTACCTGTCTGATTTACTCACTATATATATTCGTGAAACACATATGCATTGTTTTGTTAACGTTACCAGCATGGTATTTTATGTTATTAAAGTGAGTATTTGGTAGTACAAACTTCGAAAAGGACTGCTTTTCATATTCCTCATTCTGCGCTTTCTCCCATCTTTTGATATATATGTGTGGATATCATGTATACCTGGATTTATTGCATGAGGTTTAACATTAACTATCAAATCTTTTGAATCACTTATCAGTTTAGTTTTTATGAAATACACATCATTCAGAAGACTAGTGTGAGTAAAGTGTGCATAAATCAACGCTTATCTTTGTATCAATTTTTCAAAGACATCATTTTTAGGGATCCTTGTGTTATCCTTATCGATAGATCAGATGTCTGTTTGAATCTAGGTGTGTATTTGGAAGATGTGGATCTCCCACTACTTTTAAGTTGCATTCATCCTTGAGTTTTAATTACACTTCTGGCTTTATTATACATCTACATATCTTTGTCCAAAGTGCTAGTTTTGACAATTTTTGTGACGCTGAAGTCACAGTTTTTCAAAGGTGCACTAGTTGTGTTCATGTTCAGGTAAGTGTTGGGAGCTTTGTCTTGAATGGATGCAATCCAGGAGATCAATGCAGTAACATAGGGTTCGTGTGATGATGATTCAAGTGGTGGGATGGTTTATTACCCAACTATTTTTGCTCTCTCTCTACTGGCAGGTTCCATGGGCGTTGTATGCATGTTTTTTGTTAGACATGGGTGGCTTGTGTTGGGGTAATAGTGATACTTGTTGATACAGATCGTCGGGGAGATGTTTATGAATGGATACACACCAGTTCCCTTTGTAGTTGTAATAAAATTATCATACATGTTCATGTGTTTTGGATCTGTTTGTCTTCTCTCTTGCTGTTGAGGCGGTCGAAAATTATTTTGAAATGCCGAGCTCCCATCATTTTTAAACGCCTCATTGAAGAAAAATGTGGAAACTGTAAAGCCTTGGCAACTTAACCGCATCTCATTTGGTGTTCTTGTTGAGGTTCACTTGGTACTCTTACTATACATCTGGAGTGTGTTATCTTTCAATCTCAAATCACATAATGTGAGAAAAGAGGCTACAGCAAGTGCGTATTCTTGGTCAAATATAGATCACAAGTTCACAACTGCGAACCTACCCATTTTCCCCAATCTGATAGACACCTTATTCATTATCCTTTGCATACCCACTTGGTAAAACCCTGGAATTTTATGGATATATGTGAGATACCAAATGGAGTAAATTTGCTCACCTAACTCGTAGTGTTAACCCAGTAAAACAGTACAGAGGTCTCAGAAGAGCCATACCGATGGAACCAAGCAATCAAATCGAAAGTTATGCCTTCTGACCTAAGTTGCTGTATTTGAGTAAGCACTTGTGTAAAAAGCAGTCAGAAAGGTAAGATTTTGATGGAGATGGATCCTCAGGCTTAGTTATACCTCTTGGTTTAAGCAGCATGCATAGTCACATCGACTCATCTATGATCTATGAACCCTCCAAACTTGCTCGATTTGTGGTTAGACCCTATTGGACGAAGGCCTCAAATCAGAGAGGTCTAGAGCGGCTTTACTTCAACAGAGGGGACTGTGGCTATATATTACTTAACACTAATAAAGTAAAGCTAGAGTTTCTTGAAAAATTGTTTAAAATGTCATTCGAGTATGACACGTTCTAAATGTGGCTCACACATATATGACTTTACTCACTCAAGTATTACGCTTTTACTCACTTTGCTCACTCCGAACTGGAGAAATTGGCTGCGCCACTCTAATTTCTGGCGAACCGGAGCTCAATCTGTGCGAAATCAACCAAACAATAATTTTATTAATTACATTTAAGTCTAATTCATCATGGAAGTAGAAATTAAGAAGACCTAAAACTTCAAATTTTCGATTCTCCCTCCTCGGGTTGAATTGAGACTCAACCTTGGTATGAAAAGACTCACAAAAAGAGAGGTACAATGTCCAATATGTTTCTTTGGCCAATTATAACTCGAATTCAAAACTCCAAATTTTATAGAATCTGAAGTGAGCAAAATGAGTAAAAAGTATAATACTTGAGTGAGCAAAGTGATATTTATCATATATGAGTGAACAAAATTTAAGACATGCTAGGGTCATATTTATGGCTGCATCAACCCCTCATTCGTCCAAGCCCTGCCATTGGTGCTCTGCGTCCAATAGGGTCTTTCTTCTCTACCTGTTCCAAACTTGTTGAGAGAGAGAGAGAGTTTGTTTCCCTTTCTTTGCTAGAGAATGTTGCCTTCTCCTTTGGGAAGTTTGGCAACTTTTATGTGGTGATGATTTCTGGTAGTTTTGGCTGTTTTTCATTGGTGGGTTAGTTGCGGAATACGTACAAGTATAGGTCATCTACAGTCTTGCATGTGGGAATGAGGTGTGTGGTGCAGCCAAGGATGACTTGCCGGCATGGTTTAGTTATATAATCTTTTCATCAGAAATTTTCCATTCAGGAGGATGAGTATCTTCTTAAAAATTATATTTTTCAATAATATTTTAGAAAATCAACCGTTGTATATCTAGTTATATATACGTAGGTTATTTTTATAAATTTTCATCCAATTTAAAAATCGTTAAAGGGTCGAACAAAATGATATAAATGAACGTTCTAAATTTATTAAACTTGAACTGTTCATGTTTATAATTGATAAATCAAGATTTTGAATCTCTTGACGAATTTCGATTTGGATGAAAATTTACAAGAATGATCTACTTATATATAACTAAACATCTAACGGTTGATATATCAAAATATAATCAAATTTGAGACTTATAAATTATTGTATAAAAACTACTCACAAATTCTCATTATAGAGATACTCAATGAAAAGCTCTCACCTCATGTAATTAAGCTTATATATGTATATGGATCGGATCATAGAGGTCACTGTGAGTTTTGACCGGCAAGTCGTTTCTGGCTACATTATTGCCTCCTTTTCTCATGCTAGATTTGCGATGATGATGGTGATGAGTTCAGCTTCTAGTACTACTACATGCTAACTAGCTGAGGGCTAGCTATCAGTTTGTGTGTAATTCATATATGGTTGAGTAACTTGAATTGAGTTCATATTCTTTTTAAGATGCTCATTTTGCAGATGGTATCAAAGCATACGATCGGCGACATGATCTTCTAAGTGTTTCGAGACCGGTCGGCTGAGGCAACTCAAAGCATACAACCAGCTCAGATCAGCCTACAACTTGTTTATTAGTGAAGAAGGTCACAGAATCACTCGTCTCTTTTAAGAGTGTGCATGTAAGTGGGAAACCATGTTCTTTTAGCTGGTAAACTTTAACGAGTAACGTGGAAATCCAAACCAGATAGTTGAAGGGGTGATGTGCTCATCGATCTTTTGTTTCATCTAGGATTGACGAGATCCATTCGAGTAGATGTTGACTAGCCAAACTGTTAAATAGTATTGTCATGCATAGAGCAGAAACTTAAGGTATTTATTTTTATAGAAATCTTGGAGCATTTAGAGGAAAATGTCTCAAGATGAGCCTAGCTATGTATGCAGAGAGGAACGAGCTCCAGTCTTTAATTAGCAAAGAAAAAGACGCATCAATTAGCATAGAAAAAGACACATCAAGGTTCATGTACCCGACAAGGCCAGATGGAAAAATAACAGTGTTCTTCGATGATCGACACACCGTAAATTCGACGATTAAAACTCTATTGATGTTTATTCTCAATGGGATTTTTATAAAATTTGTCGTTGTTGAACCACCCCCGGTGCAAACCATTCACCAGTTTCAAGCAAAACTATCCCATTTTATTGAAGATATATATCCCTTGGATCAACTTTGCTTTTGTTTAAGATCCATTGGTAATATATTTCTTCTTTCAGCTAGAGAAATTAAGACATCTTTTTGACAATAGCCACAGGCCCACAGCATCAATATAATGAAAGTAAGATATATATAGATCTTCAGTAAAATTGTGCTTCTACATCAAGAGTCAACCGAAAGACACAAAAGGAAAGAAAAAGAAATTGTCTTAATTAACAAAACCAGAAAGTGATACAACGTACTCAAAGGAGATTGAAGATGTAACTAAAAGGATAAGAAACCTTCCTTGACAACCAAGCGAAACATGAGAACGAAGAGGCCGCCGATTCCGATGCACCGAGTTGAAGACACCGCAGTCTGAGAATAGGCCCCCAAGGTGATCGTTGCTCCGGCCAATCCGATCATAAGAGCCGGACCTGACATTTTTAGACCCGAAGCGGGAATTAAAAATGGTGCCCCTCATAGTGTTAAAAAAAAACTTTGAAATTAAAATATTCAAACTGAATATTCCAACATATAATTAAAAAAGAAAATAAAGTCTTAGATTTTAAATTGCTTTCATAAAACATTATAAACTATTTAAATACTATGTGTCTTGTAGTCCTGGAGACGAATATATCAATTAACAACACCAAAAGAGATGGAGGGGAGATTTTGGACAAAATTGGGAGGGCATAATAAGTCTGGAGTGTTTTGAGAAATTTGAGAGAGAATAGGTTGAGAAAATCTTTAGATATGCACATATTGATTCGCACGATTCTATCAATGCTGAATTTTTGTGAGATGTGTTGTTATCAAGTATCAATTATGCGAGAAGAACGGGAAAACAGTTTTTCGAAGAAAGAAAAGAGTATATCCCAGTTTTTTATATTGTTATATAATAAAATATTACATAATAAAATATTTTTTAAAAATGTGGCTCCAATCAAAGTGGTACCCGAGACAACCGCCTCTCGTGTCTCTAGTCAAGTCCGGGTCTGAATGTTCCGATCCGTATACTAGTCCATTGAGATCAAACTTGAAGCTTAGAGAGGTTGAAGACTTTGGTTCATGAAGAGAGAGAGCCTTGAGCTTCTTCTGTGCCTTTGAGAGGTTAAGCTAATCAAATGTCAACTCTTTACTAAGCATTGCATCATGTGGCAATGCCCCTTGGTGTTCATAAGGAACACAACCAGCATTAGTCAACTTTTAGGTAATTGCCATTATTTTTTAAACATGATACAAAAATAATATTACAATTACTTTCTAATAATTCACGAAGATTCCTAAATTGTACTCCGTTACAAAGTTTGTAACTAGGCTTTATTTTACTTAATTTATCAATCTTGTCAGACAGGTGATTTAAAAATAAGAAATTACATATAAAGTTAATTAGAGATTATATTTCATATATAAGGTCATTTATAATTTTTTAACTTAATTAATGTCACTTTTTTTATCTATATTTTCTGTCTTTCTAATTTTGACCTTTTATATTAGCTTTTCTTTCTTCGTCTTCTTCAAAATTTCAGAGAGAGCTACTGTTCAATGGGGGACTACTGTTCAGTAACCAATGTATTACTGCTGTCTCTAGTAAGTACTACTCCAAAATATTCAGGGTACTACTTCAAAACATAGTAAGTACTATTGTTATGTAACACAATGTATTACATCAGACCCTAACGACATGTAGGGGTCATCATTTGGCCCGTGGGCCTCGTGGGCCGGTGGAGGCCCGCAAGCCCGTGGGCTAAAAGCCCGGCCCGGCCCGCAAAAAAGCCCGCAAAAGCCCGCCAAGGTGGTTGGTGGGCCGACCATGGTTTAGAGATCTAAAGCCCGGACCGGCCCGCGGGCCCGGCCCGCCAAAAGCCCGTCAAGGCCCGTTAGGCCCGGCCCGTCAAAGCCCGCACACATATTGACATATATCATTAAATTATTTAATGAATTTTAATCATTATACAATTTATACCTAGTTAATGTTTACCTACACACATATTGACATATATATATATAATATAGTGACTAGTAGTCTAATAGACTAATACTATATAGATATATATTTTACATTTGTGTATATATATTAATATATTACATATAGATGGATAGATTGAATATTTGAATTCCATATATAATTAAATTTGTGTATCTATTTTACTATTAAGTCATTATTTAAAGTTTAGCATAAGTTGGGGTTTAGGTTTAGGGTAAATTAGGGTTTAGGAGATTAAGATTTATGGTAAGTTAAGGTTTAGGAATTTGAGGTTTATGGTAAGTTAGGGTTCCGGTTCTAGGATTTTATTGTAATTTTTTTAGGGTTTAGGGTTTGGGGTTTAGGTTTTAAGGTTTAGGGTTTAGGTCCAAAATTTATAAAAATTAGGGACGGCCTACTTAGAATATTATGAACAACCAATCCGACATTCAATTTTTTATATATATAAGATAGTAGTACGTATATCATTATACCTACACTTATATATATAATATAGTGACTAGTACTATATATATATTTTTTATATTTGTGTATGTTTATATTAATATATTACATATACATATATTGATCAAATATTGGAATTCCATATATAGTTATATTTATGTATCTATTTTACTATTAAATCATTGTTTAAAGTTTAGGATAATTAAGTTAGGGTTTAGGTTTAAGGTAACTTAGGGTTTAGGGGATTGAGATTTAGAGTAAGTTAAGGTTTAAGAATTTTGAGGTTTAGAGTAAGTTAGATTTTAGGTTTTAGGAATTTTGAGGTTTAGAGTAAGTTAGGGTTTAGGGGTTAGGGGTTAGGGTTTAGGGTTTAGGGGTTAGGGTTTAGGGGTTAGGGTTTAGGTTTAGGGTTTCATTGTAATTTTTTTTATCGATTTACACTGTAAAACAGTAAATATAATAGATGGTTCAGATTAGATTTTGTAATTTTTCAATGGTGAGAGTTTAATTGAGAGTGTGTGAAATGACATCAATACCCTTCTCTTATATATTGCTTATTTTTCCATGGAGAAACTTGATAAATTAAATTTTTATATCAATTTTTTTGACACTATGAGATAGATATGTAATTTACAAGAATGTGTGTTAAAATTTTTATCTTAAAAAATTCCTTTAGGGATGGGTAATTTATGTTTTAGTTGTAAGGGTATTACGGTCACATTTAGCGAAACTCATAGATGTAGGTCTAAATCAAGTCCAAAATTTATAAATTTTTAACGGCATGCTTAGAATATTATGAACAACCAATCTGACAGTCAGTTTTGTAAAATGATGATACATGATCGATTGCGTTTCACAAAGGACTTTCAACTCATATAACCAAGGAATAAAGGTAAGAACATTAGTGTGCATGTAGAGAATTCAAGCAATATAGGAATTAAAAATGTTTTAATAATAAAGAAGGCCATATATAATAGTTCACCTTGTAATAAAAGACACCGTACGTAAAAATTAGCCTAATCGAAGTACGTTTGGATCCCAGTCAATACAATTAAACAAAATTTGTGAAAACACTAAAATACACTCATCTTATTTTCCTTATTTTCCTATGGGGGGAGTAGATAAATCAATTTTTTATGTCAATTTTTTTGATACTATGAGATAGATATGTATTCCATAAGAGTATGCGTCCAAAATTTGATGTTAAAAAATTATTTTCGGGAGGGGTAATTTCCGTTTTAGTTGTAAGAGTACTATGGTCACATTTGGCGAAATACATGGATCGATGTCTAAATCAAGTCCAAAATTTATAAAATTTTAAAGGCATGGTTATAATATTCTAACTAATCAATCTAATGGTCAATTTTATAAAATAATTAAACATGTCCGATTAAGTTTCACAAAAGTATTTCATTCCATATAACAAATGAACAAACGTAAGAATATTAATATACATATGAATAATTCAAGCAATATAAGAATTAAATATGTTTTAATAATAAACGAGGACATGTAGAAAACTCCATCTTATAGTGATAAACATCGTACGTAAAATTTAGACTCGTCGGAGTACGTTTAAACCCCAGTGCATGGATAAAGGTTACGTTTATTTTGAAATGTCTTAATTTTTTAATAATTAAAGCCCGATAGGCCCGGCCCGCAAAAGCCCGCAAAGGCCCGGCCCGCAAAAGCCCGCAAAGCCCGCTTGAATGGGCCAGGCTCGGATCCTTATATAAAAGATAAAGCCCGGCCCGGCCCGGCCCGCATATATTAAAATGTTGTTGAGGCCCGGCCCGGCCCGGCCCGTGCCGGCTATACATGGGCCGGGCCGGGCCGGGCCGGGCTTTTGCCGACCCCTAACGACATGGTACTACTGAGACCTAACACAACAGAAAACACTATACTACTACTTAAACTTTGATGCTTTTAGTTGCCTTCTTCCTGTTTAGTAGTCGAACTGAGCGTCCTGGTTCACCATTTTTTTGCCCTTCACAGCTTTGACCACGAAGATGGTGACTTCCCTTTGTCTTTTCCCGCTACAACAACATTCTTCTGGGACCTCAATCGGCGTTTCACTTGTTCTGTCGGCCTATCACACTACCAGAAAAAGCTACTTATGCGACGAAATAATATGTCGTCACCCAAGTACAAAATTTAGTCATCTAAGTGTACTTAGATGACGAAACATAAAGCGTCACCTAAGAGAGCGAAATTTCATCGTCTAAGTGTTAACTTACACAACGAAATTGATTTTAAACGTCTAAGTCTGTTCTTAGACGAAGAAAACAAATGTTTTGTCGTTTAAGTACTGACTTAGACGACGAACACGGAATTCTTCGTCTAAGATCTTACCCTAAACTTAAACCTAAACCCTAAGCCGTAAACCCTTTCCCCTAAACCTAGACCGCCATAGGCGACGAAACACATTTTTTCGTCTTCTAAGCACTACTTAGGCGACGAAATACAATCAATTTCGTCATCTAAGTAGAAATTTGCAATCTGACCTCTAAGCCTAAGAGCACGACCATGTATACCATCTTAAAATATATATTTTTTTCATCGAGGGCATAGAGTAAACAATTCTTGGACTGTGAGTGTCGACTGTTCAAAATTCGGAGTTACAACGATTCGCATATCAACGTTTCTGTTTTGTTGAAATTTCGGTTTTATGTTTGACTATGCCGATCAAACCCTTAACGAGCTTCGTTTTGAATGAAAATTCATCCACTTACATATTATGTCATGATGAATATATCCAACGATTATTTTGTCCAAATTCAATTTCATTAATGTTGATGTGGAGTGAATATAGACATACAAACATTTAAGATAAACAACATTAGTATATATATAACAAGTTTTTAGTGTTAAATAAATTTTTTTGTCAAATTTTAATTAATTTGTATTTAGCTGATAAATTAAGTTTTACGATGCGACAATCAACCGTAACTTCGGAAACGAGTTTGCGAATTTATTTTTACAATAATTATCGTTTTTTATTTATTTTTCGATAATCACTAAATTGATTCGATCGAATCCTAAACTAATCCGAATTAGGTTGAATTTTTTTCTACAATATTGTATAAGTGTAATTGTTACATCTTACGGTTGATTTTTGATAATTTTTAAGCAACTACCCAAAATTAATTTTCATATTTTTAAAACAAATAATAATTTGACTTACGTGACGAAACTAATTTGTTTCGTCGCCTAAGTGAATATTTTTTTTAAATTAAATTAAATTAAAAATTAAATTTCACTTAAGCGACGAAACTTACTGATTTTGTTGCCTAAGTCCAAAATTTAGGCGGTTAATTATTTTCCGCCACATTTTTTTATCAAAAATTGAAAATCACTTAGGTGACAAAAATGTATAATTTCGTCGCCAAAGTTCAAAATTTTGGCGGTAATTGTTTTCCGCCAAAATTTTTTTACCAAAATTTGAAATCACTTAGGCGACGAAACTAGTAGGTTCGTCGTCTAAGTGAACGCCTATAAAAAAAAATTCATCCCATTTTTTTCACAATCTCTCTCTCTCTCTCTCTCTCTCTCTCAAACCACCACCACCACCACCACCGCCACCATCACTAGCTACCTCAGCACCACCACCACCACGACATCACCACCCCCGCCGCCACCACACCACCTCCACCACCACCACCACCACCACCTCGACACCACCACCACCACCATTATCAATAAATTATTTCCTAATTAATTATAATTTTTTAATTAATTAATAATTAACATTTAATTAATAAAATTTCATTAATTAATTACAATTTAATTAATTTTTCATTTTTTTTAAAAAACCACTTAATTAATTTTCGTCGTCTAAGATGTTTTTATTTTTTTATTTGATACTTAGGCGACGAATCTAGTAGATTTCATCGTCTAAGTTCTCACTTAAACGACGAAATTTTTTGTAGATTTTCATAAATTTTGTGTAGTCTAAACACGTAGACGACGAAGCCTATTTCGTCGTCTAAGTGGCCACTTAGGCGACGAAAAATAAAAATTTCCTCATCTAAGTACTTAAGCCACGATTGTTACGCGACGAACCTTAGGCGATGAAAAAATACACTTAGGCAACGAAATAGTTTCGTCGCCTAAGTGTGTTTTTCTGGTAGTGTCATGTCTGTTTTTTCGACCTCAACTCACGTCCAACATCGATAAGTTCTGCCACTCTATTGTGTTTCCTTTTCAACTTGAATTCATGTCTATGATCACTATCGGTGCTGCCCTGCATGTCATCACCATTATTATAAAAAAGAAAATCAGTTTTTGCAAACAACCAAAGCACATCAATCTGTATACACTACGAAAGACTAACATACACACTACCACATACTAACGTAGACACTACTGCATAACAACCAAAGCACACCAATCTGTATACACTACTACAGACTAACATAACAACTACCACATACTAACGTAGTCACTATTGCGTAACAACAATAGACACTACTCTCCACAAACTTAAACACTACTCCAGACATCTAACATATTACTCTCCCTAAATTTAAACACTACTCCAGACATACTACTCACATTAATTCTACATACTAGTACAGACCACACTAAATCCTTTACCTATATGTGCTGCGGTTTGTGGCTGCAGGAGGCACTTTTTACAGAGGCTAGGGTTTGTAGCTGCGGGAGGCGCCATTGTTTGCAGCTGTGGGAGGGGCGAAACTCAGAGTTAGAAAGAGAGAGAGAGAGAGAGAGAGAGAGAGAGAGAGAGAGAGAGAGAGAGAGAGAGAGAGAGAGAGAGAGAGAGAGAGAGAGAGAGAGAGAGAGAGAGAGAGTTGTACCGATCGAAATCAAAAATCAGGTGGCGGCGAGCTTAGTGACGGCGTCGTAGCGAATGGAGGCGACGAAGGCGTGGTCGAGGGGAGAGTGAAACATGGCGGAGAGAGGACGATGACAGAGAGAGGAGAGCGGTGGAGAGAGGAGCGCGACGGAGAGAGGATGGGAGCGGAGAGAGGAGGACGATGGAGAGAGCGGAGACGAGAGAGCTCTGCTAGGGTTTCTCCAAATTTGGGAATTTGAGTTTGATTTACTTTTGGTATGAACTAGAGAGAGAGACCAGGTTCATATATGATAACATTAGCGTAAATAGTTTGAACAAGAGAATTTTTTTTTTTTAAATCAGGTGACTTTATTTGGAAAAGAAATATTTGGTGACCTTATATAGTATAGATATTATCTAAGTGACCTTATACGTAATTTAACTATGTAAAAATCATCTAGTATGTTCAATTTAAAGTCTTTTTTAGTCAGCCAGCTTGGATGCGAAGACCAAACCCTAGCGCCTGGCCTAGGTTTTTATTTGTGCCGGGGCTAAATTATTCCAGCGAAAGTTCTTGGGCCAAGGGGCGAGTATAGAGGTGAAGTAGGTGAGGCGTTGGTGGCACGCCAACAGAGGGGAATCTTGCAGGTTGATCTCGGATGGCGGGTCGGTCGATTCGGTGGTGACTGCGAGATCGGTTTGCTGGCTATAACATGTCGTTGTTGGGACCCCGGTGGAAGCTCGGGATTGCTGGACGAACGAGGTAATAAGCCTGTCGAGGTGTCTAGGTTTCTCAACTGAACACAACAGTGGAGGAGGTGTGGCCAACCTCGGCCTCGGGAGGTGATGATGGCGAGATCGGTGATCCGACCGGTGGTTATCGACCCTGGAGGACGAGATTGTGGGTTGCGGGTCAACGCAGGGAGCAGTTGGCCGGCGGTGCAGCGCGATCGGGATCCCAAAATTTCTGGCAAATTCGGATCTCCAAGCAACAAAACAAATCCTCCTTTTGGGCTTGGGCTGCTGAGGCGCCCACGAACTAGATCCTCTTTTTGGGCCATGTGGATACTTTGAGCTTTTTTCAAGACCTTAAGTAATATATGAGGTCTGGCCCAACCTCTTAAATTTCTTGGATTTCGTGCGTGGAACCCATGTGACCTCGTCAATCTCGTTGGTTCGACTGCTAGTGGTATGACTTTTAAAAATTAGATTATACTAATTTCAAATTACGCATTCGTTGCAAGGCTTCTCCGCCATGTCCGAGGTGTTATTTTTACGGTACACGTTGTGGGATTAGCAACCAAGGAGGTACGTTGTGAAGATGACACTTTCGTGAATGACCTGCTATTAAATATAACACGACTATTGACACACCATTATGTGATTCATGGCCCAAAATCGATTTACCTGACAGACATTCTAATTCTAATTTTAGAATACCACTATCAGGATCTAATCCGTTCTATGTTTTTTTTAATTTTTATTATCCCGTTTTATACTTGTTTTCATTTAATAAAAATTTGTATTTACCTCAAAAAGAGTCTTTATTAGTCTTATTAGAGTCATCTCCTTGTAACACACATATATTGCATAAAAAAATGTGTGTATCAGAAAATTGTGTCCGCGGTGTTCGTTCTACACATGGCTCGATGAATGAATTGCATACCTTCACTGGCTTCACATACCTCGTATCGGTATTTTCTTTGTGCATTTTCCCCAGTTGAAATGTGCCTACCAATTACCATCACTCCCTAGCACATTTTTGTATGATCTCACACCAGAGCGAACCGAAAACTTAAAATTGCTACGGCTTCGTTTGACAATAACATCAGTACAGAGTAGAGCTCTTCGACACGAAACTGAAATTCACAGAGGGCCAGAAGCACCTATTCTCTATTGCAATGAAATGCTTCAACTCTTGTATACTTGCTCACCCGACAAGTCTTCTCGCATCAAACAGGTCGGTTCTCTCTACTCTCTCATCTCACTCATCACCACTGAGCACCACTACTCAACCACTCCTTCATCTTCAACATCACAAATTAGCAGCACCCACGTAGATTTGTCTTCCAATTGTTTCCATGGTATATCCCAATCTGTCATTTTGAGATGTCCTAAATACTTTGGCAAGAGTAATAAAGGCACACACTTTGCCAATGCTTCTCTGAAAGACCTTCTTTCGGAGATTTCTGATTTAGTACCTGATCAAACTCGTAGGCTCAGAAGGGTTTCGGAGCCGAAACCCGAAGATGTGCTTGAATTGTTACTGGGTTTTCAATTTCAGTGTGGGGAAGTTGGATTTGAAGTTAGAAAGGTTGAGTCTTTGTGGGGAATTTTCAATTGGGTCAGTGAAAAAGTTGAGGGTTTTAGGCATAAACCTCAGTCATGTGAGGTCATGGCCTCCATGCTTGTTAGAGTGGGAATGCTTAGAGAAGTTGATGTCTTGCTTTGCACTATGGAAAATCAAGGAGTTTTGTTGGGTAGTAAAGAGAATTACAACGATTTGATTGAAGGGTATGTTGGTGATGGTGAGTTGGATAGGGCAATTTTGGTGTATGATAGAATTAGGGGTCGTTTGGTGTTGTCGTTGAAATGTTGTGGTGTACTACTTGATCAATTGGTTGGAATGAGGAAGACCCTATTGGCGTTTCAAGTTTGTATGGACATGGTGGAAATGGGATTCGATTTGAGAGATGTGAAGAAGGCCACATTTGAGGGTGTCATAAGGCTACTTTGTAGGGATGGTAAGGGTATGGCTTTTGAGCTCAAGCCAAGTGACTTGATTTTGAATGAGGTTGCTTTTGGGTATTGTGAGAAGAAAGACTTTGATGATCTGCTGAGTTTCTATGCCGAGATTAAGTGTGTCCCAGATGTTCTGGCTGGGAACAGGATTCTGCATTCTCTATGTAGCAGTTTCGGGACTACAAGAGCAGAACCATATTTGCAAGAGTTAGAAGATTTAGGCTTTATTCCTGATGAGATCACCTTTGGGATATTGATTAGCTGGAATTGTCGTGAACAACAACTTAAACGTGCCTTTGTTTACCTATCGGAGATGTTGGCAAGAGACCTAAACCCCCATAGATATACTTACAATGCTCTTATCAGCGGGATCTTTATGGAGGGTATGTGGAAGCATGCTGGGGAAGTCTTTGAC
Source organism: Geum urbanum (assembly GCA_946800695.1). Taxonomy (NCBI): domain Eukaryota; kingdom Viridiplantae; phylum Streptophyta; class Magnoliopsida; order Rosales; family Rosaceae; genus Geum; species Geum urbanum. The sequence goes on along the minus strand of OX327009.1, from coordinate 51,007,348 downwards.
GAGATGGTAGATAGGGGGACTTCACCGGATTTGTCAACTTTCAGGATTCTCTTAGCAGGTTATTGTAAAGCTAGACAATTTGATGAAGTAAAAAGGATAGTTTTCGATATGGCAAGCTGTGGACTGATTCAGAACTCTTCAGAAGAGGATATACTATCCAAAGCATTTCTGGTTCTGGGTTTCGAGCCATTAGCTGTGACTTTGAAGAGAGATAATGATGTTGGGTTTTCTAAAACAGAGTTCTATGATGATCTAGGGAATGGACTTTATTTGGATAAAGACCTGGATGAGTATGAGAAAAGAGTCACTGGGATCCTAAAAGATTCCATGGTACCTGATTATAACTCCCTTATGATTGAGGATTGCGCCGGTGGAAAGTTGAAGGGTGCATTGATTTTGGTTGATGAAATGATCCGGTGGGGACAAGATATGTCATTGTCGATGATCTCTTTCTTACTGAAAGGGCTTTCTGCATCTCGTTCACATAACAAGGACATCACCAGAATTGTAGATAAAAAACTTCACATGTTAGATCACCTAGACCAAGAAACTCTAATTCTTCTTACCCAAGCATACATCAAGAGAGGATTGACCTATAATGCAAGGATAGCATTGAATGGAATTTTAGAAAGGAATCTTAAAATCAAGAACAAGACTTGCACTGCTTTAGTAAAGGGTTTTTGTAAGAAAGGAAACTTGAGGGAGCTGAATGCTTGCTGGAATATGGCTCAAGACAACAGGTGGTTACCAGGGCCTGAAGATTGTAAAGCGTTAATGGAATGCCTTTGCAGTAAAGAAATGCTTAGTGAAGCTGTACAACTTCTTGAAAGCATTCTGATATCCTACCCAGACTTGAGGTCTGATATATGTCATATTTTCTTAGACAAGCTTTTTGTTACAGGTTTTACAAGAGTTGCTACTGTACTGCTAGAAGAACTTGAACAGCGTGGCAGTGTCCTGGATCAGATGGCTTATACAAATCTTGTTAGAGAATTGTGTAAGGAGAAGAATTTTCCTGTATCCTTTATCATGCTGGACAATATGCTAGCTAAGAATTTTGCCCCATGTTTGGATGTTACTGTCCAATTAATTCCTCAGTTGTGTAGGGCTGATAGATTTGGAAAAGCAGTGTACTTAAAAGAGATTGGTGTGAGAGAGGAATCTTCGTATGCACTTTCTCTAGATCTGGCATTGATAGACGGCTGTTGTATGTCAGGAAAAGTTACAGAAGCAACCGCTCTAGTACAGAATATGTTGTTAAAGGGCATACTTCCAGATGCTGAAATCTACAATTCTCTGGTTCAAGGTTATTGCAAGGTTCACAACTCGAAGACAGTTGGAGAGCTACTTGCTGTCATGGCAAGAAGAAATTTCGACATTTCATTCTCAACTTTCCGCAATTTGGTGCATTTCATGTGTCTGGAAGGTAGGGTTCTTCGTGCATGGAGACTGAAGGATCTTATGATTGAACCAAGTGATCATGATGATCTCAGCATCTACAATATTCTGATTTTCTATATTTTCCAAACCGGAAATACTTCGCTTGTCAAGAAAGTTGTAGAGCATTTGCAAGAGAAGAAACTGCTACCTGATGAAGTAACTTATAACTTTCTTGTATATGGGTTTTCTCGATGTCAGAAAGTCTCGAGGGCTGTGGACCATCTGTACACTATGATCTCTAAGGATCTGAGGCCAAGCAACCGTAACTTGAGGAAAGTTATAACTAGACTGTGCGATACTGGGGAGATTGAGAAAGCCTTAGAATTGAGTCGCAAAAATGGAATTAAGAGGCCGCATTCATGATTCAACTACTCAAGATGCAATTGTTGAGTGCCTTCTCTCTCATGATAGGGTACAAGAAGCTGAAAATTTTCTGGACAGGATGGTAGAGAAATGTCTAGTTCCAGGAAATATCAACTATGATAATCTAATCAAACAATTTTGCTCGAGGGGAAGACCGGACAAGGCAAGTAATCTACTGAACATAGTGTTGAAGAAAGGGAATGTTCCAAATTCTACCAGTTATGATTCCATCATCAGCTCTTTTTGTGCACTTGGTGTTATGGACCAAGCTATGGATTTTCATACAGAGATGTTGGATAGAGATCTTAAACCAAGCATCGACACTTGGGACATTTTAATCCACAACTTATGTCAAGGCGGAAAGACTGTAGAGGTGGAGAGGCTTTTGAAGTGTATGTTGAGTGCAGGTGAAACAATGACCAGGGAGATGTATGTGTCTGTGATTACTAACTATCGCTCAGAGAAAAATCTCGAGAAGGTCTCAGAGCTTATGCAAGCAATGCAACAGAGTGGTCATGAGCCAGACTTTGAGACTCACTGGTCTCTCATAAGGAACCTGAGAAATTTTAGTGACAAGAACAACAAAAACAGCAGCCAGGGTTTCCTAGCGAGGCTTCTTTCTGCAAGTGGATTTTCTAGGCAAAAGGATTCAAAGACCAAATAGGGGTGGCAGAGAATTTATTCATTCATTCATTCTTTCATTCAGGAACTCATGGTGATTCACTGTTATATATCTTTGTCTTGTATATCTTGTAAATGTAGTTATTCACAGTCAGTTGATGGTTATATTTACACCAGGGTCATCTAATTGACTCTGAGATGAGTTATTGAGGAGGCAGTCCCTATACAAGCAGCGCTATACTATACGGGGATACCCTTGAAAGTTGTTATTTGAACAGACAATGTTGCTGTTTCCATTGCATATACATGTGGGATGTAATACTGGTATGGATTGTTGCGGTGGAGTAGAGAGATAAGCCATCTCAATCTTGCTTAGCTTCCAGCATTAGGCATAGCTTTTGCTGCTGGATAATATAAATGACAAAAGCATACCAACTTATTACTAACAAAATAGATCCAGATAACACTGTTATGAAACCAAGAATCCAAGCACCATTTGTCCAACTGCCCCATTTGCGTCCAGAAAGATGAGGCTCCTCTTTTGATAAGATTCATCTGGTATAAGGCTGTTATATTTGTTTCCAATTTGGTCGTTTAGTCGCTTTGCCAAATTGGGTCCTGAAGTCCGGTGGAGTTGGAAGAGGTGCTGATCTCATTATTGGACTAAATTATATGAAAGAAAAAGGCAAGTACGATTAGGTAGTCTTTTTAACTCTCTAGTTCATGTGCTAAAGTCCTCGCTGGAACAAACTTTCCTATTTTCTAATGTTCGAAGGTCCTGAACCGTGATGCTAAAGTAGATTAGCTTTTTGAAGTTTTTTACAAGTCAAAGAAAACAATCAAAAGCAACTAGCTACAAGCTTATTGGTGCATTAGGATTTAGGACAGTGCATGTATAAATACCACTTAGACTATGCACTTCCATGCACAACTCAAAGCTTGGAAAACACATAGAAAAACTACAAGAGTTTGTTAAGAAACTAAATTTCAGATAGAAGAGATATGAAGGGAGCAGCAGCTATGGAGATTGGTGAGTCCAAAATGGGTTCAGCTGCAAAAAGCGGGGTGAACAGAGGAGCAGCAATACTAGACTTCATTCTGAGAATAATCGCGTTCCTTGGTACCATAACAAGTGCTATAGCCATGGGAACAACCAGGGAAAGACTTCCTTTCTTCACACAGTTCCTTCAGTTTAGGGCCGAATATGATGACCTTCCAACATTAACGTACGTGTCCTGACCATCAAATTTAGATTCTGTATTCATTTTGACATGTATTGTAACCTAAACTCTGCTTCTTTATAATAACAGGTTCTTCGTGGTTGCCAACGCCATCGTGTGTGTCTACCTGATGTTCTCCCTAGCCCTCTCTATCTTCCACATCCTAAGAAGCCATGCAAAGAACAGTAGAATTATCCTGATCTTTTTCGACACGGTAATGACCAATTGCCATAAGATAAAAACATGCCTTGCTCTTAAAGCTATCTAACTTGGATGTACCTTTTTGCAGGGAATGCTGACTCTGCTGACTGCTGGTGCCTCGGCCGCAACAGCTATTGTATACTTAGCACACAAGGGGAACGCCAAGGCAAACTGGTTCGCTATCTGTCAACAGTTCAATTCCTTCTGCGAGCGCATCTCTGGCTCTTTGATCGGATCCTTTGTGGCAATTGTTGTTTTCATCCTCTTAATCCTGATGTCAGCTGCAGCCCTTTCTCGGCGTTGAGCGTCTTATATTTCCCGGTGTGAATCAGTTTGTCAATTATTGTGAATTTTATGCGACAGTTTGAAAGTGTGTGACTTGTGTGCCATTTAAGATGTTCGTTTCTCAGTTTCATGTGAAATGCCAAGACAACATCAATGTATTCCAATTTCTTTCAGGACAAATTACTGTAGCTCAATTTGAATGACAATTCCAGTATCTTGATTCGACAAAAATCGTAATACCTGCCTAAAAGTGCACTGAAATGGTTCATGTAATTCTTCTATAATGCTTGAAGTGTCAGTTGATCTATAAACTGGAATACAAATATGTAACTGTTAATCTATATCAGATCTCAATGTGCAACAACTGGAAGACTTGCACAAAGAAATGCAGACTCACAATCCAAGACTTAACATCCTTGATTTAACTTCCCGTTTGGAATCAAATAAGAAATGCAAGAGAGAACTATCATCTGCTTCAACTATGCTAAAACCAGGCTCTTTCTTCACACCACTGTCGTCCATTAGCTTTCTCACCTCCTCAGCCCCATGCCACTCTCCTCGTGAGGCATATATGTTTGATAGTAGTACAAAATCCCCACTGTCATCTTTCCTAATCTCCAGTAGCTGCTGATTAGCACGCCTTCCCATCTCTACATTTCCATGAACCTTGCAAGCCCCAAGCAGAGTCCTCCAAACAACGGCATTAGGCTTAATTTCCATCTTCTCAATGCACTCAAATGCCTCATTTAGTAGACCAGCACGCCCTAACATGTCCACCATACACCCGAAATGCTTAATGTCTGGCTCGATTAGGTACTCATTCCTCATTAGATCAAAGTACCGGCGCCCCTCTTGAACTTTCCCACCGTGACTGCAAGCACACAAGACACCAACAAATGTGATCCCATCTGGTCGTACTTTTAACCTCTACATCTCTTTAAACAGATTCACCGACTCCTCAGTGTGGCCATGGAATGCCAATCCTCCGATCTCTGAATTCCATGACGATACATCCTTCTCCCTCATCCCCCGGAACACTTCAATTGAAAGGCGGAACACTTCAATCGCCCTTTCAATGCTGCACACTTACAATACATGTCTATTACATCATTCCCAAGTATAACGCTCATCTCCCCCGAACACATTTCCAGAAGAGAGGAATGTATTCTTTCCCCCATTTCCAGCTCGCCAATTTCCGTACAAGCAGACAACAGACTCAACATTGTCACCTCATCAGGCTTTTCCCCGAGACTAGTCATCTACTCAAACATCTGCAACGCCTGTTCAACACACCTGCCATGCACATATCCCACGATCATTGCTTTCCAAGTCACCACATGTCTTTTCGGAACCTCATCAAACAGCTTCCTCGCACTCTCCATCTCCCTCGCTTCGTGTACCCCGTGATCATCACATTCCAAGAAACCAAATCCTTAACAGGCATTTCGTCGAAAAGCCTCCTCGCCTCATCCAGCTTCCCTCTTCTAACATACCCTGCCGTCAATGCCGACCACGCAACAACATCACTCTTCACGGAGCCATCAAAAAGCGCGGCCGCAACACTCAACTCCCCACAGTTGGCGTGAAAATAAATAAGGGTATTCCTAACAGAGTTGTTTGACTCAAACCCAAACCTGACAACCTTCCCAAATCCCATTCCCTATTTTAACCCAACAAAGCTTAGTGCAGGCCTTGAGTATAAATGGAAATGTGAAGCTATCAGGCCTTGAGCTCCATTTTTCCATCGGGGTATACAACACAAGTGCATTTAATGGCTTCTGGCTCTGAGCTGAGCCTCGAATCATAGTGTTCCACATGAACGTGTCCAGCTCAGTAATATGATCGAACATCTTGTGGGCATAGCCAATTGTGCCTGAAATTACCATAGCCCTGGCGAAAATGAGTTCTCTTTTGGCAGTGTAGTTTGTCTTGAAGCCACTGACGACCATGGAAGCGTGGACTTGCTTCAGAGCTCGGAGAGTTGTGCATTTTTGAAAGAGAATTTTACCCTTGTTGACGGTTGGTGCTTCTGTCGTTTGGTCTCTGTCTGATCATTAACACAGTTGGCGGCTTCTTCCTTCTTCCATGTTTGTTCTGTTTCTCGTTTCATGTGGATTATGTGTAGTTTTTGTACGTATTTCGGCCCATTCTAGATTGGGCTCTAAGCCCAGCATGATGGACCACATTTTCTTTTAATAAAAATTTAGTTTTTTTTGGAATAAGTGTCATGTTGGGAGACTCATCCCTACGCCTGATTTGATTAATACTAAAAAAACTCGAAGGGACATAAAACCTATACTTAGAACCCAATTGCGGTTATCTTCAAAGACTACATCTTGGATAATCACAGGAGTATCCTCTAACCACAACTCATCTAAACTAACCAAGTGTGCCAACTTATGAGCAACACTATTAGTTTCACGATTAACATGTCACACACTTATAAAATCAAATAAATACATATAAGCGTTACAATCATCTATAATGCAACCTACCTCAGATCGGTCTCGTCCTTCTGATAACAAAGTCTGTACGACCACCAAACAATCTGATTCAATATCTACACATTGCCACCCTTGGGCCATACTACCATGATAGCAACTCTACATGCCTCAGCCTCCACATGAGCTATTGAGCACGCATACCGCATTGATCTCACAAGAACAGCCATGCAACTTCCATACTCATCTCTTGCAACTACACCTAAACCACCTACCTCATCCACAAAATTTCCATCTACATTTAGTTTAATCCTCCCAAGTTTGGGCCTTGACTATCTAGTCTGTAGACGATGACTTGACACACATGGGTTGTGATGAACATGCTTGTAATTCTCAAGTAAAATCCTTGACCACACAACTGTATTTCCATTCTCAAAGACTCCACCCTTCCAGAGGACATTATTTCTCTTATGCCATAGTGCCCAAAGATACATGGAAAACAAATCATATTGTCTAGAATTGAGAGATTCACATACCTCTAAGACCCATTGCTGGAAATTAGAAGCTCCAAAAGGATCCACATTTAGGTGTAAAGGTCCTTCACTCCAAAAAACATTCACCACAGTGCACTCTTTAAAAAGATGCATCACGGTCTTGCTGCATATTTTACACAATAAGCATGTTACATCCTCCAGCATCACCTTTCTTTGCAACGTTGACCTCGTCGGTAGTATGCCTCAAAGTAGTCTTCAAATAACACTCCGTACTTTAAGCGGCACCGCAGCTCCCCACACTAACTTCCACAGCTCCTGAAGCCAACACCACTAGATGAAAAAGCTTCATGCAAATGCAAATATGTTCTCATTGCATGGTAGCCTGTTCTCAATGTATATTGACCACATTTGTTCAAAGAACCAAGTCACCGAGTCTTCCACAACTTTAATACTCAAAGCGATACCCAATATAATGTTAGCCTCCTTTTTTGTAAACAACTCCATCACCAAAGGTTCCAACCACTCATGTTCCTCCTCATCGATAAGCTCCTCTACTTTCATGTTCTGAGTACTCTCCAAGGCCACAAAGAAAGGCCTAAAACGATGAGGCAGTGGAATTCAGGGGTCATCCTACACAAAAACAGTACAACCATTTCTCACTTGATAATGAAGTCCCAAGTTCAACATCTCACGTCCCTTAATTATGCTTCTCCAAGTATATGACGGTCCTTGTTTCAATGAGGCTTCCAAGAAGCCTGTTTTTGGAAAATACAATGCCTTCAATATCCGAGCCGCTAACGTCCCAGGCTTGGTCAACAACCTCCAACCCTGCTTCGCAAGTAAAGCAAGGTTAAAGACATGCATATCACGGAAGTCAAGTCTACTTTCTCCCTTAGGGCGATATATCTTCTCCCATGCTAACCAATGGATCTTTTGTTCATTCAACTTATCCCCCCACCAAAATCGAGCCATCAACCGGTGCATCTCATCACAAAGATACTTAGGCAACTCAAAACAGTTCATCACATAATTAGGAACATATTGAAGAACTACTTTTATCATTACCTCTTTACCCGTTGTACTCAAATGTGTAGCACGCTAGCCTTCAACTCTCTTAGTGATCTTCTCATTCAAATAGCCAAACGCTTCACTTTTCCAATAGCTCACTTCAATTGGTAACCCCAAATATTTTTCTTGTTTCTCCACTCTTTCAATACCCAATGCTAAAGTCAACTTATCTTGCTGCTCTCAAGGGATATTTTTACTAAATAAACCTTACTCTTTTGTAAATTTATCTGTTGACCGGAGGAAGCCTCATAGTTCAAAGACTTCCCGAAGAGCACTACATTCCTCCATCGCCCTCAAAAAAATGAATGAATCATCTGTAAAAAATAAGTGGTTAATTATAGGTGCTCCATCACACACTTGCACACCTTGAAACCTCTATTCCTCCTCCTTTTGTTGAAGCAATAAAGAGAAAACCTACGAACAAAGAAGGAACATGTAAGGGGATACAGAGTCCCATTGCCTCAAACCCTAAATGGAAAGACAGTCCCTCTAGCTTCTCCATTAACCACAAATGAGTATGACACTGTTGATACACATATCATTACCCGGAAAATCCACTTTTCAGAAAAACCAAACTTCTGAAGTACCATCTCTAGAAAACTCTACTCAACCCGATCATATGCTTTGCTCATGTCTAGCTTTAATGCACAATAATATTTCTTACCCCTTATTCGTCGCTTCAAAAAATGTGAAATTTCATAAGCAACCAAGTGATTATCTGAGATTAACTGGCCCAGAATAAAAGCACTTTGATAAGGAGAAATCAACTTGTCTAGCAGAGACTTTAATCGATTCGTAATAACGTTGGAACCAACCTTATACAACACGTTATACAAACTAATGGAACGTAGATAAGTCATATTCTCCAATGTCCTCACTTTGGGGACAAGAGTTACATTTGTTACATTTGTACCATTAATTTGCTTCGTCTGTGCTATTGATCCCACAAAGCTCCTCACTGCTTCATAAACATCCTTTCTCACTACCGACCAAAATGTTGGTAGAAACCAGGCGAAAAATCGTCAGGTCCCGATGCTTTCCCAGGATGCATTTGTTTCAGCACCATATGTATTTCTTCATCACTTATCGGTAGGCACAAATCTTCATTCATCTTCTCATCCACCAACTTGGGAATAACCCCCTCCACTTCATCAAGTCTCATAGGACCTGACGTTTGAAACAATTTTGTGAAATAGCTCAGCATTATATCTTATATCTCTTGATCATCCGTGCACCACCGCCCTTCCTCATCATATAGTCCCTTTATCCAATTCTTCCTTCTCTGATTCATAGTGCGTTGGTGAAAGAACTTTGTGTTCAAATCACCATCCTTTAACCAAAATACTTTTGCTTGCTGCCTCCAAAAAGCTTATTCTTGCTCCAGAAGCTCATTTAGCATTGCCTCTAGAAATAAATGATTTTCATCTAATGGAGCCGACAAACACGGTTGGTTGAAGAATGCTAGATGTTGCCGAATACTCTCAATCTCATCCAACTCTTGTCCCCAAAGTGAGGACAGTGGAGAATATGACTCATCTACGTTCCATTAGTTTGTATAACGTGTTGTATAAGGTTGGTTCCAAGGTTATTACGAATCGATTAAAGTCTCTGCTAGACAAGTTGATTTCTCCTTATCAGAGTGCTTTTATTCTGGACCAGTTAATCTCAGATAATCACTTGGTTGCTTATGAAATTTCACATTTTTTGAAGCGACGAATAAAGGGTAAGAAATATTATTGTGCATTAAAGCTAGACATGAGCAAAGCGTATGATCGGGTTGAGTGGAGCTTTCTAGAGATGGTACTTCAGAAGTTTGGTTTTTCTGAAAAGTGGATTTTTTGGGTAATGATATGTGTATCAATAGTGTCATACTTATTTGTGGTTAATGGAGAAGCTAGAGGGACTGTCTTTCCATCTAGTACCTCCCTAGTCTGCCCCAATTTAGATCGAACATGACACAAATGATCGGCTTCAAAACTATCAACTCACCCCTACTCAACTACACCTTGACAATCCGATTCCCTCAACCACATCGTCTCAAACCGAAACCTCCTTTTCTTCTTTCTTCGCTTCTCACGTACTTCCAACAAGATGGGGATGTGGTTTGACTTCGTGGGACATAGATGCAGCACCCGTGATAGAGTAAACCAATTTTTCCACACCGAGGTGACCATAAATTGATCCAAGCGCTCTTTGACCTCCATACTCCACCGCTTACCACGCCATGTAAACGGCAAACCCACAAACCCCAAAGTAGGAGTCGACCTTATATCCTGCGAAGAACGTACACTTGCTTGAGTTTCTGACGTAGAAGCTTTAAGAAACTTCTGAGATTGAGTCAAATCTTGTCCATCATAGCCAAAGCCCACTGCTGAACCCCTCACCTCCAGCCCAATATTAGCTACCTGGCCCATCTTGATCCCACATTCCACGTCAGAAGGTCTCTCCTCATTCTTCCCCAGTAACACATGATCCAAGAGAGCTTCCTACCACTTTTTAACAACCCCACAACTTCATCACCTCCAACACCCTCCCCACTCAATCCATGTAACTACTTATGTCCCACTACTCCACCACTAACAATCACCGCCTCTGAGTCACCCAACTGGGTTGGGCCCATCAAATTAGCCTCATGGACGTCCTCCATTATCACCTCCGTAATCAATTCTGTAACCGTTTCCACTGCCACCTTTCCCTGGACTGTATTCACTACCCACCGTATTTTACAACCCACATTACCATCGTTCATATGCTCCGCTGCTACAACCACCCTATCATGCTCAAATATCATATTAGGTGAATCCTTCATCATCTTTTCCCGTGTTCTAAAAAATTCAACAGTTGGAATTCTGGTGCAACCATCGACTAACCAAGCCGTGTTCTGAACAGGCCAAATCTAGCCCCACCCTCCCGAAATTGAGATCGAGCACTCACTGCCTTAGCCTCCAGCCTCCTCTCCTCCTTCTCAGCAAATATGGAATCATCGTACATAGGTTCAGGAATTAACCCAAAGCGTCTCTTATTGCAGTGTCCATTAAAATGGTTAAACAAACCACAATATAGGCAGAAATGCGGGAGTGATTCATGCTCTAACTTAACCTTCACTGACCTCAGTCCACCGGGAACACACAAAGGGATCCATCGAGCTAAAGGCCTCCTTATATCCACTGCAACCCTAATACGCAAGTAGGGTTTTGACACCACCACAGTCTTCAATGGTTTGGTTTCCACATAACAACCAATTCCATTACCAATAGTTCATTTCTATACGTAAGCTCTACAAGCTAGGGAAAGGCCACGAACCCTAATCCAGAACTCTTGAGTCTCCAAAGGAACACAAATTGGATCACACCTCCCATTCATCTCCGTAACATCTACAAGGACTTTATTAAAGTGCCACGGGGTACCTTGAATAACCCAGTTTCTCTCTTGTTCAGAACTGAAAGAAACAAGGAATCTGTTTAAACCCTCAATTTCGCAGATTTGCATCCGTCCACTATCTGACTGATTCTTCTTGGACGACCATAACATCCTCATAGTGCGAGTAAATACCTCCTATCGATATGGTTTGTGATTGAATAACTCACAAACCAACAATAACCGATTACTCAAAATTGGCTCCGATAACTCCTCTGGCATGACCACCTCCACCTCTCCCGTCTTCAAGATAGCCATATGACTTAGCAGGCTATTCAGATTGTTTTCCATGAACACACACACCCCAAAGACACCACACAGAAGCAAATAAACTAGCAGATCAAACCACGACATGCATTCACGAATCAACAAACTGAACTTTAAAAGAGTATAATGACTGTAGTTGGGATTCAGAACAACGATCTAGTTTGATTAACAAAATAACAAACTTGAAGACGTAAAGAAAACCCTTACTTACTCGAGAGAGAAAGAAGGGACAAAGTTTATGCTCAATTTAACATTGCTTTTGGAATTTGATTTTTGTTGAAGGAGAAAATATGATAAACTAAAACTGCAACTGTTTCATTGATAGAATGTCTTATATATAGGTTGATACAATCTGTTATAGGGTTTCTCTGTATCTCTATCTCTACTAAATCGTATTTAATTAGGACAAGACACACACATGAGGTTACGGAGAATAAATATCCTTAAAAACTCCCCCCTTGTGTCGATGGCCTAAGGAATGATGAATGACTTGTTACCTCACTAAAAACCTCGCTAAGTAAACAAAAACCTCACAGGTAAAACAAAAGTTTGGTAAGGGAAAAAGAGTACAACAGATCAACTACATAAGCTAATACATGTGACATGGACTTCCCCTGATGTCTACAGAAATGTAACTCCCCCTGATTGTAAACTCAGTCATGGAGTTCAAATAACCTACGTATACCTATGCGTCTCACATGTTTCACAAATATAGATTTGGGTAACGACTTGATAAACAAGTCCACAACATTATCCACCGAACTAACCTGGTTTACATGGATAATCAATAACCATTGCTATTGTTGATTGCAGGAGTAATTTGGTGAAATGAATTAAGTATGATACCTTTAATGTAACTCAACTTCATTTGTTCAATGCAAACTGCATTATACTCAAAGATGCAAGTTGGTGCTGTCGTAGTAGATGATAATTCACTAGACCCTCGAATATGTTGTATGACCGTCCTAAACCAGACACACTCATCAACCGCTTCATACATAGCTTTAACCTTAGAATAGTTCAAGGAAGTAGCAACAAGGATTTACTTTGTTGTTCTCCAAGAAATCCTCATGTTCCCCATGATGAATACATAACCTATTTGGGAACGTTCTTTATGTGGGTCAGAGAGGTACTCAACATCAAGAAAATCTGACCAACACATCAACCGGTGTTTCAGAATAGGGGACTACAGTAAAACTGCTCGCAGCAGGGGAGGAATTTGACGGGTCCAAGTTCTTACTTGACGGGTTGAACAAATGCTTCTATTCGATCCAGGGTACTGGTTTCGACGGGTCGAAACTGATGTAGGATAAAGAGGAGGTCAATTTAGCCAAAGAGCAGTAAAATTAGAGAAAAGTAATTGGTTAATTTGTAATTCGCGTTTCATGAGGTTATTAGCTTCTAAGATATTAAAGAAGTTATGGTATTGGACATTTAGGGTAGCACGAGCAAAACTTGGGTTTGGACTGTTCAGTTGGATGGATGCAACATTGGGTCAGATTTTCCGTTTTAGACGAATAATACCTTTTCAGAATATGAACGACGAGATCTTCAAGACTCACTTTACTGAGCTCTTCGAATATAAGCCATTAAATGTCGTTTACATAATCCGATTCTGGATTTAGTGGTATTAGGTTATTTATTTTCTTTTATGATAGATTTATTTTCTCAATAGGATAAATTGTTTACTTTCTTTCTAAGTCTTGAGAGTTATTATTGATTAAATTTAGAACTCTTTCATGTAGATTCATATATAAGCATCCTAAAACCATTGTATTTTTAACTTTTTGATATTTTAATAAAATATTTGAGTTCTTCTCAAAACTCTGGTGGATTCTAGAAATTCTTGTGGATTTGAGAACTAGTCTAGTGGATTCTAGGCTATCTTGTTCCTTTTAGGTTTAATGATTGTTAACCTATATACTCTGCTTCGTTAGGTGGTATTAGAGCAGGTTTACCCTGTCTCTTATCGCTGGTGTAATGATCCATGGATGACGAAACTCATGTTACTAGAGCAGATCTGAATGCGTTAACAACTCAAATCAAAACCCAACTGATGGGAGAGTTCAAGAAGTTATTGAAAGAGATGAACGCTGATCCAACTACGGGAGGTGATGACGAAAAAAAAGACTACCGGGTTAAGGCACAGATTCCAACTTTCTCAGGACATATGAAGTTGGAAGATTTTCTTGACTAGTTGGTAGAGGTGGAGAGGATTTTAGAGATCATGGGGATTCCTGACTCTAAACAAGTGAAGATGGTTGCTCGAAAGTTGAACGGTAGCACCTCTGATTGGTGGGATCAATTACAGAATGCCTGAACAAGACAAGAAAAGGCAAAGGTCCACACATGGAGGAAGATGAAAGGTCTTCTTAGAGAAAAATTTCTGCCTAGAGATTTTTTAATAAAGAATTGCCCTTCAAAGATTTCCAAGGAGTTAAAGTTCAAAGAATTTTCTTTCCTTGTGGCTTTACCGCAAGAAAAGATGGAAGAGCATCCGATGGAAGAAGCTCTTGAGGAAATTGTTCATGAAGATACTAGGTATGAAATTGCTCATGTAGACATAGTTTTCAATATTCAAGAAACCTTGGAGTCTCAAGAAGCCATTCAAGAATTCAACCTTGAGAGCCAACAAGAATATGAAGAGGAAGATTTACATATGCCTCAAGCCAACCAACTGGAATTCAAAGCCACAATTAAAGAGCAAGAAAAATCTATACAAATTAGGGAAGACTATCATCATGCATATGATAAACTTATCTATGATGTTGATTTTATGGTTATCCCGTCAAAGTATGAAGGTTTGATTCAGAATCCTCATATTGTGCTCCTTAGTTATTTGTCAAATGTCTTGCATGTACATTATTATTCTTATTTCAAGAGGAACTCGAGGGTGAGTTCTTGTAAAGAAGAGGAGACTGGTGTAGGACAAATAGGAGGTCGATTTAGCCGAAGAAGAGTAAAATTAGAGAAGAGTAACTGGTTAATTGGTAATTCGCATTTCATGAGGGTATTAGCTTCTAAGATATCAAAGAAGTTATGATATTGGATATTTCGGGTAGCACAAGCAAAACTCGGGTCTGAACTGTTCAGTCAGATGGATGCAACCTTGGGTCAGATTCTCCGTTTTCGACAAATAATACCTTTTTAGAATATGAACGACGAGATCTTCAAGACTCACTTTACTGAGCTCTTCGAATATAAGTCAGTAAATGTTGTTTACATAATTCGATTCGGGATTTAGTGGTATTAGGTTTTTTTTATGATAGATTTATTTCCAAATATGATAGATTGTTTACTTTCTTTTTAAGTCTTGAGAGTTATTGTTGATTAAGTTTAGAACTCTTTCATGTAGATGCATATATAAGCATCCTTAAACCATTGTATTTTTAACTTTTCGATATTTTAACTCTGATGCGTTAGAAACCATTCCTTGACAGGTCGAAGTGCCCAGAACCGGCATGCTGCGATTCAACCATCATTTTTCCAGGAATTTCAAGATTCTCTCCATTTACTTTATAGGGAAAGAACAAGCCCAAGTTAATGGTTACCTTCAAGTACCAGAAGGTGTAATATACTCCATTTCGATGACTTTGCGTTAGCGCATACCAAGAGGGAAATGTCTAGATGTGTGCATCAAGCTATATTTTACCAAGCTTTAATCACACAAAGATATAGAATCTCATCTCCAAAAGTTCTTTACCATCATCATTCCGATGAGATTGATCCTTTTGTGTTCTAGACTGCAAATAATCATTGGTGTGCTTTGTCCAATGCATGATTTAGACATAAGCAGACTGGTGAATAAGAATTCAACCAACTCGATGTTCCATCTCAAAACTAAGACTTAATCGAGTCTTAACAAGGTCTATTATCTCAAACAACTGTTCATCTACTGAACACGCATAGACATAACTTTTTCATTCTTGTATCACTTCCCAATCAAGGAGTCACTAAGACGTATATATCATAACCTACCAGATTGTTCAAATCCATATAGTGAACGTCTCAATCTAATTACATGAGTACTTCGTGGTTTAGAGTTACTTGAATTTGGTATAACCATGCCAACCAGCACTCTCATATATATCTCTGAATTAAGATCTACATAGAGATATACTGTAACTATATTTATAAACTTCATACTCAGTATTTTTGGACACTACCAAACTTATAAAGTAGCAAAAAGTAATGATGTCCATAACCACAGAATTCATCTCCTCATAATCAATACTAGGGCGTTGAGAAAATATTTGCGCCGCAAGTCTAGGTTTAACTGCTTCTCAATACGCTTTCGAACAAAAACTTGTTTGTGTCTAACCGGCTTACCATTTGGTGGTCATAGCACTACCAAACCAAAAATTTGCCATTTATAAGAGAATCTAGTTCAGCCTAGATTGCAACTTTCCATATCGGTCAATTTGCTCTACATTAACCGTTGCAATCTGCAACAAAGAAATGTTCCACTTCATTATCATCAATTCCTGACCGACGGAATAAGTAAATGCATCATCAACGAACATGGAAGAACCATCCATAATACCGCTAGAATTTGTTTAACTTGGTGAGATTTCTATGTTTACTAACATCGTCATTAACTCTGAGGCGTCCCCCAGTGTTTGTCAATGTCGACTTTCAGACACAATTGCAGTCAAAAATAATCTCATGTGTTGATGATGAGCGGTTGTACCTTTATGACTTTCCTTTTTACCGGCAACTCATCGGTGGATTTTGATTGATGTTACACCCCCACTACGGGCAGGAGAAGCACTACCTTGCCCGAGTATTGCATTAACTTGCCCAATACTAGGGACTTTCAACCTTGCAGAATTTAGAGCATGTATAACCGATCTCATCACTTTCATGATATCAGTAAAGGAGTCAGACATAGAATATGCTACTTTCTGAAGATCAAGAATACATTGCACGTCAATCTCACACTGAGATGTGCGAGGATCATGACGAGAAATAGTGGGGAGATATGATACGTGCAAAACATGCATTTAACGTTAACACAAAGTAGACCCTAAAAACACCGATTACGCGCATTGCAATTTAAACCCTTCTTTTGTCATTTGTAATATTGGCGAGTAGGGATCGTTCTTTATCCGGGGAATTAAGGGCGCATGCATGGTTTCGTTAATAAGCGGAAATGTAAATGTTTGGGGGGATTGGAAGTTGGTTGTTTAATCTACGAAATTAAAGTACAAAAACATGCAAACACAACTAAAACTCTTAGGCATCTAACATGTTTTACTCATAGACAAGTTTCAACAATCAAGAAACTTAAAGTTTAATTATGCTTGCTAAAAATAAGAAGTTACACTACTAATTACATGTGATCATCTCATCTTATTAGCCTACCCTTTTCATGC
Source organism: Geum urbanum (assembly GCA_946800695.1). NCBI lineage: Eukaryota > Viridiplantae > Streptophyta > Magnoliopsida > Rosales > Rosaceae > Geum > Geum urbanum. The sequence continues at coordinate 50,990,156 of OX327009.1, read as the reverse complement.
ATCAAACCTTTTTGTAAGTTACGAAATTCATAACTTCTAACTAAATATACATGCTTAATAATTGAGTAGGAATGCAACTTAGCGTATAAACATCCTAAACAACATACGATCATCGAAACATGCGAAAGAGAGGGACTTAGCGTATTTTCTAACACATGCTTACGAAGCTTTAAGATTGTATCAAACATGCATAAAAGGCTAGAAATCATAAACACATGCAACTTATGAATCGGTTTAAACACATAAAACACAAATCTAAACTTGTTCTTCATTTGATACATAAATGTATTCCAATACATCAAAAGGTTCAAATACAAAGCAAAAGAAATGAAAGTGAAGATCATGGTTACACTTTTTGTCTTGAATGCTTGATGATCTACGGTGGAGATGGATTTCCTTCACAAGGGACTTAGCGTATTGTGTTGGATGGAGGAGGATTGCTTCGGCTTGGATGGAGAAGATGTGCTTCGGCTTTGCTTGAGAATCCTTGAAGTGTTTATGGTGGAGGAGTATTTGTGTAGAGTTTTTGCTTGTAAAATGAGAGATGCATAATATATGGCCAGCCTCCTCTCTTATATAGGCAAGGGATGTTGCCTTCTCTCTTCCACCTTGCCTCCCTCCATTTAATGCAAGTAATGATCAATATGGCAAGTCACTCCCTTAGTCACCTTTTGTGATCATCATTTGTGAACCCTAAGCAAGAGTCACCATGCAAGTCACCATTTATAAACCCTAAGCAAGAGTCACCATGGCAAGTCACATGGCAAGTCATCTTTTGTGATGATCACAAAGCTTAGTCACTAAAATGAGTCACAAAGCTTGATATTGTTGACTTTTCAACTTCACCAAAAGGCTTCCATGCCAAAATGAATGGGTTTGGGCTTGATAATGGGCCGAAACAAGATTTGAGAAATCGGCCCATAATTTGCTTTTTGGGCCGGCCCATTTTCGGAGGTCCAAAATCGCAAAAATCGCAAAATCGCCGAAATTCCTCCAAATTGCGCCGTTATTCATCTCCACCGATGATATCTTAAAAATAACAAATTAAATAAGGAAAACATAAAAACTAAGATAATAACACAGCTAAACGTAAAGGGAAATGCGTTAAGAAACGAGCATAAAATGCGTATATCAAGATACCACGTCACTTTCCAACGTTTAACCAGAAAGGAACCATTCCTATCTCCCCCTAACGGCGGGAAGTATGTCTCATCACAGTAACTATATGCAAAAACTAGTAATAAAGAGATCTTCTGTCAAAGGTTCTAAATAGCAGACATTCATTGGAGAATCATAACCAACATAAATACATAATCATCATTGATGACCCATTTTTATACACAGTGGAAGCATAGTAGGTACATGTACCACACAACCAGAGATGCGTAGGTGTGAGATATTAGGCTTATATCCAGTTACCAACTGGTACGCACTATATGGTTGATAGTTTATCGGTATCAAGCGAATAAATATAGCTGCATGTAATATTTTATATCCCCAAGAAAATACCGACAAATTAGTATGCATAATCATTGCTCTTGCCACAAGCTTGAACTGCTTGATTTGTGTCTATGCTAAACCGTTCTATGAATGAACATGAGGGACGGGATGTTCAACTTCAATCTTAATTAATATGCAATAATCAACAAAATATATATATATATATATTTTTATGTAAACTCTCCTGCAATATCTAATTTAATTGACCTAATTGGGTTGTTCGGGTGGTGAACCTGAAGCTTAATAATATGTGCTAGGAGTTTTGCACAAATGCAGTGTACTATGTGGATTGCAAAGACGTGTGACCTATGCGTCGATGAAGCAATCAAAACCATATAAAATAATCTGCATACCGGTTTGATTAATCCACAAATATATTCTTGGAATCGGGGAAGGAATAGAAGTTGGTGTCTACAACAAAGGACCGTAATACATGTAAACAACATTATAGACATAAACAAGCTTTGCAAAACGAGCTATGTGCATTGGATTTTTTCATAAGGACATCCAGTGGGATAACACACGACGCCACAACGGTACTTTGTCAGGATTGTGTTGCACTCGTCTTGGAGACTGAGCCAGGAATGAGAGGAGTAGTCTCATCCTCCCCATCTAAACTGATGGATTTAAGTATTCCCACATACTTCTTCGCTCTGAAGAACTGATGACCATGAGAATTTCTCAATATCTTGACATCATAATACAAAAGCTCACATGAGGCCAAGTAACACATAGTAGTATAAGTGATTACATACATTGGATTCAATGATCCTAACCGTAGTAAGATATAAACACTACAAATCCTCATAAACCTCTCCAGATTGCACCGTTGGCAGCATCCTACGGAGATTGGACACAAAAGTCTATTTCATTCTCACAATATTATTCTAAGTGAAAATCGTTGGCACAAATATTTTCAAATCTGAGAGATTCGAATGACCATTAGGCATGTATAACACTCAATCTCGCAATCATATATCAACAAAATAATGTCAATCAATCCGTTTTTGAACCCAAGACATAGCGAACACTTTAAGTGAATACTTAAATATTTTAAAGGGTGTAACCCTTATAGAGTGCTGATATGATTTGGCAATAGCTAAAAATAATTAATGTATAACAACATCTAACCTGTCGAAATAACCTTTGCAGATTAAGTACCATAGCATGACAAAAATCAATGTAAAACCACATCTGGTGCAGAATTTCAAGTTGGTCGATTTAGACCGATGTAAAATACACCAAAAAACTACAAATTGGATATAACCTCTTGACGGGTCGAGTAAACCTCTCGACGGGTTGAGGAAACCTAAAATAGAATTTGATTTTCCGATACCAAGTCTTGACGGGTCAATGTAGTTTTTCGACGGGTCAAAAGTTTGTCCAAAGGCATACCTTCGACGGGTCGAAGAGAAATCCAAAACCGATATCGATTTTTTGATATCTATCCTCGATGAGTCGAATAATATTCTCGACGGGTCGAAATGGGACATAAACTGAGATGGAAGCAAGCAATCAATGGGTCGAGAAAATCCTCGATGGGACGAAAAGTGCAAAAACTGATTTAGAATGACGCATTCGACGATTCAAGAAAAATCTCAATGGGTCGAAGAAATTTCTGAGATCAAGACATCTTCTTTTTCGTGTCTTGTTTTTATCATATCATTGTATCATTATGCCATATGTTAATGTAAACATTGAACCATACACTAAATTGGTATAAAAATAACATTCTCAACACTTTCATATACCCAAAAATAGAGAAAATTTCATTACTCGCCAACTTTAAAAATTACATCATAGATGTCTTATTCTAAAAATCATGTCTTAAAACAAAATCTCAAACCATGACTAAAACAAGTCAAAAAACCATGACTAAAACCAAGTCAAAAATAGAGCTAAACTTGAATACATAACAAAAACTTGATCCTAAAACATAGACTACTAAAAAAAACAACAGTCTCCAGACTTTCTTTTGTATTGTCTGCTATTATAAGATATTGGCATTACTGCAATCTTTTATCTCATAGTATTCAAATGAATTTAATCTCATATGTCAAGTATCGTGTGTACTTTTTGTAAGTATTTTGAATATCCTTGGATGGACAACATTGTTTGTGCATGTGCTTGGTAGAACCACATCTATAACAAGATTACAAGCGTGAATTAGAAGCAGATTTTGAAGAATTTCTCCCATTTCTAGAACCGGAATGATTATTGTTGGAGTTATGGCTATTGTCTTGGTGAGTCCAAGTCACGTTCTAACTATATCCTCTACCACAACCTTTGTCATGTCATTCTCTTTCACCATGGTTATTGTAAGGCTCAGAACAATCATTCCTCCTATCTTTACGTGCCTTCCCACTAGTGTTGTATGACTTATGTAACTTTTTTAGTATCGGCGGGCCGAGCATTATTGATGAGAAGAATATCACGATACCGCTCTTTCGTGGCCAACACATTCATGAGATCATTGAATGATCTTAGTCTTCCTTTCTCATAATCTTTCGATATTGACTAGCAAATGTGTCCATGAAAGTAGAGAATGTGCTTAAGGATTTCTCGATCATTGAAATGAGCCGACCCCGATTTAGTTTCCTAAACCGAAATCAAAAGCCAAACCGTGGGCATCAATCCCATCCGGATTTCTCAAAAGCATATCACAACATAAAATAATAAGCAAAACTGTAACTTTACATAAATCCGGGAAAATCATATGAAAATATGAACATCAGACTATTCAGAGCGATCTCTAGTATATATACATAAATACACAACAGTAGGCCAAACAAGAAACCTACTGAGAAGGAAAAGTAGCTTGAATACTAAACCTCCAACCTTGACGTGCAACACCAGAATCCGAACTGCAAACTGGGCATTGAAAACAAAGAGCCCAGGGAAAGACATATAAACCGTTAGAGCGAGTGGACGAAAATAAATGTGTTTCGCCGAATAATATATGTATAAAAACATATGCGAGTCTAAATGCATGAAAATAATATGGTACATGAGGGAGACTTTAACTCCTCACGCGTACAGAGCATGCATCGAAAATCCCGCGGGGTCACTCATGGACACATTCGCGCCAGTACAGTCCGAATCATTGGATCCCAGACCACACGTGATTCTAGTCAACTCGGCCAAACTCTGGTCAACTCGGTTAAACAGCTCATTTCGAACTTTTCGATAACTTCACGACTATTCGGCTATTTATACGTCGCGAATAAACTCTATCTGCAATTCAGATAACTCAAACTCAAACGGATAAAAACGACTAACTCGACGATAATTTCAAATATTCTTTTTATATTCCTCGATTATCCGAAAAATCCTCGGAAAGCTCCCACGAACTCGAAATCAAATTCTCTACCTTTCCCACGAACAAACCCAAACCAAATTCGTGTCTGAAAATTAATTCATGAACAAAACCGCATAACCGATTAATTACGATAAACCACAATTATACGTGAAACTCGCAAATTAAGCCGATTAATATACCAATTCCGGTTCGGGTCGTCACAAATCTACCCCCCTTACAAAAATTTTGACCTCGAAATTTACGTACCTGCTAACTGAACAGATGAGGATACTGCTCCCGCATATGCTGCTCGGTCTCCCAAGTGGCTTCCTCTACTAAATGATTCTGCCATAAGACATTCACAAGCGGAATAACTCTGTGCCTCAACTCTTGTACATGTCGATCGAGAATCTGCACTGGCTCCTTCACATAAGTCAAATCTTCCCGAATAGGAAGCTGATATGGTGCTAAAACATGTGATGGATCTGGAATGTATTTTCGCAGCATCGAGACATGTAAGACATCATGCACCTTCGCCATCTCTGAAGGCAACTCCAACCTGTATGCCACGGCACCAACTCTCTCTGTAATATCATAATGACCAATATACCATGGCCGGAGCTTTCCACGCTTCCCGAAATGGACTACTCCTTTCCAAGGAGACAATTTCAGGAAGACCCAATCGCGCACCTCGAACTCAAGACTCTTTCTCCTCACATCTGCATAGCTCTTCTGTTGATCTTGGGCAATCTTCAGTCTGTCTTTGATGATCTGAATATCCTCAGTGGTGCTCTTCACCAAATCAGGACCAATGAGTCATCGCTCACCCACCTCACTCCAACACAATGGAGTACAACACTGCTTCCCATATAAAGCCTCATAAGGTGCCATATCGATGCTGGTCTGATAACAATTATTGTAAGCAAACTCGATCAAATGTAGCTGCTGGTCCTAATTCCCTCTAAACTGTAATACACAAGACCGCAACATATCCTCGAGGGTCTGAATAGTCTTCTCAGACTGCCCATCAGTATGAGGATGGAAAGCTGTACTAAAAAGTAATCTGGTCCCCAAAGCTCGCTGCAATGTCTGCCAAAACTCTGAAGTGAATTGACTATCTCGGTCAGAAACAATGGATACAGGCACACCATGTAAACGAACAATCTCAGCCAAATAGAGCTTCGCTAATCTGCCCACTGAAATCTTCCCTGGAAGTGCAAGGAAATGAGCTGATTTCGTCAAACGGTCCACAATAGCCCAAATACCAGTGTTACCAGTAGAAGTACATGGTAACTGATACACGAAATCCATAGTGATATGCTCCCACTTCCAAACCGGAAACTCCAAAGGCTATAGCTTTCCCGCAGGTTTCTGTCTCTCTGCCTTCACTTGCTGACAAAAGAGGCATCTACGCACATATGCTACAATTTCCCTCTTCATAGTTTGCCACCAATAGTAGGCTCTAAGTGTGCGAAATATCTTCGTACCGCCTGGATGCATAGCGTAAGCAGAACAATGAACTTCATCTAAGATCTCCTTCTTCAAGCCCTCGTCTCTGGGTATACAAAGTCTGCCTCTAAATAGCAATGTACCATCACTACTCAGCTGAAACTCTGTTGGCACACCATTCCGAATCATGGTCTTCTTGTCCAACAGATAGGAATCCGCATCCTGAGCTTCACGGACCTGATCAACCAATACTGGTCAAACCTAAAAGCTAGCTAACAAGGCTCCATCATCAATCCACTCTAACTCAGCTCCCGTATCTCGTAACTCTGCTAACTTGGAAACTCTGGCCATACACACATGAAACAATGAGGTTCCAAATTTCTGACTGAGTGCATCAGCAACGACATTAGCCTTCCCTAGATGATACTCAAAGGTGCAATCATAGTTATTGATCAACTCCATCCATCTGCGCTGTCTCATGTTCAAATCTGTCTCATGTTCAAATAAGTGAGACTCTTGTGATCTGTATATATCTTACACTGAGCTCCGTACAAGTAGTGTCTAGGCTAATACAATGGCAGCCAACTCCAAATCATGCGTAGGATAATTGACTTCATCTGGTTTCAACTGCCTGGAACTGTAAGCCACCACTCTTCCATGCTGCATCAAAACACAACCAAGATCCAATTTTGATGCGTCGCTGTAAACCACAAACTCTCCACTATCGTCAAGTAAAGTCAGAACCGGTGAAGTAGCCAACTTCTCCTTCAAGAGCAAGTAACTCTCCTCGCATGCATCGGACCACTCAAACTTGACGCCTGTCTTCGTCAATCTGGTAAGTGGAGCGGCAATCCGTGAAAAATCCTGCACAAAGCGCCGATAGTAACCTGCCAAACCCAAGAAACTCCTTATCTCTGGTACAGTGGTATGTCTACTCCAATTCAACACGGCCTCAATCTTGTCATGATCCACACTGACTCCCTCGGCAGATATCACGTGACCCAAAAACTTCACGCTATTCAACCAAAACTCACACTTGCTGAACTTTGCAAACAACTGATTATCTCGCAAAGTCTGAAAAACAGCTCGCAAATGTTTCTTGTGCTAGCCCACACTTCTGGAGTAAATCAGAATGTCGTCGATGAACACAATCACAAACTTGTCCAAGAATCGCCTGAACATCCTGTTCATCAATTCCATGAAAGCTGCAGGGGCATTAGTCAACCCAAACGGCATAACCAAGAACTCATAATGCCCGTACCGTGATCTAAAAGCTGTCCTAGGCACATCTGACTCTCTAATCTTCAACTAATGGTAACCAGACTTGAGATCAATCTTCAAAAAGACTGAAGCTCCCTTGAGCTGATCAAACAAATTGTCAATCCGCGGTAACAGATACTTGTTCTTCACGGTGACCTGATTCAGCTTCCGGTAATCAATACACAACTGCATGGAACCATCATTCTTCCTCACAAATAATACAAGAGCACCCCACGGTGATACACTGGACCGTATGAAACCTTGCTCTAGCAACTCTTGAAGTTGAATCTGTAACTCTTTCAACTCCGCTGGCGCCATACGATAAGGTGCCTGAGATATAGGTCCAGTGCTCAATGGTGAAATTGATTTCTCGGACTGGAGAGACGCCTGATAACTCCTCTGGAAATACATCTGAAAACTCGGAAACAACCTCAATGTCACCAATGTCTGGTACAACAGCCTTTGTATCCACCACATGAGCTAAGTATGCAACACAACCCTTCTTCATCATTCGCTCGGCCTTCATTGCTGAAATCACACATGGCAGGGAAGTATTATTCTCACCGCGAAATAATATCTTTGGGATACCTGGACGTTGAAACACTACCTCCTTCTTATGACAGTCGAACATAGCCCAATGTGTCTCTAAAAAGTCCATACCCAAAATCACATCAAAATCGACAATATCCAGCAACAACAAATTCTCGGCTAAACCATAACCTCCCACAAAGATCTCACAATCTCTATACACCCAACCAATACTCACAACCTCACCGGATGGATACAACACCCTCCACAACCCCGGAAGTGGAGATGCAGGCATAGTAGCTAAAGATGACAATCTATATGGTATGAATGAATGTGTAGCACCTGGATCTACCAAAGTAAGTACTGGATAGTCAAAAACATGCAACGTACCAATAACAACCTCTGGTGAAGCTCTGCCCTCACGCAATGATATGGCATGAACCCTGGCCTGTCCAGCTGGTCGTCCACGCTGATAGTGACCCTGCTATCCGCCCTGTCCAGAAGACTGTACTGGTCGAGCTCCAGAAGTAGTACCTCGATCTTCTCCAGAACTCTGAGCTGCCTGCCCACCAACACCAGTAGACAGGAAACATTCTCTCGCAAAGTGATCCTCCTGGCCACAATGATAACAAATGGTAGGGCCTCGCTGACAAAGACCAAAGTGATGCCTATTGCAGAGATTGCACAATGGATACTCTCTCGATACAGCAAAAGAGCCACAGGTACGTCGAGAATAGCTGGATCTGCTAGAACTCCCACTGGACTGTGGTCTCTGTGGCCGATCTCTCCTCCATCTCTGTCTCTGTCTAGCCGTACTAGCCGGTTATCTATATGGTCCACTGCCAGATGATGATGTCGATCCCAAAGTGCCAGAACTCAGCCTCTTGGAAGGTCCCTGACTTGGTCCACCCTCCTCAAATCGTCGAGACTGGAATCTCATTTGCCTTTCCTTCTCTATATCCTCGCCTCGGAGTGCAACACTCACAAACTCATCAAAGTTGTTCCGAGGCATCGTAGTCAATGTTCCCTTAATGTTCAGGTTCAAGCCCAACTCAAATCTCCGGCACTTGGCTTCCTCTGAGGCCACCATGTCACGAGCAAATCGAGATAAACGAGTAAATCTGTCCCGATACTCAAGTACTAACATGCAACCCTGTCTCGGGTTGGTGAACTCTTCATACTTCCACTGCTATGTAGCCTGGTTGAAATACCTCCGCATAAACAAATCTCTGAATAATGTCCATGGAGTATCAACCGGAACTCTATCAGTACTAACCCACAAGAAGTATGCATCAGACTCAAGCAAACCAACCGCTGCCACTGTCATCTGCTCAGGAGTGAAACGCAGACACTCACAAACTCGTTCAACCTGAACCAACCAAGCCTCACATATCTCTGGATCAGCTGAACCCGAGAAGACAGTCGCTCCAGCAGTTCGAGCTTTGACCACCGGGTCAAAACGCTCCTCCAAACGCAATTCTCGCATAACCAAGTCATGCGTCTGGCGATCCTCATCAGGATCCACATCCCTATTGACACAGGAACCACATTTAGGAGGCATCATAATGATAAGAGAAAATCATTAGTCATAAGGCACAAGGAACGTAATCATGAAACTTCAGACATTTGAAAACATACAATACCTGAAGCATTGATGAGTAACCGCTGGCCAATCGAGTCATCGCTCCAGACATGCTGTACATTCTCAAATACCCTTAGCATCACGACTACAGAAGTCTACAGAACCTAAAACCTAATGCTCTGATACCAAGCTGAAAGGACCCGATCCCGATTTAGTTTCCTAAACTGAAATCAAACCCCTTCTGAAAACACGAACTTTAAAAAACCATAGAAATTTCGGCAGAGTTTCACTATATCGCGGAGTTATCATTAACCTGCACCCGAAAATACATTTCATCATATGCCACAAAAGCCAAACCGTGGGCACCAATCCCATCCGGATTTCTCAAAAAAAATATCACAACATAAAATAATAAGCAAAACTGGATTTTTACATAAATCCGGGAAAATCATATGAAAATATAAACATCAGAGAACGCGGATGTGTCCATGAGTGACCCCGCGGGATTTTCGATGCATGGTCTGTACACGTGAGGAGTTAAAGTCTCCCTCGTGTACCATATTTTTATGCATTTAGACTCGCATATGTTTTTATAACATATATTATTCGGCGAAAGACATTTATTTTCGTCCACTCACTCTAACGGTTTATATGTCTTTCCCTGGGCTCTTTGTTTTCAATGCCCAGTTTGCAGTTCGGATTCTGGTGTTGCACGTCAAGGTTGGATGCTTAGTATTCGAGCTACTTTTCCTTCTCAGTAGGTTTCTTGTTTGGCCTACTATTGTGTATTTATGTATATATACTAAAGGTTGACAGTCCGAATCACATGATCCCAGACCTACACGTGATTCTAGCCAGAAAGGCCTCAGGTTAGGGTATCTGTTCCCACCCGGAAAATACATCGGCACAGGTAACAGTCCCCCCTGGTAAACATCCTCGGGGATCAGCCAAGATGTTAAGTGTATCGATACAACTATATATACTGAGACTGTACTCTGTGTAAACCAAATCATAAATAGTTTCTATGCAAATGTATAAAGCGTAATGTAAATGCATATTCGTATTGCATAATTATAAGAGCATAATCGTATATGCATATTCGTAAATGCATAATCGTAAAACACATGCTCGTATAAATCATAATCGCATATGCATACTCATGCTCGTAAAACGTATGATAAAGACTCGCAACCAATCAGTGAAAAGAAAGGTGGACTCACAGACAAGCACAACGCGCAAACGCGCTAATCTCGAGACCCGGCGGAAGATCCCTCGCCAAGCGTACGATCTCGATCTCCTGAATAATCACAAAATATCACTGATCAAAATCACAATTGAATACTCTGAACCACACTTCGGAAACCAACCATTTCCGGAAATATATAACTCGGATATCAAGAAAATCGTCGAAAATTCCATATATACTCCACATAAACCCTCGACATAAAATCTGCCGCTCAAATCAACTCGAAAACCTCAAAGCGACGATCGGGGCGCAATGACAAGCAAAACGGCATAAAACATTCCAAAATCCAAAAAGTCAACGCGTCGCCGGAGCTCCGCCGTTAACCGTCGCCACCGGCGCGCCGTCACCGGAGAGATTTTCAGGTGAACAAGACCACCAAAGTTTCCTCTCCTCAAGCCCAAACCAACACTCTTCTACACCCAGACCCAATTCGCCCGGCAACCCCTCCAAAAATCCTTCGAAAGCTCCACGGCCAAGAATCGTCGGAAAACTTTCATAGCCGATTCTGGCGTCGTCACGCCACCAAAACCCCAAACCAAGGGGGGTTTCACCCTTGGCTCGAGCCCAAACCATTCCAACCCAAAAAATCACCGGAAAAACGTCGGAGCACCACCCACCGTTAAACCTGATTCCGTCTATATTCCTCCTCAAAAATCTCCAACCAAACCACAACCAAAACTCACCATACATACATCAAATGAAAGCATAGATCCCAAGCTTCATTTCCTTACCTTTATTTCCGGCAACCGTGCCGTTTTTCGGCGGCCACAACAACGGCGAGTTCACGGCTCACTGAGTCAACACGGGTTGACTCGGTCAACTCTGGTCAACTCGGTCAAACAGCCCATTTTGAACTTTTCGATAACTTTACGACTATTCGGCTATTTATACGTCGCGAATCAACTCTATCCGCAATTCGGATAACTCAAACTCAAACGGATAAACACGACTAACTCGACGATAGTTTCAAATATTCTTTTTATATTCCTCAATTATCCGAAAAATCCTCGGAAAGCTCCCACGAACTCGAAATCAAATTCTCTACCTTTCCCACGAACAAACCCAAACCAAATTCGTGTCCTAAAATTAAGTCGTGAACAAAACCGCATAACCGATTAATTACGATAAACCACAATTATACGTGAAACTCGCGAATTAAGCCGATTAATATACCAATTCCAGTTCGGGTCGTTACAATCATAGCCAGATCAATCTTTACAATGCCACAAGCATTCAACTCCAATTGTAGTTCCAACATAGCTTGATTGAAAGCATCAATATTTGGATAATCCAATAACCGGATTGAATCTCATCTTTCTTAAAGTTCTCATAGTTATGCATTGTGTATATTATTGAATCTATCTTGTAAAGTTACCCACAAAACCGCGGAATCATTTTTTAACAAATATTATTTTTGTTGAACTGGATGCATATGTTGCCTCAAAAACATGAGGGCTTGAGGTTTGCGAGCTGGAGTTGGTGGGTCAACACCAAGTGGTGGTGGTGGTTGGATTGTATCCGTCGGATTCATATCGAGAAGTGCATTCTCAACATCTGACACCCAACAATGGTATTCTACTCCTTGAGGATCAATGATATCAACTTCAGGTCGTTCTGACTCAATTGATGTCATCTACAAGAGAGAGAAGATATGTAATTAGCTTACCGATCAAAAAACTACGATCACTAATATCAAGTTTAGGGAATAAGAACCGTGATCAATGATGTTTGGTCATAGAAATCGATTATCAATAAAGGGTAGCTCAAAACCACACACAGAAAACATGATGAACCATCACATAGTATCGATTTTCTTTTCTTTTCTTTTCTAAACTGTGACTCCCTCAGAACCGCCACTTATATTCTATGTATATATATCCATAGGAACTAGGGCACAAATATGCAATAATCACAATATCAATATCACAATCCTAAGATCTAGGGTTTTGCAGGAAGTAAGTTTTATTCATATATCTAGAGATTAACAGTTTAGAAAATTTACCTCAAGGGTGTTATGCTTGGTATGAAAACTTTGAAGAAAGTTTAAAGAATCACAAAAATCTAGCGATGTTCTCCGACAATGGAAGAATTATGTCAAGGTAAAGAGGCCCGCAGGTGGAGAGTAGGGTATTTTTCTTTCTTTTCCTTTTCTTCTTTTCGGGCAGACTGACATTCATGCACTAAATCGGCCATAACTTATTCTAGACACATCTGAATTGCAATATGGAGGATGTTCTAGAAATTAGACATTTTGAGATTTCCGTGCATATGAAGATCTCATTCTGGTTCGTCCTAGGCTACTCGAAATCTTCTGTCAAAGTTGGCAGATCGATGTGAACAGGCTATGAGATTGAAGTGGTCAATCTCAAATTTGGGGATGAGAAAAGTGTTTTGGTTTTTTGTGGTGATTGCTGGCTATCAACTTAAAGCGTGCTGATAACGTGTTGAAGGAGAAAATATGATAGACTGAAACTGCAACTTTTTCATTGATAGAATGTCTTATATATAGGCTGATCTGTTATAATAAATGTCTCGATGTAACAGAGATTCTCTGTATCTCTGTCTATACTAAAGTGTATCTAATTAGAACAAAACACACACCAAAAATTACAAAGAATAAATCTCCTTAAATAATTTTGACGATACTTTCATAAATTTTGGAAAACTAAAAATTGTATCTATCTTCCTTTCAAATGAGTTTCAATATTTACAAAACCCATACACGAAATATAATCGAAAGTGTCATATGAGCTGAACCAAGTCATACACATACAAGGCTAGACCAGCTGAATACAAACCGAAACAAGATTATGAAAACTAAAAAATAAAACTAACTATAGCATATGCTCGCATAGGAATCATAATGATTAAAGGAATCATTTCACCGCAACAGATTGCTACCATATATACATTGACCTTAGTTTTTGTTAGTAAATAAGAAGGTTGAAGTGAGCCTAGTTTAATTAGGAGACTCTTGCTTCAAGCTAATAGTTTTGCAAATGGGATATCTTGGTATAAGTTCATGAATCATGAGACATGAACAGTCTGACATGCACATATTAGCAAAGACAATTATTTGACAGAAGAATATGACTGATTTACTTCTCAGCTACACTACGAGTGGAGTTATAATTACTTTGAGTATATACTTCAACTGTTTGACGCATTCTTAAATCTAAATACAATTAATGATGAGTATGTTATACGAGCGCATATATCTGATTGATGATAAAAAAAAAATATCAAACTGATGAGGCTGTAATGCAATGAAATAGTAGTAGTAGTACTGCTACAACTACCTGCATCGGAAAATATATATCTGTCAGCCAGACGGTCTTATTCTTCTGGATTCTGAGCAGAAATAAAGAAATGAACTTCCCATTCTATAAGAAATAAGAAGAAGAAGAATAGGAACTTCTGGAATTGAAGCCATGGCTGCCATGGAATCAAGATCCAGTACTGCCTTTCCCAGGATAATTCTTAGGAATCTATGGGTATTGTTTATCACGTATTACGTACATACTATATAGATTAAATTGGAGTATATGTCACTGAAAATCATATATATTTCATTATATATTATAATTAGCATATATATATATATATATAGTTCTTACTTGGACCAACTTAGGTCATCATATCTTACAGAATAGAAATATTGTAGTTAATTAATTAGGTAATTGTAGTAACTCGGATATGCTAGCTTATAAATATTATCCTTCAAATACGTCTCTGCTAGCTGTGTATGTATATTTTATGCCCTATATCCATATATAATGTTCTCATTGACTTGTTCTAGCTTCTTCAGTATAATAAACTGCTAGCTCGGATACATGCCACAATTTTTTATCTTCTAGGGTTTTCTATCTTCTGATAACAATATATTGGTATGTTTTCTTCTCCCATATATATCTACCTAGCTATTTCGGATCGATGTCACCGATTCCGTCTCCGATCCATATATAAGTTCAAGAAGCTATATGTTTTTTATGTAGACGACAAATTAATAGAACTTAACTAACTAAAAGATGTATGTATTGTTATTTTCCATGATTCTTATGCTCATCTTCTCATCACGATCGATCTGTAGTCGACTCAAGATCGAAGATATTTTTCTTTTTATCGTTTCTTTTGATCCACACCATTTGCCTACTCTCTTTCCAAATTTGATTAAGCAGTGCAAAAGGAGGTTATGGACTTTTCCCGATATGCTTCTGAATTGTTTGAACTTGGCCTCTATTTTGAAATTATGTCCCCATTAGTGAATAGATTATCTCAAGTTTTAATGGTTTTGATTTTAAGCACTCTAACTCAAAGGTCAGCATAACTTTAAGCATCTCTACAGCTACCTAATATTGGACCGACTTTAATCATGAAAATAAGATTAGCGATCAACAACGAGCTAAATAATCCTTAAACTGAACGGTGCTTCCTTTTTGGCAAGGTTAAACTAAATGGTATATATAGGGTATGGGGTATATACCTAGTACCTACATATCAGGCTTGCTCTACACCTTAAACATTCTCAATTTCTCAAGTTTGAATTCTGATCATTTAATATCAATAATCAAACAAGAAAAAAAAATTAAAATTCATTCATTAAGTTTTGATTCATTGTTCCAAGAATTTAAATACATATATAAGTTCCATATCACAACAGTCAAGTACTCTAAATGTGACTTTCTTTGTTTCTTTAAGGTCCTATAGGATATGGTGACAAGCACAACTAGATGAGTTACGACTTTACTTTATAAGGATCTTCGATCAATGTATTAGCATGAGCGATACAACTAGTAAATTAGTTATAAATGTAAATTATTCAAACTAATCGTCTGTGTCACATGAATGAAGTGAATATCCAATTACTAGTGTAACATTTATAATAAGATTCATTGAATAAGCTGTAGGACGCTGGCTAACGTCACACTAGACATTCTACTATTGATCGAATACGTTGCACTGTCATATGGTATGTTTGTTCTTCTAAACACTAGCTAATTGAATCCTTAATTCTAAAAGTATATATATATTTTGGGAGAAATAAAAAAAACACTCAATTTCACCACTCTCTTTCCTCAAAAACCCAACATAAATTTTTAATCGAAAAAAAATTCATTTTGTATTTAAGTATGTAACAACCTAATAGTATTCTCATGTTTATTACATATGCCACCAATTTTTGAAACCCCAACCGTTTTTGAGAAATCGTCTATCTCTCTCACATACAAATCGAATCTCCAAACCGAGCTCTCAGCTTGTTGTCACCTCCTTGAACTCTGCCGTCGGCTTTCGTCGGTCTCCTTGCCTATGTCACTGACTTCCAACTCCATACCTGATCCGGACAGCACCAACCAGAGCCTCTCCTCCATCCTCAACAATCTGAACAGCTCAACAATGGTGATGATTTTGTTACGGAGATCCTGGACCAGAATCTCATCTCCAAAATTTTCTGCGACAAGGCTGGCGCTATTCGGAGCCGCAGACCAACGCCTCGGTCCCAAAGCCGCCATCTCCGGCCACTCTTCGAAGTTGAAGACGTTCTCGATCTATTGTTGGAGGACAAATTCTCCAGCGAAACCCGAGCTGAAGAACTACGATGTCGACCTCAGCGACAGCGGCCTTATGGTCCTCGTCGCGCTCATCAAGATCAAAAACGAGATGGATCCCTCCCTCAATTTCTGCCACTCCTGCCGCGAAGGGATCTGCGGCTCGTGCGAGATGAGCCTCGACGGCTGCAATGGCCTGACGTGCTTAACCAAGATTAAAGGGGCAGATGACGCCACGATGATCACGCCACTGCCGCACATGTACGTGATCAAGGATTTGGTGTTGGATATGATGAATTTCTACAAACAGTATAAGAGTATGTTGTGTGTTCAAAAGACTATTTGTTTGTTGTATTAGTTGTTGTTGTGTTTGTGATAGAAGTCATTTTTCTAGATATCTTTGAAGTTTTTGTTTGAGTATCTGTTTTGATATCCTTTCAATTTTTTTGAAATGTATGTTGTTGGTGTTATTGACATTTTTCTAAGGTTTTCAGTTTGATTTTTGGTTGTTGTACTAGTTTGCTACTGTTATTTTGTGTGTGATAAAAGTCTTTTTTTCTGGATATCTTTTAAGTATCTATCTGGGTATCTGTTTACTGGGTGTTTGTCCTGGTAATCCCTATATTAGAGAACAAACGCGAAAGTATTTGGCGGGTCAAAGATCAAAAGGTGGACTTTGATAAAATACATGTGCAGTCGTTCAGCAACAGTCTCCAATAGCCTCTTGGCCTTGACTTCGGAACTGTTGTTTGGTACATGATGTATCATATTGCTCTGGGCAAGAAAATAAAACAAAATCTGAGTCGTGAGGATGTTACTCGGTCCAAGGCCAGATTGTTGGAATTTTTTTTGGATCATGACCTATCATGGGTATCGAAGAAGAATGATTGAACCAACTCAGAAACAAGTGTAGGACAGTAACTAATGTGTATATTTTTGTTGCAGTGATCACTGTGTGAACATTGTTGTTAGATATAGGAGTCTGCCGTGTAAGTGTTACATTTTGGAGAGCATTATGAATGTGATCATATTACTATCTGTTTAAGTATCTGCTTGGGTATCTGTCTGCATAATACTATTTGTGTTACTCTGGACTTTTGAATGAGAGAATCAATGCATTAAGACTATGAACTAAAGTGTTTGATTTGCACTCTCTGATCCATTTTACAACAGAAAACCTACTCAAACCCGTTTGTATAGTTGGTATTAAGAAGCAGTCAGATACACAAACAACTACACATACAGCTACCAAGACAGCAGTCCATGAATTTTTGTGAATCAATTTATTAACCTATGTAATACTATTTCTGTATCTTTTGTTATTCAATTTTATCTTTTGAAATGAAGTTTATGAATGAATATATAAAGCCATTGAATGATACAACATCATCGGCCTGGTCCAGTCAGATACTCAGGCAAATACATGGAAAAATACTTAGACAGCTTTCCTTGAATTTTATTGAATCAATGCATCAACCTATGCAATAACATTATTGGTTTCCCCTTCTTTACGATCCAATATAAAACATAAAAATAAGATACCCGAAAACAACCTCAAATTTGTATTTGTATTTGCAAGTAACAAGCTTCAGATCTGAAATTCATATCCAGATATCCAGACATATACTTAAACAGATATCCAGACAGATATTTAAACTTTTAGAA
Organism: Geum urbanum; assembly: GCA_946800695.1. Taxonomy (NCBI): domain Eukaryota; kingdom Viridiplantae; phylum Streptophyta; class Magnoliopsida; order Rosales; family Rosaceae; genus Geum; species Geum urbanum. The sequence continues at coordinate 50,972,082 of OX327009.1, read as the reverse complement.
AAATATTTTGACAACATCTTTAATAATTCACACAAACTTGTATGTTCAATCGATAGGGTTGTTGCAGGTTCTAACTCATATTGCCTTTCACTTCTAGCATACACACATTACATGAAGAGTTCAAAAATTCTATCCTTCAAGTGTCCTCTGCAGTTGTCTTTGAGGTTAGCAACCAAGTGCCAAAAACAGTAGCCATGCTCATCATTGGGGAACACCTTTGGAAGAGAATTCATAATTTCATTTTAACGGTCTAAGATGAATGTTATTTTCCTCTGAGTATTAGTTTCCTGGTTTATGTTGTGTCTATCTATCTCATCTCTTAGGTTCATCAAGAACCATCTCCAACTGCTGTCATTTTCGGCATCAACCATCGCACATGCAATTGTATAGAGTTCTGAAAAGAACCAAAAAGGTGAGGTTCCTAGTTGTATAGTAAGTACTGAAATGCAGTTTATAAACAAAAAACATATATCCAGACAGCTGTTAGTATAGCATCATTAGTTGTCTGATTAAACATACTTACCCACTTAAGCAGGTAATCAACACCTACCCCACCACCCGAAAGACCACCAGAAAGGCTACAACAACGCTCGCAAGACCGATCCCATCCAAGCGCACACACGCCCGTGGGGCGCACATCCGAATGTGCGGATCACACCAACAGAAGGAGCCCAGTCCCACATCGAGGAACACAAGTAAGCAGTAAACTCAACCACCTATATATGAAAGGTATTTATTACAGGTAAAAGATAGATCATCACAACTCATTCAACAGCATTCGATTCCACTAAACACTCAAACTTACTTCCTCGCACGTTCAGTTGACTGTTATATCCAATACATCTTCTAACTTAGGCATCGGAGCGTTGAAGGTAGGCCACCCCTGTCTCGACCATCTGACTGTCTGTTTGTAGTTGTATTCTTCTAACAGCCGAACCCGAACACGCGTACCCGAACACCCGAAGACCCGAAGAGAGGAGAAGCGCCCGACCATCCGAACAGCACGAGCGTTCGGACGAGAAGAGGAAGAAGAACTCGTACTTGCTTCTGCTAGATTGCGTCCCGCGTAATCCGGTAGAAACAGTTGGCGCCGTCTGTGAGAAACTTACAAATTGCAAACCTCGTACAAACACCACTAACCAAAAGCCCACATGCATACCCAGGAGACGAACGCCAGTGATACACCAGTTGGGGAAACACCCCCAGGCGTGCAGGAGCGGCAGATGATGGAACTAGGAAGGGGCAGCAGTAGCGAGGAGCGCGTCGACGGCCTACTTCAGGAACTACGAGAGGCAGCGCTCGAGAGAGCAGAGGAGCGCCAGATCCGGCAGAGGCTGGAGGAGCGGCTGGACGCGCTCGTCGGCCAGCAGCAGGGGCAACGTGAACGGACCCAAAAACCACCGACAAAGAGCAACATCCGTTTGGCAGGGTCGACGCCCGAACAACCCGTGCGCCCCCACCAGTAGGGGAATCGCACCCCTGACGAACAACACCCTGATCCTTCAGAGGATGGAAGAATTGGCGGAGGAAGTATCACGCCTACGGAAAGATAAACTTGCCGGGCAGGGCGGGATGTTCACCCCCCGGTCAGCCCGTTCTCGGCGCATATACTAGAAAGGGGAAGGGACCTCCACGCGAAAACAGCGAAGATCACCCGGTTCAACTGGAGTGGGGATCCCCGTACGCACATCGATGAATTTCGATCCGCCACGGACGGGACCAGATATTCGGACCCGACCCTGTGTTTTCTGCTCCAGGAAACGCTGACCGAGGAGGCAAGGAGTTGGTTCTACGAGATCCCGCCAGGCTCCATCCATTCGTTCCTCGAGCTGGCGGAGAGCTTCCAGAGGCGCTACAGGCTCCAGGGGAAGTACAACACTACAGGTATCCTCCTCAAGGTCCGCCAGGGGAGGGACGAGAGTCTGTCGAGCTACATAAACCGGTGGAGAACGCTCGCGAGCACATGCAGGGACCTCGACAAGCAAGTGGCCAAGATAGCCCTGATGGACAACATGCTCGCCACACCATTCGTGGAAAAGCTGGTGCGAAAAGAACATCTCGACTACGACGAGATTATGGACCTGATCATGCAGAAGGCGCTCGTAGAGACGCGAGTGTACGGGTCCACCTCCGAGTCTAGCACCAACAGACCGGAGAAGGTAAGCGCTCAACCGCGACAACCCGCGGACGACGAAGAGCCAACCGGGGGCTATAAGAGGGGTCGAGACACGCAAGGACAGAATCACCAGAGGTCGTCCACCCGCAATTATCAAAACAACCGCCACAACCAAGCGAGGGGATCAGCGCCACAGGAAGCCCGTCTACCGTCAGCGCCGCGGTACCGACCAGCGGGGTAGGAGGTATACGCGATCAACCGGCAGTCAAACGAACAGTTGCTCCGCCAGCACCGACGCCAGATCCCACCGCCAAACAACATGTCGAAGGCAAGGGCCCCGATCGGCCGAATCCCGGACATCTGGTGCGAATACCACAACACCGCCACCCACCACACCAACGACTGCATGCTGACAAAAGTCCTCACGGATATGCAGAAGGACGGACAGGTCACCCCTCCCAGGGCGGAAGAGCGACCGCGCGAGGAAAATATCGAGACCCGAGGGACTATCAGCACGATATCCGGGGGAAAGCGCAAGGAGGGGACCTCGTCGCCCGATCGCTCGAGCAGGGAAGTATTGACGATCGGGGCAGGAAGGGCGCCTAAGGCAGGAAGGAAGGAGTCATCAACCATTAGTTTCATGGCGGAGGACGAAGAAGGATGCCCGAGGGACAGCACCCTACCGTTCGTAATCGACGCGATCATCGACCGATTCCTCGTAAAGAGGGTGCTGGTGGACAATGGGGTGTCCGTGAACGTAATCTACCTGGATGCGTACACGGCGCTCGGCAGGCCCGCACACAAGATGACGCAGGACCACGAGTGCGTCGCCAGCTTCACGGGCGAAACATCATACCCGATTGGAAGCGACAACGTTCGGGTCAGAATCGGCGCCCCCGATTCCCCGCACAACGAGGTCCGAACGGACTTCATCGTGATGGACACCCCCTCCCCATACAACGCCATACTCGGGAGGCCAGGGATCAACAAGTTGAAGCTGATCATTGCGGGGCACATGCTTTTGGGACGATTCCCAACTGAGCACGGGGTCGGACACGTTCGGGGATACAACTATGAAGAAGCTGCGAAGCCCCGGAACAGGCAGGATGGAGGAATCGGCACCAGAGACGGAGGTACCAAACGACCCGCGCGACGGGCTGATGGCAGTGTTGCCCGTCCCCGAACGCGAAGAGCTGAAGACAATTCAGCTATCCTCCGAACACCCGGAGAGGACAGTCCAGATCGGAGCATCGTTGGCTCCCGCGATAGCCGAGTGGCTGATCGCACTGCTGAAGGAGAAGCAGAAGGTGTTCGCATGGTCATACAAAGACATGCCCAGGATCAGCACAAACATCATATCCCACAAGCTGAGCGTCAGCGCCGGCGCCCGGGCAGTAAAGCAGAAGCGACGAGCGTACAAAGCGGAACACTACGCGGCGATGCACGAGGAGGTGGACCGACTGCTGGGCATCGGGTTCATCCGCAAGGTGGACTATCTGAAGTGGATCTCCAACGCTGTAATGGTGTTGAAGAGCACAAAAAATGGAGGATGTACATCGATTACAGTGACCTCAATAAGGCGTGCCCCAAGGACAGCTTCCCTCTACCAAGGATCGACCAGTTAGTAAACGCGACAGCCGGGCACGAGCTCCTGTCCATGATGGACGCATATTCGGGTTACAACCAAATCTTCATGGACTACGAGGACCAGGAGGCGACGACGTTTGTCACGGAAAAGAGCCTATACTGCTACGTCGTTATGCCATTCGGGTTGAAGAACGTTGGCTCCACGTACCAAAGGCTCATGAACGCGATGTTCCACGGCCTGATCGGCAACATTGTGGACGTATACGTAGACGACATATTGGTGAAGAGCGTTCAGGCGGTCGACCACGTCCAGAACTTGGGGACTGTGCTCGACGTCCTCATCAGGAACGGCATGAGGTTAAACCCGGCCAAGTGCACGTTTGGAGTCACCAATAGCAAATTCCTTAGGTATATCGTCAGCCAGCGGGGAATCGAAGCCGCGCCCGCCAAGGTAAAAGCAATCATCGACATGAAACCACCAGTCAAAAAGGCAGAACTGCAGAGCCTCACGGGCAAGCTCGCATCACTGAACAGGTTCATATCTCGCTACTCAGACAGGTGCGCCCCGTTCTTCAAAACTCTCCGAACGACGAACAAGCGGGAGGTCGCGTGGACACCCGAATGCGAGATATCTTTCCTTCAGATCAAGGAATACCTAGCCTCGATCCCACACCTCTCCAGACCCGTTCGAGGGGAAATATTATACATCTACCTGGCCACCTCACTCACAGCCGTCAGTTCTGCCCTCGTCCGCAGGGAGGACTGCACGGAACTGCCCGTTTTCTTCTCAGGAAAGGGCATGACAGGCGTTGAGACCCGATACCCGACGATAGAGAAGATGGTGCTCGCACTCATCACCGCCACCCGACGGTTCAGGCCATACTTCCAAGCGTACAACATTCACATCCTTACGAACACGCCCCTACGCCAGATCCTCCAATCGCCCAACCACAGTGGCCGCTTGGCGAAGTGGGCAGTCGAGCTCAGCGAATTCAACCTTCAATACAAGCCCCGAACGGCAATCAAGGGACAGGCAGTGGCAAACTTCATCGCCGAATACACGGAGGCAGAGGCGACGTCGGTCGACGTATCCGATGGCTCGACGGTAGAGGCATCCGACAAACCGGAGGTCAAGGAGGGACCATTATCGGAGTGGAACCTCTACGTCGACGGTTCGTGCACGAAGAAGGTGAGCGGCGCCGGGATCATCCTAATCGGACTAGGAGGGGTAAACGCGGAGTACGCCCTCAAGTTCGAATTCAAGACAACTAACAACGAGGCCAAGTACGAAGCGCTTATCGCAGGCCTACAGCTGGCCAAGAACTCGGAGGCGCCAGACCTCAATGTATTCAACGACTCACAGTTGGTGGTGAGCCAGGTCGGAGGGGAATTCCAGGCGAAGGGAGAGTCCACGATCGAATATCTAAGGTACGTGAAGGCGCTGATCAGTGGATTCAAGTACGCCAACATCAACCACATACACCGAGGGTTCAACGCAAAAGCAGATAGGCTCGCCTGATTGGCCACAGCCCCCGTACACACGGGACCAGGGCAGCGGATCGTCGAAGTGTTGCGACGACCGAGCATCTCGGGAGCAGAACAGGTCCTGGCAATCAAACCGCACGAGCACAGCTACATGGATGTGCTCATCGCTTACAAGACAAGGGGAGAGCTACCAGAGGACAAGCGAGAAGCCAGAACCATCGTCGCACGGGCGGCCAACTTCAACATGCGGGATGGAATGCTGTATCGGCAAGGGAGGACTTGGGCAAGCCTCAAGTGCGTCACTCCAACAAATGGCAACTCGATCCTGAAGGAAATCCACTCGGGCACATACAGCCACCATGCGGGCGCCAGATCAATCGCACACAAGGCCCTCCGGTGTGGATTCTGGTGGCCCACCATCCACGCGGACGCCACGGCGCTAACAAGCAAGTGCCACCAGTGCCAGCTACACGCACACCATCACCACACGCCCGCCGTCCCACTTTCCGTTCTCCTGTCGCCCGTACCATTCGCACAGTGGGGACTGGACGTAATCGGCGAGCTCCCAAAATCGAAAGGGCAGTACAGATACCTGATCGTCATCATTGACTACCACGCGAAGTTCATCGAGGCCCAGCCAATGGCAAAGATCACAACAGAGAAGGTCAAGCGCTTCCTCTGGCGTTTCCTCTTCTGTCGTTACGGCACGCCAATCAGCATCATCACGGACAACGGACCACAGTTCAACAACCCCCGGTTCACGGCCTTCTGCAAACGGCAAGGAACGGATCTCGTGTTCGCATCGCCAGCGCACCCTCAGACAAACGGACAGGTAGAAGCAACGAACAAGATCATCAAGGCGGGCATCAAGAAGAAGATTGAAGATCTCGAACCCGGGGAGGCGGGATACGGGCGCTGGCCCGAGGTCATCCCGGAGATCCTATGGTCTATCTGAACGACCGCCAACGCAGCCACGGGCGAAACCCTATTCAGCCTGACGTTCGGAACGGAAGCTGTGCTACCCTTGGAGATCACCCACCAGAGCTCACGGATTGAGAGGTACGATCCGCGCACGAACAACAAGGGACTACGACTCAACAACGACTTGCTGGAAGAACGGAGGGACACGACGCATCTCCACAACGCCGCGAACAAGCAGAGGATCGCCCGATTATACAACCAGCGTATTCGGGCTCGACCAATCCAACAGGGGGACTGGGTGATGAAAGTAATCCAGCAGAAAGTTAAGGCACTCCGTCCGTCATGGGAAGGCCCCTACGTCATGGACAAGGTGGTAAGCGCCAGCACCTTCTACCTTAGAGACATGCAAGGCCAACGACTATGGCACCCGTGGAACATCCAACACTTGAGAAAGTACTTTCATTAAATTTTATTGGGTTGTGTACTTAATTCATTTAGCTTGATTTTATTGTTGCGTTCGTGTCCAACCCGCATGCCCGATACTCAGGGGACTGGGGCGAGATTATTCGCATTGATGCAACACATGGAAAGAAGCGTAAGGAACGCATGCACGCGCGAGTCATTCAAAAGATGCAAAAAAAAAAACCACAAGTCAAAGGCACACGCATGGAAGGAAAAAGAAACTTCATTAATAAGGAGCACAATGCCCGATTACAAAAGACCTACGCTATTACAAAAAAAAAGTACAGAAGGAAATCCCTACACTACGCCCCAGTATTTACATCCAGCTCCTCCACCTCATCGGATGACGCCGGTTCCGCCCGCTCCACCTGCTCGGCCGGGTCCACCTGCACGAGCACAAGCTCCACCTCTGCCTCACCAGCCACCCTCGAAGGCCCCACCCCTTCATCAGTGGCCGACGCTCGAGCACTCGCGAGCCTCTCTGTCTCAGACCGCACGAATGTCCAGTATTCATCCAACCTGATGAAGGGAGTCACCGCTTCACGGAAGGCGGTCACCTGCTCCTCCACGTCAGCCTTCACAAGTTTGTAGAGCTCTTCAGACTCCTTGAACATCGCTACGGCATCCGCGCGAGCAACGCGATTCACCTCCATCATTCGGGACTCCGCCTCCGCCTCCCAGGTGGCTGCTTCAGCACGAACACGCTCCAGCTCGGAACGCATTCGCTCCACCTCGACCATCGCGCTGTCACGCTCAGTGCTCACCAGGGCCTCACGAGCAGCAACCTCGGCAGCCCGGGCAGTCGCCTCCTCCGCGCGGATGGTGTAGCGGTGGACCAGGTCGTTGGCCTTGTCCAGGCTGGCCACGAGCCTCGCCGTCACCTTCTCCGCCTTCAAGGCATCAGTCCTGAGGTGTGCAAGTTCCAAGTTCTCCCGGTAGCGCACGCGGAAAAGCTGATGCTGCCGCCGGGCGCATGTAACGAACGCCCTGTCCAGCCCGTCGGGGGCGACATTATCCAGAGGCTGGAGCAGGGGCCCCAGTGACGCAGCGCCATCTACCAGCGCACGGCGCAGAGCGTTAACAACACTGGACGCCGACCCACCAGCGTCCGGAGGAGAGGAGTCTTTCGTCCGAGCGCGCTTCTGGGGCGCTCGGCCTCACCGGTCGGGGCACCGGAAGAGAGATCTGCACTATTATGAGAGGACCGGTGCGACCCCGAGCCTTGGGAGGCCTCACAACGGTCCTGCTGCTCGTCCCGCCACTGGTCGTGCTCCACTTGCCTCTGCTCCTTTTCGCGGTGGAGGCGGTCCCGCTCAGCCCGACTTGGGCCCCGATTGGCCGAAAGTGGAGGAGGAGGGGGGGGATAGGTGTGCCCTGCCCGACAGTAGCAGCAGCGAAAACAGAAGGCCCAGCGCCCGACCTCTGGCGGATGGGGGAGGCGTGCGACGAAACGGCCAGCGCACGGATGGTGGGCTGAACTTCACCACCGACAAGCATTCCGCCTGACCCGTCCACAACGACGCGGCGTACAGTATCCGCACCCTCCAGCAGCATGTTGAAACGGCGCACGTGCTCCTCGTCCCGATCGATCGCCTTAGAAAGACATTTTCACTGCAAAACAGAAAGAGCAAGGTCAGTAACAGTTGATCAAACTACACTACACGTACATTTCAGATATCACCACCCGATAGACCGGGTGTTCGAGCCAGGCGGGTCTTCTCGATCAGGTCCCAGTGACACGCTGCCCAGAAGTGCCTCGCCTTGGGCCTGGGGCCGAAGACGAACTTCAAGCGGGCAATCCTGGCCTCCTCCTCGGGCATCAGGGATACTCGTTCATATCCAACCAGTGGAAGCGCTGGGGGACTCGATGGACGCGATTGGCGTTGGCTGCGATCTCGGGGGCGTGAGCGCCAAACTCCCAGTCACCTCCGACCAGGCAGTTGATTGTACGCCAGCTGGTGGAGGAACTGGGAGGATCGATGAGCCACCACTTCACGCGTGGCTCCACGGGGAAGGTGCATGAGTCTCGCCGGCGGGAGGAGTACTTCAGGCGGAAGAAGTGGAGGAACTCCGCCCGCGTTGGATGGTCCAGCCCGCTCAGGCGGAAGACGTTGAAGAACGCCACCAACGTTCGGGTCAGTGTCGGCCCACACTGACCAAGGGAGATCCTGAGGAGCGCCAGGATGTACTGGAAAAATGGATGAATGGGCAGCTTTATCCCCGCCTTCAAATGGAATTCGCTGACGCACACATGGCCGGCCGGCGGTCAGGTGAATGTCTCCCCCCTCCCTGGTATCTTCAGCTTGACGGACGACGGAATGTGATAATCCCACGCCCACCGCGCCATCTCCTTGACGCTTGGCGCCCGCTCGGGCTCTTGCACTGGCACTCCGTCGGGGAGCACCCAGTCAACGCGCCCGCCCTCTGGAAATTGAGGCACGGGCTAATTCGATCTAACGGGCTCGTCACCCCATGGCCCTGATGATGAGGACCTGCCCGATGACCCAGACGATCCCCCTAACCCTGAGGCAGCGAGCGCTTGTTGAGGGTTCATTGGCTACACCACAGGAGAAGCGTTAGGGATGAACTGAAGAGGCGTTACACTCATCACGGAATCGGACGAGGTTGAGTCCGACCCGCTCGTGTACGGACTACAACCAACCCACCCCGCCCCCGGTACGTATATCCGCTCACGCGACTGGCCGCTCAATACCTCTATTGGCTCCATCTCCTAGACGCACGCACGCGAAACCCACACTTAGCAAAAAAAAAGAAGCAAACTACCATAAACACCAAAAACCCAAAAAATCCACCCCAACCAAGATCAAACCAGGCACACCTCAAGAACACGCCTTGTTCTTGAGATGCAAACCCAGAAAAAGCCAAAAAACCCAGAAACCGTGGAGGAGAAAAAAACAAAAGGAAACCGGAAAAACCAAAAACAAAGAAAAAAGCAAAACGGAAAACAACAAAACAAGTTCAAGGGCCTCACCAAGTTGAAATCGAAGGTTGAAAGGTGGACGTCGACGATGAAATCCGGTAGACAGCAAAGAACAGAAAGAGCAGGAACAAGAAGAACAATATACAAAGTAATTTTTGCAGCGTTTCAGTAAAATATGAGAGTAGGTGAGGAAGACTACACCAGGGCCCTTATTTATACTAACCGCACGGATTACGCGAACAAACGCCAGCCGTTCATTTTCGAGTGTCCACCGTCAGATGACGACACGTGGCCCCAGAGCGGTTCACTTACCCGCCTAAGTAACCGCGCTCACCCTTTGGCTTCCCGCCTCGGTTTCAAACCCTAGCACGATCTCCCACGACTCGCCACGTGTCAGCCATGCAGCACCCCACGCGCCTGACGCATGACCTTCGAGCAGTTATTACGTCATCAGCATTTAATGCCCAGGGCACGCTAGCATTAATTACGCCGGCTAGCATTTATTACACAACGGTTCCCAAGATGAAGTCAAAAGGAATGTCACCTCAAGTACCTCACCAGACAGAGCATCACCACACCCAAGCCAGGACAACACACGTCACGCCTCCCGCCATTCGGACTAGCGCACGAACCACCCGCACGACCGTGCGCCCGAGAAGCCACACAGGAAAGCAAACGCCACCCCACCAGATTAATACAACACCATTTACACGTCCCGGAAGATGATGAACGCCTGCATTCTCCTTATGCGCGCACGTGCTAAACGAAGAAAACTCTGCCACGGGCATGGGGCACCTCCCCCCGAGTGCACAATGGTAAACGATCGACTCGCCGGATTAGGCGGCACGGGCATGAGGTCCGTCCTCTCCTTGCGCGCGCTAAAACCGAAGGGCGGCACGGGCGTGGGGTTCTTCCCCTCCGTGCGCGTAACGTTAACGATCGACTCGCCGGATTAGGCGGCACGGGCATGGGGTTCGTCCTCTCCAGGGGCATGGGGTTTGTCCCCTCCTAGGGCATGGGATTCGTCCTCTCCTTACGCGCGCTAAGGCCGATGAGCGGCACGGGCATGCGTCCGTCCCTCCGTGCGCGCTGCAACACATGTACGTAACGGTCATGATCCCACCGTTGACGCTACGATAGGTCGGCGCCGATGAGTTACACCATCCTCTCGGGCACCTAATACAAGACCGGTCCGGGGCTTAACGACTCCTGGGGGTCGGGGTCAGCTCGGATCCATCCATGCATCAAAAACGACCGTTCCGAGGCTTAACGGCTCCAAATTAGGGGGTTGGGATCAGCTCGGTTCCACCCATACATTTCAAGAACGACCGATCCGACGCTTAACGACTCCATTCCAGGGTCGGGGTCCAGCTCGGATCCATCATGCACGCGATCATACATATATTTGCATACATCCACGCATTCACATACTAATCCTTATCTATCTATATTCCATTCATTTATGTCGATTGACTCCACGGGCGCGCGGCTCCAAACAACACGATTTGTTTGGCGGCCGGGCCCAGAATACAGGACCACACGAACAGGTACACGGTCGAATGCACAAGTGCCCACTCCGTCATGCGAGCCCTTCCTTGACCGGGGACTTGGGGGACTTGGGGGTTACAGGATCACACGTCACTGCTCAATCGGATAAGTATTCTTGTTTATTCGCACGAACCCTTTTTCAACTCCCCAGTCAAGAAAGTTCTCTTTGACTTGGGGACTTGGGGGACTTGTTAGTATAGCATCATTAGTTATCCGATTAAACATACTTACCCACTTAAGCAGGTAATTAACACCTACCCCACCACCTGAAAGACCACCAGGAAGGCTACAACAACGCTCGCAAGACCGATCCCATCCGAGCGCACACGCGCCCGTGGGGCGCACATCCGAATGTGCGGATCACACCAACAGAAAGAGCCCAGTCCCACATCGAGGAACACAAGTAAGCAGCAAACTCAACCACCTATATATGAAAGGTATTTATTACAGGTAAAAGATAGATCATCACAACTCATTCAACAGCATTCGATTCCACTAAACACTCCAACTTACTTCCTCGCACATTCAGTTGACTGTTATATCCAATACATCTTCTAACTTAGGCATCGGAGCGTTGAAAGCAGGCCACCCCTGTCTCGACCATCTGACTATCTGTTTGTCGTTGTATTCTTCTAACAGCCGAACCCGAACACGCGTACCCGAACACCCGAACACCCGAAGAGAGGAGAAGCGCCCAACCATCCGAACAGCCCGAGCGTTCGGACGAGAAGAGGAAGAAGAACTCGTACTTGCTTCTGCTAGATTGCGTCCCGCGTAATCCGGTAGAAACAACAGCTACTCAGTCAGCTACCCAAATAGATACTCAAATAGATACTTAGATCGATACACTAACAGATACTCTAACAAATACTCTGACAGATACCTAGACAGATACTTAGATACATCTTCAGAAGTAAAATCATATCCAAACATAATTAAGTAGATTTCGATCTCGCAATGTTTATAGTTTGAGGAGCAAAAACAGATACTTAGACAGACCTAATTACGTAATCAATACTATTATGAAATCGATTAATACAACTATGAACTGAAAGTTTCGTGCAAAAACAGAGTGAAAATGGATATACAACAGAACTCAATATATGAAATCATTGATAGCGAGTTAGAGAGAGAGAGAGAGAGAGCGAGAGAGAGAGAGAGAGAGATGGAGCGTTGAAACTTACAGCGTTTGAAATTTTCAATTTCGTATGACGTCTAAATCGAATAGATTTTTTGTTCCGGCAAGATTGTCATCGCGATCGAGAAAGAGAGAGAGAGAGAGACAGAGAGAGAGATTCACTTCCCAGAAAAGATGAAGGAGGGAAGAGAGAGCTGTGAAGACGGTTAGAATTTAAATTAGGAAAGAATGGAAAAATCAGTATAAATTTTTTTTTTATAACTTATTAGGCTGTTTTGAAAGAAAATGATGTCAACTGAAGTTTTTTTGATATAAAAAAATGTCATAAATTAGACATTTTTTACTTTAATGTCATAAATTGATTTTTTTAAAAAAATTTATATATTTTCGGACCTTTAAATAATTCTCCTACTTTACGGAAAGATGGAATTTATTCAAAACTAGATGTACAACAAGATAATGGAGAAAATAAGGATATTATATCTTGTGCTTTGTGGGTAGCCTACCCTAATTTCTAGTTCTACTAATCCAATCGATCAAAAGTACATTTTTAAAACGAAATCATCCCTTTTGTCTAAGATTTCTGCCAACCCTATTCTCCCAACTGTTGTCTCAAACGTGGCTCCTTGTCGGAACAGATGAAGCAAAAACCCAATATCCCAATTAGGCACCAATTTCAACTTAAGCCCTTTTGGCTTTTCACAGTCAACGTAAAATTTAAAAATAGTTCGGCATGGAGATTTCCCTATTAACCAATCAGAACTCGCCAGACTCATTCTCCGTCGGCAATGGCGGCACTGTCCATTCCCTTTTCTCGGACTCCACCGGAGGATAATGCTATTATACTAACGAAATTGACTGCATGATCAAACAAGAGCCGTTGGATCAAGATTCAAGAAGGTTGCCAAGATGAATGGAAATCCTTAAAATGGTTGAAGTTTGAAGAAGCACGCCTGTATCATTTGTACTATTTCCCGAAAGGGAAAGGGGGCTAGTTTGGTATAATGAGCTTAATGAAGAAATAAAAAGGTTAATCCTAATTATATTTATAATTTATTTGGTTCCAGCCCGTGTTTCATGCAGGGTTCCGCGGATTCTGAAGTTCTGATCGATGCGCTGAGCTGGATTGATCGATCATTTGTTATCTATTTTCATAGAGACGAAGCGAGAATAAATTGTTTTCTAACCAATAATAAACTAATAAGATGATCTATTATATTCATCAACTTAATTTACTACTATAATCTTGAACTTGTTCTGGCCTCTATCCTTTTTCACCGATTGATCCACCCAAAAAAAACTTTGACTTTGTCCAATTTAAACGCGAGTGCTAAATGTGATTCGGATATTTTACTTACCCAGCATCGTAGGAAGCCAGGAGCCCAGGATCATACATATATAGCTGGGGATTCACTAGTTGATTATAATTAGCTATAGCTGGTGAATTAATGTTGCTGTCTTAATTAAAACTAATTACTGCGTTTCATCACTTGCATGATCTTAGCTAGGGCTTGTACCACCACGGTACCACCACATGATAAATCGAAGAAAAATTCCTACTCTTATATGATAACCAGTTGCCCCATGTACGTACATGTTCATTAACTAGGTGAGCCCATGCTCATTGAGTAATATTGCTAATCATTCATAACCAGATCGAGGTCAATTAAGTATGTTAGGCAGAATCGTACATGTATATATATTGTCATTTTTCTTCACTAATGATTTGATTTACGAGAATCGATTTCTTGTTTTTGTAGTCAAAATATATTAGTCCTATACTCCTAGCTATATATAAATTAACCTAAGACATCACGCATCACGCAGTATAGTTGGACCATTTCATATGAGATGTAATATCTTTGGACTATTTCATATGGGTCCGAAGATTAATTCTGGGTCTGAGAAGACTTTGAGTTACCCTTAACACTTCTAACAAAAAGGGCATCATGCGATGGCTAGCCACGTCCATCAAGCGTGCTAGCTCCACGATTCTAGCTAGGTTCCTCCCCGCTGCTCACCTACCGTCTAAAACTTTCTAGAACATGTGTTTTCCACAAGTAACACAATAATGATTCGCTTGTTAGGATCGTCAATAAGAGATACTACTAAGAGTACATCGAATAAATTAAGTAATTGTTGACGAAACCTAATCATCTTGCGAATGATATGAAACCCAAAAAATAAAAATAAAAAGTGGAGAAATTAATCCTCTGATGGGTGTCAATGAGGAAATTAAATAGCGCAACTGTACTATAACTAGTTTGGAAAGTTGAGCGGGAAATTTTGATGCCTCACTACTTGTCCAAAACGACTACCCTATCATGAGTACGCGTTGAATACATGCATCGATTCATATATAGAACTAGGGCTACGTAAACTGGTGTGCAGCTATATCACTATTTGGTTTATGGGCAAGCTAATTAATAAAGCTAGAGCTAGCTATATACATTTTGCGGAGTCTGTTTGGCTAATTCAAGTTGCATGAAGCTAGTTCATGAATGAGGGCATGTATTTAGCCCATCATCTATTACCAGAAAAACCTGAAAAAGGAGTACGCTTTGGAACACATGCATCATCACATACCCTAGCTTTCTAGATGCGATGATGATCGATGAACTGTGTCTGTAAGATACATATAATTACCAGATCAGAGGGAAAGAAAGGATGCAGATCGATGGCTTAAGGTCACACCTCGCATGCATGAAGAAGAAGTTAACAGAAAGACGGTGTCGTCACACATAGCATGGCCTCGTTTGTCTACTAGTATAACAAACCAAGCACCTTCACATAAGAGTCAGCATGGATGTTTAGCTTTTTCTTCTGATTTTTTTTAAATGAAAAATTCCACGAGGATGAAAATGATATATATGTATATGGAACAGCTAATCGATCTATTAGGTGGACGTCATGTTGGGAGTGAAGGCAATTGGTCAGTTCAACGAGCTTTATGGAACAAGTTCGACCTTTTTTTGATTGATGCATGTTGTTAATAATATTGGGAATGTGGATTTCTTTCAATAATATTCTTTTAAGAGAAACTTGACACAAGACTATACGATCAAATAGTAATTATGGTATCGTAAATTTATAATTGTGCAAAATATTATGTGCGGAATACATAACTATATGTCATTTGATAAATATATCAAACTTATTTGCGGAACACTCAATCAATTACTAGTGAGCTACCAGCCACAAAAAGAATAAAAAAATGGTAAAACTTGATCGTTTGTTGTTTGTCGTGTTTGATACAACTAGTTTCGGGATAATGTCACCCGATTGATTTATGCTATTACCTTTATCTCAATTTTCGACAAAAAAAATTGGACAATTTTGATCAAACGAAAATTATTTTACATATAAAAATAACTGACATTACATACGCACAGATCGAAAAATTAATACATTTAACGTTGTCTCCAGATGGTTTTGAAGGCGGCTGCTGGAGAGATTTTCGTTTGTATATCATTTTCTCTAATCCAACAAAAATAAAGGAATCAATATGGTACTAATCTCTATTAGAGAAAAAATTTTTTGTTTATTTTCTTAACATGTTCTTATTTCTATGGTTTTCACATTTACACAGTAGCTGGTCACAGATGTCAAATTGCTAGCTCATCCGTGGTCAATTAAAAGGGAACTATAGCACAAAAGTTAAAAAGGGAGAGCTGAAAGTTTGAAACTATCCACCAAGTTACCTTACAGCCCACGCTTCTTTTTCTGCTACTTCTTCCAAAACCAGTATTTAAGGGGGCTCTGTACCTCTCTTCACAATTTTTTTTTATTCTTCAACAAACAACTCTGAACATCTCAGTTCATAGCTTATTTTCTCTCATGGTTTTCTTTGTAGATTAGCTCTCTAGCTATCCTTATCTGAAAAAATCCCAGTCCTTGTAGCCTTGTGTTGTTCATACCTCTGTTTGTTAGAATTGAACCCCCTTCGTAGTATATAGCTTCATAGAATCAGCTTAATTTCTTGTGTTCATTTCTTGAATTCAGAGATTCCCCATTTTCATAGGATAACAGTAAATTTGAGTCTCAAACAGAAGAAATGGAAAACATTCCGGCGTTTATGAACGAAGACGAGCAGATGGAATTGCCTCCTGGATTCCGATTTCATCCCACCGACGAAGAGCTTATAAGTCACTATCTTTCGCCGAAGGTCCTTGACAGTTGCTTCACCGCTAGAGCTATAGGAGAGGTGGATTTGAACAAGTGTGAACCCTGGGATTTGCCTTGTAAGTATTCAATAGTCAAATCAAAGTTTGTGTGTCTGTTTTCCTCTGTTTTGGAATAAGTTCAATGTTATTATGAAAGGAATCGTCTGACGTTGTCTAGTGTGTTTTGTTGTACGAAGGGAGGGCGAAAATGGGTGAGAAGGAATGGTATTTTTTCTGTGTTAGAGACAGGAAATACCCAACTGGTCTAAGAACAAACAGGGCAACCGAAGCTGGGTACTGGAAAGCCACAGGCAAAGACAAGGAGGTTTTCAAGGCCAAAGTGCTTGTTGGAATGAAGAAGACACTGGTCTTCTACAAAGGCAGGGCTCCCAATGGTGAAAAGACCAACTGGGTCATGCATGAGTACAGATTGGAAGGGAAATACTCTGCCTTTAATCTCCCCAAAACAGCCAAGGTAGGAAATTTCCATGTTTTCCCGTTTCAGTTCCCCTGTTTTCCTCTGTTTACTTACAATTTTCTAACCAATTCAATTTGTGTTTTTGTTTGGATGTTCAGAATGAATGGGTGATTTGCAGGATTTTCCAGAAGTGTAGTGGTGGGAAGAAAACACATATATCAGGGTTGGTGAGGGATGGCTCTTTCGGAAACGAATTCCATCCGTCTTCTTCTGGATTGCCACCATTAATGGATTCTCCACCCTACAACAACAGCGACACAATAACCACAACCCTCGGCGGCGGCGAAACATCGCATGTGTCCTGCTTCTCTGATCCGATGGAGGATCAGAAAACACATGGCGACATTATCGACAGCTACAACAACAACAGTCAACTCTTGGCTTCTTCATCCTCATTTCCATTCAAGACATCGTCGACCTCTGTTCAGAACTCTTACTTCAGTAACCAAATCGCACCCAACAATGGGAATTTTCAGTACTCGGATCCTGGATTGATGCAAGACCAGTCAATTATGAGGTTGTTGACCGAGCCACAAGCTCCAAGCTTGAAGCGCAGTTCAAATTATTTGCCGGCGGGTCAAGATGTTGTTCCACCATACTCATCATCAACTCCTGTAGAATTCGATAACCTCTGGAACTACTGAACTCGAAGACTTGGGCGGACATGGAATGAAAGCTATGCGCAACAAGTTACTGTTACTAAACTGTGTGTACGTGCATGTATAGATTAATTAGATCCTCCTCATGGAATCACAGAAGTACAAAGTAAAAATATTAGTCATATATATATATGAAGTCTAGCTAGGATAAAAACATGAATCCACCTTTGGCTTTGTTAATTAGTTTTTTTATATTAATAATAGTGTAAACTGGAAATTATAGTTATGGTTTGAAATTGTTGTGATTTGGTAGATTAGTTATACATGGCAATGATGACATATTTTGATTTGTGTTCTTTCTCTTCAAATTCAGTCGTTAGGTCACCAACCAAGAGTTCCTATCTCGTTGATCAATAATTAGTGGCAAAAACTACATGACGTCCATGCCAAAGAAAGAAAGAAAGAATGCAGTTGTTAATTTGAACAAAACAATGGGCTGATTGATAAGCTTTTCTCATATTTTAGGATGTTATTTGCAGATAGAAACTCTGAATTGTGTTTCAAGTTATTATAGACTTCACTTACGAAAGTCTGCGAGTATTTTACTTTCTATGTCATATAGAATCCTTAGCCTAACAGGTTTTGACAAATCACACTAACATATATACATATATATATACACATATATAAAAAGAGAGATTTTCAGGTAAGGACGTCCCCACCAAACCGATCCATAAGGATTAATCTTGTAAAATTTCATTCAATTTGGTGATCATTTGTGTCTTCAAAATCGCGATTTACACGAAACGATTCTGGTTGATTGCTTTCTGTCCGTTTGTGTAAATCATGATTTTGAGGACCCAAATGTTCACCAAATTGGATGAAATTTTACAAAGTTGACATATGCATATATATCTATATTCTGAACGGTGGAGATGAGATTTGGTGACCGTAAAGCCGGCCAAAAGCTGAATCCGTACAGATCAACTTAGTGCAGACGTCCGTGGCTGAAGCTCACTATATATATATATTGTTTCTCAACAATTTATTACGAAATTATACTAAGTTAATGAAAATTTGAAAATACTCATGCTCTATTTCCACGAATATAATTTTAAGTGAACATTTGATCCACCTCTTCGAAAGACGGCTCATTTATACAAATATTCCCTTGTGTATAATTTTATGTCGTTAAAACAAAATGATGGATTTTGTTAGATCTTGCGATCTGATTAAGATTATTATGTATGTATATCTAGTATACTACTTTAATACTTTAAATTGTACGTTGCAGATCATGTTAAACGTGGCGATGAATAGCTATCTTTCACCTTAACGTAAACATGAATCATTACTAAACGTGGTGACGAAGGCTTATCTTTCGTGTTTAGATAAACATGAAACATCATTAAACGTTGGAATGAAGATTTTTTTTAGCGATAAGAGAAACATGAAACATGCATGATAAAAGAGAAATGCATGATACACAATGTCAAAAGTGTATCGAATCATTCATGCATCGAAATGATTACTTGTGGTTTTAGAAGACTAATATTATTTCATTTTGAAAAAGAGGTTTCGGCTACTCTTAGGCCGCGATTAATGAAATTGTAGAATATAAAGGGGGGGGGACATAAAGCCTTAACCCTATAAGAAAAGAGACACCTGAAATACTATCAAGCGACTTGGCAAATACATTGTATCTTAAACTGCACCAATTAGCAAAGAGTGCAACATTATTTACTCTATTTGCTTTACATTTAAGGACGATACAATATCGGATAGACAATGTGATTAAAGCGATGCATCAATTCATTTTGACCAACTTTCTAACTATGTTACCGACAAACACTGTCAACTTTATTTAGTAAAAGACTAATGTTTTGTCCATCTTATTTTTGATAGATGTTTAACACATACGAGAATTATATATGAACTAATTTACTAGAATGTGCTTGACACACATTTTGAACAGAAAGGAACTTTACACCACATCAAAACGTGTATTATTTAACATTCATGCATTTTAAATTACTCATAATTTTGAAATATTAAATTTCAGTGAACATATTGTTTACATATATGAGATTTGGATCTATGCAAAATTTATCTAGTTGAATGAGTGTGATCTAGGTCAAGGTGATAAAAGGAAAGTGTGAAATTCCTAAAATCGAGCTGACATGGGGTTGATGCATACATCTAGAAATCCAGTAGCCAAGGCATGAAAATCGTGTATAGATTTTCATATATGTTGTATATAATTCCTCTAATGTCTTGAATGTAGGTAAAATATAAGCTCCATCTCCTCGCACATCATACCGTGTATGACCTTAGCATGTAGCTAAATATAGTTGGTCAAATTGACGAACACTTGCACAGAAGTTTTAACGGTCCCTCTATGGATGAAATGACATAAGACATAACGGTTTGTTTGTACCATGACACCATGTTCTACTGTTGTCATTTGTCACCCAGAAGAATAATATTATGTCATGGTTTACATCAATTGAAGTGGAGCTATATGTATTAATACTTAACCAGGTCATGCATTAGCTAGCTAGCAGCTGTTGTAAACTAATCAAAACGAAACTGCTACCAGAACAGATGGAGTTCTTCAATTGCAAATCAAGAGAGAACGTAGCTTACATACAACTTAATTTGTTAAATTTTATTCATCAGATAATTAATTATATTATTGAGTATTACCTAAGTTATTTTGTACTATATAAATTTGTGCAAGTGTACATATACATATTAATGGAAATCAATTTCTACATCCGGTTCTTAATATTGCAAATTTGCAAGCCTTGCACGAAATAATAGAAGCATGCAATTAAATTTACGTTTGAATTTGAATGGCTCTGTTTATTTTCTTCAATCTGCAACGGCTATATCACGTCCTCATTACGATCTTTATGTAGCGTCGCTTCTCTCCGACGTTGTTTCTAGGGCGTCCATGTTTGGCGTCGGTCTCCCCTCCTCCTCTCATCATGGATGACTTGAAGCCACAGTAGGTTCTCTTCGGGATATCTCTCGGTCTGAGTTCAGCTGAGGTTTGAACCTTCACATATGGCCAACGAGAGCTAGGCTGAAGGAGTTTTCAGGGGCGGCGATGACTCTTGTTGGTGCAGAGGCGGTCGGCAGTCCAAGGCAAGCAATATCGACGAGTAGGCGATGCTTGTTTCCTTCTAATGCAAGAGCCTTCTGGCTTAAAGCAACCACCAGGCGACGATGCCTTGGGTTCACGGATGGATTTGAGTCATCCAATAGCAGTGGTCGGAGTTCTGTAGCGACGGCCAGTCAGGGTGCCAGATTTTCTGATTGGTGGCGGCGGTGTAGATCAGTATTTGGTGGAGATGGTGATGAAACGACTCAGTCATTCCATGTTGGGCCGATTGCTAAGCCTGGCACTGTTGAGCTGAACATGCTAGGGTTTCAGTGGCCTACTTGGGCCTAAGACGCAGGTGAATCTTTTTTTCTAGTCCACTATTGGTGTTGAGTGGGTATTACTCATGGTTTTAAGGTTTATTGCTTATATTCGTCTCATTCGGATTATGAGTTTCATTGAGATATACATACATACCACAAATGCGTGTTCAATGGTGTGTTTATTTCTATTTATCGTTGATTCTCATGATCCTGAAGAGATGCGTGTAAGCATACATTTGTCAAGGTTTATGGCTTTAAAAACTAGTGCTAGTGTTTGTAATGGCGTAGCACATACATTTACATGTGGTTGTGATATTCATTATGAATGGTTCACCTCCGTTCTAGAACATATTTTAGATGCCATCGACTATGATCCTTGTCGCATTTATTTAATAAAATGACCCCGACTCCTTTGAATGTCATTTTTCTCGAAAAAAAAATAGTAACATGCCATTTCTCCAACACAGAAGTCGATTGATTTGCGAGTTTTCATGATCTCTCATTCTCTCTTGCATTTAAGCTTTCCTGGCAGTGGAGAAGAAGACGAAATATCCAGTACAGTCTTTGGAAGCATGTAGAGGCCTAGGCTTATCCATGGATACTTCACCCTTGGTTATGAATTCGGTATTGGGTAGAACAGTGCTATTTCGTCTCTTACTGCTTCCTATCATATGTACGTAGTTGGTTGACGAGTTACGTCAAACAACATGTAATCCTCCAATACTTTTCAACCACTTGCCCTCTATGCAAGTATGAACCGACCCCCCCTCCCCGCGTCTCCCTCCCTCTCTCTTTCTCTCTCTGAACAGGCCGAGATTACTGTGTCGTTCAGTTGTAACTGAAACCATGCATGAAGGGATACTTTTATGGTTATGATCGAGATCGAAAACGCAAACGTTGTTCTCTCTTTCTCTTCGGGCTCAAGTGTAGACGCGCGCGAGAGATGGAGAGAGCTAGTTTATTAGGCTTAGGCTGCCCATGCAAAAATGATGGTGGCAACTGAGGTCTGAGGCCACCAAAAGGAATCGAAGAAGAATACATTTTCTCGAGTAGGTCCCCACGTATACAGTTCATCCAGTACTCTACTAGCTTCATATCCATCATTCACGTGGCACGTGCAGGACATCGCCACGTCATTATGGTACGTTGGAAGAGGTTGTAAGTTTTTTAGCAAAACGTAGGCGAATGAAGACGTCGTATAGTTGGAGGTAATTGGGATATAGCAGGATATGTGCCCACGAAGTTTCATTACTGTGTGAAGCTAGTGAATGAAACAATGTGAATACTATCGGTACGTTGTCTGTTTACGTTTGAGAGAATTGGAAGTTTCAAGGCCACAAGAAAGGCTAAGCTAGCTGTATGATTACTGTTGTGTTAACCTCATCACCACGTGTATATAATCAATTACGCATAATTGATGGTAAACTTGGGTTAGATTAAGTACATAATCCCGTCACTATACGAAGAACTAAAACACATGCATGAGTTGCGATTCAAATGTATATGGTCATTTTACATTGGCAATATTTGGATCAATTAATGAAAGAAAAACTATCAATGTCAATTAATTTGGAATTCGGTAGTTCTACATGCATTGTATCATATGTATGTAACTGTTTGAACTGATATTTCTTTGTTAGTCGAGTTTATCTACATTACTTTGATAACTAGACTTGATTTTATTTCTGCTAAAACTTTTTTTTTCTTTTCTAAAAGATGGTTAGTCTAGGTGTTTTTGATATATCTTACTAGTTATCCATATAATGCACTATGGTGCATTTTTCGGTCTAAGACAAACAAACATTTTAAACTTTCTTATTAATTAGAAGCGTTTTTCATTAACTAGTAGCATTTGAGGATGAAGCGTTTCGAAGAGTAGCACCCGAGAAATGCTTCCTAGCATATTAGAGCAAGTTCACCGGGGGTGTTTTGTCTGCCTGTCATGTAGATGTAACCTTAAAAAGGAGAAAAAGTGAAAAATCAATGCTTCAACGGTGTTTTCTTGCCTGGGCAAGAACTCCCCTTGGTCAATCCCTGGGGCACTTCTAGTCTCCTGGCCTGACTCAATTGCAACGTGGCGCTCTTAATCTTAACCGTATATACTTTCACTTTATCAGAGTGATGTTTGATGACTATATATACTTTCACGTCGTTTTAAATGATTAATAAAAATTAAATAAAAATAAAGTTCTGACTCAAACCCTGACGCAACGAGTGGAAGCAACTATCAAGAAATGAATGACACGTCACAGACTTATTGTCCTATTGTTCCAGCGACCCTGGCTCCGTGACCCAACGGGTGAACTTACGTACTCTTGATAATTCCAAGAGTTTTTTTTCCTTCTTCAAAGCGTTGAAAACAAAAAACAAAAAAAAATCCATACCTAATATTCATAAGCATTTTTTTAGGGCTAATGTCCTTTAACAAGTATCTCCAAATTAGGGGTCGGCAAAAAGCCCGGCCCGGCCCGGCCCGGCCCATGTATAGTCGGCACGGACCGGGCCGGGCCTCAATAATATTTTAATATTTGCGGGCCGGGCCGGGCCGGGCTTTATCTTTTATATAAGGATCCGGGCCCGGCCCATTCAAGCGGGCTTTGCGGGCTTTTGCGGGCTTTTACGGGCCGGGCCTTTGCGGGTTTTTACGGGCCGGGCCTATCGGACTTTAATTATTAAAAAATTAAGACATTTCAAAATAAACGTAACCTTCATCCATGCACCAGGGTTTAAACGTACTCCGACGAGTCTAAATTTTACGTACGATGTTTATCACTATAAGATGAAGTTTTCTACATGTCCTCGTTTATTATTAAAACATATTTAATTCTTATATTGCTTGAATTCTCCATATGTATATTAATGTTCTTACGTTTGTTCATTTGTTAAATGGAATGAAATACTTTTGTGAAACTTAATCGGACATGTTTAATTATTGTATAAAATTGACCGTTAGATTGATTGGTTAGAATATTATAACCATGCCTTTAAAATTTTATAAATTTTGGACTTGATTTAGACATCGATCCATGTATTTCGCCAAATGTGACCATAGTACTCTTACAACTAAAACGGAAATTACCCCTCCCGAAAATAATTTTTTAACATCAAATTTTGGACACATATTCTTATGGAATACATATCTATCTCATAGTGTCAAAAAAATTGACATAAAAAATTGATTTATCTACTCCCCCCATAGGAAAATAAGATAAGTGTATTTTAGTGTTTTCACAAATTTTGTTTAATTGTATTGACTGGGATCCAAACGTACTTCGATTAGGCTAATTTTTACGTACGGTGTCTTTTATTACAATGTGAACTGTTATATATGGCATTCTTTATTGTTAAAACATTTTTAATTCTTATATTGCTTGAATTCTCTACATGCACACTAATGTTCATACCTTTATTCCTTGGTTATATGGGTTGAAAGACCTTTGTGAAACGTAATCAATCATGTATCATCATTTTACAAAACTGACTATCAGATTGGTTGTTCATAATATTCTAAGCATGCCGTTAAAAATTTATAAATTTTGGACTTGATTTAGACCTACATCTATGAGTTTCGCTAAATGTGATCGTAGTACCCTTACAACTAAAATGTAAATTACCCATCCCTAAAGGAATTTTTTAAGATCAAAATTTTAACACACATTCTTGTAAATTACATATCTATCTCATAGTGGTAAAAAAAATTGACATAAAAATTTAATTTATCTAGTTTCTCCATGGAAAAATAAGCAATATATAAGAGAAGGGTATTGATGTCATTTCACACACTCTCAATTAAACTCTCACCATTGAAAAATTACAAGATCTAATCTGAACCATCTATTATATTTACTGTTTTACACTTTTACTGTGTAAATCGATAAAAAAAATTACAATGAAACCCTAAACCCTAAACCCTAAACCCCTAACCCCTAAACCCTAACTTACTCTAAACCTCAAAATTCCTAAAACCTAAAATCTAACTTACTCTAAATCTCAAAATTCCTAAACCTTAACTTACCCTAAATCTCAATCCCCTAAACCCTAACTTACCTTAAACCTAAACCCTAACTTAATTATCCTAAACTCTAAACAATGATTTAATAGTAAAATAGATACACAAATATAACTATATATGGAATTCCAATATTTGATCAATATATGTATATGTAATATATTAATATAGACATACACAAATATAAAATATATATATATAGTACTAGTCACTATATTATATATATAAGAGTAGGTATAATGATATATGTACTACTATCTTATATATATAAAAAATTGACTGTTGGATTGGTTGTTCATAATATTCTAAGTAGGCCGTCCCTAATTTTTATAAATTTTGGACCTAAACCCTAAAACCTAAACCCTAAACCCCAAACCCTAAACCCTAAAAAAATTACAATAAAATCCTAGAACCGGAACCCTAACTTACCCTAAACCTCAAATTCCTAAACCTTAACTTACCATAAATCTTAATCTCCTAAACCCTAATTTACCCTAAACCTAAACCCTAACTTATGCTAAACTTTAAATAATGACTTAATAGTAAAATAGATACACAAATTTAATTATATATGGAATTCGAATATTCAATTTATACATGTATATGTAATATATTAATATATATACACAAATATAAAATATATATCTATATAGTATTAGTCTATTACACTACTAGTCACTATATCATATATATATATGTCAATATGTGTGTAGGTAAACTTTAACTAGGTATAAATTGTATAATGATTAAAATTCATTAAATGATTTAATGATATATGTAGGGGTCATCATTTGGCCCGTGGGCCTCGTGGGCCGGTGGAGGCCCGCAAGCCCGTGGGCTAAAAGCCCGGCCCGGCCCGCAAAAAAACCCGCAAAAGCCCGCCAAGGTGGTTGGTGGGCCGACCATGGTTTAGAGATCTAAAGCCCGGCCCGGCCCGCGGGCCCGGCCCGCCAAAAGCCCGTCAAGGCCCGTTAGGCCCGGCCCGTTAAAGCCCGTTAGGCCCGGCCCGTCAAAGCCCGCACACATATTGACATATATCATTAAATCATTTAATGAATTTTAATCATTATACAATTTATACCTAGTTAATGTTTACCTACACACATATTGACATATATATATATATATATAAAATATAGTGACTAGTAGTCTAATAGACTAATACTATATAGATATATATTTTACATTTGTGTATATATGTTAATATATTACATATACATGGATAGATTGAATATTTGAATTCCATATATAATTAAATTTGTGTATCTATTTTACTATTAAGTCATTATTTAAAGTTTAGCATAAGTTAGGGTTTAGGTTTAGGGTAAATTAGGGTTTAGGAGATTAAGATTTATGGTAAGTTAAGGTTTAGGAATTTGAGGTTTATGGTAAGTTAAGGTTCCGGTTCTAGGATTTTATTATAATTTTTTTAGGGTTTAGGGTTTGGGGTTTAGGTTTTAGGGTTTAGGGTTAAGGGTTTGGGTCCAAAATTTATAAAAATTAGGGACGGCCTACTTAGAATATTATGAACAACCAATCCGACAGTCAATTTTTTATATATATAAGATAGTAGTACGTATATCATTATACCTACACTTATATATATAATATAGTGACTAGTACTATATATATATTTTTTATATTTGTGTATGTCTATATTAATATATTACATATACATATATTGATCAAATATTGGAATTCCATATATAGTTATATTTGTGTATCTATTTTACTATTAAATCATTGTTTAGAGTTTAGGATAATTAAGTTAGGGTTTAGGTTTAAGGTAAGTTAGGGTTTAGGGGATTGAGATTTATGGTAAGTTAAGGTTTAGGAATTTTGAAGTTTAGAGTAAGTTAGATTTTAGGTTTTAGGAATTTTGAGGTTTAGAGTAAGTTAGGGTTTAGGGATTAGGGTTTAGGGGTTAGGGGTTAGGGGTTAGGGTTTAGGGTTTAGGGTTTAGGGTTAGGGTTTCATTGTAATTTTTTTATCGATTTACACAGTAAAACAGTAAATATAATAGATGGTTCAGATTAGATATTGTAATTTTTCAATGGTGAGAGTTTAATTGAGAGTGTGTGAAATGACATCAATACCCTTCTCTTATATATTGCTTATTTTTCCATGGAGAAACTAGATAAATTAAATTTTTATATCAATTTTTTTGACACTATGAGATAGATATGTAATTTACAAGAATGTGTGTTAAAATTTTGATCTTAAAAAATTCCTTTAGGGATGGGTAATTTATGTTTTAGTTGTAAGGGTACTACGGTCACATTTAGCGAAACTCATAGATGTAGGTCTAAATCAAGTCCAAAATTTATAAATTTTTAACGGCATGCTTAGAATATTATGAACAACCAATCTGACAGTCAGTTTTGTAAAATGATGATACATGATCGATTACGTTTCACAAAGGACTTTCAACCCATATAACCAAAGAATAAAGGTAAGAACATTAGTGAGCATGTAGAGAATTCAAGCAATATAAGAATTAAAAATGTTTTAACAATAAAGAAGGCCATATATAATAGTTCACCTTGTAATAAAAGACACCGTACGTAAAAATTAGCATAATCGAAGTACGTTTGGATCCCAGTCAATACAATTAAACAAAATTTGTGAAAACACTAAAATACACTCATCTTATTTTCCTTATTTTCCTATGGGGGGAGTAGATAAATCAATTTTTTATGTCATTTTTTTTGATACTATGAGATAGATATGTATTCCATAAGAGTATGTGTCCAAAATTTGATGTTAAAAAATTATTTTCGGGAGGGGTAATTTCCGTTTTAGTTGTAAGAGTACTATGGTCACATTTGGCGAAATACATGGATCGATGTCTAAATCAAGTCCAAAATTTATAAAATTTTAAAGGCATGGTTATAATATTCTAACCAATCAATCTAACGGTCAATTTTATAAAATAATTAAACATGTCCGATTAAGTTTCACAAAAGTATTTCATTCCATATAACAAATGAACAAACGTAAGAACATTAATATACATATGGAGAATTCAAGCAATATAAGAATTAAATATGTTTTAATAATAAACGAGGACATGTAGAAAACTCCATCTTATAGTGATAAACATCGTACGTAAAATTTAGACTCGTCGGAGTACGTTTAAACCCCGGTGCATGGATGAAGGTTACGTTTATTTTGAAATGTCTTATTTTTTTAATAATTAAAGCCCGATAGGCCCGGCCCGCAAAAGCCCGCAAAGGCCCGGCCCGCAAAAGCCCGCAAAAGCCCGCAAAGCCCGCTTGAATGGGCCGGGCTCGGATCCTTATATAAAAGATAAAGCCCGGCCCGGCCCGGCCCGCATATATTAAAATGTTGTTGAGGCCCGGCCCGGCCCGGCCCGTGCCGGCTATACATGGGCCGGGCCGGGCCGGGCCGGGCTTTTGCCGACCCCTAGATATATGTCAATATGTGTGCGGGCTTTGACGGGCCGGGCCTAACGGGCCTTGCCGGGCTTTTGGCGGGCCGGGCCGGGCTGGGCTTTAGATCTCTAAACCATGGTCGGCCCACCAACCACCTTGGCGGGCTTTTGCGGGCTTTTTTGCGGGCCGGGCCTGGCTTTTAGCCCACGGGCTTGCGGGCCTCCACCGGCCCACGAGGCCCACGGGCCAAATGATGACCCCTACTCCAAATGGACTATTAACTCTACTAAGATTTCGTTCATCCGATCCGATTTTTTTTTTATATCAAATAGGATCCGATTAATAAGCTGTAACTTAGCTAGCCTAGACTACTGTACTAATTTACTAAACTACCAACTGCATGAGCTATCTATAGTAGACGAAACTAGGATAAAAAATGTTAGAATTTACTTCTGAAATGGATAAGGTAGAAGTCTAGTGACCGGTGAGGCTTATCTTGCTAGCCAGCTACACAGCCTTGTTCCTTTTTAAGCTAAGAAGGCAAGAAGTTGATTTCCAACTAAGACTGAAAGTTGCCCTCATTTGGTAAAAGTTGATAAAGATCGAACTTATCTCACTCGATCATTGGGTAATATTCTATGATTCATACTGCATGTATGCAACGTCGATCTTGCGTCACTTTGCATATATTGCAAGTGCATTGAACACTACTCTCATTCTCGAGCACTACTCTTTGATCTCATCCATTTTTATCTGGAGAATTGAACAAATACGTTAAGATAGCTCTGACACCGAGGTCGACGATCATTAAGGTTACTTCATGAGAAGGCTATATATATAACTCCGATTCACATATGTGCATATGTGAACTTTGTACATGCTTGTTAATCAGGTGTCAGCTGGTCTTTTAATAGCATGATTACGTACACAAATATCATGCTGCGAGTGATTCAATGTAAAGTGGGTGTATATGTTTTCCGGCAACCTAAGGCCTCTACAATTGGTCCTGCTAGAAAACCAGAGTGGCTCCATGTATAATCACATATCGTGTTTTCAAAGTTCTCAAAAGAATAAAGATAGGGGTAGTTCTCAAGTGAACAAAGTTCATCATAAACTAAAGCAAACTGAAAAAACATCAATAATTACCAAATATTAATGCGATCTGAACGATAAAATCAGGCTGATTCGTAGTGAACTAGGTCCACACTAACCGTAGCAAATAGAGAAGAAAAGCAAAACACTAATAAATAAATATTTGTTAATCTTATATGTGGGCCGAGAAAAGCACAAAGCACAAAGCATGACATGACATATGATAATCAAACTTACTCCAATTCCGGAGGCCTGCTGCTATACGATAGTCCAGTTCTCCAATTCCGGAGGCCCCGCAAAGCCCACATTTGGTATAGCCATGGCTGATGTCAGCCACATGTCACATCTAGTTTTTGTTGAAAATATGTCGCATCAAGTTAATGATCGAGAGATTTGTGTCTAAAGACTAGACCAACCCTAATCATATTTTTCCTTGAGTAGTAATCGGATTGCTCCACCTCAACAAATACGATTTGCTGATTGATCAATGGAATTATAGTTGGTTTTATTTAGTCTTATTTTCCAGAACGACGAAAAAGATAAAACTAAATTAAGGCGATCTTTACAGGTTCCTCTTACATTATGGATTCTTTCCCGTCTATATCAACTAAAAACATGTTTATGTTATGTAAACATAGTTTAATCTTACATAAGCATGATAGGGTAATGGTTCATTCCTGAACATAGAGATCGATCAAGCGAGGTTACATGTTGTCCTAATTAATTAACTATCTAGCAAATAGGAATATATGATCATTGATGTTACATCGAAATTCCACAGAGTAGTTTATATGTTTAGCTCAACATCCGCAATGTATTTAGGATCATGTTAATGATATAATTAGCGTGGGTACGTAATGTATGTATTGCCACACCGAAATTTTGCTAGATTGGTATTAATTATAAGTTTCCAACTCTTACAAGTCTTGCAAGTCTCAGCCAATTGACCTATGTCACTTTAAAGTTCGATCTAGCTCCTTGCCTTAGTCTTACATAGTGCTCCACTACTATAAATTCATCCAACCACATAACAAGTAGCTAGCACGTAACCCAATATAATTCTTCACTTTTACATTTTTCATGCTGCATATATATAGCTCTTATGAACTAGTATATGCCCTAGACAGGACACAGGTCGATCCATCATATAGATCGACCACAGATTAGTTTCCAACCTAATTGAAGCCTAGCCAGCACGACTAATCCATTATCCAAGCTTTTCCTTAAGTGTATCTACGCTTATTAATTAAGATCTGGGGGCATGGTGGGTCTTACATCTGTGTAAGCCATAACTGAACCAGGTCCAAAAGGTTCCCTGCCGAAAGAGGTAGGCAGTTGAAGAAGGTGATCGTGACCTAGCCCTGATACTGCTTCTGCATAAAAGCATCGCAGTATATCACCGGAACAAGCTTAGAGAGGGTTAGTTTGGTCATCTCTGAGTGCACCGGAGACGTATTTATGGAGATGGGCTCTACGGTTTTGTGGGGATGAAGATGAATGATTCGTAGGCGCAGCATGAAAAGACAAAAGAGGGGTCCCCTATATATTGAAGAAACTCTCTGCAATGAAACACATTTGCGTGTGTTGAGTGGAAACTATGGCTATAGAGCCAAGGGAGGAAGACGAAGACGAAGACGAAGAACGATCGATGATACTTGGCCAATGCTTAATGGGGACGCCATCTTAAATTCTACTTGATCACTGCCAGCTCTATTATATCGTATATGGTCCAACAAAAGTTCTTTAAGACCATCTTAAATGAAATTCAATTACACTTGTCAAATTTATACCATTCCACGTGCGTGCTATATACGATTATACGTAAAAACGAAAGTGAACTACTTCTTCGAAACCCTAAACTCGAACTCTTTTTCTTCATTGCACTGCAAATCAGATAAACTGAAGCCAAGTGTGAAATGTGGATATGTAAACGGTGTTGTTGAAGTAAAATGTGTTGTTACGCCATGTAGGTAGCAATCGCCTATGTAATTTCACCCAACTTTGCAAACTTTCATGCGATACAGGCTGCTGCGACTTAAATGAGTTTGACGGGCCGAGTTTGAATCTGCAAACAGCTAGCAATAACTGATCGATCACTTGCAGTCGAAAATTTCTGCAGCTAGCAATATCACGGTTGCATCGATCACATGGACTCTGTATATCTACGTATAGGTCACCACTTAAACCAGATGATGGATCGAGGACCACGTACCGGTACGTCTCTGGTTGTGCTTACATTAAACTTTACCTCTTTTAGGAATTGAAACCCTAAAGCAGATATTGGGGGTGACTTTTTTGAAGCAGTAGAGAGTAAATTTTGGGAGGAATAATTACAACCTAGAGGCGGCCAATGATCTTGTTCTAGGAGTTATAATTGATTATATATATCTCTGCTAGAATCTGAGTTGGTCAAATGGAGAATTGAATCTGCTCTTCTTCTGTAATATGAAAAAGAAGAAGATGAAGATGAAGATGTGAGCCTAGCTAATTAATTAATAGATAGAAATACAGTATTTTATTTGATTCCTATATATGGTCCAGCAGTGGCGGAGCCAGCATTTACGGTGAGGGGAGGACAAAATTAAGACTTCATAAATAAAATAAAATAATATAATATAAAATATACACTTTTTGTGAAAAAAATATACTATTATTACAAAAATTATAACAAATATATCTTTGTCAATGTAAAATATCGAATCATCATTCATTAACTCGTCGCTCATTTAACTGTGTAAACGATTCTTCACAATATTTATTGCATAAAATATTTTTTACAAATATTGTTTGTTATTGGTAAAATTAATGATAATGTTTAAAACAAGTGACCTAACGTATTTTTCAAACTAACCCATATTTACCAAAACACTTATAGATTATAGCTAGATTACTTGCAGATATTATAATTGATGTCTCAATATAGAAAAATGATACATATTATATTGATTCTTAATTTGTTCCTATCATATCATAATCGATGGGCTATATGCCTATTTAGCTATATCTTTTTTTTAGGAAAACCTATATATATAGCTATATCTAGTTGTACATATAAAAGTTTGGCAGCTTGCACCATTGATTAATTAAATTTAATTGTAAGTTAGACTGAGCCAACGGACAGCAACAACTTTTGCTGACTTGTTGAAAATGAGTGTAATAATTTTTTTTTATCTAAAATCTCAAGGAGGACTATGCCCCCTCGCCGTGAATTGCTCCGCCGGTGTGGTCCAGGTCCACATAGAATTAATTTATATACTAAGTCTGGTTTATTTCAGTATGCAGAGCTTATAATATATTCTTGGACATATTATTAGGGACAATTCTTCCAACTCTTCATTATTTCTTATCTTGTCTAGCTTTATGCATGCTTGGGAAGCTATTTTATCACCATGCATACATCAAGTTGTGTTGGGTTTGTCTACGGTATATCAGTACTAATTTCACATTATGTATCAAGTATCTGTGTATATCGATAAAATGAGTCTACTTCTATATCGATCGAGTTAGTCCAATTTAAGTATCGGTGCTTTAATAGAACATTGAAGTCTTTCTATTGTATTACATGCATGTATGAAAAATTAGGAGTTCAATTCAGACTTCTAATTTACATTATTAGAGTACGTTTGTTCTATTTTTTTTGGACGTAATGAAACTTGAGTAAAACTAGAGCAAAATACCAAATAGTACGTAGGATTTTTTCAATAATGTATGAGGGTGAAGTGCTAGCTATTATCCCACTTGAATGATAAGTCCACTGCACACTGAAACTACAGGAAATGAAAGGGTTCATTGCCAAATTTCAAAGATAATAATAAATATGACCAAGAAATTAAATAGGGCGAAAATAAAAATCTTGGAAAATGAGGAGGTGTGATCGTATATACGCAATTATTCTTGGTAATGTCTGCCGAGAAATCCAGTCCCTCCTCTGTCATAAACACAGAGTAGAAAGACGATGAAAACCATAACCGTTTACACAGAGTAAGAACTGATAGGGGTAAACTAGGGCAAGAAGAGAGGGCAGTTCCGTCATTAGAACTGTACACATAGACCCGGCCTCCTCTCTGCCAGAAGTTTAATTTGTTTATCCCATTCATGTCGCTGACCTTTCTTTCTCATCCTTCTCTGCCCATAATTTCTTTGGTTTTTTTTTTTATAAT
Organism: Geum urbanum; assembly: GCA_946800695.1. Taxonomy (NCBI): domain Eukaryota; kingdom Viridiplantae; phylum Streptophyta; class Magnoliopsida; order Rosales; family Rosaceae; genus Geum; species Geum urbanum. Next base: position 50,938,559 of record OX327009.1, on the reverse strand, counting down.
TTGCAGACCAGAGAGCACATCATGATGCCTCCTTCGCTTTCCATCTTCATATAAAGATCTGAGCTTTAGCACTTACCTACTTCTCCCTTCAGTTCACTCATCACTACTTCATCACTCTTCAGCTTAACTTGATCGAGTTTTTCGACATGGGTAGGTCGCCGTGTTGTGACAAAGTAGGGTTAAAGAAAGGTCCTTGGACTCCGGAAGAAGACCAGAAGCTCTTGGCTTATATTGAAGAACACGGCCATGGAAGTTGGAGAGCTCTCCCCATCAAAGCTGGTCAGTCATCGATTGATACTAGTAGCTAGCTAGTAGCTCTTCTTCTTGTTCGATTTCAGAGTTACTTGTTCATAATTTGATTTCTGTTTGTATTTTATAGGGCTTCAAAGGTGTGGAAAGAGCTGCAGACTCAGATGGACCAACTATCTGAGACCAGATATTAAGAGGGGAAAGTTTAGTGTGCAAGAAGAACAGACCATTATTCAACTCCATGCCCTCTTAGGCAACAGGTATATATACCCAAATTAATCTTCTATTTTGTTATAATCTTGAGTTTCATGAGAACCAAATCACATTTTAATTTGATCAGGGCTTATCTTCTTCTCTCCTCACTGTGTTTTTCTCACTGATCAGCTAGTTTTTGACAAGTACTACTTCACCATCTAGCTAGCAACCAACCTATTTCCTTCTTAATTTTTCAAAATTGTTTCTCATTGGCTTTGATCTGCAGTACTGCAAATTAAATACCAAATAATTCTTCCTACAGCTACTAAGAGAACTGGAAGAGCTTTGAATGTGTAAGGACTACTCGCATTTAGTTTTCACCTACTCAATATCTTACCTATCACCTACATACATCTGCAACAAAATTCATTTTGACCTACTATGTACCTTCACTAGTCATTATTTTACTGCATATCTTGTCACATCTCCCAGTTCATTGATTTGAAGAATCCCATTCAGAAATTTTCCTTTCAGTTAGAGTTACTGTGGTTCATTGTTTCGGACAAATGTTATTCACACACTTACAACATTAATATCATTTCCGACGACGGCATTCAAAGTCATATCCTTTACATATTCTTGTAGCTAGCTCGATCAAGATCGATGTTTTCATAGTGTTGTGATCTCTGAATACCAAGAAGTTGTTTGTCCTATGTAATTTAGGTGGTCGGCGATAGCAACTCACTTGCCGAAGAGAACAGACAATGAGATAAAGAACTACTGGAACACACATCTCAAGAAACGCTTGACCAAAATGGGAATCGATCCGGTCACCCACAAGCCGAAAAATGACGCATTGCTCTCTTCTCACGACGGTCAGTCCAAGAACGCCTCCAACATCAGCCACATGGCTCAGTGGGAGAGCGCAAGGCTCGAAGCCGAAGCCCGGCTCGTGAGGGAATCGAAGCTCCGGTCACACAACTCCCTCATAAATCAGCTGACCGCCGCCGCAGCCGCGGCTTCCACTTCATCCTCGTCGGCTCATCAGTTGCTTCTGATGAAGGGTCAAAGCCTTGAGTCTCCCACGTCGACTCTCACTACTTACAACTCGGACAATAACAATGTGGTGCCCCCCGGGATCATGCCGTCGTCTGTGATTGAGTTTGTGGGTTGTTCCGGTGCCTCTTCCGATCATCACGATCAAACGGCTGCCATTAATAACAAAGAAGAAGGGGAAATTCAAGTACAAGATTGGAAACTAGGGTTCGGTCACATGCCATCATCGACAACCCATTTTGGACTTCATGAAAATGTCACATGGACTAGTGCTAATGAGCAAGTTCATCATGATCGGGGAATTAACGGCAACGTCGCAGATCAAGAAGGGTTTACCAATCTCTTGCTTAATAACTCCGTTGATCGTGACCGGAGCCTGTCGGATGGAGGCGGTGGTGATTCGGAAAATGGTGGTAGTGCCGGGAGTGACTACTATGAAGATAACAAGAATTACTGGAACAGTATTCTCAATTTGGTCAATTCGTCTCCTACTCATGATGACTCTCCAATCTTCTAAGAGAAGTGCAATGGTCATTGATTAGTAGAAATTTGAGTTTTCATGTTATAGGAGGATCAATGCGCAGTATTGCCAAAGCAGATTTTGGTTGCTTATGCAATTTTCATAGCTAGCTAGAACGAGTTCCATTAGACAAAGGTTGTAATAAGATGCTTTGACATGGATATATATATATATATATATGCATGCTTAATCTATTAAGTAGTATTCTTGTGAAAGCAAATAGTTACAGTTCTGCATGCTGTATACTTAAGCTCTCACATCGAATGTAATTAGTACTACATCACTCTTTGCCATACATATTAGTCCTCCTTAGCAAGTCTTGCATGTTTTACCCTAATCTCTTTTTTTTTTCTTGGTTATGTTGTTGCAAATTCAGTTTACAGAAACCCTACTAGTACTGGATCATATGGCACTCTCGAACACTTAATTAACATCATTCTACTTAATTGCCAACAAACTAATTAAGAACTAAAAGCTGAAGATGAATCAAAATCATATTTTGACGGTCTTATTTTCACGTAGTGCATTCGAATATGGGTTCGAAAAACATAGATGACTGAACGCCCACGTACATTTCCATCTTTACCAACACTTATCTTCCTATTCCATCTAACATTGCGGTGACCACAGTCATCAAACTATGAAAGTTAATGCTATGGACTATAGAAATGAAAAAGGAAAAACTAAGAGTAGCATGTTCACATAGAGTTTAAATTACTGAACAGCATTATATATATAGAGTTACGAATAGGGGGGCTATCGTCCTGGTTATACTAGAGGACTTCAACACAAATTCAAACTCATTTGAACCAAAATCGATCTATATGTTTAAGAGGATTGAAGAGATTACGTGCTTGACGATATCTCTATATATCGATCTATATATGATTTAATACGAATTTTAGATGTCCATTCCATGTTCTTCTAATTTTGAGGACCTGCTAATTAAGTACTAGATTCCAAGTTTGTAGACTTGCGTACCAACCTAATTAACATGGCCAAATTAAACCACCTACAGCGCATTTGCATAATATCTGTTGGACCAGCATGTAATCATAATTATATGATAGAATGCGTATATATATGCGTTCAGCTATGCATTAAACGTCACAAGTTCCTCTAACGAGCTTGCTGAAGATCAATTAACAAAACAAGCCAATTTTCTAATAGACGTAAAATTGGTCATTTCCCTTTCATGCATGGCAGTCGTTTTCGATGGCTATGCATATGCATGCATCATATTGCTAAAGGGTTAATTAGCTAGCTTTGTAGAAATATTAATCATCATTACTACCCTAATTAAGAGTAGAAGTCACTACTTATTAGTATCACAGAATGTAATGCGATCGATATATAGTTGGCGAGATTTAAATTTGAACTAAAATGAATGAAAAGCATGTCTTCCATCACCATATGGATGTAATGAGATCCAAATAAAGGAAATTTCTGAGCATATTTGTATCAGTATGACATCTCCACCATATTAGCTAATGAAGGAAAGCCTCTTTACTATATGCAGGTCTAGTTAGTTTTTTTTTTTTGAGATAAACGCAACTTTCATTGAATTAATATAAAATCAAGTACAATTGGGATCTATGTAGCATCAACACTTCATTTTAGTGTCGCGTCACGTATCTGACACTTAGGGATACTTCGACACTTGTGAACGCATGGGGACACCATTTCCAAAGTGTCACGTGACGTGTCCCAAAATATTACTATTTGGACACTTGGAGACACTTCTTAGACACCTGAGGACACTTCTTCGATACTTGACGACACTTTAACACATCAAATAATATATAGATTTTTATATTTTTTTAGTAGGAGTCATATTTATTATAAAACGAGGTTGGAGATATAAATATATTATATAGTTGTGTAAGGGTTAAAAGTTTTCATTTATGAACAAAGTCATTCTAACCCGCACTATACTCTATTGTTGTTCTAGCTTCTTCTTCTTCGGTTTAATGCATACTATTTTCTTTAATGACATGGATTTTTAAAAGATATGTTCAGGAATAATTTTGATTATTTAACCCCATTTTAGTTTATTATATATATATATATATTAAATATTTATATTTATATTCAATTATTTGTCGTGTCTTTGTCGTATATATATCCTAGTTTATAGATTTTATCGTGTCCCATGTCCCGCGTGTTCGTGTCGGTTTCTGTGCAACATAGATTGAGATAATAAAAATTGACGAGAATAAAATTACGCATAGAACTAACTAGATCCTGATAATGATATACTAAAACTAGAATCAAAATTTCTTCATTCACCAGGTAGATCAGTTTTGGGCCGTGAATCACACAATGATGTGTCCATAGTCGTGCTAAATTTGATAGCTGGTCATTCACGAACAGTCCATCTTTATAATGTACCTCCTCCGTCGACAATCCCACATCCCGTGCCGCTAAAAGTACACCTTGGACGGGGTGGAGAAGGCTTGCAACAAATGCATAATTTAAAATAAGTATTATCCAATTCCTATGAGCCATACCAAAATTAGCCGAATTGAGAAATACGGGGTTGTCTGGGTCCCACACACGAAATCCAAAGAACATAAGTGGGTGGACTAGACCCCATGTAAAACTCAAAACCACTAAGGAAGCCCAAAAGTTTCCATAGGGCCCTGAATGAAGATCTGGTTCGTGGGCCTCTCTACAGCCCAACATGAAGAGCCGGTTTACAAGGGAACCTGTAGTCGCCAGCAAGTCCAAGATTCCCGAGGCGACTTCGTCACTACAACTCCGGCCAGTCGACCTCGGCGTCAGCCCACTGTCATCCAGAGTCAACGATTGCTAATCAGGTCACCTCCCGAGGCCGGCCACCCACCTCCACTTTGTCGTTGGAACCGCCACCAATCCGATCTCGCATCCAACAAATCGATCCAAACAAACTCGATGGATACGGGGATGCAATCCCGAGTCACCACCGGGGTCCCAACAATGGGTTAGCACAACCGTGAGGATAAGCTTGCATCCACCAAAATCAGCCTGCAAGCTTCCGTAACTACCACCACCATGAACAATGGAGGAAAAACTAGAGAACAGAAAAGGAGAGGGGAAGGAAGAAAGGGGAAATTGAGAAGTCGTCGTGAACAAGCATGCAAAAAATCTTAGTCGTACGATATCAGACACAAATTTTCGATTTCTCAACCGAAAAAGTCGAGCACCGAAGAGTGGTCAGGCCATCACCTCTCCTTGATATTGTTACATATGCAGTCCAGTTAGAAGAATATTTGGCTACAAAATAAGTTTTGAAAAAATAATAGTGTTCGATCTTTTAGTAAATGTGTGACATAACTCAGTTCTATAGTGGAGAAACTTGAATAAGCTAATCACCTCGAAGCTCAGAGCCTCGCCAGACCCCTGTCGATATGCACGTCTGCGACTTTGGTACATACCAAAATCAACACATGCATTGGAAATGATCTTTCAATTCCTTTAAGATGTTAATAAAATCATCACAATGGCGGAGGCATCAATAATGGTCCAACAAAAATTTGTCCCTCTAGTTTCATCGGCCATATATAGTAGCCAGACCACTTCTATTGTGTATTTATGTGACAAACATATTGTAGATTTATACATGGTCCTCGATTGTGGTAGTGATCTTTGGTCTGCCGATTAAAATCAGATAGGAGAAATTGGACGTTGGCTAATCAAAATGAGAATGGTTTATGATTTAGATTCTAGCTACAATCGGTGCTGAATGCAAACTGTCTTCGGGAAGAATCAAGCACGATCGAGCTAGCAAGGTTATTGTTACCTCATGAGAGATTTTAGTATCGTCGTTATAAACCATAAATTAATAGTACTTGATGAATAAGACAGCAAGATAAATATTGCTTATCAATAGAAACGAAATATATAGTTACAACTTACAAGTCTTTAATCGAAATGTTACTTGAATTAATAAGATCAAATATACACACATATATATATAGATACAAGTAGTATCAATCAAACACCAAAGCTTACTACACGGACGAGATACAAACTTGTGGCAAGTCTCATCAAAACTATCCGAGACGAAAGAAAATAGTGTACCATTATAATTGACCAGATATCAAACATCATACTTGAATTAAATCCTCAAGAATGTAATTCAGATAGAAGTACTCTTTGACTTGCTATATTTGTTCAAAGGGAAGTTGTTGATCGATAGAGGATGATGAAGTAGTAGTACAAAGAACATGGAGTGAAGGGTAGCAACAAACCTTAAATGCCATACCAATTTATTTTCCAAAAGCTATTTTCACCAACATAGGAGGACTCAAACTACATGCATTTAAAATTTTACAAAATCCTCATCCAAAATTAAATACTCTTCTGTTGCTTTATTGTCGGTGGATTTTCACAAACGTTTGCCACCACATATGTCAACGACCTGTCCAAAATTATGGAGCAAAATCTGTGTTCTTTGTTTATGCATTATACAAGAGCTATGTTTAGCCGGTTTAGGGTTTTACGAGTAAAAGATCAACTATAAACAAGTCTTACATTCATCGAGTACATGTGTTTAGCGTAAATAATAGCAAGTTAGAAACTGTTACATATGTCATTTTAAGGCGGAGGATGATGAAGCCAGCCAGCCTGTGTGTGCTTGAACTGAAGCTGCGGGAGTTTGTGGATAGAGCATTGCGAATATCCTCCACAATTCTTAGATGTCAGAGAGACATATATATCTTCTATCTTCTTCAACATCCTCTTCTACACATAGTTTTTTTTCTTTCTATATTTCCATTACTTCACAGAATACTAGCTATCGCGAAAACTGCACAGGAAGTCATTTATTTCAGTATGTAGTGTTATGGCACTTCACATTCACATGGGTCTTTACTCGGCCTCGCTCTGACTACAACCACACACCATAGCCATCATAAATACGATCCAGCGAGGAGCACCTGTCGTCGTTTTTTCATCCATGTGGGATCAATGTCACTGCTACGTACTTGCTCTTCTCGTCTCTAACTACCTCCTCATGTTCTTCAAAACCAGTTTCCATGGCCATGAAATTTTAGTCTGGACTTCGACAAATGATGATGGTACCACACGGTAATTAAGGTACAGACGCCTCATTGCAGTACTTGAAAGTCCGAATTTGGGAAGATATGAATAATACAGAGGTTGGAGTTTTCATCATGCAATACATATCTGTATCTAACCATCTACAGTGAGCTAGCGCGAGCATATTGATGTATTACACAGTTGGTCCAGTTTAATTATATTACGGGGAAAATAACTCAAAGAATCAATAATAATCAATAAATTTTGTGAGAATGCACTCAATTTTGAAATATATCAAAAAGATTATTGAACTTTAACTTTGTCTATTTTAAACATTCTAATTTGTCAAATATTTTACTTATATAGATAAGATTATAAAAGAAATACACATAGCATAAGTGAGAGAAGTATGAAAACTACCACAAAATAAGAAAAATTGACATCCAAAATAAGTAAAATGATCAATTTGATAGACAAATTTAAAATTCAGTGACATTTTTGATATTTTATAAACTTCAATGATCAAATTGTGAATTGAGACAAATTTGAAGGATTATTATAATTATTCTCCCTACATCAGGGGAAGTGAGCTTTCGGTTTCAAGTGGGATAAATGATCAAAGGGTCCAAAATTGTGCATCATAAATAGAGTTCCACAAACAAGCAGGAAGCAATTGCGTTGCGAAACAGATTGGTATCATATGCCACCATACGGTTGTAACACAGTGGGAAGTGTTGAAAGTTAGAAGCAAAGTACTGTCCAGATCACGTCAACTACAGAGAAGCATCAGCATAAACAAATTTGCTACATAATAATTCAAATTAGGAAAGGGGCAAACGGGAAGATCAGATGAGGAGTGAAGCTTGGAGTTGAACAAGTTCAGTCCCAAACTCGTACAACTACAACATACATCAATATGTAACAGCTGCGTCCACGCTTTTGTAAATACAGCACGTCAACGGTTGATTTATATAGCAAGAAAATAACTTGAATACTTATGTTTTCTCTGCCAGAAGTTTAATATATGGGCAGTGGACGCGAGGGAATCCAAACTCGTCTAGTTTTACAGCAGTGGTTCAGCTATCTACAAGTTTCGCCTATACCAAAAGTAAAATCCTGATTCTTATCTTATGCCAAAGCCTTGAACCTTACTGACGTGGTAGACACCTGTTAGTGCCGTTATTATTACTGTACAGAGGCAATGGTTGGAAACATCTACAGAAGGACTCACTAAGGTCTGTTAACAAAAGTGTCTTGATTGGTTTGAATTCTTCCCTAAGAGAAAGATACTGTACATATACCTAGTTAATCATCTCTTAGTACGTACTTAACGGTTTTATTATAAATTACAAATATGTCTCACCGTTACCATGATAGGAACCACCGATGGGAAAGCTCCGACTCTGATGACCAACATCACCCGCATCTCGATAAAGATAGCGCCCACGCGCCGAGCAGGAAACCAATCGGACAGCACCTCAACGAAAAAGTATGCATACTAGTTCCACATCGGAGAAACGATAAGAACCCAAGGCCCAACCACCAATATATACCAGTCAACTCAGCATTAAATTATACGTATTCAATACTCAATCACGCCGTTATCCCATAAAGCTTGTATATCGCTTCTAACTTAGGCATCGGAGGGTTGAAGGCGGGTCATTCCTGTCTCTCCTTAACCGTTGTTAATCTTAGCAGCGGGAACGAGTTGGATTTGGAGAAAGCAAAGAGCGATATTGGAAGCAACATGATAACAATATCTTAGAACAACAATCTCTCGATAACTAACTCCGATATATATTCTTGTTCAATATACGATATCCATATCGGTGTCGGGTATTAACATTGGCGCCGTCTGTGGGAATTTGCACACCGGAAATCGTTTTCCCAACCACGAAGCTCATAGCAAGCGACGAGCGTGGACACCAGCCTAACACTAGGTATAACGCCCAGTATCATGCAGGGATTCCACCACCAAACACCGATCACGAACGAGCACGATGATTAACCCTTGGCAACTCAACTGCCAGGAAAGCAGCATGTACAAAATCAGGATATCATCGGCAACACACATGATTATATCGACGATATAGAACATCGATACGAAATGGCCATGGAAAAATGCCTCGAGCTCGAAAAAGCCCGACAATTCGAGCACCAACGGTACGTCGGGGCCGAGGAAGGATTGAGAGCCGCGGAGAGTCGCCGACTCAATCCAGAGACAACGGCGGACTCCGAATACAGGGAAGCCCACGGGGTAGCCCGACAATGAGAAACGGACATCTTGTGACCACCTCGACCCCATCACCGAGAAGCAGAATCACCCGTGAGAACGGGCAGGCTACAACGCAATCTAGAGTCAGAACTAAACAACGTCGCACACTTCCCAACACCACCACCGCCACGATATGAAATCATCTCGGCGACAGATAATCAAGTCGGCATAGGTATGGCGGCACGTATCGCCGACCTCGAAGTAATGATACGGCAATTATCACAACCCGAAGCAAGCTACCTCGACCGAACACTCCCAGCAGTACGCATTGAACCATTCTCAACCGATATCATGCGCCGAGGGTGACACCCGCTGGCCAAGGTCAAGTTGGAACGATACACAAAGGAAAAACAGATCCATCCCTCCACATCGACATCTTCACCTCGGCAACAACCGACAGAAGATACGCCGACGCTACAAACTGTTACCTGTTCATGGAAAGCCTCACAGGCGAGGCACTCAGTTGGCTCTTCAGCCTACCGCCGAAATCCATAAAATCTTTTCCAGAACTTATTAAAGCCTTTCTAAAGCGATATATAACATCGGCCAGTTGCTCACTAACTTACAATCAATTGCAGGCTATCCGGCAGGAACCCTCGGAGGGGTTGTCCGCGTTCATCTCACGATGGAACACCGCCATCGCTAACTGCCTAGGCATCTCCAACGATTCGGCCTTCTGCATGCTCAGGAACGCCCTACAACCCGAGTCGCTAACCTGAAATTCAACGAGAACCCGGTAATCATGTACGGCGACCTACTCGACCGAGTGAAGTTGCACGCCCAACTAGAATTACAAACTTTCGGCTCCCGCAATAATAATAAAAAATGTACAGAGCGTGCCTCCCGCACAAGAACCATCACGGACGACGCCACCTAGACATAAAAACGGACCACGCGACCAGGACCAACAGAGGTGGAGGCAAAACGGCGGCAGGCACAACTACGCCAACAATGGAAAGCGACCACGAGATGAAAGAACCAACCACATGGCACCACCATCGCAACCGGTCTTCAACATATTAAACACCAAATACGCTGACATCCTAACAGCCCACCCGAAACTATTCACATTACCAAGAAAATCATATCGAGCAACAGAATACAGAAACACAAGGAAGTGGTGTAGCTTCCATCAAAACGAGTCTCACGATACGGAAAAGTGTCACAGCATAAAAAAGGTGGTAGAAGCACAGCTAGAAAAGGGGAACCTATCAACATTCAGAGCAGGAAACCACGTCCCACCTACGAAAAGCGGTAGCAAACATCGACAGCATCAGGAGGATCAACATCATCACGGGCGGTAAATCCAAAACAGAACGAACAAATGAGCGAGCAATATGCAGCATACGGCAGGGCCCGACCAAGGCCGCCAAGACCGGGTGGGGATCCATCATGTTCTACGAATCCGAGGAGCACGAGCGACCACCGGTATCAGAAGACTACCCCTTCCTAATCAATGTCGTCATCGACCTATGCAGCGTCGGACGATGTCTCATAGATACAGGGTCATCGGTCAACGTCATATTCCACCTGGCATACGAAGCAATTGGGCGACTTCCATCCAAACTCAAGAAGGACCACCATCCGTTGGTAAGCTTCTCCGGCGATCAGATCCAACCTCTAGGAAGGGACTACCTCAGAATGACTCTGGGACAAGAAGGCTACAGCGCCGAAACGCACATCGAATTCCTAGTCATCGATGCCCCATCTTTCTACAACACCATCATCGGGTGCAATACCCTAAACAGAATCAACGCTATCGTATCGTAGCGGATGTTAACGATGAAATTTCCAACGGTGTATGCACCATCAGGGGGACGATGCCCACACTCCCAGGATCACAAACAAGTGCCAACTACCCGGCACGACAGGTATGCGTGCTAAAAAGCAACAGATCAAAAGAAAACTCCAAAGGACCCAAGAGGAGAATCGCTCATGGCTCGCCCCGTCAGAGAGGAGTCAACAAAACTTGTACCAATATCGGATGAGCACCTTGAACGGACGATCAGAATAGGAACCAACCTGGACTCAGCAACCGAAACCGCCCTGGTCAACATTCTTAGGGAATGCGGCACCGTATTCGCATGGTCTTACGCTGATATGCCAGGAGTATCAACAAACATCGTCTCACACAAGTTAGGAATATCGCCAGACATCATGCCCAAAAAACAAAAGCGCCGAGCATACAATGAAGAGCAATACACCACAATGCAGGAAGAAGTATCCAAGCTTCTCGACATAGGATTCATCAGAAAAGTCCACTACCCGGCATGGGTCTCAAACGTCGTCATGGTCAAGAAAAGCAACAACAAATAGAGGATGTGTGTGGACTACACCGACGTCAACAAAGCCTGCCCAAAAGACTCCTTCCCGTTACCACGAATCGACTAACTCGCAGACATCACCAGTGGCCACGAACTTTTATCAACAATGGACTGCTACTCCGAATACAACCAAATCAAAATGAACCCAGCAGACGCTGAGGCAACATGTTTCATTACCCACCGAGGACTATACTGTTACAATGTCATGCCAATCGGAATGAAGAACGCGGGAGCAACTTACAAAAGATTCATGACAGAACTACTCGCCCCACTAGACAGCGACACGGGTGCGGTTTACGTCGACGACCTGATAGTCAAAAGCAGACACCGGGAAAACCACGTTAAAAATCTCAAAGCAGTACTGGATACGCTCATCGATAGCGGTATTAGGCTTAACCCGGCAAAAATGTATCTTCGGAGTAACGACAGCCAAATTTCTGGGATACATGGTAAGCCAAAGGGAAATAGAGGCCAACCCAAGAAAGGTCTAGGCCATCCTAGACACAACACGACCGGTAACAAAGAAAGAACTCCAGGCGCTAATAGGGAAACTGGCGTCACTAGCTCAATTCATCTCGCGATACACCGATAGATGCGACCTGTTCTTCAAAGCGATAAGAGTCACGAAGAAGAAAGCGGTCGAATGGACTGACAAATGCAAAAAGACGTTATCCGCCATCAAGCAGTATCTCGCCCACATTCCATTTCTCTCCGCCCCAGTGCCAGGAGAAATCTTATACATTTACTTAGCCATCTCGCTAACCGCCGTTAGCTCCGCCCTGGTCAGACGGGAGGCCGACACAGAAATGCCAGTCTTCTTCGTGGGAAAAGGACTGGACAAGGTAGAAACGAAATTCCTAGCGCTAGAACAATTGGCCTTAGCACTCATAATATCGGCAAGACGTCTGAGACCGTACTTCCAATCACACACTATCCACGTTCTAACAGACCAACCACTCCGTCAAGTCTTAGTAAGCCCTGACCATTCGGGGAGACTAACCAAGTGGGCAATAGAACTAAATGAGTTCGACATCAAATACCAACCCAGATGGGCGATAAAGGGACAAGCGATAGCGGACTTCATAGCAGAACTCGCACCGGCGTCAAACCAGTCACATCCAACAGCCTGCACATCGCCCCCTACAACACCGGCACCCCCAGCCCAACCGGTAGCATCATCGCACTGGAATCTATACGTAGACGGATCAAGAACGGCGATCACAATAGGAGCAGGAGCAATCCTAACAGGCCCCGGCAGAACCTACGCCGAGTACGCCCTGCAATTCACATTCCCAGCATCCAACCATGAGGCCGAATACGAAGCTTTGATTGCCGGATTGCAACTCGCCTTCGACACGGGGGCCAAAGACGTCAACATATTTAGCGACTCCCAACTAACGGTAAATCATGTAACTGGGGACTTCGAAGCACGAGGAACGCAGATGTCGGAATACCTAGGATACGTAAAAGCATTATTGGGTAAATTCTCTTTTTATAACATAACGCATATCCCGAGGGAGAAAAAACAGGATGGCTGATGCCCTAGCAAGGCTAGCAACGACCCCATCGATCACGGCAAGAGGACAGACAATCGTAGAAATGCTGGAAAGCCAAGCATATCCAAAAATTTCCAGGAAGTATTTGCACTAACGATAGCGGCGTCATCGGCGGCACCAGAAGAAGATTGGAGAACAGATATGATCAACTATCTGACAGAATGAGCGGTACCAACCGACCGTATAGAGGCAAGGAAACTCGCCCAAAGAGCGGCAAACTTGTCACAAAATACTAAAAGACGTCCACGGCTGCAGGTATGGTCACAAAACACAAACTCCTCCGATACGGTTTCTACTACAAGGGAATGCGACAAGACGCAAGGGATATCACAGATTAGTGCCAAACATGCGCCCAATACGCTCACAAGATACGTGCCTCAGCAGCACCAATGTCCATCATCATCAGCCCCATACCTTTCGCACAATGGGGACTCGACCTAATCGGGCCGCTAAAAGCATCGTCCTGCCAGTTCAAATAAATCATCGTCTGCATAGACTACCACACAAAGTACATCGAAGCAAGGCTGCTCGTCCTTATCACAACAAAAAAAGTAATCAACTTCCTCTGGAAGGACATATATTGTCGATACGGGGTCCCGCTCACAATAGTCACCAAAAACGGAAAGCAATTCAACAACAATGAGATAAAGAAATTCACCAGCGACTTGGGGACTCGATTAGTATTTACATCGGTATACTACCCTAAGACGGACGGACAAGTAGAAGCGGCAAACAAAAAAATAAAGGCCGGGCTCAAAAGAAGAATGGAAGACTACAACCACAAGTGGGCAGAAAGCCTGTATGAAGTACGCTGGTCAATACAGACGACACCAACAGAAGCAACAGGAACCTCACCATTCTTGCTGGTCTACGAAGCAGAGGCAGTCCTACCATTGGAAATCACGCACCGAAGCCTGAGATTGGAAGGATACGACAAAGACACAAACGAAGACGGTCTAAACATGGCCAATATACTGTAAGAAGAAGGACAATACGACACCAATATTGCACTCATGGAAAACAAGCAGCTGGTCACACGACACTACAATATAAGGGTCAGGGCGCGAAGGCTCCACGTCGGTGACATGGTCTGGAAGGAGGTCATTCCTAAACCCAAAGGGCTAGCACTAATTTGGGAAGGACCTTTTAGAATCATCGAGAGCGTCACACCAACCACGTTCATCCTTGAAAACAAAAACGGCCTCAGAACGCCTCACACATGGAACATAGAGCACCTCCGATATTGCCACCAATAAAACAGGTTCTAAGTATTATCACAATTGCGGCGGTAAATAAGTTTTTACATCATACCAGGAACTAGCCTCACCCAAACAAGCGGTATCGCCACCGATGAAACAAAAATTCTTCAGACCTTTTTCATAAAAACAAAACGCTCTCGGGTCACAATACTTTTAAAATCCAAGAAGCATAGTAAAGCCCAACGAGGCACAAGTGGAGTAGCCAATTGGTGAACTACTATAAATATTAGTCTTTACTTATCGCTTACCGCTTAACATCATTACTTATCGCCACTAAGGCACTCTCGGTCTATATCCTGAATACCAGTTATTCTTGTTAGCACCTAGCCACTTAAAAATTACACTTAGAAATTACACAAACTAATTTTTTCAGATTTTTCATCGATAGGCGATACCAAACCACACTTAGAAAAAATCATGTTTCCATTCAAAAAGTCATTACGGCAAAAGTACAAAAGTATTATACATCTGAGATTCTAACAAAAACAATAAAGTGTTGAATACAAAATGCCCTGGGCCTCACACCGGGTCAGCAGTGCCATCTTCATATAGGGTCACATCACGCTCAGCCCGGCCAAATCGCTCCTGGTACTTGACTGCCAGCCTCTCACTTCTTTCCTGAGAAAGAAGTTCAACGTCACGAAAATGACGGGTTAGAGGGGTCGATGGAGACACACTAGGCGTTAAAAGATGAAAGCCGTTAGGAGTCATACCTCCAAAGACATTGCAGCGCTAACGATCAGCTTCCCCGGCCTCCTCCTGCTTGATCTGGACCAAGGCTTTCTAACTGGCCTCACGCCTCAGCTGGCGTTCCTCATTGATACGCTGAAGGTCAACGTGATACTTCTCGTTAACCCACCCGTTCTCAAAAAAATGAGCCTGAGTCTGCTGCAGACCATCACTGAAGGCCTTACGCTGCAACGCATCGAATGCCAGGCCGACCTTGAAATCCTCCACGACATCGGCCAACTCTTACTCTCACCGGTCTTCCAGCTCCTTCACCTGACCACGAAGGGCGGTGACCTGACCCTCTACAATCACCAGCCATGCCTTCAAGTCCTCAGCACACTGACGCTCCTCCTTCACCTCCAACTCCAACTGCCGGCCACGAAGGAATGAGGCATCCAAACACTCATCAGAGAGCTTCTTCTCGCCCTCCAGAACTTCGAACTTGTGCTGCAAGGACTGACACTCCTTGCTCGCCTTAACAATCTCTTCATCCTTCTTCACAAGTAGCCCGCTCACGCGAGCCAGTTCCTAGGAGGACGCGACCAGAGTATGACGCTGATGGCACATCAGCTGGAGGGAGGCGGCGAAGGACCGTAGGCACTGGTCTGCACCATTGGCGATATCGGCCACAGTGCCCACGTTGGGAGGCAGAAGGGAGAGTATCTCGGCCGAGTATGGCGGCGGCTCTTCCCAGTTGCTGGAGCAGGCGATAACGACGCTACCGTCAACGGCAACGTTAGGGTCACCACAAGGAACACCACCTACCAAAGTATAAGAGGGATAATCAAGGTCAGCAACCGAAGGACAGTCTTCTATATCAATATACCAAAGATTGTCGGCATCACCTGTTTCGACGGCCGCACCCCCGGCATCGCTGGATGGCACAGCGATGGTCACCATGGAAGCATCGGCATCGTCCGGCACTGTAGTAGGAGCGCTAGGAGTTGCACCCGCCCGCCTCAACCGCTTAAGAGGGGCAATATCGCCCTCGGGCTTCCTTTTCATGCGAACGGGTGAGAGCGAAGAGGTCTCGGGCGAGGCAGTAACGACCCTCACGGGCACGCTATTCCCAACCCAATCAGTCTGGGACTCAGGAGGAGGAGGGATATCCGTTTAGGGTTTAGGGCTAAGGCTCCTCCCAGAACAAACATCCAGGTCGACCTTCTTAGCAGCGGCAGCCTCCTCTGCAAGTTGGGCGATAATCTCATCAATGTCGCCATAAGAACTAGACATTTTCCGATCTCACTTCTGATTTTTATAGCCAACTACATAACAAAAACAAAGGGGTCAACACCACGGAAAAACAGAAGAATGCAGAAACACAAACAGAACAAGCAACAAAGCACAAACAACAAAGCGGCATACTAAACGTCTTGGCAAAACCGGTCATTTCCATAATCCAGTAATCAGCGAGGAGGTATACACTCTTAAACTTCTCGCTAAAACCTCTTCAACCCTATGGCACCGCCGCTTCTCGGTAGCGGATAAAGAATACTGACGCGTAACTACAAAATAAAGACGATTAAACAAAAGAACGCTATGACAAAGCAGGAAGAGGAGAACGCCGAGATAGAAGGGTCACCTCGGGCCCGAAAACGAGTTGGCACACGGGTATTGGGAAAAGATGACCACCCTCTAGCAAAGAAGTGCTCACTCCTCCAATCAGGGCACAAACTCGCGAAATCGGTGAGACCAAGGGAACTCCTACACCGCTGACGCATCGAGAGCGTGTCACCGCACCCCTTCTTCGTCGAGTACGCAACGTCAAAGAAGTACAACACTTCGTTGTGTGTAGGGTAGTCCAGTCCAGCCAGTTTCCACAACGTAAACATGGCGCTCAGGACTTGAAGCATTAACGGCGAAACTTACCCCACAGCGCAGCTGAGTTCCCCAAATATATACTCATGGAATGGATGCAGTGGCAAACGCACGATATAACACAGTTGAGCCCGGTCGAGAGCGATGAAGCCCTTGGGCAGCCTAGAAAACACTTCGCCAAGAGCAGGGGACTTCAAGACAACGCTATCGCCGCCGATTTGGAACTCGGACCTCACCTTGTCCAGCTCCGCCATCGAAAGCGCTTTGGAAGGCTCATCGACCTCCTGGCCATCCCTCAGGGTCCACAGCAGAGGCCCATCCAGTCCTAACCGGCAAGCTCCAGAACTAGCAGGAGTATCGGTGTCGGGTTAAGATGAGGAAGACATGTCACCTGCGAAACAGCCACGGATAAGGTCAAAACCAGTGGTTCGCCGATATCGGGTCGCTAGTTCGCAACTAGCTTCCCAGACGACATACCCCCCCCCCCTCCGCAACACAAATATAAGCGAGAAAGAAAACGTGAAAGCAAAAAAAGACAATCACAAAAAACACTAAGTACGACGGGATATCGGCTGTCACTCAGAAAATCAGGACCAACACATCAAGCAACAGGGAAGCATATTGCAACAAGCATCAAGTCTAAAACCTAGAAAACCCAGAAATCAAAAAAAAAAAGAAAAAAAAGAGAGGGAAAACGACAGAACTACCATAACCAAGAGAAAGGAGGAGCAAGCGAGTGCGCCTTACCTGGAAAAAAAACTGAAGGAAGGCAAGCAACGACGACGCAACACCAACTAGCAACCACGGCACGACAGAGGCGAGAAGAGAAAATTTGCTGTCTCAAAGAGGAAAACGAAACTTTTTCAGACGACAATAATAAGAGTGCAAGGGAAACAGAAACGAGGGTTTATATATAAACAAATCGGCGAGATCACAACCGTTAGGAAGGATACGTCGGTCCGGCAGATGGTCACACGTGGCGAATGATGTCACCAGAATCAGAAGGGTCCGGAACGAGAACCAGTACGCACCGTTTCAAAAAAGCGCAACCCTCGAGAAAAAAGCAATCATCACGCTTTATGGCTACGACGGGACGTTTGGGAACCCCAAGACCCCCTACGCAAACACGTGGCAAAATGATAAATGACGGCATTTAATGATCGAAGAGTAGATACACCTACCACATCGGCTAAAGAAAAACCATCCCGCTTACAAAGAGGCACACTATATAAAACATCTCGCTCACCGATGTACACGCTACATAAATTCTTCATTCCCGATACCGATCTAGGCACTACAAAGCCGCTCGGAGGAAGGGACTCGGGGACTTAAGGGTTAACAATTCAAACGAGCTCCCCCCACCATGGTGCCCCCAACGATTTGAGCTACCCGCAACAGCGCAGAACAGCTACCGACTTGGGCAGGGCCGAGTGTTTGGGCGCCATCGAGCGACCCCATCGGTCGATACAATATAAAACACTCATCAGGAAGGATACTTGGTTACCATAACTCATGCTACTTCGACAGAACAGTGAATTAGCCACTCACCGATCTCGCCCCTAACCAAATAAATCAATGTCGATCGCATGAACATATATAGGTACACCCACCGCCAACCATCACAACCTCGGTCGCCGAGTTGGGGGACTACATGACATGATACCCGGCTCCAAAAAGGTAACATCGCCGTTAAGCACGTACAAGATGATTTCGCCGGTATCACTTCTTTCAACTCACCAACCAAGGTTGATCTCCTTGGCTGAGCGAGTTGGGGGACTTGTACATATACCTAGCTAATCACCTCTTAGTATGTACTTAACCGCTTAATTATAAATTACAAATATGTCTCACCGCTACCATGACAGGAACCACCGACGGGAAAGCTCCGACTCCGATGACCAACATCACCCGCATCTCAATAAAGATAGCCCCCACGCGCCGAGCACAAAACCAATCGGACAACACCTCAATGAAAAGAGTATGCATACTAGTCTCACATCGAAGAAACGATATGAACCCAAGGCCCAACCACTAATATATACCGGTCAACTTAGCATTAAATTGTACGCATTCAATACTCAATCACGCTGTTATTCCATAAAGCTTGTATATCGCTTCTAACTTGGGCATCAGAGGGTTGAAGACAGGTCATTCCCGTCTCTCAACCGTTGTTAATCTTAGCAGCGAGAACGAGTTGGATTTGGAGAAAACAAAGAATGATATTGGAAGCAACGCGATAACAATATCTTAGAACAACAATCTCTCGATAACTAACTCCAATATATATTCTTGTTCAATATCCGATATCCATATCGGTGTCAGGTATTAACAGATACTAGTTTCCATCATGCAATCACTTGGAAGGTTTACCTGAGCATGTCTCGATCATTTGCGCTCAAAATACCATAACATGTCTTTCGATCTCCTGCACCTTAATTAACCAAGACTAAAATTTGAACAAGGGCCATAATTCACAAAGTACATAGGGTTACAGCTAAACATGATAAAAACTAAATAGAATGACCACAACACTTCCTCATTACTTGCAATCTCAACCTGAGAACTAATCTGAATTCAACTTCACTATAATATGACCTATGCAACCCAATGGATGTGTAGTCTGTGCAGGTAATATATATACATCAACTTAGTCATTTACATGAGAGCATGCAACCATTTCTCTATGCATCCAATTTTCCAGTTTTCAGATGTTAACTCAACAAATAACAACAGATTAGTGGCAGCAATATCTTTGAGAAGTTCACACTGCAAAATAGATCCCAAGTACCAAAATTTATTTCTTCCAACTGAAATTAGGCAATCAATCATACAAGTCAAAGAGCCTAGGTAAAAGAACAAAACCATGACTAGTGCAACATCGAAAATCTTTCTCTGGCTACTGAGTTAGAATGCAAGTCAAAACTACAACTAAGATTTGGTATTGCCCTGAGCTTCTTATTCTAATATGTTTTGAATTAGTGCAAACATGTGTGGTGATTTATGGCAGCCGAAAAATTAGAAATTTTAAGCTGCAAAGTGAATCCCAACAGCTATTTCTGCAATTTAGACCAGGCAAACACAATAGTTTGATGATCATGGAGCCTTGGCCTATTGCAATACAACATCAAACCAAATCTTACTTCACAAACTCCAAGAACTGCTAGGTAACTACACTTAAACTACATGTTCCTGAGATACTTCATCAAATAGAATGACATAATCATGTGAGGGTAGTACAGGCAGCAGAACACTTTCAAAATTTACGCTGCAAAGCGACTCCCAACATCTATATTTGCACATTAGTATAGGCAACCAATAACTTGATTTATCATGGAGCCTCAGAAAAAAGTGCAATCATCAAACATAGATATTAGACATTGCAATAACACATGAACACAATCAAATACTTACAGTTAGCTCGACCAAACATAAAAACAAGGAGCATAAACAGTCGTATTGTAAAAGTACAGTAACATTTGTAAACATCAAGAAGCAAGCAAGAAGCTGCTTGTGGTAGTATACAAATGGTACGGCATTTTTAGCGTTTCGGCGTCTATGGAGAATGGAGCTTCAAAGAACTGAGAGGACACGCCTCTGAGTTATATACAGGTTCTGAAATAGGGCAACCGCATAAGAATCGCTAGCTTGTTGGATCTTCATCTGAACTATGGGCCTTTTTGACCAACCCAAAGAGAGAGAAGAGAGAGTACTATGGGCCTTGCCCCATTTTAAATCAATACCCATTGACTTATATTGCTTTAAATAAATAAAAAATTGATTAAATTATTTCACTTCTAAGTGACTTCTTGTTGTGAGTCAACGCCAAAAGACGTATAATTGCATTTGAATGAGCATGTAAACGCGCATGACAAACTAGTTCATGTAGGTCATTTGTACGTGATAATGAACGAATATTTTTAAAGATGTCTAATTATGCATTTGAATGAGCATGTAAACGCGCATGACAAACTAGTTCATGTAAGTCATTTGTACGTGATAATGAACGGATATTTTTAAAGATGTTTAATTTGAGAACTTTTGTACGTTGAGGTTGTCCGTTTATAAGAGTTTTGATGATGAACATAAGTTATGATGTGAAAAGAGATTAAGTTAGTGCTGACCTGCATGTGGTTAGTACTTGGCACGAGATGACGATTCCATATGCATAATTAACGATTGGTTTCTCTATTTGTTGCAAATTGATTAAATGTCTTGCCCGGTCGACTTGGATTAAGATATATCAAAAAAATTAAAAAAGACCTAATAAGATTTCCTTGACGACTCTCTCTAGCTCTCAAGTTGCAGATTTAGTTATTAGCTCTACCGTGTGTACGTCTATCGGCCGGGAATTGGTAAACGTACCATGCATCCGATCGATGCATGTATAATGCTTCTTTAATCTTGTTTTGTCACAATCTTTTAACAAACCCTCTCACTCCTGTTCTTGAGAACTTGAAAAACGAACAATCTAGCTAGGTTAGTCAATAGAACAATTAGACCAACGGTGAAAAACAGCTAACGGTTTCACCTGATCAGGGGACTGTCTAATAACCACACACAAAAGGGGACTGTTTTGTCCTAGAGGACCATGCCATTTTTTACAAACAGGTAGATATGGGTCACAGTTTACCCATAATCGTGTAAATGATATATGCATGTGATGCTCGCGCAATTTGGAACAAGCCGACAAGGTCTTGACGGTTATCAACCATAAATAACTGATCGATGTGATGACTTGCAGGAAGATAAGAAATTAAGAATTTAATATGTATGAGAGGGTATCTAATATCAGTCATTGTTGTTTGTTAGTCCTATATTGTACTACAACATGGTAATGTGTCTACACTTACACGTACGCACGACTTGGTAATTGACAAGGTTCTAAAAATTATTAGGCGATTTTAGACAATGTGGGTATCTTCTGACGCATAGGCGGGAATTAATCAAATTCTAAGCAATTTGTATTAAATATATATTAATTGATACATATAATAATAAAGATCCTTATAATTATAAGTCAAATTAAACATAATTATAGTCACAACAACTAAATAAAAAACATACCATCGAATTTTTATTGTAAGTTACATGACACAGTGTTAAGATTTTATAGTATTTATAATCCATATATCCACATAATACAAAATCATAACACATAATTAGTCGGAATTGACTTTCGCAATGCAAAACTTCAGAAAAGCTGTGTCGCAAGTCAATTTAAGAATTTAGGATTAGATCCCTAAATTTTAAGATTTTATATTTTTGAAAAAAAAACTGACCTGCCTAGTACCGTTAATAAAATTAAAATTTAAAAACTTAAAAAGAAATTAAAATTAAAAATTAAAAATTAAAAATTTAAAAAAAAAACTGACCCGTATGTCTAGGTTTGCCTAAAAGTAGAAAACAAATTTTTACTTGATTTGAGGTAAAATTTAACTCCTGACACCTAAACCGATGTTTAAAACAATGGTAAATGGTATGCAGGACTCCATACATGTATCTCTCCCTGTTTTTTGTCTTCGTCTTCGTCTCCGTCTCCGTCTTCGATGCCATTGCCGGCCTGTAGTTCTTTTCACACACGTCCGAGTCTGGCTACGATCGAACAGTACTCCAGATTTGAGCTCGAGCTATTATACAAATAAACCACCAGTACGTAAAATATATTAAGCGGCCGATACTGGTGACTTAATTATTGATCATGTTCTGTGTCCAAGTGATCAAGAACCCTTTTCTATTACCAAGGGTGCCACTTGCTTCAAACAAATCATCAACAAGAGCTACGAGCTACAAGGGAAGAGCTCGTGGGTTCCACGAGAGATTCAATATAAATTAAGAGCCGGACGGCGTCGTATTTTCCAGGAAGACTACCAAATACCAGCCAACAGGTTTGTTTCGATACAACTAAAACTACCAACCAACAGTACGTTTTAAGTATACAATGCTAGTGATGATAGTCCTACCGATCGATTTCTTGACTAGTCAATAATACATTTTAATTTGCTCTTTACATATAAGATTGTATTATGGAGGAACAAAAACCTGTTTAATTAGTATGGTCGTCGATGAATAATTATAAGAAAAATGATATTGGGCCTCTAGAGAGGCAAAATTTTTGCAACCTTAAATATATATGGCATTATATATCGTCATAGAATTAATTTCACGTATACACGAACCGTCATATTATTATAGTTAAATGTCTATCATATCCTTTCAAATCTAACGGCTACGAAAATTTCTATATATCTATGCACATTTTAAAGTAAATTAAATTAAAAGAAAGAAAAGAAAAAAAACAGATAAATACATACATTATTACTGACGAAAGAAATAGAGGTCGGATCACCTCAAAAAAAAAAAAAGAATAAGAGGTCAGAGCCTCAGAGGTGCCAGAGAATTGATCGAAGCCTCCTTGATTAAATTGATCAAAGGAAAAAAAATTAATTTTCTCGCAAAAATGAAGAAGATAGTGTAGTGACTGAAATCATATGATTAAATTTCACCTTCAACTTTCAAATATATCGAGATGATCAACGGCTATGTTCACCCAAATTTTATTTCTGCAATTGATAATGCTATTACAACAAGGAGCTCGATGATCAATCAATATGCTCATTCAATATATAGCTTGCAAAAGTAAAACATATATGGTTCAATCCAAAATTTTGAATTGTTAGATTATTTTGTAGTCATATTTGGAATTAGGGTATATCATAAAACAATGAATTCGTACGATATATATCCATGTTTAATTCAAATTTGAAGTGCTTGAAACCAATTGAATAATACTCATGGTAACAACGTACTTTTGAGATTTGGCCGACTGCCTAAGATAATGATGATGCATGAGTCATGATTCAATTGTTACCTTTCTCTATATGGGTGAATGGTCTTCTTTAAGATCTGAGTTTTGATAAAGTACATAGTTTTATCTAAACAATGCAAGGATAACTAATTAATGTAATAAAACAATAAAATCAGAAATAAAATAAAACAGAGAGGGATAAGATTGGTGTTATATAATTATAATTTAATGATTTGTATCTACGTGGAATTAATAATAGAATTTTTTTTATGGTACCTGAACTTATCCGGCTCTATCAACTTGATATATATATGAACTTTCAAATGTATCATTATGATACTAAGACTTTAAAAATCGTATCTTAGTGGTACCTAAAATCAATTTTTCATCCATTTCCGTCAATATAAATTGTGATGACGTGGCTAACGAAAATTTCAAATACGAAGAGTCACTACAAGAAAAGGAGACATTACCGGCGACGGGAGGTCGCCGGCCTTGTCTATTTTTTTCGCCGGAAATGTCATTCCCGGCGACGAGTCGCCGGCAATGACGTCGCCGGAAATCTCCCGCCGGTGTTAACATTGCCGGCGACGGGAAACGGTGTCGCCGGCAATGTCGGAGACATTACCGGCGACTCAAGTCGCCGGCAATGTCTCCGACATTACCGGCGACTTGAGTCGCCGGCAATGTCGGAGACATCACCGGCGACTTGAGTCGCCGGCAATGTCTCCGACATTGCCGGCGACACCGTCGCCGGCAATGGTTCCGCCGCCGTGGCCGGAATTTGTGACATTGCCGGCGACTGAGGTCCATGTCGCCGGCAATGTCAGAAAAAATTTTGAAAAAAAAACGCGGTTCTGGATTGGGCCCAATTCCAGAACCTGCATTGAAAGACATAAACCGTACAATCATACAAGTTCAACAGTACACATAAATGTCCAACGTACAGTACAAATAGCAACGACGATACGAAAATTAACTACAACTACAGGTCAGGGTCGAGGAACTTGCGGGTCAGGGTCGAAGTAATCAAAGTACTCATTTGAATTCCGGTGGCTACCTTGGTCTTGCTCTGGCGTTGACTGGTGCGGTGGTGGTGGTGGATAGCTAGGGAACGGAGGGACCGGGTCTGGGGGAGGTGTGGGGAACGGTTGTCCGGTAGTCTGAGCCTCGTACATCGTCCGCATCCATGTGTACATCTGAGCCTGCACCTGTGTCTGCTGCATTTGGTACTCGGCCATCTGCCTCTTTTGCTCCTCCAACTCCCTCTGCGTCCTATGAAGCTCCGCTGCGAGGTTACGACTAGAAGTTGAACTTCTTGACCCGGTAGAGTATTGTGAAGTGGTTTTCAATACTCCTTCGCCCGCCGAGCCCATTCCCCTACAGTAGTAGGTATTCTTTCCAGTCCCGCACGCTTTTGCCATGATCTGAGCCGCTATCGGGGGATCAAGCGGATCGATCTGAGAGGCATACTGGGTGACTTCTTCCTCGGAGCAGTCAGGATGGTTAGTCCGAGCTATACTCATGGTCACTTCTGTCGTCGCCTCCTCCACTCTCGCCTAATTGAAAAGCGAAAATGAACAACGTATTAACTAACAACATCTATTAATATCGAAAAATAGTTTTATTAACACATGGAGAGGCGAAAGACTTACCGCTTCTTCAGGGCATTGCGGATAGAACTTCTGATGAATATACACCAAGGGGTTCACTTCTTGTTGTTGCTGCGCCTTAGTCGACCAACCCATGTAGTTGAGTGAACCTGCATGATGGGCCCTGGTGTTTTTCAATCTATTCGCCCGGTTCGTCTTCGAAATCGCCTTGTTTGATAAACATATGGAAAAAAATTAGTAACTAACTATTTCAATCTGATACGATACATTAGGCTTGTAAGATATATTAAGGATGCATACCTGAGCTTTGGGGTGCTCGAAGTGGGCTATCAGCCACAGCCACTCGTACTCCCTAAACCGGAATTCGCTAGGAGTAGAACCTCGGCCTAGCTCCTTGTATACAGTGTAATGGGAAGAAAGCTCGTTCTTCCACTCTTTATACCTATATTAAAACAAGGAAAAAAAGTTAGAGATATTAAAACAGTTGATAAACAAAAATCTAACTCGATATATATTCAAATAAGTGGAAGCACATCACCGATTATGTAGTTGACGCTCTACCCACGTGTGAATAAGAACTTCATCCACGTCAAACCACACCTGCAATATGAATATATAAAAGGTAAAATTATATATTTAAGTGGACTTAATTAATAAATGTAAAATTTACGTAATGAAAATACGATTTTACTCACACTGAGTGCATTATGCACTTGCATCTTCACGTAGATAGGCACAGATTCCCAATCTGGCCAAAGCATTGGGACCTTGTCCCGCACGATCGCACCGGCCATGCTGACATATTTGCGCGTGGTGTCGAATGCCTCGATCACCTCGCCATCCTCATTGGCCCTTATGGGCGTTTTCCTTCCGCCGGTGGCCTGCTCAAGTCTCTTCCCGGTGCAGGTGCCTCTAGCCCCTTTCCGTTTTCCAGTCCCATTAACGAAATTGCCTAATAAAACAATGTCAACAAATTGATATCATTAATTGAACCAATCGCAAGTCTTAAGTAATAATTAAGTAATCAATCTGATGTTAAATAAAATTTACCTGCATCGTCCGTTTGTTGGTTGGTGCACCTCACACTCCAAAGATACACGGGGTCGAACGGGAGGAAGTTATACGCTTCCTCCACGGTCAGGAAATCCGGCCGTCCTTCAATATAAACAGGCATCCCCCTATCATCGAATTCAGGGATGACAGGAATCTCGTCGGGTAGGAAGAGACCGGACGGCGGAGATAGACGAGGCCTGGACGATGAGGCGCCAGCACCACCATGTGCCTCAGATGATTCCCGTGAAACGGGAGTAGGCACCATCCGAATATGGGGCATTCGGATTGAGGGAGTTTCTGATGCCCCCGTTGACTGTCGCTCGTCTGAGGCTCTGCCACCGGAGGGACGTCTGCTGATTGAGCGTCTAGAGACTGAGGCTCGAGCCTCGAATTCCGGTTCGACGGCTCTTGATCGTGCAGCTTCCTCCTCAGCTCGCGCCTCTAGCAAGGCTCTCGTGCGAGCAGTCATCATTGGCCCACTGGGCGTGTTGCTAACTGCGGCCGAGGAGGAAGCTTGACTACTGTTCCCTCCACTATTTCGGGAACCTCTCCGAAGCCAATTAGCCGCAAAACCTCCTGGACATCGTAATAGTCATGGATTCGGTTCAATAACAAATCGGAACCGTTTGAACGGTGTGGAACCGGAACCGTTTGAAACCGAAACTGTTTGTAACCGGAACCGTTTGTAACATAACGGTTCCGGTTACAAACAGTTCCGGTTCCAAACCGTTCCGGTTCTATAACAAATCGGAACCGGAACGGTGTGGAATCGGAACCGTTTGAAACCGGAACTGTTTGTAACCGGAACCGTTTGTAACATAACGGTTCCGGTTACAAACAGTTTCGGTTCCACACCGTTCCGGTTCTATAACAAATCGGA
Organism: Geum urbanum; assembly: GCA_946800695.1. Taxonomy (NCBI): domain Eukaryota; kingdom Viridiplantae; phylum Streptophyta; class Magnoliopsida; order Rosales; family Rosaceae; genus Geum; species Geum urbanum. Next base: position 50,911,205 of record OX327009.1, on the reverse strand, counting down.
ACCGGAACGGTGTGGAACCGGAACCGTTTGAAACCGGAACTGTTTGTAACCGGAACCGTTTGTAACATAACGGTTCCAGTTACAATAAGTTCCGGTTCCAAACCGTTCCGGTTCCAAACCGTTCCGGTTCCAAACCGTTCCGGTTCCAAACCGTCCCGATCCCGATTTCCACCTTCATTTATACGATTAATTAACAACTATATCACCTAAATTAACGACTATACATATTCGATGTGTATATATATATACATCATGCATCTTAATTAAATTTATCCATCACATATTCATCCAAATCACAAACCCTAATTAATTTTCCACATTTTTCACACATATATATATCATGCATCTTAATTAGGTTTAATTTCCGTATATATATATACATCACATATTCATCCAAACCACATTTATACATAATTTTCACATATATATATACATCACTTCATATTCACATACCTAAATATATATATACATCACATATATACATACATGCTAATTTAGATCTTATCACCCTAATTTCCAACTTAGCACCCTAATTAATTTACACATACACATACACATACACATACACATACACATACACATACACATACACATGCAAAAAAATAATTAAAAATTGAGAGAGAGAGAGAGAGGGAGAGAGAGAGGATCGGACCTGCCATTTTCTTCCACCTACAATGGTGAGGGGAGGAGAGGAGGGGAGGAGGGGAGGAGGAGATTTTCGGAGGAGGAGAGGAGAGGGGATCGGTGGAGAGGAGGAGAGGGAGAGGAGGAGTAGAGGATAAGGAGGAGGAGTGGGAGAGGAGGAGGAGGACACTCACCGGACCGATTTGGGAGGAGGAGAGGGAGAGGAGAGGGAGAGGAGGAGGAGAGGGAGAGGAGGAGAAATGAAAGGCTCGGGCTGGATAAAATCACAAACCAGAAGACATTACCGGCGAGTTGCTTATAACTCGTTGGTAATGTCATTACCAACGACTTCAACTCGTTGGTAATGACATTACCAACGAGTTATAAGCAACTCGTTGGTAATGACATTACCAACGACGAGTTAACTCGTGGGTAATGTCATTACCAACGAGTTGCTTATAACTCGTTGGTAATGTCATTACCAACGACGAGTCAACTCGTTGGTAATGTCATTATTTCCCGAAGAATATCCGACAACATTTTCCGTCTACGATTTCCGGCTACATTTTCCGACTACATTTTCGATTATCAATTTCCGTATCCGTACGATTAATGACTACATTTTCCGTCTACATTTTCGATTAATGATTTCCGTATACGTACGATTAACGACTACATTTTCCGTATACGTCCGATTAACGACTACATTTTCCGTATACGTCCGATTAACGACTACATTTTCCGTATACGTACGATTAACGACTACGATTAACGACTACGATTTCCGTATACGTATGATTAACGACTACATTTTCCGTATACGTCCGATTAACGACTACATTTTCCGTCTACGATATCCGGCTACATTTTCCGACTACAATTTCGATTATCAATTTCCGTATACGTACGATTAATGACTACATTTTCCGTCTACATTTTCGATTAATGATTTCCGTATACGTACGATTAACGACTACATTTTCCGTATACGTCCGATTAACGACTACATTTTCCGTATACGTACGATTAACGACTACATTTTCCGACTACAATTTCGATTATCAATTTCCGTATACGTACGATTAATGACTACATTTTCCGTCTACATTTTCGATTAATGATTTCCGTATACGTACGATTAACGACTACATTTTCCGTATACGTCCGATTAACGACTACATTTTCCGTATACGTCCGATTAACGATTAATGATTTCCGTATACGTACGATTAACGACTACGATTTCCGTATACGTACGATTAACGACTATGATTTCCGTATACGTACGATTAATGATTTCCGTATACGTACGATTAACGACTACATTTTCCGTCTACGATATCCGGCTACATTTTCCGACTACAATTTCGATTATCAATTTCCGTATACGTACGATTAACGACTACATTTTTCGACTACATTTTCGATTATCAATTTTCGTATACGTACGATTAACGACTACATTTTCCGTATACGTACGTACCATTTCCAGCTATGCACATTTTCCGACTACAATTTCCAACGTACTAAGGATGATAATCGTAATCATCTTCATCACTTGAGTCTGACTCGGTTTCATAGGTAACCTCTGGCAATATGTGCCGCTCCTCGTCATCTGAATCAGCGTCAACTTCATATAGATTAACATCGAGAAGTTCTGCTCCAGTAATTCGAACCACACTCCCAGATCTCACATTATTAAGGCGAATCGTAGATGATTCCGGAATGTCAAAAGCGTTCGGCTCTTGGTATGCAGTAACTTCCTCATCATCTGCGGTATCACCAAGTGTGGCAGCACTGTATATGTTTCTATGAGCAACATGGTTAACCACCTTCCACGGGACTTTGTTAAGAAGATCGTCCAGGTAAAACACTTGTTTTACTGATGAGGCAAGAACGAAAGGGTCATCTTCATACCAGGTAGTAGCAGTATTCACCGAAAATGTTCCGTACTGATCGGTCCTTGTGTTCTCCGGGCTAGTATCAAACCATCTACATTTGAACAAGTGCACTTTCATGCGGTTCCCATAAATTAGTTCAACAACTGAATGAAGGACACCGTAATAGTCAACGCCATCCTGCCCACCATGGACCATCACCCCACAATTCTGTGTTTTCAGTCGGTCGTCTCGATTTTCACATATAAATTTCACGCCATTGACCTGACACATCGAGTAAACTTTTGAAGCTATCGGTTTCATCGCCAGGACCCTCAATTCGTTTGACCACTCTGGGCAACCATCATCTGCTACATGGTTCATCTGAAAACGTCCATATATTAATACGTACAGAAGAAATTATGTCATCTTGAAACCACAAAAGCACGTACATACATACATGCTATGTAAGGATATATATATAAAAATAGACATATACACATATACTTACCCATTGACCAAAGTAGTTTGCAAACGTCTTGTTGTGGTAATCAACATTTCCGGCAATAGCAGGGCAGTGAAGATGATAGTTTTTCCAATATTGTACTTCTTGACAGTTAATCAGTACCGACCAGTGGGCAATGGCTACCTCATTTCCATCCAACTTGTACGACTTTGGCAAGCTTCCCTGTACTACCACGTCACTGGAGATGATAGAAAGGTTGAACTGGGGTTCATCTATCGGCATATGTTGTTGGGGGTCCTCTACATTTTCGAGGTACACTTTGGTGTACGTTACACACTCGTGCGCAAGATATGCTTCAGCGATACACCCTTCAGGTGCATATTTATTCTTCACATAGTCCTTGTAGGCTCCCAATTGTCTACAAGTTAACAAGTACATGTTAACTTACTTAACCAGAAGTCATTACATATAAAAACCATAGGCAAACCAAATTTATGAATCATTTGTACCTTTCCATGGGATACATCCAAGTGTAGTGTACGGGACCGGTAAGCAACAATTGTTCGGGAAGATGGATCATCAGGTGCGGCATTATGTCGAAAAAATTTGGGGGAAATATCCTCTCAAGCTTGCACATGATAAAAATGATGTCATCTTGCATCTCCCTGAGGTCTGCTTTTTTAACTTCCCTGGTGCATAACTTCTGAAAGAATCTTGACAAGGCCACCAACGGCTCCACCACCTCTTTGGGCATGTACCCTCGAATGAAAATAGGGAAAAGGCGTTGAAGCAGTACATGGCAGTCATGACTCTTTAATCCGTACATCTTATTGTCCCGGAAGTTAACACACCTGCTTATATTTCCTGCATAGCCATAAGGATACCTGCATATATATATAGATGAAGCCATATATATGGACCAATTATATTTCTCGCATATAACCATATATACTCCGCTAAAAATTTAAGGACAAATTCATACATAGCCATAAGATCGAATATATACCTGACATTACTCAGCCACCGAAAAATTTCATGCTTATGCTTCGGCTTTACGGTGTACGGAGCTTGCGGCATTTTTCTCTTACCATCTCTTAACCACAAATGTTTCCGCACACCCATTGCTTTAAGATCAATGCGTGCCTTAGGGATGTCTTTTGTTTTCCCCTCCAAGTTAAGAACTGTGCCCACCACACTTTCACACACATTCTTCTCTATGTGCATGACATCTAGGTAATGTCTGATAGGCAACCTGGGCCAGTAGGAGAGTTCCCAGAATATGCTCTTGTGTGTCCAAAACTTATACCTTTCGGGCTTTTCTGGAATTGACGCCACTATGTCAGGATGATTGCTCAGCTGGCCAAAATCGTATTCATTCAACACTTCCAAAATTTCGTCCCCTGTCCATCGCCTGGGTGCCACACCAGTTTCAACAGTCCCATCAAACGCGTCTGGATCCTGCCTAAATGGGTGATCATATGGAAGCCAACAACGGTGACGCATCGAGACAATTTTACTGCAATGAGGACTGCAACAATCAACCGTCATGCACTCTGAACAAGCCCTGTAACCCCTGGTAACGTTGCCCGACAACATACCGCGGGCAGGAAAATCACTGATGGTGCCAACAAGCATGGCATGCATCTGGAACATCTCCTTTTTGAACCTATCGTAAGTGGGGTGGCCACACTCACTCAGGTACTTAAGCTCCTCAATCAAAGGCCTCAAATACACATCGAGACACTTTCCTGGATAACCCGGGCCCGGAATTAACAGAGTGAGCATATTGTATTCCTTCTTCATGCACATCCATGGTGGAAGGTTGTACGGTACCAAAATAACTGGCCATATACTGTATTGAAGACTCATGTTGCCAAAAGGGTTGAATCCGTCAGATGAGAGCCCTAGCCAAACATTTCGGACCTCTGCTGCAAAATGATCAAACTCCCTGACCATGTGCTTCCAAGCCTCTCCGTCGGAAGGGTGTATAAGGGTGTCATCGTCAGGCAAGTTCCTCTCAGCCCACCATCTCATTGCCTCGGCCGTGAAAGCACACATGAACAACCGCTCCAGCCTATCAATAAGCGAGAAATATCGAAGTATCTTCACAGCTTTCTTGTTGCCTGCAGGAGTCAACTTATACCTTTCTGTAAAACATACCGGGCAGGCTTCAAGGTCTTCGAGATCTTTTCCCCAGAAGAGAATACAATCATATCTGCATGCATGGATTTTGATGTAGGAAAGCCCAAGATCTTTCAGGATATGTCGCACCTTATGATGAGTGGTAGGAAGACGATGACCGGGTGGCAGTAGCGAAGCAGTCCACTTCAACCAAGAATCAACAGCTTTGACAGACATTTTGTTCTCCATTTTTAGCTGCATCACTCCCATCACACTTTCAAGAACAGTCTTACTACAACCGTCGTACAACGGAGTCTGTTGCAATGCAATCAGGTTGTTGTACTTGTCCATACCGCTTGTGTTGGCATGACCTCCAGGTAATGGTTCGACTGGCTCGATATGGGGGAAACCCTCAACGACGGGAGGGACATTTGGTGCTTCATCAGCAAATACACCGCTCTCGTGAGGAAACATATCATTGATTAACATCGATGTTGGATCATAGGATGAACTGCCCCTCTCAGCAAAATGTCCATAATCATAGCGTGGACTGGCCCTCTCACCAAATTGTCCATGATCATGCGGACCCGCTACCGATGTTTCACCGTGATAAATCCAACAAGTGTACTTATCCCAAAACCCGTATTTACTCAGGTGCCTCTGCACTTTATCAATGGGAAATCGAAATCGATCGCTGAAACACTTACATTCTTTACACGGGCAATAATGAAGTGTAGTGTCTCCACAATTAGCCTTCACAAAATCCACAAAACTCCTAATTCCCTCGTGATATCTGACATCCCATCTTTCGAGGCTCATCCAACTCTTGTCCATCCTGAAAATTCTAACAATTTTACGTATTAATTATATATATACACACACATTCACTACTAATAATCGACGTGATCTCTCAATTCAACTCTAATTAAATCAACACATGCATATGTATATATATCGATCTAATCTCTGAATTCGATTCAGTACTCGATGATAGTACGTATTCAGTACTCGATGATAGTACTCAATGATATATCGATCTAATCTCTGTTAAGTCTGGCTCCGATAACAATACGATAATACCAGTCATTGATTCAGACACAAGATTAACTACAAGCTGTTTTCTCGTTTCGGTGACCGTACATCAACAACATTTCATATATATATATATATATATATATCTCACGAATTGGATTTGATCAACACACACACACACACACATATATATATACCACATATACGTATATATACACCTACGTACCTATATAAATAGCTTCCCGACTGATCGAGTTTTCGACGCCCGCCTTAATTTTGACAATATACCGAATAATGATCGATTTCAGAGCGTACGTTTTCCTTCTTTCGATTTCTCTGGATTTTTTTCGCTCAAAATGATTGAATGATCGAGCTGCCCGATCCGGCATCTAATATAAGACACATTGCCGGCGACGGAGTAAGTCGCCGGAAATGAACACATTACCGGCGACTTTACGCCGGAATCTCGCCGGAAATGTGCCCTAGACATTACCGGCGACTCCAACCGTCGCCGGCAATGTCTAGGGCACATTTCCGGCGAGATTCCGGCCGGAAAATCGCCGGTAATGTGCCCTAGACATTGCCGGCGACGGTTGGAGTCGCCGGCAATGTCTAGGCCACATTACCGGCGAGATTCCGGCAACATTACCGGCGACGGAGTAAGTCGCCGGTAATGATGGACATTACCGGCGACTTTTCCGGTCGCCGGCCTTGTTGGCCGGAATCTCGCCGGTGATGACTCATTTTCTTGTAGTGAGTAAACAAGTAATTTCAAATACTAAGTATCACAATGATATTGTTTTTGTGAAGTTTAGGTGTCACTTTAATAGTTTTTGTTTTATTAATATTTCACATTTTTAAAAATTATTTGAATAATTGTTTATATTTTTTAAATGTATTATTCTCAATTATAAAATATAATAAAACTAAATAACCTAAGGAGGTGAATACATATAAATCCTCTTAGCATACCATAAGGATTTCATGTAAAAAGAACATAAATACATATACTTATACACAGGGTGACCCATCCATCTCTCTCTCTCTCTCTCTCTCTCACACACGCACACGCACACGCACACGCACACGCACATGCACAAAATCACAAATGGCATTACCGCAAATAGCCAAAGACACTCAAGTTGCTAATTTGGCACCCATGCTTCGGATGCCAACAACTGATGTGATGCTCAACTTGCGTACAACAGATTGAGGTACAACTACGAGGCATTAGCAGTAGACAAACAGTTCAAAGCCACATTCAAAGTCTACTAGCTACTGGTAATGCCTAGAGTTGTGCCTTGATTTGTTGCATGTAAGCCGAGCAGGTCAGCCGAAGCATGAGTGCTCAAATGAGCAACCTGGGTGACCATAGCACTTGTACTATGATAGTTTACGGTGGCGTCATTTGTGGTTGAGAGAGAGAGAGAGGGTTGTCGGAGTGGAGCTAGGGTGAGGCTTGAACAAGTCACCCTTTGTTTAAGTGTATATATATATATATATGTATGTATTTATGTTGTTTTTACTTAAAGTTCTCGTTATATGGTGGTAAAATAATTTATATATGTATTCGCAAGGTCAAAGTTCACAACAACAAAGAAAAATAAAATATAAACAATTATTAAAATAACCATAAAAAATGTCAAATATTAATAAAATAAAAATTATTAAAGTGATACCTAAACTTTAAAAATAATATCACCGTGATACTTAATATTTAAAATTACTTGTTTATCATTTGTATTTAAAATTTTTGTTTGCCACATCATCACAATAGACGGAGATGCATGGATAGAAAGTTGGTTCCAAATACTACAAATATATGATTTTTGAAGTCTAGATATGAGAATGATACTTTTGAAAGTTCAGGTATCAAGTTGATGAGACCGAATAAATTATAAATTCAAGTATAATGGAGTAAATTTTTTCTTAATAATATAATGATGTATAATGCCACTTAAATTTAAAAACACAAACTTAATCCTTCACGATTGCCCCATAGCACTGCTCATAATTATATATTATATACGTACTTGAGCAGTTAAGCACATGCATGCATCCACTGTATGTAACTCCATCCACTCTGGACCAAATCACAGACATAACGTGCTACACTAAACCTCTCATCCTCTCGAGATTTAAAACAAGGAAACTCAACCCCTTTGAGCTAGACGAAGAAATAACATATATAACTCAGTTTACTCAGCTCCACTGCTTGATCCTCCATCATTAACATATATAAATCGTCATAACTCGAGATGGCCGTGAGCACGTATCCTAAGGTTTTCAACTACAGCCCCCACAGCCCAGCCTCTTTCGTCGACGTTCCTGATCTGTCCACGGCCGAGGATGACATGCCAGCGCTTAGATTAGGGTTACCCGATTTGAAGCAGGAAACATATTTGAGCTCGGATGCAAGCATGGCAATTCATGCTGGTACGTAACTATAATTATGTTGGCTTATTTCATGTATGAATAATTACGAACTCATGTTCTGGTTATAACTGGCTTGACAAAAATTGAATCTTGTGAAGGTGAAAGATTTGCTCGCAATGCAGTCACGGATGCTATCACGACACCGGTGATCAATTCTACTGCTCACTTCTTTAAGAATACGGCTGCCATCATTGATTACAAGGTAAGCAAGCAACAAAGCAGTTACATATATATACGTGTGATCGATCGATGCACATTTCATTGGGGAAGGAAGAAAGAATGATCGATGAAGTGTTCTGATGATTTTATCATCGTTAAATCCTATTGCAGGAGAAGCGTGCAACAAGTTTTGAATACGGGCGCTACGGAAACCCAACGACAGCAGTTCTTCAAGAGAAGATCAGTGCTCTTGAAGGAGCAGAAGCAACACTGATGCTGTCATCTGGAATGTCCGCCTGCACAATCTTGTTGATGGCGCTGGTTCCACCTGGTGGACATATCTTTATAACAACAGAGTGCTATAGTGAAACTCGGGATTTCATCCAAACCTTTCTTGTTCCCAGAATGGGGATCACGGTAATGTTTTCGATCACTTTTCGAAGAAGTTTGATCTTGTCTTTGTAGTATATTATGTACAATATAATACTTTGATGTTTTATCTTATGCTAATTCTCAAAAAACGGGTACGTAATGCAGGCCACATTTATCGATCCAACTGATATGAAAGCGTTGGAGTCTGTACTGAATGAGAAACAGATTTCTCTATTTCTCGCGGAGTCCCCTACGAATCCATTTCTCGCGTGCCTTGACATTCAAGCGATCTCGGATCGCTGCCATAGGAAAGGAGCTTTAGTCTGTATCGATGCCACCGTTGCGTCACCGATAAACCAGAAGACTCTTTACCTAGGGGCTGATCTTGTTCTTCATTCCGCAACTAAATATCTTGCTGGCCACACTGATGTATGCCAGCTTAACAATTATATATGTAGATCAATGCCAGTTAGAACTTATGAGTTATGAAGGAGTGACCAAAATGGCATGATTGAGCTAGAACATGATCAATTGTATTCTATTTTCAGGTCATTGCTGGATGCATTAGCGGTTCAATGAATCTGATTTCCAAAATTCGTAAACTGCATCATCTTTTGGGTGGTGCTCTCAACCCGGTGGGTTTATGATTTTGTACTTATCACTTCTGTACGTTTGAAGTGTTTTAGCTAGCTCTACTAATTTGTTATCGCTATTGCATGCATGATACTAATTGATTTTTTTGTTCTTCCTCCAAACAGAATGCTGCATACCTAATCATTCGAGGCATGAAGACGTTGAAAATCCGTGTAGAGCAACAAAACTCTACTGCATTGGCCATGGCCAAAATTCTACACGCACATCCAAAGGTAAATATACTTTTCTCAGTCATAATTTTCGAAGATTAATAAAAGAAAAATGAGTGCTACCAATTACGAGTGCATTTTTGCTCACACTCCCCTAGTTATACATAATTATATTTTATATTGTTTAATTATCAAATTATCTATAAAAGAAGAGAATCATAATTCAATCAAACCGCTTCTTCCTATATAGTTGTAATTACTCTACTTCGATAAATCTTAACGCCAGAAACATATATATGAAAGAAGAGAGAAATTTTTTTATCGATCTACTCTCATTAGAACAATTGCACAACTCAATTTGTAAGCCGGACTTCACCATTTATTTGAATTCGAAGATTGAGAAAATTAATTACGAATCTTGTATACATACATATATATACATCCATATCAATATATGTGTATCTTTTATGGATTAATTAATTAATTTTATACGTAGAACTGATAGAAGTGGTTCAGTTAGATGTTTCAAAAAAAATTGTGGAGTTTTTTCCTTAATTTTCCCTAGTTCTGCTGAGTATATAGATCTATAGTTTTTTTCCCTAAATTTCACATCGGTTAAGAGCAGGAATTTATGATAGTGGAGTAATTACAATTATATGGAAAGATGTGATTTGATTGAATTATCTTCTCTTTCTTTAATAGGTATTCTGATAATTAAATAAAAATGTGTATATGAATAGTTAACCATGGGTTAAACTACCATGAGTTGGTACAAATTTAGGGGAGTGTCATCCTCCCATCTTAACTAGAGGGTGTGAGCAAAAATGCACTCCTTATTTTCTTGAAATGAAAGAATGAAGAGAACTTCAAATTGATTGAAGACTGATATATTCTAAATTTCTATTGCCATGCAGATTTCGCATGTCTACTATCCTGGTTTGCCAAGCTATCCTAGACATGAGCTAGCCAAGAAGCAGATGTCTGGCTTTGGTGGTGTTGTCACTTTTGAGGTAAATTTATGCTGCCATGCATAGATATACAGCAGAGATTAACATTTTTGATGTACTTGTTTTACTAATTTTACCTTGCATGCATATATTTATGCAGATCAATGGAGACTTGATGACGACTACTAAGTTTATTGATGCCCTGAAGATTCCATATATTGCCGCCTCCTTTGGTGGGTGTGAGAGCATCGTGATTCAGCCAGCCGTAATGTCTTATTGGTACGTTTTGCCCTAATTACACACACTGATCATTATATTAGCCAAAAATTAGATGTAAATAACAATGAAGAAAATAACTTAATTAGGCTCAAAACTAATGGCATATATATGATTTTGAAACAGGGAAATGAGTCAGTCAGAAAGGCTTGAGCACGGAATGAAGGATAACCTAGTCCGGTTTAGCTTTGGACTCGAAGACTTTGAAGATTTGAAGGCTGATGTACTGCAGGCCCTGGAGAAAATATAGATCGAGGTCTCGACGTCCATATATATAGTACCTGCAAATCAGCTAGCTGCTGAGTGCTGGTCTCTCTCTCAAGTTGCAATTAGCCTTGCCAGTTAGTGTGTCTATATATACACGCTGTAATTAGATGTCTAGCTAGCTTAATTGAAATTAGTACAGATCGAATCAAGGTTGGAACTAGCTAGAGTAGTATATACTGTATTGAATACGTACGTATATACATCCATGTATATACAGTATTATGTATGATGTGCATAATAAATCGATTCATTCTTATTAATTTGTCACATTCTCTTTCTCTGAATTTCCAAACTTTAGTGACAAACATTCCAAATTAAGGATGTACAGTGAGCGCTTTACACAGACCGATGAGACCATAATCTTTCAAATAAGATGATCGGGAGAGTAAGACAGTACACGTAGAATAGCTAGCAAGAGATAAGCTAGCATGAGTGGGTAATTGGAGGAGGGAAAATTTGAAAACTTGAGTGATGAGCGGGCTGACATATATAAATGCTATACATTTTCACCGCTGCACTCGTAAGATAAACGATTGTATGTTGTTTAGAAATTAAAATGCTCAACAACGATGGTTTTTTCAGCTTTTATAGGCTCGACTTGTACTTGATCGATGGATCAGAAACTCAACAAGATCCGCTTGACGTGATAATGGCCAACATGATCAGGCCGTGGACATTATTAATGGCCTTATTCACAAATCGATCATACACCAAAATAAAAACGAAAGACATATCATTGCGCATATATATTTTAATTTTTTATATGAAATAAACCATTATATATAGGTTAAAAGAGACGAACCGACCTAGCAATAGTAACGAGATAGGATTCTTTTGTCCACGCATGAATGGAGTGGACTCACACTAGCTCTTTCTCTTTCTCTAGTTGCAACCATTATTGTCTATTAAAAGACTCTTTCGAGTTGTCACGTAAAATGTTCTTTGATTCGTAGACGATTGAAATGAACACAAACTTGGACCCTATTAGTTGGTACATAGAAATATTTTTAGACAAGCCCTTTGGTTGGCGTATATATATGGCATCACATTATAATTTCAATCTTGCTTGAGCCCTAATCTTTCTTCCTTTCATCTCTTGACAACAAATTTGAACCACATTTGAACAATAAGTAGTCGTGACGGAAAATAGAAAGTGTTAATTTACAGAAATAGCTCGACAACCTAGTCGCCTCAGCACTAGATTAATGCAATGTTTTGAAACGTAACTAAAATCGCACAACTCCTTGCTAACTTGCTTGCTCTTTCGTTTGATCAAGCTAAAGATCGAATGTTGTTTTAGGAGTGGAAGGACATGCATAATGCATTACCAACTTACTACGTGCTCTATGTAATTTGCATTTACGTACTTGAGTACTTAACTAGTGGCTAATTGATTGAGATTAGCAAAAACATAACTCATTCATAAGTTTCAGAGGCTTAAATAATGAAGGGACTGAAATAAAAAGGGGCGGCTGTTGTCTCTCGGCGTTTCGCGATCACGGATCGTCACGCAAGATTATAGAATATCTGGCCAACAAGGAATATTCTGTCTTGACCTATCACCAACCAGCCACTTCAATTTTCATGCCACTAGCTTGCTACTTGCGAAAATTATAGCCAACTGTGCAATAAAGTTCGTCACTTGGTGTAGCCACTCGCAAAAATTATAGCCAAGGTTTCCTCCATTGCGCTCGACCTTAGATTTTGCAAAAGATTGAATAACTGAACAAATTGAGCCAACTTCTTGATTTTCTTTGAGCAGGGCTATTAGAAGTGCACCTATAGTTTGTAAAGTACAAAAATATGTAGAGACACTTATCACAATCTCAACAAAAAAAAAAGATTTTACTTTAGAGAAAAATTTTAAACTGTCAATTTCGTCTTACAAATTTGTGTTCTATATTTTATGATTTCTAATGAGTTAGGAACATTAGCATAGCCATTCAACAGAAACATTACAGTAAGTCGTTTCACATGAATGTTAGGGAGTAAATTAAGCGGACACTAGAGTATTTCTTTACAATGACTACAATCATAAATTCAACAATTCATGCATTTGCTGACTAGGACTAAAAGACAAATAAAAGGTGATCACGTACTAGTCTATAGATATCTAGCTTGTCTAACATACACGAGTTATAACTCTAATATGTATTTCGTTCTTTTATCAATAAAGTATTTTATCGGTTCAATTAGAGAAATTCTAATCCTTTTTTTTTTGATACAAAATTCTAATCCGTTATATTAGCAAGTTTGAGCATCTCTTGCAGCAAAATTCTCTAAGACGCTGTTCTTAGGCCATACATTACGCTGATTATATCTATTTAGAAGATAAATTCTACGATATAGGTGTATTTTTAAAATATAATGACAAACACACGGTGTGTTATTTTGTTCGACTGTGTGTGTGTGTTGTCGACGTCAATGCAAGTGTGACCCAAGGTTCTCTAATTACACAAAATAGTGAAAATACAGAAAAAGGAAAATTAAAACATCATACTATTTACGAAAGATAAAAGAAAAAAGAAAAAGGGCGGGTATTTAAGCGCTGGATTCTTTCGCTCAAAACAAGCATTCCAGTCTCTTCTTCAGCTCAAAACCTCCAATCAAACTATAACCCTTACTGGCATCATCATCCGTCAACACTCATCTCATCAACCAACAACAATGGGCGTCTACACGTGTCCTAGGGTTTTCACCTCCTCCTCCACCGCCTCATACTGCTGCCGTCACCACCCCGACCTCGCCACCCACCGCGCCGCTGACAAGCCCGGCTTCCACCCCCGATTCCCCGCCGCCGACTCCACCGCCCCCTTCCACGGCCTCTCCTCCCTTATTCTCCGCTTCCCGCCAAACTTCGTCCGCCAGCTCAGCACCAAGGCCCGCCGCAACTGCAGCAACATCGGCGTCGCTCAGATCGTCGCCGCCTCGTGGTCCAACAAGGATTCAGACCTTTCGGCGGCGGTGACGGCGGCCAGTGCCCTCGACGCTGCCGCCACCGCCGCCGATCCGCTCGTCCCGGTCCAGATCAGGACCGAGGACGACGACCTGCCGGACCCCGCCACCGTCAATGCTGACGTGGCGGTGTTCGGAAATGGAGGCTCGTCCGATTTGGATGAGGCCTCGTTTTTGAGCTCCGATGGGAGCCTCGCGATTCACGCCGGTAAATTATTATCTCTATTATATTCTTCAATCTTCAATTAGAGTTTGAGTAGTTGATTTGATTAATTTCTGAAGGATTATGCTATGATTATCAGCGCGTCGACATTTGGATTTGTGTGTGTAGGTGAAAGATTGGGTCGCGGAATAGTAACTGATGCTATTACAACCCCGGTGGTTAATACTTCTGCTTACTTCTTTAAGAAAACAGCTGACCTTCTAGATTTCAAGGTATGCGATAATCGTTTCGAGCTGTTTTAATCTAATCATTTTCTGCTCAAACTGAAGTAGAAATGTAAGTGTTGTAAGTGATGATTGGGCTCATTATTGCAGGAGAAACGTGCCACAAGTTTCGAATACGGGCGCTATGGAAACCCGACAACTGTGGTTCTTGAGGAGAAGATCAGGTTTGTATGATATTATTTGATCAGTATTCCAAGAGTTGGCATATGTATGGTGAATCTTTATTGAGGCCGAGCTTTGTTTTGTGTATGATGCAGTGCGCTTGAAGGAGCGGAATCAACACTGATGCTGGCATCTGGGATGACTGCCAGCACAGTTATGTTGATGGCATTGGTTCCAGCTGGTGGGCATATTGTGACGACAACAGATTGCTATAGGAAGACTCGGATATTCATTGAAACCATCCTTCCCAAAATGGGGATCACGGTATAGTTTATTGCTATTACTTTTGGGTTAACGAGTCACATTCTGAATATGTTGTGATACTGTTAGTTTTAAATTTAATTGTCAGCGTTTCTATTATCAATCGTTACTGTTACCCTATATGCAGGCCACAATTATTGACCCTGCTGATGTTGGAGCACTGGAGACTGCGTTGAATGAGAATAAAGTGTGTAGCAACTTGTGTTTATATTGAATATGCATTTATCTATGACTTTGGAAATGAGGGGAATCCTTACGGTTTCTGTGCAGGTTTCACTTTTCTTCACCGAGTCTCCTACAAATCCTTTCCTGAGGTGCGTTGACATCAAATTGGTTTCAGAACTTTGCCACAGAAAAGGAGCAATAGTTTGTATTGATGGCACTTTTGCCACTTCTATCAACCAGAAAGCCCTTTCCCTTGGGGCTGATCCTGTTGTGCACTCTGCAACCAAATATCTCGCTGGCCACAATGATGTAAGTCAGCTTTTATCAACGCAAGTCATTTGAAGGACAGCTAATTCTTGTCGTTAATTGTCACGAAATGAGGTGTTAACCAAGTATATGCATATTATTTTCAGGTCCTCGGTGGTTGTGTTAGTGGTTCAATGAAGTTGGTTTCTGAAATTCGTACATTGCATCATATCTTGGGTGGTGCTCTTAATCCGGTGAGTCATATTCAGCAAAAAGTCTCATGAGCAATATATATATTTTGCTATACCAATTGTTCTCATTTGACACACCCCAGGGTGATAACGCTTGATTTTTATCCTCATCAAAATGTTGCACATTTTAAGTCAGCTAGTTGTTTGAGTTGCTACTAATGTTGAGATTATTAGAGATTTCTCACTTTTGCTTGTAGATCCTCATCTATGATTGTATCAAGTACCCCCATGATCCCTGATTTTGCTCGGTAATAATTGATAAATTTGTTTTCCTGGTAACAGAATGCTGCATACCTCATCATTAGAGGCATGAAGACTTTGCATATTCGTGTACAGCAACAGAATTATACTGCATTGGGGATGGCCAAAATTTTAGAGGCACATCCCAAGGTAATTTTATCACAACAGTATTATAGGCATTTAACTTCACCAAATAGAGGGCTTAACTGAGAAAGTAACCTTGTAACTACAAATTGAGATTGTGAAATTCTATTGGGCAGGTGGCACACGTCTATTATCCTGGTTTGCCAAGTCATCCTGAACACGAACTTGCCAAGAGGCAGATGACTGGTTTCGGTGGTGTTGTCAGTTTTGAGGTGAAGATAATTGGCAGAATCATCAGCTGATGGTGTGGTCATATTATTGTCATTGGGTTAACATAATGTTTTACTCGACTTTGCAGATTGATGGAGACTTGAAGAGAACGATTAAGTTCATTGATGCCCTGAAAATCCCATATATTGCCCCCTCCTTTGGTGGTTGCGAGAGCATCGTGGATCAGCCAGCCATAATGTCTTACTGGTATTCCTCTTTTTCAAATGTTATGGTGTGACATAAATTTTTGTAAGTCATTTCAAAGGAAAGAGAGAAAGAAATTTAAGGTTCTTTAGTTCTGAGTTATGCTGGGGTTGAGATGTCAAGACTTCAACATAACAGTGTTTAACTGTTAAACCCTCCATCCCAACAGCCGGAGCATGGAGGTGTTTTCGTAGTGCATACCTTATACACTGATATTGTTGAGAAATCTTTTCATGAGCCTGTTCTTGATTACTTTAATGTCATGTTTTGAAACAGGGATCTCAGCCAAGCAGATAGGCTGAAGTACGGAATCAAGGATAACCTGGTCCGTTTCAGCTTTGGCCTCGAAGACTTCAAAGATGTTGAGGCTGATATACTGCAGGCCCTGGAGCAAATATAGAGAGTAAGCCAGCCACCTGATATGCTATTTTCTGTTATTCATTTTCTCAACTGTTCATTTGGTGCTTCTATTAATATATGATCACCAAATGCTCTGTTCTGCTTTCGTTAATGGGGTCGTTATCGATTCCATTAGGATCCAAAACCTGTCTAATTTCTCTTGTAATGTGCTCTTTCCAATTCCTTATCATTGCTATGCTGCTTTCCTTGTATTTTAGAATGATCATTGAGTTGTTAATGCGAATTTAGGACAAGAAAAACATCAAATAAAAAGCTTCGCTTCTGTCCTAAGGTTCCAGATTTTAGCAGTCTGATGCGTACATTCCATTTCTTTTATCACGAGTTTTTAACTTTTCATTGTGACGGATTTATCAAGTGAATGCAGGCTCACGCATCCATTGCATATTCGTTGCATATTCTGGGTAGTAAGAATATGCTTTGAGAATTGGGTAATATGTTGATTGGAAACAAGTATGCATTGATTGGATTACATTAATAAAAGATGATCACAGTCCATAATATGGTGAATTTCTAGTCTCAACCAAACAACATATAAACCAAGATATGTGCCAACCAGAGTACTTATCTTTGAATATGATAATAAGGGAGCCTATCGTCAAGGGAGTCTTTGGATCTTTTTCTTCTGACTATTCTCAAAAGAATTTTTGGGTTTAGAGACTAATTTGTGTCGGCGATATGTAAGCGCACACTTCCTTCTTACGAACAAATTAAAACCTGAACCACCAACAAATCGAAATTCGGATTATAGTAGTCTGAATTTTTATGTGAATTTTTATCAATTTCAACACTTACAATAAGATGAGCTCAGTCGTATACATGTTATTGCTCCGTTGGGCATTTCCCCAAAAACAGAACAAAAGGGGAGATACCCGCATTCTCGCCACTTCCTAAAGATATTCTTGGCAGGATTCTCTGAGTCTTAACTCCTTGTAGATTCCCTCTTTTCTCTCTTTCTTTAAATCGTCGTCAAATTATGCTTCAAACCCATCGCAAAGTTTCCATAAAACCAAACAAAATCCCTCCAGTGTTTCCACAACACAACACAGAGACAACACTTGACTTGATGAAGTTCGGGAAGGAGTTCACGACCCACTTGGAAGACACGATCCCGAAGTGGAGAGACAAGTTCCTCTGCTACAAGCTCCTCAAGAAGCTTCTCAAGCGCCTCCCCTCCTCTGCCTCCGCCCTCCGTGTTTCATCAACGCCTCTCTGACGCCGCCGCCGATGATGGGCCCCGCCCGTTGGTGGCGGGAGTACTCCAGGATTGGTTCGTTGGGCTTCTTAACAACGAGCTTGACAAGCTTAACGATTTCTACATGGATAAAGAGGAGGACTTCGTTATTCGATTCCAGGTTCGGAAACTTTGACTCTGTTTTTTTGTTTTCGTTTATTTTTGCTTTGGAATAGATTCGTATGAACATTGTGATAAGATTGTATTGTTTATTGAAATGGGTGGTTTACTGATTTAGTTCTTCGTATTTCATGAATTAACATGTTGTCTTAAGTTTGGGATCAAATTTGTGTGAACATGAAGTGATGAAAAAGCTGAACTTATGAATTTTGAAGAAATGAGATTGGCTCTTGTAAGATGCAACCGAGACAGGTATCAATTGGACTGTTATATCTGGAATGTTGTGTGTTTGATAAGATTGAAAAGCAGTGAAATTACAGGCCAGACAACATGGCCTTGTCTACAAATGAGTGTTAATTGTCGAAATGTCAAGTAATGCATGTGTTGTTAATCCAGCTCCTTCTGTTGGGTTGTCTGCTAAAGATTAAAGATTAAGTGTCCTGTTTTTTTTATAGGAGTTATAGCTTGTTTCTCATCTTTGAACTGGAATAATGACAGGAGTTGAAAGGAAGAATCAAGGTAGTTACAGAAAGGAGCAGCAGAGGCGCAGTTTTTACCGCAGATAGTGAGTTCAGTGAAGAAGTGATGGACATTCATAAGGATTTCGTTGCCATTCATGGGGAGATGGTGCTTCTGAAAAATTATAGCTCTCTGAACTTTGCAGGTAAAATATCTACCTTTCTCTTTCTCCACTTATATATATATATTTAATTCGAATAGGGAGATGGTGTTTCACTTTGTTCCTTTATTTCAATTGTATAGTTTTTGGCGAAGTTCTTGTTGGCTAAAATGAGTTCTATCTTGTTCAATAGGGCTAGTTAAGATCCTGAAGAAGTACGATAAGCGAACTGGAGGATTATTGCGTCTACCTTACACACAACTTGCCCTTCGTGCGCCTTTCTTTACAACACAACCTCTTACGGAGTTAGTTCGTGAGTGTGAGGCGAATCTTGAGCTTCTCTTTCCATTAGAAGCAGAAGTCATTGAATCTACCCCAACCATACAAGACAACTCGAACCCACAAGTGAGTAATCTGGAAAATGTTGCAACTGCGGCACCTTCAAACCAAGACATGTCAAACCCTCAATTGAATAATTCTGCAAATGCTCCATCTCATACACCTTCAAACCAAGAGGCGAATATGGATATATACCGTGGGACTATAGCTGCAATGAAGGCCATACGAGGCCTTCAAAAGGCAAGTTCAACTCTGAATTCATGGTCCTTTTCAAATCACCTCAGAAATCAGGATGATGAGAGTAATGGCGCTGTCACAGCTGAGAACTCTGCTTCAAATTCTGCAGGCACATTGCAGGGCGACAAGGATGTTGATCAAGAGGATAACCAGTCTATAGAGTAACTAATGTGCATCTTATTTGTACATTCTTCTTTTCACTTCTCATAAGTCGTAAACATCTAAAAGGTGAGGTTTATGGAAGGAACTTATTTACAGAAGCTTTGTTTCTTTTAAAAGTTTTCTTTGATGCAGTTACTGTTCTTGTAATATAGTAATATACAAGTCTCTCTCTTTTTCTTGTAATATCATGCACACCTTATGACCAGTGCCGAGGATCTTGGCCGATCCCAGCCGTGAAAATATGGAAGCCAAGAGCTCATGTGAAAGGTCTGCTCACAGTTCTAGAGTTTAGAAAATAAATATAAAAGATGCTTTACTCACTTCTCCATTTTCACCATGACTAAGTAAGTAATACTTAAATTGTTAATATTTTTAGACATTGATTATGTAATATTCAAAATTTTAAATTTATTTGTTATTTTAAAATTACTAAATATGGGTTAAATACCAAAACCGTATTGTTTCGCACCGAATAAGTAAAGCGGTTGTGGTTTGCATTTTTAGCAAACCGCAACAAGTGGAGTAGTTATGGTTTGAGCTTCAAATCACACTGATTTAACCTGCGTCCACCCCTACTGATTATAATTTAGTTCATAGTGTTTGACCACGTTTATAATTCAGTAAACACATTTTAACGTTGTCAGCGTTCAAACACATGACTTGAAGGTTCCATATCAAACATTCTCGTTGCGAGTTCCATATCAAATTGTTTATGCTTCCACTGAACCACTAAACGTTATAAAACACAAACACGACATTAATTAGCTTTTAGTAATGTTCATAGTAATCTTGATTATTGAGGCAATGACTTTTTATGACTTGCCCTTTAAACGAGTCATAACTTGTGTACACTGACTTTTCTTTAATTTTTAATTTTTATTTTTGCAAAAATGTCATTACATAGGCTTGACTACTTTATGTGCATGAAGCTTTCCACAGATTTATTATTAGTTTTTTGTTGTTGTAATAATGCAATTCGATTCGCACTAATAATCATTAGCAACACATGTCGAAAATATAGATTGTACTTCCACGTTAAATAGAGGCTTGACGGAAACTAAATAGTAACATGTCATTGTTCACTTGATAACGCTCGACATATTCCGACATATTCAAACCTACATATATTGTCTGGAAATCTAGAATATTGGGAATAATATATTCGAACTTCGATGAGATAGGTTGACTACTTCTGACGTTTTTTTCCCGCTCTTTCTCGATGAGAATACCTGAAACAATAACACTAATGGGTGAGTGGGATCAATATCGATTGGTTGGGATCGATCTGGTGATTCTGGTCCATTTTGTGCACTTGTGTGTATATATTTATAGTGTACGTACGCGGGATCTCACACTTTCAATGTGACAAATTTCTTTAATTAGTTCAAGTCTAGAGGGCAACACACCCTATCCTATGGGTGTGCAAAACCAACGCGAATGCTTTTTCTCTACGTATAACTGCTTCGAGCAGTTTTTTACAGGTTAAATGGTTAATTATTAAAAATAACAGTTTTTTATTTTCTTTTATTTCTGTTTGTGTTTTGTTATTTACTAAATTATCCGTATTTACTTGATCAGTTTCTAGGGCAAAACAGTAATAAAAAATTGTCATGGTTGACAACAGCTGTTTCTTTAAAATTTCTTCAAATATAGTACTGTATATAGATATACCAGTACTCCAAATGTTATAGGAATTCCTTGTTAGATACAATATTATGCGTTTCAAATGCAATATGGCGATGCCCTAGCCATAGCAGCATCAATGCACGGTTTACAACGCCTCCAGATGTTTGGAAATACTCTAACTCACAAGGGCTTGGAGGCCATCCTTGACGGTTGTCCGTGCCTCGAGTCACTTGATCTACCAAAGTGTGCCAATCTTAAAGGGGAGGAAGAAGCTTTGATGAAAAGATGCACTACTCAAGGAATTAAACTATTGCAACTTCCGAGGATGATTCTAAAGAGGACTATCAACATCGACTTGTTGGTATAGTGTACGAATCTCTTCGTGATCATATATTGTACCTACCTAGACCTAAATAGTCAATTAAGTCTTAGGTTCGATTCATGACGGAGTAAGGTGAAATCTTATAATTTTTTTTTTCTTTCAAAATAGGGATCCTATCCAGGTAATAGTTGGTATAAAGTACCTCTTAGTACAATTTTCTTCTACTCTATCAAATGTTTATATGCTCTTCCTTTGATCATGGTAATAGTTGAAAGGTAAGGGGACAGACTTGAATGCTCGATACTTCCCGACGTTATTCAAGTGCTCATTTTCCAACCTGTTCAGAAATTACATCACCAGTGTTTTGCATTAGTTCAAGGTGAATAAAGGTGAGATGAATGAAAGACGGAAGGTTAAAGGGAAGTAAATCACACCGGAAGAAATTCCAAATGCCACGGCGAATGATTTCTAAGCATGCCACTATTGCAACTAATGCTGTTCTGTGAACGAACGGTGCATCTTCCAATCCTAGTACTAACTGCATCCAAACAAGTCTCAGTAAGACATTCAACACCTGCAAATCATGTTGTTCAATAGTTAGTCTCGGACACTCGAATGAGAAGAAATAATTACAAATAATGGTAGTAAACTAACTCAGAGCATCAAATTCCTACCATGGCTACAAAATAAATGTTTTTATTTGGTACGAGGAGTTTATCTCTCAGCCAACGGTTTTCAGAATTGCGTCGCAATAGGCCCCAATCTATGACAATATCCCAATATGTATTGACAACTGTTGCAACAATGGAGCTGGAAAGAGCTATGATCTTCCATGTCATATTTTCCATTTGCATACCATAACTTGTTCTCATGGCAACTGCAACAATTGTTGATAAGTATTTCAGCCCATTCAACCCTTGCATTCCATCTTTCTCCTCTACCAAGCGCCGGAGACACTGCATCAATATATGCAATGTAGCTAACACCGCACAAGAAACTGAAGCCTAAAATATAGACTGTCATTGTGTCATAGTTGTAAAGAAAATGATTTTAGAAGGAGAATACCTGAAGGAAACGAATCCAATATGGAATAATGGCTACAATGTAGTAGAATGTATTGAATACATCGCTTTTATGACAGTTGTGTGATCTTCTTTTGAAGTCCCCCCAACCATAATAGCAAACATAAAATTCTAAACTCCTAAAGGCCTGGACCTGTATGCAAGTTGCATTGAGATGTCTAATAAGCAGAGCAGATCCTGCTAATCAATTCAATAAAGTAGATGTTATACACTGAAATTTCATTCTTAATTACCTGGCTAGTAAGCTGATCTGCCAAGAAAAAATCCGGCAGGGTGACCTGTGGAAGAAACAAAAGACTTTCAGCATTTTCACTTCCGAATATTTTGATGTAGAGGCAGACATTACTTCATTTACCTTATACAGAGGAGCACAAAGGCAATGGTATACACATTGGATGAGAGAAAATCGATTGGAACGGTATAGTATGTTGAAAAAGGGCAGAACATTATAGCAAGCACAACCTGCACATGTAAGGTTCATGAAAATGATCAAATGGCTGGTAAGTCGTATCAACATTTTAATGCCTTTTGTCAGAATTCTTACGATGAGTAGGCCCAAAGGTACTAATTCTGTCAATGCTGTGAAGCTTTTTGTTCTTGGGTCCATCTCCATATCCAAATTTGAGAGCACACCAGCCAAGGCCAGAACTGCAAGACCAGAACTCAGAAGGAAACACTGTCTGTACCCCATTTCCGTCCCTTTCTTGACGCCGAAGATAAATGAATAATTTACTCGGTATCGCCTCCAGTAATATATATTTGCTGAGAAGACGACCATATGAAGGACTATGAATCCAAACAAGCTGCAAAATGGTGCAGAGAAGTTTTACTTTAGACACAGTTAAATATATAAGCTACCGACTGAAGTTTAACCTTCTTCACAGGTACACGTATGTAAGTTCTAACCTGTAAAGAGGAAATATATTTTCCATGTACAGATCACGCTCCACACTTTTATCACTTTCAACAAGACCTCTTGCATGGATAAGCACAATGATGGCCACTACAAGTGCAGTTGAACACCCAGAGAACAATCCTGCAAGTACACATAACATTATCTAGTTCAAGCTCAAAGAACTTGTTGATTATTCAACATTGAGTAGTCCCAAAGTACACATAACATTTGCTTGTATAAGGATAAATGTTATCTTACCCAAGAAAAATGTACTTCTATGCTTTTCCCTCCTGGCTGTTGGTCTTAATGTCTTCATTCCTTTCCCGTGGTTCCCATTTGCAAAGTGCTTTATGAATGTAGTCTCCACCCTTTCAGTAAGTCTAGTAACCTGTGAAGGCAAAATTAAAGACGGGTAACAAGGAGTTTCAATGGGAATTTATCCATAGAATTCATAGTAGAATAAATGTTTAACAGTGACTAACATCATTGCAGGTCCCCAAATAGGAGCTTTCCATCATGTTCAAGTGAACATTTGATGCATTCCTTGAAGTGATCTGCAATAAAACAATTGCAAGTTATCAATGGTCACTGGAATTAGTAACTTAAATCTTGTTCAGATTGATGAACTGGAAAATAAAAGATCCAACCTTATCATGCTTCTTCATGATCTTTGAGAAGGCCAATTGATTTAAGAAACTGTTGCATCCAAATTTAGCATATGTGAGTCGGTACACTATACATGAACCAAAAAAAACAAAAAAAACAAAAACAACCTAGTTTGTGTTCTAGCAATACCAGTAACTCTTCAAAAGCCGAAGCTTTTCGTAGAACTCAGTAAATGCCTGTTTCATTTGCTCTTCTGCTTTCTTCAGCTCTTTCTTGCTGAATGACAAGTCTTGTTCTTTATCACTAAAGATCATGCCTTTCAGAGTCGAAACCGGAGTCTCGGGCGTGACATTGATCTTCACATGTTCCAGAATCTCCAATGTACAGGGTTTAATCTCTTCTCTCTCTTCTTCAATCACATCCATATGCTGCCCTCCTTCACAACCAAAAGTCCAAACCCCAAAGTTGAAATCCCTCTTAGCATCACAATCCACATGAATTTAACACAGCAAACAAAACACGATACATTGTAGTGATTGTACATAACTACATACCAATCCAATTGAAAAAACCAAGCATATCATAGCATCAAATTAATACCTGCTATTCTACCATTTATCGGATTCAAAGCTGCTCCAAAATCCACCAATGGATTGTCCACCCTCAGCCTCAGAGCAATCAAAGCATCCATCTGCCTACTCAACTCATCAGCCTCCTTCACCACTTGTGTCACTTTGTTCTTGTAAAACCTCACCACTTTGTTAAACTCATCATCAAGACAGCGGAAAAACTTAACCACATACTCTCTTTCCTCACTGGAGAGAGTCACAAAAGTCTGCAAGTACTTCCCATCCTCCCCATTATTATTCTCACTCACAAGAATCTCTTCCTCGTCCGGTTTCGTTGAGTTGACTTTGTGCCGAGTCATCAGCCCACTAAAGGCTCTGTAAAGAGAGGGCTTTCTCTTCAAAGCTGAAGCCTTTGCCGATGTTGGTGTATTTTGTAAAAGATGAAATAGAAGAATAGAATAATAGGACACGGTAAACTATATTGGCTGGAATGCTTTTGATTCATGAGTAGCAAACTTACATATATACCAAACTAGCTATAGCTATTGTACAGTAGTACAAGTAGTACAAGACGTGTAGTACAATATGTATATAAGGAAGTTAATCTCTTAATAATAACAAAAGATCTACTTTCCTACACTCCCCCTCAAGTTGGAGAGTGAATGTCCCTAACTCCCAACTTGCGAATTAGAGGAACAAAAACTTCTTTTCCCAATGCCTTGGTAAAGACATCAGCCAATTGAGATGAAGAATTCACATGTCTGGTTTCAACTGATCCGTCCAAAATCTTATCTCGGATAAAATGACAATCCATCTCTATATGTCTAGTTCTTTCATGAAAGACAGGGTTAACTGCAATATGTAAGGCTGCCCTATTATCACAATATAACAAAGCTGACTTTGGATGAAGTATGTTTAGATCTTTTAGGAGACATCTAAGCCATGTTAGCTCACAACAAGCTCCACTCATTGATCTATATTCAGCCTCAGCTGAAGAGAGGGAAACAGTCTTTTGCCTTTTGGACTTCCAAGAAATGAGTGAAGAACCAAAAAAGACACAGTAACCAGTAGTAGATCTTCTAGTCAAGGGACAGCCAGCCCAATCAGAGTCACAGTAAGCACGTAATCTAAAGTCACTTTGTGAGGAGAAAAACAAACCTTGACCAGGTGATTTCTTGAGATAACGAACCACTCGTAATGCAGCTTCCATGTGAGATTTTCGTGGGGCATGCATAAATCTGCTCAAAATATGAACAGAATGGGTAATATCAGGCCTTGAGATGGTAAGGTAAATCAACCTACCAACTAATCTTCTGTAACGTGCAGCATCTTTCAGAAGATCTCCTTTCTCACATAATTTGAGACCACGCTCCATAGGAGTGTCGACAGGGGCTGCCCCTAATAACCCTACATCATCAATAATTTCCAGCGCATACTTTCTTTGAGATATAAATATGCCATTCTTGGAACGAGAAACTTCTATCCCAAGAAAATATTTTAGATCGCCAAGGTCCTTGATATGAAAGCAGCTATGTAGAAAGTCTTTCAATGCTGAAATGGCAGTGGGATCATTCCCGGTGATCAATATATCATCAACGTAAATTAATATAGCAGTGAAAGATTTTCCTCGTTTCCGAGTGAACAATGAGTAATCTGCTTTAGACTGCACATAACCTGCTGACCGGATAGCATCTGAGAATTTGGAAAACCATTGCCTAGAAGCTTGCTTTAGACCATATAATGATTTATGAAGGCGACACACTAAATTCTCCCCCTGTCGCCGAAGACCAGGAGGAGGTGACATATAAATTTCTTCATCAAGGTCACCATGTAAGAAAGCATTATTGACATCTAATTGGTGAATAGACCAATTCTGGGCAGCAGCTAAAGCCAATAAGCATCTAACAGAGATAATCTTTGCAGTAGGAGAAAAAGTCTCATGATAATCGATACCTTCCATTTGAGTAAAACCTTTAGCCACCAAGCGTGCTTTATACCGTTCGACAGTGCCATCAGAACGGTGCTTGATTTTATAGACCCAGCGACAACTAATGGGGACTTTTCCGGCCGGCAAAGGAGTGAGAGTCCATGTGTGATTAGCCTGGAGAGCTTTTAATTCAGCTTGCATTGCTGCTTGCCACTCGGGTTGAGAGGCAGCCTCATCATAACATCGCGGTTCAGAGACCTGGGTAATCTGAGCAATAAAAGATCGATGCGAAGGTGAACAACGATGGTATGACACATAATTGCATAAGGGATATCGCGTACCTTTTTGAGAACCCAGAGACGAAGAAGACGACAGGTTTGGAGCAACACCGGTGACTTGAGAGCAAACAAAATCTCGGAGAAGAACCGAGGGTTTGGATTCACGAGAAGAGCGACGAAGAGGCTGAGGGTCTGGAGTTGGTGATGAAGGAGCGGCGTTGGATAACGGGGCTGGTGGAGCGGCAGCGACTGTTGGAACGGAATCGGGTTCTGGTGGAAGGATAGGGACGGGATCGATTGGTGTTGCCGGGATGGAAGTCGCGGTAGGCAGTGGTGCAGGGACCGAAGACGGTTGAGGGACCAATGGTTCTGAATGTAAAGACGTGAGTGATGGCTGCTGGGATTGATTGATAAGGGACGTGATTTGATTGGGAAGGGCTGCTGGGTTGGATTGATGAGGAGAAGTCAAGGGCTGCTGGATTTGATGAGGGACGTGATTAATGGGAGTGGGTTTTGGCATTTGGCTCATGGTTTGGGCTGGAAATACATAATGAGGATCTACAATTGATTCAATGTGACTTGGAGAAGGAATTTGGGCCAACGGAATGAACTGATCAAAATTGGTTTTGTTAGGAGATGACTCATATGGAAAATAATTTTCATGAAAAACAACATCACGACTAGTGAAAATTTTATGAGTAGAAAGATCGTAGAGCTTGTATGCCTTTTGACCAACCGGATAGCCGATAAAAACACACTTTGTTGCTCTAGGTGCAAACTTATGTTTAACATGGACATTAGTAGCATAAGCAAGGCACCCAAAAACACGAAGATGATGAAAATGAGGGAGTTTAGAATGAAGACATTCAAAAGGAGTTTTAAAAGAAAGAAGTGGAGTGGGTAAGCGATTAATAACATGAACAGCAGTAAGCACACATTCTCCCCAAAATTTTGGAGGTAGATTAGCTTGAAATTGGAATGCTCGAGCAATTTGAAGGATATGACGATGTTTGCGTTCTACTACCCCATTTTGTTGAGGCGTATAAACACAAGAATGTTGGAAGACAACGCCATTTTCTTTGAAGAAATTTTGAAGGGAAAGAAACTCGGCACCATTGTCACTACGAAAGTTTTTAATTTGAGATGAGAATTGTGTAGATGCATAAGCGAAAAATTGTTTTACAAGGGATTGAGTTTCATGTTTATGACGCATGAGAAAAACCCAAGTAAAACGAGAATAATCATCCACGATAGTCAAAAAATAATGGGCACCGGTAAGAGAAGAGTGTTTGTAAGGACCCCAAATATCACAATGAATAAGATCAAAAGATTTTTCAGACGAAATAGAACTAGTACCAAAAGAGAGACGTGTTTGCTTTGCTAACGGACAAACGTCACAAACATGATTAGATTGAATAGAGATATTTAAAAAATGCTTGGCAATGTAATCTAGAGGACGAGATGATACATGACCCAGACGACGATGCCAAAGGTTTGTTGGTGACATGATAAGATGACAAGTTGGTTGATTTGGTGGGTTGGATGTGGATTTCTCCGTCGCTAATGCCTTCAAATAATATAGACCGTCACGTTCCTTGCCCAAACCAATCATCTTCCTCGAAACTAGATCCTGCAAAATACACCAATCAGGATAAAATGTCACTGAACAACTAAGTCCTCTTGTAAGCTTACTAACGGACATCAAATCAACTTTGAAATTCGGCACACATAACACATCATGTAAATAATAAGAAGAATTCAATGGGGCTGATCCAATAGAAGTAATTTTTGCTCCTTCACCACTCGGAAGTAATACAGGAGGCAATGAATGATTTTTGCTGCTATGTGTCAGCAAGTTTGATGATGAGACAATATGGTCCGTTGCGCCGCTATCGATGATCCATCGGGAAGAAGAAACTTTAGACATAGTCGGTTTGGCGTTTGATGCGTATACTTGGCGACTAACACTCCCACATTCTTTGACATTTAATTGATCCAAAAGTCGTTGAAATTGAGCTTTTGTGATGCCGGATTCAATGACGATCTGCTTGAGTCTTTGCATAAGACATTGTCGATCTTGTTGTGCCATGACAAAGATGAGGTGATGAATGGCTGTACGAGAAAGTAGAGTACAGCAGACAAAGACGATGATGCTACACGAGAGATTAAAGCGTAGCGATGAGTCAGGATCTTACTCCTGCTCTGATACCATGTAAAAGATGAAATAGAAGAATAGAATAATAGGACACGGTAAACTATATTGGCTGGAATGCTTTTGATTCATGAGTAGCAAACTTACATATATACCAAACTAGCTATAGCTATTGTACAGTAGTACAAGTAGTACAAGACGTGTAGTACAATATGTATATAAGGAAGTTAATCTCTTAATAATAACAAAAGATCTACTTTCCTACATATTTCTGCGTTGGAAATGCTGAAGATCTTTTAACAAAGCCTTGAGTGAGTTGTAGTCCAAGTATGCTTCTTCCCATTCCGGCACCATTTGGGACACGAACTCCTTCCCAAACTTCATCTTCTACTTCAATCTTGGGAAACACAAACAGAAGTGAAGCAGCTCAGAAAGACAGAGACAGAAACTTAAAAGCTGGCTAGAAAAGACATGCTAGTACATATGGAAGCCTCTTGATTAAGATTCACTTATTTCACTATATTCAATTTCTTTCTCTGTTTTTATGTTCAAGTACATTGATCATAGAGGTAGGATAAACAATTTGGAAATGACAGATTTGTTGGTAAGAAAATCGGACATGTGTAGGCATGTAGCTCAAATCCCACATGACTAGGAGAATGAAGGGGATTGGAAATTG
Organism: Geum urbanum; assembly: GCA_946800695.1. NCBI lineage: Eukaryota > Viridiplantae > Streptophyta > Magnoliopsida > Rosales > Rosaceae > Geum > Geum urbanum. The sequence continues at coordinate 50,881,276 of OX327009.1, read as the reverse complement.
TTTTATACTAAGGTTGGCTTTTGGTGAGAATTGAATATGTACGGCGGGAGAAGGGACCATATTAGAGATTGTGTTGCTGATTCTGTGATGATGCTGATGCTGATTCTCCTGGTTCTTCTCAGGAACTGCTGCCTACTTGCTTGTTGCTCACGTTTGTAATAGATTATCTGTAGATTCTTTCCTTATTGCTCTCTATGTACATGCTGTATATATAGCAGCTTCTGATTGTTGTATAGTGAGACAGATTGATCAATATACAGTTGCTCATTAAACCAGTTTCCTTCTCATCTTTTTCTACATGGTATCAGAGCAGTGATCCTCATAGGACCTGCTTCGCTGTGTATTATTTCCTTACATTTCATCTTCATTCTATTATCCTCTTCACAATGACTGGAAGTTCATCTTCCTCTTTACCTAAATCTGAATTCAGTGAATATACAACTACATCTCATTCCACCCGTCTCATATCCACATTACTCAATGAGTACAACTACATCTCTTGGTCCAATGCCATGACCCTTGCGATTGGTGGCAGAAACAAGCTTGGATTCATCAACGGGAAAACTGAAAAACCTGAAGACGTGTCTTCAGATTTCGATACATGGCTTTCTCAGGATCAACTTGTAAGAGCCTGGATCATTAATTCCATGGAGCCAAAGCTACATCAGATCTTTCAATATTATGACTCAGCCTATAAAATGTGGATGGCAATCAAAGGATTTTACGGAGATCTAAACAACTCAGCAAGAGTCTTTCAAATCAAGCAAGAAATCACTGCCCCCAAACAAGGAAATCTCACCTTCATCGAACACTATGGACAACTTACAGCAAAGTGGAATGAACTTGATGTCTATAGACCACACACTACTGATGCTGCCACAATTTTAAAGAGAGGAGAAGAAGATAAGATCTTCGAACTTTTAACTAGTCTTGGGACTGAGTATGAGGATGTAAAGAGAAATATACTGATGGCTTCAGAACTTCCTTCTCTGAACTCTGTCAGTGCTACAATTCAGAGAGAAGAAACCATAAGAAAGGTTATGCAAACTGAGAATACCATTACCTCTGAAACTAGAGCTTTCTCAAGTAGCAGGCCATACAAAGGCAAGAGACCTGATTTGGTGTGCACTCACTGCAAGAAAATTGGACGCACAGGTATAGGCCACCTCAAGGAAAAATGTTGGATTCTATATCCTGAACTTAAGGCAAAGTTCAATGAAAACACTCGTGATCAACTCAAGGGAAATTACAAGACTAGTCATACCACTAACATGGTTGATTACACGTCTAATCCCATCAGCCTGTTACACGAGTTTGCCTCATACATTCAACAGAAACAAAGCAAACCTCAAGATAGTGATCCTACTGCCATGTTAGGGAAATTTGCTGGATTTCTTGCTGAGTCCAATCAAGCTAAAGACACAGATATTCCAGGTATCATCCTAACTATTTCTACAGCCTTAAATCTTAGCAAAACACAACATTTGTGGATCGTAGATTCAGGAGCCTCAGACCATATGTCCAATGATAAAACCTCTCTGCTTAATTATCAGTCTTTCTCTACTCCTTCTCGTGTTTCTGTGGCTAATGGTTATACTGTGCCAATTCTTGGGAAAGGAACACTAAAATTCTTCTCTCCTCATATACAGTCTAGTGTCTTGTATGTTCCTACCTTTCCTTTCAAACTCATGTCTGTAGGTAAATTGACTAATCAACTCAATTGTCTTGTCACTTTTTCCACTCATACTGTCATTTTACAGGACCAAACATCACTGAACACGATTGGTAAAGGGTTCTTCCTCAACAATCTCTACTACATTTCAGTCCCTTCCAGCCAGCCAACGAGTCTTCTTGCTAAACCAAAATCTCCTGACCTTCATCAAACGTTATGGCACAAACGTTTAGCTCATCCTTCCTCCCATGTCTTGTCTTTTTTGTTTCCTTCACAATGTAACAATAATGTTGAATGTGAAACTTGTCACAAAGCCAAATCAACTCGGCTTCCTTTCTCCAAATCTGTTTCCAGAGCCTCTCATCAGTTTGAATTAGTTCATTCAGACGTATGGGGACCTGCTCGAGTTGTATCTAAAGATGGTTATAAATACTATGTCACCTTCATTGATGATTTTTCTAGAACCACATTTATTTATCTACTGAAATCAAAAAAGGATGTAAGTCAAAGTTTTCAGAACTTTCATAATCTCGTAAGAAATCATTTTGCCTCTAACATTGGTACTTTGAGATCTGACAATGGCACTGAGTATACTTCCAAGATCATGCAAGATTATCTTAGTGAACATGGCATTCTTCATCAAACAAGCTGTGTAGGCACACCTCAACAGAATGGTGTCTCTGAACGCAAGAATCGTGATCTTCTGGAAAAAACAAGATCTATTATGCTACAGTCACATGTACCAAAACAATTCTGGTCCTATGCTGTTCAATGTGCTGCCTACATCATCAACAGACTCCCTAGCAGTGTCCTCAACTTCAAGTCACCACTTCACGTTCTGAAAGGAAGAGAAATCAACATCAGTCACCTTCGTGTTTTTGGCTGCGTTTGCTATGTGCATCTCCAGGCTCATCAAAGAGATAAAATTGACTCTAGAGCTGCAAAATGCGTGTTCTTAGGGTACTCTTCCTCACAAAAGGGATACAAGTGTTATGATACTGCCGGTCAAAAATTGTTTGTCACCAGGGATGTCAGATTTGATGAAGAGCAATCTGGTTTTCAAGTTTCAAACAGTAACCTTCAGGGGGAGCTTTCACATGAGGTATTTGATGTTCCTTTGCTGGTTCCTACTGATCCCTCTCTTCCTGATAAAAATCATCTATTCCCTCATGAACCTCCTACTCAGGACATCGAGGATCTTGCTACCATCATTGAAGATGACAGATTAGAAGTTGCTAACTCAGACGCAGAACTCCATGTGGATTCTCTTCCTCCTCAGAGATATCCTAGTCGCACTAGGAAAGCCAATGTAAGACTGGAAGGGTATGAATCCTACACTCCCAAGCACCCCCTTGGTAATATGTGCACTCTAAACAAAGTCTCTGAGTCTCATAGAGCATTCCTCAACCATTTGTGTAACACTTCAGATCCTACAACCTTTGCTGAAGCATCAAAATCTCCTGTTTGGAGAAAAGCCATGGCAGATGAATTACAAGCTCTTCATGACAACTGCACTTGGAGTATTGTTCCTTTACCACCAGGTCACAAAGCTATTGGAGCAAAATGGATTTACAAAACAAAGTTTCATTCTGATGGCACAATTGAAAGACATAAAGCTCGATTGGTTGCACAAGGGTTCACTCAAACCTTTGGCATGGACTACACTGAAACGTTTGCTCCAGTTGCAAAAATGAACACTGTACGGGTTCTCTTGTCAGTTGCAATCAATCAAGGCTGGAAGCTGTTTCAAATGGATGTCAAGAACGCCTTTCTTCATGGGGATTTAAAAGAGGAAGTCTATATGCGATTACCCCCTGGACACGAGCAAGAGAAGACACCTAGGATAGCCTGCAAATTACACAAAACAATCTATGGTTTAAAGCAGTCCCCAAGGGCCTGGTACTCTAAACTAAGCTCTGTTCTTATTGGCTCAGGGTTCAAAAGGAGTCATGGTGATTCCTCTATGTTTGTTCGTACTGGTACTGAAGGAAAATTGGTTGTCTTAGTCTATGTTGATGATCTCATTATCACTGGAGATAGCAACACTGAGATTCAAGCCTTAAAGGCTTCTCTTCAGTCCTCCTTTGCCATTAAGGACCTAGGACAATTAAGGTACTTCCTTGGCATTGAAGTTGATCACTCTCCAGGCTGCCTATTTTTAAATCAACGAAAGTACATTTGTGATCTCCTTACAACAGCAGGTATGCAAGACACCAAGACTGCTCGGTCCCCTCTTCCTAGTGATCTTAATCTAAACTCAACCAGTGATATTCTCACTGATATTTCTTCCTACCAACAACTTGTTGGGAAGTTGATTTATCTCACTATTACCCGTCCTGATATTACGTATGCTGTTAGCATGGTTAGTCAGTTTATGCATGCTCCTCATTCTTATCACCTACAACTGGTTAAACGTATCCTTCGATACCTGAAAGGCACCATCACAAGAGGTATTCTCCTTCAGAAGCATGGTCATTTCACTCTTGAAGGATACACTGACTCTGATTGGGCAGGCAATGTCATTGATAGGAAATCCACTACTGGTTTCTGCACATTTGTTGGAGGTAATCTTGTCACTTGGAAGAGCAAGAAACAATCTGTGATTGCACGATCCAGTGCAGAAGCTGAGTACAGGGCCATGGCCTCTACTGCTTGTGAATTAATTTGGTTAAAGTCATTACTCAGTGATCTTGGCATCGTGTCTACTGCTCCTATTCGTCTCCATTGTGACAATCAAGCAGCTATGCACATTGCAGCCAATCCAGTCTTTCATGAGAGAACCAAGCATATTGAAGTGGATTGCCACTTCATTCGTGATCAAGTCCAATCCCAGGTTTTGTCTACGGCTTACATCAAATCTAGTGAGCAGCTGGCTGATATTTTCACCAAAAACTTACCTACTGCTCAGTTTGATCGACTTCTGTTCAAGCTTGGCTCTCGAGATGCTCTTGATCCAGCTTGAGGGGGAGTATTAGAGATTGTGTTGCTGATTCTGTGATGATGCTGATGCTGATTCTCCTGGTTCTTCTCAGGAACTGCTGCCTACTTGCTTGTTGCTCACGTTTGTAATAGATTATCTGTAGATTCTTTCCTTATTGCTCTCTATGTACATGCTGTATATATAGCAGCTTCTGATTGTTGTATAGTGAGACAGATTGATCAATATACAGTTGCTCATTAAACCAGTTTCCTTCTCATCTTTTTCTACAGACCATTTGACTCCCATTAATTTTTGGTTAGGTGTACTTACTGAGGCAAATTGACTAATAATTAGAGTTGTTGTACTGTCTCATTATTGAGGCCACGAGGATGACTAATTGGCATTACCATTTCATTAAGTATTTAATTAATCGGTCAAATATGGTGAAAAGCAAATGTTAGACAGTGATTCCGATCTTACCTGGTCAAGAGACTTGTCATGCGACATCAGACCAAGATGTTGCTCGGATTGTGTTTAGCTCGGACAACGTAGATTGTAAATCAACACACTTGTACTCTCTCTATGCTCTTCCGTTTATGGACTCTTTTTCTAGCTCTATTGAGAGTTTTTCTTCTTCTACTCTATATGCTCTTCCTTTGATCATGGTAATAGTTGAAAGGTAAAGGGACAGACTTGAATGCTCGATACTTCCCAACATTAGTCAAGTGCTCATTTTCCAACCTGTTCAGAAATTACATCACAAGTGTTTTGCATTAGTTCAAGGTGAAAATAGGTGAGATGAATGAAAGACTGAAGGTTAAAGGGAAGTAAATCACACCGGAAGAAATTCCAAATGCCACGGCGAATGATTTCTAAGCATGCCACTATTGCAACTAATGCTGTTCTGTGAATGTACGGTGCATCTTCCAAACCTAGTACTAACTGCATCCAAACAAGTCTCAGTAAGACATTCAACACCTGCAAATCATGTTGTTCAATAGTTAGTCTCGAATGAGAAGAAATAAGGAAACAAATAATGGTAGTAAAATAACTCAGAGCATAAAATTCCTACCATGGCTACAAAATAAATGCTTTTGTTTGGTACGAGAAGTTTATCTCTCAGCCAACGGTTTTCAGAATTGCGTCGCAATAGGCCCCAATCTATGACGATATCCCAATATGTACTGACAACTGTTGCAACAATTGAGGTAGACATAGCTATGATCTTCCATGTCATTCCCTTTTGCATACCATAACTTGTTCTCATGGCAACTGCGACAATTGTTGAGAAGTATTTCAGCCCATTTAACCCTTGCATTCCATCTTTCTCCTCTACCAAGCGTCGAAGACACTGCAAAAATGCAATGCAGTCAACAATTAACGGAAAACAGACTCAAGTCTAAATTTAACTATAGATTGTCTGTGTCATAATTGTATAAAAAACGAGTTTGGACCGGTGAATACCTGAAGGAAACGAATCCAATATGGGATAATGGCTACTATGAAGTAGAATGTTTTGTATACATTGCTGTCAAGACAGTTGTGTGATCTCCTTTTGAAGTCCCCCCAACCATAATAGCAAACATAAAATTCTAAACTCCTGAAGGCCTGGACCTGTGTGTATGTGGCGTATAGATATTAGGAACTAGGAAGCAGAACAGACCCTGTTAATGAATTCAATATAGTAGATGTAACATTGGAATTTCAATCTTAGTTACCTGGCTCGTAAGCTGATCTGCCAAGAAAAAATCTGGGAGGGTAACCTGTAGAAGAAACAAAATCATTTCAATATCTTTACTTCTTTATATTATGATGTAAAGGCAGAAATTACTTCAATTACCTTATACAGAGGAGCGCAAAGACAATGAGCTACACATTGAATAAGGGAAAATCGATTGGAGCGATACAATATGTTGAAAGGGCAGAACATTATAGCCAGCACAACCTGCACATGTAAACTTCATGAAAATTGATCATACGGCAAGTCTTATCATGATGATAATGCTATTTGTCTGAATTCTTACAATGACTAGGCCCAAAGGGACTAATTCTGTCAATGCTTCGAAGCTTTGTGTCCTTGGGTCCATCTCCAAATCCAAATTTGAGAGCACACCAGCTAATGCCAGAACTGCAAGACCAGAACTCATAAGGAAAGACTGTCTGTACCCCAGTTCTGTCCCTTTCTTGAAGCCAAAGATAAATGAATAATTCACTCGGTATCTCCTCCAGAAATATATGTTTACTGAGAACACGACCATATGAAGGACTATGAATCCAAACAAGCTGCAAAATGGTGCGGAGAAGTGTTACTTTCAACACATTCAAGTATATATGCTACGTACTGACTACTGAGGTTAACTTTCTCCACAGGTATACACATGTAGCTTCTAACCTGTAAAGAGGAAATATGTTTTCCATGTACAGACTGCGGCCCTCACTTTTAAGGAGACCTCTTGCATGAATAAGCACAATGATGGCCACTACAAGTGCAATTGAACAGCCAGAGAATAATCCTGCAAGCCAAGAATCCAAAACGGTTCAAATGGTTATCGATATCTAGTTCGAGCTGAAAGAACTTGCTGAGTATCCAACATTGAATAGGTGCATAGTACACATAATTCTGTAAGGATAAATGTAATCTTACCCAAGAAAAATGTACTTCTATGCTTTTCCCTCCTGGCTGTTGGTCTTAATATCTTCATGCCTTTTCTGTGGTTCCCATTTGCGAAGTGCTTTATAAAGGTAGCCTCCACCCTTTCAATAATCCTAGTAACCTGTGAAGGCAAAACCAAAGACGGTTAACAATGCAGAGTTTCAGATGAAGTTTTATCCACAGAATTCATAGTAGACTAAATGTTCAACAATGACTAACATTGTCACATGTCCCCAGATATGAATTTTCCATCATGTTCAAGTGAACATTTGATGCATTCCTTGAAGTGATCTGTAATAACACAGTTGCAAGTTATCAATCGTCACTGGAACAAGCAACTTCAACTAGTTAAGATTGATGAAACGGAAACAAAGTGATCCAACCTTATCATGCTTCTTCATTATCTTAGAGAAAGCCAATTGATTTAAGAAACTGTTGCATCCAAATTCAGAAAATGTTAGTCAGTACACTATACTACATGAATTTAAAGAACCAAAAATCTCAGTTTGTGCTCTAACAATACCAGTAACTCTTCAAAAGCCGAAGATTTTCGTAGAACTCAATAAAAGCCTTTTTCATTTGCTCTTCTGCTTTCCTCAGCTCCTTCTTGCTGAATGACAAGTCTTGTTCTTCGTCATTGAAGATCATGCCTTTCAGAGTAGAAACCGGAGTTTCCGGCGTGACATTGATCTTCACATGTTCCAGAATCTCCAATTGACAAGGTTTATTCTCTCCTCTCTCTTCTTCAATCACATCCATATGCTGCCCTCCTTCACAACCAAAATTTCAATACCCACAATTAAAATCCCTCTTAGGATCACAAATCCATATGAATTTAAGGCAAAAGAATTAAACAGCAAACAAAACCCAAATCCAATGGAAACCCAAGCATACTATAGTATCAAATCAATACCTACTCTTCTACCATTTATAGGATGCAAAGCTACTTCTTCAAAATCCACCATTGGATTATGGACCCTAAGCCTCAGAGCAATCAAAGCATCCATCTGCCTACTCAACTCATCAGCCTCCTTCACCACTTGTGTCACTCTGTCCTTGTAAAACCTCACCACTTTGTTAAACTCATCCTCAAGACATCGGAAAAACTTAACCACATACTCTCTCGCCTCACCAGAGACAGTCACAAACGTCTGCAAATACCTCCCATCATCCTCCCCATTATTATTCTCACTCACAAGAATCTCTTCTTCCTCCTCATTCGATTTCGTTGAGTCGACTCTGTGCCGAGTCGTCGTCAGCCCACTAAAAGCTCTGTAAAGAGACGCTTTTCTCTTTAAAGCTGAAGCCTTTGCTGATGTTGGTATCTTTCTGCGTTGGAAATGCTGAAGATCTTTTAACAGAGCCTTGAGTGAGTTGTAGTCCAAGTATGCTTCTTCCCATTCTGGTACCATTTGAGACACGAACTCCTTCCCGAACTTCATCTTCTACTTCAACGAGCTATTCCACCCAGAAACACGGAAACAGAACTAGAAGTGAAGCAGCTCAGAAGGACAGAGACAGAAACTTAAAAGCTGGCCGAAATAGGCGTGCCAAAAGATATGGAAGCTTCTTAAATCAAGATTCACTATTTTTTATTTATTGTTTTCCTTCTCTGTTATGTTCATGTATATTTTGATTTTTGAGGTTGGATTAACTGGGTAAGAAAATCGTTGACGTGTGTAGGGGCAAATCCGATTTGAATAAGACACTATGCTTGGCATTTTTGATGAGATTGAATAAATGTACGGCGGGATAAGGGGGTGATTTGCCTCCCATTAATTTTGGTTAGGTGTACTTTAATGAGGTAGTTTGATTAATAATTAGAGTTGTTGGACTGCCTGTTTATTGAGGCCACCAGTCCCACCACGACCACTAATTGGCATTAGCATTCATGATGAAAGGTGAAAATTTGGGGCGTGAATTGTCAAGCAACTACATCACTTACGTGCAGAACTCATGATGAAAGATGATTCCGATCTTAGGTGGTCACAAGCCTTGTCATGGTTGATTAGGCGGCATGTGCTCGAAACAGGTTTAGCTCGAATTACATAAGAAACAAGCAAATCTAAATGTGACAGACTTTTCATTACGGTCGTTCAAACAAATCAAAGAAAACAAATCAAACAAAATTAAGGTAGCTTGTTCAATTATCAATAATTCAAAAATAAAATAGACTGAAAAAGACTTAGAGTTTCTGCGTATATAAGCACCTAATCATGCATAACAAAGGTAGAACATACTATTTGTTTTCTCTTTGGCTAACAAAAGTAAAGCTATAATCTATTCAAAGGGGTTCTGTAATAAACTAAGATGAAAAAAATCATGGTTATTCAAGCACACTCATAATACTGGCCATGATGATCTGTTCAGGTCCTTGTAAGAGGATATTTAGTGATTATTAGTACGGTATGTTGTTGTGAATGGTAATTTGTAGATACAGAAACTCTTAACTTTTGAACTGCAAATTCCATGTGATATAACAGAAAGGTGATCAATATGGACATAGCTAACATTTTAACTATCGGATCGAGTGCAAAAACACATATGTATATTAAGCTAGCTTCTTCCTATTTGCGGCTAGATCATATATATATGGCTCATAGCAATTGTTTTATATAATCAATCAATCCATCACCACAAATCATACTACATACTACATATAATGGCTATAGAGATGTTTATTGCAAGATAATGAGATTCATGAAGAAAATATGCAAGATTTACATAATAGCTGCTAAAAGTATAGAGAGCACAAATAAAGGTTATAAATTTATACAAATGGGTTCTTCTCATCTAGAGAGAAAGATCAAATTTATCTTCTTTTACTTGCAAGACTAAATTGCTATCTCACAATGACCACCTTTTAAAACATATGTATTCAGAGGAATTTTTCTTACAGACAGACACAATTATTACTTGTATCATCTAAGATGACACACAAAGCATTAATTCAACTCAGAATAGGCGAATTTTTCCTACAGTTACAATAATATCGGTAACCATTAATTCAACCAACCAAGCCCTTATACTCCACCACAGGATATGCAAGCATTCTGGATATAACAACAATTGGTGATTATCTAGATGTATAACTTTAAAAGCATGGAAGCTAAGAGACTTTTATGGTGACAGGAAATGAGGACAGAATGAAAATAATATAAACATGATCAGCTTAAAATGCATACTAAAACTTGCATTCTAGGAAACCCAGAATGAGTTTCGGTGACAATCAACTACCAAAATCAACACCGAGAAATTGACAAAGCAAACATCAACTCGAGATCAACACCGAGAGATCGAAAAAGCTTACTTTGGTAAATGGAGGGAGACCAATAATAGAGATCAGGCTTGATTGCAAAGATCAGAAATCGTCGAGAGCAGAGAGAGATGCGAGCTGAAAATTGAAACCAAAATTCGAAACAGTTATAAAAAGAAAAACTAAATCTGAGCACTCCTATCCATAACAATACTGAGGTATCAAATAAGAGACGAAAAATTCAGCACCACCCAAAACCAACGTACAATGCTTGTTGAAACGATGTTTGTTTTCTCAATGCAAAGGAAATATCCAGATAGAATTTGATAAATTTATCGAACCAAGAAGCATTTTATCTTTCATCAAACTTATCCTAGAATTATAAACGTACGTCATTGAAATGCTCTAATATAACAGATGCATGTCTATCTTCAAATCAAAGGGTCATTGTTTTAATTAGCAGTGTGCATGAAAGAATTTAAAAATGGTGATCGAGTCAATTAGATAATAATCGATCAACATATATTGTTTTACTTGGTTAACATGTTTTGTTTGAACCAGGTAGGCATTATCATGGTGCCAATCTTAGCTAGCTAGCTAGCCAAACTATAGATCGAATACATACTGGCATCGATTTGAACCAATGTCTTAAATGGATATCTTGGCTAGCCGGCCTGCTAACATCCCCATGCAATTGATGCCAGTTCTGAACTTCTAACTGCATCTAGCCTTGAAAAGGGAGACAATTGAAAACACATTGCAAGTAAACTGCAAATTAAGTCTAGGGCGTGCACATGAAGTTGTTATATATGCAAGCTACCAATAATAACCAAATTTTGTTTAGTGGGTTCCTGCCATGAACCTAATATATATCAAACCACAGCAACATTTTCGACCACATCCTCCCAGTACGTACTTCTCTCTCAGTGATGCATTCGTATGCATGCTTAATTAATCGGCTTCCATTTTTGCTCTCATTGAAGCACATGCAAAGTGGGTCTTATTGTTCTCCCACCACAATATTGCGCTAGCATGCATGGTTAGGAAGGTTCTTAATAATCTCCATCATGCATGTACGGGCATCTAGATCCCATGGCCATCTTAATCACAACCCAGAAAATTTAGTACTGAGAACTCTTATCAACAGTTATAGATATTGTGAGCTATAACTTTGAAAGAAGAGACGAACTACATAATCAACCCCTTCCAAACCTAATTAACAGTTATATACAACAATGATTGTTCATCATAATCTATATGCTATATGCATAGCAAATAGATTGTTCAACCTACAAAATCTTAGCATATGATGTCTCTCAATTTACTTAGCATAAACCCACAAACATGATTGCTGTAATTTACGAAAGTAACAACCAAAGTATACTTAACAAATCATAGATTCAACTAAACATGAGAATGGTTTGATTCAGTTTTGCATTTTATATAGATTATATACATAGGAGATTTTTTCTGGGAAGAATAAGCTGTCCAAAACATGAGGTTTGCTTAGTAGGGTTCTAGATCGAGTTCTATATCTAGATTTGTAAGTGCAAGAAGAGGATGCTCTAGTTTTATTCTTTTCATTTTTTGCTGCTCTCTTTGAGAGCAGAAGTTGAGTGTCAGCCGAGTAAATTTTTGGTCTTTCACATCCAAGTCTCCACACTGCAAATATATGTGTAGTAATAAAATTTGGTATAGAACTCGATGTATATCCTATAGATATAGATGTTATTCTGAGATCTTATTGATCAAAAACCTCAATGTGTAACTTTACAGAGATGATAGGCTTGCTTCAAACCAATTCTATTAAGGGATCTTATACTCATAAACAATGCTTTTATGCAAACGACAGTCCATCAATATAAGTACTCAACCCCACTATTTGTTTTGTATCAATATTCACTCGCTATAAGCCTATAATTGTAAACTATACTATATTTAGATTGCTGTAACCTTTTCTGATAGTTAAAATCTCATGAAAGTTTTTTTCTTATTCTTTTTCATTTTTTTGATGAACCCATAAATACATACATCATTGAGACACTCAAATCGGTATCCAAGGTTTCAAACGAAATTATCCAAAGTTATATAAGAAGACATAGAGTGGTAGTCCACCAAATTCCTTATAGAACAAACTTATTCACATATTCAGGAACAAAAAGAAAAAGAAAAGACAGGTCAGTATACAAATCTATACATACAGATTGTGAAAATATATCCTTTAGGATACACATATAGATATAGATATAGAACTCGATGTATATCCTATAGATATATACATATAGATATATCCTTTAGGATACACATTGAGGTTTTTGCTCCCTCACCTGTGTAAAGTTACATTTCTTAGCAAAGTAAACAACCTATTTCTTCAAGGTATGTTTCAATTTTTTTTTTCAAATGTGAAATTATGAATTATGCCTACCCTCCCTTTTGTCTTGCATGATTTATAATTCAAGTTTCATATCTATTTGTTTACTACTGCTGTGGAAAGCAAAGCTTGAGCATCCTTGTGCTCTAGTGTACACCAATCTATAGTTGATCAATTGAGAAGCTATGATGGAAACAAAACAGTTACCCGTAGAAATCAAGCCTACCCAAAATAGATTGGCTCAAAACTTTCAACATAAATTGCTGAGAAAATAGGATAATTGGGATTCAGAGCACTCATTACCCCTACAATACCAAACCTCAAATATTAATACTACAAACACAACCATATCAGAACACTCATTACCAATCTCTAATGCTTATTCAACACATACGAATTGCACAGTCTCATCAAGATCAAAACAAACTGTTCAAACTAGGGGTGGAATTCGGACGGTTTGGTTCGATTTTTGACAAAAACCAAAACCAAACCATAAGAATTTCTTCAGTTCGGTTCGGTTCGGTTTTTCAATTTTCGACAATAAAAACCAAGCCATTCGGTTCGGTTTGGTTCGGTTAAAAATTTCGGTTTTTTTTCCAATTTTTTCGTTTTTTTTCTCTTCAAATTATGAACAAACTTCACACAAAAAAAACCCTAATAAATAGGAGAAAATCAATTAATTTCAGCTTGTAAGACATTAACAAATAACAATAGCATAGCAATCCAAACATCAAATTCAAATTTTCAAGTTACACCATCAATTCCAAGTTTCTAACATCAAAGAAAACATTCCGCAAATAATATTTGTAGTTCAGTTTCAAGTTTTTCAACAGTCCATAAAACAAACAATCCAGAAATTAAGAAAATAGCAAAAAAATAGCAAATTGATGCAAAATCTCAACAAAGTTCTAGTAGGATTTTGCTTCAATTTTCAACACTATTTGATGAAAATTCCAGCAGCTGATCTCAGCATAAGGCAGTTTGCACTTTGCTTCAATAAAAACCCTATTTTGATTTTTGAGTATTTTGATTTTTGACCATTTTCTCTTTAAGTTTTTAAATCAAAACGACACTGTTTTTCCTATTCACTCCAAAACGACACCGTTTTATATATGTTCGGTTTTTTTCAGTTTTTTCGGTTCGGTTCGGGTTTTCAAAATCCGAAACCGAAACCGAACCGAATTTTTTCGATTTTTCGGTTTTTCGGTTTTTTCGGTTCGGATTTTTTCGGTTTCGGTTCCGATTCGGCTCAGTTTTTTTTTTCGGTTTTCGGTTCGGAAGTCTCACCCCTAGTTCAAACTAACAAATATCAATTCAAACTTTAAAAAAAAAACACAAAAAATTAAAGTACACCATAGAGTCGATGAATAGTGAGGTTAAGGATGATCGATCGAGAGAGGAGGTATTCTGATCAGATGGGTCTTTTTTTCTTTCTTTCTTCCTACACATATCTCTTCTCTGATCAATTTTTTTTGGATCTCTCAATTTCAATGGAGCAATATTGAAATCAATGGCCTATTTATAATCTAAATAGATTTATATGGCTGCGTAATGAAAACTAAGGACTGTTCAAAGGCCTTTAAAAAATCAATATAAGAGAAGAATAGAGGCTACAAACTTGCAATCAGTAGCCGCAACAAAGCAAAACCCGATCAAAGCAATGAGAAATCAAAAAAAAACAAAGCTGGAGGATCAATCGTCACTATGGAATGGAGATCAAAGTCGTGCGATAGTCGACAGAGATGGAATCGGTGAGAGGATTGGACCCAGACGATGCGACGACTTGAGCTGACCAACACAGCCGATACAAAACGCTCCAAAGCGATTGGGTGAGGAGGAGTAAGATCTGACCCAGACGTCGGGAGTGAGCTGAGGATGAGGAGCAAAAAAAAATGATTGGATGAAGGATTTGATGGGTCTGGGGTTTATTAGGGGATTGAGGGTGTCGAGAGAGAGGAGTAGGTGAAGGAGCCGAGAGCAAAATGCAGAGAGAGGGCTGGGAGCGATAAGATTTGGTATGACCTCCACACGGTTCGCACGGTCATATTCTTTTGACGAAATTGCCCCCATAAACAGGATTTAAAACAGTACACCCCTTGCTTCAAAATTGTTATATAATAAATATATTTACACTAGTATTTCTCTCTTTGCTCGGACGTTTAAGGACTCTTTTCTTATCTCTATTATGAGTTCTTTTGTTTATTTAAGTGAGAGACAATGTTGCATCTCATATTATAGCGAAAACAATAATTAGACATGTTTTTCGATAGATATCACTTAGTACTAAGTTATATTTTAATCGGATACGATTTACGAATTGTAGTGACTTTTCGATAATTAATATTTTCTCTGTATTTGAGAATAAAGAGCAAAAATAGACCTGAAAAAAAAAATCAACTAATACACAAGCTGATATGTCAAAACGTCATTTGTTCCCGGAGACTAGCACCAACAGAGTGCGTTATGCTGAGAATCCACAGTCCGTGTAACAAACACAAATAGATCTCCCTCCGTTCGGAGTCTCTTACTCCTCTCTCTTCTCCTCCGAGAAGCTCAAACTCCGATCGAAGCAGCCTCCTTTCTCCGATCATCCTCGCTCCCACAATTACAAAACTGTTTCTATTGGGTGCCCATCCTCATCATCTTTACAATATTGCTTGATATGAATAGCATTATCATTACAATCTTGATATTGGGGTTGATGTCAACAATGACAGCGAATCAAGGTCGTGTGTGGGCTGTGGTTCAACCCGAACATGGTTGTTTTGCGGCAAGAGTGTTGCAAGAGAAGTGGTGTAGGTGGATCCGTAATGTTATCGACCAGTATCTGAAGTTTAACTGACATGCATTGTTTCATGGTTCAGAGATGAAGCTTCGTGTGGAGATGGACTTCGATAGGGCTCTTGTGGTAAGCACCTGTGTCCGTTTTTCTGAATCATATGCCATGGATGTTGAGTTTCTGTATGAGAATGTTCGAGGATATTGTGATACTTGTGGTGCCTTTTCGCATGGTGTGAAATGTTGTTTTCTAGCTTCGGCTACAAGTTCTGGGAACAAGGGTATGCCCATTCAGCTACTTTTCGGTCGAACCTTGTCTCATGGGGGACATGAGTCCTTTGTGGCGGGAGCGGGGCGAAATTGGTCGGCTGGACTTGTTCCGGGTGCTGTCAGGACAGACAATGAAATTGATAAGTTGTTGGGTAATACCCCGCAGTTGCCTTTTGGTTATACGGCCTCTATGCAGGCCCTTCTGCAGTCTGTTCAGCAGGGTGTTAGGTCTCTTCCTTCAGAATGGTGTTGTACATGGCTGGTTGTCTTCTGGGGCAAACATTTGTTCGGCAAATGTTCAGGTTGCAATATCGGCCGCAACTTAGGCGACAAGGGAAGTTATAAAGCTTATGATGGATAATCCCCTTTTTGGGGAGGGCCCCACTAACCAAGTTGTTTTCTTGCAGATTGAGTCCTCATGGCAAATTTCAGTTTTATTACCCTCAGGTCGGGCTGCTAAGTCTGAGGCTCTCTTTGAGGGGGATCAGGACGTTCTACGTTTTACTATGATATCAAAGGTAGACAAAACCGTTGGGTCTACCGTTCTGCCTGTGGTCAGTGCCTAATTTGGCGGTAGGTGCTCCGACTACGGAGGAGGTTTTGGATCACAACATGGATTAGACCGCGAGTCAGCAACAAGCAGTTTCGGCTTAATTAATAGATGTTGAAATGTCTCCTAGTTTGTAAGGGAAGTCCATACTTGGACCATTATCTACCTCTAACAAAAATGTTTTACCATAGAAAAAGGCGGTACACCTCCATACGGGGATGACTGCCGAGGATCTTCGGCAGTCAGCCTCCCAATAGATATGGTGCCTGGATAATTAAGGAGTGGTATCTCAAATTTTTAGTCTCTTACTACTTGGGTTTGTTATTTCAGGATATTATGGACTCCAATGATGTAGTATTGTAGTACTTAAGGGGTTTCAACTTGTCTAACCAGAAATCCGGTAGAACTCTGTACTACTTTCACTATTAGCAAAAAAAAAATAGCCTCAAAAATCTAATAGCATTTGGGGCAGAATCCGCTTCAAGTGAGTTGCCTCAATCTTATTCTCACCCTCCCTCCAACGCAGTGAGTCGCCTCAATCTTATTCTCACCATTAACAGTTGCATGTAATAGCCTCAATCTTATTCAAGTGAATACTTCCATGTATGCAAGTGTAACAGAACCAAATGCACAACAATGACAATTTCAAGCTTGAGCTCCAAACTGGCCTCCATGGCCCAAACCTGTCTCTCCATGTCACAACTCAAGCAAATCCACGCCCGGGCAATTCTCTCCAATCTCCACAACCACGCCGTCGTCCTCGGCAAGCTCTTCCGCTTCGCTGCCGTCTCACCCGCCGGTGACTTAACCTATGCTCACCGCCTGTTCGACCAAATGCCCCAACCAACTACTTTCTTTTACAACATCCTCATCCGCGGCCACTCCAAAGCCTCGTCACCTTGGCATTCTGTACTTCTCTTCAACCAAATGAGACGAAGCTTGATCGGCCCAGATGGGTACACTTTGACATTTCTGCTCAAATCAAGGTCAAGAATGAAAATGAGTAATTCGATAAGCGATGAGATACATGGGCTTGTGTTGAAACTTGGGTTTGTGTCGTATTTGTATGTACAGAACTCGTTGATTCATTTATACGCAGGGAGAGGGATTCCCAGTGCGGCTAGGAGACTGTTCGACTCGGCTGCGGTGGTTGATGTTGTGTCGTGGTCGGGTTTGGTGATTGCTCATGTGAGAGCTAATGAGTTGGGTTATGCGCGGCAGGTGTTTGATGAAATGCCTGAGAGGGATGTGGTTACTTGGACAGCGATGATTTCTGGGCTGACGAAAGCGAAGTTCTCGAGGGAAGCGCTTGAGTTGTTTTGGGAGATGAGTCGAGAAGGAGTGAGGCCGGATGAGGTGACTATGGTGAGTGTGATCTCGGCTTGTACGGATTCGGGAGATATTGAAACGGGAATGGAAATCCACCAGTTTGTTGAAGAGAATGGGTTTGTGTGGAAGGTTTCACTGTGCAATGCGATGATTGATATGTATGCGAAATGTGGATGCATGGACCGAGCTTGGCAGGTGTTTGATAGCATGAGCCGGAGGAGCTTGATTACTTGGAATACTATGATCTCGGCGTGTGCAAACCATGGCAATGCTGATGATTCATTTGGTTTGTTTGGGTGTATGGTTAGTGCTGGTGTTCCACCTGATGGGGTCACATTCTTGGCCCTTTTAGTTGCTTATACACACAAGGGCTTGGTAGATGAAGGCCTCGGAATGTTCGAGAGAATGCAAAAGGAGTACGCAGTTGAGGCTCGAATTGAGCACTATGGGTGCGTGGCAGATATGTTGGGCAAGGCAGGGCGATTGGAGGAAGCATACAGATTGATTAGTAGGATGCCAATCCCAAGCAATGACGTTGTTTGGGGAACACTGCTAACAGCTTGCAGAACTTACGGTGACGCTGATATGGGTGAGAGGGTTGTAAAGAAGTTAATTGAGCTGAAACCGGATGAAGGTGGCTACTATATTCTCCTTCGTGATATTTATGTCGCAGCTGGAAGGACAGCAGAAGCAAATGTAATGAGGCAAACGATGATGGATAATGGTGCGAGTAAGACTCCTGGATGCAGTTGGGTTGGTGCATAAGGTTTACTTCGATGTTGTCTCCAGATAACTGGACATGTACAGCTTCTGGTTTTTGGTTCTGGGGCCTAAACACCAAGATGGATGGACAGCAACGAGAAGAATGCGCTAAAACTGAAAATTGAGAATATCATTTGACGAGATCATGCTGAGTTTAATTTGAACTAACAGGAGTAGCAAATTCAGATGCATAGGTTTTGGATGCAGAGCTGGATGAGCTGAGTCATATGGTGCTTGTCAATATTCAAAGGTCTGCCGTTGAAAATGGAGATCAAGAGCTCAGTCCTATGCTACAAAGTTACCTCCGATTGGCTCGAAAACAAACTGGCCTATACCAGACCAAGCAATCCCAGGGTTTTGAACAACCATGGGGAAATGGAGAGTTCGTTGAGAAACGACCAAATTCATACCACTAGTCGAACCCATTCGTGTTGGACGTACAGGTTGGGATGGTTTGAATCGAAGGAATAGTTTCCTACTTTCCCCAGATGTTGATCTGGGTCCAATAGTGGCTGGTTTTTAGACATGTTGTGGTGGTTAGTGTGTATCTGTTTGTTGAGAGTGGTATGATGGATAATAAGTATTAAAAGAAGGTCTACTACATTAATCTTTCAATCAATTTCCCAATACATTTCTTTGTAACCTTCCAAATGATGATGGCTAATGACAGTGCCGGAAGAGGTCCAACCTAGCTCCATAGGTAGGTACCTACGATATACATTCCATGTACTTCTTACATTACTGAGTTTGTTCTTAATTTGGTAAACACTGCTTGTCATCTTCTTTGAAGTTTCAGGTAGGAGTTCCCCGGCGACTTGCATATGTAAGAATTAGTCACTACTGTCACAGTCTGGAAAAACATAAGCGGGAGAGGAGAAATTCTCTCATGTATTCAATGGATATCTTGAATGATTTACAATACAGATACATGTCTTATATACAGGCAATCATGAGTATAAAAGTCTTCTATCTATAAATATGCATATCTACAACTAGAAGAAATATGGAAAACATACAAAGCCTAGCTAATACATAGCTCACAATAGATATGTAGAAATTGTGCAGCTTGCTACTTGCTAGCAGCTAATGTTGACGAGCAAAAAGGCTTCAATAAATGTGCAACGGCTTGCAACTATTGTTGACAGAACAATAAGCTTCCACAGTACGTTATATCTCCCTTAAATTAGTGAATTAGTGCCATTATTTGCATTTGATCGTCATTGTCCTCATTTATCTATGTTTGCTAATAACCCCGTCTATAATAATGGACGACTAGAATTATTCCGATCCTTCGTGCAAAATTTCTACGCAGGTTCCTTCTAAACATGTATACATATGACATGCGTGCTCATGTATGTTGTGTGCCTATGTTCAAGTGTTGTACGGCCATTTTCTGGGTGAGAAAGCTAAGTAGGCCTTTTGCATCTTCTTAATTAGCAGCAAATTCAATCTCAAGCAGCAGGTCAAGGTAAAAAGTCTTGCTGCTTTCTTTTCTTTCCTTTTTTGATCCTGTCTAGAGCTAGATAGTCTGTCAATTAATTCAATACAAATACTCGATCTGTATTGATCTGTCTTTCTAGTGCTGCTTGATTGCATTTGCAAGCAGTATAGGATCATGTCAAACAACTCAGCGATAGCAGTAGCAGCAGGGTCGTTCAACCAAGAAAATTTACAGCAGCAAATGCGCAGGGATGGAAGCGAGGTCATCCATTACCACCGGGAATGGGGTTATCAGCAGTCCCATGCAAGTATTTGAGCGCGACGAAAGTGACGTCACCAATCTCCGTCCATGATTCAATGATTACGATCAACCTCAATATTCATTTCACGTAGGTTACATTAGTCCTGCTAGTTACGACTTTGAAATACCAAATAGTCCACGTACGTTTGTGCAGAATATATCTGTATATATTGATTGTTTTAGAATGGATGAAAACCAACTGACATCTACTGTTTCCATTATTAATTTGGCAGCGCCTGTAAAATGTTTCTTGGACAGAAATGAAAGAGCTGCAATAGCTAAAATCACAAAAGGTTCAGAAACTGCTCTTCATATTGCTGCGGGGTGAAACATACTATGTTTGTGGAAGAGATGGTTAAATTTATGAGGCCTGGTGACCTTGAAGTGCAAAATGATGTGAAAAACACTGCCCTTTATTTTGCTGCTGTATCTGGTGTCAAAAGAATCGCTGAGGCAATGGTGAATCGGAATGGGAAGTTACCCCAAATCCGAGGTAGTTATGGATTAACACCTCTCCATATGGCTACACTGTTAGGCCACAGGGAGATGGTATGGCATCTTTATGATAAGACGGATACAATCTTGACAGAGGATGATCGAGTGGGGATTCTTATTGCTGCCATAACATCAGATCTTTATGGTAGGTCATTATGTTTAGTATAAATCTGTAGATGATCTTTATGTCCAAAATTTATACAGCTAAAGTAGAACAGTAGATTTTGATTAGTCTATACATCACTGCAAAATATTTCATGATAAGTATATACTAATATAACTCGATCATCACAACAGATGTAGCACTGCATATTATCCGAAAGCACCCAGAAGTGGCTTTTGCCCGAGATGAGAATAGAGAGACTGCACTCCATGTCATGGCTTGAAAACCTTCAGCATACTGTAGTGGAAATCAGCTGGGATTTTTGCAACAATGCATATTATCAAGTAAGTAAATATATATATATATTAGTTTTTCTTTTTTCAAATCATATTTATTTATAAGGCAATAACTTTTTTATATTCTTTTGTGCAGTCACCGGTCTCAAGATTACCACCAAAAGGAAATTACTGCATGAACAAGCTACTAAACTTGTGAAACACCTCTGGAAGAAAGTTCTGACCTTAGATAATGATGCGAAGATAAGTGATTTTATTCGATCACCCTCTCGCTTACTGTTTACTGCTGCCGAACTGGGAAACATTGACTTTCTGATCATACTTATTCAATCATACCCCAATCTTATTTGGAAACTTGATGAGCAAAATTGAAGCATATTCCACACTGCAGTGATTCACAGGCAGGAGAAAGTTTTTAACCTCATTTATGAGCTAGGTGGACTAAAGGATTTGATAGCATCTTACAAAGATGAGCACCACAATAACATGCTTCATTTGGCAGCAAAGCTTGCACCTGCCAATCGACTAAATATTGAAACTGGGGCAGGCGGGCAGCATTGCAATTGAGAAGAGAGTTGCACTGGTTTAAGGTCAGTGCATTTCCTAGCCTCTGTTAACGGTATTGATATCTAATTTCTTTGAACTTTGTTGAAAGTTTGACTGATAAAACACACATACATGAATTATTATTTAGGAAGTGGAGAAGATTGTCCAACCATTATATAAAGAAATGCGAAACTCTGATGGAAAAACACCACAAGATCTACTCACTGAGGAACACAAGGGATTATTGCGAGAGGGTGAAAAGTGGTTGAAAGGCACTGCATCATCGTGCATGTTAGTCGCAACTCTCATTGCAACTGTCATGTTTGCTGTTTTCTCGACTGTCCCTGGGGGCTACGACAATGCCACTGGTCTTCCAATATTCCTCAACTCAAAGGTTTTCCTTGTATTTGCCATATCAGATGCAGTATCACTCATTTCCTCAACCACTTCAATCTTGAGTCTTCTGTTCATACTTACATCACGATATGCTGAAGGGGATTTCCTCCACCGGTTACCAAAACGATTAATAGTGGGGCTTGCAACACTTTTCATAT
Source organism: Geum urbanum (assembly GCA_946800695.1). Taxonomy (NCBI): domain Eukaryota; kingdom Viridiplantae; phylum Streptophyta; class Magnoliopsida; order Rosales; family Rosaceae; genus Geum; species Geum urbanum. The sequence continues at coordinate 50,858,980 of OX327009.1, read as the reverse complement.
CTATAGCTACCATGATGATCACATTCGCCGCCACACTAGTATTCGTTCTTGGTCAAGGATATGTAAGGGTAAAGGTTCCAATAGTTTTGGTTGCTGGCATTCCAGTTAGCTTTTATGCTTTGCTCCAATTTCCTCTTCTTGCCGAAATGATCAGTCACGCATACCTTTCGAGACTTTCATTTCGCGGTGGTAACCATCTCTTGCACAAGTGAATTACAGAATGTTAAATCTCTTATAATACATTTACTAGTATCTTTTAATTTGTGAGCCTGTTTGATGAGTACCTCTGCCAAACTGTGTGCTATCTACAATCAATGTATAAATAAAGTGATGAAGATTACCTTGTCATGTATATACCCTGATACTTCAAGAAAGTAAGGGGCGTCTTTTATGTGAGCCCGACTTAGCGAGTTCTTGAATAACAGTTGGCTTAGGTACAAAAGCTGATGAATGACTTGAAATGACGATATAGTAGATGCATATATGGGGCACAACACACCTTCCTATGAGCTCTAAATCAAGGCATACAAAACCATTCCTGAAACTTGGTTTTTCAATTCTGTTATTGCTTACAGAATCTTTCATATGCGTACCTTGAGAGGAGTGGACTAGAGTATGAAACAGCCACATATATTTTGCAGAAGCTCGGAGACCTCGTCCATTAGCTTTACTTAGGTTAAGTACGCATCCTTCAATTATAGCTGGTAGTTATATTGTGAAAATAATTTAGTCCTGACAACACCACTTGACTTTGCCTTCGGTCAACAGCTGATTAAGCCTGGAGGTAGAAACTCAATCAAAATCTTGAAACATGCACAAATAGCAAAGTAGAAGTAGAAGCTTAGAAATCATTATTATAAGCTGTTCATCAACTTTACTTAGGCTGAGTACTTACATTCCATGAACCTCTGCATAAGAGCCGCCAAGCTCAACAGGCTAGATGCAACCATACAGAACACAGCTAATACTGATAGGCTTATGTGAAGTGACCTCTAAGAGCCTAAGATGCAAGTACTGGTAATCCACATTTTAATAGCTAACTCACTGTCACCAATAATCTGCACAAGAGCACCTCCCGTCTTGAAATTGATGGAATCTGTTGGCATCTTGTACAATGATCACCCTGTTTGTGAACTTTGAAATAAACTTCACAGCAGAATGGCAATCATCACATATCGTGAGGTTCTTAATCACACGAATGGGTTCTTCTGGAGTTGTTTTCATGAGTCTAGCAAATAGCCCAATGGTTTAATTTTCAAGCGGTCAACTAATTCATCTCTCTTCTTTTGTAGATGACTGAGTCAACAATGTCAGAATTTGACATCTTTGATCTTCAAGGAGCAGAGTACCACATGTGGTTTTCTGATGTGAAGAATACTCTCATTGGAAAGAAACTCACGGACACTATCAAACCATTACCATCAAGCACTCAAGCCAATGAAGAGGCTATAGCTCGGAAAGCTCAAGTTCTTATGTTTTTTCGGAGACAAATTCATCATACTCTAAGGAAGCAATACTTGTTAAAGGATGACCCCGCAGATTTGTGGGCAACTTTACAAGAACGGTTCAATAATATGCATGATGCACAACTTCCTGAACTTCTAGAGAAGTGGGATCAAATCCAGTTATTAGATTATCCCAAGATCAACGATTTTTACCAGGATATGTTGAGCTACATTCTGAGCTTGCTATTTGTGCCACTATCAAGAACGACAAAGCCATGGTTGAGAAGACATTAACTACCTTTCCTACCTCTATGGATACCCTTGCTCACCAATATCGGATTGATTATGAGCAATGAAGACTTAGATCATTCAGTGATCTTATGAGTGTGCTGGCAAAGAAAGAAAGACATCAGAAGATTATTCTACATTACAATGTCAGGCCAGCTAGTACAACGAAAGTCCATGAGGTTCATCATACTGGAAATGCACGAAAAGATAAGCAGAACAATCGTTCGGAACCTTATCAAACTTGTGGTGGTAGAGATGGACAAGGTAGAGATCGTGGCAGAGGAGGAAACAGTCGAAATCTGACTTGGACTCGCCAAGACAACAACAAGAATCCAACGAGTTCTGACTCCAGGAACAATGGAAATTTTTTTAGGTCTGCTCCTTCGACACATAGCTCATCACTTTGCTATAGGTTTGGTTCAAGCAAGCACATGCACAAGCACTGACGTGCACCCAAGGATATCCAGAATGCCTACAAGAGATGCAAGCAGTACTTAGCTCACGAGACCAACTACACTGCGGATGAAGAGATGGCGGAGAAGCCAACCTAGTTGTAGAAGATATCCCAAATGTAAACATAGAGACTACAGATTTTGCTTAGATGATATTTCTACTATGTAATCAAGTTTAGCATTGTATTTGACTTTATTTTTATTTATGGTTATTTGAATAAGAACAATCTTTTGATGTTGGCAAAGCAATAAAAATGATATCTTTTGGTATTTGAAAGTATTAAGAATGGTTATGTTCATACATATTGCTTACAAGGTTCAAATTTTACAAAACCCTATGGAATTATGACACTAAAGTTCCATAAAAACGAGACAAAAGAAAGGATGATTTGATTCTAGAGATTTTCGACCCGTCGATGGTATCACTCTAGAATGGTTTTGCATTTTTTGACCCGTTGAAATTTCCCTTGACCCGTCGAATTCATGGTTTTGTCTCCATTTGTCACAAAATTTGACCCGTCGAAAAAGATATTGGAAAATCAATATTGATTTTTGGTTTCATTTGACTCGTCAAAATTTTTCTCGACCCGTCGAAAATTTGCCTCTGTGATAAATTTTTCCAACTTTTGACCCGTCGAAAATCATTCTTGACCCGTCGAGAAAATAGTTATCGAAAAATCAAGTTTTATTTTTAGTTTCCTTCGACCCGTCAAGTGGTTTTTCTCGATCAGTCGAAGATACAACCCATGAATGGTATTTTTGATGTATTTTACATCAGTTTACTTATGTCATATCAGCAATCTTTAAGGGTCATAACCCTTTGGTAAATCTTTAAGTCTTTACTTAAAGTGGTCAACAAGTCTTGAAGACTAATTAATTCAAATTCTTTTGTTGATGTTTGAAGGCGAGATCGAGTGTCTAGCAGATAGTGATACTACTCATACTATCCTGTGGAATAGACAATTATTTATTGATATTGTGCCATATATATCATCAGTGACAACCATGATTGTTTTAGCGTCGGTTATACAAGGGCATAATTCAGCACAATTCTTGCTACCACAAGATACTAAAATTCATATCACTGATGCATTGTATGTGCCAAAGGCCAATCGAACTTTGCTAAGTTTTAAGGACATAAGAGCTAACAGTTTACATGTGAAAACTCATAATGAGAATGAAAAATAATTCTTATGCATAACTTTAGATGAGTGTGGTAGAAAGTACACCTTGGAGAAGTTAGGGGCAATTCGTAGTGGATTATAACTTATTACAGTTCAGATCATTGAATCCAATGTTGTCACACTGACAACTGTGTGTGACACAGCCTCATACCTTTGGAATTTTCGACTGGGACACCCAGGTCGTGACATGATGATCAAAATATTAAAAAACTCTCATGGTTATCCATTTTTCAAAGGAAAGAAGCATGTGGAAATCTCTAAAACCATCGGATTTGATGGAATGGATGAGACTAACAATCTCCATCCGGTTTCAACACCTAGTGTTATTCCACAAGATTCCTTTATAGAAATCTCTGATGCTTATCGCTCTTTTTGCAAAATTTTCTTATTGGCAAGGTTTCAGGCTAGACCCTCATTTATGGTTAATAATACTAAAAATATTACATTCTTACAGAGAATCTATGGTGATATTTGTGGACCTATCAAGCCGAAATGCAGACCGTTTAAATATTTTATGGTTTTGGTAGATGCATCAACGCGATGGTCACACGTTGCTTTGCTATCCACAAAAAATGATGCATTTGCAAAACTCCTTGCATAGATTATTAAGCTTCGAGATCAACACCTGGAAAATTCAATCAAGTTAATTCAATTGGATATGCAGGAGAATTCACATCAAATTTTTTTGATGAATACTGTATGTCGATTGGGATAGATGTTGAACATCTCGTTCCTCATGTTCATTCTCAGAACGGTTTAGCAGAGGCACAAATCAAGTAGTTACAGCTTGTGGCCAGAGCAATAGTTATGCATACCAATTTTTCGGTATCTGCTTGGGGATATGCAGTATTACATGCAACAATGCTTCTTCTCTTGAGACCTATAGCACGTCAACCATTTAGTGCACACCAGTTGGTAACTGGATAGGAGCCTGACATTTTTTTTCTACACATATTTGGTTGTGCAGTGTATGTGCTAATTGTGTCACCACAACACACTAAAATGGGTCTTCAACGTCGATTAGGCATATATATTGGTTATGAATCTCCAACAATTGTCCATTATTTAGAACCTTCGACAATAGATCACTTTACTACAAGATTTGTAGATTGTTACTTTGATGAAACATACTTCCCGAAGTTAGGGGAAGATATGAATGCCTCCATTCCAGTTAAACGTCAGGAATTGACGTGGAAAGATCCTCCCACTATGTTTCAAAAAGATTCACGCACATCTCAAAGTGAGATTGAAGTGCGAAAAATACTTGATCTTTAAAAAGTAGCAGATTCGATGCCCGACTCCTTCACTAATATTGCTAAAGTGATGAGATCACACATTCTGCTACAAATGTTCCTGCAAGGTTGGAAGTCCCCAAGGATAGGTTTAAAATTACTCTAAGGTAAAGTAACGTGCCTCTTGGCCATGTGGATAGAGTAGCATCAGCCTTGGCTCCCACTAGGAAGATGGGGAGACCAAGAAAATCTACAGATGAGCTACCGGTGAAAAGGCAAGTCATCCATGCATAAAATAATCATTTCATCATCAACATTGTGAATCCCACACATGAGATTGTTTCTGACTACATTTATGTCATAGAATCACAAATAAAATCTCTAGAGGACGCTTCAGAACCATATGTGATGTCAGCAAATGGTGAAATTTCACTAAGATACAATGATGTGCGCAATATAATGGATAGAACATCCAAGGTAGTTGATGATGTTTTTGCTTATTCCGTCGCTCAGGATATCATTGACGACAATGAAGTGTAATCTCGCTCGGTTGCTGAATGTCAGCAGAGAATGGATTGGCCGAAATGGAAAGAGGCAATGCAGGCCGAACTAGACTCTCTAGGTATTTGGTCCGGTAGTGTTATGCCCACCAAATGTGAAGCCAGTTGGACATAAATGAGTCTTTGTTCGAAAGCGTAATGAGAAGAATGAAGTCATGCGGTATAAAGCAAGACTTGTGGCATAAGGATTCTCTCAACGCCCTGACATTGATTATGAGAAGATATATTCTCCGGTCATGGACATCATTACTTTTCGCTACCTTGTTAGTTTGGTAGTGCCCGAAAAACTGAGCATGCAATTGATGGATGTGGTGACTGCATATCTCTATGGGAACCTTGATTTCGAGATATACATGAAAGTGCTGGAAGACGTGGTTATACACAATTCAAGTAACTCTTCACCACAGATTTCTCATGTGATTAGATTGAAGCATTCACTGTATGGATTGAAACAATTCGGTAGAATGTGGTACGCACGTCTCAGTGACTACTTGATTGGGAAGGGATACAAGAACGATGATTTATGTCCTTGTGTGTTCATTAAGAGAACAAGTTCAGGATTTACAATTGTAGCGGTCTATGTTGATGATATGAATATCATTGGGTCTTTTGATGAAATCAATGAGACAATTAGCTATTTGAAATTCGAATTTGAGATGAAAGACCTTGGTAGGACTCGATTTTGTCTTGGTTTGGAATTAGAACATTGAGCTGGCGGAATACTTATTCACTAGTCTGCTTATGTTCAAAAGATGCTCAGGCGATTTAACATGGACAAAGCACACCCTCTTAGCACACCAATGATCGCACACAGTTTAGAACCCAATAAGGATCTGTACTGTCTGAAAGATGATGATGAGGAATTATTGGGAACTGAGGTACCATACCTTAGTTCTATTGGAGCTTTGTTGTATTTAGCTCAATGCTCAAGATCAGACATTGCATTCTCTGTGAGCTTGTTAGCTCGGTTCAGTTCTGTGTCTACACAACGTCATTGGAATGGTATAAAACACATCTTCAGGTACTTAAAGGATTACATAGACTTGGGCTTGTTCTTCCCCGAAAAAGGGATAGTTGAGTCGTAGCATGCAGATTCCAGGGCTTTTGCACCCTGGACGAACCAGAGCCATACCTTCGACCTGTCGAGTAATGGTCAGGTTGCGAGCACTGTTCCTACATTCAGTGCAGTCCCCTACTCAGAGACACCTTGTGAAGTCTTGGTTGATTTTGCTGATGCTGGTTATCTCTCTAACCCTCACAAAGGACGTTCCCAGACCGGTTATGTGTTTACCATGGGAAACACTGCGATATCTTGGAGATCAACGAAACAGACCCTGGTTGCTACTTCCTCGAATCATTCTGAGATCATCGATTAAGGAGTGTGTTTGGCTTAGGTCAATCATACACCACATTCGAGAAACTAGTTGATTGTCATCCACTACTACAACACCAACTTGTATCTTTGAGGACAATGTGGCGTGCATTGAACAAATGAAGTGGAGATACATAAAGGGTGATCATACGAAGCACATATCGCCTAAGTTTTTCTTCAATCAGCAACAACAACAGCTATCGAACATTCATGTGAATCAGGTTTGTTCGGCAGATAATGATGCAAACTTGTTTGCCAAGTCACTGCCTAAATCTACATTTGTTAAGCATGTGAGACGCATTGGTATGCGAAGAATGTCTGAACTCTAAGATTGAGTTACTGGTCAGGGGGAGTTCATTTCGTAGACACCAGGGGAAGTCTACATCACATGTGATCGTTTTTGTACCTGATGCGTTGTACTCTTTTTCCTTTCAACCAAACTTTTGTTTTACCCAAGAGGTTTTTGTTTGCTTGGTAAAGTTTTTAATGAGGCAACAGGTTATGCATCATACATTAGGATCGCGACACAAGGGGAATTATCTTCCCAGTATCCTGGTGTGTGTCTTATCCTAATTAGAGTAAATATAGAGATTCTCTCAATCTCTGATTTACCGAGAGATTTATTGTATCAGATTATAATACTTATTTAAAGGTCATTTATCAATGAATAAAGTGCAGTTTCAATTTGCTGTATATCTTCTCTATTTTTCTCCTTCAACATAATTAAAAATTAAAAGCATGAAAAGGAAAATAAATTAGACTAAATATAGCCGGACGGAATAACGCAAGATTAGTTTGGAGATGGCCTAAGCGAGGTCTTTGAATAGCAGTTGCCTTGGGTACAGAAAGTTGGTTTTTTATTTCAGATAAGAAAGAAAATTACGTCAATAGAACAAGCAAAGCACCATCATATGATTTGGAAAAAGTACTAGCATTATAGGGAATAAGCAATGTACACAAAAGATACTTGGGCAACTCAAATTGGAACAAACATAGTAATCCACCATGTGCATATCACATAAAACAAACACACATCTCCAATCCAGAAGTGGAGTTTTATTTCGCAATAACACGCACATAATTGAGTTTGAACAGGCAACTGCCTCTTTTAGAGTTTAAAAACCCTCTCAAACATGTAACATAGTGCCACTCCAAGGAATCCAAACATGACTTCGCCCTTTATTTAAGAGCACAATATGGCATGAATTATCCCATCAACAAGCAGATCAGTGTTCTGTTCATTCATCATCATAACTCTTGCGGTGGTGGTGGCGACGTTGCTTCCTCTCCTCATCATCATCCCCCGAGTCGTCATCTCCCTGCTATTTTCATATATTAGATCAAATGAAGAAGACAGACACCAATTGTTAAGAAATAAAGGACATAGAAACATAGAATCAAAACTTAATTCAGATACTCGAGCTTGTTGAGAGAAGAAATAAGTGTGTCCTTACTAGCAAGTAGCAAGTATTATCAGGTTCAATAGTTGGCTTGTCAGAAATTTACGGAACTCCAGGGAAAAAGAAAGACAAAGCCATCATTCCTCATTCATAAAAGTATATGCAGTATCTGTTACTCCTTAGTGCTAATTGATTCAAGCCAACATGTCATACTGTTAATCATCTAATACACTGTGACAGTCCTATTCCACATGAATCGTCCTCAACACAAGGTAATCATCTAATCTCTTCTCATCTTAATTGCACCGAGTGATGCAACAAATGTCTTCATGTTAGTTCTAACTATATAAACAGATGATTCTAAAGTAACAAGCTCCCAAAACAACTAGAGATCAAATGTACGCATCAACAAACAGTTATTTCAAAATGCACCTAAATAATCACAGACACTAATCATATAAAAGAGCTGCTGGTTAAAGTTTTGGAAGTTCTCACATATTTCTTGCGACCATAGCCCTCTCCTCCATATCCTCCACGCCTCTCCGAACCCTCATCCTCATCATCGCTGCCTCGCCTCCCATAACTCGGCTTAGGCTTACGGTACCCCTCCTCATTCTCATCATCACTCCCACGCCTCCCATAGTTCGGCTTCGGCTTCCTGTACCCTTCCTCCTCCGTCTCCTCAGTCTCATAACTAGTCCTCCCATAGCTAGGAGGCTGCACATACTCCTCACTCTCCACCGGAGTCTCATAGCTACTAGTCCTTCCCCCACCATACCCCACCGGCCTCCTCGGCGGCTCTTCCCCATAACCAGGCTCCTGATACTCACTCCTCCCATAGCTCGGCCTCACCTCACTCTCCTCCTCCCCATATCCGCCGCCTCCGGGCCTCCTCGGCGGCTCTTCAAACTCCGGCGCCGCCTCCTCATAACTCGGCCTCCCGTACCCCGGCCTCCGCGGCGGCTCCTCCTCCCCGTAACCAGGCCTCCTCGGCGGCTCCTCCTCTCCGTAACCAGGCTCCGGTCTCCTCCCGTAACCCGATCCATACTCCGGCTCCGGCGGCACTCCGTACTCGGGCTTACGCCCGTATCCAGATCCGTACTCCGGTTGTGGCGGATCGGATCCGTACTCTCCTCCGCCGCCGTACTCATGACCCGGCGGAGGACCGCCGTACTCGTGACCCGGTGGAGGACCGCCGTACTCCCCTCCGCCTCCGAACGGGGGACCGCCGCCGGCAAAGGGAGGGCCGCCGGGTGGTCCGTGTCCGGGTCGGGTCGGGGGACGCTGGTAGCTTTTGTACTCGTTGTCGAGAGCCTCGTCGGCGTAGGCAGAGGGCTCGGAGTAGTTGGAGAGATCGGGGCGTTCGTAGTCGTCTTGGTCGTCGGGGGCGGAGGAGCTAGGGTAGCAAGTCTCCTCGGAAGGCTCGAGAGGGCGGCCGTAAGTGAGGGCTATGTCGTATCCACCACCGTAGGGGGTCGGATCGTACTCGTCGAAGTCGTGGACTTCATCTTCAGCGTGAGTGTAGTACGGCATCGTTTTTGTGATCTGGAGAAAATGAGAGTTGGGTGGGGGAGTGAGATTTTAGAGGTCAGTATATTTATAGCTCGGGATTTTTAAAGAGAGTGGTATGCTGGGCCAGTTAAATGATGACAGGTGGATAGTTTTGCCGTTTCCCCGATCCAGATCTGAAAATGACTTTCATATTCGAAGTCAATAATTTTTGATATAATGGAAAACATATATACCGACATCGTCTAGCTCCAGTTCACACCACTCGGTACATTTTACGTTATATCATATCCATTAGCTTTGTCCATACATCGTGTCGTGCTCGGTTCGTATCGAGTCAAAAGTATAAAAATAAACTTAACTTATTTAATTAATTGTGTCGAAAATATAAATTTGAACTCGATTAATTTATAAACGGGTTGATCTCGAATTATTCCATTTACAATTTGTTTAATAAACAAGTCATATCGTATCGGGTTTAATGACCGTATATAATGACATATTTAACAACACATCATTTTAATTGATGAAATATATATTAAATGAAGATCAAACACACATAATACGTAAAGAATATTATAATAATAGAAGGATTATAAAGATATCTATCGTAGTTAAGTTATGAGTATTTCTCCAAGTCGACACATGATAGGGCTTGTAAATTGTGATAAACAACTCCACAACGTATTTATAGAGATAGTCTATACATGTAAACATTGATAGCAAAAAATATTTAATCAACCATCTCTTATAGTCTTATACAAATAAATAAAATTATTATGTTTGATGGGTCATGTCGCAGGTTGTATAAAAATTGATATCACTCAACTAATAAATAAATGGGTTACACAGGTTGATTTTATATTAGCAGGTCAACCTAAAGCCAACCCATTTAAAGCAGGTTATTGACGTGTTAACCCAATAATAATCTATTTATAATTATGCAGATTTGATCCGCTTTATTTTGTGTGGTTTCGGGTCGTTGAGATTGACAGAAGTAATATCCATACTTAATTTCCTTTTCCTCTTGTAAATCATAGTTCTTTTAGGGAAAAAAATATAGTAAATGGGGTAATATTGTTGTCAAGCTTCATGTTGCTAAAGCGTTTGATACGCTCAACTGGAGATTCTTATTGAGGGTGTGTTGACTGCTTTTGGTTTTAATTCGACTTTTGTTGCTTGGATCGAGTCTATTTTTGCTTCTGCTTGGCTTTCTGTACTTCTTAATGGCCAAGTCTGTGGCTTCTTTTCTTGCACCAGAGGGGTTCGACAAGGTGACCCATTATCTCCGTTATTTTTTTTGTCTGGCTGAGGAAGTGCTTAGTAAGGGTTTGGCTAACCTGGTAGAAAGAAAGAGAGTTTGTCGTTTTACGAGCTCCAAGAAAATTACTCCTCCTTTCCCATGTTCTTTTTGCTGATGATATAATGATTTTCCTTCAAGGTAATAAGAGGAGTATTTGTAATCTTCTTAATTTCTTGGATGAATATGGTCGTAATTCTGGTCAGCTTATAATAAGGCAAAATCATCCATTTTCATTGAAAAGTTTGCTCAGAGAAAGAAGGTAGTAATTCAGAATATGTTTGGCATTCGAGAGAGTAAGCTTTCATTTACTTATTTGGGGGTTCCCATATTTAAAGGACGGCCGAAGGTGGAATATTTTAGGAGTGTTGTAGACAAAGTTAGATGCAGACTTTCATCTTGGAAATGCTCACTTCTTTCTCGCGCTACCAGAGCTGAACTTATTTCTTCGATTGTTCAAAGTTTACTGACTTATAGTTTTCAAGTTTACGAATGGCCGACATCTCTTCTACACAAGGTCCAACAATGGACTCGTAACTTTTATTGGTCTGGTAATCCTTTAAAACGGGGTTTAAACTTGATTTCTTGGAGTACTTGTTATCTACCTCGTGATCAAGGCGGTTTGGGGTTGAAGAACATAGTTGTGCTTAATAAGTCTCTCATTCTTAAGCAATGTTGGCATGTCGTCTCTTTTGACTCGCCTTCGACAATTTTCTTGCGCTCAAGGTTTTTATCCTCTCGGTTCCAGCCTCTAAAGTCTTATAAGAGATCATCCATTTAGCTTGGTCTACGGAAGTTGTGGCCTTCTGTTTATCCAAATCTTAAATAGTTGATTGGTGATGGTGCTACAATTAATTTATGACAGGATAATTGGTTGTCTCTTCCTATATCGTCTATGCTTGGCATACGCAAGGAAATGTTGAAGCACTATAAGAAACATGTTAATGATTATTTGCGTAACAATGTTTGGCTACTTCCTTATTTGATTTCGAATTTTTTTTCCTAATGTGGCAGCTGAAATATTATCCCATCCTTTCCCTGCTTTTGCATCTGTAGATCACGTTGTTTGGAGTGGTGCTTCAAGTGGTCATTTGCATGTAAGTGATGTTTATACTCTTGTGTTGAATTTGCAAGTTCAATGTAATTGGGGTTTTTTAATTTGGGCTAATTATATTCCTCCTAGGAGGAGTGTGTTGACCTGAATGGTTCTTCATGATAGGATCATGTCTGATTCTATGCTTCAGAGGAGAGGGACAAGTTTGGCATCACGTTGTAATCTTTGTGGTATTGATGTGGAGTCAACAAGTCATTTATTTCTATCTTGTAGGTGTGTGCAACATTTTTTGGGATGGGTCGTTGCATTGTTTAATCGACCTTGTCCCACTTATATTGGAGAATTCATTTCTCCTAGTACTTTAAATAGTTACTCTGCAGCTAGGGGTAGGACTAGTTCCACGAAGAACCGGAGAACTGGAACCGCTAGGTTCGGTTCCGGTTCGGTTCTTTGAATTTTGCAAGTAATATTAATGGTTCGGTTCCAAGTGCAAATGTTTCGGTTCCGGTTCCGGTTCCTAAGTTACATAATTTTAAGGAACCAAAAAGAACCGGTAATATGAAAATAACACATGTCAATATATTATTGGTAGTCTTGTAAAGTCTATTATGTATTATATACATAGGTATAGAGGATCATTCATTTTTAACTATAAAGTATATGAAAAAAATATCTCAAAACGCTAAATCTAGTTAATCTACATAGTCGATAACCCTCACACTCTCACCAAAAAATTCTCATGCTTAAAAAAAATGCGGATGATGCAAGGGCAACAAAAGTTACCAAAAATTAGTTTGTTAAATAAAATGCAACTTTAAGGTACATATGCAGTCTTTGGTTCAAAAGTTTTTGTGGACTATAGTTGCTATCTTTAGTTGTTCTATTTAACAAGAAATTCAAAGACCTATTTGACGTAACTTATTTAGTTTGCAATTTGTAATATATTTGAACTAAAGGACTCAATGATTGTTGGATACTTGCGGATCGAGTGATTTGTGGATGTATTTAATTTCTCATTTTGTAATTTTTTGTTATTGTTCTTCCAAATTAGGCTATTTATTGATTTTTCCTTATATATTTAGGAATCGTTAAAATCGTAGAACCGAACTAGTTTGTTGCGGTTCGGTTTCATATAGGTTCCTCTTAAAAAATACAAGGAACCGAACTGTATGTACATTGAACGGTTCCAGTTATGGTTCTTGAAAATAATAGATGGAACCAAACCGGTCCCAACCCTATCTGCAGCTACAAGAAAAATGTGAATTTTGGCATTTGTTACAGGGTGTTGGTGCATATGGTATGAAAGAAACCAAATTCGGTTCCATGCTAGATTTTCTCTAGAGACAGGTTCTGCAATTTCTATGTTACTAGCTTGAGGGAGGCAACATTATTATATTTCAAGTCATATTCAATTCTAAGTGGTCTTTTGCCAATTTACAAGCTTTTGGGGTTTTCTCCTCTTCAGATTTATTCCCCTAAGTTTACCCCGGTGTTATGGGAGCCTCCTCCAGTTAATTGGTTGAAAGTAAATAATGATGGATCTTTTAGGCATCCTTCCATTGCAGGCTGTGGCGGGGTTTTTTGGGATTCTTTAGGTGTGATTATAGGTGCCTTTGCTTACAAGCTTGACGTAAGTTGTGCTATTGATATAAAAATTCTTGCAGTTGTGGAAGCCTTGCGCATGGCTTAGGCTCGAGGGTGGCATAAGCTTTGGCTTCAGACAGGCTTGACACTTATTGTATCTTATTTCCGAAATCCTCATCTTTTGCCTTGGAAATTAAAAGTTCTATAGACTCATTGTTTGTTATTTATGAAGCAAGCTCAACTTCATATTTCTCATATGTTTCGCGAAGGGAACAAGCTTGCTGATGCATTGGCAAAAGCATGGGCATATGGTGTTATTGAAGCTTGGTGTACGAAATTGCCATCTTTTCTGGCTTGTTCTCTCGTTCAAGACCAGGTTTTTACTTATCGTGTTTCCTAATTAGTGAGTTCTTTATATGTTTCTTTGCTTGGTTGTTCTTCAAAGCAAGTATAGTTCCGTTGTTTTGTTTCTTAAAATGATCTCGGCCTCTGTCCCCCACATTATGTATCGTTTTTTGAATTTTAATAAATTATCATGTATGAGCAATGAATTAACTCAATGCCCGATTTAAAAAAATTAGAAAAAATATATCACTTTGTAATTGTTATTATGCTTGAAGGATCAAATTATGCTACTCAAAAGAAATACTCATAAGATTTTATGCAACAAAATTTGAAGTTTGGATATCTGTTTTTTCGATTGTATCATTCGATAAATCTTATGTTTAGTGTCAACATACATTGATATGTGATTAGTAAAGCATTATCCATCACGTTCGCTTCTTCTTTGTGTATTAGTAATTCCTCACGCAACATATATATGCCATATATGGTTCTTAGATGAATTTGATTCACCAGTAATCAAAATCGACGTAAGTTTGTAGCTAGTTCCCAGTAAATCATATTGGTATTTGGCACACATGCGATGTATGCGCAAGTAGTTTTAATTGCATGTTTGATTCATGAAGGAGAAAATGGGAGTTTGAACTACATGGCAACTCTCTAGTTGGCCATCGTCTATCTATTTGTATCTTTTTTTTATTTTTTTTATGTTCAATTACAATTTCATCCCTCTAAATTAATCATTCAATACTGCTAATTAATCTTTAGAGGGTATTTTTGTCTAATTTTGATGTTTTGGGGAAACAAATGAGTTTCCTTAAGGCCGTGTCTGGTATCGTCAAATACGTATGTAACCACAAATTTTAAAGTCGTGTCTGGTATCGTTTTACAAAATTGTTTTTGAAAAACTTTTTCGTAAAACGAAAACAGTAAATTGAACTTCGCATTTTTAAGATTCAAAAACATGTATGGCAAGTAAAATTACAGAATTATATTTTCAATATAAAAATAGTAAAACGTGTCTAATATACTTACGCGAGGTCTACAAAACACAAATTTATATTCGTTCAATTTTAAATTTCAATCAAAATAGATTATATATGTATATTTAAAGGCTAAAATTTAATATAAAATTGACCGTAATTTGTTTGCCTAACATTTTTAAAATTTTGTTTTTAGAAAACAGTAAAAACTTCATTCTGATGTTTTACAGAACGTAGTGCATTTTCTGTTTTTACTGTTTTTCGTTTTTGAAAATCGTTTTCTGAAAACAGTCTACCAAACATATTTTCACTGCAATTTTGTATTCATAAAACAAAAAACTAATTTGTAAAAGCATATCAAACACGGCATAAAAAAGCCGATCAATATTTCAATTCACAAAACTTCTTCACACTTACATTAAGAGGTACAATTCCTAAGCAGGACTCAAAGATGCCTGGTAAGTTGTAACAATGGCTATAAGGTCAACCAGAACCAAAACCTGAATGGATCATAATCAAAACAAAGAATTAAACAATAGTGATTGATCCACATTGCAGACTTGCAGTGGCGATAAACCATGTGGCCAATTTCCCTTCATTGTTCTGCACCGCTGCTGCTACAACAACCTCCCTACCATGACGATGATCTCGAACCACCAGAAGAATTAGATCATTGTCACCACAAGCATCAGTATCCAAAACCATCACATGTAATATATAAAATAAAATAAAGTTAGCTTCTTAATTTCAAACAATTACATGTAAGTTTTTACTTACCAATTTCTTGCGACCGTAGCCTCCTTCCCCAGCCAGAGTAGGCTCCTCTTCTTCCGTAGGGGTTGGCTCCTCTTGTTCATTTTGCTCAAAATTAGAGCACCTGGTCTTCGCCTCGTGCGAAGGTCGGGTGTAGTTGTTGTACTCAGACTCCACCTTCTCTTCGTCCTAGGCATCCGGCTCCGAAAACGACAAAAATTCTGGCGGGTTGTACTCGTCCTCCTCCGCGGAAGAAGATGAGTTGCGGTAACATATTCTCGACGATGGTGGCAGAGGACGCCCGTATGTCAAACCCATGTCGTATCCGCCTTCGTATGGCGTTGGATCGTATTCGTCGAAGTTATCATTGTCGTTCTCGTTTGATGTGTAGTACGCATAGTAACGTGTCATTGTTTCGAGATTATGATGAGAATGATGTTGGAATTATTCCCCCAAGGGTAATAAGGGCATCTCCAATGGGAGGTGCTAAACCCTATATATATAGATCCCCATCCCTAAAGAGCTCTCCAATGGTGAAATTTTGGGGTACTAAACCCTAAAAATCTAGCATGGGGTGTTAAATGAAGTGCTAACATAGCACCCCGTTTAGATCCCGTCCCAAACCAAGCTAACCAACCCAGCCTGGGACCCAAATGACATAAGAGAGAGGCGGGAGAAGTAGCTGACGCGCCTGGAAGTGGCGGTGCACAGCACGCGATCGCTGGAGGAGAGAGAGAGAGAGAAGGGACGCGCGACGCGCTGGAAATGGAGGGGCGTAGCCGACAGCGACAGGAACAATGGACCCGCTTGCACGTGAAGGCTTCAGGCCGTTGAATTGCTCCACAAACAGTTCAAAAATGGACAGCCAGATTTGATTCTTACTTTAAATCAACAGCCAGATTTAAATCACAGTTAAATTTGTTTTTTTTTTTGAATTTCTGATTCTGATCCAACGGCAAAAAATATATCCCGAAATCGATCCAACGATTATAATTCGATCCAATTCTCATTTTTCATACAATAGTCCGAAAAAAAATAGAAAAAAAATTTATTGCGACATCTAGTTCGACGATAAGAACTTACACGCGGCAGATAACACAATCTCGACATCTAATTGTGCGTTGACACATGTGAAATATCATGAAAATAGGTTTAGGACTTCATATAGGACCTTAACTATTGAAGATGATTGAAGTCCTAAATGAATAGTGTCAAAATGAAGTCCTAAAAATAGGTTTAGAACTTCATATAGGACTTCACCATTGGAGATGCCCTAACTAGAAGAATGAGAGGTAAGATTTGTTTTCTTAAATTCATAAATTTTCATGGACGTTCTTGGTCTTGACAAAAATATCACCTCCAAAAATTATGTTCTATCATCCACTAATTTCTTGCCTAAATTATCTAATTTTCGAAATGGACAATGGAAGTTAGAATTTAAAAATGTAATTACTTTTTTTAAGGGTAAGCAGGAGACGTCAGTTCTCATTAACATGGAAAAAAGTTTCAAATACCCACTTAAGGCGCCGAGAAAAAAAACCCGTAGTTTAACTAGATGTAAGACCTAAGACACTACACCTAACCAAATATTCGGAAGTTAACAATAAGCTCAACCAGTGACGTAGCGGATCCTACTTAATGTAATTACTTATAGACACGGAACATTTTATTTTTCTAAAAACAAAAAAAGCACTTCACCTCATCATTTTATAATGCGAAACATATTTAATAAGCCGATTTTGTTATGTAATCCCTTCTTATAAGTAAAACTGTAAACTTCATAACGTTGCCAACATTTCATGAAGTTATGAATTATGTAACTCTTTATTCTGAACGTTTTTGAATTAGGGTTTTGCACATCAAACGTTTTATGCCAATAACCAGCTATCCCAAACTTGAAACTGTGTCTCTGTCAGGTCTGTCTCTATGCCAATAAGTGAAGTAAAATTGAAAGTGCAAGATTACAACAAAGATGTCAATCTGGATTCCTTGTGTCTCTGTCAGGTCTGTCTCTACAGCGTTTTATCTCCGCTAGCTATATATATTGATCCCATCGCCACAAACTACATGCAAGTCCAAGAGACTCAAAAGAGTCAAGATACACTCTTCCCCAAACCCCACCTCCTATTTTTAGAAACCCAACATCAGTTTCAGTGTTTGAGTTTGAGTTCCTGGAAATGTCGGCCTATGTGATAACGGTGGCACAGAACGGCTCCGGCGACTACCTCACAGTGCAGGAAGCCATCGACGCCGTGCCTCTCTGCAACACGTGTCGCACCGTGATTCGCATCGCTCCGGGAATCTACAGGCAGCCGGTGTATGTCCCCAAGACCAAGAACCTCATCACGCTTGCGGGTTTGCTCCCGGAGCAGACTGTGCTGACGTGGAACAACACCGCCACCAAAATCGAGCATCACCAGGTGAGTGAGAGTGAGGAGGGCACCGACTTCTCTGTGCTACTTTACAACCCCAGTTGGGTTTCTGACACGTGTTGCTTTGTGTTGCAGGCTTCTAGGGTGATTGGGACTGGGACTTTTGGGTGTGGGAGTACAATTGTGGAAGGAGAGGACTTTATTGCTGAGAACATCACATTTGAGAACTCTTCTCCTGAGGTATACAAGCTTTTGTTTGCATTTCTTTTAGCTTCTTTATTTGATTGAGACTTGAAAGAATGAATCTTATGATTGCTTTGGGGTTTTGGGATTTTAGAGTTTTCTAATTTATGTGGTTTTTTTTTTATGCTTGGTTTGATTCTATTTGAGTAGTTGTTTATTTGGTTCAAGTGGGTTTTGGGTGTTTAGAAAGATGGAGAATTTATATGAATACGATTGTAAAGAAGAGAGCTTTTCTTCACCGGTCTTCTTATTAGTCGTGGTATGGGATGTGTAGGCAGCAAAGGATTTACATTGTGTTTGAAATCTTTAGAGATCAAATCTCCCTTGTGTCCACATGGAGACAGAAACTGAAAATGTTGGAAAGGAGTGATTAAAGTATGACGTATCATCTTTTGATTGTTTCAACATTGGTTAAGCCATCTTCTTTGTATGTGTTTCATAGGGTTCGGGCCAAGCTGTGGCGATTAGAGTAACAGCTGATCGGTGTGCATTCTATAATTGTAGATTCCTTGGATGGCAGGTAATTCATTAAAGTCAATTTCATTTGTTGGTATCTCTTGTTCTTTGCCACAACTGTTGAGTGAATGTTTATGAATAAAAAGAAGTGATACATTTTATACGAGTTATTTTACAAAGAAACAAACCTGTTGGATCTTTGCATATGACATGTATTCTCATGATGTCATGCATCACTTTAATTGAAGATTTGTTTATTTCTTTTGGTTCAGGATACCCTGTACTTGCATTATGGAAAGCAGTATTTGAAAGATTGTTATATTGAAGGAAGTGTAGACTTCATTTTTGGTAACAGCACAGCTCTTTTAGAGCATTGTCATATCCATTGCAAGTCAGCGGGTTACATAACTGCGCAAAGCAGGAAGTCATCCCAGGAGACAACAGGTTATGTGTTCTTAAGGTATCTGGTTCACTAGAATTTAGGTTATTGTTTCTTCCCCAGGATCAGTTGAATCCTTCAGTATTATGATACTACACTTTGATTCTACTTTTTTGTAAAGGAGTTGTGGTATTAAGATATTAGTATAAATTGGAATGACGTTTGGAGAAGAAATAGTTAGTTCTAGTCTTTAAAAATAATTCAGTTGTACTATAAAGCGAGAGGCGAATGAAAATGACTCACGATCATAGAAGAACCCAGCAAAAATACTGATCTGTGTAGATTGCCTATTACTTTTTTCTAATTCATATCATTTACAATGCTTTCTAACTCTTCATTTATATCTGTTGATCTGGCGCAGATGTGTAATCACCGGAAATGGAGGGACTCCCTATGCATTGCTCGGACGACCATGGGGACCTTTTGGAAGAGTGGTCTTTGCATATACATATATGGATGCATGCATCAAACATGTAGGCTGGAATAATTGGGGTAAAACAGAGAATGAGAGAAGTGCATGCTTTTACGAATACAGGTAGCATGTTGTTAATCTGCATAATTTTCAACTATAGAGAGCCTTCTCTTGATGATTGTGTTATAAATTTCTCCTCCATCCATTTTGGGTCTGAGTATAATACTCGTGTGACATCGTCATACATGTGGTATAAAGTTTGTCTAACTGAAGAAGTTTGTTCCTTAGATTAGCTCGTATGGTAATGCGGGAGGTACTGTATACGGTTATTGTTTTCATAGGAAAATATTTGCGAGTGACAAAAAGCAATTTTTTAATGAAGCTTGAATTATTGAATCAAAATTGCAGGTGTTTTGGACCAGGCAGTTGTCCATCTAAACGAGTGACATGGGCTAGAGAATTGGTAGATGAAGAAGCAGACCAGTTCCTCAAGCATGGCTTCGTTGACCCAGATCCTCAAAGGCCTTGGCTTGCTCAGCGTATGGCTCTACGAATACCATATTCTGCATAAGTTTAAATCGGAACTACGTGGGGAAGACCACGAACAAGTGATACAGAATTAGATGCGATTCAAGAGTGATTGAATAAAAAGTACAGAATTACTTTTTTTGAATTATCTTTTGTGAAGATGTGGAAGGTATTTCACAGTGTATTTTAATGTAAGCTTCCTAGGAGATGTTGCAGTACTATTTGTTATAGATTACAGTAATGACTATGCAGTAATATATGTTTCGGCTTTATCGCCATTTCTGATTTGGGGAAAGAGCTGTAATGTAATCTCTGTTCTCGTGGATTTAGTACAACAGATGAACCTCGCTATGATCAGTAAGTTTTTTTGGTACAATCCATTTTTTTGATTTAGATTGCGGACTAACTGCAGAATTCAGGTCGTATATGCATTGTTCCAACTAGAGGGGACCTATAAGATAGATGGAGGAGTCTCATTTGGTGAGCACACATGGCGTTGCAAATGGTTAAAGTTCAAAATGCTCAATTGGAGCACGCAAATGCATATGGTTAGGCAGGACATGCGTTTGAGGATGTTCATTTAGAGCACAGCAGTGTTGCACACTGTTAATTAGTTTTATGTCGGAGACGTTGCACTTGTGTTCACTACAAAGCTGCTGGAATACGAATATGGTTTTCTGTTTCTCTTTATCTGCAAAACTGTGATATAAACCTTACTTAAGGTACAAGATTTCACAGCATTGCATTGTGATTAAAAGAAAAATGGTTGAGTTAGTTGCTTCCTGCCAACCCTTGTTCTTTCTTGGTAATGGTACGTCTTTTCGGCCTGACAAGTTGAAGGTCAAGCTGCTGAACCACAGGACTCGTTGTTATTGTGTGAAGGCGCTGCTGAACTCGAAGCAACAATTGAGAAAGAATGATCATATGTTGCATGTGTGTTCCACTTATGAAGCCCCATTCTGTGAGTCTCCTCAGGCTTCATTTGATCAATTTGTGGAGGATGAGCACAGGCTTATGGCAGCACTCTTTCCAGACATAGAGAAAAGCCCACTCGCTGAGGTGCCTAATGATCCTAGAGTTTGATGGTTATATTTCAATTGGTTTCTTCTTTTAGAGCTACAATTAGTACTAAGGAAATTGTTGTATACAGACAGAGTGGAGGATCGAACTGCAGCGCATGCAGATCTTGTTCTTGTCTTTCTGCTTTGTAGTCTTTGTCAAGTTAAGATACAAATCAATGGGGAAAGACTAGCCTCCTCATGTACCTCATCGATCACATCCCCAATATCATTGAGCTTGAATGTGTAAGCATAATGTCCTCTATTTTTCGTGGACAATTTGATGTAGTCAGATCAGTCTCAGTTTTATGTACAATGTAATATGCCTCCTTTGGTTTTTCACAGACAAAATGGGAACTTGGTGAGTATCAGCTTCGTGATATGAACAAGGAACACAATGCAGGCTTAAATCCCAGTTTGATGTAGACTTTAGCTTCACCGTTTCACCTCTACTTCGTTGGATTCCTCATGGTGCTATGCGTAACCTTACAGAATCGGTTAGTAATCTATTTCAAAACCACTATGCATGTGTGTATTTTAAGGACTTTCACTTCCATAGAAAGTTGAAGTAACATATTTAGCACATTGGCAGAAGAAAATTGACAATATAGTTTGCTATGGACAGCTTTTGAAGACTTCGATGGTGGATTCGGCCTTGAGTTCCAGATTGCTTGAAGACTATGATGATTTCAAAGTGATGAAGCTCAAGGATGTATCATGAAGATGGGGACTATATGATGAATTAAATGTATAGTTTCTATTGATTTGAATAGATTGTTGTTACTGTAATATATAGCAAGATATTGTCCAATTTCCGATAAAGCATATATATGTTCTTATAAAATATAAATGAACTGTTGTTATATACTGTATCAGTGCAGCTATGATTTGCAGACTGCCATAATGCACATTGCAAATTTGATGAATTCGATCGATTTCGGTCGAGGCCGAATAAATGTCAAAAAAGTTATGGAGATGCAGGGGATCGAACCCTGTACCTCCCGCATGCAAAGCGGGCGCTCTACCATTTGAGCTACATCCCCTGTTGCTCATAATGATTTAACTACATATAATCAATCAATAAACTTTAATATATCTAACACCTAAAAATCCTTATATAATTGTCAATTTGCTACTCTAGAAATGACCCTCGTGCCTATTTGTTATCCTATGAATTTTTTCCGCCAATTTACTACCTTAAGTTTTGAAAATTAGTCAATTTGCTACTTATACATTAAATTAGGCAAAATATTTGGCCAATTTGCTATCCTAGGTTTAATTTTTTTTTTTATCGTTTTTTCATTTTTTTTTGTTCAAATCAATAGAATAGAGTATTTAAAATACTAGTGTACTTTTAAAATTTTATAATTTGATGAATAAATTGATAAATTTCAAGTAATTAGAAAACAAGGTAGCAAATTGATAAATTTATAAATTTTAAGGTAACAAATTGGCAAAAAAAAAAAAAAAATTGTAGAATAACAAATTGACACTAACGTAATTTCTAAGATAGCAAATTGACAATTAAGCCAAAAGTTCTACAGGCATAAACCAAAAGAAGTGCCAATGAGCAAAATCATAAGTTGAAGA
The DNA here is from genome assembly GCA_946800695.1 of Geum urbanum. Lineage (NCBI taxonomy): Eukaryota > Viridiplantae > Streptophyta > Magnoliopsida > Rosales > Rosaceae > Geum > Geum urbanum. The sequence goes on along the minus strand of OX327009.1, from coordinate 50,836,424 downwards.
AAAGTAATATAGCCAAAAGTCGAGATCAATTTGGGGCCTCGGTTCAAAGCTTTGATGCTTCCCCAAAATGGACTTGAAAGCGAGCAAATGAGAAACCTATTGGCATAGATCTGATGTTAATCTAATGCCTGAGTTGTTCAATACAACACTATTCCTTAAGTGAAAGAAAGTTCAATATGGAACTAGTAATAACAATAAGCAGAGACAAAAATTCTTCAGCCAAGTTCACGTTCCTTGAGAAGGAAGAAAAAAGGAGAGAGAAGAACATGTATATCCTTAACATATTGAAAAACTCCACTTCATAAAAATTTCGCCAAGTCAAGAAGCCAATCTTTCATCTTCTCTTGAACCTTCTGTTGGATTTTCCATCCTTGCCTCTTAAAAGCTTCCCAATGTCCTCTTCATCGTCGTTTCTGCTCCCCTTCCTCTTCTTGCCTCTCGGACACGTTCCAAAAACTGGAGGACTTCTTCATCTGGAACAGAATATAAAGGTAACTTTTTGCCTGAACATTTTAACAAACCGTAAGCATTCGAAACAGCCTACTATCATTTCTAACATCCCATGTAACTACACATGCAGCAGCCTACCAATAAGTGATTCTATCTCGAGATACACTGGTAAGTCGAGAGTATGACAGACTAGAGTGATTGCAAGCCCGGATTGTCCTGCACAAGCAGTTCTACCTACTCGGTGGATGTAATGCTGCGACTCAAGTGTAGTCAGTAAATGAATACTTAAATAGCAATAATGCTAAAACATAATTGTTTTTCAAATGATAACCTTAGTGTTCTGTGGGATATCATAATTGATAACCATATCCACGGATGGAATATCCAGTCCTCTACATGCCACATCTGTGCAGACAAGTACATTACACTGTCCAGATTTGAACATGTTTAAGGCTCCAAGTCTTTGTGGCTGTGAAAAGTAATATAAAATGTTTAGACGATTTCCAGATTCTCAGCCTATTAACACAGCCAACAAGTAGTTCAAGTTTACTAAACGTAAATATACCTGCTTCATATGACCATTAAGAGGGACGGCTCTAATTCCAAGATTTCAAAGTGTATTTGCCAAAAGGAGTGTTGTTGCACATTGTTCAGTAAAAGCCATTGCTGTGCTGTGGGATTTCTCAGTAAGAATGTAAACGAGGTAGCAATCCTGTAGGTACAAAATTTGTGAATTTCATAGACAAGACATCAAACAAAATCAAAATGACATGACTTCCTGGTAAATAAGAACTGCATACTGCCATAACTCTTCCACTTGCACCAACTATCAATACCTTGTACTTCCTTAGAGGCTATATATTCACAGGTTTTGACTATGCTAATTAATCTAGTGGATCAACTAAATAATATAATCCTTCATGATAATCAGTTTCTTAACCTTTCTGGCCAAGTATTTTGAATGAGCTACTTAGAAACCGATCAGTAGTGCAAATAAAATTTTCAACAGATCAAAATTCTGAAGTAGAAGGATTACCTATAGCAACAAAATTTTAAAAAAAAATTTACAAGACAGGGAGAAACCTTGTACTTGTACGGCGCCCTCATTACTTGCTGCTTTAGTGTGTCAACTGTAGAGTACTTAGCTGCTACTTCAATCTGAGAGAATGGACATTATCTAGATATGTAGGAACAAGGATGTGGAAGAATGCATAAAAGGTGGAAGAAAGTCTTTCTCATACCTTCACAGGGTTCCTTAGAAAAGCTCTTTCCACCTTCTTGACCTGCAAGCATAATTCTGCATGTTAGCCAAACTGTAAAATATATAGTTAAGAACCACTTTGCAGATGAATTGAGATAGATAAACATAGACCTTTTTGCTCATTGTAGCAGAAAATAAATATGAATTTCGATGACCACTGCGAGGGAGGGCATTCAGAATTTTATCCATCGATTTTGAAATTCATCTCCAAGCATCCGATCTGCCTCATCCAAAACCTGCTCAAGACAAAGATAAATGGTGACCTTCAAATTATATATTGTAATCACCTTATGCACAACAAAATAGTAAACAATATAGAAGGCATTGGAAATTACCAAATATTTTAGATTGCGAAGGGAAAATCCTTTTGTGCTGGATAGATGATACAGGAGACGTCCAGGCGTCGCTATCTTCAGCGGAAGAAAATAAGAAGAGACAAGTTAACAAAACAAAAACAAAAAACAACCTTTAAAAACAAAGTGGTAGGAAGAACAGACACTCACAAGGATGTGTGGGCTCTTTGCAAGGCTCACAGGTTGTTGCACCTCGTCCAGTCCTCCAACAAGCTGATTAGATTAGACAAATAACCCAAATTAACCAGTGCTTACAAAAAACCAAGTAAACGAACAAACCAAAAGCTACTTTCCTAAGTCACCTAGGAAACAATGAGCACACAATGAACTAGACCAAGATCAAATACTCACCACTGCAGTCTTGACACCAACTTGACCTAGTGGGAGCCATAACCAAAGCGAAAAATGGTCGGGGAGAATCTATGAGAGTCTGTAATATCGGAAGTGCAAAAGCTCCTGTCTTACCCGAGCGGTTTGTGCGAGTGCGATCAAGTCTCTGCCTTGAAGCGCGTGAGGAATTGTCTCCACTTGAATAGGAGTAGGGGCTGTCCATTGTAACTCGGCAGTAGCCTCCACCAGTTGATCACATAGTCCCAAACTCTTGAACGTCACCGCCGTCGTCGTTGCCGACGTACTTTCTTCCTCCTCCTCCTCCACTGCCGCCATTTTCGTTTTTTTTGGTTAGCTGATAATACCGTACGGCGGCGGCACCAGAGTACTTGGGCGCAGAGTTCTGTGACGTATTTCTGTCTCTTTTAACCTTTTATATATTGGTAGAGACTACTCTGGTGGGCCAGAGCCCAGAGGCAAATTAGTTAGCAAACAATGCTTTGTTTCAGTGGACCTCTGTTGTACAATAAATCAAATACAATTTCTTACCAACACTATCACCAATAATCAGAACAAGAACAAGAGCCTTGCTTGAAACAATGGAATCGACTGCGATCCCTGACTACGATTTCTCGATTATAAACATGAGAAATTAGCTTCATTGCAGAATGACAATCCTGACAGATGCGTAGGTTCTTGAATATACGAAGCGGAGAGCAGGCTTTTGTGCTTATAAGCCCAAAACAGACTGCCAACTTCTCACTGTGGCAGAACGGTGACTGTTCTGGCTCCTCCAAGTTATCTGCACTGCTCTCATATTCGGTGTTTCAACTTGAGAAGCAGTGTTCGGGATGTACCCGGCCATTCTCAACTTCTGTATCATCTCATCCAACTTCCTGTAAATATGTACCGTCTGCGGGTGTGACTTGTCTCCAGCACTGAACTGATGAACTTGGCCACCTACATAAACCGAGCTCATTCCAGGCACCTTTCTTATGCCTCTATTCTTGAGACTTTGCCTCAGCAAATTAGCCTTGTCCTGCTTTCCACCCAAAGCATACATGTTTGATAGAAGGACATGATACTCTGTGTTGTGGGGATCCATTTGAACCAAATCTTGCAGAATGCGTTCGGCTAATTTTAGCTTCCGGTGGACACTGCATGATCCGATAAGCGAACCCAAAACAACCTCGTTAGGAGGCATTGGCATTCTCTTTATCAAAGCCTCAGCCTCTTCTAAATGGCCAGCTCTACCCAGAATGTCTACCATACAAGCATAATGCTCTATCTTAGGTGTTATGCCATACAGTGCTTTAAGATTGTGAAAGTAATGGCGACCCTGTTCAACAAGTCCCAAGTGACTACAAGCACTGAACAAGGCCATGAAGGTCAAATCGTCTGGCTTTGCTTCTTTGAGCATTCAAGGAAACATCTTCAACACAACTCTGCCCCTCCCATGCATTGCTAACCCACTAAGCAATGCGTTCCATGTCACTACATTCCTTCGGTTCATGTGTTCAAAAACTATCAGGGCTGTGTCTACTTTACCACATTTCGCATACATATCAACCAAAGCTGTGAAGACCATGACATCCATGTCGCTCCTCATCGTCTTCAAAGCATAGGCATGAACCCAACTCCCCATCTCAACATCTCCCGACTGCGCACACGCTGATAAAAACGAACAAAGAGTGACATAATTCAATCCCAAAACACCACAGCGAAACACCATTTCTCGCAGAAGAGAAAAGCCTTCGTTAACAAGCTCCACACTCACATAACCAACAATCATAATCGTCCAAGCAACCTCATTCCTCTCCGGCATTGCATCAAACACTTCCCTCCCACTCTCCACACCTCCCCATCTAACCACACCATCCAAAATCACAGTCCACGACACAACGCTGCGTTCCCCCATCTCATCAAACACCCTCTTCGCTATACCCAACTCGCTGCACTTAACATACATATCCATAGCCGCATTGCAAACCTTAACGCCACAACTCAAACCCACCTTCACCATCAATCCATGTCCTTCCACCCCAAGCTCCAAGTCCCCCAAGCTCCAAGTCCCCCAACCGAGCACATGCATTGGACAAGCAAACCACTGCCACGTCGTCAACTCTCACTCCCTCTCTTCTCATTTCCACAAGCAAACGAATCCCATTTCGATGCTTCCCCTGGCGAGCAAAGCTTCCCATCAATACAGTCCAGTCTACAGTGTCTCTATGTGACTTGGGAATTTCGTCGAACATGTGGTGTGCATACTCAGCACTACCACAAGCTGCATAGAAATGGAGGACGGCGTTGTGAATATATGAGTCTGCTGACGCGGCGAGCCCGCTGGTGATGATGGCCGCGTGGAGCTTCTTGCCGTCGTCGATGGAGGAGCGGCGCGTGCATTCTCGTATGAGAGAACGGAGGTGGCGCGTGGAGAGTAATGTCAAGGCAGTGTGCGCTGACCATCTCATAAGTTATATTGAACCACAAATTTATGGGCTCACAGTTTGCTCGTCCAGAAAGTTTTAAACTTTCAAATAGTAATTTGTTGGGCAACATTTAGAATCAGCGATCAAGATTTTCTTTCATTGTACCCAGAAGGCAAGCATATGTGTTTGATGTCATATTCTCATTAATACACATCCAAGCATTCTCCATGATTACAAGAACTCAATTTGCACACTCGGAAATATAATGGGAAACAAAAAATAGAGGAAAGAAAAGAATCCGTCGATTTGATAACACTCCGGCAAGCTGAACAAGAGAAAATGTGTTTGTCTATCTAAGTTTGAAGTACAAGACCAAGGCGATAGCAAGGACGAGAACTGCAATAATTGAGCCGATTATCCACTTGTTCTTGCTCATCCTCCTTGCCATGTTCGTCAAAACTTTCTTGCTCTTGCTTATGTTGTCATCAACACCATCGAGCTGCGATGGGACAGAAAATGGTCAGATAGATGTAGTCGTGGACGTTGACCTTTGTAGTCATAGAAAACAATTGACACTAAAGTAACGTAACAAGAACAAGTACCGTGGTATGAGCATGTAAGAGAGACTGTCGCTGTGAATGCAAATCTTGAAGGATTGAAACACCAAGCTCTTCTGTTTCCAGCATGGTTCTCCTACTGTTCTTAACTCTATCACTGGTCTTGTCTAATTTCTCTGTTGTCGTCATCAACCTTGCTCTCTGATCTGCCGATGCCTGTTGCATTTGAATTAAGCAGTGGTGTTAAAAAGATGAATCCACAAATGCAACAAAGAATCAGGCGTTCACAGGTTAAGGGTTGAAAAAAACAAATAACAAACATGGATATTTTTAGTGCAGAGACAATCAACTTAAATGAATGATAGCAGCATCAGCTATCACAATCACAGTAAAGAATAATAATTAGGAGATAAAAGAAAAGGAGCTTGGTGAAATGAAAATTTACACCCACTACATGTATTGTCTTTTTGTGCTACTCATAAGTCATAACTAATACAGAGTAGACATTCAATAATGACCACAATTCCACTTTGCCTGAGATAAGAGATGATCAAGTCAAACCAGAAACTGAAATTAGATGACCGATCAAAATCCTTTTCTGAAGTAGGTAATTAGATGACTATAACTGATATTGAAGAAAAGTGTAATGTTCGTTGCAGTGATAGGAGGAAAAAGTTCCAAGTTTGATGGCAAATATATAGCAAAATCCATCATAACCTGATTACCTAATAATGTACCACTCTCCTATATAATGACTGAACTTAGAAAGAATGTTACAGATATCTAGACATACCGTCAAAGTATCAGCCATTCCTGATTCCATCAATTCATCTCGGGCAGATGAACTTAAGTTGCCAGATAAAAGTCTTTTAACTTCACTTTTCAGATTATTCAGATCTGATTTATATTCCCTCAACTTAGCAAGAAGCACAGCCTTAACATTTGGCTGCAAACTTCTTGCCTCAAGGTCCATTTTCCGGATCTGAAAATTTTGAGAAACGCCACATTCAGTACCAAGCCAATGAAGACATGGCCAATCTTTACCAAGACAATATCTCACTTACTTACCAATGATTCTGCTTCATCAATCCCAGTCTTTATTTCAGCAAGCTTTTGCTTCTTTTGCTCTACAAACCAAAATAGACAGTTGTCAATTCCAAATCACTACACTTGGGCTTGCATAGTGTGAAATTAGTTCATCACAATGTTACCTATATAATTGTTCCAACCAAAATTCCAGTAGAAATAGACATATTTTCAGGTCACAGGTATTTTCAGTAGACGTATATATTTTTGAATGTGTCGAAAACACTTATCAATATTGGTTCTTCATCAAAATACTGTACCCAAAACCTACAAGCTTGATAGGAAAGGGAACTCCTCCATCAATACCATTCAAAAACCTTCAAGATGTAAGGGTCCTCTTCACTTGTCAGAATTCACTTCACTTCAGTTTTAGTATTTCTATGTTTCTTTTCCTCTTCGTCAACGAAATCCTTGGCATGATGGCCACTATCATAACAACCAATACCAAGTACCATATATCCAATAAACACGGAGGTTATTGACATTCGATCACTCTAATGTGCAACATGTTAGCTACTGATAATATTTTAACTAGAAGATAAAAGCACAGCACTATCCAACACACACATAAGTCGGAGTAAATTGACACCTGCTAGCATCATCTAAAACCTCAATAAACACATTTACCAAACCCATAATTCAATTCTGGCAAAATTAAGGCACATACAATACAAGTACTTGGACTTTCAGTCCGATTTCGCCAAATCACCCAAAAGGTCTCACATTTCTCAATAAAAACAAACCTAACCAGCTCAAAGTGTGGGAATTGAAACTAACCTCCCTGAAGACCTTTAGCGTTTGTACATTTCTTGCTGAGATTGGCGGAGAGCTCGCTGTACTGGCGCTCATATCCTTCGAACACGTCACTCATCTTGCCCAAATTTTAAATCTCTGCACACAATCTCCAAACAATCAATTCAATCCACAACATCGAAACCTCATCATCGTGAAAAATCAAATCCCTAAAAATCATCGAGATCACAATTTCGCGACTAAATTACGAAAACAATAAGATCGATACGATTACCAGAGGTGATCGGCGGAATCGGAGGCGGAGGAGGTGTTGGAATGCTTCGCCGATCAGAAAGCTCAAAAGGACAATGCGGGTGAGAGAGCGACTCCACCGAAAACCAGCTGTGGATTATTATATATCACGTGGCAAGGGGCGCGGTTTCTTTCTCTCTTTATAAACCTTCTGGATAAGGTGTACCCAAATTCTGTGCACTCGGCAGAAAATACTTGCCGCATATATACGACGTGTTAACGACTTCGATTATTTTACATGAACGAGGGAATGATCATTGCTCTTAAGTTAATTAGTGACGTCGATTTAAACAACTTTTATTACTATTTTGATAATTTAAGTCTCTCTGTCTCTTACTTGAGCTACTTTGTTTTGTTTATTTGTCCATCCAAACATAAAAAATTATTCGTTTAGAAAACAAAAGATAATCAAGGCAAGTGGTTCAGTGGAAGCATTTGAGTCCCATAATAGAAACGTTTAATATGAAATCCCTGCGTCATGCGTTCGAACACTGACGACATTAAAATGTGTTTGCTGAATTATAGACGTGGTTACACACTGTGGTGACATGTACAATTAAGAAGTCTTCACGAGGAAAACACACGACTCATGAGTGACGACTCCTATGGAGTAGGTTCTAGATGATTTAGAATCTATTCACTTGATGTATATATATTCTATATCAAAATTCTAAGCCTTCATTTAAAATAAATAGACTGAAAACAAACACTTGTAATTGATTGATGAAATAATTCAATCCATCCGACTCACTTGTTTGATAATGTTTTCTTTTCAAGATCATGCTACTTGTCTCTCTTTCTAATTGCGTGGGACTCTGAGCAGTCCGAAAGTAGAGTCATCACAAGTCGGCAGTCTCACCAAAAAAGACTGTCAAGCCTTGTCTAGGAACGGTAGTTGAAGTGACCAAAAGCCACATGGCAAGAGCCAACTCAGCCAACGTGTCCCGGTGTCCCTTGCTCTTGACTCAAAAAGATTCTCACTTTCCTCGTGAGATCAAACACGCAATGCTAACATTTCGAAGCTTTTTGAGAGGTTTAGGGTTTTGAATTGTTACAATGTTACTCTCGGCGCTGTTGACTTCGGTTGGGATCAATTTTGGTCTGTGTTTGCTGTTCTTCACGCTCTACTCGATTCTGAGGAAGCAACCCATCAACGACAGCGTGTACTCGCCACGCGCCTTCGCTGCGAAGCACGAAGAAGCTGCAGCGGCGGAGACTTATGGATTCAATTTCGAGAGGCTGTTGCCGACTGCGGGCTGGGTCAGACGGGCCTGGAATCCCACCGAGGATGAGTTCCTGTCTGTTACTAGCTTGGACGCCGTTGTCTTCATGCGCATTTTCATCTTCAGGTTCGTGTTTTTGTGATCAGATGAAACTGTTTCAATTTTGAGAATTTCAGTTAATGTGTATCTAAAATTTGAAATTTTTGATCAAGTTTGAGGATGTTTGGATTTGCGGCGGTTATTGGGATTTTTGTTCTTCTGCCTATTAATTACGTGGGCACACAGCTGGCTGTGGACTGGTCGGATTACTCCACTATATCTTTGGACTCGTTTAGTATTTCGAATGTCGATGATGCCTCGAATTGGTGAGTTTTTGTTCATAGGATATAGTTGAACTCATATTAAGCTAGGAGCTGTACGTTTTTGCCCAAGTGGACTACATTATATCAGCCCACATTGATTCCCAATGTGTTAAACTTTTAACTGTATCTAATTTATGTCGGTTAATAGTCAGTGTTGATTGAGTATTGTGAAGGTGAAGATATTTGAGCTTCGCTAGGATATTTTCCTCCGTGTTTGGCTACCAATTTGATTTGAACATGCAATTATCTTTAGTTTTTCTACATGAAGTTTGAGGAGACTGATAGTTACTTTTGGTTTTTTCAAGGTTATGGGTTCATTTTTGTGCAGCATATATTTTCACCGGGTTCGTCTGCTATCTTCTGTATATTGTAAGTTGGGTTTTGTTTCTTCTTGTGCTTTTGTTTCATCAGATCTCACTTGTTTATTTTGAACAATACATAATCATCAGTCATCGAAATTTACTTGCTATGCAGGAGTACAAGTATATCTCATTAAGGAGAATTGCGCAGTTGTCTTCATCCAAACCTCAACCTCCTCAGTTCACTGTAGTAGTTCGTGGCATTCCTGCCTCATCGGGGGCCAGCTACAGTGAAAACGTTGACAAATTTTTTACAGAATATTACTCCTCTTCTTATCTTTCACACTCAATGGTTCGTCGTGCCGACAAACTCCAAAAGCTCACTGTAAGCCTTCACTGATGATATTGTGGTTTCTCTTTGAGGCCTGGGGCTTTCACTGTAATTTCTATTATTTTCTTATCTGTCACACTGCTGAAATTTATGAATTTTAAATTATTCAAGTTGTAACAGTAAAACCTTCATGTCATAGGAGATCCTCATCAGAGACTCATATAAGTTATTTCTTCTTTTACAGAAGGATGCAGAGAAAGTATTCAGAAAGCTTGCCCGTCTAAAGTCAGAAAAGAATACAGAGCCAAAGTTCAAGCGTGATGGCTTTTTTGGACGCAAAGTTAACATTTTGGATCACTATGGAAAGAAATTGGATGATTTAGAAGATACTGTTAGAATAGAGCAATCATCGTTGGCAGGAAAGGTAGGCTAATATTTGTTTTTTTTTTATTTTAAGGAGGGCTGGATCATAATTATTAGTAAATGGTATGAAATCCTTCACCAGTTAATAATTCTTTAGCATCAACTTTTTTGTGGATGTTTTATTTTCATTCTTTCTTTTAAATATAAAAGGAAATGTGAACAAACACTTTTTTTAGGAAAGACCTCTAAAAATGGGTGTTCGGCCGTTCGTGTTGTTTTGTACTGCTTAGTTTATTTATGAAAAAAGATGTATGAATTTTTGTTTGCTAGAAGCCATAGAAGCAACTTTAGCAAATATCCAGTTGATTATTTTAGTGTTGGATTGATATGACCGAAAATTTTTATGCAGTTGATTGTTTCCATGATTTAAATGATAAATTAAAAAACATTCAATAGGAGGAAATTCCAGCTGCTTTTGTGTCATTCAAGTCCCGAGTTACTGCTGCAGTAGCTTTGCACACTCAACAAGGAATAAATCCGACAGAGTGGGTCACAGAGAGTGCTCCTGAGCCTCAGGATGTTCATTGGCCCTACTTTTCTTCATCTTTTCTAAAAAGATTTATATCCAAGCTGGTGGTGGTGGTTGCATGTGCTGCTATTACAATTCTATTCCTCATTCCAGTTGCAATCGTGCAAGCCCTCGCTAATCTTGAGCAGTTGGAGACCTGGTTCCCTTTTCTCACAAGCATACTGGACTTGTAAGTGAAGAATCTACAACTTTGCATATTTGTCTCTAATTTAGGACATGATGTTGAATCGTACACGTCTTTGTTTTCAGAACCGTTGTCAGTGAAATCATAACTGGATATCTTCCTAGTCTTATTCTCAAGTGGTTCCTTAAACTTGTGCCACCCGTCATGATTTTGTTGTCTTCCATGGAAGGCTTAATCTCTTTCAGTCAGATACAGAAAAGTGCATGTATCAAGATGTTGTGGTTTACTGTATGGAACATTTTCTTTGCAAATGTACTATCAGGAACTGCTCTATATGACGTCGATCTCCTTCTAGAGCCCAAAGAGCTACCTGGGTTACTTGCTGACGGTGTTCCAGCACAGGTGAAATTACATCGGCTTTGTATTTGTACTTTTACTCTCAGATATTCCTATCAAAGTATATTTTGGTTTTCTTCTCTTCTTACATATTTACCTACAGAGGTATTTTGAGTTTTATAGGTTTAGGTCGATAACATTTGATTTTGTTACTAACTAGTAGGTGGTAAGTGTTTCCTACCTGAAAATTAGACACTGATTATGTATAATAGTTACGGTCATAGGAGTGTATTGTTTAAAATTTTGTCAATAACATGCTTATCAGATATATGAGGAAATTGATAGTTTTCTTACTTGTTACTGTTGGCTTCTGAAAGTGTTTATTTATACCATAAACCATATGATCAATTACGTTTTTATTTGCTAATGCAGGCTTCATTCTTCATTGCATATGTTGTGACATCTGGGTGGACTGGTGTAGCATCAGACCTCTTTCGCTTGACTCCCCTGATATGCAGTTATATAAAGAGACTATTTTCTGTAGAGGCTAAGGATGAATTTGAGGTTCCTGCAATTCCATACCACAGTGCAATTCCTAAAATCCTCCTCTTTGGACTCCTTGGAGTAACATATTTCTTGCTGGCTCCATTGATTTTACCCTTCCTTTTGGTTTACTGTTGTATGGGATACATAATCTACCGTAGCCAGGTGTGTTGAATTCTTTTCTCATTCTTTTCACCTGAAATTACATCATTTTGAATAATATCTGAAAACATATTGGGTTAAAGGAACCTGCTCCAAAATATTAGTACAACAGTGCAATTGCAGTTCTGTATCAGACCACCTACTAAGTGATGGTTAACAACAAAATAAATTATCATGATTTATACTGCCAGTGAAATATTGTTTGTATAGTTCATTTCTTGCGCTTCATTTACTGATGCTTTTTGGTAAAAAAATTTGAACAGCTATTGAATGTATATGCACCCAAGTACGATACTGGTGGAAGATTTTGGCCTATAGTGCACAATTCAACAATATTTTCCCTGGTACTGATGCACGTCATTGCAATTGGACTGTTCGGGGTCAAGGAGCTTCCCATAGCTGCTAGTTTGACAATTCCTCTTCCAATTCTCACTCTTCTTTTCAATGTGTACTGTAACAAACGATTTTTGCCGATATTCAAAGCATATCCTATCGAGGTATGTCTGCACCAACTCTGTCAACACATTCTTATTCTTTATATCCAAACAATTAGCTTTCCACATCTGCTTTATACCGATCACATTGGGTCATACCTAATATTGAGTACTTTTGAGGCTCATTTGACACTGTTAAATGCTTTTAATCTCGAAACGTTTTCTGAAAGCTGTTGACCAAGTTTGGCAGAGTGTTGAAAGTAGAGCATTTCTTTCAGAAATGCCTCAATGCTTTCAAGTGGAATCTAAGAAGCACTTGCATTTTATCTTTTGTACCAAAGCTTGTATGATTCTAATGAAATTGCTAACGAGTACACAAACATTTCCTAAAAGCACCATCAAATCATTCAAATGGACCTATCAACTTCTGTTGTAATTCGTTGGCCAAGGGTCTCATTACTTTATTTATGCAGTGCTTGGCAAAGAAAGATAAAGAAGACCAGAGTGATTCTACAATAGATGTATTTTATGATAAATTGAGGACTGCATATGAAGATCCATCTTTGCAGCCTATCCGACGGCGGCGAAGAAGTAGTGATGACCTACACTCTCCACTTATTTCTACTGGAGTCTAAGCATCTGTCTTCTTTCACCATACTGACACATGAAAAAAGAACACTCAATAATGATTCTGTGTCTCTGAATTCTTGTAAATGGTAATGGTATTGGTATGATGTAATGTAATGTATATGTTTGGCTTATTTTCATGTCACCATTTGTCTTTGATTTGTTCATCCCTACAATCTTACTGTTGTATTATAGACAGTGATTTTTATATACAATGCATAAAAAACTCTTGTAATCCGATGGACAAGTTACTAACTTCTGATTGCAAATAATTTAGAACCATGCTGACACTCAGGCTCCACCAGTTTATGCTGGCACACGTCTTCTGCACAAATTCTTGGAACCATTCCATCTTCAGCTTGTGTAGACAGGAATCTGAAATAAATTATACCCCCCTTATCTTCTACTTTTTTCTCACCTTCAAGAATAATAAACCTTGACAAATTTGTCAGCCATACTACTATTTCTATCACATTCATTTCCTTCTATTCTGGGTATTATTGCTCCCTGGGGAGTTAGCAGCCAACATATGTTAATTGAATGTATGATTCATGCTGACAGTTTGGCTCAATTGTTTGGTTCAAATTCATTAGAAAAGAAACTTCGGCTTAGTTTTCTATCTCCACGTGGAGGAAAAACAAAGGGCCTTTGACATTTTCTGTTAGGATCATCAAATTATGGTTTTTCTCTAACGCAATCTGAGCTCCGTTTCTATGCAAACATCACACTCAGATTGCAGCATCAGCTAAAAGTGCAGAAGTCTAATCTAATTTTTTTTTTCTTCATTAAAGAATGCAGAGTGATTAAGAACATGTACGTATTTATGAAGTGTATTTTGTTATATTCTTTTAAGTTTGGTGAAAAGTTTCTTAATTTTATATCAATTTTGTAATGGTTAGCCACTAATTAAGTAGCGAAAAATCGATTAAACAAGTGGGAACTACAAAAGATTCGGTTCTAGGAAATATTCGCCTATGTACTGTTGTTCCTATCTTGTTTAGTTTATCATGCATCCCCAGATCTTCTACCTCCATTATTTTTGGTTTTCCTTCCTGTATTTTCTGTGTTTTTTGTCCTAAATTTTATTCAAACTTTGGTGTGCTAACCTTTTTCTTGTTGGCCAATCAATGGCGTGTTCTAAGTTTGATTCTAGAAGGTGTCATCATCAGATCTATACTACTGAAGTTCATAACTGTTTGATACAGCTCTTAGTATTTTGTTAACATCTTAGAAAGAACTAAAATCAGGCATAATTCCATACCAAGGAAAACTCGACGATATTCTTCGTGATATAAAATTAGAAATAAAAACCAAAATCAAAACTGAAATAGAAACATCAGGTGTACTAATTATTGGACTAAGCTGTACTGTTTGAAGAAAGACTTGAACAATGGTCAAACGAAACAAGAGGTAAATGTTTCGAATAACTGTATCTGCAACTGCAGCTCAAATTAACTTGAGTCTGAAAATCACATAACAGATCACTATTTACCATCTTAATAATTCTAGTTGAGGAGAGTCCAACAATGTCAATTTATAAGTATGATTGGGTAACCAGAAAAACTACCAAAGATATAAGATGGTATTGGAGGTATAATATTACATGACATATTATTAAATATCACCAGTGATTTAGACGTGCTCCTTGTTGAGGAGGCGTTGAAGAACCCGTCTTTTAACTTTGGCCTAAATGAATGATAATAAGGTTGTTATGGGAGTTAAGTTAAATTATTGTAGGGTTAACAATCCAAAGCACAAAAAATGACCTTATTAGTTATCATTTTGGAAATGAAAGTGACATACTACGCGGTATTTCACCAGTCATGTCACAGGTGAAAACATTTTTAGCCCCCAGAAATTCCATGATTCTTGTAGCTGTATCACTGTGTTTGTCTCTTCAAGTGGAAACTACTGGTATAGTTTGTCTTATAACTCAGATGAAGATAGAGATTTTCTGATTCTGTTTTAAATCTTTTAATCGGAGGCAGAAGCGAATTGGAACTATCGCCACAAACCCAGAAAGCTAGTTTTGGTGGTATTTGATGGATATGGCATACCTTTGAAGAATATATATATCATCAGCACAAGTATGTACCTTTTCTGAGACAGTGACCAGTCTCATTGTAAAGAATGATTGTCTTGGTAAATGGTTAAATAAATTGCAGTAAAAATCTCCTTCAGGATGAGTGAAATTCCATTGATCAGAAACTAATTAAGAGCAGCTACTGAATGATTTTATAGTATCTATTGGCTAGTTAGCCTCCATTTGTTCTTCTGTGGGATCATTTTGGTTGTGTTGCTAGTGATTTGTGTTTTGCTTCAGTATACGGGTTCAGTTGGTCACTTTCTGCACAAGGATGACATATATGCTTCTACTGCTAACAAATGTTTTTATGAATTATGTTCAGAATAATAAAATATGACCTATTCAAGCCTAAAACTCACAATAATTGAATTGGCATACTCATTATAAAAAATGTGATGTAGGCATCTTTGGCTGGGTCAAATGATCCATTAAGTATGCTTTCTATTTCTCAAACAGAAAGAAAGCTCCATCTGGTTCAGACTTCAGTGTGAGGCTGCCTATGAAAGAAACAAAGACATAACAACAATATAGACCAGTTCAACCCTTTAATCATATGACAAGCTCTGCCATTCCCTCCATATATAAATTCACATGCCAACAGAACCCAGATCACAAAAGCATCTCAGACCTTGAGCTTCAAGTTAATCACTTGCAAGTCCACATAAGCCTAGAAAATACTTGTACTTAACATCAGAAACATGTCAAGGAAGAGAAAAATTAGTGGAGTGGAAGAGGCCATAAGTTCCAGTGAGGGGACCATGGCTTGGGATGAAATGGTGAAGGAGGCTTCAGCTGCTGCAGCACTCGGAGGAGCAGCCAGGAGAGCTCGCAAGCGTTTTGTTGGTGTTCGCCAAAGACCCTCCGGCAGATGGGTGGCAGAAATTAAGGACACCATTCAGAAGATAAGAGTTTGGTTGGGGACATTTGACACAGCTGAGGAAGCAGCCAGGGCCTATGATGAGGCTGCTTGCTTGCTCCGCGGTGCCAATACTAGAACAAATTTCTGGCCTTGTTCCCCATCACTATCTTCAACACCAGCACTTCCTTCAAAGATCACAAACCTCCTCCTCCAGAGGCTCAAAGCAAGAAACAACAACTCATGTTCTAATGCATCTGCTGCTCCTTTGCCGATCAACCATCAACATAAGCTGTATCAGGAAGAAGAGGCAGCAGACCAATACACTGATTTCCTCAATGATCCTGAAGATTACATCACAAGCAACAATGACAACTTCCCTGAGATCAGTGCAAGTAGCATCGACTACATGACATCGAGTTTTGAGTCTTGTTTGACTGAAAAGGAAGAATACTCCACTCCAATAGAAGCTGATCATCAACAAATGGACTACGGAAATTTGAGTGAAGTGGCACAGACTACTTATAGCGGCGGTGATGCAAATTTTGTAGGTGGAGGATCAGAGGAAGATGCTGAAGAAGAAGTAAATGGCCAAGTGGTTGCTATTGACTTCCAATTTGTGGATGATATTGGATCATCAGACTACTACACTCCTTCTCCTTTCGAGATGGCTGAAGAGATAGAGGAGGCAGTGGAGCCAGAAACCTATGCAGATGAGCCTTCCATGCTCAGAGCAGCCATGAAGAGATTGAAATATGAGAGAAAATTCTCTGCTTCTCTCTACGCCTTCAATGGCATCCCCGAATGCTTGAAGTTAAAGATTGGATCATCGCCAACAGGAAACACAAGAATGAGAGGAATATCTGACTTGCAGAGAGCCTGCAGTAACAAGAACAAAGAGGAAGCTCCTGCAAAACAAGAATATGAAGGAGTGGACATGGTGAAGAAACAAGAGGAGAACCAGCAGAGATCAACTGATATCAGCGCTTCTTCTTCTTCTTCCTCTTGTTTCTCATCTCTGAGTGCTGTGAATGGTGATGGTGAGTTGTCACTTTGGAGCTCACTTGATCTTCAGCCCATCTGCTTTTTGTCTACTAATTGATCAAGAACATTTACGTATTTACCTTTAGTTTTAACAAAATCAAGTTCTAATTTTTATGTTCCACAGCTTTGGAATTCACCATTATTGATTCTTTGCAACTGTAATGAATGTAAAAGAAATAATTCAGTCTCTTCCATTTATGATAGAACAGGCTGAATCCGTGTTATAACTCATATAGAGTAAACACTACCTAGTTCTCCACAAACCATACAGAAGCTACGCATTAATAATATTATAATAAGATATTGACGTGATGAACATGAATGTTTTATAAGAAATAGTAGTTGCATACAGATAACAACCTTTTTTTATTGAGTAACCAAATGAATAATGATAAAAAAAAATGAGCAACAAAAAAGTACCAATAAGTTCCTAATTCCTAAGCAATCATGCTCTAACTCTAAATTGATTTACTTCCTAGGCCTACTAGCTTCTGCTGTGTATCCACCACAAAAGATTGGACAGTGAATTCCCATCATCTATACCAGCCAAGTTCCGTATCTTCTGCAAAGCCTCTTCTTTGTTGTACAACCCTTCCAAGGCATAAGTAAACCCTCTCCATGCATCCGTGGCGTCCTCCCTAATCAGAGAAGGTGTCGACCAATCTACAAGCTCCCTCACATAACTGACATTAGAGAACAAGATCTCAGTGATAGGAGATATCGGCAGCACTTGTATTCCAAGCTTGATCTCTCTGTCCTCTGCAGGAGCAAACCAA
Organism: Geum urbanum; assembly: GCA_946800695.1. Taxonomy (NCBI): domain Eukaryota; kingdom Viridiplantae; phylum Streptophyta; class Magnoliopsida; order Rosales; family Rosaceae; genus Geum; species Geum urbanum. The sequence goes on along the minus strand of OX327009.1, from coordinate 50,818,759 downwards.
AGTCCAGAGTCTCTCTTTCTCGACCACAGAATGCCAGTGATCTTGTTCTCATTCGCGAAAACATCCTCGTACATGTTGTCTCCTTGGTGCACATGCCACCAAGTTTGAGCTGCTTGAATCTCCAATGCTGCAAGCAATGATCCTGCGTCGCTGAGATTCGTGTCTTTGTAGGCTAACCCCATCAATGCAGCTGAGTAGTATGCATTCACCGCCTCGCTTGTGCTCTCCTGATTTCGACCATCTTCAAAATCTGTTAGTCCTCTGGCCCATGAATGCAATTTGTAAAGATCAAAGTTTCTCAACCGCGGATAGCTTGAGTCTGGAAGCCTATTTAAGCTCATGACATCCCCAGCAATAGCATAAACTTGGTCCTTAAACTTCATCCCCCAATCTGGATCAAACTTCACAGCTACAGAGATTGCATAGAGAAAGTAACCAATATGAAAGTGATGATCATTGTACACTCCGAAACCATAGTCTGCACCTTTATCAACTGCTCCCTTTTTAGTGACAAGGCCACCCCATTTACCATCATACAAGAAGCCATTCCCATCAAAAGTCCCAGTTAGCCACGGCTGAATTCGATCCTTCAAGAACTTTATAATGGAAGGAACTTCATTAAAACCAACTTCTTCACCAATCAAAGCCAACCTCGCAGCTTTAGCGATCAATTTTCCATACTCATAAGAACCCTTTGTTGACACCGGTGTTGAGATTAGAGCCTGAACATCTCTGGAAAGGGCGACGTTTATCTCTTGCAATGCTTGTAGTGAGTCCTTAATGCCGCTAACCGAGTGCCAAGTGACCGGAATAGGCTGCGTTTGCAACGTCCATGAGTTTCCTACTACGCCTAGGAGATCACCATCAATGCTTGTGTACTTCAGAGAATCAAGAACAGCGGCATTACTGTCGTTAACTGATAGAAGCTGAAGATGTAGAGGATGAGCAAGCATGAGTAAATCTTCATACCCTTCCTTTTCCCATCTATACTCCAATGTAGTCGGTCCCGAGAGCACTGCCTCGCCGGAAACCGGATAAGAAGAGCTGAACTTGTCTAGGGTAGCCTCGACGTTTTGAGAGCTTGGAGGCAAAAGTGCAACCCGTATAACACCGGTGAACTCTTCGGAAGTGATGAGTGATGGGTTGCTGATTGTGAGAGAAACCGGGGAGGACAAGTAGACAAGCCAAGTCTGGTTGTTGTCGAGCTTGATCGTGTACTTGTTGAGCTGATCACCGTGGGATGAGAGTGCGGTTATTGCATGGACGGAGTATATGGAGAGGGCGGTGGGTTTGGAGACGTTGCATGTCAAGTAGGGACTGCCTTTGACGAGGAAGAAGCGGAGGTTGGAGGAGGGGAAGTCTAGGGTTACGCCGAGGTCGGTGAAGGAGGAGACGACGTGGCGTTCTTGGTTGTTTTTAGTGGCGGCGAGGGTGAGGTCGGCGGTGAAGTTTTGGGAGATAAAGACGGAGGTGGCGGTGCGAGTAGGGTAGGAGAGAGTGAGGGAGGAGTTGACGGATCTGATGAGGTAAGGGTGGAAATATTCGGGGTGGTCGGCATTGTTAAGAACGAAGTTTTGGAAGAAGGAGTTTGTGGGGAGTGGAGTTTGGAGAAGGGTTGGGGTGAAGAAAAGTGAAGGGTCAGGGAGGAATGTGGAGTCTGCTTTCGGGAAGACGAAGGCGTTGATGGCCGGAGTTGCTTGGGGTTTGGAGCGTAGTGGTCTGGCAGCTAGGGTTTGAGGAAGGGTGAAGAAAAGGCTGAAAGAGATTATGAGGAAGAATTCTGTTAACCTCATATTGGCAGCCATTGAGGTGATGCAGCTAGAGTGATTTGGAAAGATTTTCCTCTATGTTTATAGATATAGAGTACTATTGTTGGTGTTTACTACTAGGGAAGAGAGAAAATTTATGGGGAGGAAGTAGGAAACATTGCTTCTGGCATTTAGGGTTTATAAGTCCGGATTAATTTGAGTTAGTTTTGCATACTTAATTAAATTAACTGATTCTAGGCTTAGCTTTTTGGGTACGTCCCAAACCGTCCTCGATCTACTCACATTAATTACAATAAGATTTCATTCGAATTCCCCTGTATAAATCCTAAGATTTCATTCCCATATACAATAAATCCTGCCTGTATGTCAATTAAGTATATATGTATGCATGCATGCACGCCATATTAATCAAACGAATGGGTATATTGAAGCCTCTGGATCGGACTTAAGGCTGGAGCTAAAAGCATAAATGCAACTCAGGTGGCTCTCCCGTGTTACAACTCATGTGGTTTTATAATTTATCAATTCATTCGAACTACGTCTTATATAGGCATTCACATATATTTGTTTTCAAAAAGAAAGAAAGAAAACTACATTCACGTATAAATTTGTTTTCTGACCTTCTAACCCACCCGAGACTTTCATATGCTTCCCGAGTTTAGCCTTCAGAGTTGTATTCTACTAGGTTTTAAAACCCGTGCGCGAGGGCGCGGTTATGTAATCACTAAAACAATATATATTCTTTATTAACTGCAAATCAAAATCAAAACTCATGCAAATATCAAATCATAAGAGCAATATAACATCAACCATAAACATCAAAGTTTTCAAAGAACATAAGTTGATACATAGTCTTATCTGAAATTTAAAATACATAACTAAAAGCTGATACATTGAAAAACTGATATGAAGAGTCTGCTTTGGAGTTCACACACAAAAAACATATTAGTGCCACCAAAAACTCTAATTAATGCAGACTCTATGAAGTGTCATTGGACCACAAAAATGACAACTCAAATAATAACAGTCTTGTCTAAGGTGCTGATTAATGAAAAGTTACTGGAATCACTTGCAAGTGATTGAAGCTGAATTAATCTTTCTTTTTCTTCTCCTGGTCTTGCTTCTTGTAGACCTCCTGCAACTCCTGCTTTGTTGGTGGAGCTGCTGACGATGATTCTTCATCATCTGGTTGCCTATAGACAAAACTATTTAGGGGTAGTAACCATTACACTTTTTTATCAACTAACAACTTTAAGACTGAAACTTTTATAGCATATCCAAACTTCAAATTTTATGGTATTTACCTCTTGCTTTTTTTTCTCCGACTCAGAAATGAACAATGTCCTTGCACATGTTTCACTCGGCCGCTTCTTTTCATGAGGTGGGTGGGCTGGTGTGAGGACATTTGGATGCACAAATGGGGCTGGATTTCCAAGAATGTTTCGAACTACTAAGTCACTTTTGAAGTTGACCTTGATCTCAAAGAGATAAGCCTCTCCGACTTTGTCCGTCATCTCAGGTGCCAAAGTCTGCTCAGTTGGATAAGACCTCCTACTGAGCAGTTCTTCGCAGGTGGCTCCAAAAAACTCCTCAGCCTGCTTTCCCATGAGGACCAACCTTGCTTGGTCATCCTTATTTTCGATGATCATACGAACTCTATAGCTGTATAAAAATGAAAAAATAACATAAGCAATTAGATTGGTATTGAAATGATGAGTTGAAACCAAAATAATCAAACACACCCCAGAACGTACAAATACAAAATACATTAAACAAAGAGGACTGGTGATTGGGTCTATAAGCAAGATGTTGACTGAAAATTAACATAGCAAAAAATCAAAAGTATAAATCCAATTCCACATACAAATATGATGAAACATATAGACAATATCCAGACAAGTTTTTGTCTAATAGTTTATGAATCAGGATATGAGTTTGGCTATATTATCAAGTTATTGGTTCTGATGTCATGTATGACAAACGATTATGGGGTCTTAGGCCTTTAATAATACAGTCAACCATTGTCGATTGGATATTCATAGTTGTTGTAGAATTAGGCAGCTTACAAAAGTAAAGCTATTTGTGTTCGGTCAGTTTGATTTGATTGCATATATTATTTTTTTCATTCTTATTACTGGAATAAAAAGACTACACTATATTTTGCTACATTATTTTCCATTCATATATTTTCTGACCTTGGGTGGGGCTTTTGAAAACCGTGGAGTGCACATGAGTATTTACACTCTGCTTCTTCTTGCTTTAGAAGCTGCTTGTAGCAGTTTTGGACCGGGCAGCTCCTATACCACCACCCACTGTTTTGGGTGAATCTCACAATTCCAGCAAAGCATAATACAGTTTTGTTCTGCAATATGTGGTTAATATGTTAGATAACAACTACCGTACAATTTTTACACTCAAAAACAAAGGTCATTCTCATACAATTGGGAAACTTACACTATATTCTTAAGGGTCAAGCGTATTCAACTCACTCACAGATTTCTTTTCTTGAGAAACCTCTCCACTTGTCTGGTTGTAGGAGGGAGTGCCATATAGCTTAACCTTGTCTCCTAGTCTCGAGAACCTACAAAGAGAGATTAGCATAATCAAAGAAAGTTCATTAATCACATTCATGCAAACAACATCAACTTTGAAATTCAAAACAGAAGAAAGACATAAATAAAATCATACTAAATCCAGATTATCACATGGTGGAATGTGATTATAGATTCATACTATCAGGTAAGACTCATATTTGAGTGCACCAAATCCAAAAAAAAAACTCAACAAAATCCGACCTTTATAAAAGCTACAAAATAAACAAAATTGTCCAACTGTATGAGATTATGAATACCCCTACAATATTTTCCTACTATGTCCTGCTTCTTAACCAATTAAGTTTAACATGTATGTTATCACAATTCAATTTCACACAATAATACATGTTAAGAAATCAGAGAAAACATAACTTTATAAGATTTCTAAAAATCCCAAACTTCAAAACAACAACAAAAAAACTGCTAAATCAGTAAAGGTACTTACTCAGTTTCATAATCCTTAGTCTGTGAAGTTATTGCATTGAGTATGACACAGGTATGACTGGAGTTATAAGCGCTGTTACGGTCTGTACAATGTGGGAACGAACACTTAGTCGCAGGGAGAAAACTGAACTGACCAATGAAAGGGAAAATAGATGTATACCTTGATACTTGTTGAGTCTTAAGCTAGTGAAGATAGCAAGTGCCGGCGGAGGTAGGCTGAGCATGCTTTCCAAATTGAAAGTTCTTGTCATGTCGCCCCAGAGTGTTATTTTGAGCTCTTCCCTCCTGCACATTGAAATTAGCAATATTTAAATTCTAGCACTACTCATGATTTTTTTCTATTTTACTATATAAAGGACTTTCATTTTAATATCTCAGTCATTTGTACTCTATTGTACTGCTGTCAAGTTCATAATTAACTAAATCAATACTTAACTATATATAATATAGACTCTGTACATCCTTAAACATAGTACAGAAACAAAACCAAGTCTTCAACTTCATCACAAAAATATAGACTCTGTAATAAGATACCATGATAAACTCAACTCATACACGACTCTAGCTTTCTCCGCCATTCATGTTGCTTATCACCTTTTGCTAAGCATGATAAACGTACCACTTGATACAAATTAATACAAATTAACTAATAAGCAAGTGCAAGTATATGTGTATATATAATGTTCTAAGCAATATGATCAGGTCATGATCGATTGTATTGCATGGGTTATATATTTGAGCTAGGCAAATTCATGTGTATAATTATACATAGTTGTGCTTTAAGATTTTTCACTCCTAATCTGGTACATAAGTAACATAGTATATAGGTATCACTTGTAGATTTAAAGTTCACAAAAAACAGTACTTTAGATTTTCAATAGTTATTTCTAGCTTAGTTTCTGTACTCTTCTTGTTCTTCACAGGAGTCTCATGAGCAGGTTTAATTGACTTGACACAGCCATAGACATCTTCAATGGAAGGAAAAGAGTGTTAGTATGCTTTAAAAGGTTGAGCACAGGTTTACTGATTTTAATAGTTTATTAATTTAAGATAAGACAATAAATAATAAATGTTGCTTGCCTGTCAAAATTATTTGCTGCTCAAATTCTCTTGCCAAGGCTTGAAACTCCATAAATCGAAAGGAGTGTTTTGGAAACAATTGAATGACCTCCTCCACTTTGATGAACTCAGTTCTCTCCGTGAAATACAAAGCTGCTTCTGGAACAGCAACTCTATATTTTGCATATCATAGTCATTCCTTGCATCAAACTTAAAGATATCATAGATCTCCCCTTCCTCCATTTTATTTGGCATGTGAGGGAGGTGGTTCTCATCTATGATACCATGAATTGCATCTCCCTGCATTTATTTGTTGCAAAACATCAAACAAACTACCAAGAAGATAGCAGTACCACTGTACCAGTTCATGGAATTGAAGAGAGTCAGGAAGCTATATTAGTACATTAACGAAGTAGCTAAACTGCAATGAGAATATCACTGATTATAATATAAATAACAATTTATCTACTGGCCTTGCTTCAACATATTGGAAGGGACTATGTCTTGTAGAAGGCCATGGTCTATCAATGAAGCAGAACTTGCGGCCGAACTGCAAAACCTCCTCTCGTTAAGAAAATTTTGTCTCATTTGGAACTATCCTAAAGTGGGTGTTAATTCACCCACTTTCATATGCTAAAGATTGTTTTGTGATAATGTAGGCCTTAAAAGGCTGAGGTACTCTCCCCGAGTACATGAGTAAAGATTATTGCTCAAATAAACTAAGCTCATATGAACTATGGACAGTGTTGTGAGAACTTACATTTTGGTCCACTAAAAGATAGTGCAGACCATCAAATAGGTCACTATTGAATTTCTGTGGACTCCATATTCTAGATGCACGGACTCTTACATTGAAGCTATGCTTAAATACTTGTATGTCCTCGATCATTGTGATAGCCATGTTTGTTGAATCTGAAAAGGATAGGAAAAATGCATCAGATGATAAGAAAATAGAAACACTCATTAACATGTTCAAATCTTTGATGATAAGAAAATAGAAAGCAAAATCATTGAAACACAAATAGAAAGTCCCAATAAACTACACCACAGAAACCTCCATCTATTTAAACACCCATATTTACATACAGATTACCCAACACATCAAATCCATAATTAAACAAAGCAAGCTGCACAAAGTAGTTATACAGAATCTTATTTATATATAGATTACCCAACACATCAAATCCATAACTAAACATAGTGAGCTGCACAAACTACACCACACAAACCCATTACCTCTTATCACATACAGAACCTTAGCTACAAAGTTACAATTTAGATTTTCTTCTGCTATGTGCAAAACCCTCTGTGTATTCAATAAACCCAGAACAAAATATTGCAAGTAAATATGTGAGTTTATATAGAGGACTCACTCACCCAGGCATCGTCATCTTCATGACATCATCGAGATGGGTCACCGGGAAAGCTGTAGCTGTTTTTGCTTCACTGACCGACTTAGCCATGGTCAGTGTCGATAAGGTGAGAAATCGTGCTTTGGGGTATGGATTTACTAATTTAGTGAGTGACTAAGCTAGCGGCATGGCTGTAACAATCCGGAAATCCAGTAAAGCATATCTCACCTCGATCGATTCAACCGCTATTCGGTATGACGATGGATTTGGGCGTGATTTCTCTAATCTGTGATTTGACAATATAAGAGATTTGTTTGGGGAGAGAGAGAGAGAGAGAGACGAAACAAAAGGAGAGAGGGGCTTGAATGATAGTCTGGGTCAACTGGTTCATATGCCAAAATAGGCTGAAAAGATTATGGGCTCGGTCAACAATAAAGCATTCAAAGACATGGGCTTGGTCCTAAAGCATTAAAAGATATGGGCTTCATCAACAAAAATATGTATAAATGCCCATAGTCCAAATTGATCCGATTCTTTGTTTCATTTCTTGTGAGAATTTCTTTTGGGTCGTGGAAATGCTATTATACTATTATGAATGTTATATCATATATTTTATAAAACATCTTTGTATACTATATTTTTTATATAATTATTTGGTATATCATCGCTATTAATTATTGGAATTCTAAGACCTTTTTATGACGTAACTCTAGATAACGCAAAATATAATTGCCCATGAGTGAAAACAGGTTGTGACAAATATATTCCAACTTGATTTAACGATTGACCTTGGCTCTTGTTAATTCTCATCGCATAACATGCTTTGATATGAAATTGACGTTTTTTAAATGTGAATGGCCATTTTGTTTCATTCGTAGTAAGCACGATCCTTGGAATAAATACTTTTTCACCAACGTTATTACCAGTCAATATTTTTGCTTCTATGAGTTTTTCGAATAATTGTGTGACGATTAATCTTGTTCCATTACATAAACCACATATTTGATTTAAATTTCTTAATAACATTATCGGCATACCGACTTTTAATATTAGTTCGTATGTAGGCAATCCACTAAATTCAAGTTTATTTAAAAACTCAGTAGGATATAAAATATTACTATTATTACTGATACCTGAATTTAAAAAAATTGTATCTGAACTGAAATATGTGGTTTTATCGCCTGACAATAAGCTAATGGCATATTTGTTGATGTCATGAACGGTTAAGTTTTGGGGTGTGACGATAGCACGCTCTTTTAAATATTCAGCATTATTGTAGTTACCGATAAAGTTTAGATAAGTAGCCAAAAAAATGGATTCTATAGGATATGTTGTTCAATTCGTAAGTAAATCTTTAGGAATATTAATCCAAGATGTATCTTCATCGTTTGTGATATAATTTGATTGCAATCGACCTTCTCCAATCTGTAGCATATATCCAACTTGCAAAATTGACAATTTCTTTTTTTTCTTCATCCGATAAATCGGTTCTCGATAATCTCATGTTTTCGATTAAACGGAATATTATCATAGAATGCCATAAATACGAATTATTTAATGAAGCTTGAATAATCTGTTCTTTAGTTCCTCCTTGTATGACTGGTAAAATTTGTCTAAAATCTCCACCCAATAAAATGGGTTTACCCCCAAATGGTCTGTCATTTTTTTCTTCGGAAGATGTCGATAAAATATCACGAAGTGCTTTATCCAATGCTTCAAAATAATACTTATTACATATGAAAGTTTCATCCCATATAATTAGCTCTGTTTTTTGAAGTAAATTTCCAAGATGAGTGTTTTTAGTCATTGAACATATCGAAGTTTCTTTCAGCTCAAACAGTATTTTAAAACGCGAATGTGCTGTTCTCTCATTTGGAAGCAATAATGAAGCAATGCCTGATGAAGCAACTACCAAAATAATTTTTCCTTCTGATCTCAATTTTGCAATTATCGTATGCCACAAAAATGTCTTTCCAGTGCCTCCGCTTCCATAGACAAAAAATGATGTTGATCTTTTTTGTTCAACAGCTTCAATTACGTTGTCATATACAGCTCTTTGACAACTATTTAATTTAGCGATAAGCTCAGAATGCTCATGCTTTGGTGCTTCACAATCGTAATCGAGTTCTTCTCTTAGTTTATTATTTAGTTCTAATATCTTTTCTGCATCTGGCATTGACAAATGATGATTTTTCAGCGAAGTCGATGACATGTTGAATATTTTTTCAAGTTCATATAATACACTATTTTTTAATTCCTGTTCAGGGATTGTGAGATTAGGCATATTAAATTTTAATTGTATTTTGTGTAAAATATCATCAGACATATTCCGCCAATGTGCATCAAGTAAATATTGTGGGTTTGAGACATTACAAAAGAGGATAAGTGTAACAAATAGTTGGCGGATTTGGTGAGATGTTGCGGTAAACGAAGATTCAGTCAGAGCACTATCTCATTCTTTATCGTCATCTAATAATCCAAATGCTAAACATGCTTCTCGATAAGTAGTATGTGTAATATCATGTACAGTTTTTATTGCATTGAAATTAAGACATCCTTTTTGAATATTTAATAGAATTCTCATGTAATATAATTCGCCTACCATTGGTGGTACATGTGCAATTCTGCCTATAGTTTGATAGCGTTTTCTTGGAGTCCATATTTTGCTTGATGTATCCCACACAAACTTTGTAGGAAATTCTGCATAAGTTAATTCAATTGCTTTTTTATAAGTAGCATTTACATCAAACCAAGCAGTGAGCATTGTAAAGTCTATATTTGGATTCTCCAAAACTTGTTCGAGTGATTTTGCTTCATCGAAAACAATATATTGTTCCGACGGAAAATGAATTTTTAAATATTATACTGCAGGGTATCTACAGTGAATTGAAAATTTGAATAGTCTCCACACTGCTTCATGAGGAGTTAAATATCGACAATTAAGGTAATTTTGGATTTCATTGTTTATATTATCACGAAACAAAATTCGAGCTCTATCAAAACCTTTATTTATGTATTTGAATAAATATTTAATAAGTTGTGACAACCCGAACCGAGAATAGTATGTTTATCGACTTGACTTGCGAGTTTCGCAATTAGTCGCGATTTTGTCGTAATTGGTTAATATGGCGGCCTCGTTAACGACTAAATTATCGGGCAAGAATTTGATTTGAGATCCTTCATGAAAGTTGTAAAGAACTTAATTTCGAGCTCGTGCGAACTTCCGGGGAATTATTTCGAGTTACGAGGAATAAGTTGTGAATATTTTCGGCCGTTGGATTTTGTCGTATTTATCCATTTGGGTTTCGATACGTGTACGGTATAAATACGGAAAATACGTGACGAATTGGGAAAGTTTCCAAAAGGGGAAAGCAGGTGTTGACCCGCGTTGACCGTGGGTGGGTCGACTCATTTGGAGGTCGAGTTCTTTGCGCCGTCGTGGAGCTCGATTCCGGCCACGGTTGGCCAAGGTCTCTTCATAGAAAATGTTGGGCTTGTGCTCCTCTTCAGTTTGGTAGGTGGATGGCCTTGTATGGTGGCCGGAGGTGAGAGAATTGATGCGGCAAAGGAGGGCGATTTCCGGCGAGAAATTGGTGGCCTTGGGTGGCGGCGTTACGGCCGAGATGGTGGTTGCCCTTTGAGGGGTTTTGTTAGCCTTGGAGAGAGGAAGATTTTAGAAGTGGTTTCAAGTCTTGCCGTGGCCGGACGGAGGAGATCGGAGGTGGTGAAATTCCGGCGAGGGTTTTGATCTTTAAGGTGAGATTTGGACCTTTTTCGGTCAAAATTGGGCTTAACTTTGAACTAGAAAGTTGTTGAAAATGTCGAGATCTTCAAATCTATGTGTAGGTCAAATTTTTCTGGGCCGATTACATTTTTCGGTGGCGGCGATTTTCCGGCCGAGGTGTTTTTCGACAAGTTTTATGTCGTTTTGCTCGGAATCACGCACCGATCGCAGTGGTGAGGTTTATATTTTGAATTGAGCATCAGAAATTATAGTGATGTTTTATGGTGTGATTGCTGGATTTTTGACAATTTCATCGATATTGAATTATATGTTTCCGAGAATGGTTGGTTCTCGAGATGTGGTTCAAGGTTTTGAATTATGATTTTGAGTAGTGGAATTTATGATTATTCAGGGGATTGTGATCGTTCGTTTGGCGAGGGATTTTCCGCCGGATCACTGGATTAACGCGTATTGCGTTATGCTTATCTGTGAGTGGACCTTTTTATTTACACTGTCGTAGCGAGTTCTTGATTTCCGTATTTATTTCCAGTACGATGTTGAGATTATTTATTGTTTTTGGAGGTATTGTTTTATATTTTATATGGTGATGGCATTTACTTAGCATCGATGCATTGGCTACTCGGCTGATCACCGGTAGTCCAGATCCAGGGTTGAGAGATTCCCCTGATGTGCCCACTAGGCTTGAGAGATTCGCCTAGTCTATCACCGTCGGGCTTGAGAGATTCGCCTGACACTTCCATTCATTTTATGAACTCGCTTTGTTTTATGATATATATAAATGGTGTAAGGCATATGATTATTTTCGTCCACTCACTCTAACGATTTTATTTGCCTTTCCCCTGAGCTTTTCGGTTTCTGTGCCCAGTTTGCAGTTCGGATTCTGGTGTCGCACGTCGCAGTCGGAAGCTTAGTATTCGAGCTATATTTCTTTTATGGTATGTTCTTAGTTTGGCCTACTATTTGTATATATGTATATACACTAGATGTCGCTCTGATTATTCTATTGTTATGTTTTCATAAGATTTTCCCGAATTACTATAAAGTACAGTTTTACTTATTACTTTACATTATTGTTATGATATTGAGAAACTCGGAGGGATTGGTGCCCACGGTTTGGCTTTTGTGGCATAGGATGAAGTGTGTTTACGGGTGCAGGTTAATGGCAATTCCACGTTATAGCGAAACTCTGCTGAAATTTTTATGGTTTTTGCAAGTTCGTGTTTTCAGAAGGGGTTTGATTCCGGTTTAGGAAACTAAATCGAGGTTGGGTCCTTTCATAAACATAGATTGAGAACATGATTCGACATTAATGTGAGCATTATACCTCATTAATAAATTGTGATTGTACAGAACAACGAAATTGTTCCCAACGTGAACTCCAGCTTTTGTTACAAATTTCGAATCATCGTCACGTCGTCTATATACAGGAGCTTTCATCGTTTCAAAATAGTCTCATCATTATATGATTTTGGAAAATATTTTGTACATTTTCCTTCTCGTATGCAGAGAGATTTTGAATTTATTTGTCCGCAAGGACCATGAATCATATATTGAGTCACAATTTGAAATAGTTTTGGATTAATCTTTTCATCTGGGAGTTCTGCTGAAATAATGGAATCAACATCATTTGATGTATAACATTTGTAGGTTTTGTGAAGCCAAAATAAAATATGAGCATGTGGTAATCCTCGTTTTTGAAATTCCACTATACAAACATGCGCATCGATTTTACCAAATGGCACTCCAGATTCAATATGAGTAATCATATCATCTAATTTTATTTTAAAAATTCGGCAAATTATATCTGGTCGGTCTTCTGGTTTGTATCCGGGTTTCTTTTCAAAATATCTAACTATCTTTGGCCATTTTACATTGCAAGTGAAAGTTATGAACAAATCTGGATTTCCATAATGTCTACAAATTGCCATTGCATTTTGATAATTATTGATCATATCTCTAGGACTTCCAGTATGAGAGCTCGGAAGAAATATTCTTTGTCCTACATTGCAAGACTCAGTAGTTTCGGCTGAAACAGAAGCAAAAAGTTCATTTCGTTTTTCAACTCTTAATTTGGCTTGGTTATTCCGAATATACTCTAAACGATTTTCTTCAACAGTTGCATAAAAATTGACTAAGTATTGTTGAAAAAGTCTTCCACCTTTTAACAAACTACTTTGATCATGTTTCATATCATGGAGTTGATGGCATATGTATTTAATCATTGTAAGTTTGATTTGTTTTTTCTCGTATTTTTCTGTCGTTCGTCATACTAACATACCGACTCGAAGTCCATCTTCACCATAAGGAAAAAGTAATGGGTACTGTAATGACATTAACTTTGGATGAATTTTGGAAATACGCTTTAAATGACCATCATTTGATTCAACAATGATATCTCTATTGGAATTAAATTCTCCGATGTCACCAACAATTAACCCGCCAATTTCAGAAGTAGTCGGTAGTTCATATTGTTTGCTATCAGTTGATTGTCGATCAAGCACTGTCATGTTAAATGTAGGCAATGCACTATTTTCAAAATTGTCTCTGACAGTGCAAAATTTTGTAGTTAATTCATTTACTTCATCAAACATTTGACCTAATCCCTCCACAATGTTGGCTTTTATTTTTTGATTGAGATGATTCGGGTTAATAGCATTAATACGGTTGGATGTTTCATTTATAGTATCATAGACATATAATTGAGCATATTTAGGACATTCTCCTTGAGGAGGTAATACAGAACCCATTAAATGATGTACTTGTCCACATATTTTAAAAACATAAGGAGTAGAGCCATTGTTTATACTCTTATCAACTTTTGCACCCATTGAAGTAAAAGCAAATATTGAATTGTACACTCGAATATTTTCACGAAAGAGTATGCTTTCTCGACCATTAGTTGGATCTAAAAGATGCGCAAGAAATGTCGGTGGTGGATTAGATGATGGAAGTTTAACTTCTCATTCATGACAACATTTTGTGTAAATTGAATTTCTTTTAACTTTTTTCTTGAGGGCTTCATCCAGCCAAAAACAGGCTCCACAATCTTTGCATTCATATGATTCATCACCAGAATCTTCATACTTGATAATTACATCTGTGTTTACAATAGTTAAAACTGAGTTACCCCTTTTGATGTATGTCTGAACGATAGGCAAGAAAAAAAAATAACATTACTGACCTTGACAATTTTTTTGATAAGATGCTTGACCAAATTGAGTTGAAGCAATAATTGGACCTAATATCAAAAAAAAAGTCTCATATTCAATGTTCAATTAACTCTTGCAATGAATAGGAAGCTCTATGACGGTACAAGAATGTTTGCTCAATGTACGCTACATGACTGTGCTTACCTGAGACTTTTTCATCAACACCATTCATGCCAACAAAATGAAGACTTTTTTGATTAATTCTTTTCTTCTTTGTAGCTGGATTTGATCTACTCCCGCCCTCAATTTGAATACAGCTCGATGGTGATGCTTCCTCATGGGCTGGTAACCCTTGGACAAAGTTGTCCGAGTTTGCAAAAAAAAGCTTTCCTTTTTGTTAAAGGCCCTATCATTCAAAGCAAATGTTATTCTAGTTCAACATTATTAACTATTAGGATAAATTTAAATTTTTATCACGATAAAAAATGTTTGGTCGATGTATGCTACATAATAGCTTACCTGAGACTCTTTCATTAACACCATACATGCCAACATGATGAAGACTATTTTGATTGGTTTTTTTATTAGTTGGCTTTGATATACTTGTGCCCTCAATTTGAATATAGCTCGATAGAGATGCTTCCTCATGGGTTGGTAACCCTTGGACAAAGTTGTCCGAGTTTGCGAAAAAAGCTTTCCTTTTCGTTAAAGGCCTTATCAATCAAAGCAAATGTTATCAATTGTTAAACATTATCAACTATTGCAGTAAATTAAAAAATTTATCACGGTAAAAAAGATTTGTTCATTATATGCTACGTGACAGTTTACCAGAGACTCTTTGGCCAACATCATACATGCCAACGTATTGATAACTTTCTTCACGGGTTCTTTTCTTTTTCTTAGATGATTTTGATCTACTTGTACTCTCATTTTGGATACAGTTTGATGCTAATGTTTCCTCGTGGATTGGCAACTCTTGGACAAAATTGTCCGAGTTTTCAAAAAAGTATTTCCTTTTCATTAAAGACCCTATCAATGTAAACAAATGTTATCCTTGTTAAACATTTCATTTATTACATTGAACTACACATTTGATCATTGCAACTTTGTTTTTCATTGAGCACCTTATGCCTTGCCTACCTAATTGACATTCACTAACATCATGCATGTCTAAATAATGTAGGTTTTCTTCGTAGGCCATGCTTTAGCTTCTCTCATCCGGCATTGGCTTTGAGCTCTTTTTGAAAATGGATTTTGACCTCGTAGCTGAAAATTGCAAAATAAAACCATTTGAATTAGAAAGCAACAGAAATTTGCTTAGTGAAGATGATATTGACAAATTTAGTAATCAACATGCAAACATTTTACTAATACAAATCACCAATAAAAATCACTCATGGCCATTAACCAAAAGACTTAGAAGTGACCATGACAACCACTTCACCTAGTATAGCCGAACTGAAATGAAGAAGACCCAAAATATTGTTGAACCCAAAAAAAGGAAAAATAAGGGAAAAAGTGAACTGGTTTTGATATTCCAAGGAAAAAATCAAGTTAAATATCGAGTTTTGAAAGTCATGACAGGGGTGATCACGACTCTAGTACAAACTTATTGAAACATCAAAAATTTCCAACAACATAAACCGATACATCGAGTCTTATCTGAAATTTAAAATACATAACTAAAATCTGATACATTGAAAAACTGCTATAAAGAGCCTGATTTGGAGTTCACACACAAAAAGTATATAAGATCAAATAGAAAACCTCTAATTTGAAGCTAATTTGGAGCCCTGGTAATACGGATGCTAATGTTCAAGTCTAACATTGCCCAAATATGAGAAATCCGTACAGTAATCCCATAAAAAACATTGCTTAAGCGTGAAATATAGATTCTTCAAAACATTAACCGAGTTAGTGCCTTCATATTAGCACTGAAGACAGATAAACAGTTATAATTAGTAGTTTCATTTATAATCCAAGTGATCAAAGAACCGAAAAACTCAATCTACAACTATTTCCTCAAATCCAAACATGTCAAACGAAGCTTTACATACCTAAAAGAGACCTAAGACGCAAAAGTCATGAAGTTACCTTTTCTATCTTTTGCCTCCACCCACAATCGGTTTCCGACCTACAAAAAATACATGCAACAGCCAAATCAAACATGCCCAAGAACTTGATCGATCTTTTCCATGTACACAGGTATAATTATGTGTTGGCCGATCAAAATATAAAAATTAATGACTTGGGATCTAAGTAACCAAGCTGACTAAGAGTAGTCTGGGCTTTTAGGTGAGTGGTGCTACAAAAGGTTTTGAGTCGGTTACGTACGTGGATCAATTTAAGTAACCAATTGGATTAAGAATAAACTTTCCTAGCCAAATGAAAAGTAAGTACAAAAAGAAAATAAAATTATTGGTATCCCCCTCTATTTTGACAAAGAGTACATACATATGCTCTAACAATAAGAATCCACGCATGAACAACCTCCAACCTAATTCAAAACTAAACTGGAGACATGAAAAAGCATGGCCACTGGAACTACTAAAGCAACTCTATATAAATCACAATCTCAAGATTAAAACTTCGTACTTGGTAACACTTCCCATTCATAGATATGACATTGCTTAAGTGGCTATTTGTGCTAGTTGTTTTCCTTGTATCCATTGCAAACACAACAGCTAATACATATGATTATTGTACAACTCACATTAGTGTGGCCTGTATCCTATTGTACAACTTACAGTGTCTACTGTCCTTATATAATCAGTTCACTCCCATTGATGTTCAAAATCCATTTAACTTTTAGAAATTCACGAACTTTTCCCTGTACACAGGCAATTGTCTTTTTTTTTTTCTTAATGAAAACTGAAGCATTCAACAAAAGAAATAAATAAAGTTGGAATCAATTTACTCACTTTTTAAAAATCCATCGCAAACTATCAAAGTTTTCTGGAAACACCTACAAAAAGTAATGTCTTGCCTGCACCAACAAAAATGAAAAATGAAATCAGAGGTTAACAACCAGCAGAGGAGAGCTCAAAGTCAGAGCTAGCTTCAATGAAGAGAAACGTGGTCAGGTACAATATATATATCAACAAAACTTTTCATCTCAAGTGTGTTAGAAAAGTTACTGTACGTAGCTCAACTTCGGAACACATAATTTCATAGTTCCAGAGCTCTGTTACTATAGAAACACAAAATCTAAATCAAGGGGATTACTACAGATAACTTGGATTCTCCTTCGGTTGTACATACCATAGTATTACAAAAGAGGCAAAGTGAACCAATAATAGGATTCTCCTATGTTGTTGAACCTAGTGGTTCTTTTCAGATTAGTTTGGGTTCAGCTTTTTGTCAGTTACCACAAAGAAGCATGTATGAGCTTAATGCATCAATTTAGCAATAAGTAGTTTAAGTAGATCTAGATACCAGATGTATCTGTTCTTTCAATTACCAATAAAAAATTATCCACCTAAACCAATGCAAAAGAAGCAGCATCGTACTCCACATTGTGACTTGAGAATTCCTAAGACGAAAGACCAATTGAACAATTTTTGTTCTGTAACTTAGAAATAAGTAGTTTAAGTAGATCTAGATACTAGATGTACCTGCTCTTTCAATCACTGATAAAAAATTATCCACCCAAACCAATGCAAAAGAAGCAGCACCGTACCTTACATTGTGACATGAAAGCTATTGAAGCTCTTTTGCTAAGAGCACTAAAATTTCACATATGGTTTAAGTTTGAGAAATCTGAAACATCGTTGCTTTCATGGAGACCAACATACACCAGGATAGGGAGAGAAAAACTTACATTTTTTATCTTGTGTTTGTGTATGGTGTGTTCCAGAGTTCTGTTACTATAGAAACACAAAATCAAAAGAGCGGCAAAGCCGATTGAAAGCCTAGCCCAAACACAACAAAAACTTCTACTGAAGTCAATAATTAAACTAAGCAATAGACAAATCCTGCGGGCTTTTCTAATTATTGGATTTCTCAGCAACCAAACAGAAACGAAACACACACACACGGTAGCTGTGGGAATTGAAACGATTTGATAATTCTAGAGCAGAAATATTTGAAGAGCGGAAGCGGAATTCACCTGTGGGAAGATTGAAGCGATTAGAGCAGGTACGGATTCGAAGCCATAGACGGAGTAAGAGCGTGATCAGATTTGGTTGACATCCAAGCCATTGTCTCCTGTCATCCCTATCAATCATACAAAGTCAGCAATCACAAAACCTACTGCCCTAAACCAAACTATTAACACCCCAATGGCTGAAGCAATAGAGATAGAAAGAAAGAAACGCACCAGAGAAAGACTTCAATGAGCTTCAACAGGGATGCCGGCGCTCTTACAGCAGGCCCTTGCTAGACGGTTCGTGCGGTCGTCGAAGATGAAAACGGTGGTCGCAGAGAGAGAGATCGAGAAGAGAGATAGAAGTCCGTCGAAAATAGTGGAGATGCAGCAAGCGGCGGGGAGAGAGAAACGATCTAGGAGAACAATTTGTACTACAAAAACGATAGTGTGCATACAATGATTTCTAGCTGGCAACGTTTGACCAAAGAATATATTAGAGGGAACAGACGAAAACACCCTATAAACAGTAGAATGTACAGTAAAACATGGTGAATAGTAAAACGTAGTGAACAGTATTAGGGAGGAGGATTTTTATATAGGAATGTCTTTTACCTTTTAATTTATTAATTGGAAACTATTCATGAACGGATCCAACCCCGATTTAGTTTCCTAAATCGGAATCAAAATCCTTCTGAAACTAAATCGGACTTGCAAAAACCACAAAAATTTCGGCAGAGTTTCACTATAACGCAGAATTTCCATTAACCTACACCCTAAAACACACTTCATTCTATGCCACAAAAGCCAAACCGTGGGCACCAATCCCATCCGGATTTCTCAATATCATAACAATAATGTAAAGTAGTAATCAAAACTGTACTTTACAGAAATCAAGGGAAAATCATAATCATAAGAAAACATATCAGTAGTGTATCAGAGCGACCTCTAGTATATATAAATATATATATATACACACACAAAATATACAACAGTAGGCAAAACAAGAAACCTACTGAAAAAGAAAGGTAGCTCGAACACTAAACCTCCGACCGCGACGTGAGACACCAGAATCCAAACTGCAAACTGGGCACGGAAACCGAAAAGCCCAGGGGAAAGGTAAATAAAATCGTTAGAGTGAGTGGACGAAAATAATCGTATGCCTTTCACCAAACATATATCATAAAATAAAACAAAGCAAGTTCAAATAATGAATGGAGGTGCCAGGCGAATCTCTCAAGCCCGACGGTCAGGCGAATCTCTCAAGCCCGATGGTGATAGACTAGGCGAATCTCTCAAGCCTAGTGGGCACATCAGGGGAATCTCTCAACCTTGGATCTGACTACCGGTGATCAGCCGAGTAGCCAATGCATCGATGCTAAATAATGCCATCACCATATAAAATATAAAATAATACCTCCAAAAGCAATAAATAATCTCAACATCGTATCGTAAATAAATACGGAAATCAAGAACTCGTTACGATAGTGAAAATAAAAAGGTCCGCTCACAGATGAGCACGGCGCACACGCGCTAATCACGAGATCCGGCGAAAAATCCCTCGCCCAACGTACGATCTCGATCCCCTGAATAATCACAAAATATAACTGATCAAAATCATAGTTCAATACCTTGTACCACACCTCAGAAACCAACCATTTCCGGAAACATATAACTCGATACAAAATAATCGTCAAAATTTCCCAAACTCTCCACATAAACCCTCGACTAAAAATCCGGCTTCCAAATCAACTCGAAAACCTCAAGGCGATAATCGGGGCGAGATTACGAGTAAAACGACATAAAAATCATCAAATTTCAAAAAGTCAACGGGTCGCTAGAGCTCCGTAGTTAACCGTCACCGCCGCCCCCGCCGCGCCGTCAACCGGAAGAATTTCCCGGCAGCCAAGCTCACCGTAGCTTATCCTCCTCAAGCCCAACATTTTTCACAACTGCACCAACCTCCAATTCCGGCCCAAGTCGCCGAAAATCAGCTCGAAAGTCCAGGAATTCCAAATCGTCGGCCGCCCCTATTTTCTGTCGAACCTCCGTCCACGGCGCACGGCGGCCCTCGAGACCACTCCCAAAGGCTCCGCCGTGGCCCCACGGGTTGAACCCCTCTAATCTTCGGCCACCACCGTGGCCAGAGCGCCGACATCCAACTACCCCGATTCCGGCCGGAAAACCTCGAATTTTAACTCACTCGTTCTACCTCAATTCGACACCAATTCAAACAATTCCAAGTTCTAAACTGTTGCAAATCACAAGAGGAATCCATACCTTCCAAAATCGTGGCCGGAAATGGCAAGTCCACCGGTGGTTCACAAACGGTCAAAATCCTCCACGGGTCAACGATAGTCAATGGGTCCAAGACTGGTCAATGCCAGTCAAACTTCCAAATAGTGTTTTCGACAATTTTTTGACAATTTCTGATATTTATACTCGCGGCTTGATACGATCGACGGTCCAAAACGGATCACATCCACTTTTCGGATAACTCAAATACAAACGGATAAACACGACGAAACTCCGCGATTTCAAATATTCATAACATATTCCTCGGTCGTCGAAATAATTATCCGAAATCGCCCACAAAATGGAAATAACACGTACAACAACTCTTGTGAAGAGACTCAACTCAAGTTCTCATCCGATAATTAAGTCGTGATCAAAACCGCCAATTCGATTCAATTTACGGAAAACTGTAATTACATGTAAACTCGTGGATTAAGCCGATTACTATACTGATTCTGTTTCGGGTCATCACAATTCACTTATAATGTCTAAACCCTTTCGGCCAAGTCAAAAGGATGTCTCAAAACTAGCAGAATGATGTTCGAAATCTTACAATACTATATGTGTGATGCCTCCGACCTATTTCCGTCACGTTGTCGTCTATTTTGATGATGTGAAATTTTTCTTTGCCCCCTTTTTCTCACTTATAATTTTATTTTTATTTTTTTACTCTCTCTCTCTCTCTCTCTCTCTCTCTCTCTCTCTCTCTCTCTCTCTCTCTCTCTCTCTCTCTCTCTCTCTCTCTCTCTCCCCTCATCGTCGTAGCAATCACCGCTCCGGCCTCCACTACCATGCGACCTTCATGCTTCATGCTCTACCGCCGCCTCACACCCTTTGTGCCTTGCGCGGACACCAACACCCTCTTTAATCTTTGCGTCAAATGCGGAGACTTGCCTACAACCAAGCTCATTTTCAAGGCCACAACCAACAAAGAAGTCGTTTCTTGGAACAATCTCATCAATTCTTACGCTTGCCATGGCGGAGGAGGACTGTACTTAGTCGCCATGGAGATTTTCCGATACACAACTCACTTCTTTGCTCCTCCTGCATCGTGACTCCAATTTCCCTTGTCACGGCTTAACCACTTCGCCGCAACCTCAAAACCTCATCGGTGACAAGAGTCACCCTAATCGGCTAGCCCTCTCGCTCATGCCCAATGGATTAGGAGGATGGGGTGCGTCACGAGGCCAAAACGCCTTCTTTTGCTGTTGTTTGATGAATCTATAGACGTGGACGAAGACGTTTTCTTCTAAGTGGAAACATTGGGCACTCGAAGACGTTGAGGGTGAAGCTGTTATAAGATCTCTTGCCTGGAGTGATCAGAGCGTCAAAGGGATCGCATTCGTCTTTGGATTTTCGGTTAAGTTATTCGGGTCAGGTCCAATCGAGATCTGGGGTTTATGAGGTGGAGGAGATTTGGATGGACGATTGCCCTTCCTACCCATTCAGTTTAACACATCTCCTTTATTGAGAATAAATATAGCAGATATGCATGTTTCTAAGGGTATGAGCCACTTTGATTTTGGTCATGTCATACAAAAAGAGAACTATACCCCATGAAATTTGCATGATAAAAATTTGAACAAGAAGCTCATTCATAAAAATGTGTGATGAAATTAATATTTAATGGTTTTATTATGAAAAATACTTGGGTCAAAAATATATCAATAAGAGTAGTTTGGATAATTTTATACAATTGACTTTGGATCTAAATTTCCTTTTATTATATAATGTACTTTGTTATGTATTATAAATGTGCCTTAAAAAATTTGGGTCTGAAGTTATTGTCTCAATATTAACTCGAGACCGGCTGGTACTAAAAAGCCTGAGAAGTTATCAAATTGGAGGAAATGCCTGTAAGGAAAGAAAGAACGGTCGTTCAGAATAATAGTGGTAGACTAGCTCTACGTGGCGGGAGAGGAGGACGTGGGCATGGCCGAGGCTACAGCCAAAATTTGACATGACATAGAGATCAGAACACAAACTCCAACAAGAACCAATCTGGTTCGAGTGATGGGCAAAGGAATTTCAATTATGGGATATTCACCGGCTATCGGTGTGCATCAACAAAGCATATACATAAGCAGTGTTGTGCTAGCAAAGAAATTCAGAACATCCACAAGAGACACGAGCAATACTTGGCTCAAGAGTCCAACTTTACTGGAGATTTTGAGATGCAGGTAGATACAAATCTCGTAGTTGCAGAGAACAAGGAGACGACCATTTTTACTTCGGATTTTGAATAGCCTATGTAAAAGAAGTTATCTCTGTAATAGACTCAAGTTTTTGTTTTGTTTTGGCTTGTTTAAACGCCATTTTTCTTTAGACTATTGTCTTAGTTTTGATTTTTGAATAAGAACACCTATGATGTAATCTTGAATTGTTGGCAAGTAATAAAAAAAATTCTCTGTTTTTCGGTATATGAAAGTGTTGAGAATGTTATTTTATACAAATTCAGTGTATGGTTCGATGTTTACATGAACATATAACATAACTGTAACGACCTGAACCGTGGAATGTGCACATATTGGTCCGAGCCGTGATTATTGTGAATTAATCATACTCGTGGGTTTGTTAACGACTAAATTATTGGGCAAGAATTTGATTTGAGTTCCTTAGAGGGAATTGTAGAGGATTTGATTTCGAGCTCGTGGAAATTTTCAGGAAATTTTTCGGATAAGTGAGCAATGTTTTATCGAGTTTTGAAGTCGGTTGGTAAATGTGGATTTAATCGTGACCATCCGATTTGGATCAGATTGAATTATAGCCGTTGATTTGCGGATGGTATGTGTACGGTATAAATACGAAATAAATTGGGAAACTTTCTATTTTTGGAAATACCCGTTGACCCACGGGTCAAAACTGACCCATTTTGGGCCGTGACCTTCTCGGCTACGATGTGCCTTATTTCGGCATCTTTTGACCATGGTTTCTTCATGAAAGTTGTTGGTCTTGAGCTCCTCTTTCTTTTGATAGGTGGAGCACTCATTTTGGTTACCAGATGAAGAAGTTATGGCTTGTTAAAGTTTGGAGAATTCTGGCCGAATTCGCTGGCGACGGAGACGGCAGTGATGGAGGTTTTGTAGCCCATGGAGAGGTGAGTCTATTCCAAGTGGTTTCAGCCCTTGCCTTACCCGGTGGTGGCCGATCGGAGAAATTGAATTCCGGCAAAGTTTTCAAACTTCACGGTGAGTTTTGGACCTTTTCCGGTTAAAATTGGGCTTAGCTTTGGACTACAAAGTTGTTGGAAATGTCGAGATCTTCATACTGATGTGTTGGTCGACATTTTCTGGGTTGGTGGAAATTTCAGCGGCAGCCCCACGCGCCGCCGTGTGCGGCGGATTTCCGGCGAGGTGGATTTTTGGCAAGTTTTCTGTCGTTTCGCTCATTTTCGCGTGCTGAACGCAATGGTGAGATTTTTGAGTTGATTTGAGTATTCTATTTTGGGACGAGGGTTGTTTGGGTGTATTTTGGGAATTTTGCTATCCTCGTCGATATTTCGAGCGATATGTCTTTCGAGAATGCAGGGTTCTCAACGTATTAGCTCTGTATGTTGTGTTTCAATATGTATTGATCGTATCCCTATTATTCAGGTGATCGTGATCGAGAGTTTGGCGAGGAATCTTCCGTCGAACCTAAGAGTTAGCCTCGTACTGTGAGTGAACATTTATTTACACTGTCGTACCGAGTTCTTAGTTTCAGTATTTGTTTCCAGTATAATGTTCATATTATTTATCGTTCTGAAAATATTATATATTTTATTGGTGATAGCAGTTATTTATTTAGCATCGATGCATTGGCTACGCAGCTGATCACAGGTAGTCCATCTATCAGGCTTGAGAGATTCGCTTGATATGCCGAATAGGCTTGAGAGATTCTCCTAGTCTATCACCGTCGGGCTTGAGAGATTCACCCAACATGTTACTCTGGCAGGGAAATCTGCCGGAGTGGCGACCTTCATTTATTTTAAGAACTCGCATTATTTTTTTGAACATATAAATTGTGAAAGGCATATGATTATTTTCATCCACTCACTCTAACGATTTTATTTGCCTTTCCCCCGGGATTTTCGGTTTCCTTTGCCCATTTTGCAGTTTGAATTCCGGGGTTACACGTTGACGGTGGAGGCGTAGAGTTCAGATCCTACTTCAGTTCGAATAGGTTCTTTGTTCAACCTACTGGTTGTATATGATGTATATAGAAGTCGCTCTGAATACTTATGTTATGTTTTTAGTTGAGTTTACTCCTGAATGTTTCTGGATTTCTTGTAAACCTTTTGGTTTATTTTATGTATGATGTTGAGAAATCCGGATAGGGAATGGAGCCCCACGGTTTGGCTTTTGTGGAATATTCGAAGTGTGTTTCTTTGCAGTTTCTAATAAGGGTTCACATATTTCAAAGTAAACTCTGGCAAAAAAACATTTAAGGTCGTATTTTCGAAGGGGTTTGATTTCGGTTTAGAAAACTAAATCAAAGTCGGGTCCTTTCAATAACGACACAATGATACAATGATACAGTCAAAAACAAAACATACAGGAGAGGATGTTGTTTTGATCCCGGAAGCCTTCGATCCATTGAAGATTTGCTCTTTGATCCTTCATAGCACCCTCCCGAGTTCGGTTTCTGAGACTTTTCGTTCCATTGCAAGTCTGTGCTTCGATCCGTCGAAGCTTATCCTCAGGTCCTTAAATCTATCATTTTCGATCCATCGAAGCACAAGTCTTCGATCCATCAAAAATCAGTATCGAAAAATCAGATTTTATTTTGGTTTTCTTCGATCCATCCAGGGTTCGTACTTCGATCCATCGAAGCCATCCCCTAGTTCGCTTTATGGACAATTTTTGATCCATCGAAGCATCAGCCTTCAACCCATCGAAAATCAGTATCGAAAAATCAAGTTTTATTTTAAGTTTCTTCGATCCATCAAGGGTTGTTCTTCGATTCATTGAAACCATCCCCCTGGTTTGGTATCTGAAGTTTTTTGATCCATCGAAGGTGCTACCCAAATTGTGGTTTTTTTGATGCATTATTACATCGGTTTTCTGTCATGTCATATCAGCACTCAACAAGGGTCACATCCCTATTCAAATTTTTAAGTATCTACTTAAAGTGTCTGCCTGGTCTTTTCACATACTCATTTATTTACATTATTTTTGTAAATGTCTCAAGGCGAAATTGAGTGTCTTGCAGATAGTGGTACTACCCATACCATTCTGCGGAATAGGCAATTGTTTGTGTATATTTTCCCATACAACTCCTCAGTGACCACCATGATAGGTGCATTGCCAGTTATTAAAGGGCGTGGTTCAACAGGATTTTTGTTGCCTCATGGTACAAGAATATTTATTACTGATGCCTTATACGAGCCAAAGGTCAATCAAACATTGCTAAGTTTCAAGGACATTCGCGCCAACGGTTTCCACTTTGAAACATATTGTAAGAATGAACAAGAATTATTGTGTGTTACCTCTATTGAAAGCGGTCACAAGTGCATTCTAGAGAAGTTTATGGCTATTCGTAGTGGTTTATATCTAACTATGGTTTGGATCATTGAATCTAATACCATGACTCACATAACTTCGTGTGACTCAGAATCATATAAGCTTTGGCACTTTTGACTAGGACATACAGGTCATGACATGATGATCAAAATCTTGAAAAATACTTATGGTCATCCATTCTTCAGAGTGAAGAAATATGTGGGAATACCTAAATCCATCAGTTTTGATGAGAGGAATGAGACTACTCTTCTTAATTCTGGCTCGGTCTCCAAGATGAGTGTAGCACAATCCCGACAAAGTACCTCTGTCATGTCGTGCGTTATCCCACCAGATTCATATGTTTCAATCTCTGATCCATATCACTCGTTTTGCAAAGGTTATTCTTTAGCAAAGTTACAGGCACATCCTTCTTTTGTTGTTGATAACACCGAAAAATTATTCCATTCTTACAACGAATCCAAAGTGATATTTATGGACCTATCAAACCAAAATGCAAATCATTTAACTACTTCATGGTTTTGGTAGATGCATTAACGCGATGGTCACACATTGATTTGTTATCCCCAAGGAATGCTGCATTTTCTAAACTCTTCACACAAATTATTAAGCTTCAAGCTCACCACATGAATCATCCAATTAGATCTATTAGATTTCATAACACATGAGAGTTTACATCAAAATCGTTTGATGATTACTGCATGTCTCTTGGGATTGAAGTTGAGCATCTCATTCCTCATTTTCATTCTCAGAACGGTTTATTTGAGGCTCGTATTAAGCAGTTACAACTTGTGTCTCACCCGTTGGTAATGCATACAAACTTACCGGTATCTGTGTGAGGTTATGCAGTGTTACACGCAACAATGCTTCTTCATTTTTTACACGAAGGTGCCAACCATTCAGTGCACACCAGTTGGTAACTGGATATGCTCTTGACATTTCACATCTATGCATTTTTGGTTGTGCGGTATATGTGATTATTGTGCTTCCACAATGCACCAAATTGGGTCCTTAATGAAGATTAGGTATTTATGTTGTCTATAAAGCTCCAATGATAGTCTAATATCTTGACCTTCGACATGAGATCTCTTTACTGCAAGATTTGCAGATTATCACTTCGATGAGACATACTTCCCGATGTTAGGGGGAGGAAAGAATGTATATATTCTGGTTCAACGTCAAGAATTGACGTGGTCTAATCCCACTGTGTCTCATCACGATCCCCACACATCTCAGAGTGAGATTGAAGGGCAAAGAATACTTGATCTTCATAATGTAGTAGACTCTATGCTTGACTCCTTTGTTGATATGGCTAAAGTAACGAGATCAGAAATACCTGCTACAAACGTTCCTTCAAGGTTGGAAATCTCGAAAAGAGGATTGGTTAGTACCAACACCGAGAAAGAAAACGTTCCTCCTGCCCATGTGAAAAGTGTTGCACCAGCCTCGGCTCCCACCAAAAAGAGGGGAGACCAAGAAAATTCATTGATGAGCCGCCGATTAAAAGGCAGGTCATAGAGGCACAAAATGATATATTCATCATCAACATTGTGATTCTTTCACATGAGATTGACTCTGACTACATTTATGTCCTTGAATCACAATTGGCATGTCTAGGGGACGCCTCAGAACCTCTTGTGATGTCAGAGAACAAAAAATCTTGCTTAGAACAAATGATGTGCGCATTCTTATGGATAGATCTTCCATGTTAGTTAATGATGCATTTTCTTATTCCATCACTCAGGAGATCATAGACGACGATATAAAGTGGAACTTCGCTTTGTGACGGAATGCCAACAAAGAGCAGATTGGCCAAAATGGAAGGTAACAATCCAGGCCAAACTAGACTCTCTGAATAAAAGATAGGTTTTTGGTATGGTAGTGTTATGCCCACCGAATGTTAAGCCGATAGGACATAAATGGGTCTTTGTTCAGAAGCATAATGAGAAGAATGATTTCTTGCGCTATAAAGCTAGACTGGTGGCGCAAGGTTTCTCTCAATTCCCTGAGATTGATTATAAGGAGACGTATTCTCCGGTCATGGACATCATCATCTTCCGCTACCTGATAAGTTTAGTAGTGTCCAAGAAATTAAACATGCAACTCATGGATGTTGTTACTGCATATCTCTATGGGGATCTTGATTCAGAGATATATATGAGAATACCGGATGACATTGCTTTACCCGAATCAAGTAACTCTAAACCATGGAGTGCTCATGTAATCAGATTGAGACGTTCACTATATGGATTGAAACAATCCGGTAGGATGTGGTACACACGTCTTAGTGACTACTTGATTGGGAAGGGATACAAGAATGATGACTTATGCCATTGTGTGTTCATTAAAAGGACAACTTCATGATTTGCTATAGTAGTTGTCTATGTAGATGATATGAACATCATCGGGACTCTTAATGAGATCAATGAGATGGTTGGCTACTTGAAATCTGAATTTGAGATGAAAAACCTTGGTAAGACTCGATTTTGTCTCAGATTAGAGCTGGAACATCAAGTTGGTGGAATTCTTATTCACCAGTCTTCTTATGTCCAAAATATGCTCATGTGATTTAACATGGACAAAGCACATCTTGTTAGCACGCCAATGGTTGCTCACAGTTTGGACCCCAAAAAAGATCTATTTCGTCCGGTAGATGACGATGAGAAGATCTTAGGAGCTGAAATTCCATATCTTAGTGCTATTGGAGCTTTATTGTATCTAACTCAGTGCACGCATCTAGATATTGTGTTATCAGTAAACTTGTTGGCTAGATTTAGCTCTGTGCTCACGCAACGTCATTGGAATAGAGTAAAACAAATCTTCAGATACTTAAAGGGTTCCATTGACTTGGGTTTATTCTTCCCTTACAAAGAACACATAGAGAAGCTTGATAGTCCTGAAGAAAGGATGGTTGAATTACAGCATGTTGATTCCGGAGCCTTCGATCCTTCTAAAGAATTGTTCTTCGACCCATCGAAGGATGCTCACAGGTCAGACTAGAATGATACCTTCGATCCATCGAAGAAAAAATTTGTTGCGAGCAGTTTATTGCTATCCCCTATTTCGAAACACCAGTTGATGTGTTGGTTGGATTTGCTAATGTTTGGTGTCTTTCTGACCCACATAAAGGTCGTTCACAAACCAGTTATGTTTTCACTATGGGAAACACGACGATTTCTTGGAGATCAACTGAGAAAACCCTTATTGATACTTCCTCGAATCATTCAGAAATTATTGCTTTACATGAAATGGTTAGAGAATGTGTCTGTCTTAGGTCATTCATTCATCATATTCAAGGGTCTAGTGGATTGTCATCTACTACGACATATCCTACTTGCATCTATGAGGATAATGCAATATGAATTAAACATATGAAGTTGAGTTACATTAAGGGTGACAGTACAAAGCATATATCGCCGAAATTCTTCTTCAATCAGCAACAACAGTAGCTGTTGAATATCCATGTGAACTAGGTGTGTTCGGCGGATAATACTGCGGACTTGTTTACCAAGTTACTACCTAAATCTACATTTGTGAAACATGTAAGACGCATTGGTATGCGCAGGTTATCTGAACTCCATAATTGAGTTTACAGTAAGGGGGAGTTACATTTCTGTAGACATCAGGGAGAGTCTACGACACCTGTAGTAGCATTTGACAGTTGATGCGTTGTACTCTTTTTTCCTTAGACCAAGATTTTGTTTTACCCATGAGGTTTTTGTTTGCTTGGTGAGGTTTTTAGTGAGGTAACATGTCATGCATAATTTATTAGGCCATCGACACAAGGGGGAGTATTTTAGGAGATTTATTCTCTTTAACTTCCGGTGTGTGTCTTGTCCTAATTAGATATAGATTAGATTAGATAGAGATACAGATAATCTTTGTCATATCGAGACATTTATTGTAACAGATTGTATCAGCCTATATTAAAGGCATTCTATCAATGAAAGAGTCACAGTTTTCAGTCTATCAGTTTATTCATCCTCAAACACTTTTCAGTTTTGAGAGTAATTTTATCTCTCTCAAAAAATAAATTTTTCAAAGATTTTTTTTTTTCATATATTTTTCATGTGTAGAGAAAATTATAAAAAGTTTACTGTAGTTTGTTGGTTTCTCCCTAATGTTTAAGGATGTTTAGGGAGGGAAGTTTACGGTACACATGGACTGATCTTCTTCTTATTGTCTCTTTTCTTTTGTTTCTATTTTTTACTTTTTTATCCTTGATTTATGAAATCCTTTTTGTTAGGAGTTAGTTTAATAGAAGGACAAAAAAAAATTGTGAATGTTTGACGTTAACTGCCTAAATAACAGTCAAAGGCTCACCTCTTTTAATATATAGAGATATAAAGTGTCTGACAAATTATTTGTCCCGCTACGACTTTTTCCAACGATCATCTTTGAACCTGGGGTTTAACATGAGACCGTTTCTAGTTGACTTGTAGGGTTGTGGTGAATGGTTTAGTTTCTTTGAATTGGATGGTAGATTTAGGCTATGAATTCGGAGTTCTTTTCCATGCATGTACATTTTTATATATAATGGGCTTGTTTGGTATAGCTTTTGAAAGCACTTCTAGATATAAAAGTGTACTTCTACAAATTTTGGAGTGTTTGGTTGTATAGTGTTTTGAGAAATTTTAGGAAATCATTTTTTAGTCTTAGAAGTAGTTTTGTAAGAAGCACTTGGGAGGTGCTTCCTCTTGGAAATAATTCTTCTTGAAAGTGCTAATTAGAAAAATCACTTTGAGAATTCATCTCAAATAGGCACAATGAGTCTTGTTGTTGGTGTTTCCTATTAGGGTGTAGAAACAATAGAGTACAATTGTTGGTGCATGTTTCCGAATAAGATCAGGAAACAATGAAAGGAGGCAAACCAATTAGGAAAGAGAGAGCGGTCGACGTTGGACATTTTTTTTTGGTAAGTAGAGTAATTTTTTGAGGTTCGATCTTAACAATTACCCTATATTTGGTAAAGTAAATCTATAATGAACATTGGGTATTGGTTGAGTGACTACATGTTAGGACCATATTACCCTCAGGGCTAACACTAAGATCACCCGGATCATAGCCGGAATAAGTCATCGGAAAACTACCAACTAAACGAAAAAGTAAAAGAATAAGGAAATAAACCAAATAACTGGATTCAATATTCTTCTCGATAGTTTCTTACCATGGAGGCTGAGACATATATAATCTACGCATATTCAATAGACATAGTTATCATATTACTAAAACTAATTAATATAGTCCTAACCAGTGTGTCACCCATTCACACCCATGTTGAAATCCCCACTCTCCCTCCCATTTTCGTCTAATCAAATAAAAATAAATATATGGAAACTTGTCTGCTAATTAACTCTAGCTTTTCTGAAAAACAAAAAAATATTCTATATAAATAACTTTGCCCGACGATTTGTTTGTAAGGACATATTCTGCAATCCGTGCAATTGTTAAAGAAATTTCCCAAGGACGTACTAATTTTTGGGTGATAGATAATGGATATGTCAAATGCTATAAAAATATTGTCGAACATGTCGACATGGACATGGACTTCTTATCTTTTGCATATGGAAGTATCGAATTTGTAAACGTAAGTAACTCGATGACAAGTGACAGCAATTCAACAATAGCAACACCTTGGTGTTCACTCACTGTTGAGTGTTGAAATTGAAGCTAAGCTAGCTAGCAATAACCACCTCAAAATGTTGAAAACAAGAGCTAGCTAGCAATATGGTAGTTATCTAGTTTTGAACTATTGGTACAACTTCTTGGGAAAAAATTAAGTTTTGGTTCCAATCTGGTGGTACTGGTAGACCACCTAAACTACTAGTCACTCTTGCAGAAGAACATAGAAAGTCAAACGGAAGTGGAAAGCAAATTTTCGACTTAAAAGGAGATATTCTTAGCATCAGTTTCGAGTAATTCTACAATGTGCGCGGAATACTAAGCCCAATTTCAGTTTGCATGACAAATTTATGAAGGAGATATTCTTAGTCGGGGTGTTCTATAGTACTCCGGAGTACAAAAACTCCCGAGTTTTGGAGCATTAGATCATTTTATTTCTCCAAAAATAGAAACCGCAGAAGTTATCCAACGCTCTAAAACTCGAGAGTTTTTTGTTCTCCGGAGCACTATAGAATTTTCGTTCTTGGTCTAACATCAAACAGAAGCTTCACTTGAACTCACAAACATCCGGAAGATACTTGAGAAGATCGATGAGAATCATACAATAAAGCATGTACGTGATTTCAATGAATTGTTGCTAAGCTAGCTACAATCTTACATGTAATCAAATTGAAGAGAAAAAGAAAAATAATTAGCTAGGAAAGAGTTCCTAGCCCCCAAATAACATGATTCTAGCAAACTGAGAGAACAAAAAATGCACAACATTCAAGTTCTTACTATTCCTAGCCTCTGCTGTGAATCCACCATAGAAGATTGGTAAGAGAGTTTCCATCGTCGAATCCCCCCAAGTTTCTAATCTTCTGCAAAGCATCTTGCTTATTGTAAATCCCCTCCAATGAATAAGTAAACCCTCTCCATGCATCCGTCGCTCCCTCCCTATTCAAAGCCGGAGTCGTCCAATCCACAAGCTCCTTAACATAGCTGACATTAGAAAACAACACCTCAGTGATAGGCAAAATCGGTATCACCTGTATTCCGAGCCTAATTTCTTTTGCCTCAGCAGGAGCAAACCAAAGCGCAGTGTCTCTCTTCACAGACCACACAACTCCAACGATCTTATTCGCGCTCGAGAAAACGTCCTCGTACATGTTGTCTCCTTGGTGCACATGCCACCATTTCTGAGCCGCTTGAATCTCCAACGCCGCAAGTAATGAACCGGTGGCGGTGAGGTTAGTGTCTCCATAGGCCAGCCCCATCAAAGCAACTGAATAATAAGCATTCACTGCCTCACTTGTGCTCTCTTGGTTGCACCCGTCTGCAAACTCGGTTAGTCCACCTGCCCATGAATGCAAGTTGTAAAGATCAAAGTTCCTCAACCTTGCAGAATTTGACTTTGTCTCTCTCTTTAAGTTCATGAAGTCCACAGCAAGAGAATAAGCTTGGTCCTTGTACTTTAACCCCCAAGCTTGATCAATCTTCGCGAGCACAGAAATCGCATAGAGAAAGTATCCGACATGGTAATGGTGATCATTGTAGATTCCAAACCCAAAGTCCGCACCTTTATCCACTGCTCCATTTTTGGTCACAAGTCCACTCCATTTACTCTCATACAAGAAACCATTCCCACTGAAAGTCCCACTCAACCAAGGCTCGATTGCATCCTTGAGATACTTCTTAAGGCTCGGAATCACAACAGTAACACCAACCTCATCAGCAATCATAGCCAGCCTCGCCGCCTTAGCGATCAACTTGCCATAGAAATAGGAAGCCGTGGTTGATATTGGCGTGGAAACTAGAGCTTGAACATCTTGAGAAAGAGCAACGCCTATCTCATTCCTTGACGCCACGTCTTTGATGCCGTTGATGGAATGCCATGTGACTTGAATAGGGTTTGTCTTCATCAACCATGAGTCACCTACAACGCCGACGAGATCACCGTCGATGCTTCTGTACTTGAAATCATCAACAACAGCGACGTTTCTGTCTTTTAGAGAAAGAAGCTGAAGATGGAGAGGATGAGCTAGCATAAGCAATTCACCATCCCCTGCTTTCTTCCACTGATACTCCATCGTAAAAGGCTCATCATTCAAGAAAGCTTCGCCAGAAACCGGGTAGGATGAGCTGTACTTGTCAAGAACCGCCTCCACAGAAGAGTCCGGCAACAATGCGACTCTCACAACGCCGGAAAACGAATCTGAAGTCAACAAAGATGGATTCTTGTTGGTGAAGTGAACAGAGGAGGAGGTGTAGAGCAGCCATGTCTGTCTGTTGTTGAGTTCGATTGCGTACTTGTTGCGGTTGGCGTTGGAAGTGAGTTTGGTTATTGCATGAGTCGTGGAGATGGAGAGCTCTGTTGGCTTGGTTACGTTGCATGTCAAGTAAGGGCTTCCTCTGACGAGGAAGAAGCGGAGGTTGGAGGAAGGGTAGTCAAGAGTGATCCCTAGGTCGGAGAAGGCAGAGACGACGTGGCGTTCTTGAGGGTTGTTATGCGCGGCGGAGACGGCGAGGTCGGTGGTGAAGTTTTGGAGTATGGAAGATGAAGATGAGACGCGAGTTGGGTATGAGAGAGTTAAGGAAGAGTTGGAGGATCTAAAAAGGTAAGGGTGGAAGTAGGCGGGTTGGTCACCGTTGTTGAGGACGAAGTTTTGGAAGAAAGAGTTTGTGGGGAGTGGAGTTTGGAGAAGGGTTGAGGTGAAGAAGAGTGAAGGATCAGGGAGGACTGTGGAGTCTGTTTCCGGGAAGAAAACGCCGGCGGTGTGAGCTGGTACTAGTACACCGGAGAAAGTGGTGGCCAAGATGAAGATTAACAAAGTTGTCATCTTGGTAGGCGCCATTAATGGAGTTCTAGCTGAAGGTCTGCTGGTGAAGTGGGGAAGTGGTTTATGTATGAATGTTTATTATATATAGCATTATTGTCGTTGCGGCTTCTGTTGCGTTGTGGGGGAAGAATATGGAGGAGTGGAGGAGTGCTGTGAGGAAGGAACTCTGTTCTGTTTTTGTCTACGTTCTCCTAAAACTACTCTGGAGATAGTGTTTGACCTGTTGGATGTCCTTTATATTTATAGATCTAATTGCATCTCCATTAAGGAATGAATATTTTTATTTGATACATACTAATAGAATTCCCCTATTAAATGTATAAAAATATCTACTCTACATACAAATCTTGCTAAGAAGATAATCACATAATAGAAGGATAGTCACATCTAGCATATTTCAACATGACAATTATTTTGGTGACCAAGTTTTTGACAGCATGTTCTTTGTTTGAAAGAACATGCGTATTTAATTGCCAAGTTTACTAAAAAATCGTGGGTTGATCACCCATGTTCTTTGTTCTTTTTTGGTAGCGTCCAATCCATATTATCAACTCTCTGGATATTGGCCAACAAATTTTGGGACTTCATACTCTTTTAACTTTGTGTTGTTTGACCAAAAATACCAATTCATGAACTTAAATTAGTCGAGGCAAAATCCTGGACTGGAGGACAGTACCTTTGCTGTTGAGGAAAGACACGCTTTGAAGTATCGAATACAAAGAACTAGAAAGAAAATTTTGCATCGAGTATCCTCCAAAGAGAAGCTAGTAAATACTAACTCGTGCTTGAATAGGACAGACCACTTCAGGAACCAAAATAGAAATAACTAGGCCAATACTAATGTTAAAGATCGGCTCAAACACAACTATTGCCCATATAAAACTGGGATCAACAGAGATTCAATCCGAAAAGGTTATATACAGCAGCAAGTTCATTTTCACAAGCATCGAGATAGATTCACAAAGGAGTTGTTCTGGGCCTAGTCCTCTAGCTTAAAGAACACGAAGCTGTGCAAGGAAAGCAGCACACAGATCCAGGAAGAGAAACTGTGGACCCTGGACCCGCTGCAGATCAAGCAGATACTTCTCCTCCCGAGTTTTGAATAGCTGTTCAGTCCCAAAAGAGCAGCAGATGTTAAAATGTTCAAAAATATTTCTGATGAACAGTTCGTGCATTAATTACTACTCAGCTGCTTAACCTCATTGAATGACAACTACTTTCCATACACAGAATGACAAGATAACGTATGACATTAAGGAGCAATCGGAAAAAGAACAGATTACCTGAACTTCAAACTTGACAACATTTGGCATCTTCATAGCACCATCATTTTCTATGATGCTGGATTCATCCCCAAAATAATGATTTTCTACGATGACGGATCCAGAAGTGCCAGGAACCCACCTACACTTCATATTGTAGTGTCCTATCTTCTTCCAACACACCTGCAATTCTTGTAAGGCTTTAAGGACTTCGGTCATTATTTCACGAGGATGAGCCCTAGACTGCCAGTATAAAAGAAAACAAATTTTGATCAACAACCATCAGATCAGTGCTTGAACTCACACAACCTGCTACTATTTTACATCTTTAGAGCAGCCAAGATAACTTGTTGAGCTCAAAATCCACACAACTTCTACATGTAAAGCAACTCCACTAACAAGTTGCAGCATACTGCCTGTTCCAACATACTTACCAAGTAAACTTGTTTATGCAATTGATCTATAACACAGCATAGAAGAAATTGGCTAAGCAAGTACAAATCCCACATATCACTTAGGAGAGAGAAATTAACCTGAAGTCCAAGAGCCCATTTCCTTTCAGCAGGAATCTGTTGTCTAAAAGGTGAGGAACCCATTCCTTGAAATTCCATAAAGCCTGGAAGGCGGTGCCCAACAGGTGAAGAAGCAGTCTCACTTGGATGCATACGGTTGAAACCAGCTTCCTAGAAAATAAATAAAGCATATAAAATATAAATAGATAAAAGACAGTCTTGAGCATCAAAGATGATATATTTTATTTTCCAACCAAGTACACATACCACAGTTTCCTGAAACTCAGCTCCAAGATAGCCACTGGATACACGGAACCGGTTGTCCAATAATAAATAGTATGCAACGGTACCCTGAAACATGTTTGCTAAATTGTTAAGTAGGAGATCAGTAAGAAAGCACAAAGATAATGAATTTCTCAAGTTCCCACCTCATTTTGTAATCTCCCACGCAGAGATTCAACCAGTTGATTCCTATCAAATCCCATCTTAACCACCTCCTGCAGGATTTCTTCGTCAATCTGCAAAATGCATGGTAACACATGAGAAACAAGTCACACACAAGAAAAATGTCTTATCAAATAGACTGGTTATACACACACAAAAGGCCAAATCATTGGACAGGGACCATCGGACAGGATCAACTATCCTTGGTCTGTTTCATGAATGTGCCTACAAAGCATAACTAAAACTAAAGGTATAAGATGAACATGTCTACTAAAATTCAGAGGAAAATATTGACAACTTGTTATAAAAAAGTATAGACCAAAAGTACGCAAACATTCCTCGATAAACCAAGCTCACAACCTCATATTGAAACAAAATCAGAGCAAAAAATATAGCTCAAATTCATAAAAGCAAACAGAAGTAGCTGGACAACCTTCTTTGCTTGCTGCATCGTATCTGGTGGAGGTACAGCTAGGTAGCGAGGAAGATGAGCCTGGAACCATATATGCTGACGAATCTCAGGAATTGTCATTCGCTTCATAGGATCCACGACAAGCATTCTTGGGATCAAGTCTCTTGCACCAGGTGACAAATGACTTGGAAGAGTATATATCCCGCCCTGCAGCAAAAATGATGTCGCCTGTTAAAGATAGTGAATGACAATTCACAAGATTTCCAAAAACTGGCATATGTTAAGTTGTATTTAGCAGGAAAAATATGAGATAAAGTTCTGAAAGATGAGATAGCATTAATTATTCTACATTACCTTGATTTTCTTAAACAAATTGGGAATATTTTCATCATCAAAAGGAAGTGTACCACAGAGAAGAGCATATAATATCACTCCACAGCTCCATACATCTACTTCAGGGCCAGCATATAGCTTCCCAGAGATAACCTACACAAAGATAAAAAGGACGACATGTTATAAGAAATTACAAATTTCCTCCTCAACTAATTTAAAGTCATCCAACACAGAACGGAGCCTCTGTACCTCTGGGGCAGCATAATTTGGGCTGCCACAACTTGTCTTAAGAAAATGGCCATCACGCATTATATTGCTTAGGCCAAAATCAGCAATCTTTACATTGCACTTTGAATCCAAAAGCAAATTTTCTGGCTTCAAGTCTCTATGAACAACCATATTCCTGTGACAGTACTCCACCCCAGATATTATCTGCATCAAGGAAGGAAGAAAATGCCTTAAATAACTGTTATCAGATGTAAAACTAATTGCAGAGGATTTCAAAAATAATGTCCCACACCTGCTGAAAAAAGTTACGAGCTTCATCCTCCTGCAGTCTACCCTTTTCTACTATATAATCAAATAGCTCCCCAGACTTCACATATTCCATCACAACATAGATATCCGATGGTGTTTCAATGACCTCATAGAGTCGTATAATGTGAGGATGCATAAACAGTCTTAATATTTTGATTTCTCTTCTCACTGCATCAAAGAGAATATGATCGATCAAACAATAAACTTCGGCCAAGGATTGACATAATTAGAGGAAAGCATTAACTGTGAAAATACCTTTTTCTTCCATTTCCATGTTCTTTATCTTACGCCGATTAAGGATCTTAATGGCAACTTTATGGCCAGTTAAAGCATGCTCAGCAATTTTGACCTTGCCAAAAGAACCGATACCTAGAGTTTTTCCAAGCTTGTAATTCGGCAAATACGCATCGGCGCTGCTGCCTCCACGGCCAACTGATCCCTCCATATTCTTAATCAAAAGGAGATGAAAATGTCACTGAAACATGCAAAATAAAAAATAAAGAGACTTGTCTGTATAGTGACATACAGGAATATAAATATTAAACCACTACCAATTGACAAAGACTCAAGTTAAAAATATTTCAGCTACATATACTCGTGGGTATCAACAAAGTAGGTAGACAAACCCAGTTTGTGCAGAGAAACATTTCCCAACACATAAACAGTCAAGATAACTCAAAGTAGACATTTTTCATCAAAATTAACTGAACTGGCAACTAGAACTGGATAATGAAACCATATTATCCCAGCTCCAATAATTCAACCTTTTACATTCATATCTCTTGTTTCTGCAAACTAGTTCGCTCTCCTTTCACATGTATCCTATGTCCCTGTCTTTCTACTTTGAGCCTCTACTCCAATTACCATCATGCTATCCATACAGTGTATGCCTTGAATCCTTTAAACCCTACCCAGCCATAAGCAATGCTCTACAGTTGATCTCATGACTTCAACATATGTATATTTGAATTACATCATGCTTGAACATTCAAAACAAAGAAAGAAAAAAACGGTACAGTAACTTCAATCAGGTCACTTGACAACAGCACCATATAGAAATTAAAGAAAAAAATGATTCTATTATAAGCCCAAATCACAATGTTTCAGCTACCCCGAAATTAGATAAATCATGAAACAATATCACATAAAGGCAGCACTTTAAGCTCGAAACTCAACAAAAACAAAACCCCAACTTCCAAATCAAAACCCCAAATCATTTTCATCTCAATAAATCACTCTACACCCAGAAACCACAAAAATCCCAAATTCTCCCAAACCCAAAACGAAAACGACAATTCCAAGGCAGACCCAGAATCCAAGCTACAGAGATCTCGTAAACCATGACAGTAAAAGCTACAAGCAACCCATAAACAACATTCATGTTAATTAACAAAATGAAGACAGACAGTATCAAAATTTAAGATTGAGGGAAATTACTGAGAATTAGAACTCGAAATCGAAGTGGTTGGATGCGAAGGCGAAAAGGGTCTCCGTGGAATTTGACTGTGAATTTTAATCGCAGAGACCCCAAACTCGAATTTGGAAAGAGAAAAAAAGAAGAAGAAGAGCCTCTGTTGATATTTTTTTATCTTCTTCTCGCTTCGCTTCGGACTCGCAGAGACTCCGTTATCGTCGTCGTCATCAGCAGCAGCTTTGTTTATGTAATATTTTCCATTATTATTCTCTATCTCCAAATTACTGATTCAACCCATAAGCTTTGGTGAAATCACTGAGGAATGAAGGTTGTGTTCATTTTGAGTGGAGGGGTAAAGTTGAGATTTTGAGATATTTGTGGGCCAATTTCTACTGTGTGGCTTTTGTTTTTATGTCAGCTCTTTTTAACCTTTCACAGGGAGCAAATACACATATTACTTGAACAGTTTGAAATCACAATTTCAACAAGAACAAAAAAGAATACAGCAGTTCACAAACTCTTTGAGCAGTTACTATTTAGTGATCGAATGAGAGTGTGTCATCTCCGGTTAACGATATCGACAAAATAATTGAAACCAATTGTCGGTAAGATTTCCGACCAATGAGGATGTGACACGTGTCATCTCTGAATAACGATGTCGATGAAATAATTGAAGCCGATTGTCAGTGAAAATTTGTTATAGAACTATCATCCCTCTCATTGCTATCACACCAACAACCACATTTTCCAATCCTTGAAACGTCACTCCGACAAATCCTTTTAGTTTCAAATTCAATATGTGTGTTTCAATTTCTGAAAGTGTGTAATAAATATAATGTGTTTCAATTTTAAATTGTTAGATTATGTCTTGAATCAACTAATCTGTAATCTGTATTATGCTGAGATTATGTTTTCTACCATTGGATCAGATTTTGGGTTCAAAATCAACGGCCTAAATCAACTGGCCTGTTATTTTTTTTCCAACTGGCACACCACGTGTCATCCTCTCATTGGTGCGTAATTTTTTATTTTTTTACTTATTATCGGTGTGTGTATTATACGCGCCTGGGTTTTAAAAAAATGACAGCAGCTGACATCATCCACGTGAGCATGGGCTCCACCAGCCGCTCGATCAGCAGCTCAACCTAGAACAGCTCGACCTCGTTGACCGGCGATCTGCTTGCCCTGTTTCCTCCCCGGTGCATCACCAAAAAACGTCTTACTCAAGCAGCTCTGACTGGTCCCTCCACTTGGTCGAGCAGCCGACTGGATTTCAGCACCCTAGTGCGAATGCTCTAATATTGTTCTCGAATCATAAATTAACAGTCCGAGACATCTCACACGATCGCAACGAGAATGGAATAATTTTGTTTCATAAATTTTTAACCATCGACTAATTTGATAACGCTCGATCTTTCCTCGAGTACAAGCCGCATTAACAACCGTTGTTTTAAATCTCTGTATTATAGTTTTTCCGTGGGAAAAGAAAAGGTGAGCTTTGGTGCTCAAATGAACATAATTTGCATAGTCTTGATGATGGTGAGGTTTGATACTACCAGTATACTGCCAATTTCTCTTCCAACTGTCTACTGTAAGTTTGCAAAGATAAGAACAAATGAACTTACCTATCAAGAAATTTTTGCCGAGTCATTTCCAACTAAGGCAAACATGTCACATTTATCATCTAATATTCAAATATTCTGTAAATCTTTCACTTTCTTAAATACATCACATTTTCCTTTCATACTGTATTAGAGTATTTGTCTAAATGATAATCACAAGGAAATCTTATACTCCGGAAATTTCCTGACGATGGATTCCATGAAACATATATGAAATTATTGAAAATTGTCCAACTCAGTATAGCTACAAGAACAAGAATCATATTCGGACAGGGCTAAATAAACCGTCTTAGGACCTCTATGCCAAAGAACATTCAAAATATAAACTAAGTTGCGTTCATTTGCAGTTTACAGTCTCTAAGCTTTTGCAAACACCGTTTGAATTATAAGAAACAACAAAACACGAGCTACATATGAAATCATTCAAGTAGCTCTATACAATGTGGATTGTACATGATCGTATCAGCTGAAAGTGTCACCATTATAGCATTATTCGCAAAAGTTTGAAGACAATGACAACCTAGTAGTCGGGGATGGAGGCAAAACGGAAACCCTGTGCACCTCTCCATGCATAATATGCAATCCGCGTCTCATAAAAGCCTACAATCATAGAAGGAAACCTTTCAATTAGTCAATCAACTTCCTAACACATGTATGAAGAATTTCCAAAAGATGAGCTTAACAACTGTATGAATCCAATCATGCCCACATGTTTGCAACATAACAGAAAATCCATCGCAGCTCATAAATATGACATATACGTTACTTTTATGCTCGTATAATCACAGCTTACAGGTTAAATAAAGTTAACTGGCCAAAATTGAACGCCATCTATAACTGTCTGTCCATATGATAGGGGGCAATCAATAAGACAAAGCTACACAATGCTTGGACTTATGTCATTTAATCAGATTCTAAACTCATTGTATACTTGTATAGCCAACCAGTAATATAACTTTGAGCTGATATAAAACGGTATTGATAAGAGAGAAACATTTATCTACAGGCATACCTGGGAGGAAGGTGAGAATTCCTAGAGCTAAAAGGCCATAGGCTTGGGACATCTCTCCTCCCATGTGACCAGTGAAAATGAAGTAGGAAAGAAAGAGTAGGAACGATCCCAGAGAAAGTAGGAAAAGAGCAAGGACTATGGATTTCCACGGAACTTTATCAAAAGACTTTGGTGAATACTCAAACCGACGGTCATATCTCCCACTGCCATTATCATCATCATCATCAGTCGCAAGACGGCTGTAATTGACATTGCGCCTAGTTGTCATACCCAACAATGTTTAACACGACCTGTGTTCAAGAATGAAACAGAACATAAATAAGCTTCAATTGGTTCAACAATAAAAGCAAACTGCAGACCACAAATGTCAACCGATTACTATGGTGACCAAGTTAAAAAAAAAATTACTAAATCAAATAGATATCGACTTCTTCTAGCGACTGCATTGAAGCTAATCTGGCAATGCATCCAGAAATGCAAGAGTAACAAGTAAACTAAGGAAAACATATCAAAGAATTCGGAAGGTACAAGCTCAGCTCATTACATTGACTTCTTATACGATTCAAATGACGAAAATTTTTAGAACAATGAGTTTTAGTTCTACATTTTTATCTTCATAAGTGTCAGATTTCTTATTCTTCCATTAAAAAGCCAATCTTTTATCTCCCCAGCTAAACCCAGGTCGCAATTATGCAAACTATAATTGAAAACCCATGATACACAATCGCTCACTCAATCATATATGCCTAAAGTTATTAAACTGGATAACCAAAATTGAATCATAATTGAGCGGAAATGAAGAGAATACCAATCTATAAAAAGTATTTGATTAAATAACAAGACTGAAACTTTAAGTGCAGAAAATCAAACCCGTAAAGCTAATATGATAAGAAGTTAAGAAATTTGCTTACAGGTGACTTGTGCCGATCGCAACTCTTAGTCTGCAATTGGAAAAGAAAGAAATGAGAGACGGGATCGATTTTGGTTCTTTCGGGTTGAAAGATCAGTAACGTAGAAGCCGAAGCGAGACTGGTCCGGATATGGGCCTTCATAATCTTCTTTTGGGTTAGCATATCGGCCTTGTTGTTTTATTCATTTTTTTTCTTTTTTCTTTTTTTTTGTAAATTCTTATCCGCCAATTTGGTTTTGATTATTTTTATCAAGTGCACATATAGTGTGCGGAAAACAATTGAGTGAGACGCTTGTCATAATTTCACTCGGGTTAGGGTTAGATGAAGAGAGAAGTTAAACCATAAATTATTCCTCTGTACATTTGTATTCCGCATATTATATAATGACTAATTTTGATGAAATTATTCTGACTTTCTATTTGGCATGCAATTGCCGTATGGAAGAGCTTTTGTTTCTCGATCAGTCATATTGTTAAAAAATCCACAAACATCTATTGCCTTCTTTTTTTATCACAAACAAGTTATTAATTTGGTACAAATATGAAAATATTCCGCGTCGTAGTTGTGGCTTATTGATAATGCATATGATATCTATTGTATCATGAGTGATGCGTCGATCAAAATGATACACACATACGTCTTTTTTTCTCTTTTCACAAAAATATAAATGAAAAAACAAGGAAAGTGATTCTCACTCCCAGTGTCTCTCCTTCTCATTCTCACACTTTTTTTTCTCTCTTATTCATTTTATTATTATTTTTTTAATTATTTTTATTGTTTGCCAAAATTATCGTTAAATAAGGGAAGTTAAGAAGAGAAAATAAATAAGACATCGAACAATATCAAATCAATGAACGAACCAAAAATATCAAATATACACTGTTCATGTTCATAAGTGATAAATTTTGATTATGAATAACTTAACGATTTTCAATTTTTGTGAAATTTTGCATGAGTGATCTACTCATCATTATCTATCTAACCAACAGTAGATTTACCAAAATATGACCCAAAAAAAAAATTTAACCAGAATGTACTCACCAAGTCTTCATTTATCTCGATCGAGAATTTTTGGGGAATCACTACCCAAAAACAATTGTATTGCCTAATCAATTCTACTACAAAACAAATGGAGATAAAGCTAACTGAAAGATCGATAAACCCCTCAACTCAATTACTGAGTCAAATTAACTTAATCATCCAAGTTAGATCACTCAAATTTGAAGTCTAACTTGACGCTTC
This sequence comes from Geum urbanum, assembly GCA_946800695.1. NCBI lineage: Eukaryota > Viridiplantae > Streptophyta > Magnoliopsida > Rosales > Rosaceae > Geum > Geum urbanum. The sequence goes on along the minus strand of OX327009.1, from coordinate 50,774,628 downwards.
CCAGCAACCCAGGGGAGTGATCAAACGTACTGGCTAGGAGATAGAAGTATATTTAATCACAGGGAACTGATGGAAAAGCATGGTTTGCTTCTGAGCAATTCTCGATCTCCCTCCCCGGCCGAAACACTAAACTCCTCTAATTAATCATCACAATCCCATGTGATCGATGGAGCTCGATCTCTTGCTTTGCAATTTCACACTGCACCAAGCTAGTCGTTAGTTACCTAAATTAATCGCAAACGCATTGAACCTGGATATATAATCAAGGAAAGTTTTCTGCTCAATTCTAATTAATATATGCCTCGACTCAAACCATATCATGCATATATCTTAACCAATCCAACCTACTTATCGATGAACTGAACTGAAATTTAAAGGTGGAAATTAATGCAGTAGTAGGTATGGTGTTGTCTTCTTTCCATATGCAGCACACATGCATGTGCAGGTGATCAATATTCTACCTAATAATTAAGTAAGTTCGACGTAGACGAAGCTCCCAGAGATATATATATATATATATATATATATATATATATATATATACACACACACACACATACACACACACGAACTAACGTATCTACAGCACAGGCCACATGCTAGCGTTTTAATCGTATACTGGCCATGCATGTATGCATTAACTTTCATTTTCTGGCTTTCTGCTATATAAAGATACTTCTTAATTAGCTATATCTCGTGTTTGCGTACGCGTGCATGGCATGTGATGCATCTTAACTTGCTCTTTCTCGTGGACACTGGACAGGTCGCCGCCTCGATCTCAAGTATATATTCTTTTAATGCATATATATTGTCGTGGAAGCAGTTATAACGCATCAACTGTTTCTGGAGAAACTCATAATAGATGTCTCTAGTTTGTTTACAATCTCATATATAGACCACGTAAATAATCCGTGTAAGTAGTCTAATTAAGTACATTTTTTCGATATATGAGTAGTCTAATTAAGTACATGGTTTATTGTAAACTAGACCTGTTGTCCAAAAGCTAACTAGATCCAAAGCTACGACTTCAAAAAAAAAAATATCCAAAGCCAAACAAAATCATAGTGCATTTTCCACTTTAGAGAGGCCAATACAAAGAGGAAAGTGATCAATCATTCATGAGGCTAGGGCACCGTACCATAATGTTTGTGTTACTAGCTAGCTTAACTTAACTAATAGTTAAGGATCGATCTATACGCTACTTGGAATCTGTCATTGTATGATTTGTATCACACTCATCATGTCTAAGCTTTTTCAAAATCGCTTGTGCTTGTCACTCAAAATCACTTTTGCTAGTCACCAAACATCTAGTATACATTGTCCTCTTTCGTGTTCGGTACCACAATCGTGATAAAAAGTAATTACCACAACCATCTCCATCCATATATCTCCGAGGACGGAATCACACTGAGCCTAAGGTAGGCCTAAGCCCTCCCTATATTTGGTCAAATATATTTTATGTGCATTACTTGCATACATTTTAGGTTAGTACAGTGATAAATACATAGATGCGAGTGTTAGGTCTTAGATTCTAATCTCAAAACATGTAATTTTTTCGTTTTTCATTATTTCTAGTCTATTTTTTTTTTATTTCCATCGTATGTATCATAGGTCCCCTCTAACTTTATATTCCGGCTCCGCCCCTATATATCTCCATCTTACTTTGATACATAACACTTTCTAATTTCTTGCTATATGCATGTCAACCTGGGCAAACAAAAAGCTTTTACTTAACGTAGGAAATGGAAAACCCTACGTAGCTATAGCTGATCACTCCCTCACTAAAAAGACTCTCAACGTATAATTGATGGATTTAGGATATTGATCATATTCTAGTTCCATTTTGTGTGCATCCCCACTATATATGAAAAGGCAGCTTATTATTGCCGTCAAGAATAAAATAAACTTTTCATTGGATGCATATTACTCGATCAAGAAGCACCGAGAACCTGACCAACACTACTCAAAAAGAAAATATTATTCGATTTTAAGTTCTTCCTTTTAATGTTCCTGCCATGCATAATTTTATATATGAACTATTCATGCAAGTTCATTAGAATAAATGTCAACCACTAATTTTAAAGATTTTGTTTGATTTATCTCTAAAAATAATGTTTTGATGGTCCATTACAGTGGTGATCATCGATCACTGGTTGTAATGTTGTATATATCATAATTTTATGTTTGGGGCTTTAAACGGGAGGCAGGGAAGCAAAAGCAGCTGTATGAAGCTGTAAACCATATAATCATATCAAACCAACAGTCCAACCAAACCAAAGAGAAATGCCAAACACTCATGTAGAAACATGAAGACAAACTCTTTAGACTGGTTGGATCGGATGGTTGAATTGGTGTTCATGTCCAATTGTCATGAAAGAAAATGAGTTACATGTGTGACCATGTGGTTCTTGACTTATTGCTATAGTTTTGGTCGCAAATTCCTTAAAAATTTTGCAAGCAGAATTTATATTTAGCTAGAACTTAGGGATATATAATGAAACAATGGTTAACTACTACATGTTAACACACGTGAAGTAATAGTTTTTAAGGAAGATTTTAAGGGGTTGAGAACTTGAGATCATCACATTCCCATGGGAGAGTTGACGAGATAGCTTGAAAAGTCAACATCATCAAATCATGATTAGGGATGTTAATCAGTACAAACGATTCTGTTATTAGGTCGAACCGAAAATTGAATCGTATTTTTTAATCGATTCGGTTTTTCAGATTTTTTTTTACAAAAAACTGAATGGTTCGGTTCGGTTTTTTTTTTTCCGATTTTTTCATTTTTTTTAAATAAAAAAACTTTCTAAAAAAATATTGTTTCTTTCTATTAGTTTCAAAAATTCGAAGATCTTCATTAACTACTTTTTTCAATAATTTTGTGAAAGTGTGAAACATAGTTTATGTCAAATCGAATCAAACTACAACAAATATAATTAGTCAAAAATTACACATTCAAAGTTTCGAACCATAGCAAATGGCAAAATGTTTACCGAAAGTTTACATCACAAATTCAAAGTTTACATCACAAATTCAAAGTTTCAAATATCAACAAACATAAACCAAAATTCACACTCCATAGTCCAGGTTTAAAACAATCTACGGTCCATCCAAATAAAAATACAATTCAAATATCACATAAAAACACTCAATTGAATCCATTCTCAAACTATACTCAACTTGTCAACCATTCTCACTTTCTCAGCTAGAGGGTTTTTCTTTGGCAATTTAGCATTCATTTTCTTAAACCTACAAGAACCCCAATAATCATTGTTAAGTATCAAACTATGCCACATACCAAATACTACTTTCATATGGGACAAAGAGATATATTCAACAACATACCCAACAACATCAAACTTGATTGACACTTGTAAAACGACGTCATTTTATTCATTTTAGTTCAAACGATTCGGTTCGATTTTTTTGGAGCCGAAAATCGAAACCGAACCGAATTTTTCGGTTCGGTTACGTTTTTTTGTTTTTCGGTTCGATATTTGTTCAATTTCGATTTTTTCGGTTACAGTTTATTTTCTGTTCGTTTTTTTTTTCGTTTTTGGATTCGGTATTAACAGCCCCTAATCATGATTACTAAATTAACGAGTAAACACAATGTTCATCCCTCAAGTTAATGGATTACATCTCAACTTAATGTAAAAAAAAATGATTTGATTAAAAATGTTGTCTCATTTCTAACCATATATATGGTCAAATTTTGTAGATGTAATATGAGTTCGATTTGCACGTTACGATGCAATATTAATCGCAATTTGACAAAATTCGATACCATCTTGACCGCTATTAGAAACACAAACATGTCAAATCTTTTTGACCAAATCGATCATATCATACATGGAAAGCACACTGATTTAGATATTGAAAATAACACACAACTCAAGAAAAGGAGCCTATACTTTCCGGTGGTTGAAAAATGACCTTTGTGGTTGAAGATTTATAAGAGCCAATTCACCTACAAGTATATCGGATTAGCCTTTCAAAAGATACTCCGAATTTGAAATCTGAGTAAATAAGAAGAGGAAATGCAAATTTTACCAAAGTAGCGGGCACTAGTCACAGAGCAAATAAGGATTTTCTCTCCTCAAAACAAAACAAAAGAAGAAAAAGGTGCTCCCTCTTTTTATTTAAAAGTTGAATCCAATCTATAAACACAGTGACAACCTGACATTAGAAACAGAGGAAGTGTTGGTTCGCAATTAGAGAAACTTAGATCTGCGCAGTTGCTATTCCCCCCTATTTTTATGTAAGAAGAGCGATAGACGTGGAAGCAAGACAGTGCCGAGTATTTGACACCCTCAAACTCTCTCTCTCTCTCTCTCTCTCTCTCTGATATGGCCAGCGAAATCTCGGACATCATTGCTAGCTAAACGCAAGGAGAGGAGATCACATATTGAACAATATACCAAACAGAGCAAAACCCAAAAACGCAGAGACAGAAGAAGATGAAGACCCACCAAGGCCAACCATTTATATAAATCAAAACCCAACTCTTCAATCTTCTTCTTCTCCCTCGGTTGCTTTTATCTATCAGAAAAAAGCAGCCACTATTGAGGACCCGGATCCGACATTGTCGGACCCATGCATTGATTTTTCCCTCTCTCTCTCTGTTACCGGGTTTGGCTCTACTCGTTGTCTCAGAGAGAGGGAGTCTGAGTCTGAGTCTGAGTCTGATCTCTTCTCTTGTTAAAGGTACGGCCTTTGGATTTCTCATTTCTGGGTTTGTGTCAATGTTCATAAAGCTTTGATCTTTGATCTTCTCTGTTTTGGATTTTGATACATTTGATTATGTTGTGCTCTGTTTTGAATTTCTGCACTATTGTGTTCTTGTTGTTTGTTATGATGATGAGGATGAATCATTGGTCTTGCTCTTTATTAAAGTAAATGCTTATGCATGATTGCTTTCAGTCGTCTTATATGTTTGTCTTCGTTGGATGTGGGTCCTGTACGTGCCGTTTCTGCGACGGTGCGACCTTTCTCTTTGGCCATTTTTTTAATTTGTGTGAGCTAGTAATATAGAGAAGCTTTGAGCTTCCTTGAAGCTCAAGAGGGTGCTCTCTTTCTCTTTTTATGTCATCTCTTTTGGAAGCGTAGGAGATACAATTGTGAGCTTTTTAGTGTGATGCAATTCTTGTGCAAAGAGAACTTAAAAAAAGAGTTGTGAGAGACTTGGGATTTGGTGTTGTGAAAATTTTGTTTGAGAAGGTATTGGATCTGAGAGACTTGATGTTCAAGTTCATTGTACATTTCATTCCATCAAGAGGGTGTTGTATTTCAAATTGGTAGTAGCTTTTGACCAAAAGTACTTTGTGTTAGTGTCAATGATCTTAGAGAATTCTGTGTCATACTTGTGCTTCTGATGATGTAGTAGTATGTTAATGTGTTCTCATGCTTTCTCAGAAAGGTTTGTTCTTTTGTGATGTAATGTTGTTTCGGTTAATTCACTTTGTAGGCAGACGAGCTCAATGGGTGGTTGTGTGTCAACTCCTTCTAAAACAATCAAGCCACAGAAGAAAAGCTGTAGAGGCAGCAAACACCATAGAAAGATTGCCTGCTCTGTCTCCAATGGTACCAAGAAGAGAAACAGTGATGGAGGAGCTCGAGTATCAGACTATTCTGTCAGCGAGTTTGTTCATATGGGGTTTGAGAATGGTACAACAGCTACTTGCAGAAGGTCCAAGGTTCCTAATTCGAAATTCCATCTCACCGAGTTGCAATGGCACCACAATGAATCTTTTGGAAATGGTTTGTGCTCTCTTTCCCTTTTTTTAATTTGAACAGTCTTTTGCCAACTGGCTGTTGATTCTCACATTTTAAAATTAAATTGTTTGCAGCTTGCCAAGATGAATCTTGGTTCGACTCTGTCAGTATCCTGGAATCTGAATCGGATGATGACTATATTAGTATAAATGGAGGTAACAGTCATCATCTCTAGCTGATAGCATGGTATCCATCTTTCATTTATATCTTTGATTGACTGAAGTCTCCATATGCTCCTTATATCTTTTCTTAATAGTATGGCTAGGACTTACAGTATAATTATTTTCGGCTTTTGCTGAATGCCCTTGGGTTTAATACCATTATTACCATATCTGTGATCATGCCAATTATGATGAATTGTGTGACCGGTTTCACTTGAGATCTATGGGACTTATTTTTTATTATAGCCTGAAGCAAAATTTATCTTTCTGAGCTACACCATGGAAAATGGTTAATTTCTATTTTCTGAAAGTATGTTCCATTGTTCTACAGATAGTTTTGCAGTAGCTGGCAATGAAAGTGGAAATCTCTCTGGCGGCCAAGTACTTCAGTATGAAAGGTCTTCATGCTTTGTTGATAATGGGTGTAAATACGAAGAATACCAAAGCTACACGACAATTGATGCAGGTAAATCAGATAAACTCAAGGAAAAAGATGAACAGAAGGATTCAATCCGCTTCCCCCGCACTAGTATCAAGGGCTTAGACAGGAAGAAGACGCTAGACCAGTCATGTGGAAGCTTTAAAGGATTGAGGGAGGATCGGCGTAATTCTAATGAGAAATCTGGCTTAGCTCGATTGATACCTACTCTAAGTTTCAATGATAAAAATCTACATGCCCAAACACTTGGTCAAAGAAAACCATCTACAGTTTTTAGGCTTTCCTTTAAGAGGAGGTCCTGTGATGCAGAAGAAGCCAATGAACAATGTAAGTATTCAAATACAATCACTCGTATGCTCTCAGTATCTTATTGCATGGTTTCCCATTATACAATGCTTGTGTTGGTAGTGTTCTATCACTTCTATGTTGTCCTGATTATACAATGCATGTGTTGTCTTGGTTTGCATTGGTTATATTACCCAGCTGACAAATCATACATGTGCAGGTCAATCAAAAAGGTTTCTGAGTCGTCCTAAAGCAGGACTTGTCATTCCTTGTTGTAAAGGAGAGAAGATGACACCAGGATCTTGGTCTGAGATTCCCCCCACTAATTTCAAACTCCGTGGCGCAAATTATTTCAAGTAATTTTGGCTTTCATTCTCCAAAGTATATCTGAGTGAATTTAGACATTTGCACCAATTACTTGGATCAATCTATAATTTCCTTTTGTTTCTACCATGTAGAGATAAACGAAAGTCACCAGCTCCCAACTACACCCCATATACTCCTATTGGTGCTGATCTATATGTCTGCCCCAGAAAGATACATCATATCGCCCAATATCTCGAGCTTCCGAAAGTAAATGCAGATGTAAAAGTGCCTCCACTCCTCATTGTAAATTTACAGGTACTTCTGCAGACTGGTTCTTGTTGATATGTGTTTCTGTTCCTGGACAGTTTCTAATCATCTTCCTGGACAGTTGCCTACTTATCCAGCTGCCATGTTCCTTGGCGATAGTGACGGAGAGGGGATGAGTCTTGTACTTTATTTTAAAGTTTCTGAAAGTTTTGACAGAGACATTTCTCCCCAATTTCAGGAGAGCATCAAGGTAAATTCACTGATCCTCTTAGGGACACTGAAATGATTTCAAAAGTTTCATGATTAAACTTCTTATTCTTACACCTGTAATACTCTATTCTTACACATGCTCCTATACAGATTCTGATGTGTTTTGACGTAATCTTTCATTGATATCTTTGGTACAATCAAGTTTATGGTGTGTTTTTATAATGCTTCAGAAAATGGTTGAAGATGAGACGGAAAAGGTCAAAGGATTTGCTAAGGATTCGACTGTACATTTTAGAGAAAGGCTAAAGATCTTGGCTGGGATGGTTAATCCTGATGAACTCAGTCTGAGTTCTGCTGAGAAGAAGCTTCTAAATGCATACAATGATAAACCAGTTCTTTCACGCCCTCAGCACGAATTTTATAGGGTAAACATATGATCTCTTACTTTGTTCAACTATGATCTCATGAGTTTAACGACGATGACAGTAACCATGTTCTTTGGGAAGTGAATATTTTCTGATTTCATCATTTATTCTCATATGGCAGGGTCCTAATTATTTTGAGATTGATCTAGACATTCATCGATTCAGCTACATATCGAGGAAGGGATTTGAATCCTTTAGAGAACGTCTGAAAAATGGAATTATAAATATGGGTTTAACTATCCAGGTACATTTCGTGGCATTCTTACACTTTGACTTGGAAGTTCATGATCTTAAATTGGCCACAATGTAGTAAACATTGTCACTAATTCTTTTTGTTCACTTGTTATAGGCACAAAAACAGGAAGAGTTGCCGGAGCAAGTGTTGTGCTGTATGAGACTGAACAAGATTGATTTTGTCGATCGTGGTCAAATACCTAGTCTGGTCACCAACGACGAGTGATATAAATGATTAGATGTGGTGCATTGCAATCACGGAACACAGGTACTCATGAGAAATTGATGCCATGAGAGTGGAGAACAAGGTATTCATACTCATGAGAGTGTTTGTATCCAGTGCAAATATCACTGGTTTGAGTTGGGCAGTAGCAGCTTTGTATGTATTACCATCATATGCTGCTTAATTAGGAGATAGAACTTTAGGACTAGTGTAAATGTTGGATCACCTGTAATGTAAAATGCAACAACGTCTTTTCAAGTGTGCTCCATCTTCCTCCGTCACTGGTTAATCATCTGATTGTTAAAATTAACTTAAACTGAATTTCATTTTTATTTAATAATAATCCTAAGCTCCAGACCCAACTTCTGTTTCAGAAGTTGAAATATAAAACTGAGAACAGAAATCAAAAACTCATACAGAGCAAAGTGTAAAAACTCATATATGAAACAGACATACAAATCCATACAATACCTTATACATTGTCTAAGAAACTAGTTAGGAGTGGCAGAACATAAGAACATACTTATAAGTTCCAACAACATTGTAAACATACAAGAGCATAAAAGAACATACTTCTAAGTCCCACATTGTAAATAGAAGAGGAAAGAGGGTTTAGGGTTTTGGAGTGGATGTGGCCTATAAATAGAAACGCAGAAGAGATAGAGTGGTCTAAAACAAAAGCGCCCGAGGCCGAGCGCTTCCCTCTTGAGGTAGAGGTGGCGTGGTATTCCACGGGAGAGGTTTAATCGTGGCGCACGTTAGTGCGTTGGGCGCACATTAACAACTTAGCTTGGGGGATCTCTTTGGTTGCTCTGCTTGCTCCAATCATAGCAGCACTGAGCGACCATCTTTGTTGCCCTACATTCTATTAAACCCAGTTGTCAAGAATCTCTTCTTTTGTTTTGTTATAGTGCTATGCTAATCGAGATTTCGATAAAAAGATGAAATTTTATTGTACCCATTAGATAATAATAGTAGTTTGTGAATATTGATTTTGAGGATGAGACAGAGATAGTAAGCAGTGTGGTAATTTTAGAGCACAGCAGAGCATTTTTGGCTTCTGGAAAATTGTTTGCTTGGGTTTTGTGAATACTGCTACATTTTGTCTCTAATGTGTGTACATTTTGGTGTCAAATTTCTGGGTTTCTCTACAATGGGTTTGTTGATGACTCATGAACACTGCGAAAGGGAAGTTGTTGGCACAAGAAATACGACCAACTAATCCAAGCTGTGTATTCCCAAGCTTTTAAGTGTGTCACTGTGAGGGTGCTGCATCTGAAAATAGGATGTGATTTTAGTAATGTGACAAGGGAATATGAACATGAAGAAATGAGCATTGTATGAGAATTAGGAATGGGGATTTACCTCTTTAGAACCTTGATCTGCGACCCACATGGCAAATGTGACTCTCGTTTCTTCGCAAGTGATCATCGATTTTACTCTGTTGGGATATTAGGGGACCTGAGAACTCGACACAATGTTTGTCTTCGGCATTGCCATCCTAGTGCATTGAGATGAACAAGTCATTAGTTACTGACTTATAGTAAAAGCATTACATGATGGTTCATCATTATATTCTGTGTGAGGTCCTTACCTTGTTATCATCTAGGTCATCTTCTCCGAGATTTGATCTATGAAAGAGTTCTGATCCATCGAAAGTTTGCATCTTTCGCGTTGCCTTGGCATTGTGAAATGCACTCTTTGCGAAAGTTGTATCCAATGCACTGAATTGACTTTTCGAGCCATCTGAAATTGCGGATTTAGTGCTGAACTCCTCCTTTCGCTTTTTTGCTGCCCATGCAAAACCGCTTCCTCCTGCTGCTTGTGAGCCTGCAGCTGAGGAGACAGTGCTATCTCCTTGTGTTGCATTCAACTCACAGTTCTCTGAAACTGTATCAAATGCTGGTTTTAGACTCTCCCTACGAAGAACATTTGCTTTTGGCACTCGGATATGGGGGTAACCACCATGGTTTTTACAAGAAAACTGGCCACCGATGTCTTCTTTTCCATCCTGCACATTCAAGTTTTACATCATTCAGCTAAGTTGGCTTGATTCTTGATCACCAAAAACATGACATTGAAGAAAGGAGACTTGCCTCTTTTGGTGCTATCTTTGCAGAGTTTGTCTCTTGCAATGTCTTGCGGACTCTCCTTGGTTTCCTGGATGTTGTTGTATCTCGTGCTAGAGCGCCAGGCTTTTTCCTGACAACAAAATTTAAGCAGCAGAATAAGTTGTCTGAGATATTTGCATCCTCAGTTCAAGTAATGGTCGAGTAAAAGGTTTACATTTGTGCTTCCTCACGATTTTTAGCATCCATTTCTTTGGTAGGAGGATACTTTGGCAAGTTTGCTGGATCACAAGCATACGGCCTTGTTTCGAAATACTGCAACACAAGAAGCAGTCGCAATGATATCAGAAGCTCAGCAAAAATGTTAAATTCTGTATAAGCTAGAACTTCTACATGACAGTTTCTCAATTTCCAAGCATTGTAATCACCTCGGACATAAGCGCAGAGGAGGCAGTTCCGCGCTTGTAAGGTTCTATTGAAAGAAGAGTTTGTAAGAGATCCACTGAAGTGGTTGGAAATTCCTTGCATCTCTCCCTAAGAGAACTTTCATAAGCATACTGAGGTTTAAACATTGTAGCATGAGGAAGCTTTGAGGTCTTCCAGTACTCTTCAGGTGGAGAACCACAAAGCTTGAAGATTTTGTGCAGTTGTTCAACCTGTAAAATCAGAGTTACATCAACTTCAGCTGTAGCATGACTAGCATCATAGACATGTTAGGTGACGAATGTACAAGTTCACATCAACAATATACAGACCTCACCTCAGTTCTTCCTTTAAGGATAGGCTTCCCTAGAAAGAGTTCTGCAAATACACATCCCACACTCCAGAGATCCACAGACACTCCATACTCCGTTGCCCTCATTAAGAGCTCTGGAGGACGGTACCACAACGTCACCACCCTACTCGTTAATGGCTGCTTGCTCTTGGAGCTCACTACATTCGCCAATCCAAAATCCGCCAACTTCAGAATCCCTTCATTGTAAACCAAAATATTCGACGCCTTGATGTCTCGATGCATAATCTCTCTCATGTGACAATGCTCCACCGCAGAGAACAGCTGTCTACAAAAAAACCAACAATCCTCAACCATCTGCAATATCTGTTAAAGCAATGTTAGAGCAATTCCAGCGGTTTCCCCAAAGAAAAAATAGATTTAGGAGAATATTTGACAATTTTACACTCTAACAGCTTCTCCATCCCATTCCTTAAAATAGAGAAATGGATGAGAGAGAATAATTTATTCCTTAAATTTACAATAACCTGCAAAATTTTAGAGAATATGATACTATTAATATTTTGCACCTTTTTGCAAGTCTCAATGTCCCAAAGCTCTCCTAACCACTTGCTTGTAATTTTTAATAAAAATAATAATTTTTTTATTGTTATAATAAATAATAATAAAGTTGTAATAAATGCCTAAATATGTAAAATAGAAAGCTGTTGAAGTTGAAACATGAAATTTTTAGAGATTTTAACTTTTATAATCTATTTTACAAAAATTATAAGAAACTATTGGGATTGCTTATGAAGTTGAAACCAATCTGCATGTCACTGAACTTGATGTCATTTGCGGCAACTAGTCCGGCCAGATCATGCTCCATGTACTCAAACACTAGGTAAATGCTACTCGAAGTTCGAGAAGTTATGATTCCCTCGAGTTTCATGATGTTGGGATGATCAAGCCGACGAAGAATCATAATTTCTCGAGCCATGAACCTAATACTCTCCGGCTGAAAACGCACTTTCTTCAGCGCAAGAATCCTCCCGGTTTCAACTTCACGTGCTTTGAACACACTGCTGTACGTACCTTGCCCAATCTACACTCACAAATTCAACCATTTCCAAACCAAAAATATTACCACAACGTTCTGATGAAACTAATTATCATATATGTCATCAAATTTAGGAATGAATAATGATGTCAGTAGTCACCTTCTCTAGTTTTTCAAAAGCGTCGGCCTTGAGAGGCACCCAACCGTAGATGGCTTCGCCGGCAGCATTGCTGAGCCAAGAGGGCCATCCGGTGGCGACTTGCTCTGCCTCCAAAGACCGATGAGAGAATCCCAATCTAAAGCTGAAGCCACCTTTCCCAAAACCACTGCCTTCCTTCTTAGACTTCCTCAGCTCCTTGCTCTTGTTGTTATTCTCCAACGACTTCTTCTCTTGAACATTATAATTATTATTCTGAGTCTCATGATCATTGTTATCATCCTTGTTTTTGGCGCTTGTGTTTCTCCGCAACTCCGAAGAATGATGTTGCTTTTTGGTCAGAATAAGAGAGCCATTGGCGGCAAGTTTGGTCGAGTAGTCGATGCATGGCGACTTGTCATCCTCCGCCGCCGCCGACGACGACGATCCCCGCTGCAGCTTCGAGCTGATGAAACCCATTTGCCTCCTCCTCCTCCTCCTCCGCCGCCGCCAATTCCCGTCAGCATGGAATCGAAAAAACCCCCCGGCGAGAGATCGGAGTTTGCGAGCCTTTTTGTGGGGACAATTTCACCCCGCCATTACCGGAAAAACTCGAAACAAATGGTTTGTGATGCAGCTGTGGCCGAGATTGCGGATAAAAAACAAAAACAACTAATTAACCAATGCTCCTGTGATGATGAAGAAGAAGATGAAGAAGAAGGAGAAGAATAGGAAATGAGTGTTCGTGAATCCCTGCCTCCCATTCCGCCAAAGCTTTTCCTCGATTTTGGCGGAAAGTACGGACAAGATGATGTGATATAAACAGGGAAAAAGAAGCAGTGATGACTAAAAACGGTAGTCCGGAGACAACGTGGGTCCGAACAACTGCTTTCATGTTTCTATATACTATTCTCTCTCTTTTGTTTTGTACAGATTAAAAAACACAGTTGGAAAATGATGTAACCGTCGAACAGAGACAGACCAGACCAGAACAGACCAGATATGATGAGCAACACTAATAAAAGAAACAAGGAAACTTAGAAAGCAAGGTGAAAGAGAAAGGTCATCTTTGATCTCTAGAGGAGGAGGATGAGGTTTGATGGTGGTAGCAGGCCAACTGCTGAACTGCCCAACAGCCCCACTACACTACACTACACTGTATGATTGATTTTATTTTCTTATCTCTGTCCAACAAACAACAAAGTGTTAGCTAGAACAGACTCACTGATTAGATTATAGGGCTTAATTAATTTGAATCTAAAATTTCATCTTTCTGACCAGAACCCTTTTAATCATTTAGTTTTCTTAAAGACTACACTTTTAAAGTTGAGGAGGACCTTCGGGTTGAAGCATGTCGGGTCAAAGTTCCTGAGGATCATGAAAGTCTAGATGAAACGAGCAAATTTTTCATAATGGCCAATAGAAACTTCGATCTGTGTGGTGTGGTGTGGTGTGGTGTTTACGAGAGATTTAGACAATTGTAAGCCAAGGGCCCAAGGCAGAGTTCTTGGTCTTTCAAACATATCAATCCAGTTGCAGTTGAAACCAGATCACAGAAATTTGACCATAAATCTTCAATGTAGATTTGAGGTCAGAAAGAGTACAAGAAGATCCCAACATGGCAGATCAACTTTGCTTTATTCCTTTTAGACCAGTCATAAAACATAAAAGAAACAAAATGAACCGAGAATAGCCGAGCCAAGTAGGATACTGTAGTTTAAAAGGTACATTTACGTATCGGTTCGTATATTCCTGGTTTCAGTGGGAAATAATTAAATTTATATATATATATATACACACACACACTATGACACTATATCTGCCTTCAACATTTACAAACCATAATGCTATCAACCACCTACATATACATGCAGTAAAGGAATTAAAGAGGGAAAAAGAAAAGCTATTACACACCAGCAAACCTTTTTAATGAGTTCCTTTCTTATTCAATTTGCAACATGTTAGTTGGCTGTACTTGACTGCTTATGTTAAGCACCATACTTACGCAGTGATTTGCTCGTCTTTCAGCTGAAGAAGTACCGGTCTCTGGTTACTGTTTCCAAGTTCTCTCCCCTTAAGTAGGGGATGCTTCTCGGCTGCCACAACTGTTGGTGCTTTAAACTGCAACGCATTGTTGTTGGCTATGTTATGGCTGCTGTTTCTGGCTGCTGGAACATCATGGTTATGCTTCCCCTCGTATGCGGTTATCACTGCTTTGGGGTCAGTGGCAGCTCTCTCAACATGCTTGCGCACATTGCATCCAGCAAATGTGCATTTGTAATAGCTTCTGTAATTTGTACAATTGTATCAGAAACAGAAGTCACAGTGAACTTCATATACGCAAGTGGATAGCCATATACAAGAGAATATACAGTCATACAGGTCATATGATTGTCTTAAGACAACTAATCATTTCTTAACCAATGACTTGTTCCAAGTGTGCAATCCTGAATTTTAGAATATACTAAAATTTTGTTTCTAATACTGTCTCAATCAATGGTTCTTGATTTCTCCTCCAGCAAATAGAGTATACAAAATGCGAAGAATTATGAATCTCTAATAGCCGTTTAACCGGGGGACCAACAAAGATTGAAACATTGCTGTTTAGTTTTGTATTCAGAAATCAACATAATAAGGTCCGGACTCGAGATTCTTTAGAGTAAAAATGAACAAGCAAACTATATATGAAGAAAGTTCTCACCTTGGATGAGGATTCCCTTTTACTACTTTCTGCCCATACTTCCTCCACCTATAACCGTCATCAAGAAGATCAACTTCACTCCTTGTTTGCACAATGATTTTTGGTTCTGTCACTGTCTTGTGAGGCAAAGCTACCTCAGCTGCGACACCATCAATGTTCCTGCAGTCCCAGATTCTGATGTTGAGAAGAAAGAAAGCAGAATAATATTCTATAATAATATGCAATGAAGGTTTGAAAATACCTTCTCTTTGGATTTGGTTCATCAGCTTCCCCCTCTTCTCTTGTCTCCCCATCACCTACATCTTCACTGTCACTTGGTAACTGTACAGGAGCATTTGGTGTATATTCATGATCCCTCTCAGGCACAGCTTCACTAGACTTGTTTGAATCTCTGACCCTTCTTTGACCATTTTCAAGCTTAGGCTGAGAATCCACATGTCCATTCTGACCACCACCATCTTTAGAACGTTTATTGGGTTGAGGCAGATCGTGGTTATGTTGCCCTTTGTAGATAATCTCAGTTATTTCACCGATTGGGGAACGCTCAACTTTCTTTTTTACAGGGCAGTTCAGATGTGTGCATTTATAGTAGCTCCGCGGATATTCACTCCCCTTAACCTGCTTCTGCCCATATTTTCGCCAGTTATAACTATCACCTGCAGGTTTATCGGAGGCATGGGATGAAGGGTGGTGTTTGTTTTCAGATTGAGAGGCCTCCGATGATTGTACTGCAGAATTTCTGAGTTCAGATGTTGAGGGTGCTGCCTGCTGTTGAGAAGCTTCATTGGAGATTGATGTTTGATTACTTGTCTGCGATTCTGTAGGAGCTGCTAATACAGAAGATTGATATTCAGCTTGCATCTGAAAATTGGATTGAGCTAGTGCAGCTTGAGCAGTGACATGTGCCAAAGCCTGCTGGTGTGATATTCCAAACGGGCTCTGCATCAAGACAAGGAACAAAATATCAAAATTAATAACTAATACAAGTCGGTCCTATTGCAGAAATTGTATGGTATCACAAAGAGAGACAATGTGGTGTCAAACACCAAACCAGTATAAATCTTATATCTCCTTTGATATATGCAGAGATATTTTTAATGGCTTATAGTACTCTTGTTTTTCATATGATTACCTTTCATCAGCCTCAAGGTTACCATTGACCAAACTTAGGATCTTTAAACAAGAGGTCCAAGATGCAGAAAAGACAAGTTCTTAACTAAGAGATAAAAAGGGTATGTATAGGCACACATAACACAACACTAAACAAATTTCCCCCAGAATCATCACAGCAGTACATAACCGTCATAGTAGTATCTTTGAAGTCCAAAGCTAATCAATACTACTTTAATATGACAAATCATACAGAATCATCAAAAATTGTGTACTGTGATTGATAGGGAACAATATAGCCATAGCCAGTTATCAGGAAAATGAAATACTAGTTCAGTTTAGCTACAAATGCAGTGCGTTTTTATCACATTCTTTAGGAAGTAGGAACCCAATTATTTGCCGAGTAATTAGAGCGGTTATGTACGCACATACAACTTCATGAAGAAATAGCTTACTGTGAATTTGGTATAGAGAAGTTGTAGTCATTACCATTGTGACATATGTGTACAAAGTTACAAACTAAGGTACTTACTGCAGTCAAAAGTTCCTAATATGACATCTATCAATTCGTCCCATTCAAAAATAACAGACTTGTGAGCACACAGTACCAATACACAGCATATGAACAAACTATACGAATCCCAGAATGTCAACAAAAGAATCCAATTCCAAGAGACCCAACTTCAAGATCACAACCATCTAAGACTATAACTTTTCCACATGAAAAACCCACAAACATTAAAGAAGCAAAATCCAACAGCTACCCAGATCTCCTCAACCAATCACTAACCTCAAACACACTTCAAAGCTACAAAGCTAGCACCTTTAACAATACATGTTCATTACAAAACAGAGCAAACAGAGCACAATCAGATTCATATAAATCCAACTGACTCACCGGAGGTGCAAAGAAACCTGCAGGTGAGTTTAGCAACCCCGATGGGCTCATCCCATGTGGGACAGTAAACAATGGCGAATGAGTCACCATCAAATTCATCGGCCTACTTTGCTTAAACCCAGAACTCTTCTCACCTCCATTTTCAGAGCTCCCAACTGGGTTTTGTGTTTGAGAAAACATAAAGGGCCTAGCTTGGCCCAAAGGCGATCCCATAGCTCCAGCAAGAAGCTGAGAGAAGGACCTGCACTCAGAGTCATAGCCTGAGTCGGAGAAGAAGCTTGAGACAAGAGTCATCGGACCAGGGCTGGCCCCAGATCCGCCGCTGAAAAGGGCCTCCGCCGATGGCCGCGGAGGAAGTGTTATCACCGGCCGCGGCGGTTGCGGTGCTGTAATTGAGTCTCGGTGCTTAGCCGCCATTAAAGTTGGAAACTTTAATTGGATATCCTCTGTTTTCGTTTAAAAGTCCTACTCTTTTTTTTTTTGCTCTATCTTCTTCAAACTCTGTGCTTCTCTGCAGACTGCTCTCAGTTTGTCGAATTGGAAATTGGAAATGGAGTTGTGGTGGTTTTTTTTTTTCTTCTGAGCTTTGTGGGTTTCGTGCAATCCTCAATTTCAAGTGGGAAGGAAAGTCCACGGAGAAGAAATGGAAACAATTATAGAATTAAGTTGGATTTAATAATTAGAATTTTGAGTTTTCATTACTGAGGGTGGTTGTGTGTGTGGCTAACTAAATTCAAATGGAAAATAAGATGACTCGATAATTTAATAATTAAATTTTGAATTATATAAAAAAGATCATTGAATTTTAATTTTGTCTATCAATTGATCACTATGTTTATTTTAAATATTCTAATTTGTCAAATATTTTATTTAGATGAAATTATGAGAGAAATGTATATAGTATAAGTGGGAGAAGTATGAAAACTACCATGAAATAAGAAAAATTGACATTCAAGGTGGGCAAAGTGATTAATTTGATAAATAAAATTAAAATTCAGTGACTTTTTTGATATTTTCTAAACTTCAGTGATCAAATTATCGATTATAATAAATTTAAATAATCATTTTAGTCATTTTTTAAATTCAAATGACAAATTTGCTGGAGAAAGAAATTAAGGCAAGAGCTGGATTTTCTCGATTGGTAGAGAGGATGGATGCTGATGGACTTTAATCTCTATTGCCCTCCTAGACCGGCATGTAAGATCAAGACAAGCCCAATATAACAAACAAACCATAACTTTCTTAACTTTGTAGTCTATGTAATAAGTTGTCTTCTTTGTTCATGTCTGTCTGATGTTGGAGTTAAATTTGGAAAAATTCAAGAAAAAGAAAAGTGAATTTTGGGTTGAAGAGTGAAATCTGGAAAGAGGTGATAGTTTTTCATGTTTGAACGGGCTACGCTTGTAGCTTGAATTGTTTGATTTTAATGAAATTTAAGAATAAGGTAAATTTCATATTAAATGAGTCGTAAATTAGTTTGCATAAGAGGAACTATACATATTGATGTTATTTTTCCAATAGCAACTAAGATCAACATTTTGGATGCATCCATACACTGCATAATTTGACGTACAAGTCATGGTGTTACCTAATTATTAACAGTTAACGTTCTTGAGTAAATAAAGTTCCAATCGACAAATTAAGATTTTTTTTTCTTTAGAGATAAATGCAAAAAATCTCTCTCTCTCTCTCTCTCTCTCTCTCTCTCTCTCTCTCTCTCTCTCTCTCTCTCTCTCTCTCTCTCTCTCTCTCTCGGGTTAGGGTTTTGTCTCTCTCTCTCTTGGGTTAGGGTTTAGTGCCGCCGGCGTAAACTCTCTCTCTCTCTTTTTGGACTCTGCCTCCTTGAGGCTGGAGATTTGTACCCAACGTTGTCCGGCTAGGGTTTTTTGGCATGTTGTTCCACGTCGACTTCTCGTTTCATCCTTTCTCTCTCCCGTATCTTTTGTTTTTCCCGTTCTCGACATGATTTTCACGGCACGGTGGCCGATGGTGGTGGAGGTTGCGGCGTCGCTCGCTTTGTTCTTGGGTGACGGAGGAACAACGTAGGTGAAGCCGGATCTCTGGCCATAGGTTCTGGCGCAACGTATTATGATGGCTTGCTGATCCGACCAGAGGAGTTTGACCCAGGCAGCAATGCGGGATGGCAGTGAGTCACCGATGGGAGCTACTGGCCGGTGATGTCATATACAGATCCCGTTCGGCTTTGTAGAGGCCCTTTCGGGTTTAGGTCTCCAAACAAGGTGCAACGATGGTGTAGGGGGTTGCCGGACCCCGGAAAGGCGACGTCGACCAGAGAGACGAGGGGCGGCGAAGGTTCACCAGGTCGGCGGCTGGGATCGGTCTTGACCGGGTCTCAACTAGGTTCTGGAATTGGGCAATGGTGGGCCTGGGGCCGCCTCCCTCTTAGTGGAGTAGGCTTATTGGGTTGGCATGAACCAATCCTAGTGAGCCTAGATGCTGATCTTCTACACATGAGGTGCTGTCTCTCTCCTATGGGCTACTGGTTTGGTGGTTTTTACTGTCGCAGATCCTGCTATCCCTCGACATGAGATCGGGGTACGTAGGGCCTTAGAATGAGGGGGTTCCTAGCTAATAAGGAGTATGGTGCACTCTTAAGTTTGACAGTTACTTGCGCTACTCCGGGTTATTAGTCTAGGGCATGTGCTTCATATAGTTAAATCAAGTGTAGTGGTAGGATATCATTTATTTCTTTAGCGTGTCGGGTAATTCAGTGAAATTCTGTATTGCTACCGACTTTGTTCTTATAGTGGATAAAATTTTGCGCCCCCTCAAAAAAATTATTCTTGAGTGAATCATCAAATTAAATTTTCTTTTTCCGAAAAAAGATCAAGTTATTATCAGTTAAATTTGTATTTCATATACTTCGAACTGTTTAAATTAAAATGAGTTACCCTAAAACAATAATAGGAGATGGAGGCGTTGGGAGGGGTTGTAGGCTCGGTGGTTACTGCGAGGCTGACTTAATGGCTGCGTAAGGCTTCTGTTGGGATCCCCGTGGAGGTTGTGGTGATGGCGGAGGCCCTGAAGGGCTGAACAGTCGAGGGACTCAGGTTGACGAGGATTTGATGATGGTCGATCAACCACGACGGGGGAGACGATGTGGATGATAGATCCTGGTGAAGAGCTGATGTTGTGATGTGGCTTCCCAAATGTCTGGCAGTCGCCGATTTCTAGGCGTTAAGCCTAGGCTGCTGAGGGGCACACGAACCCTACAACAATATTGGGCCATAGGGAGGTTTTGGGTTTTCTTCTAGACCTTGGGTGCTACCTAGGGTCTGATCCAACATCTCAAATCCTTTGGATTTCATGCGTGGGACCCGAGAGATCTCGACCATCTTATGGGCTCGACCAGTATTAGTATTACTCTTAGAAATTGGATTATGCTTATTTCAAATTACGCATTCGTTGCAAGGCTTCTCCGCCCCATCCGAGGTGCTATTATTACGGTACATGATGTGAGATTGGTGGCCAAGAAGGTACATTGTGCAGATTGATTCTCTATGAATGATCGGCTATTAAATATAGCATGACTATTGACACGTCATTGTGTGATTTACGACCCATAACTGATTTACCCGACGAATAAAGATATTCTGATTCTAGTTTTAGTGTATCACTACCAAGATCCAATTAGTTCTATGTTTCCTTTTATGTTCGACAATCTTTATTGTCTCAATTGTACTTAATTTTATTTCAATGTAAATTTGTGTTATCTCAAAAAAAAAAATCTTAAATCCTTTTAGGTCTAGACATTCACAAGCAAGGATTCATGTGCAGGTTGTGCCGTTGTAAGAATATTTCCACCCTACAAGTTCCTAAGGTCGCCCTATTTTATATTTTCAATTCAATATTACCATTTATATTCTTAGAAAAAAAATAATTATAAATCCTTATAATTATAATAAAAGCTGCGGCTATTCACACGCCAAATTTTGCTCTTCTCACCCTATGTCATTTGAATTATTGAATTATTATTTTATCCTTATTAAAATTTACATAAACGTCCATATTCTAAATTTATACTTGCTTCTCTACTTAAAAAATAAATAAATTGTATTGCTTCTACACTCCATCAATTATATTACACTCAAATCATACTAGTTAAATTGTGTATGCACACAAAAGAACTTGTGCTGATCATTCTTCAATTTTTTGAAGTCGCTATTGTCGTCGTTATCAATGAGGGATGTTACAGAATTAAATTGTTCATCAAACTTTTGACAAACCATTGGATAATATTTGACAATGTATTGACAAATGTTGATATGATATTTGTCAGCGTTATGACAAACAATAATACAAAATTTGTCAAGGTCCTGACAAACGCGAGTGTAGAGTTGTTTGGTAGTGAATGTTTCGTTCATCAAAGCTTAACAAACATGTGATTTTTTTCCCGTTTATGTTATGACAAACAGTAATATGTCATTTGTTTATCTCCTAACAAACTAGAGTAAATTATTTGTTAATACCTTTAGGAATAATATTAAAAATGCATTTGTTATCGTAGCTTCTTCGACGACCTCTTTCTTTATGGGGTTTGAATTTTTTAATTTTTTTACGACTAGGTATGTTGGAGAAGATTTAGGCGAGAATAAAAATTAAGATGTAACTTCATTTATTTCTCTTTTGCAATAAATATACCCAAAAAAGATATTTAGATAAACAATTGGGATGTATTCAATATTATATATATATATATATATATTTTTAAAGATTTTTACAGAGTATAAAGAGTAATAGGGTGATGAGAAAAAATATTAGAGCGTAAATAGTTGCAGCTTATAGGCATAATAATACAAGCCAAACAACCTAGAACTAACCTCTTCCTTTGCCGCCGATCATGGTTGGTTTTCTAAATTTGGTTCTTAATTAAGTGGCTTTGAGAATGAAATTTAATTTGTGTTTGATATCAATTGTATAGTTATATATCAATTTCATTACAAAGCACCAATTTAACTAAGAAGTATGACCGTAAAATATCCATCTTCAATTTAAATCATCATCAAAACTCAACTAAAGATATTGAGTCATCTTGCCCATTTAGGCATATGAGAAAAGAGGAAAAGTTGAAGATATTGGCGACTGGATTCCTGCCATGGTAGTTGGTAGAGATCATGCGAGTTTTTTTCTTCTTCTTAGTTTTGTACTTAGTTATTTCATACATCAAGGATATAAAATGGAAATCTATGGTCAAAATTACTCATGAAACTTAGACATTTATGGGGTGAAAATAGTTTCACCTCTTTTTTTTCTTTTTCATATTTTAATAGAGAAAATTACTTAAAAAATCACTTATGTTTAACAGGTAAGACAAAATTAATGATCACTCATGTTTTACATTATAATTCAGGTTTGTCACTTTGTCCATTTTTTATGCTAAAAATCACACATGTGACACACACACACACACACTCACTTAAATGAACATTTAAAGTGACAAATCTGAATGACAATGTAAAACATGAGTGACCAGTTCGATATTTGTCAAACATGAGTACTCTTCAAAAAATTTCCCATTTTAATAACTCAAATAGAAGCCTTATTGGAAATGTTCTCGGTCTTCATTCACGAGATTGTTAGGGATTTGTTGCACAGGGAATAATTCATATATAGGGTCATCTCGGCAAACATGAGTAGTTCTGTCGTGCGCTGCGCAGCAATGTGCGACATATGTAAATGATAACTATACCCCTAATGAATAGTGAACAGTGAACAGTGCATAGTGAATAGTGAACGTATTTAAAAAAAACCTATCCAAAACAAAATTAGCCTTCGTTAAGTCGCAAATTCACCTATGGTCTCTTACTGGGTTACTTATGCGAACAAACTCACTGTTGAATGTCCATTTTTAAGGGTGATTTTTCTCTTAACTAATTTTCTCTCCAAAACAAGAAAATAAAATTACTAAAAAAATAAGTTTAATAACACATTTTTTCACCTTCTGGGCGGTAGTCCGCCTCTCAGGTGAGTTTAATGAGTTTTTATGAACACACACAAAAAAAAATTGAAAGATTTGTAGTGGGAAACCATAGTTTATTTATTTCAACATGATTACAAACTATAGATCCAAAGCCTCACTCTCTGGTAAATAGTTATAAGTTGTTTAGCCACTCATAGTAGCATACATACTTACTCGAAAATAGAGAAGCTGCACAGGTTGGTTCGACTCTAATTCTAGACTCACAAACTCAATTTCTCAGGCTTTCTACTCTCAGATAAACTCTTCTATTATGATTTTTGATGCCTAACACTGAGACTCGAGGCTCCTTATATAGGAAGCAGAACTCAAAATGGAATTCAAACACACATTATTAATAGTGACTCCACTCAGGGTACCGACCCCATGCTAATCAGGCTTCCACTTTCCTCCGTTGTCTTCTTTCGGAAAGCAGATTCTTTCATGATAAAAGATGTTTCCACTGAAGAAGAAGAAGAAGAAGACAATATGATTTTACCTGTCTTTACAGGTCATCGTATATTTCTGAGTTTTCCCCAAGATAGGTTTCTTCATATTCGATTCTTCTTCTTGTCTCATTCTCTTCCATGTCGGTATCAACATACATATTATAGTGCCTTTTTTTCTCGATCTTTTCGAGCCACTGAGCACATGCAAGGGTGGAATCTATTTCCTTTCTTTTGAGGGCAACAAAAAGATCACTGGTTACGGCCTCTGGGTGGTCATAAGCAGTGATACTTATTTTCTCTCCTGATGCAAGAAAAGTAATCTCTTGATCTTCTTCGATTATTTTATTAACATACTCTAATGGCATTGCTTTCATCCATGGGATACTAGAGTTTGGATCTCGATTGTATCTGATACATGCTAGTTCTAGATACCGACCTTGGATGACTTTTATATAGTGGTATGGAGAAATATACTCAATTTTTTCATTAGATTTCTGCACCTACTCTGGAGGTGTAGATCTGAACTTCTTACATTCTTGATAGTGTTGTAGATAATAGCTAGCAGTCATTTAAGATCTTCATTTGTCTTTAACCACAGGTTATGAACAAATCCATTTTCAAACAGCCATAGTTTATGCTCTTGAGAATGTTCACTCTGAATATTCACTAAATGTCTTCCCAGGAATGGTCCTGGAACTATAAAGAGGGTGTCAAGAAAAATTGAATTGGGTGAATGTTTGCCAATGAGTTTGTGGAACTTGAACCATTATGTCTCTTTCAGTACCTGAATAGGTACCTTTGCACTTTCAAGGGTTCTGATGCATAGCAAAGCTGATTCATTAACAACACTTTGTTGTTTCTTCTTCTGACTTAGTTCCTCTGCTAAGTCATCCATGGTTTCTACCATAAGCATTTTGTCTCGTTCTTGGAAGGCAAACATAAGTTGTTTAACAACGCCTTCTGATGAAAATCTAAACATAGGTCAGTTTGGAAGAATGATTCACGAACCTTGTAGGAAAAATTTTGCTTTTTGGCAAAGCAGCAGTCTTCAACGGTCTTGATATGTCTTTACCATCTGCCGTTTCAGATGGGCTAGCCAATCATTTTCCCTGAAATTAGTTAGTCAAGGTTTGTCATTTAGGACACAACAAAAAATTCTTAAGAACTTTCTCAATAGACTCTTGTTGATCTGGTTCTTTTCTTGGACTTCTGCTCCTGGGGTTTCAACCTTTATCGTCATTTTCATTCCTTCAGAACATTGTCATCTCTCTCGTCAAAGCGTCTGGAAGATAGTTCTTATTTTCTAAAATTAATTCAACATCATAATCATATTGGTTAAGAAATAATTGTCAATTTGTTAATTTTCCCCTACAGCAGCATTAACAAGTTTGAAAATTTTGAAAATTTTCACTATGGTCTTTTTGATTGTCAGAATTTCTTTCTCCCATGTGGGACAATTCTATTCTGCAGAACTAAACTTCTTACTGCAAAATTTCAAAATCTTTTCAGTGTTAGTGCTTGGCCTTCTTGCTAGCGCTACACCTGCCCAGAAATTATCACTAACATCAGTTTGAAGAATGATCTCATCATTTTCTTCAGGCTGATGTAGTGGTGGCAAATTCTTGCATAGTTCTTTGATTTCCTTGACGATATTTTCGTCATCTTCTGTGAATTTTCAAGCTTTCTTTGAGCTTGTTTTGCGCGACAGTATTGCTGTTAATCCAGCAATTTTAGGAAGAAAGTCTTTTTCACAGTTTATGACTTCTAAAAATCTTTGTAGACTTTTAGCGTCAGGAACTTTGTGAGAATTTTTAGACCTTCTCTAAAATATGAGGTTGAAGTTTGATAACCTCATTTCTTATGTTGATCTCTAATAAGTCAATTTCATCTAAGACGAGAAAAACTTTCTTTTCTCCTAGAATGATTCTAGCTATGCTAGACGATGAGCTTGACTACTTCCAAGAGATGATTCATGTGTTCTTCTTTATTCTTTGAGAACACCAGTATATCATCTATATAGACGACACAGAAGTCTGCCAGTTGCTTGAATATGTTATTCATTTTTCTCTGAAAAATGGATAGAGCTTGTTTTAGCCCAGAAGACATTACTAGCCATTCGTAATGTCTCTGTGGAGTTCTGAATGCAGTAAGCGGAATGTTGTCAAGATGCATTTTTACTTGCCAAAATCCTGATTTAGCATCAAATTTTGAGAATACTTTGGCTCCTCTGAGCCTGTTGATGAGCACTCTTGCTTGTGTTATCTGATAACCGTGTTTTAAGGTTTTCTAGTTGACATCTCTGTAGTCTATCACCATTCTTGCTTTCCTATGAAATTCTTCCGCATGATTCCTCAATAAACAACTTTTTTTGTTGCTTATATTGCAGTATCGTTTCGAATTTTGGTATATATCCACCAATATTCTGCCGTGATCTTTGATATTGCTCTATGAATCCTGGACCAACCACACATTTTGTTTCCTTTAGCCTCTCTGTCCTATAGAATTTATGATTCTTTTCAAAGCCTAATAAGTTCACTTCTGGCTTTTAGATGAAAGTTTGTTGTAGAATAAAATCATTGTCGATTAACACATCAGAGTCTTGACCTTCTGATTGCCATATATTATCAATGACAAAGATTCCTCCTCCTATCATTTTTCCAGTTGCTTCTATAGTTTTTCCAATTGCACCTCTTTTGGATTAGTTATCCATAACTCTTCTGGTATAACAAACTTTTTTGCTTGACTGAAACCAAAACCGTTATCTACAAAGTCATGTAGATGATACTTCTTGTATCCCGGAAACTTTAATCCAATCTCCATATAGTTACTGAATCTACTTGTAAAAACAGTTACTACCTTGCACATATTTTATTTTGGAGAACTTTTTTCCTCTTCTGTAAAATGACTGCATTGTTCTTCCTTACAATCAAGGCTTTCTGCAGATACTACTTCTTCTTTAGTAGTAGTATCGAACTTCTCCTTTCTAGATCTCTTTCTAGAATTTCTTTCCTTTCTTATATTTCATAGAAGTAGTCTTCGTATTCATGTTCAATAATCTGGTTTATTGAACCTTTTTTTATTTTTCTCCGTGGTTCAGCTATGAAGGATTCTTTGTGATACATTTCTTCTGATGCTTCGCAAAACATGGAGAGGTCATCCTTCTTATAGCAGTGACAATAGTCACAAACAAATTATCCAGGATTGAATTTGTAAGAAGAAATCTTTTCTTCTTTAGTGCCTTCTTCCCAATTTTTTACTTCAAGAAGATAAACCTCTCTAGGTTCATATTGTTCTAGAATCTGTTTCTGATTCTTCTGACAATTCATCTTCTGTCCAGACTGAATAGACATATACATCATCTTCTTCTTCTAAATAGACTACCTTGTAGCCTTTCATGTTTGTCATCTATGGCTCCTTCATATTTCCTAAGAAGAACTTTTGAACTTCTTTTTTCTTTCTTGGGACATTCGTTAGCATAGTGCCCTTCGTCCTTGTATAACCAACATCTGTAGGTTTTCTTCTTTTCTGTTTCTTGAGGGAATCTTGTCTTCTTGAAAAATTTCTTTCTAGGATTTCATTTCTCTCTTTTGTAATTGGAGCTTTTCTTAGACCTCAAATTCTTCCTTTCATTTGCTTTGAAACATTTTTGGAAATGCTTTCTTTTTTGCCTTTTCTCATCACATCCTTAGTTGGTTAGAACATCTATCATTTGGGGGTAGAAGTCACTTATTCCTTTAAGTTGTCTGTTTTTGCCCTAGTATTGACTTTACATTGTTTGCGCATCACTTGTCTGATTCTTTCTGCGACTCCTCCAACGGAAAATCTCTAGAGAGATTTTTGTTTTATGTTTTCTCTCATAGTTGTCCTCCAAGGTTCATGGAGCTTTCTATGTAAGAGGTGTACCAAGTCGGCATTTTCCAATTCTCCTATCGTGCAATAGTATTCTTGGAGTTCATTCAGATATTCCTCAATATTTCATATTGCATATTTTGAAAACATATATGTTGATTTTTGCTATCTCTCTAGTTCTTTCTCTAACATATGAGATATATTCGCAGAATTTTTCATATAGCGGAGTAGGAAAAGTATATGGATTCTTATCTGTCTTTATGTTTTTCAACCATTCATTTCCCCTGAAAGTTTCTTTGAAGGAAAAATAAAACTTCTTTGCCATTCCCAAGAGAGTTGATTTATAGACTACTTGAAAGTCTTGTGCTTCAAACTTTCCGTAGATGGTGCAGGCTACCATGACTAGGTTAGCAACCCATTCATCTAAGGATTTTTCCTTCTCTAGAGATTTATCTAGATCAAGTCATACTCCAAATTGTGTGATTGGCACCTTTGGTTTATTTTCCTGTGGAATGAATCTGTGGGAGCTTCTTTTTCCCTTCTTTCCACCAGGACCTTTACCTTTTGGAAGTTTGGTATTTCTACCAACTCTGATTATGGTGGTTTATAAAGGCTCTCATTCTTCTATCTCCACATCTTGATAAGGAAAGACTTTTCTTTCCTTTTTGAATGTGAAACTCTCAATCTCTTTGATCATTTATTCCAGACAAGAGGGATTTTCACTCTTCTACTTCCTCATAAAGTTTAAAGAGTTCTTCCGATTTTGAGCTTTCTGATCTTAGCATGCTAATGTCTCTTTCTAACTCAACATCTTAGTCTTCCTCCATTACTGGATTGGCTTCTTTTCTTATTGAAATTCTGGTACTTTTGGTACCACATTCTCTGGTAGAGCTGCATCTTTTGAGCGATCTAGAGAGTTCGCCTCTGAAGCTTTCAAGGAAATATCACTATTTCTGTGTCCTTCGAATTTGAGGTTAACATCTCCAGTTCTTTTGTTTTCATAGACTGTTACCTTCATACTTTCCGGTTTTTTCTTAGGACCCGATAATTTCCACTCTAGTAAGAAAGTTACCTCATCCCATGTAACCTTGTGAATTTTCTCTGAATGGTTTTGAGGATTTGTAAGAAAACCAGTAGTAAGACCTGGGATATTTGTTATCCTGGTCTTTGGTTCTACTGTTGTGCTCATTAGTTTATAGTATATTCTATAAACTACTGCAAACTCTTGCATGCCTTCTTTCATGGACGTGTCATCTGTTTTGACTCTTAGTCGTAAACAGTGAGCATCATCAGATAGACTAGTTGAAAAGTTTGGGAAGCAGTTAAAGTATGCAACTTGATTGCATAGCGATGCTTGAAGGGTTCCCAGTAGACTTTTCTGGAAATCGATTAGCCTATTGTCTTGTAAGACACATAGAACTGAACAGTTTAGGTCTTCTCTGGCGAGTAATTTTATGTCAACTTGGACTGCTCCAATATGCATAAATTTGAAGTTTCTTTTTTTGGCTTTAGCAACCTCTTCAGGTTTTACCAGAATGAGATATGTTTCTTCTGTTGTGGTTGGGGTGGTGAATTCAAAATTTTTGAACTAATGGCTATCCAACATATATGTCAAAATTTCCTCTTTTGTATATCTGATTGAATTCAAACTTCATGATCAAAGCATTTCTGACATTATTTTCAATTTTGTTGAATTCAAATTCTTCTGAATTCAACAGTTGTACCGATTTTTTCTTGAAGATACTTAACATGTTCATGTCACGAGTATCTTCAGTTTTAGGTTCTCTAAATCTGATACTTGACAGATTTGTTGGAGAATCTTGAAAAAATAGTTTTGGCAGTGGATTCTTTTTTGGAACTTGTAGTCGTTTGAAGTCATTATTTTTCCTAATGACTGTTCGAGGTGGACTATCCCTTGATTTTTTATGTTCTTGGGCTATCCTTTGAACATAACCAAGGATCTTCATCTGTCGAAGATTTAGTCCCTCGATTTTACTATTAACCTTTGTTAATAGTTCTTTCTTTTCTTCCAGCTGATTCTGGATGTAATCTATTTTGGTTTCTAATTTCTGTAATTAGATACTAATTGCTGGAAGAATTTCTAGATAATCTCTGCATCTATAAATTTTTGATAAAGATTCTTGCTGCCTTGCATATGTTAAGTGTAATAGAGAATCTAGTTTCTCTATTATCCTCTCAGATAGTGATCCCATCTTTGGGGTTTTTGAGCTATAACAAGCTCTGATACCAGTAATCTGCAGATCTAACCAAAAGCTCAGCTGAAAAGTTTATGCAATTGTTCTTTAAAGTTGGCTTTATCTCTTTGACAAGCAGCTACAAAAGATTGTTCTAATGAAATTCTTCTCTCAATTTTTACTCTTTCTTGAGGAGGAATTTCTCTTCTTAAGCTTTCTAGAAGTTTAATTCTTTGTTTTCTATTAATAATAAATTCTCGAACTAATTTGAGCTTTCTTCTTAGGAGGAGAAGAGTGATTCTAAAACAAGAAATTTTTATAATAAAAAAAAAGTTGTTTACCTTCTAGTATTGAGGATAGATCTCTAGCTGCATGTGTTAAAACAAATAAATTATGGACCCACTACACTTTCAAAAATTAAAAATATAAGAAAATATTCAAAAAGAGTATTTTTGGAAAAGATGGGTAAATAGTACTCTGTGCGGAGCACTGTAGATGCACTCGGCAAACACAGACCAAAAAGTATTTGGTTCCACAATTCCACTTGCGAAGAAACGACTAGCTTGTCGTCGGCCTAAGGTTCACAACATGGGGCGTACGGCCAATGGCTTCAATAGAATTCTATTAATTTAGTCATAGGGGCTTTCTAGTGCACACTGACTTACCTGGGCTTAAGCCAAGGAAGTTTTTAGAAGCAAAAAAAATACATACTTCAAGTTAAAAAAATAAAAATAAAATTCATGTGAGAATTTTATTCATTAACTCACTTCATCGTTTTTTGTGTTTTCGTAACACTTGTTCTTCTTAAACCACCTTTTTTTTTTCTCCCTCACCAAAATACACGAGTTTTTCGCAAAATTAAAGATTCAATGCTTGTCTAAAATATTTATCTTTAATTTTTTATCCTGTTTTCAGTAATTACTTTGCTCATTCAAGTCCGTTCAAGTTTAAATTTTAGAACTTTGGTTTGTTGTATTTATAAGATTTTATTATGTTTTCTTAGTTTACTATGTTAAAATTCAACCGTCATGGTGAGGTGACAAAAATCTTTATAAAAAAAATCGTGCGTTGCACAGAATATTATTAAGTTACAATTAGCCCATGTAACAAGTCAATCTTAGTTCCGCCACTACTAGTGCATGGAATATTTACTTGATTTGATTCAGGATTTAGCTATAATAAATAGGTTTCCTAATGCATGGAGCATTTACAGATTTCATTAGGAATAGCTCTACGGTACCTAACCCTTCATAAAAAACATTATATATATATATATATCTACTAATATAAAGCCAAGCATGATTTTTGGTGTCATCCCATACTAAATTATGGAAACCCGAAAATATTCCTATGAACAAATAAAAACAGCCCCAAGAAAAAAACAGAATATATAAATGGAGGGCATTGTTGTAATGCACCAGAAAAGAAAGAGAAAGAGAAGAAAAATCGGGAGACAAAAAAAAAAGTGAACAACAATTTTGTCCAACAAAAACTGTCATAAAAGTGAATAAAATAGTGGTTGATCTTATGTGACACGAGTGTACACATGAGTGAGTGGTTAAACTAATATATGAAATTCTCGTAGGTAGTTTGTTGGTTCAAAAATGCATGCCACACATGTTTTCAGTGCGACTGTTAGACAAACGAAAATCCTCGATCCATGCTTAATGTCTTGCAAGAACGATAATTCATGGATGCTAACGACAGAGGTTGGTTTTTTAAGATTGTCAGTGCGGAAGATAGTGGGAAGCGAGTGCAGTGAGGAAACAAGAAAAGTGTTCTTCGATCTCTATGGCGCGAAGAAAACATCCCCATTTGCTAAGAAAAGGATTATTCGGGATTTTCTTTGATTAGACGATTTTCAGGTCCCAGTAGTAGAGCAGCCGGCTATAATTCAGGATATAAATAATTTCAGTAGCTCTGCCGGAACTGCGTATTGATGTGATAATAATTGACCAGAAGTATCCTCCAGAGTATCACTATCGCAGAGAAAATCTTGACATTCTTGAGGGTTTGAATAATGTGAGACTTGATGACGGTATGTCATGTCCGATTTGTTTCCAGAGCCTCGCCTCGCCTCAGGAGTAGGTGCTATTCCTATGCCTTGCCAACACCTCTACCACAGACCTTGCATTGTTCGGTGGTTAGGGCTAAATAGCTGGTGTCCATTGTGCAGATCTTCTATTAAGCTACTGCCTACTGATGAACAGTCATGCAATTGACGATCGAGTTTAACATCTAATAAAAATGATTCAGTTTCATATCTATGTTTTGAGTATACAAAGAGTATGTGTTAAATATTGCTAATGTTATGACTATTACTTGTGCAAAATTAGTGTACAAGCTCGTCTTATCAAACAAATAGCAGTGGAGGCTCCACGCTCAATTCCAACTTACAGTAGTAGCGAAACACAAGTTGCCAAATCACATTCGTACGTTTCTCCGCAGAAATCAAGAAAAAACAAATACTGCAGAATTTCGACAGAAGCATCTGTTCTCCTTTCTACTATCATATCTATAATTGATCACAATTTTGTCTCATAGAAGTAAGTAGTAGAGACGGCCAAACCTTCAACATCATAAGTTCGAACTAGTCTCTGCCTCTTGCCGGGGGACTCAAGCCAACAAAACTCCAAATGGAATGATGTGGATTCTGCAACATTCTTGCCTACATCACATGGGCAACTCATGTACATCCCGCCAGGCAATAATATCATTTGGTAACCTCCATCAAATGTAACTAAATTGTGAGTCTTGATGCCCGTCCACGGTACATTAGTAGTAACATCACCAGCAGCAGAGGTGGAAGTAATGTCCTGATATCAATGGACAATAATAATACGAGTAAGAAGCAGCACAATCATTTAGCAATATCAAAAGTTCAAAACTATAGATGCCTTTTTTCTCATTTTGAATAGTTTGTTCTTTGTTATCTACACATTGATAATAAAGGAATCCGAGAGACATGGGTGCAGTGAAACATACTTGAATAATTTGTCCCTTATCATCTATTTCCAGCGATGCTAGTGTATCAGCTTCGGCCATTGTCGATCCATAAACACCGCTTCTTTTTGTAATGGAATGACCTTTCCACTTGCCAAGAAATGGTGAAATCCTGTCTGTGCTTCCCTGAGACCGATGAAAGAAATATATTTGACTTGAAATTCAAACCAATGAGCTACTTAGTTCACTGCTACAAAATTTTCTGTCAATTCAACTTCTAACAAATATAGTGGCATGAGGTAACATCTTTTATAAACTCACCATATCAATGTCAAGGAATGCTCCATCACCTCTTTCCTCGAGGAAGATGAGAAGCATTTCAATAAAACCTTTTGGGTCCACAATATGGAATGTTCTTACTCGCGTATCTTTCTCCAGCGAATATAGACAACTCTCACATACAATAGAAGGCTTACGGGAAGGAAGCTTTAGGTTTCTACCCAAAGGAACAAAAAACAAAGAGAATGATATGAGATCAGAGAACAAATTCAGTTGGACAAGCAGTGGAACCTAACTTATATTTATTCATGAGAAAAAAGAGACAATTGCAAATAAGTAAGAGACATCATCACATGATGCAGCCTAAGTTCTACGTGTGAAGGGGAAAGAAACCATGCTTATACTCTAATTACCAAGAACAATATCTAATAGAGGTACTACTCACTTTGGTGATTCTTCACCAGTGTCATCTTCACCAAGAACCCCTTGTCTCAACACAGTTTCTAACATGCCAGCCGTTTGGTACCTCAGAGAAAATGCTCTCTCATTGGGGAAGAAGCCAATCTGCAGACTAAGCACAATGGTTATTCAACGGAAAACAACTAATCACAACATTTAAACTAGCTAGCTAGATAACTCTCCATCAGAAGTAGTATATAAGTAAGAAAACAATCGCTTAGGAAAAGCTTACCTGTTGATATTTGTCCACAGTGAACATGTTGGTTTCCTTAATTTTGTATTCTGCCCATTCCTCATCATCGTACCCGGAAACTGAAGCTTGTTTAATATACAATCTACACAGCAATATAACATCACACCATTAAAACTCACAATTATAACACAGCAATGATCTAACAATGCTTTTCATACTGTAATCTAAGAACTAATTCCCTCATACATATTGGACTTCACTTCTAATAGTAGGAAGAAATGAACCTTACGTTTGAATGAGACTGAGGAGTTCATCTTCTCCATAAGAACTAACCGCTAGCTTCGTATTCACTGTATGCAACAGATTTCCACAAGCATCAAATTGCTGAAAAACAAGATTAAAGATTCAGCCTTTCATCAACTGCTGAAAGCTTACAAATTTGCATTTAGATAACTAAAGTTCAAGTAGATACTTACATAGAAAGAGCCATTCCACTTGCCCAAGTTGATGTTGACGAAGCTCTGAAGATTCTCAATGCTCATTGCTTCCTGGCTGGCCTTGAGAGCTTCTTCAACCGCCGTAGACGGCGACGATGAGTTTTTCGTGGCTCCAAATGTGGAAATGGAGCGAGAAAACGGGTTTGGAGCATAATGCTTTGTTTTGAAGAGTTGGGTTTTGTTGAGGTTTTGTGAATTGAGTATGGGAGGGAGTGAAAGCGAATAGCAGAAGTAAGTGGAAGCCATGGAAACAAAGCAAGTTGAAGGTTCTGAAAAACAGAGCAAGAATAGAAGAAGAAACTGGTGTTATATGAATCTTATCTCAAATGGGTCAAACTCAAAACAAGGCTCATGTGTTTGGGCTTTGCCCAAAGTAGAGAAACTTGTAGATTGCCAATTTCATTGATAGAGTCTGAGAATAAGAAAGACCCTTTTGTCAATTGTGAACTGACTACACTCTCTAGTTAAAGCTACCTACAAACAAAAGCTTACATTTACAACTCAAAACCTTCATCCTCTAATACTCAACAACTTGGATATCTACCTGAACCAGACTAACATCAACGAGCTTCGATTCTGCTGTTGCAGTCCTTGGAGGTCTTGACAACATCTGCATTGTAAGTTAAACCTAATGTCAAACTATTCATATATAATTTTCTTCAGCATTGTATTAATTAAACACTTGTTGATGAAGACGTTAAGGGCTAAGGTACTTACGGGGGATAAAAATTGGGTTAAGACAACATCATGAGTGATGGGCTAAGGAAGTCATCAATGCCCAAATGATGTGATAAGAAGTGGGGAGGGAGAGGCTTAGGCCCAATACATCAAGTGAGATAAATGGGCTTAACAACGAAGAAGTGTTGGCGGTCAATGGTCATGAGGTAAACATGTGAGCAACAATGACCAAGTCGGGGTCATTAATAAAATTTGGCGGGAATCCAATGGGTCGGCGTGGAAATGCTGGAGAACATGTGAAAAAGGATGAGAGGCTTAGGCCTAACACCACGGAGAAATCTTCAACGTGCAAAATTAGGTGAGAGACTTGGGTCTGGCATCACGGAGGTATCCTCGTCGTGTCGTTCCTATTCTTAGGATCCATGGTGATATCCCTATTCTGGAAGGAGTGTTGTGCCCATAATTACCAGTTCACTTATTTTCTTTTGATTCATTCACATTGTGATTACAAAAATCCCGCTAGAGAAGAGCTCTTAGTGACTTAAGAATCAGAGTGTCTTTGTAGGTACCTCCCCCCTTCTAATTTTGGTGTTGAAGAGTCAACTTCTGACGTGTAAAAGATATGGTATGTTTGGCGTTCGTTGATTAGTTCTTGTTGAGGTAACTAGTCCTTTTCAATTTATTATGCTCCAACAAGTGGCGCCCTCTGTGGAAAACGATGACATCAAACATACCTGAAAACGTGAACAATGAAGACTTGCCACACAAAAACGATGGCAACTCAACGTGTGAAGCTGAAAGTGGAAAAATTTCTATGGGAGGAACCATCATCAGGCGGGCAGAGAAGAGGCCTGTAGAGTCATAGGTTCAAGTCGCGCATGAGAATGGCGAAACTTCAAAGAGATATGGCTCAAGAAGAAAGAGGAATATCCCTGAGCAAAATTTCATTGGGGAGGATATTCAAAAAATGTGGCTAGAACTGGATCATCTCAAGGAAAAAGAAAAGTAAACGAGACGGATATGAGTAAAGAATGCCAGGGAGTCTCGGAGGATATCTTACCTGATGATAACGACTTATGGGAAGTTGATGACAATGACTTATGACAACGACTTATGGGAATTCGTTACCAAAGTCATGAAAGCAGCCAAAGGGACAAGGCCACCACTACGGACGACGGAGATGACATTCTCCGTCGTTCAAGTGCTTATTTAATTTTTTTTAAATAAATTTTAAATATTAATAATTTAATTTATAAACTCCAATCTCATTTAAATAATTAAAAATGTTAACATTAATTAAATAAAATAAATTTGCAATTACTTAATTAAATAATAAAAATTAATTTGTACATACATGAAAAACGCATAAAAATTAAAATATTGTTCGGAATCCGGAAAGAAACGATATAATAAACTACACAAATGAACTACTAAAATATTGGAGGAGCAGATGCGCCGCCGAGTCTCCCGCCTCCAGCCGGGTCGTCGTCGTCGGGGTATGGGTTCGGAGGAGGTTGACACTGTCGTCGAACTTGATTTTCCATGAGGGCGACGAGTTGGGCTATCTGCGCTTCTTGCTGATCAAGCCTTTGACGCATAGATTGATTTTCCTCCCGTGCGAGTCGAGCCTCTTGAATGGCTGCTTCGACGGCCGCAGCCTGAGTACTTTTCCTCCCCGAACTTTCCGTAGATGATGAGTCAGAGGTCGACAAATCTCGAAGCACCTTAGGTCCGAACCCCCTAACCTCCCTTCCAGCTCTACGAACGTAGACCTCATCGGCGATTGCAATTTGGCTCTCCATCGATAGAGGAGACAGATCTTCGAGCGGCAAATTTGGGTACGCAAGCTGAGTGCTAGCCAATTCTTCATGCGCACGTTCTACCAACCTTGCATACAAAAGAATAATTAAAAAAATTATAATTAAATAATAACTACTACAATTAAAAGCACATATATATATCACTTACGCCGTATTGACTCGCTTCATTATCGAGTCCAGGCGTCACGTACGCGCTTATGCTAGCATCAAGATAAGGGTGTTTGGAGCCCTTATCCCTGTGCTCCTTGGCTATTTGAATCACTTGCTTGGCGCCGGAGGTATGGTGTTTGTCCTTCTTCCCCCGATTGGTTTTGTTGATTCTGGAGAATTTCTGTTAGACAACATAAATCATTAAAAAATTAATAACTAAAATTAAAATAATTCAATTCTCTTAATTGAAATAAAAAAAGTAAACACCTTATATTCTTCATCTTGGAAGTGGTTACACAACCACTGTCACTCATTTTCCCTATCCCCACGCAGCTCTACGGGGGTAGGCACGGGGCCGATATTGTCGAAGTATTGATGAAACCTGTATTTCCAGTTACGGTAGATAGAGTTGGCGGTTTGGTTGATATGCCAAAGCATCGCCGGTGTGGGATCTACCTCATATTGTTCCTATCAGAAAAAAATAGAAAATTATAATCGTATATATTATGAAATTATAATTTTTATTGGTTATTAGAAAATAAATTTAAAATTGTACGTATTACGTACCGAAAGTTCTTTAAAGAGTTTCGCCTTCTCTTCATCCGGCAACTCCTTCCAAGTAGGGGCAGTGAGACGAACCCGACTACGAAGGATTGACCATATGCTATGCGCCGAGAGACTAGCTAGCTGAGCTGTGGGAGGGTCACCAGTGAATTCGTCGTACGGCAAGTCGATCTTTTTCCCGGTCGCCTTTAAAATTTTCTCTGCTTTGCCACCTTTGACGAGACCGCAAGTCCTTTTCAGTTCCGGGTCAGTCGGGGCCCTCCTTTGCTTACGCCGGGCGCTGTAAAGGATAGATTCAGAGGTCGAGAACGCCTGAGTACTTCCTGTTGAACCGGGCGTCGGACTGGAATAGGCGTTGTCATCACCGGTCGGGATAAATGGGGCAGCGGGAATTTCCCCAGAGGGCGCTGTCGACGGCCCAGATGAAGGGTCCGGATTAAGGGCATCGTTGCCCTCTTGTAATTCTCAACCAACTTGCTCCGCCAAGCGTCGGAGCATAGCATCTTCGGCCTCCTGTTGGGCCTTTTTCTTTCCGGACGGAGCCATTTATACCTAGGAGTACGTTGTTAAAATACCTGATTACCATAATAATTATTTTAAAAAAATTACTCTAATTAAGTGCGCCTAAGATTTAAATAGAGTACACTAGCTTGGTTTTTGGGTCGTTCAATGGACGTGCGACCCGCCCGATAAAGTGTAAATTTTCAATTAATCAACCTTGGTTCAATCGGAAAACATGGCCAATTAGGGATTGAGATAACGCGAGAGGCATGACTAATTTCGACAAAACACCCCGAGGCTAACCAAATCAATGATATATACTCTATTGGTGTCGTCTTTCTTAGATCCAAAACCTGTCACCAGTCATAACCCGTTTCTAGACACCATGTCCGACATTCAGCCAATCTTTCGAAAATTTACACTTTCTCAAGTCTTTTGCAAACTCCACCATCAACCTCGTGTCCATAACTTGACTTAGGTTATGGTGTGCAGTGATGAAATCCACACATCACAAGGGGTTAAAGAGATAAGCTAGGAATAGATGCATCATTTATTCCAAAGAGTGCGACTTAATAAACCAATCTTATGTACTAAATTTAAATCAAAGACTACCAAATTAACATATAATTATCAATTAATAATTTTTAATTACATGCAATAATAATCACAAATTATACAATTAATTAAAACAATAAATAATGACAATAATTAATTATTATTTATCATGCATTTAATAATAATTATTCATTTATCAATATAATTAATTATTATTAACAATAATAATTATTACCATTAATTAATTTTAACTAATAATTATTCATTACCAATTAATTAACAAGTAACTAACCAATAATGTGTTAATTATCATTACCAATAATAATGATTACTAAATTATTAAATATTAGTTATATTACTAATAATTATTATAATTTCTAATTAATTAAAATTATTTACAAATTAAATAATTACTTAAATAATAATAATGTTAATTAAAAAATATAATTATTACCTTGTCGGAATGTCGCCGGAGTTGAGTCGTCGGAGAGAGGGAAAGTCGCCGGAATTTTCGTCGCCGGAGCGTCGCCGAAGGAGGAAGGCCGGAGGTTTTGAGAGGAGAGGAGAGGAGAGGAGAGGAGGAAATGAGATGGGATGAGAAAATGAGAGGGTGAACTGTTCTATTTATAGGCGTTCACTTAGACGATTGAGCCTTATTTTCCGTCGCCTAAGTGAACCGTTTCAAAATTTTGAAACGGCGAGACGTTTCAACCGCCTTAATTTTGAAGCGGCGCCAAAATTTAAGGCGGCACATTGAACCGCCATAATTTTGAACTTGGACGACGAAGAATGACCATCTCTGTCGTCCTGGTGACCACCTGGACGACGGAGATGGTCATTCTCCGTCGTCCAAGTAGTCACCAGGACGACAGAGATAGTCATTCTCCGTCGTCCAAGTTCAATTTACGTAAAAAAAATTTCAAAATTAATTCGCAAGGAATTTGCCGATCTGTCATTCGAATGAAATAGTTGCAAAATATCGATGAACGCATCGTATATATAAACAGTTAAATTTGAAACGACAAATAATTTTACGTTTTTAAACTTGTTAAGTATCTACTAATCTTTATGACTTAAGTGTTATTAAGTATAGGCTCATTTGCATTTTGAAATTAACGAAATTGAATTTGGACAAAACAACAGTTGAATACGTTCGCCGTAACATAATATATAATTAGATTAATTTTCAGAAAATAAGAAGTTCGTGAAGGGTTTCATCGGCACAGTCAACCGCAAAACCGAAATTTTGACAAACCGGAAACGTGAATACAAGACATTTCGTAACTCCGATTTTAGAACCGTCGAAGCTCACACACCAAGAATTGTATAATCTATAGTCTTGACGAAAAGAATATGCATTGGGAGATGGTCTAGATGGTCGTTGTCTTAGAAAAAAATTACGAATTCTGCACTTGGACGACAGAGATGAGCTTCTCCGTGGTCCAGGTGAGTACTTGGACGATGGAGAACTCATACTCCGTCGTCCAAGTCAGTACCTGGATGACGGAGAAGCTCATCTCCGTCGTCCAAGTGCAAACCCCTGTATTCAGGGGTTATGGCTTAACTGTTTAGGGT
This sequence comes from Geum urbanum, assembly GCA_946800695.1. Classification (NCBI taxonomy): domain Eukaryota; kingdom Viridiplantae; phylum Streptophyta; class Magnoliopsida; order Rosales; family Rosaceae; genus Geum; species Geum urbanum. Next base: position 50,734,930 of record OX327009.1, on the reverse strand, counting down.
TTAGGGTTTTTGCTTCACTTGGATGACACATATGGGATTCTCCGTCGTCCAGGTGTTTCCAGGACAATTCTTCTGATTCAATTCGCTTAAAAATTCGTCAATCCGATCCGCTCCTCGATCGATCCGATTCGATTCGATTCGATCCGATTCGGATCCATTAAGTAATTAATTAATTAAATTAAATTTACGTACGTTGGTCAATCCGATCCGAGCATGGATGCGTGTAATTAATTAATTAAGTACAAAAATAATAGTTTTACATACGTACATACATACTCCTCCTTATATTAATTTTTGATCGATGATGCATCGATCATATATTACAATAATTACAATAATTAATTACCAATTAATAATCCTCGTCGTATAATTGTACCCTTCGTCATAATCGTCATCATCCTCATCCCCGTTATCCGATTGCTCATCCTCCTTATCATACTCAACATCGTCCGACGAATAACCTGAGTCCTCGTCCGCGTCCTCATCCTGCACGTCTTCTTCATCTACCTCATTAATGGTATCGATAATCTCATCTTCGGTTAGATCTGTACAACCATCAGGCATGGGTAACCGTTCACCATCTTGAACCAGGTCCATTATATCGGAGCGGATGACAGAAATATTAGGCTCTTGATAGGCAGGAATGTCTCTTTCTGGTTCAGTAGCATCTTTAGTCGCCGGTGTCCCTTCAATTGTCTCTATATTCCATATTCCTCGATGAGAGATATGGTTCACTATTTTCCACCCTTCACCAGCTTTCGGATCGTCGAGATAGAACACCTACCTAACTAAGGTGGCGAGAGTGAAAGGCTCATCCTCATACCAGCTTGAGTTTGTATCGACTGATAAAAGTCTCAGGTCTTCCTTTGTACGCTTGAACCATCTGCACTTGAATAGGAAAACATTGACATCATTCCTGTAACATAGCTGAACCACATTTACAATAGCCCCGTAATATAGATCATTGTCTTTCCCAACCGCTACCCCACTGTTTTGTGTTCTTCTTCCTTCATCTCGGGCCAATGAATGGAACTTTACATCGTTCACAAAACATCTGGGATAAATATAGTGTTTAATCGGCTTCCCTGCTAGCAACTGCTTTGGCCAGGACCACCACCCCCCGTGGTTTTCGGATTTTTATAGATCAATCATCTGCGAAAATGGGAAAATATATGGGTTTACTTTCTACAAACATGATTGATATGTATATAAAAATACCGAGACGTATGTACGTACCCATTGGAAGAAATAATCAGGGAACTTTTTCTTAACCATTTTCTCAATCCACGCCGAACTCTTGTCTGGATTTAACGCCTGAAGCCTCTCCATGTATGATATCATGTACGACTCAACTTCGTCACAGTCTAGCAACACTACCCAATGTGTCTCAATAAGTTCTTCTCGTGTTAACGATTCCTTTAATACTACTCTAAACGGTCGGACGACATTGGTGACGACAGAAAGATTGATGCGGGCACTAGGATCGGAGGCAGTGGGAGGTGGTGGATCTTTGAGGTACTTGTTGCAGTAAGTAACACACTCATGCATTATGTATGTCTCAGCTATGGAGCCATCTGGGGCCAACCTGTTTTTGACGAATCCTTTATACTGTCCAAGCTGTCTACAAAATCAAACGTACAATAAGGATAAGTACATATAGCTACAAATCTCCAGTGGAACAAATTATGAATCGAATCACCTGTATAATTAATATAGTTGTACGTACCTTTCTTGAGGATACATCCAAGTGTACTGGACCGGACCAGAAATGAGCACCTGCTCGGGCAGGTGGATCATTAGGTGAATCATGATATCAAAGAAAGTATGGGGAAACATCCTCTCTAGTTTGCAAATGATGTGCACAATTTGTTGTTGCTATTCCACCACATCTGAATTCTTTAATTCTCTGGCACATAACCTCTGCCACCATCTGCACAATGCCACTATTGGTTCTATGACGTCACGAGGTAAATATGGTCGAATTACCACTGAAATCAGACGTTGCAGCATAACGTGATAGTCATGTGTCTTTAGACCAACAAACTTGTGTTGCACCTCGTCCACTGCTCCAATTATAGTAGCTGCATATGTAGCCGGATAACGAACACCTTTAAACCAGTGAAATACAGAACGTCTAAGTGTCGGCTTCACTGTGTAAGGTGCAGCTGGCATCTTGTTGTACACTCATTTCCTATCCCTCCTCAACCACAAGGGACGACGTAGATTCATTGATTCCAGATCTTTGCGCGCTTTGAGGGTATCTTTAGTCTTGAACTTAATACCGAGAATTGTTCCCACCACGCTGTCGCACACATTCTTTTCTATGTGCATCGCGTCCAAGTTGTTCCTCAACTTCAACTTCGACCAGTTTGCGAGTTCAAAGAATATACTCTTGTGATGCCAATAGCTAAGATCATGTGGATGTATTGGATTGCATTTCTTCACATCCGCGTCATTGGTCAACACACCAAAGTCGAACCAACTCAACCTCTGTAAAATCTCTTCACCCAACCAACTATGAGGTTTAGGATCGTTCTCTACCGTCCCGTCGAAATGAGCTTCATCCTGTCGCCACGAGTGGTCGTGAGGAAGCCATCTACGGTGACCCTAGTAACACACCTTCCCCGCGTGCCAACTAGAGTTCACGTCGTCTAAACATATAGGACATCCATTATATCATTTTGTCCTACAGGCTGCCAACATCCCATACGCTGGAAAATTGCTGATCGTCCACATTACGGCAGCCCTCATCTTGAACATCGTGTCCATGAATTTGTCATAAGTTGGGACTCCATTTTGCCACAACAGTTTCAACTCGTCGATCAAAGGTCTGAGGTAGACATCTAAGCACTTCCCAAGAGATTTAGGACCTGCAATTAGTACAGTAAGGAAATTAAATTCCTTGTTCATGCACATCCACGTAGGCAAGTTGTACGGCATCAGAATAACTTGCCAAGTGCTGACGGCGGAGCTATTACTTCCCCAATGATTGAATCCGTCTGTAGATAGGCTGAGTCTAACATTTCTAACCTCTGCAGCAAAGTCTCCAAATTCTCTGTCGAAATGTTTGAAACCCTCCTCATCCGCGGCGTGTCGCAGGACATCGTCATCTATTCGCTTTTCTGCGTACCATCGCATCGCCTCTGCTGTGTGTAGAGACATGTACAGGCGCTGCAATCTGGGATTCAAAGGAAAATATCGAACAACTTTCACATGAATTCTCTTTTTCGAACTCTTCCTATTCAGCTCATATCTGCACTGGCCACATACGGGACAATATTCCAAATCTTTATACTCTTTGTAAAAAAGCACACAATCATTCAGACATGCGTCAATTATCCTGTACTTTAGCCGAGGCTGCTCAAGATATTTCTAACCTTATAATGAGATTTAGGAAGATTGTGATCATCGGGAAGCAACTTACATATTTGCTCCTGAATTTCGTCAAAAGCACTTACTGACATTTTGTGCTTCACTTTTATCTTCATTTGCTTCATCACATATTGCAACACATTCTCTCGACATCCAGGGAACACCGGGGTCTGCGCTTCAAGTAGCATCTGGTTGTACTTATCCATCTCACTAGTGTCAGTGGCCAAGCTAGCGGCGGGGAATGTTGTCATCATGCTCATGAGTGGTACTGTAACCTCCGTCTTGGTGTTGGTGTCCACCATGACTAAATCCCGGAAACGCATCATGGACCAAATCTGCAGTTGGGTTGCAAGCAGGGGGGCCGGCACCACTGCCGCTGGATGAGACACCCTGGTAACTGTACCTTGAGCTGAAGTCTGCTGAGCGGAATTCTACTGCTTCACCATGCTCGCTCCATGTAGTGTAACTCCACATCATACCATTTTTGTACAGGTGTTGCACCATAACATTAAACACCATATACTGACAATTAAGACATTTCTGACACGGACACCTAAAGCGCTTCTTTCCCTAACCATGTTCTATCGCAAAATTCACAAATTTGCTAATTCCGTCCATACACCGGACATCACATCTATTCTGCAACTTCATCCAACTCTTGTCCATACGTCTACAAAATATTATAATTAATTAATTATAACATATATATTAGTCAATTAATTAACTATTAATTATACGTACTCGATCTACATCGATCAATTACGTACTTTAATATGTGTAGCTAACATACATGCATGTATATACATTTTAACTAAATATTAACCAAATTTAAAAATATCCATACATATATACGTACTACAGGTCTATAATTAACTAATATATATATCATCAATGTCCTAACTTAATATATTAATTATACGTACAAATTAATTATTAACAATGGGCGTTTTAACAAATGTACATGCAATTAATTATATATATATAAACCTACGTTAATGGTGTTGGAAAATTAACTGCGTACGTACCTGGCCATCTTCGATATATATATGGCAAATTAATCGATGGTCGGAGCCGAAGATCGATATATATAGTGCTATATATCTAGCCAGCTAGCCAGGACGTCGATCGTCGTTTGCATTTCTTGCACGCATGAGGTGCTAGCTGATCTAGACAGGAAGAGATTATGATCGATCAGTTGAGAGAGTGATGAGCGGAGAGGAAGAGAGTTTGGCATTGGCCTTATATAATGCTTCACTTAGACGACGGAGGTGTCGGTACGTCGTCTAAGTGGCCACTCGGACCACGGTGTGTCGGTCCGTTGTCCAGGTGATCAACCTGGACGATGAAAACTTCTATCTCCGTCGTCTAGGTTCTCACCTGGACCTCGGAGAATTCTCCGTTGTCCAGGTGAGCACTTGGATGACGGAGACTTCTATCTCCGTCGTCCAAATGTCACTTGGACCACGGAACAATTACGTTTCCGTGGTCTAAGTGCTGTTTTCTTATAGTGCACAAGATATCGCTACTGAACTAACAAGAGGAATCACCCAATCTCCATTCACTAGTTACATTTTGAGAGCGCAAAAACTGAAACATTTCTCTACATCGTCACTTACCAAGTACACATGAATGACCAATCCTATTGATCATCTGAAAGAATACACTGGTATAATAAAGATTAAAAACATTGACGAGAGGTTGACGTGTAAACTATTTCCATCAAGTTTGTTGGGGGAGACAGCTAAATGGTTCAAGGAGTTAGAACCAAATTCGATTTCTAGTTTTGATGAGCTCGCTCAAGCATTCATTTCACTGTATTTTTGCTCAAGAAAACAAAGAAAGAATTTGTCGGTATTGTTCAACGTGAAACAAAGGCATGGAGAAAAACTAGAAAAATATTTTGACCGGTTCAAGGACGAAATGACAAGCATTAGTTGCGACTCAAGTGTGGTGGTGATTGCTTTTCATGAAGGTATGTTAGATGAATAGCCCCTCTTCAAGGAATTAACCAAGAGACCACCTAAGGATATGGACAACATCCTTGACAAAGTAGAAAGTGAAATAAGACTGGAGAGAGTGAGAAGTTCTCGGCGAGGAACAATGGCGGCGAACATGAAAGATAAATCAGAGTCAGAACTTTTGACGAGACACGAATGAGTAAAGGCTTAGGCTGAGGGTAAGAACAAATTTGTAAAACAACAAAGGAAGCAAGAGAAAAAGGGGAGTGGACAGAGAACCATGGTTTACGTGTAGCTCTATTTCTATACTTTCTATTTTTACCGTCTTTCCCCTGAAAGAAGTGTGTAGACTATCTGAAGCCAATGAGTAATCTATATCCTTTGGCCCTGATGTAGTTGATAGTCCAAGATCTTTTTTGATGTAAAAGGTGGATATTTTGATGTCTATCCCATTGAATACAAATGCATCTTTCTCACTGTTATATGCATTCACCATCATTGTTATGAACACATTATTAAACTCTAGATCTTTCTCAGATTCAGATATCTTTCTCAAATTAAGATTCAGCTATTGCATCAATGTGCTGGCCGAATGGAGTCTGCTACAGTATCTTCATAGTTTGTTCACTTATTCCGCGTCTGTGCGTTTCCATGATCCTTTTGAGAAAATGTGGCTGACATCAATAATACACCGTTTCGGGCTTCAGCTCATATCTTTTTCTTCTTTCCCCAACTGAATTCTTATCTTGTAAATGCTCTTCTTTGTCCATTTTATCTCTCCTACAATGCAACATAGACATTTTTTTATTTATTATTTTCACATTCAAGAGCTAAAACAATAACAGCAATGCAACTATCTGAAGATAGAAAAGACAAGAAAACTCAATTACAAATAAATGTACACAAATCTCTATAAGATTATCTTCATGTTTCAAAGATCACCCATGATCCACGCCATGATCATACAAACACCATACTCATCTAGTCAGCATTTGATTTCATTATCAAAGTGATGATGTCTCTAACTCTCAATTCTATAAAAAATAATTGTATTTTTAAAGAAACCCAGGTCAATTCCAAATCACACAACAACATTTCCCAGTATTTAAGCCTTTGTGAAGGTCCTTGAGGGGCGGTGATTAGGTCTTTAACTACTTTTAACCAAAAGTAATATAAGACTATTGGTAGGGATAGCAAGGTGTTGTTATATCCCGATAAAATTTTTTGAAAGTAAACAAATCGTGTTGTAAGTAGATGAAACTAATAACACAATTATATTTTTCTCTAGGCAGAAACCCTTGAATTCAGGGATGAAAAGTGTCAAATCTTTCCACTATGTAACAACTCTTATTACAAGACTCACGCTCTAGATATAAGAGATATACTGCATCTTGCTTTACAGAGATTTACAATAGAAAGATACATAAGTTTCGGACATGAGATTAGCTATCGCACAACTAACTCACTATGAACACTTGAGATGCTTGCACCTACCAATCCAACCTCAGGGTATGCAAGATGTATGTATGAGTTTAAAGGGTATTTTGTGAAGACTTCAAGACATAAAGATCAGCACAAAAGAGTATGTAAAAATAGACTCAACCTTAGGGAGAAAATGATCAAAAGCAATTTTGATAACTAAGAAAGACAAGCCATGCTTGCTCTTTATATAGGCCAAATGAAATGGCCTATGAAGGAAGCCAAACGTACCAGCCAAGTGAAATAGAAAGGAGTTTTAAAACAGGTTTTAATCCTAGGCCAAGTATACAAAACTTGACAGCCACATAAAACTTGTTTTCAGCTTTAGACAAAATATCTTCGTTTTATAGGAGATAAGGATGAAGATTAAAGATTAATTTTATAAGGAACAAAAACTTATCTTTCTAACTAAGTCACTTGACCAGAGAAGTATTTTAAAAGTGTTTTATAACCTGCTTGAAGTCGAAAGATATTTTTCATAATGGAACAAAAATGTTCTAGGGACTTCAGGGATGGAAAACATATTTGTCATCCTCAGTAAAAATAATGAAATGCATATGCATGATTTTTACCTTAAGACCTTGAGGTTTTCATGATACGAGGATGTTGGTCTTTTAGCTTCAATCTTCTCTTGTTTGAGTCTTCTAATCCATGTTTTGTTAAGTATAAGATATGTCAATAACTATCTACCTTCATTTCCCCCCTTTGACATTCTTACACAAAACATATATTTTCCATTTCATATCTTTGAAGACTACCTGCATATAGACTCTTAACCAAGAAACAAGTGAAAAATACAAGCAATAGAGATTTGAAAAGATAACATGAAGTAGTTTTGATACAATCAACAAAAGCTCTTTGATAATCACTATTGGTTTTCTCTCCCTCTGTTTGTTACAGAACGCCAAAGGGGTTCCACAGATGCATATTTGTCCAAAAAAGTATCTTGCAAAAATCAGTGAAGAGTAGAGCAGATAACTACAACAACAAAAAAGAGAAAAACAAAGTACATATGAAATAGAGATATGCTACATCAAGCTTAATCCTCCTCAGGATCATCTTCTTCTTCATCATCATCATCAGTGTCTTGTCCATCATCATCTTCTGTGTCATCGGACTCTCCTAACTCAAAGTCTTCCTCATCAACTTTTTTGGTCTTTGGAGCAGCTTTGTCTTCAAAGTCATCATCCATTGCTTCCTCAGACTCATCATGTGTAGGGGTTGCCTTTGAAGTCCCCGAACCATTATCCGGAGAGGATCCAACAGTTCCTAGATGTTTGGCAAGCTCAACCAAAATAGCCTCATTAATCTCACTAAGGCCTTGAGCTAAGAGATCTTTCACATATTTCTTGAGAAAAGCATACTCAATTGGTTCTATATAAACCGAGGAGCAATATGAGGATCTGTTTAGAATGGCCTTGGTCACAGGGAGTTGATCTTTGGCATAGATATCATCATCAAAAACCTCTACCTCAGCAGTATTACAAAGCAAACTAAAGACCTGCCACTTTGTGATTGAAATTTGACTGCTGCCTCCCAAATGGATTGAAACATATAGAATTCAATGGGAGGAATATGGTGGGATGAATTGATATAGAACATGAGAAAAGCTTGTTTGAAATACACCTTAGAAGACTGAGTGGTAGGCACAATGAGTGACCTAACAAAGAAGCCTAGAAACTTGTAGTATTCAGACATGTACTGGCTATTAAGGTATTTCCCAGAAAGTGGAGACAAACTAGGAGAAGAATAAAATTCATTAGCCAATGATTCAAGAGTGATAGAGGATTTGAAAGCTTTGATTTTATTCAAGACATTCTTCTTTGAGATGGGTAAAAGCCTCACTTCCCTAATTTTGGCAGGAGAAATATCAACGTCACAGTTTCTAACTAACATATATAGGATCATGGGTGAGAGTTTTGACTTTGTTGGATATTTTGATAGAGAAATTGGCATAAAATTCCCTAACCATTGACAGATTCACTCTAGACACAGAAGCTAAGGCTTTAAACCAACCAAATTTCTCAATGACATCAAAACATTCAGGGGGTAAGTCATCAAATTTGAAAGTTCTTTCAAACATAAGGGGCCTAGCCACAGTGACTGACATATAGAGGTTTCTTGCATTTGTAGACATAAACTTACTCAAAGGAGGAATAGGAACAGTGGAAACCTGAGTAGACCTCTTTTTGGGAGGCAAATCACTCTTAGTAGCAGATGGGGTAGATTTTTTCCTTGAAACAGTGGGTTTCTTAGATGAAGAGGGTTTGGAGGAAGCTACAAAGTCAAATATGGTCATATCAAAATAAGTTTAGCTACAGAACTCGAAATCAAGGGTAAAGTTGTTTGCTTTGTACTTAAAGGACTTGACAATCTCCAATATTTTTTTAATGTTTTAACAATTTAAAACACCATTTTATAGCTCATGGCAGCACATTTCTTGAAATACAAAACAATGTAAGTACTCCCCCTAGGTTAAAGCCTCCTACGGAAATATATATATAATAGTATGTGCCTATATATATATAAATAAAAAAGGAGTACTAATTAAGCATGTAAGCATAAAGGTATATATAACAAATATCTTGGGAGATATAACCGTAGCTTTTTGGAACATGAGTTTATAAATTTAATAAATTTCCTCAAAAGAGTTCAAGAAACTTTTGTTGTTTTGAGAGACCCCTTTTTTTTGCTTTCATTTGCATTTGGTCATATGTCTATCAAAAAAAAACAATCATCCTTTTGGATCCATGTAGCGAGAGTGTTATCATTGACTCCCTGAGCAGATGCTCGAAAGGGCAATATGTGTAACAAGGACACTCAGAGGATAACAACACTCAGAGGTTCAAGAGGATGAGCATGATGAAGATGGCGGGGTGAAGTGGAAGGCTAACAAACTTCAAGTGCAGTTGAGAAAGGACCAAGGAGTTGGGAGGCATACCCTCACTAGAAATGATGTCAGCCTCGTCGGGGTGAGCGTGAATAGTAACACTACCCGGCGGGTTGATTTTTAATTGACAATGGTCGATTTGGACTTTGGTCGGGGTCCATCAGAATGCTTCCACCCTGGGAGACTCAATCTCTTCGTGGGCATCGTCCACCTCTTCTTCATCGAGTTCAAAATCGGCACGTTCAAGTTTGGGGTTGGTCGAAACTTTGGAGGGATTTTTTGAGGTGGCGGCTTGAACTTTAGATCGAATGGCGGTCATGGTCGAGGAGAAAGGAATATGTGGTCAGTATATGTTAGGAAAAGGGAAAGGTTGGATTGTTGCAGAGTGATTTGATGGGAGGAGGAAAGAGAGATGATGGGATATAATGGTAGCACGGGGAACGGGAAGTAAATGCTTGGGAAAGAGAAGAATTTATAAATGAAAGGAAAAGAGGAAGGTGGAAGGAGTGGAGTTGAGATACGGTGAGCGTGGTACACGCAGGAAAATATGTGCGTGAGAAGGAAGATGAAAGAGCATTGACCGTCGAATAGAAAATTCTCTTTGGGCAAAAAATTTGGGCCCAAAAGAGAATTTTGGGGGCATTTGTAGGGGATAAAATTGGGTCAAGACAACATCATGAGTGATGGACTAAGGAAGTCATCAAGTCCCAAATGATGTGAAAAGAAGTGTGGAAAGAGAGGCTTAGGCCCAATACAACAAGCGAGATAAATGAGCTCAGCAATGAAGAAGTGTTGGTGGCCAAGGGTCACGAAGTAAACATATGAGCAACAACGAACAAGTCTGGGTCGTTAATAAAATTTGGCGGGAATTCAGTGGGTCAGCGAGGAAATGCTGGAGAACGTGTGAAAAAGGGTGAGAGACTTGGGCCTAACACCACAGAGGAATCTTCAACGTGTGAAATTGGGTGAGAGGCTTGGGCCTAACACTATGGAGGAATCCTCGTCGAGCTGTTCTTATCATTGGGATCCACGGTGATATCCCTATTTTGGAGGGAGTGTTGCGCCTATAAATACCAGTTCCACTATTTCATTTGATTCATTCACATTTTGATTACAAAAATCGCGCTGGTGACTTAAGCATCGGAGTGTCTTTATAGGTACCCCCTCCCTCCCCATTTTGACGTTGAAGAGTCAACTTCCGACGTACTAAAAATATGGTACATTTGATGTTTGTTGATTGGTTCTTGTTGAGATAACTAGTGTTTACTGATTTTTTACGCTCCAACAATACTTTACCTAAGAGTTGCTTCGGGATCTTCAGTCTCCCATGTCTCCGACATTGTTGGACCTGTAAGTGCATACATGAAACATTGTGTCATGAACATGATGATTGCAGTACGTAGTTTAATTTGTTTTCTTTTGTCCTTTTGAATAATAATATTGTGAGCTTTGTTATATCGAATAGACTGGAATGGTAAATGCTGTGGAATTTTCGTCTACATCCGCTAGAGAATTGTTGACCATGACACAGAAGAGAACAAATATTATTCCAATATTTGAAGAGGCAAGATACCCCGGGAAGTATAGGATGCTCGTCGGCATGGTCGATGTCATATTCTCCGACGTTGCTCAGCCAGATCAGGTTTCGCTAAGCTGTTGACAATCAAAGTCACGTTGTTTCAGAAGCATGTGATGTGCTGAGGAACAGTACCCATCAAGCAAGGAAGTACCCCGCACTGATGCACTGATTTTGTGACTATTTGGGCATCACCTATCTTCTATACAACACGTAGATAACACTACACAATGAGCACGAGCACCGATTATCTTGTGAGTATCCCTTTTCTATTTGACCCCTTATTTGCAGGCAAGAATTTTAAGTTTGAATGCAGAATATTTCCTCAAAGAAGGAGGCCATTTCGTGATATCGATCAAGCTAGGTTGGTCTTCTTGCTTTTTTCTCATGCATGAATTAGTAGCTCCGAAAACGAAAGCAGCAACTTAACTAGGATGTTTGTTTTGTAGGCAAGTTGCATAGACTGCATCAAGGAACCTGAGAAAGTGTTTGAACAAGTGAGGAATGAGCGGGCTTATGGCAAATCAGCGGAAGGCTAGAGAAATGATCACACTTGAGCCTTATGAACGTCATCATGCATGTCTTATTGGTGACTACCGAGTTCCGCCGAAGAAACTTCTAAAGAACTAATCTTGGAGCTAGCCTGTTAGAGCCTTTGTGTTTCAATTCAATTCGAGTTAGATTTGCATGTTTCAGTTCCCTTTTCTCATTAGTTCTTATTACTAATAAGAATCAATCCTTTCAAAAAAAAACTAATAAGAATCAAACGCTACGACGTAAACATTTTTTCAATGTCATTTTTCAGTTGAAGGAAATATAAAAAAAATTCAATTTCAATTCATGTTTTGTCTTAAATTTGATTACGTTTGTGATATATTAATTTACGCATATATTTTGTGAAACAATTCATTATTTGTTGTTCGCCATATCAGTACGTAAGAATATTGCACAAAATTAGAAAGATTTTTATTAGTATCAAATTACATTAAAGCACACACAAAGCCGAAATTAGTAATTAAGATAATGCTTCATCAGCCTTGCACAATCTCAAACCACATAAATACTACCTTAAAAACAATCCAATATTCCTTTTCCATAAGCCAAAAATGCAAAGTCTAACCAAGAATACTAAATTGTCACCAAACCGATGGAAACCACAATTAGGCTTAGAATCAAGATTTGAGCGTTGGAGGCTAATGAAATGGGAGAAGCACTAGGGGATGGAGCAACCGCCGGAGCCGACGAGGGCTGTTCTTGGACTACAAGAGCAAGTTTCATTCCATGAAAGCAGTAGCCACCGCTGGAGATGAAGTAATATGGCCGCGCGTCTTTGAGTTGAAACACATCCCGGCCGCCACGGGTGATGTTGGTTATGAAGCCTCTCTCGTTGCAGTATTCAAAATTGGTCTGGTTCACCTCAAACACAGTGTAGTAATGCTTGTCGAAATTGAATACTAATTGGAAACACCAGAAGAAGAAGAAATTTATATCAATACTTATACGAACTAATTAAGCAAAACAAGTATCCAATAGACCAATACAATTGTTTCTTTTTGAGTCTTTCTCTTCTTCTATTTTTTTTCCTTTAGTATCAATCATGTGTTCCTCATTGCATACTTTTGTGCAGCTTTAGTATTAACACAATTAACCAAGTAATCCTTAAATTAAACAGGACACTGCATGAGCGATTTAAGCAAACAAAGGCCAAGTTTACAAAAGATCCATTGCTAGTCACCAGCTAGTGTTTAATGTTTCCCCACAAATTTGCTATGGAATTTTCAGAATTTCACAGAGACTAGCTGTCGATGAATTCTTCATCCTAATGGGTTCGTGTGAGCAATATTTAATTTCTAAATTCTGCCTCACTTGTTTGAAAATTAATCTCGACCTTCTGCAAGAGTAATATATATATATATAGAACGAATTAAAATTAAAGAACTAAGGATGAAGGTTTCATTAAGTACGTACATAGCCATTCTCCAACATAGAATTCCTGGCCGGCGGACCATTCAGTGTAGTTGACGTTCAGGCTCCATCCTTGTCCGTCTCCAACCTTGTGCAGCGTCGCCGCCGCGCTTGACGTTAAAAACCCCACCATCACCGCCACAATCGTCACAGCCACCATTCTAACGCTCATCATTTTTCAGACGTCCCACCAAAGAAATTAACACGTAATGGGATCTCAGAGTCTGCAAAGTCTAGGTGTTAAAAGTCTGAGAAAACAGAATGTATATGGTAGACGGCATAAATGGCCCTAGGTATTGGTATTTTTAAGGGAAGTAGATCAACCTCGAACGTTACAAGCTGGCCTTTCCTTAGTCAGTGTCCACTGCTGTCAAAAGTTTCAAAATTTCCGTTTGGGGCTTGTCACATTTTACTTCGTAGGTAGAAGGGCACAACTTGACGCGCGGCGGAGTACGATAGGCTGTTGCTTCTGTTGAGTCATGAGTTTTCAGGTCCCGGGTTCGATTTAGTGGGTCCGAGTTAAACGTGAGAATGATACAGTGGTACGTTTTCTTCGTTATTACTTAGAGGAAGATGGTAAAAAGATTAAAGAGGAGCGATGCAAAACAAAATCCATGTGCTTCGTACTGACACACTCTGACAGTGGTATGAGTGAGCAAAGAGCCAAAGAGAGAATTTGAGAAAGTAAAAGTAAATAAATAAAAAAGGAAAAGAGGGAAAAGAAAAGCATCTGAGCCCCGAGCCAGATAACGTGGCCATTTAAAAATTTTGAGGATAAATCGGTCATTTTATATGTATTTAAGAAGAAATAAAAAACAGCATATGCATAATATTTATCTTCTTTCTTTGTTCTATTGATATGATATTTAATATCTCAAAACTATTAATATGGTATCCAAACTATCTATCGACGTTGTATCTGTATACACATTTTTTCTAACAATCTCCTCCAACATCTCAAACGTCTGCCTGACACTCCCCCTCTTGCACAACCTATATCATCAATAACGTATAGTTAATCAAATTCGGCTTCACACTCATCTTACACATCTTATTGAAACATCACGACGCTCGGCTCACAAATCCCCTCTCGCAAAACATGCTTATAACCAAAGTAAATGTAGTATTATCCACAATAAACCATTCTCACATGTACACCTCCATAACGTCTTCACTTCAATAGTACCCAACAACCATACACATATATCTCAAAGAATTAAAATTCACACCTCTCACAAACATTTCATTGAACACGTTTTGTGCATACTCAACCAAGCCCAAATCGCAAGAAATCCCAATAACACAACTTAATGTCTAAGTACTGAGCACACATCCAATATTTTGCATCTCGAAAATCATATTCGCAGAGCCTCTTTAAACCTCTCAATCTCAACGAAGCTTCTCAACATGGTCTGAACTACCTTGTGGGTCCTCACCAAATTACCATTGTTGAACAGCGACTCAGCGCAGAAGATGTAGAGACACACATAAAGTATCAAAATTTGGGGACCCCAAATGCCCAATAGAAGAAGTTTAGGGTCACCGTGCCACCATGGGTCAGTGAAGAAATTACATAATTGGCGTGTTTGTAGGTTAGATCATTGGGTGTAGGATTTGTAAATCGCTAAACAGTTTTAGGTGACCTCAGACTCTGATTATGGTTGTGAATCAACGGCGGCGGTGGATGAGTGTGGTTCAATGTGCTGAGAGAAGAAAGAAAAACGTAAAAAGCCTAAAGGCGGGTTTGTGTATCATATTAATAGTTTTGAGAGGTTGAGTAATATATTGACAGAGCAGGAAGAAAATAGGTATCATACACTCATTTTTTTCCCTCAAATATATATAAAATGACCAATTTACCCTCAAATCTTTAAAAAAAATGATGTATCAGAGTAATGACAGAAAATTGGATGGGGCTACCATATTTATAATGTTTTAAAAGTTTGGGTAGATATTGATAGTTTTGAGAGACCGGATACCATATTGACATACCCATAAGAAAACAGGTATTATACGCTCATTTTTTGGGATTGACATGAGTATCACTATGAATCTGATTGTGGCTCTTCATGGATGTGCATCTACTAATGTACGTACAAAACTTCGAACTTTCGATCTATGACCAATCCAAATATAGCGTTCGCCCTGTTTACAAACTAATTGGGCTGCCAACTGAGTCACCACATGGATCAATGAAGACAAAAGTTAGTTGTGCTCTAAACACTAAATTACTGAAATTAAACAGAGCAGTTTAGTACTATGAGGAGTATTCAAATTTACATTTGATTTATCACTCCGAGAGATAATGAAGTTAGAAGCCATGATTTAGATCATGTGATTGTGTGTTAGTAACAAAAGGAGTGAACATGTGGGTATACATGAGAACCATTCTTTGAGTATTTGAGTATGGTTGAAGCCTTAAAGGTGCTCTTCTGGTTTCCTCTGTCCTTAAATTGAGGAGCACTAAATCAACAAACAATTCATCTCAGCAGCCCATTATGACTTCCATAATCACCGCAAGAAAATACTCCCAAGTCCAACTAAAATATTTTCAATCACCAACAGCACCATCCACATTCATCAATACAGCATTTCCAATCCGAAAAGATGGTGTAAAGAAAAAAAAAACTTTCATTAATTTCCAGATCAACAACTCCACCAACATGAGTAAATCAACAAATCCCAAAAGACACAGAACACAAACCTAAAGTACAATCATCAATGTGGACAAATCCATGGCTTAGCTAGAAGAAATGTCCCAAATGAGGTTTGGATACCCTCACTCTTTAGTGACTATTTGATATCCCTACCCATGAATACAAGCTCAATCTACAGCTAGCAGAACCTAACCAATGCATCCCAAACCGCACCAATGGCAAAAATGGTTGGCAACACATATTGGGATCTGAAAACAGGAGTTAACGGAGAGCTGCCCTCGCTCTTTACCGGAGCAGCTGTGGGGGGCGGAGGCAGGTTTTCAACCTTGACAGCCACCTTCATTCCACTGTAGCAGAAGCCCTTGCCACTCAAGAAATAGTAGTGCCTGGTCACATTTAGTGGAACCACATCTCTTCCAGCTCCAGTAGTCCAATTGTGAAGAGGATGATCAGAATTGCACAAGTCATAGTCTGTCTTGTTCACCTCTAGTATATTCTGCTGGTTCCTGTCATACACAAAAACTGGGGACAACACCAGATAAGAGCACTTTAATCAATTCCCAGTTCATCAATCTAGAACATTATGCAGTGCAATCACATCAAACTGATCAAAGACATGCAAAGATTCCAACTTCATACAGAGCAACATTAGAAAGTAAACTGTATAGTGACTTAGTGAGACAGGTAGTAACAGAATGAAAGCTTGGCCAAATCACGCATTAAGAGCAAAAATATAAAGTCACAGATCTGAACCAGCCAAGATGTCGTTAGATGCTTGAACCTTATTTAGTATGAAATCCATGGACTTGTAGCAAACACTGTTTATCTAGGTTCCCAAAATGAATCAAGCAACAAGATACTAGGACATTTCAAGCAAAAAGTGACCATTTTTGAAGTTAACTAATACCCAAACAAAGCATTCCTCTCAAAACCCAGAATCCAAGAAGCACATTTGAAGCTCAACCCACCATGCCATTTTCAGATCTGACACAGGAATCACAAATTGAGCCAAAGATCGAAACTTTAAGTACAGAACAACAACTTAGATCTACACAAGAATCACATTGTACAGGCAGAAAGTGCTTACAGAGCCAATCTCCATTGTAGAAGTGCTTGTCCTGAGCCCAAATAGTGTAGTTCACATTGGTAGTCCAGCCCTTGTTAGCTCCCACAATCCACCTAGTAGCTGAGACTTCTGGAACCATCACCATTACCAAAGCCAAAAGCACCACCATCAACATAGCTGAACCTCCTCCTCTTCTCAGACCCTCCATTGTTTTCTCTCTCTGGAAGTCTGGAACACTCTCCTCTGTTCTCTCCCACTCTCTCTTGTTAAGTTTGGACCTGTGTTTTGTCAGAGCAGTTTGTTTAGGATGGGCCTTTGTTATATAAAGACATCAATGACTCACTTTCTAGATCTACAGTACAGATTAGAGGCTACTTATCTTGATTTATTGGTATCTGCTAATCTGGATTAGTATATTATATTATATTTTATGAGATAGGTTCTACAGCCAATGAAACAATCTTAGGTTTTTGATTGGAGGAGGATTAATTGTTACCGAACAAGTCAAAGTATACGTTGTTAATGTCTTGTATAAGCCTACATTTTCTCACTCAGTTTCGATTAAGAGCAACTCCAACAATATCACGGAAAATTTGTTTATTTTGTTCAAAAATAAAAACGAAACTTATTTTAGCTAATCACTTGTATAAATTTACTTCAACAATATCACTTAAAATGTAGTTAAATCTATATACATTCTTAGTTTTAATTGGTTGATAATTAAATATTTAATTATTAATATAGTTATTAATTACATTTACAATCTAGAAGGAAAGAATTAATTACAATATTGAATGTTTTGTTACCTATAATTCATGTTTTCGGTATAAAAATAGGGGATAAAAATATGAAATATATGGAATCCCTAAATTGATGAATAAGATAGGGGACTGCTGGAGTGAATTTTAAAAGAAAATCTTTATATTTTAGCTAGAAATGACTTATAGAAAATCTGCTGAAATTGCTCTAAGGAACAGCATGAGATCAAGAAATTGATATCTTCAATTATTGATGTGTTTTAGAATAGAAAATATGCATACCATAGATATACCTATCTATAGATTTCACTTAGGGCTTGAATAATGCATTTAGTAATGACTAATGTGGAAAGCTCGAGTCTTTTTCTTGAGGCTCTGCTAATAAATTGCTAAAAAAAGGTATTTAGGTGTACATTGTCAGGATCTGGGCCACAATCATCGACCTTCCATGTGGACAACTATTGTAATTGGGACTTTTGTAATGAGATATTGCAACAAGATCACAGATTTTCCGGATAGGCAAATCTCCATACATAACCTATGTTTGTTTAATGCAACAAGGCAACATATAAAATTGGAGCAGAAAAAAATTTGTGCTCAATCTAACAAGGAAGCTTGAAATGAACTCTCTGTTAGACCAAGTTAGTCTAATAATCTGTCTTCCTTCTGGTCATTAGGTAAAATTAAATTTCAAGTTTTAAGGCTAAGTTTCACATACTTGCTTCAGGACTCAATCTAATGAGGCAATCTAATGAACTATGGATGGGCCATATGATCGATAATAAGCTGCATGCAACTGGGGTTTGATTTGACTGGCTTCTTTCATAAAGTACCCATTTTGAATTGGACATGGGGGGAAGGAGAAAAATGGCCAGATCAGAATGACCATTCTTGTCTGACTTGAATATGTCACAATGATTGTTCTTGCGAGTTGTGACAACCACATACATATATGCTCTCATGACATGGAGTGGATAATGAAAGCAACAATTTAATGTAACTACCTCATCTATATGTTTGCCACAAGGCTTCACTGAACTAGAACTTCACTCAGTTCACAATGGAAGCCGTGGGAGGTGGTGGTAGAGGTGGAGGCAAGTTCTTGACTTGAACAGCCACCTCTCAACCAGCTCTCATTCAATACAGCATGCAGCATCCTTTGCCAGTTAGGATGTTGGTGTTTAGTGACTTTAGCCACATTTCGCGCGTGGAGCTGTCTTGTTCACCCACAAGGCATTATCTGGTTTCTTGAGGGGAGACAGCAAATTACCTGCAACTACTCGTTTAATTTTTGATTCTGAATGTTTTAAGATGCAAATATTCCAACTCTCAAGTTGAAGATTTCAAAAACGTCTAGTATATACTACCACCCTATCAGAGCTAACCATTAGATGCACCAAGTGTGGAAGTCAATAGCTGATGAGAAACATGCCCTACAGAGAAAAACCAATGTAAAGAGAAAGCTCAAAGCTATCCATGCATGGAACTGATGTCATTTTCCCTTTGCTTCCTCCATTTATTTTCTACTGAAACACTATTTTGTTCTGTAGCTTGATCTACATTAACAGACCCAATATCTATTCTCAGTTCGAAGATCAAGTTGCCAGTGACTTCGTCTCTATCTAGTCTAAGATCAATTTGCCAGTTTTTGCTCAAGAGATTGTTTCATCCAAAAGACAATGAACTACATAAAGGCATTATCCAATTGTCATTTGATTCATCATAGGTTCATCGACCCGGCAAGTCAATGAGAAAACAGAACAAATGGAAATCAATCCAATAACGATCCAGATTGTGTTTAAGATGCTTGTTTGAGTTGTTTCAAAATTTACATATATCAAATAGGAACGTAATTATTATTATCACAGAATAATAACATGTCTGTACCTTATGAATCAGCAAATCGCAAAAGGCCAAAGCATTAAGATTACCTAAAACCCCACAAATTTCTGTACTTCAATCATATAGGTACCGTAGACTAGCTCTCAGTCCAATCTTCTTAGTAAGTATTCAACTTGAACTTGCTTTGTCAATGGCATGATCCATTCCCCATACAAATCTGCAACCAAAGTTGGTTTTATCTTATAAGCCTGCACGCCGGGTTGGTCGTCTTTTACTTGGTACACTGTCACCTCTTGCCCATAAGTTTTGGCTTTCATTTCTACCCTCTTTATGATTGCATCCTCAACCGTTGGATATGTCAACAAAGCCATCAGCTTGTCCCTATTCTGAAAGAGTAAACAGCAGCACCATCACAGGAAAGCCATCAGCAAGATGTATTATGATCAAAACTACATGTGACAGAATTTCAAGAAGAATGTGATCAAGAACATGTACCTGTTCTTTAATAGCAGCTTCATAGGAATCTGGAGCGGAACGGAACTTACACTCAGCCACAAATTTACCATAATGGATTCTCTTTGAAAGAGTCTGCCATCACATGAGAAGATCAGTATTTACCATTACGCAATCTTTAAATGGCTACTATAAGTTTAAATAATTACAGTCTATCTAGTACGCACGAGTGGACTTGTTACATAGAGAGGAACAGAAAGGGGTGGTCTATAGCAAGAGTTAACATTGCCTACAAAATACTAACATCATTGAAGTTTGTTGCTAAGCCATTTTTTAGAGAGATTTAAGAGCTTCTGGTAATCCTTCAAACTTGAGTAGAAATATGCTGTACTACATAATTAAGATAAATACCTGCAAGCACATCGTGTCGCAAACAGCAGTTGATCCATTGTTACCATCGTCTCCTTCCTTGACCAGTCTTGGAAGAATATCTCTGAAGTACATCTCCCAGACTTTGTTATTTATATTAATTGATTGGGCACTGGGATGAAGTACCTGTTGCAAGTCATACATAGGTGTGTTCAAAAGGGAGTTCAGAAGGTAACTGGTTACCATCTCAAATAATTTTTGAACAACATTTGCCGGTAAAACATAGAAAGAAAGCTCTTCTAGTACTGAGCCACCAGGTCATTCTACTGAGTTTTCTGTTCAATAATGATCAGGATGACATCACTTTTATAAATGTGGAATCATGAATGCACTTGGAAAAATGTTTGAATTTAGTGTCGCTGTCATCTTCAAAGTATTGTCAGGTACTAAGAATTTTAACAACAATTATCTTCAAAGTTAATGAGGCTTTGAGCAAGTTATACCATTATGAAAAAATAAAAGACATGCAATAAGGTTTCCAGAATTTCAAAACACGTTAATAAATAAAAGGCCACATATATATGAGCTCTTTGAAAATTGAAACTACTGCATGTTTTTCCCATAAGATGACAGCGAGCTGCTCAGTCAATGTTAGTTAGCTAATGTCCCCATGTCTTACCTGAGGGTATTGCAGAGGTGGCAACATTGGAGTAGGCAGCTGATCAGGGAAAAAAGGATGCTCATCAGGACTGCTGTATCTACCCACCTGATTGTAAAACAGATGTCCATAAGAAACCTGCCATAAAAAAACTATTTGATTATCTACATTGTATATAATTGTTTAGCATACCAGAGCATGAAGCTTTTCTGTTTCCTGAAGAATGTATTCTACCAAGGAGCCATCGAACCCATCCATCGGGAGAGCATCCGGGTCATATGTAGATGCATTATGACAATACTGAGATCTCTCTAAAAGACTGAAAATGATACTGTCCTCCTGGCGAATTAAAGAATGCCTTATGCCCTCTAGGGTCAAATTGTCGGTTTCATCGACCCTTTTTTTTGTAGCAAATGAACTACATAAAATCGGCAGCCTAAAGTTAAAATCTGCCCAAACTGACTAAAGCTGAGTTGCACCAAATCCATTCAACAATCAATAATTTTGCATATATGTTTTATAAACCATGGACATGTCAGTGTAGGAGCATATATTTCAAAGCAAGACATGCCAAAAGTTCACCACTGTTAGATAAAAAATTGAAAACGCAGTTACTGTGAGGTTTGAACTAGGTACTTGAGCTCAAACCCAATACGATAAAAGATCAGAAACTCGAGTAAAAATATTGGAATGAAGAAAAGCTAAGCTCTTATACGCCAAGAACAGCAGCTCAAACTTCATATACTTGAACTACTATTAAGCTCAGGTTAACCACACTTGAAAAGATGAAGTCTTTTTTGGAGTAACAGAACTACACGTGTCTTTATACTCCATCTGGGAATGTACCGCAGCTCAGATTTCATAATACTCTGAACTACTATTAAGCACAATACTCGAAAAATTAAGTCTTTTTTTCTTGAGTAAAAGAACTATGCATGCCAATTTACTCCATTTGGGAATGTAATATATCAAAATACTTAGATCCTTGCATGTTAATCACACTCCTTTCTTGCTCATGAGAAGTCAATATAGTTCTTAAACTTCCAACATTTCAGGTTATGATCACATTCCAATTTCCATTATTGGATAACAGATAAAAAGTAAAACTTTCCACAGATCCATAAGAGTAAAAGAAACAAAACTTAAAACCCAACAATTAAACAGAAAAGGGTAGCCGTATTTGTACCCAATTGAAGTTGCAGTGGCCTGAACACAAAGGTTTGCTTTCTTAGCTGAGCTAGACCTGAAGCAAGTAAAGCTATTACTATTTCTCAGGGCCGCCGAGTAATTGAGCCTTGTTGAAGCGCCAGGAGCAGCGAGAATTGCAGAAGAGGAGGAGGCCCTTAACAGTTTAGCCTCCATTGCTAACAAAATTGAGAAGAAGAAGAAAAAAAGATTGAAGCTTTTTTAGTGATGGTTGCTTGCTTTGTTAGCAAAACCAAAGAGAGAGGATGGATCATAAGGAACTTGGTGGTAGGTGGCGTTTTGGGTCCAACTTAGTTGGTGGAAATATGACGATGCTGAAGAGCAAAAACAAAAAGATGACCTATTCCGTTAGTGTCTTTTTCTTCTGCTTTGTTTCGAAACTGTTTAAGGGCCCTGGTTCAAACAAAAAGATGACCTATTCAAACAGAATTCTGTGGCTCGATGTAGTTGTGAGTTTGCTTGCAGACCCTGGTTGCTTGGCTTAGGTGTACAGGTAGAGACAAGATATGATGATTCCTACCAACCCAATGGAACCTGCTCTTCCTTCATGTGCAATGTGGAACGAGGAATATGTTATGTAGGCAACGATTTGACATTAGGGACAATTCTGCTCACATGGAATGTTGTTGAGCTTTGCTAAATGGCCATTAGATCTCCTCCACTTTTCTTAGTGACAATCTTATAATAAGACTAATCCCAAGTTTGAGTTCATATGGACGGCCCTTAAAGCTAGCTCATATTTGGAAGCTTATCTCATAAGGTTGTTTTGAGTTCTTTGCCTTTGATGAAGTCATACTAAGCACATCTTCAACCATCGAGTTAGATAAACATAACTCCGAAACGCCTGGTCGTTGAGAAAAAAGTGACTGAGATTATTTGTGATTTAGGGCTATGCTGAAACAAACTTATGAGTTATAACAACCTCTAACAACCTAAAGCCTTATTCGAGTATGAAGTAGTGGTTACCTGATATTACTTACAGTTTTGTTTCGTTCTTAAAAACAATCATTTTACAATTTTAACATAGTTAAACCGTAACTAAATCTTGTTCTACGTGGCAAGTCGGACTCGGTACCAATTCGTCCATAACCTTTAGATTTTCTCATGGCCCAGCACCAGCCCAATTCCCTACATGGGCCGAGATCAAAAGAATAACCGAGGCCCGCACCTCAAGCCCAACTTCACACAAAAATTGAAAAAAATATCAAAAACCTTAGACGAGAGTCATAGTCTCATAGATAGACAAAGACACTGAGACCACCCGCGTCTTCCTCCGCCGCCGTCGTCGTTTTTTTTTCCCGCCATGCAAATGAGCCTCGTCCCCGTCCGTTCCCCAACTTGGGTCTCCCAACGACGACTCTTAGAACAAAAACTCTCAAAGCTCCACAAATGCACAGACCTCAACCACGTCAAACAACTCCACGCCCAAATCCTCAAGTCCGATCATCATCTCCACCACTCCGCCGCGCCGAAGCTCATCTTAGCCTTCTCTCTCTGCCGCCAAATCTCCTACGCCGTCAACGTCTTCAACCAAATCGAATTCCCCAACGCTCATCTCTACAACACTCTCATAAAAGCCCACATTCACAACTCCCAAATCTCCCAAGCCTTCGCTGCCTTCTTCGATATGCAGATCAATGGCGTCTACCCTGACAATTTCACATACCCAACTCTGCTAAAGCCGTGTTCCGGCAAGAGTTGGTTCAGTTTGGTTCAAATGATACATGCCCACATTGAAAAGTTTGGGTTTTGTGAAGATGTATACGTACCCAATTCGCTGATTTATAGTTATTTGAGATGTGGGAATGTTGGTGTTGGTGAGGCGAGGAAAGTGTTTATGGTGATGGGTGAGAGAGACATTGTGTCATGGAACTCTATGATTGGGGGTTTGGCAAAAGCTGGGGAGTTGGAATATGCGCGCCAACTGTTCGACGAAATGCCTGAGAGAGATGAAGTGAGCTGGAACTCGATATTGGACGGGTACGTTAAAGCGGGGAAGATGGATGAAGCTTTTGAGTTGTTTGAGGAAATGCCACAGAGGAATGTGGTGTCTTGGTCGACTCTGATTTCAGGGTATAGTAAAGCCGGGGATATGGGGATGGCAAGGATGATGTTTGATCGGATGCCTTTCAAGAATTTGGTTGCGTGGACGATTATTATTTCCGGGTATGCGCAGAAGGGAATGGCGAAGGAGGCGATTATGTTGTATGATCAGTTGGAGAAATCTGGGGTGAGGCCGGATGATGGGGCGATTATTAGTATACTGGCTGCGTGTGCTGAGTCTGGTTTGATTGTGTTGGGGAAGAGAGTTCATGAATCTATGAAGAGGATTGGGTTCAAGTGTACTACTTTTGTGTGGAATGCGTTGCTTGATATGTATGCAAAGTGTGGTGGTATGGATGAAGCGTATAATGTGTTTGAAGGGATAGTAAAGAAAGATATGGTGTCTTGGAATTCAATGCTCCAAGGGTTAGCAATGCATGGACATGGTGAGGAAGCGCTTAAGCTCTTCTCTAGAATGGTGAGAGCTGGGTTTAGGCCAGATAAAGTCACCTTTGTCGGCATTTTATGTGCTTGCACACATTCAGGCTTTGTGGAGGAGGGGCTTAATGTATTCCACACTATGGAAAGAGACTACGGGGTTGTACCTGGAATTGAACATTACGGTTGCATGATTGATCTTTTGGGTCGTGGAGGGCGTCTCAGGGAAGCTTTTAGGCTCGTGCAAAGCATGTCAATGGAACCAAATGCTGTTATATGGGGCACCCTTTTAGGTGCCTGCCGGATGCATAATGATCTTGAACTAGCAGAGCAGGCGCTGGATCAGCTCGTGAAGTTAGAGCCATCTGATCCTGGAAATTTTTCCATTGTGTCAAATATGTATGCGGCGGCTGGTGATTGGGAAAACATGGCCAATGTGAGGCTACAAATGAAGAGCACAGGAATCCAGAAACCTTCCGGGGCTAGTTCCATCGAGGTGGATGATGAGGTACATGAATTTACAGTATTCGATAGAGGTCATCCTAAATCGAACGACATTTATGGGATGATTAACAGACTAGGTGAGGATTTGAAGCCAGATGACACATCTGCGATGAGTATTAGCCTATTACCATTATTAGATTAGGTGCACTTGAAGCTTGGCAGAAACATTTTGGCTAGCCTCTTACATTGGTGAAAAATATTCTAGAGAGGAACTTGTCACCAATGCAGTGTAAGAATAGTTGTGTAAACTTGTTGATATATAGAAGGGGACGTGATTCTTGCTTATGTAACTTTTACCAGTTGCCAGTATACTATCCGTAAGATAAGAAACTTCTTACTGCTTTACTGTGCTAACGATCATTCTGGCTGTTTTAGTTGTAACCCTGCCTCAATTTGTTAATGAAATGAGTTTTCTGTTCAGTGGTATTGCTCTGTGTTCTGAGAGTAGACAAATGAGTTTTCTGCTCACTACTTTGTAATCCATAGTTGAAGTTTTTTCAGAGTATAGGAAACTAATGCTGACCAAATAACTGGGTATGAATAACACACGTCATTACCCGCAAATAGCGACGAGTTCTTCGTCCTCTTGTGCCATGCGTAAAAGTCATATCCACAGGCCCATACTTTGGAAGCTCAAAAGTGACCTACAACATGGATTGGGATGGGATATGGAATAATGGGATTGGATCAAACACATTTATGTGGTGCACATTACTCTAACTTGCTGTATATATCACTATCATCTTGCTCTTTTTTCATTCCATCTTCGACCTTTGATCAGCCATCAAAAGATTCAAAACTCAAAAAGTACCAAGAAACTAAGTAGACACTGAAAAAGATGGATGCTTGTTTCCTTGCCTCCTCAAATTCCTTCACCAAACTCTCAGAATGTGGCTTTCCCAAGAGGAGTTCTACTCAGTTTCAAAGCAAAAGAGTTGGCGTTCCTTGTTCAATCTCATGTAAGTTGCTCTGTTGCTTATGTTTCAACTTTCAAATAGAGACTTGCCTTGCCTTGCTGTTCTTCTTGCATTTCTTAATGTGTGTTTGTAAAACTATAGGGTACAAGATGGAGTCGGCTTCCCCATCCGGTGATGACCCAAAGCTGTCCATTAATTCCGATTGGCGATCATTCAGAGCAAAACTGGTAGCTGCTGAAAAAGCATCAGTGCCCCAAGTGCCTACGTCCTCGGTTGTTGATCTAGACACTGTGGTGGATCAACCTCAGCCCATTACTGTTGGTGACAGGTGGGCTCACACGATCCACGAGCCCGAAAGGGGATGCCTACTCCTTGCCACCGAAATGCTCGACGGTGTCCATATTTTTGAAAGAACTGTCATTTTGGTGCTGTCCACTGGGCCTCTAGGCCCAACAGGCATCATACTCAACCGGCCATCCCTAATGTCGATCAAGGAGACAAGGTCCACGGCTCTAGATGTTGCCGGGACGTTCTCGGACAGGCCGTTGTTCTTCGGTGGGCCACTGGAGGAAGGATTGTTCTTGGTGAGGCCCAAAAAGGGTGAGGATAGAGTTGGGAAGAGTGGTGTTTTTGATGAGGTGA
This sequence comes from Geum urbanum, assembly GCA_946800695.1. Taxonomy (NCBI): domain Eukaryota; kingdom Viridiplantae; phylum Streptophyta; class Magnoliopsida; order Rosales; family Rosaceae; genus Geum; species Geum urbanum. The sequence goes on along the minus strand of OX327009.1, from coordinate 50,708,137 downwards.
TGAAGGGAATGTATTATGGGACTAAGGAAAGTGTGGGTTGTGCAGCTGAAATGGTGAAGAGGGACATGGTTGGGCTTGGAGACTTCAGATTCTTTGATGGGTACTGTGGATGGGAAAAGGAGCAATTGAAGGATGAGATAAGTGCAGGTTATTGGACTGTTGCAGCTTGTAGCCCAAGTGTAATTGACTTGTGTAATGTGGGCAGTGTTGGGCTTTGGGAGAAGGTCCTTGGGCTTATGGGCCGTAGAAAGGTTCGGTGAGACCAAACAGTGTCCAATAATGTAAACTGTTGACTGTTAAGCATGTACAAATTTCCTTGCTGTCAACAGTGTCCAATAATGTAAACTGTCAACAGTGTCCATCTGGGACGATTTCCTTGCTGTCTTTGACTCCTATATGAACTGGCCGTTTGATGGTTCCTATGATTGTAGGATTCCTTTCCAAAATTGTGTGCATTGTCCAACTAACATCATACAAGGAAGGATGAAGATGTGGAGTTGTGGACAATGAACGGATATCGTCTTTTGCTATCAATTACTCTTTGTGTGGAAACTACGTAACTCATCCAAATACCACAATGTGAAATACCAAAATAGATTAACCAAGGGAAGGTCCAATCAGGGGCAGACCCAAGATCTTACTTTAAAGGGAGCGGAGTGTATTTACCTTACTCAAGATCTACTGTACTGTATTAATAATGGGGATATTTGCCGCAAAGGGAATGACAAATTAGAGTCGTTGTTGTATATATATATTAGACCTTCATTATCAATAATTTCTTAGCATATATAGAAAAACATTTGCATTATGCATAAAAAAATACAATTTAACTTGACCTGTAGTATTCCATCTACAGAATTTGCAATATATATTACTACGTATGCATTTATCAAGGGGCGACTGCATGCTCACCCTTAGCCCTATGTAGGTCCGCCTCTGGGTACAATCAAAGTTATAAATAACGCTATGTGGTCATATACAGTGAAGATACCTTTGAGCGCATAGTCGCGATCTAGGCGACTCCAGGCGAGATCTAGACGGCTATAGACACTGCATTGGTCTTCAAGGTTACTCACGTTCTAGCCGCCTGAGCGGCTTTCTAGACCTTCCTTTAAAAGAGTGGATACAATTACCATGCATGTTACTACTTACTACAGTAATACATGTAGTGCATATAAGGTAATCAGTGATTACCCCTTCACATAAAAAAACGAGTGTTTAGCCGAATGATTCAATTGAGTTCTACGTTTCCAGAAGATAGGTATTCGTATTACATAACAATTATGGGACAACTTATTGTTAACATGTCAACTTCAGAACAACATTAACAATTAAAGAACTAACAAAAGAGTCTCGATAAACATTATCCCACTACCAAAAAAAGTCACTTAGGTGATGAAGCAATTTCGTCGTCTAAGTGACTTTTCTCGTCACCAAAGTACTTTCGTCGCCTAAAAATCGTAAGTACTTAGACGATGAAATTTTTGTTTTTTGACGTCTAAGTAGCTACTTATACGACGAAATAAACTTTGTCGTCTAGGTGTTTAGCCGATGCAAAATTAATAAAAAAAACGACGAACATTTTCGTCATATGAGTGATTTTCATTGCCTAAGTGTTACCACTTAGACGATGAAATATTAGGATTTTCATCGCCTAAGTGTCGAATTTAAAAATAAATTTAAAAATTAAAAATCGTAATTAATTAATAAAATGTTAATTATTAATTAATCAAATTTTAATTATTAATTAATACAAAAACTATAATTATGAGATAATTAATTTAATGGTGGTGGCAGTGGCGGCGACGTTTGTGTGGTGGTGGCGGTGGTGGTGCCGAGGTGGTGGTGGTGATGGTTTGAGAGAAAGAGAGAGAGAGATTGTGAAAAAAAAGGGATGAAATTCTTTTTTATAGGCGATCACATAGGCGACGAAACCTACTGAAAAAAATTATCGCCAAACATTTGAACTCAGGCGACGAAACTATACATTTTCGTTGCCTAAGTGATTTTCAAATTTTGATAAAAAAATTTGGCAGAAAAAAATTACCGCTAAAATTTTGTATTTAGGCGACGAAATCATTATGTTTCGTCGCCTAAGTAATTTTTAAAATTTTAATTTTTTTAAAAAATAAAATAAAACTTTAAAAAAATATTTTCATTTGGACGATGAAAACTATTAATTTCGTCGCCTAAGGAATTTTTTATTTTTATTTTATAAAATAAAATAAAAAATTCGGATTAGTTTAGGATTCAATCGAATCAATTTAGTGATTATCGAAAAATAGTTAAAAGACGAAAACTATCGTAAAAAATAATTCGGAAACCTATTTCCGAAGTTACAGGTATTGTCTTTGTCTTAAAAACTTAATTTATCAACTAAATATAAATTAATTTAAATTTGACATAAAAAATTTATCGAAGACTAAAAACTTGTCATACATCTACTAATGTTGTATAACTTAAGTGTTCGTATATTTATATTCACTACATATCAATATTAACGAAATTGAATTTGGACAAAACAACCGTTAGATATATTCATCATAACATAATATGTAAGCAGATGAATTTTCATTCAAAACGAAGTTCGTTAAGGGTTTGATTGGCGTAGTCAACCATAAAACCGAAATTTCAACGAAACGAAAATGTTGATATACGAATCTTCGTAACTCCGATTTTCGAACCGTCTACACTCACAATCCAAGAATTGTTTACTCTATGCTCTCAATGAAACAAATTGTATTTGAAGATGATATACATGGTCATGCTTTTTGAGGTCAAATTGTGAAACTCTACTAAGACGACGAAATTGGTTGAATTTTGTCGTCTAAGTTATTTCTTAAAAGATGAACTTAGACGACGAATTTTCGTTATTTTTGGTGACTCTTTAGGTTTCGCCGTTTAAGTGCACTTAGGCGACAAATTTTTTTACTTAGGAAATGAAACTTTAATGGTTTCGTTGCCTAAATAACTTTTTCTGATAGTAGATCTTAATTGCTCTCCCATAATTGCCATGTAATAAAAATGTAAAACCTAATTTATCTCCTCCAAGTTCCAGTTGACCTATAATAGTGGTACAACTATCCAATCATATCTGGACAAAGACCAATAAATTATGCATAATTGCAAGGTAACTTCAATTTTTCAATATCCTCCAAGCAATATACTAGAGGCAAATAGCGCATACCAATTTATGTGCGCATTGAAAAGACGAGATGACTAATAATGCGTATCAAAGGACTATCAAATTTGGACAAATGCCCGATAAAACTATTTCTTTCCTCTTGGATCTTCATTTCAAAATTCTTTTTTACTCTCTCCAAATATGATTAAAGACTTAAATCCGATACCAATTCAGAACAAAAAATAATTCGGAAAATAATCCGATGCCAAAAATGATTCTTACGCGCCACCTCAAAATGCGTGTGGATAAGACTTTCTGCCAACCTCGGACAACCGACGTCATCATTGTAAGACAAAGATGTACTTGCAAAGTCAGAAAGCAAATCTTTCATGCGAAGAACACGCGCGCGTGGGTAATCTACAGTCCCATAAAGATACAAAGAAGTAGGGTCTCTTTTTTTAAGGGTGTTTTTTTTTCGATTAGTTTAAGGGTGTTTTGTTTGCTTCAGTTAAACCCAGGTGTGTCTCATCTTCTCAAGTAGTTTCCTAATATAATAAAATATTGTGTGTACCCAAAAACCATGGAAGGTGGAGAGAATCTAGAAATGAAAATAAATAATATTGTTGAAAGAGAAAAAGACCCATATCTCACAACCTGAAAAACCCAGAAAAAGAAATGTAATTATTATTAAATAAATAGGGTAAGGGGGTGGATGGAGAGAAAATCATCGAAAACCAAAGCCATGGGTGAAAGCAAAGATGCATTCTTTATTTACTTGTATATATATTCTTTGGAATAATGGCAGACCACAAGTTGACAAAATTGAAGTCATTTTTTGCAAGGAAAGATCTTCTTGTGTTTGGGATGTGGGGAGCCCTCCCTCTATTTTCTCATCAGATTCTGGCCCAGCAGATCTGAAACAACAAAAACTGCTCCTCCTGCATATTCTTCTTCTGTCTTGGATAAATTCGGCTCAGCTTTCTCCAATCTTCAGTAGCAGTAGAGAACAAAGTACCCACTTCTTTGTTTGGGCTCTAAGGACTGGTGGTTGTCTCTGCGATTCTGGTTCTTGCAGAGCTGAGAGAAGATTCACCATATGAGGTATAATTGAAAGTTATATGTCTTTATATGGAATTTGATGATTTTGAGGGCTTGATTCTATGATATATTTGTCTCTTCCTTGCTTTGTCTTGTTGGTTACTCTTATATTATTGATATGATCAGGCCAAACATGAGCATTGATTTGGTTAATTGGTTTTCTAGAGGTGTCTGCTCTTCTGGTGTTTGATTTAGCCAAGTTTTTTTCTTCTTCCTTTTGTGGAATTGTGGTATCTGAATCTGGATATTCAGTGCTGCTTTGACATTTGTTAGTCTCATAGAAATTGTGCATGAGGTGAGAATAAATCTCTATATCAGGGATGACTTCATTCTGATGAATTATATAGCGATTGAGCTGAGTTCATGGATAAAAAGACTATATTTATTTGTTTACTCATAAGATGTACCATCAGTAGTAACTAGGTTAGCTATTTGGAGCTGCACTTGGGTTAAGATGTTATACTGTTTCCCTAAACCATATCCAAGGAAGATCGTGTTGAAAATGTGCGCTGACACAGACACAGGATTAATGCCTTTTTCACTAAAAGTTTACTGCTATTCCCTAAGTTGTGCATGATTAAATTGCAGACTTTTGCCACTTTAACGGTTTTTATCAAAGGAGGTAGTTTCCATGGACCTAAGAAAGAAAGATAATGTGGTGATTTAATTATTTTCTTTACATAGTTTCTGCTTCAGCAGTTTGTTCAATTTCAGATGTGAAATGTCGATGAGCTATATTAAAAGATTTCGCAAAATCGATAGTTTCCCAAATCCTTAGTAAGCTTTTGTGGTACTGATGTGCCTTAGTTTTTTAATCTTTATGTGATTCTGCTGTTTTTTTAGCAAAACAGCAAGTATTCAGCATCTTTACTGTTAGTTTTATCAAGTATCTCTATTCAATTTGGCAATGTTTATTGAGTTAATTGCAGGAATGGGAACTGAAGTGCAGTCAAATATGTATCTACCAGGATACCAATCCCCTCAGACTTTAACTAGCAACGTTGGCCATGGCAGCTGGTCCCTTCTCCATGAGAACAAAACTTTCAAAAATGGGCTACAATATGACACACTCAAGACGAGGCCAGTTGTCGATGGATCTGATGCTTGCAGTAAGGAACAAGTGAGGCAAATGATAATGAATCATGAATTCCTGTTCAAACATCAGGTGTGCATTCTGCAACCTTTGTTATGCTCTGATGTCTGAATTTGTTAAAAAAGTCTCTAATACACATGTTCTGTGATTTTGTTATGTAGCTTAATGAGCTTCATCGTCTTTACAAAAGACAAAAGGACTTGATGAATGAGATCAACAGGCATGAACTGCTCAAACATCAAAAAGCGGCAGGGGCATCACAATTAGCTCTTTCTTCATCTGGTCTTCCTCTGGTTGGTTCTGAATACTGTCAAACATCTACATCGAGTGCAGGTGTTAGCAGTCAGTTACCTTTTAATTCTGTAGGAAACACTCAGCAAACTAGTAGTGATCCCAGTCAAAGTGGAGTTAAGAAGCTTCAGAGAAGAGTGTTCAACCTTGAACTTCCAGCTGATGAATACATCAGTGATGTGGAAGACCCAGAAGGAGCTAATCCTCCCAACAGAGGAAACAAGGCTACAGTTATATCTAATTGCATTGGTGAAACATATGGCTATAACAGTAGTGCTTTGAGCTCTAGCTTGTATTCAGAAAGAAGAAACGGTTGCACCAGGAATGAACCCATCCAGGCTGACAAAGTGTCTGCTTCCACCACAAATGTGTACAAGGGTGTCTGGCCATTTGCAAAGAAATTTCCTGAGAACCCACACATGCAGAAAGATGGGGGAAATAGTAATCTGCATTTCAAGAGTGTAATGGACCACAAAAGATGGTTAACAGATGTTGTCAACGCCGGTAAGGATCTAGTTTTCTACAGATGTTGAAGCTTTAACTTGTATAATGTGCAATTGTCTCAATTTATTGGCTTTTCTGGAATTCATTTAAGCTAATAGGTTGATACGGTTTCGTTTCAGAGAGAACAAGAAGTCTTTCTGGCAAAAGTTTTGGCCATCGAGATTTTAATAAGCCACGTGAATCAGTAGAAACTGAAGTCTGCGAGAGGGCCAAGAGGATAACTTTTGGTGTAGAAATTTCTCAAAGAGATATATTTGCCAAGTCTTCACAGTATGATCTAATCATTTCCGAGTCACCTCCTATTTGGGCAAAACCTCCAAGTATCTTGAGCCAGAATAGGACATCAGTTCATACGAACAGTCTGTTTGATATCTCCACACAACCTACTACAGTTTCAATGATGTTGCAGCAAAAACCTGAAGTTGTCGGGGACAGATATCATGTAGATCGCAGTTCCATACCATTAACTCTTGGTCTGAAAACTGCAGAGACACACCAAAATGGAGGTGGCTTCTACCCGATGTTTGCGAGCACTGAAGCACATACTTACCACCCTTCATTCAGCATAGGCTTCCCCTTTGCAGACAGCAACCATAGATCTGCCTTCAAAGATTTCACACAACATGGTCCTCAGTGGAATTACTCGAGTGTAGGAAGCAAAGCAAAGTCTTCAACTGATGTGCATGATGATAGGTATAGGCCGAGGAACCGAGATATCACACAAGGAAGATTGCATTGGCTTGAAGCAGCTCCACTTGGTAATGGTCCTCTTGCATCCGCATCTGCATGCGACAGTGACAATTCTGCTAAAGCTGGTTTCATAGAAGGCGATATAGTTAATGATCTTCTGCCGCAGATGTGTAGAGAGGAACTAAAAGCACAGAGTCTGGTTCCGGAAAAGAGATTGGATAATGACAATGCTTATCCAGGGCACCAAATAGACTTAAATAGATGTTTCACTGAAGAAGAAACTCAGATAGATCTTGAAGCACCAGTAATAGCTGCAAAAGATGTCATTTTTGGAGAAGCTTCTAAGGAAAGTAATTATAAGGAACCTGCTGGGAGCCTAACCAGGGTTGCAGCTGAGGCTTTAATTGCTATTTCTTCATCCCGAGCTCATGAGATGCAGGAAAGTGGTGCACATGAACCTGATACGGAAAGTGCCATTTTTCGTGTAAGTGGTGCTTCAGTAGCCGACGGCTCACTTCTTTGGTTTGCAGAAATAGTTTCTTCACATGAAGGAATTCTTGAAGAGATTGATACTGTCACAAATATTAAGGCTACTAGTCCTAAAAGTGATGAAGAGCCCTCTCCAGATGCACCAGATTACTTTGAGTACATGACATTAAACCTGGCTGAAACCAAGCCAGAGGAGTACAGGATTGTGCCTGCAGATAATCGAAAAGAAGAACTTACATTGTCAAAGCAGCCACAAAGAAGTCGGTCAAGGAGGGAGAGGAAACAAAAGGATTTCCAGAGGGATGTACTCCCCAGTATTGCTTCTTTGTCACGAAATGAGGTCACCGAGGCTCTTCAGACATTTGAAGGGTCGATTCGAGAAAGTGGTGACTACAGGCAGTCGAGTTTATCACACAGAAATGCGGGTAAGGTTGGCAGGGGAAGAGGTAGGAAGCGTGTGGGAAGTTGTGCGCTGTCGACTACTAGAACTGTGCAGGCCGCTGTTAGCCAGTCCCAGATTGATGAGCAACTTGAATGCGGGGAGCTGCAGGAAGTTGAGGAAACAAGTGTAACAATTGCAGTACAAGGTGAGAGGACAAGGCGTCCACCTTCCCTTGATACTTCTCCTAAAACAAAAATATAAATAGACAGAGATCAGTCATTTCTAGAGTGGACTTGTATGATTCATCATCATTTCATCACAATAAGCTTATAGAAGAGTATTTTGGACCGGAATTGAATACATGCAAAAGATTATCCATCGAATTTGTTGGGACTTGGTAATCATCATTAAATTTGATTACTGCATTCTCTCACATACAGTACAATTATAGAGATTTTAGCAAACTTTGTATGTGTTTGTAACTTTGTCTCTCTTGTAATGAGAAAATGCAATCTTAAATCAATTATATGGGTGGCTTTTCGAATGTTGTTGATAATTTATCGATTCATTCGAACCTACGTGTTATCTTGACATTCACATATACAATTTTTCTTCAGAAGTTCTAACCCGTTTCAAAACTGTCTAATGCTTCCGCCATTTAGCTTAGTGTAGCCTTTTAGAATGGACAAGGGCTCTTAAGAAGCTTTGAATAATCAAATTTCATGATCATTTTCCACATTATTCCAATCCATGCCTATTACATTAATAACGCTTCCAACGTCAACATAAGAAACCCCGGCCCGGCAAACTTACATGTTTCATCTATACCATTATTTAAGAGAAGTCTTATTGTTTCTCCAATTTGTGCAATTATTTCAAAAATAATCTTTTCACTATGGTTGAAGTTTATAAATTAAGTTTCTATGTTCAATATCAAATTCAATACTCCTATTGTAACTTTCTATTTAGCGAATAGAACCCTAGCCTCCGTCTCTCTGCTGCTGCTAGGTTTTCCATTCGAGAACTCTTGTACTCTAATTTCCTCGGCTTCATGGTGGATCAAATGGTAGAACAACTCAAGAACTCGTTGACAATCGTCGATGAGGGTCGCACTTCTTTCGGTGCAAAGGAGTTGGCCGGTGTTTCAAACCACTCCTTTGTGATCGCCAACTAATCAGAGGTAAGGGATCTCCAAATTTTCAAGAGGCTACCGGAACCCTAGCTTCTCTATGGGGCTATGGCCACCGTCTCTCGATCCGTCCTATGGAGGATCTGTTGCTCATGGATTTCTCAAAGGCATTAGAAGCCAAACACGTCCTCGAGGGAGGTTCGTGGTTTTATGGTAAGTTTGCTTTGGGAGCGGCTAGTTACTCTAGTCATGGTGATCCCATGTAAGTACCATTATTGTCACTACCGGTTTGGGTTACGATCCAAGGCTTGGAACTGATAATGTTTATAAAGAAGGCAATAAGAATGATTGCTAACACCATTGGAGTGTTTATCAAGATCGAGGAGGCTGCTTTTCAACGCAAGATTGCTAAGGCTCGCATTCGTCACTCAGTGACATCGAGGGTGTGGCAACATTTTTTGGGCCGGACCTTCGACTTCGAAGATGGAATAACAATGAAGGTTTCTTTCAAATATGATAGACTACAAGGTTTTTGTCAAACTTGTGGACTGCTAGAGCATCCCAAAACTGGATGCATTGCGCACCAGATCTCTCAAAAAATATTGTCCTCGAATCGGCTGCAAGCTTTGTCTGCGACGAGGACGTGATTCAACTTGAGTCGAGTATCACAGCGACTAGTGCTCCAAACCTTAACCCTAAACATTCTTTTGTTTTGCAGGTTAACCATATGATCAACTTAGGGTCTCCTTTGCTATTTAGGGTTCCAAAAATTACTCTGGCATCCTTTGCAGCGGTCGATGCTGCTCTCCATCAAAGCGATACGCTGACTTTGGAGAGAGATACTCCACTCCAACGTCAACTATGTGAGAGGAAGGAAGAAGAACCTAAACAGCAGTGTGTGTCACGTACCCAAAACAAAAAGAAGCTAGTTGTGATACTTGATCTTGCCATCCATAAAAGAACGGGTTACTATTGAAGTCTCTAGCTAAGAAGTCGAAAAGAGGTCGACCTCAAGGCTCAAAGAACAAGCCAAAGAAACTGGCCATGGATGTAGGGGATGAAGTGGAACCTCCTCGAAGAATCATTGACATATCAGAGTAGCGTAAACGCGAGCGTAATGCCAAGCTAATAGGGATGGAAGTTGGTTTCCTTCAACCTACTTGCACTAATCAGGAGTTGGTTCCCTATGAAGCGCCTATCACCGTGTCAGGTTCTGAAGTTTGGCAGTGGCGGTCCTATATTTTTGGGACTGAGCATGGTGTTTCAGGAGTTCCAAAGTCAATGGAGATGGAGGTTGTCCTAGGCGAGGTTCTGAAGTTTGGCAGTGGTGGTCCTCTGTTTTTAGGACTGAGCATGGCGATGCAGGAGTTCCAAAGTCTATGGAGATGGAGCTTATCCCAAATGAGGTAGCACATAAGAACTGAGTCGAGGGCGAGGCTGCACTTTTATTTTCCTGTTTTTAATTTTTGCATAGACCTCTGGTTTTACTTTCAGTTTGGTTTACTTTGTTTTGTTGATACTTTCATGTTGTGTTTGGGGTAAGTATTTATTATCATCCCTCCTACAGTAACGTCACTGGTTACTTTTGATGTATATTGCCAGGATAAGAATATTTGTATAGATTTGGCGACTCGTCTTTTAGTTTGTATAGGCTTTGATTTTCTTGTCTGTCGTCGCCCTTAAATGGGCAGTCAAGGCTGTCTTATCTACTTTTTCTCAATGGAATTGACATCCTCGTCTACTTTCACACAAAAAAAAATATAAATTAAGGAAATTTTGGTAATTAACAAAATAAAAAAGAATAAAAATCAAATTTTACTCCTACTTTTCCTCTCGAGTAACCCACCCCTAGGCTGCTTCTATGCAACTACTACTTTGCAATCGAGACAAAAAATACTTTTTTCTTCTATTTTTTGAGCAATAACTACTTTTTTATATTAATTAAACACCATCGATGTCTTACAAAACTGAATTATGCATAGTTTGCACACATTTAGTATGTGCAATCTATCTAGATTTTAATTAAGAGGACTTTTGTGATCCGTGTAAGCAGTACAATACATGCCAAATCTAAAAATCCAATATTCCCATTGAATAATAAAACCGTCTGCATGGTATATATATTGATTAGCATGGTATATATATAAATAAAAATCGTATTGTTATAAACTGAGAAGAATAGATATAAAGAGAATAAAGATAATGAAGAATGTAAAGAGATGGGGAGGAGAAAGTGTAGAGTGTTCTTCACTTATTCATCTCAATAGACCTTTTTATATAGAGGCATGTTTTACATGATAGGTATATAATTATTGAGTATTTGCATAGACATCCATATAAATATAATATTTATAATAATACGGTGTTTAACGCACGTAGTGTTGCCTCGTTAATAACCTTGTCAGGTAACAAAAATCCAGTGGGAGAAAAATAACCCTCGTTGAAGGAAAATAGTACAACGCGCTTATGTCCGAGGTAGCATACTTCAACATGCTCCCCCTGATGAGAATCTCCCCCTGATCATTGCAAGTTTAGGGTACCATGCACATGGGGACTCATCGTCAACTTTGAATCCTGCAAAATAAATAAGTTAAAAGTAGTATAATAGAACTACAAATATTTTTCATCAACAACTTACCATAAGTGTTGCTCTAATCTGAAAAGTTCAATACATTAGTAAAATACAAAAACGTAAAGGAATAAGAAACTTGTAATATCAAATTTTAATATGGCGTATCTAGCAAGTATCAATATCTATATGTATTATTTGGCTCTTCAGGAGCACTGTGTAATTCATAACTTCATGAAAAGTTAGAATCTGTTGCAAAATTATTATCACAATTTGAAATTGATTTTATTGTATAATCATACTACTCATTGAGGCAAGTTTGATTTAGTCATATTGACTATATAAATGAATACGTAAAAGATCTAGACTCTTATTCCATGAGTGAATTTATAAACTCGTTTAATCATGGAGTTGCCATTCGAGCAATTTAAATCTTCTAAGGATTGTAAATAAGCTGTTGCTTATGATGACACGATGTTTGAGACTTTCTGATGTGCTTTACAAAAGCACAATAAACCCTCACAACCTGCCATAAGTCTCTCGTCAATATCGACACAGTACTTATAGAAAAGTTGTCACTTAAAGGAATAACATTGTGAATCTTATATCTCTACCAAGGAGACAGTGTCATAGTATTAAGGTCCAAGAATCCACCACATTTCTCTAAGTTTTGGAATTGCCTCTTTCTAATTTGGTCAGTAATATTATTTGTTGACATTTAAAATGAAACGTCGTATGTAAGCCCTTGATAATCTTTAGCTGGCTAGCATAAGTAATATCCGTGATCATCAAATTTTGATCTCACATATTCGTATATGCATGCATCAACTTTAACAAGCTCATTATGATCGGATATCCGTGCCACACTCTAGGGCAATCATTTATATAGAGAAATTTATTTCAGAATATGGATCGTTTACTTGACGTCTACTCAAGACGTGGTAGGGCAGGTGAAATATCTACTGTAGGAGAATATAGTTTGGACCAAGTGAAAATATTCCACAACTTCACGCTGTTCCATTAGTCTATTCTCCCCCTAATGGTGGGAAGACTATCATATTGACCATTCGCAAGATATGCATGCAAGGATAACATGTTCCTTATAATCGTTGGTGGGTGGCGAGCCCAAGCAAAATACTTGGTCAAATTAATTGTCACTTATATTTTGCGTATAATTGATCGAGACTTTTCTCTAAATCAAATAAAGATGATAGATAATATCACATACCAATTCCAAGTGACAAGTCGCAAAAGATATGCGTAAATAATTGTTGAAAAAACAAATCGCTAGTTAGTGAGCACAATAAGTTATACTCAGACAATGATATCATTGAACATTTTGATGATCTTACATATTGTAGTAGATCCAATGAACTACTAGTTTATCTACATCAATATACACCCATTTTAGCCAAAAATATGTCACATAGGTAACATGATTTAAGCTCTTCCGGAGCTATCAATAAATATCTATCCCTCTTGGATAAGAGTTACATTAGCTTTTATAAGCATCATAACCAAAGATCAATAATAATCTTTGAGCATCAAAAGCCTTAATCTCTTGCTTTAATAGTGGTGTAACCAAACATCAGGTTTGGTGCGTACATATAGACTTGACAAATAGAGCCGATCTATTGTGAACTCCAAGCCATATAAGCATTTTGAACTTCAGGCCAAAAATGCACTTGAGTTTTGAATTTTAATATTTAGGAATATCGGTCAATATGAGCAAAGTAATTGTAATTAAAATAAATAAATAAATTCATGTAATGCAATAAAAGAAACTGAATAAAATTAAGCATTAGAAATAAACATGGGAACTTCTGGTCCTTTTATTGAAAGAAATTGACAGAGCTTCTAGTCTGCTTAATCCTCAAATATATGATAAATTTATATCATTCTCAAACGTTTCATCAGAAAGCTTCAGGTTTTGACTAATAAATTACATATTCGATAAAGAGAAATCCCAAATAATATTGAGGAACTTTAAGTCTTTGTGGGATTGAGAAACATATGTTTCGTATCGAATTGCAAAAATGTAAAGGATCTTCTGGTCCTTGTATTTGAATTAATTAAGAAAATTTCGGGTCTCAATCTTTGGTTATTGTATATACTCAAACTTTAGGTTCGACTTTCAATAGTATAATTTTATGTTCTAAAATTTGGTATTTGAATCTTCAGCTTTCCAATATTTTTTACACTCAAAACTTCAAATTTGAGTAACCAAATGAATTATGAGGAACTTCAGGCCCTCGGATATAATCATAGATCTTCAGGTCTAGATTTTATTGCAATGTTTCACATCTATTTTATAAGAGGATGTGATCAACCTATAATGAATACAAAAATTGATGGTCGATGACTATTACATTGGTTACAAAGTCGTTATGTCAGTAACGTACTCCAAATAATATGCAATGATAGAGGGAGTTACAACCATCACATTAGTGGTGTACTAAGTATGACTTCTACCACTACTAATTGTACCATTACTAATTTCAACAGAACCTTGAATCCCCTTGGGTCTAGATTTTTCAATGTTAATTAGAAACCTCAGGTCCCTAAATCCTCTAAAAGCTTCACAATCTTGGAATGATTTGATCTGTCTATTTTGTAGTGAAGAAAAAAAATTTAACCCATGATCTTATAATATACCATATGTATCGTCACAGTTGATGACCTACATATTCAGCAAAAAATGTTAACAATTTCTTGAGGATTCATTTTCATAATTAGTAAGTTTTTCATCATCATAAAATTTGTGAGTACCTAGCTCGATTTTGAAATATTTAAAGAATGATAGAGGTGTTTGTGAAAAGAAAATATTTTATTAATGTTCTGACTCTGTGATGAACTGTCAAACAGGGATGAGGAAGAGGTTCCATGTTCTTCAGGGACATTGCACCCATATATTTTCTCACTCATGGGCATGATTTCTTTGCTCCTACAAGTGAACCAAGCAACGGGGACTAAATCTCTATTTGTCACATATCATATCGCTATGCTTATATTCATTGTTGATATCTTTATCTACATCAGTTTACTAGCGGCAATCAATAAATATCACTTTTCTGATTTAGATTTGACCAAATTCATGGACGACATGAGCCTTTGCTTTGGATCACTTGCTCCGATATTACTATTAGTTGTCCTAGTTCGAGCACTTGGATGGTTCATTTTCTCTTTATGGTTCTTATACTTTCTTAGAGACTTTGTGGTTAATAAATCGTATACGAAAGCACTTGTTTATATCCGGGACAAAGTGAAAGAGCTGTTTAAAGGTCAAGAACAAAATGAGACAGAGAATATAAGAGAACAGAGTGAGGCAGAGAATGAGATAGAGTTACGAGAAATGCACAGTGTTATAGAGATACCAGAAGCCGATGATCAGAGTATTATTGTACCAAAATAAAATTCTAGAGAAGAAGAAGTTGGTGAAAAGAAAATGGAGGTGCTTCCCAACAGACTAGTTTGATTGAGGTATGTTTAGTTGTATACTTGTAGTGTCAAATTTTCACTATTTCATAACTTCGTAGTAATACCTCGTTCCTTATGTTTTTCCAGTGCCCAACTTGTACGTATTAAATATAAAGTATAAGTACTGGAGTTGCTATTTCAGTTGGCAGTTTTTTACGATTTGAAATTGGAATGAACACATAAATGAAGCAGTGAAGAAGTCATCTAAAATAATTAGACCGAGTTCCTCTTAGTTCAAAATCACATTAAGTGTGAATTTTCTTTTTTCTTGCTAGGAATTATAGAAAAAGTTTCAAATCACTTGCTCAATATGACTGCTGTAATGAACACATACCCCGAAGAAAACTAACCAGGAAGATAGAGAACACATGGTCAAGGAAGCTAGCTAACAATCGATATGGTCTGGTGGAGGAGGAGGATGACATGGAAGGGAGGCGCTGTGGTTCTCGTGGCAGACGTTTCTGCTGGACATGTAAGAAAGACTTGAGTCGAGTTGAAGGTAGTCAATGCCGACGCACTTCTATCACACCGATCTGGTATGTTCGGACTATTTTGAAATCTTATTCTTTTATGTTTAAGGAGATTTATTTTTCGTAATTTTTTATGTGTGTCTTGTTCTAATTAGATACTGTTTAAGAAGATTTATTCTCTGTAACTTCCGATGTGCGTCATGTCCTAATTAGATACGGATTAGTCTAGATAGAGATAGAAATAATCCTTATTTTGTAAGGGTAGTTATTGTAACAGATTGTATCAACCTATCTATCAATGAAAGAGTTACAATTTTCAGTTATTATATATTCTCCTTCAACACGTTATCAGCATGCTATAAGTTGATAGTCAACAATCACCACACAAAAAAAAATCTGGAACCCATAAACACCAAAGCCTCCACCGCCAGCCTCTCTCCCTTGACGGAATCACCATCACTACCGCCAATCACCACCGTTCTCGCCGGAATTCTACACCGCCGATTTTTTATGGAATCTTGTTTTTCGCTTCAAACTTATTTTCATAGAAGTTTTCATACCGAGCATAACACCTTCGAGGTGAATTTTCTAAACCGTCAATCTTTAGATTTAAGAATAAAACTTATTTCCTGAAAAACTCCGGATTTTAGGATTATGATACTGTGATTATTGCATATCTCTGCCCTAGTTCCTATGGACTTATATCCATAGAGTATAAGTGACGGCCATGGGGGAGTTACGGTTTAGAAAAAAAAAAAAAAAAAGGGAAGTCGATACTATGTGATGGTTCATCACAGCTTTTGGGTATGGTTTTGAATCACCATTTATGGATAATCAATTTTTGTGACCAAACATCATTGATCATGGTTTTTATTCCCTAAAATTAATATTAGTGATCGTGATTTTTTTATCGTTAAGCTAATTACATCTCTTGTCTCTCTTGTAAATGACATCAATTGAGTCGGAACGACTTAAATTTGATATCCTATATCCTCAAGGAGAAGAATACCATTGTTGGGTGTCAGATGTTGAGAACGGGATTCTCTGTATAAATCTGAAGGATACAATCCAACCACCATCACCACCTGGTACTGAGCCACCAACTCTAGCTCACAAAACTCAAGCCCTCATGTTTTTGAGGCGACATATACATCAAGTTCTAAAGAAACAATATTAACTAAAGAATGACCCCGCGGTTTTTTAGGTGACTTTACAAGACATGTTCCATAATGTGTATAATGCACAACTTACTGAATTGCGAAAAAGATGGGATTCAATCTAGTTATTGAATTGTTCAAGTATTAATGCTTTTAATCAAGCTATGTTAGAGCTTCAATCAGAGCTGAGTGTTTGTGGCATTGTAATGACCGATCAGGATATGATCAAGAAGTCTTTAAGTACCTTTTCTACCTCAATGGACAACTTTGTGCATTAATATCGCATGGATTATGCGCAATGACGACTTAGATCATTCAATGATCTCATAAGTGCGATGGCCAAGAAAGAGCGGTATCGCGAGATTCTTCTCAACAATCATGTTAGGTCACCCAGTACTAAAAAAATCCATGAGTCGTACAACATTGGTGGGAATTCACCTAAGAATAGGAGAAACGGTCGTTCTGGGGCTTATAATAACCATGGTGATAAAGGAAGACATGACAGAGGTCCTGGTAGAGGATATAGTCGAAACTTGACTTGGACTCATCAAGACAATGGCCAAAACAACTCCAACAAGAATCATTTTGGTCCTAGAAGTGGAAGAAATTCTTTCAATTTTGCTTCTCATTCACACTTTTCATCTTGCTATAAATGTGGTTCTACCAAGCACATACACAAACAATATTGTGCACCCAAGGATAGTCAACATGCCTATAAGAAGTGCAAGAAATATCTGACATATGAGACTTTACTTCACTATAACCTACGAGATGGAAGATTGCAGTAAAACAAATATTATAATAGCAGACAATACGGAAACAAGTCTAAAGAGTGCGTTTTTTTAGTAGTCTATATATTAGGCTCATGTTTTTTCTATGTAATCAAGTTTAATCTTTCTGTTTGACCTGATTTTAGTCATGGTTTGAGACTTTGTTTTAGTCGGTTCTGGAATAAGACATCTATGATGTAATTTTTTTAGGTTGGGGAGTAATGAAAAATTTTCTCTTGTTTTTCGGTATATGAAAGTGTTAAGAATGTTATTTCACTACCATTTCGTTGTATGATACATATGGCATAAAGACACAAAGATACAGTAAATACGAGACAAAAAAGAGGATATTTTTTTATCTCAGGCATTCTTTGACCCGTTGAGATTTTCTCTCAACCTGTCGAAGGCCACGTTCTGAATCAATTTTTTTACCTTTCGATCTATCGAAGGTGATCCTTGGTTACTTATGTTTGCACCTTCAACCCGTCAAATGACCGCTTTTGTCTCCGTTTTTGTCCAACTTCGATCCATCGAGAACACGTCTCGACCTATCAAGAATAGATATCGAAAAATCAATATTGGTTTTAGGTTTTCTTCGACCGTTCTAGACTTTAATTTGACCAATCGAAGGGGTGCTTCGATACAGATTTTCGCCCCATTGAGCATTTTCTTCAACCCGTCGAAGCTTAGTATCGGAAAATCAAATTCTATTTTGGGTTTCCTGGACCCGCCAAGGGTTTTACCCGGGTGTGGTATTTTTCATATGTGTTCTGCATCGTTTTTATTGACAAATAAAGATTCAGAAAAATTTTGATTTTCAGTTCTAAAACGACCAACCTGGAATTCTGCACCAAATGTAGTTTTACATCGATTTTTGTCTTTCCATGGAACTTAATCTACAATGGTCATTTTGAAATTGGAGTTCTGCACCAGATGTTATTACAAATTGGTTGGTTTTAGGTATTATCATATCATATCATCACTCTATAAGGGTTACACCCTTTGAAATCTTTAAGTATTCATTTAAAGTGTTCGCCATGTCTTGGTTTCAAAGACGGATTGATTGACATTGTTTTGTTGATACAAAGAATCTTTATTTTATATGCATAGTTACTGTAACAGATTGTATCAACCTATATATAAAGCATTATATCAATGAAAGAGTTACAGCTTTCAGTTATCATATGTTAATCTCCTTCAACACTTTCGAAATTTAGGAAATCCGACCAGTTTCTCACATAAATTCTAACCCAAGAACTAGAACCCTATTATAAAGTCAATGTCAACATGCATGTCTTCCACTCACAGACGTAGCTATACACAAGTTACGGTGGGCTACACCCCTCCCCCCTTACATTTGAAAAAAAACTTTCTTTGTAGCTTAATTTGTAGTGTAAAATTTTAAATTTTAAAAATTAGTTTCCCCCCTAAATTTATACATCAAACTCCTGCATCATGAGTAAACCTATTTTGAAAAAAAATTAGCCCCCCTCATTATAAAATCCTAACTTCGTTCTTGCTTCCACTCATTTGTAATCATCTCCTTAACAATGAGTTTGCCCCAAGATATATTATTTATATATTATCGTTACCCGCAAGCTGACAACGTCAAACATAGTTTGAACTTACAGGTACCGAATGTCAAAGAGATGGTTTCTTAATTGTGTAATTTGTTCTTTCCTTACACTACAAGAAAAACGCACCTAGACCACTCCACATTTACGGTTCCGTGGTCTAAGTGTAACTTAGACGACGGAAATAATTTTCGTCTTCTAAGACACACGTGGATGATGGAAAGACTTTTTCGGTCGTCCAAGTGGCCATTTGGACAACGGATCGACACGCCGTGGTCTGAGTGACCACTTGGACGACGGACCGACACGCCGTGGTCTGAGTGGCCACTTGGACGACGGGGTCTAGGTCTGTCATCCATGTATCCACTTGGATGACGGAAACTAGGTGAGTCCTTCGTTTAAGTACTAACTTAGACGACGCACCGGCACTCCGTCGTCTAAGTGAAGCATTATATAATGTCCATGCCGAACTCTCTTCCTCTCCGCTCGCTCGTCTCAACTTCATCCTCATATATATTCGATAATTCTCTCTCTTAATCAGACTCTCCTCATGTGTACATGCATGAAAATTCTAGATAGCTAGCTAGCACTATATATATATATATATAGTTATAACCGACATGTTCATTTTGGGGAGTTCGTATCTCATGTTCAAAACTATAGCACCTGTCAATTGTTTTCCAATATATATATATATATATATATATATATATCTCCGGCTCCGACCATCTATTCGCCATATATCGGAGAAGGCTAGGTACGTACGTACGTAGTTAATTTTTCAACACCGTTAACGTTTATATATATAATTAATTGTACGTTTGATTGATTGCATTGTTAATTAGTACGTCTCATATATATTTATAATTAAGTTAGATAATTGATGATATTTATATATTAGTTAATTAATATAGACTAGTGGTAAGTATATATGCATGGATATTTAAAAATTTGGTTAATATTTAATTAACACGTACATGCATGTTAGACATATTAACGTAATTGATGTAGAGTACGTATATTCACCAATAATTAATAAAAGTAATAATTTAAGGTAATTAATTAATAATTTAATTTAATTAAGGTAGTTGAAAATTTGTGTATTTATATAATTGTTTAATCATTACTTGAAAATATGTATATATATAAAATAGTTGACTAATATGATAATTAATTATTAAATTTCGTAGAAGTATGGACAAGATTTAGATGAAGTTGCGGAATAGAAGTGATGTCCGGTATATAGATGAAATTAGCGAATTTGTGAATTTTGTGATAGAACATGGTCAGGGAAAGAAGCGTTTCAGGTGTCCGTACCAAAAATGTCTTAATTGTCAGTATGTGGAGGTTAATGTTATGGTGCAACACCTGTACGAAAATCGTATGATGTGGAGTTACACTACGTGGAGTGAGCATGGTGAAGTAGTAGACTTCAGCTCAGGGTACAGTTACCATGATGCCTCATCCAGTAGTAGTGGTGCCGGGCCCCCTGCTTGGAACCCAACTGCGGATTTGGTCCATGATGCGTTTCCGGGATTAAGTCATGGTGGACACCAACACCAAGAGGGAGGTTACAATATCATTCATAGGTATGATGACACATTCTCCGCTGCTAGCTCGGCCACTGACACTAGTGAGATGGATAAGTATAACATGATGATACTTGAAGCGCAGACCCTGGTGTACCCTAGAAATCGAGAGAATGTGTTGTAATATGTGATTGAGCAAATGAAGATAAAAGTGAAGCACAAAATGTCAATCAATGCTATTGACAAAATTCAAGAGCAAATATGTAAGTTGCTTCCTGATGATCACAATCTTCTTAAATCCCATTATAAGGTTAGAAATATCTTGAGCAGTCTCAGCCTA
This sequence comes from Geum urbanum, assembly GCA_946800695.1. Lineage (NCBI taxonomy): Eukaryota > Viridiplantae > Streptophyta > Magnoliopsida > Rosales > Rosaceae > Geum > Geum urbanum. Next base: position 50,687,451 of record OX327009.1, on the reverse strand, counting down.
AAATACAGGATAATTGACGCATGTCCAAATGATTGTGTGTTGTTTTACAAAGAGTATAAAGATTTGGACTATTGTCCCGTATATGGGCAGTGCAGATATGAGCTGAATAGGAGGAGTTCGAAAAAGAAAATTCATGTGAAGGTTCTTCGATATTTTCCATTGATTCCCAGATTGCAGCGTCAGTACATGTCTCTATACACAGCAGAGGCGATGCGATGGTAAGCTAAAAAGCAAATAGATGATGATATGCTGAGACACGCTGTGGATGAGGAGGCTTTCAAACATTTTGACAGGGAATTTAGAGACTTTGTCGCAAAGGTTAGAAATGTTAGACTCGGACTATCTACAAACAGATTCAATCCTTGAGGTACTAATAGTTCTGCCGTCAGCACTTGGCCAGTTATTCTGATGTCGTACAACTTGCCTCCGTGGATGTGCATGAACAAGGAATTTAATTTCCTTCCTCTGCTAATTCCATGTCCTAAATCTCCGGGAAAGTGTTTAGATGTCTACCTCAGACATTTGATCGACGAGCTGAAACTGTTGTGAAAAATGGAGTCACAACTTATGACAAATTCATTGACACGATGTTCATAATGAGGGCTACCGTAAGGTGGACGATCAACGATTTTCCAGCGTATGGGATGTTGGTAGCCTGTAGGACGAAAGGATATAATGGATGTCCTATATGTTTGGACGACGTGAACTCTAGTTGGCACGCAGGGAAGGTGTGTTACTTGGGTCACCGTAGATGGCTTCCTCACGACCACCCGTGGTGACAGGATGAAGCTCATTTCGACGGGACGGTAGAGAATTATTCTAAACCCCGTAGTTGGTCGGGCGAAGAGATTTTAGAGAGGTTGAGTTATTTCGACTTTAGTGTGTTGACCAATGATAAGTATGTAAATAAATGCAATCCAATACCTCCACATGATCTCAGCTATTGGCATCATAAGCGTATATTCTTTGAACTCCCTTACTGGTTTAAGAGCGTTCGTTATCCGACCACGTATGCAACTACTATATTTGAAGCAGTGGACGAGGTGCAACACAAGTTTGTTTATCTAAAGAAACATGACTATCACTTTACGCTGCAACGTCTGATTCCAGTGGTAATTCGGCCATATTTGTCTCGTGACGTTGTAGAACCAATAATGACATTGTGTACATTGTGGCAAAGATTATGCGCCAGAGAATTAAAGAAGTCAGATGTGGTGGAACTGCAACAACAAATTGTGCACATCATTTACAAACTAGAGAGAATTTTTTCCCTTACTTTCTTTGACATCATGATTCACCTAATGATTCACCTGCCCGAGCAGGTGCTCATTTCTAGTCCAGTCCAGTACACTTGGATGTATCCTCAAGAAATGTATGTACAACCAATTAATTATACAGGTTTTTCAATACATTGTTTGTTACGCGGGGAGATTACTAGTAATATGTACTTATTCTACAATGTATTAATTGAACGGTTGATTTTGTAGATAGCATGGACAGTATAAATGATTCGTCAAAAAATGGTCGGCCCCGGATGGCTTTATAGCAGAGACATACCTAATGCATGAGTATGTTACTTACTGCAACAGGTACCTCAAAGATCCACCGCCTCCGATCCCAGTGCCTGCATCAATATTTATGTTGTCACAAATGTCATACGACCGTTTAGAGGAGTATTAAAGGAATCGTTAACACGAGAAGAACTTATTGAGGCACATTGGGTAGTGTTGTGAGATTGTGATGAAGTTGAGCCGTACATGATTGGGTACAAGGAGAGGCTTCATGCGTTAAGAGAAAGTCCGGACAAGAGTTCAGCGTGGTTTGAGAAAATGGTTAAGAAGAAGTTTCCCGATTATTTCTTCCAATGGGTACATACGTATGTCGGGGGGGGGGGGGGGGGGGGGGGGGGGGGGGCAAAGCACTTGCCAGCAAGGAAGCCGATTAAATACTATATTTACCTCGGATGTTTTGTGAACGGTGTAAATTTTTATTCATTGGCTCGAGATGAAGGGAGAAGAACACAAAATAGTGGGGTACCGATTGGGAAAGACAATGATCTATATTACAGGGCTATTGTATATATCGTTCAGCTATGTTACGGGAATGATGTCAACATTTTCCTATTCAAGTGCAAATGGTTCAAGCGTACATAGGAAGACCTGAGACTTTTATCGGCCGATAAAAACTCAAGCTGGTATGAGGATGAGCCTTTCGCTCTCACCACCTTAGTTAGGCAGGTGTTCTATCTCGATAATCCGAAAGCTGGTGAAAGGTAGAAAATAGTGAACCATATCTCTCATCGAGGAATATGGAATACTACGACGACTGAAGGGACACTGGAAAGAGACATTCCTGCCTATCAAGAGCCTAATATTTCTGTCATCCGCTTAGACATAATGGATCTGGTTCAAGCTGGTAAACGTTTACCCATGCCTGATGGTTGTACGGATCTAACTGAATATTACATTATTGATGCAATTAATGAGGTAGATGAAGAAGAGGCACATGATGATGCGATGACTCAGGATATTCGTCGGACGATGTTGAGTATGATGAGGAGGATGAGCAATCGAATAACGGCGATGAGGATGATGACGATTATGACGAAGAGTACAATATAACAACGAGGAATATTAATTGATAATTAATTATTATAATTATTGTAATGATGCATGATCGATTAATTATATATATTATGAGGAGGAGTATGTACAACTATTAATTTTGTACTTAATTAATGTAATAATTAATTAAATAGCGTGGTCACTTCGACCAACGGAAATTAAAATTAATTAATCCGGAGGATCGGATCGATCGATCGAGAATCACATTTTCCCAAAACCATAACACGAGGACGAAAAAACAACTTTTCGTAGTCCATACTAAGATAATTAAACAAAATAATAATTAATTATACATATATAAAACCCTAAATCCTAAAAATAGCACTTAGACGACACAAAAGGGTCAAACCGTCGTCTAAGTAAACCCTAAGCCCTAAGACCCTAACCCTAAATTACGAAAAGTAAGCACTTGGACGACGCAAACGTGTCTTTGCGGCGTCTAAGTGAAATTTTCATAATTTCATCTAAGACAACAACCATCTAGACCATGTCCCAATGCATATTCTTTTCGTCGAGACCATAGAGTAATCAATTCTCAGAGTGTGACCGTCGACGGTTCCAAAATAGAACTTACGAACTTTCGTGTATCCACGTTTCCGATTTGTAAAAATTTTGGTTTTGCGGTTGACTGTGCCGATGATACCCTTCACGAACTTACTATTTTCTAAAAATTATTCTATTTATATATTGTCTTATGGAGAATGTATCCAACGGTTGTTTTGTCCAAATTCAGTTTCGTTAATATCGATATGCAATGAGTCTGTACTTAATAACACTTAAGTTATACAGATTAGTAGGTACTTAACAAGTTTAAAGACGTAAGATTATTCGTCATCTTAAATTCAATTGTTTATATATACGATTATTTAATTGATATTTTACGACTATTTCATTCGAATGACAAATCGGAAACTTCCTTGCGAATTATTTTTAAAAATTAATTTTACGGAAATTTCACTTGGACCACGGAGATAGACAATCTCCATCGTCTACATTGAAAAAAATTGGCAGTTCACTTTCCACCGCCAAATTTTTGGGGAACGGTTCGAATTTCACCTGGACGACGGAAATAAGCATCTCTGTCGTCTAAGTGAAATTTGAAACGTTTCCAAAAATTAAGGCGGTTAACTCCCACCCACCAAATTAATTGGGCGCCAGTTCTAAAAATTGAATCGGTTCACTTAGACGACGAAAACGAGTGTTTCTGTCGTCCAAGTGCACTTAGACGACGGAAAAAACATCTTAGTCGTCTAGGTGAATCTCTATATAAAGGCAGTGGCCGATCCGTTTTTCCTCATCCCATTCTCAAATCAATCCTCCTCTCCTTTCTCTCTCTCTCTCTCTCTAAAAAATCTGTCCTCCCTCCAGCGACTCTCTACTTCCGCGACTCTGCTCTCCCGCGACTCCTCTTTCCGGTATTTTGTAACATAATTATAATTTTATTAATAAATTAGTAAATTAATTAGGAAAAATAATAAATTAGTAATAATTGGTAAATTGGTAATAATAATTAATAATAGTTGGTAAATTGGTAATTATAGTAAATTATTGTAATTATGATAATCAACTCTGACGGTTCGCTGAGCAAGTTGGTTGGCAGCTCGAGGAGGACAATGTCGCGCCTCCTCCGGACCCTTCAGTTGGTCCTTCAGCAGCGGCGACTGGGGAAATTCCCGATGCCCCAGCTATCCGGACCGATGATGATGACGCCCCTTCCGATCCGACATCGATGTCAGAATGTGCTCAGGCATCGTCGGCCTCCTCCTAGTCTATCCTCTACAGTGCGGGACGCAAGGTTAGGAGGCTCCTGACAGACCCTCAACCCAAAAGGTCTCGAGAACTCGTAAAAGGCGGAAAATCCGAGAAGTTGTTCAAGGCGACCGGACGAAAGATCCAGTTGTCGTACGACGATTTCACTGATGTCCCTCCCACCTCTCAGCTAGCTAGTCTCTCCTCGCACAACATCGGGTCAATTCTTCTCAACAAAGTTCGTATGATTGCTCCTACCTGGAAGGAGTTGCCGGCGAAAGAGAAGGCGAAAGTGTTTAAAGAACTTTCGATGCATAATACGTACAATTTTAAATTTGTTTTCTAATAACCAATAAAAATCGTAATTTCATAATATATATACGTTTATAATTTTTTATTCTTTTCTTATAGGAACAATATGAGATGGATTCCACACCGGAGATACTTAGGCACATCAACAGCACCGCCAACGCCATCTACCGTGATTGGAAGTACAAACTTCATAAGTATTATGAAGATATCAGCCGAGTGCCTACCCTCGTGGAGCTACGTGGGGATAAAGAAGATGAGTGGGAGTTGTTGGTCACCCACTTCGAAGCAGAAGAATATAAGTTGATTATTTTTTTTATTTAAATTGATGAAATTAATTTTTTTATTTTTTTAGTTATTTATTAATTTTTTCATGATTTATGTTGTCCAACAGAAATTCTCGAACATCAACAAGGTCAACTGAGAGAAGAATGACAAACATCATACCTCCGGCTCCAAGCAGATGATCCAAATTGCCAAAGAGCACAGAGATAAGGGCTCCAAACACCCTTATCTAGATGCTAGCGTCAGCGTTTACGTGACGCCTGGGCTCGACAATGAAGCGAGTCAATACGGCGTAAGTGTCGTATATATTTCTTCTTAATTAGCGTAATTATTATTTATTAAACTGTTGTACAAATTTATTATTATTTTCAGGCGAGGTTGGTAGAACAGGCGCAGGAAGAATTGGCCAACATGCAGCTTGCACACCCAAATTTGTCACTAGAAGACCTGCATCCTCTATCAATAGAGAGTCAAATTACAATCGTCGATGAGGTATACGGTCGTCAAGTTGGCAAGGAGGTTAAGGGGATGAGACACGAGGTGCAGCGAAATTTGTCTTCTGACTCATCTACTGAATGTTCGGCGAGGAAATGTGCTCGGGATGCGTCGGTCCAAGCAGCCCTTCAGGAGGCTCGACTCGCATGGGAAGAAACGCAATCTATGCATCAGAGGCTTGATGAGCAACAAGCGCAGATAACCCAGCTCATCTCCCTCATGCAAAATCAGGCTCGACAACAGTGTCAATCTCCTCCGAAGCCATACCCCGACGATGACGACGCGGCTGGAGATGAGAGACTTGGCGGCGCGTCTGCTCCTTCTGTATTTTAGTAGTTTATGATATCGTATTTTCGATTCCGAACGATTTAATTTCGTGTATGTACATATTTTAATTATTTAAATGACAATTTAGTATTTTAATTAATTTATTAATATTTAATTATTTAAATAAAAATTTAGTATTTTAATTAAAGTATTAATATTTTATTTTAAATTCAAATTTTAATAAAAATAAAATAAATAATCACTTAGACTACGGAAGATATTCATATGCATAGTCTAAGTGTTCACTTAGACTACGGAATATAGCTAGATATCCGTGGTCTAAGTGGTCACTTAGACTATGGAATATAGATATCTATGGTCTAAGTGAAAACTTAGACTACGGAGTTTTTGCGTGGTCTAAGTGCTCGCTCAGACCGAGCGAAAACTCCCTAGTCTAAATGACCACTTGAACGACGAAATTATTGCGTTGTCCGAGTGGCACTTAGACCACGGAGAAGTTGCAACTTGGACAACGCAAATGTCATTTGCGTCGTCCAAGCACCTAGATGACGGAATGATCCGAGGTCTAGGTGCGTTTTTTTTGTAATGTTAGAAGAAGGAAAAATGTCAAACTGACTTTTCAACTTCCAGTTTTGAAGACTTTTAGTCGGTGCTAGGCATATGTCCCATTGTCCGTCGACATGGTTCATGGGTGGCTGCATGTAGGTGGACATGCATGGCTGTTAATCTTCAGCATCGTTATTCTTTAGGGTTTAGGTAAAAGTCGGGTTGTGCTTTTGGACTCAAGTAAATCCTAAGTTTAAATATGGAGCAGAGACCATTTTTCTCGCGCCTATTTGAGTATTTGTTTAGTTCGAAGTTGGAGAGAACAGTCAGGCCCGATTGAGCTTCCACAGCTTACTCAGCCCACTCAAAAGGCCCGATTGTAACTTGAAATTTACGAGACTCAACATAGCCGCAACATTTCATGTCCATTTCTTAATGAAGTTTCTAAAAAAATGAAGCAAAGGCAACATGCATGTTCGATGTGAATTTTCTCCACCCGGCTGTTTGGTTAGAACTTGCATTACTCATATAGGTCGACAGATAAAGAACTTGCATTACACCTGGCGGAAAACAAGCCAGAGGAGTAGACGACATTAAACCTGGCTGAAAGTCTGAAACCAAGCCAGAGGAGTACAGGATTGTGCCTACAGATAACCGAAAAGAATAAGTTATACTGTCAAAGCGGCCACAAAAAAGTCGGTCAAGGAGAGGGAGGAAACGAAAGGATGTACTACCCAGTATTGCTTCTTTGTCAAGAAATGAGGTAACCGAGGATCTTCAGACATTTGAAGGGTCGATTAGAGAAAAAGGTGACAGCAGGCAGTCGAGTTTATCACACAGATCGAAATGCTGGTAAGGTTGGCAGGGGAAGAAGTAGGAAGTGTGTGGGAAGTTGTGTGCTGCCGCCTACTAGCACCGTGCAGGCTGCTGTTAGCCTGCCCCAGATTCATGAACAACTTGAATGCGAGGAGATGCAGGAAGTCGAGGAAACAAGTGTAACATTGGCACTTCGAGGTAAGAGGGCAAGGCGTCCACCTCCCCATGATACTTCTTCTAAAACTAAATAGGCAGATCAGTCTTTTCAAGAGGGGACTTGCATAATTCATCATTTCATCACAATAAGCTTATAGAATAAGATTACTTTGGACCGGGATTGAGTACAAGAGACTTATCCATCGAATTTGTTGGGACTTGGTAATCACCATTGAATTTGATTACTGCTTTCTCACACAAAGGGTATAATTATAGAGAAATTGGCAGACTTGTGTGTGTTTGTAACTTTGTTTCTCTCTTGCATGTAATGAGAAAAAGCAATCTTAAAGTAAACTTGCTAGCTACTTGATACTGATATTGAAATGTCCCAAAGTCCCCCAAATCGATCGCCCTCGTTCAGTGGCGGATCTTGAGTCCAAATTTTAGGCGGACAGAAAAAATTTCATAATTGATTGATGAGTGTCGAAAACACGCAAGAACATATTTAGGAAAAAAAAAAATTGGTAGCAAGACTGAAACCAACCGTTTAAAAAAATATATATATACTTATAGGTTTATATTTGAGGATTTTAAGTTAAAAACAATGAAAGAAGTACACAAATCCTTTTTATGAATTGTTGATGCAAAAGCATAACTTGTGGTGAATTTTAACATGTAGTGGTCTTAGTCAATATTTATTGAAGGTATGTACGTATATGTTGACAAATAAGGGAGACTCATTGCAATATTGTAATGACAAATACTATGTATATTATTTTCTATACTTATCTTTAATAAATATATAATAAAATATATGAGGGAACATATAAGAAAAAGTGGTAGCAGTCAGTAGTGCCTTTATTCTTTGATCAAACCGACCACGAAGTATCGTGCGGAGCTATACTGATCTATGGATTAAACCCAGAAACAATTAACTTTGTCTTCTTCTAAGAGCATCTCCAATAATAAATTTAAAAATATAGCTATTTTTAACTAAAAAAGCTAAATGTGGCTCATCATTTTTTTACTTCAATTTTAACAAAGGTAGCTATTTTAAAGCTAAAACTAAATATATAGTATTAAATATTTAGTTTTAATTAAGTCAATTTCTCTCTCGTTGATAGCTAAATATAGCTACCAATAATACTAAAAACTATATTCGACTTTAATTATGCCTACTCTGTTGGAGCTGATTTTAGCTAAAATTTAGTTGTTAACTACTATGTTGGAGATGTTCTAAGTCTCCTTCTTTTCTCCTACAAGTTTTACATATGATTTTGCCCAGTAAAACAGAAATTAATGCAAGATCCACAGAAAACTTTCCCAGAGCGCAGCTGCTGGCTTTGCGATCACTTGAATCTGCCTCTGTCCTCGTCTCCTCGATCTACTCTCGATCATTACAAGTGATTAAGTGATTTCATTTCCATTATTCCAGACATCCTGCTTGTATGTAAATATCGAGAATACAACTATATATGTTGTCTATGCAGGCATGCACACCATATTAATTAATCAAACGAATGGGGACAGCACGTATCTAAATAAACCTGCCTCTTGACATAAGGGTGGAGGGCTACTGGATGCTTTCTTTTTTTGTGCTCTCTGAATGTTCTTAAGATTCAATTCTTAATGAAACGGATGTAGCAGTGGCTTGTCAAATTATGTTTGATTCCTGGGCCAGGGAGGAACTATACGCATGATATCGATTCATTCGAACTACGTACGCGTGTTATCTAGAGACTCACATAATGCATTTCTTCCACTCATCAGGAGTCTTCCTGAGTGGGTTCCCTCTTAATGCAGTTCTTCCTTGTCAAAAAGAAAAAAAGGCTCACATAAATTTGTCTCTGAAGTTACAACTCAAAACTGTCTAATGCTTCCGCCATGTAGCTTAGTTTAGCCTTTTAGAATGATTAGGGCTACTTACAACATCTCCAACAATTTTTCTATAAATTTTCTATTATATATACTATAAGAAAACAAAAGTTGAAATCTCTAAAATAGTTTACCTCTAACTCCAACAGTTTTTTTTATCTTATATGATATAATTCAATGATTTTTTCTATAACTTAATTAATAAAATTTACATAATCAAGGTATTAATTAGGAAAGAGAAGAGCAAATAGAGAAATTATGGAGATAGTGAAAATTGAGAATTTGCATTAAAAGTTTAGAATTTTGTAGAAAGATTTAGAGTTTTTTATTTTTCTATAGATATAAAGTTTTTTCCTTTTTCATCTACCATTTTTTTTATTGTAGAGGAAGTTTAGAAAGATTGTTGGAGCAAAAATATATGTTTTTACTTTAAACTTGAGATAATTTCAAGTTTAGAGTATTTGTTGGAGATGTTCTTAAGAAACTTTGAATAATCAAATTTCATTATCATTTCCCACATTATTCCAATCTAATTATGTTATATCACTTCCAAAGTCGACATAAAACATCTCGGCCAACTTCTAATTAAGAGGACTTTTATAATCCGTTTAAGTACTACAATACATGTATTTTGGGAGTGCATTTTTGCTCACACCCCTTCGTTAAAGTGTGAGCATAACACCCCTCTAGATTTATGCCACCTCAAGATGGTTTAACCCATGGTTAACAAATTATTTGTATTTGTTTTTATACATATATATATATATATTTTACATTTGTTTAATTATCAAATTATCTATTAAGAAAAGATAATCATAATTTAATCGAATCACATTTTCTTATATAATTCACTGTGAGAAACATACAGAGAAAGAAAAAAAGAATTGTCGATCTTCTCTCATTACTCATAACAATTGCAAGTTTTTCTTTATAGCAATTGAAGGTCATGAGAAACATAGGCCAAACGTTTTTTCTTTAATTTTCTCTTATTCTGCATATTGATAGTTTTTTTTTCCTTATAATTTCTCACCAGTTTCTCACGTTTATTTTTTCCGATTAAACACCTGTTTATCACGTTAATAACAAGAATTTAATAGAGTGCAGATTGGCTTAGTTATGAAGTTGAGCAACTGTTCTCAATGAGAGTAGAACGATAAGTTTTTTTTTTCTTCCTGTTTCTAACGTTAGAAGAAGTGAAGAAGTGATTTGATTAAATTAAGATTATCCTTCTTTATAGAGAATTGATAATTAAATATAATTATGTATATATATATAGATGGTTAACCATGAGTTTAATTTTCATGAGGTGAAACAAATTTAGGAGGGGGTATACTTACACCTTAACTAGAGAATGTGGGAAAAATGCCCTGTATTTTGGACGTCTAGCCAAATCTAAAATCCTATATTCCCGTTGAATTATAAGACCGGCCGTCTGCCATGTACTCATTGATTAGCATGGTATAAATAAATAAAACTGTATACTGTAATTCACTTTTTTCACTCTTATTTATCCTCAAGTTTTTGAGTGTCGCTGCATGGAATATCATCTTATTATATGTGAATTACTCAAACGTTATCTTATGTCAATTTCAAATCCTCCCTCAGAGTGTGCTTCCGTTAGGGTTTCTACCGCCAGGCGATTCCCTCTCTATTAACTGGTGCTCCGCTGTCTTTTAGACCGGAGATTGTTTATGTAAACCGACGGTACGTTGTCTTTTGATTCTTCCTTTCTGGATTTCAATCCATGGCGGTGTATGAGGTTTGGGGGTGGTGCTCAGATCCACACAATCCATTTCTGGTCGGAGAGGTCTGGTCGGCGCAACAGAGAAGCATCGGCTTCGATTGCTCAATTTTGGACGTGGCCTTTGTGGTATGGTCGTGGCTAGGTTCTGGTGCACCCAGGGGAGACTTCTCAGCGACGAGGTGAGGATCCTGACCCGAGGTGCATTGGAGAGGTCGACGTAGAGGCTCTTCGTAGGTAAGCCTCGCCCTCGTAGGGAAAGTCTCAAGGAGCAGTAGCTCGGGTGGTCTCTGGAACTCGTGCGGTAGGCAAGAAGTCGTCCGGCGGCGGCGTGGAGTGGCGGCGGGCCAAGTAGAGTACAGAAGTTGTCGCTAGTCAAGCTACGTACAGTTAAAAGGGATTTGGTTGGCCAGCTGGGCTTAGGCCTTATCCACTCTAAGTTGGGTGGGCTTGGACTGGACTGTGCCATTCTCAGTGGGATTGGGGTCTAGTTCTCCTCATCTGGGCTTTCCCCCTTTCCCTATTCCTATGGGCTTCTTGGTGATGTGTACGTGCATTCTTGGACATGTTTTTCACTCGGCCTGGAATTCGGGGGATGGTTTACCGTAAATGAGGGAGTCCTTAGCTAACTAAGGAGTGGTGCGCCAAATACCTTTTTTTGATAGTTACTTGCGCTACTCTGGTTTGTTATTCTAGGATCACACGATCATCATGTTAATTAGTGTGAGGATACAATAAGATTTCAAATTTAAGCGTGTCGGGTAATCCTGTATTGCTACCATTTTATTCCTATAATGAATTTTTTAGCGACCCCCTAAAAAAAGGGTTATCTTATGTCTACAATCTAAAAATAAGTTTTATATTAATTTTTCTTTATTTCAAAAGATTATTATTACAATTGAAAAAATAATTGAAAATGTTTAAATTACAGAAAAGAAGTCACTCATTTTTCTTCTCTGTTGTAGTGATGAACTCATTTTGATCGATCAACGTATAAATGTACATTAGTGGTTTAAGATTTGTGACAAGTTCGGGGAAAAAAAAATTATCACCACCAGGGTTTGAATTTTTGTAAAGTGCTCAATGTGATGCACACACTTTGAAAACTATCAAAGTGATGCCCAAAATTTTAAAACAGCATTTTCGTGATGCCTAAAGTCATTTTTCATCACAACTCCGTTCATGTTGATGACATGAAAATTTTCAATTATCACAACCACGCTCTTAACCCAAAGGCAGCAACACTCAACACCTGTGAATAACCATTTATGCGGACTGAAACTAAAAGAATTTTCTGTCGTTGAGAAAATGGCGAAACTCTGGACAAATGCAAGCACTATCAGCATAGGCAACATCCACACGAACCCATATGTTTTATTCTTTTGCGAAATCACATAATGGCTCAAAAGGATCTACAGATTTGCTGCATTTGTTGCGGGCTCGGCAGAATGGTACCGGAGATCATATCGTCATATTCTTTCGCTATCCAAATCTAAGCCCGACTTAATTGGAGCGAAATAGAGGTGAACATAATTAGACCAAATTTATTGTCGTTGTTGAGTAACGGACCATAGTTGTTGGCACGTAGGTCGAGGTATGGGTAAGAAGAGGACCTTAAGCGGCAGAGTTAGATGTCGAAGAGATTGCTTAAGCAATCTGATTAATTAGTTTTCTCAATAAGTATATGGTTAACGGCGTTGGCGTGTAGTTGCTGAGGTGGAAACCAATGGCACTGGCACCAAGGTGGCGGTTGAACGAGGATGATGCAGATCGATGATGTAACAGTAAGCTCGGGCTCAATGAAGGCGAGTCGCGATCTCTCGTTGAATCGAGGAGAGAGAGAGAGAGAGAGAGAGAGAGAGAGTAAATAAAAAATTAAAAAAAATTAAGAGTATTAAAGTCTTTTCTTATATGTTTTGAAAAAAAAAAATTATCACGTCAATGACATAGACAGCTATGTGACGAAAAATGGGTGTAGGCATCACGTAGATATAGTTTTGAGACTTTGGACATCACTTTGATAGTTTTCAAAGTGTGAGCATCACATTGACGACTTTGCAAAATTTCAGACCCTGGTAGTGATGATTGAAATTTGACACGTCATCAACATAAACGGAGCTGTAACGGAAAATGACTCTAGACACCACGAAAATGATGTTTTAAAATTCTGAGCATCACTTTAATAGTTTTCAAAATATGAGTATCATATTGAAGACTTTACAAAAATCATACTCTGGTGATAAATATTTTGCAAAAAAAATATCCAATACCTATTTTATGGTTTTAATTGTTAGACTCTAATCAATTTGAGACAAATACCATGTCAAGTAATGCCACTTACAGGTCACAAAAGTATAGCATTTTTGTTGAGGGATCATTTAAAAAAAAAAGTGTGATCAATGTGTCTATTTCGTTAAATTTGAGTAATCAAAGCATATTTCACTAACCTTCTACTAAATTTCAGTGATAAATTCAATTTTTTTCAATGATATGTGAGGTGGTCGATAAAAGTATATAAAAAGAGAGACCTTCATATATATATTTTTGTAGGCCAATATAATTTTCTTTATTGATAAGTTTTTATTACGTTTTCATTTGGATGTTTTGGATGTCCGGGTGAAGCATAACTAGTGGAGTAGTGGGAATGTGGGATTAGTACTTTAGTAGGTCGTCCTTTCTTTTGGGTGATTTTCGTGTCTAGTCAAGCAAAATGGAAGATTAAAATTATAGGACAAAATTTGGCTGCCCAGTCAGAGATCAACCAACACATACCAATAAACGAGTGACACGTGCCTCTCTTTCTACTACATTTTCCCATTATCTTCCTCTTCCTCGACTCTTTTTCAAAATCACACGCAATTCCCACAACCACAAATATGAAATTCTCCAAATGAAACGAAGAAGGACGCACTTGAGTGACCAAAGCTTTCACCAAGTCACCAAGTCACCAAACGAAAATTTTGTACAGTGCTGCGTCACGCAGAAAAAGAACCCACTTCACCTCGACAAAAGGCGTCATATGACCCCATTGATTTTGACATTTTAGACAGGATCCGACCTGTTATGAAGAGAGACCCATTGTGTCGAGGCCACTGCCTCATGAAGAAACTTTTAACTCGTAACTCTCTCGAACACATTCTGCACCAGCACATGTTTAAGCACTTTTAAAATATCTATAAGCTGGGCATTCATTAGTTTCTAAATAAAAGGTGGACTGGTGGAGAAGGTTGGTTTCGAGACCAAAAATGGAAGGACGTACACCAGTGGCACTGCACAGAGCCATTATGATTGGAGGTGTTGATCATCCTCAACGCTTAGACGAGTGAGTAGCTATTACCATTTTCTGTTTCACTCTCTCCTTGTAAAAATAGAGATTATGCTTTGAGACTGTTGCATATATAGAAATGAAAAGATATATAGCGGACGTACGTACTCGATCCGGCTGCGTAGTACGAAATGCATGCATGTGACAGTGTCCGCCTGTTTAGCGACGGGGGGTGTATTATTAAGTAGTTTAGCGACGAGGGGTAGGAACAAGAGTTCAATGTGACACCAGCTCGCTCGACGAATCCCAGTAAACAGCCGCGGATCCCGATCACGCACTAGCTAGCTCGAGGACGACGTCGGGCAATCTGGACAAGTGTGAGGAAACCGGCGACGGCTGCTAATGTGGGCTACGTACCTAAGCTACAGGCTTACGCACCAGCTAACTCGAAGAACCCGAGGACACTGCCCCCCGATCTTGCTATATCATGCACCAAGCCGAAGCCGCCAGCTCTTTGGGTAGCTACAACGTTTCCTCAGTTTGGAAATATTCTTTGTCATTTTTGTTTTTGTTTTTATTTTTTATTTGGAAATATCGGGGATTTGGAGTGTTGCCTTGCTGTTTGATTTTGTTGTTAGCTGCTACTGGTGGTCCTACTGCTTTGGCTTTAAAAGGAGGGCTAGGTCTTATCAACCTTGTTCTAGTCTTCTAGATCATAATAGGACCATGATATTTGTGGAAAGCGAAACTAGCGAGAAGCGAGTTTAGTTAGTAACTTACTAATGAAATTTCAAATTTGTGGCAAAAGTTAGTTTTTCTTTTTTGAGGATTCATTTTCATAATTAGTTAATAAGTTTATCATAATCATAATATTTGTGAGTACATAGCTCACCACTGGATATTGAGATTTTAGAGAATGATAGTAGTGTTTTTGAAAGAAGAAAAAAAACTAATATTTGTGTACCATGTTCTAACTTTTTGATGATCGAATTGTCAAACAGAGATAAAGAGAAGGTTCAGAGTTCTTCAGAGACATTACATCCATATATTTTCTCACTCATGGGCACGTTTCTTTTGCTCCTACAAGTGAACCAACCAACTGGGAGTAAATCTCCATTTGTCACGGATCATATTATTATGCTCACATTCATCGTTGATTTCATTATCTACGTTTGCTTACTGGCGACTATCAATAAATATCACTTTCTCGATTCAAATTTGACCAAATTCATGGGCAACATGGGCCTTTGCTTTGGATCGCTTGCTCCAATCTTACTATTACTTATTCTTATTCGAGCATTTGGGTGGTTCACTCTCTCTTTGTGGATCTTCTACTTTCTTAGAGATTTTGTGGTCAAGAAATCGTATAGGAGGGCACTTGCTTACATCTGGGACAAAGTGAAAGAGTTGTTTAGAGGTCAAGAACAAAATGAGGAAGAGAATGCAAGAGAACATAATGAAGCAGAGAATGAGATAGAATTACAAGAAATGAACGATGCTGTAGAGATAGCAAACGCGAAAGATCAGAGTACTGTTCTACCAAGACATGACTCTAGAGAAGAGAGAGTTGGTGAACCGAAAATGGTGGTGTTGCCGTATGGTCTAGTTTGACCGAGGTATGTTTAGTTGTATTGTAAATTTTCATTGTTTCAGAACTTAATTAGTAGGTAGTAATATCTGGGTTAGCTGTATGTTTTTCTAAGGACATGCTATGGTATTCAAAGGTATGCCATATTTTTATTTATCACTTTACGAACTAAAATTATAATATATATATGAACAAAATTTTATAATATGTAGGACAATATTACTACAATGATCACATTTTTTTAGGATTATTTATAATGTTTACAACTAATTATATCAAATTTATAACTTTGAGAACAATTTGTTCAAAGTTGTAACTAAATCTCTAAATAAAATAATTATCCCAAACATATTAAATAACCCAAAAAATAACTCATATTACCATAATAACCACCAAATTTGTTCTCAAGTGATAAAATAAAATTAGCATATCCCTTAGTGCCTAAGAATTATCCTATTTTTCTAATGCTCAGCTATTAAATATGAGTATAAGTACTAGAGTCGCTAATTTTGGTTAACAATTTTTTAAGATTTAAAATTTCGAACACATAAAAAAATTCAACTTCAACTTAAAAAAAATTACTTCACATTAAAATTTCTTGTCTCTTTCATTTATTCATTTACTCGCTTTTGTGACATCATTCTCATAAAGTCATCGCCTATTTTCTCTTTTTCAATAAAATAACATTAATTTTTTTACAATCTCAATGACTTAATGTTTGACTATAATATCTATCTTTGATTTTAATTATTTTTTTAGTGTTTTTCCTGCTCGATCTAACTCTTTCAAGTTAAAAATTTTATATTTTGGTGAGTTGTGGTTCGTAGAATTATGTTTTTTTCTTCCATTAACTATGTTAAAATTAAATAAATATGTTGAAGTAACAAAAATCTATATAAAAAAATTGTATGCTACACAGTATAGTGTCAAATTACAATTAACCTGAATAATATTTTAATCCTACTCGGCCACTGGTACCAACGAGTTTGCCCCGGCCCAATATATATTATTTATACATTATCGTTACCCGCAAGCTTCACTGAGATGAGAGATCGATCAATATATACCACAGAGCCTAAAAAATCTGGAGATAAAGAGCACTGCATGGAGGTGGACGTGCATGCATGGCTGTTATTCTTCAGCATTTTTAGGTAAATTTCGGGTTGTGCTTTGGACTCGGAGTGGATCCCAGTTAAATATTTAGTAATTAGTAGAGACCATTTTTTCGCGCCAAGCCCGTTTGCTTGGTTCGAAGTTGGAGTGAACACTGAATAGTCAATCAGTCCTGCCCGATTGTTGTTTCCATAGCTTACTCAGCCCACTTAAAGGCCCGATTGTAACTTGAAATTTACGAGACTCCACATAGCCGCAACATTTCATGTCCATTTCAACATATTTCTTATTAAGAATAATACTTGGTTCAAACTATGGCGGATCTAAGTGATCACAAATTCAGCGGCAGCTGGACAAATTTTCTGCGAATTCTGCGTTAATTTCTGTTCTACTGGGCAAAATCATCCGTAAAACTTGTAGAAGAAAAGGAGGAGACTTGAGGAAGACAAAGTTAATTGTTTATGGGTTTAAATCATTGGATCAGTATAGCTCTGCTCCGTACGTCATGGTCGGTTTGATCAAAGAATAAAGGCACTGATTACCACTACTTTTTCTGCATGTGATAGGTGTTATATGTTCCCTCATATGTTTTATTATATCTTAATAGAAAAGATAAATAAAGAAAACAATATATGTAGTATTTGCCTTTGTAATATTGCAATGAGTCTCCTTTATTTGTCAACATAAACGTTACATACATTCAATAAAAATTGTCTCAAATTACTACATGTTAAAATTCACCACAAGTTATGCTTTTGCATCAGCTATTAACAAAAAGGATTTATGTACGTACTTCTTTCATTGTTTTTAACTTAAAATTCTCATATATAAACCTATAAGTATATCTATTTATTTTTTAAAAAACCGGTTGGTTTCAATCTTGCTTGACCAAATTTTTTTTTTCCTAAATATGCTCTTGCGTGTCTGCACTCATCGATCGATTATGAAATTTTTTCCGCCCACCTAAGATTTGGATTCAAGATCCGCCACTGGTTTGGATACCATCGTCCAAATAATTCTCATTTATACAACTTTTAGTTTAGTATTTTATAATCGAGACCACATATCTTAAAGAATCTACATTGGTGCAGATTTCAGTACAAGCATGAGGTGGGGGCTGCCAAAAATAGCACGAGCAGCGGTAGTTGGATGCAGCGGAAGATATCGAGGGCGACAACTAGAGGTTGACGGCCTGCTCGAGCAAGCAGACACGCTACTTTTGCTCGCGCGAGAGGACAAGCAAAAGGCGGAACCCACCATGCGTGGGCGACGTCAGGCCAAAGAAGTGATGATGATGCATAAGGAATCGATTGAAATCCGACAAAAACTGAAAAAATTTGTCGTCGAGTTTAGTTTTAAAGAGATGAAGAAGAGACACAATCTAGTGTTCCACAGCTAGGTTTTGGTTAGTTGCAACTTTTGTTGATGCCGCTTGATCTTAAGAATTACATGCTCGAGAAACTTATGGTCAACTTTTAAAAAAAACAGGTTGCAGTTATTATAAAAATTCAAAAAATTATTATAAATAGCTCGAGTATCCAAAAAATTATATGAAATTTTCTACAATCTCCCAATAAGATTCTCTACAATTTATATGAAGGAAGTGGAGTCATAATCATAAAGGAAAAATAATCGATTATAAAAGTTCATGTTTACGATAAATTTGTCATCATCGTGAAACATGCATTCACACGTGTTTTCTAGTTACTGGTAGAAAACTTACAAAAATTAAAAGATCAAAATATTTAGAATTAATGAATAGTATTAAGAAGTGATATTTTTTGGACCGGTGTATGAAAAATAGGTTTTGCTCCTCCTATTCGATGAATAGTGACTGCACCTCCTAAAAAATAGGAGGTGCAAGGAAAATAAGAGGTGCTACATGGGTGAGAATGCTCTTATAGAGCATGAGTTGAAAATCAACTCATCAAAAAATAAATTAAAATGATAGTCATTTGGGTATCTAATTTCTTTAAATAAATGAATGGTTATTGTGAATTTTAATATTATATTAATAATCGTCTATTTGTTTTGTAAAATATAATGAGCAAACGTAAAGCTGGGCAACATGCATGTTTGATGTGAATTCTCTCGGTCTAACCATTACTTATATAGGTCGACAGATACAAAACTTGCATTACGCATGTTTAACTTGACTTCATAACCTCTCTATAAGCTTTCTCATTCTATTTCATTATCACATAAACAGATGAACCTAAATCCAAAAAGTGTCATTTGTTAGTGTAAGTGATGCTTCAGTAATCGACAACTCAATATGTTTGTTGGTTCGCATAAATAGTTTCATCAAATGAAGGAAATCTTGAAGAGAGCTATATATAGTGTCAGTGTGTCGCAAATGCTAAGGCTACTAATACTACCAGTGTTGAAGAGCCATGTCCGGCTCTCCAGATGCACTCATAATTGAAACCAAGTTAGAGCGATGTTGTATTGTGCCAGTATATGATAACCATGACCTAATTTTAACTTTTTTACTATTTGAAGAAGGTTATTCGTGGATGGTAAATAATCTTTACTGTAAGTATTTATCAAGATTCTTTATTTGAATTTTTATACGATTGATACATCGCGAAGCTTTCTTGGAGAAAGTTGTAGAGATGAGCCCGTAGACACATAAAATGATGGAATCAAAGATATGAGAAGAAAGTTTTTGACATCAGGCGTTTTATTATGTTTTTTTTTTACTTTATGGTAATTTCTTTACTATAAATAGTGTTGTTAATTATGGAAAGCAACTAGTTTCCATTTTGGTCAGACTTTCTCTCATTCTCTCCCGACTCTTTCTCTTCTTTGTTTCTCTTGCGGCGTCAACCATGCGGAAGACAGCCACCACCAACGGCAACCAATCAAAGAACTTGAGGAGTCAATCTCTTCATCTTCAACTCCTCTATCATTTTCCCATAATCCTAACACCCATATCTTCTTTGTTTTGCTTGATTTTAGAAAGAAAGGTTCGAAACCTCATGAACCCTAAAATTTAGGGTTGATTGATTCGGCTTCAATTCAAGCAAGAAGACCTACTGGGCTTTGTAGCTCTCTATTTTGTGAATCTATATATACCAAGGACGAGTCTTGATTCAACCCGAGGAGGGAGAATCAAAGAGTTTAAGAATTTGAGGATTTTTGGTGCTCATGAATTCAAAGCTAAATTCGACCATTTTCATAATGAATTGGACTTGGGTGTAGTTGAGAAAGTTGTTGTTAGGTTGATTTTGAACATGTTTGGTCTCAGGTTGCAGAAAATTGGAGCGGTGCCACCGCCGCCGTCGGCGACGGTGGTTCACGGCGGTGCTGCGGTGGAGGTTTTTCGGCAAAAGTTTTGTATACTTTTGCTCGTAATAACGTGATGATTATAATGAAGATGTTATTGCTTTATTCGGACTTAGTTTAACATGGGATTTGGACTTAATTGAAATTTAACTGACATTTTACGATTTAAACGAAACGACCTAGTCGAATGATGATTTGACTCCGAGTCGTGTTGCCATTTTGAAACGAGTTGCGGATATTCTAATTACATTTAGTTTAGTAACTCATCAGAATTTGGGAAATCACGAACTCGAGAATATGATGTCCTCGACGGGAATGTTCGTCAACGAACGAACTTAATTATTCGATATCGTTTATGATGAGTAGGTATTAAATAATGTTCGTTGTCATAAGACAACGTGTTGACCCATCAGCTAAGAAGTATTTGGCAAGGCCGGAGATGTGAAATCAATACTGTGAGTGGACTTTTATTTTAAAATAATATATGCATGCGATCATGATTTAAGTTTTAGTTATCTTCTTTCAATTCCATAATCGATCATAGTTTTAAGTATTCAGTTTAAAAATTAATCTTCGAGTCAGTATCTCAACTTATGATGTCAGTTTTTGGATTTATATTCAGTGTCAGTTACACTATTTTATGATGTGATTAAGATTATGACATGATTTCACTTTCCCATATTATTCATTCCTATTCTTTTGGAGTTTGGTCTCCGTGTCAGTTATCCAATCATATGTTATCGAAATTTGGTTTTCGTGTCAGAGATTCAGCATTATGCTTATGCTTCAAAATTCAGTTTCGGTCACAGTTTGTTAGTTTACGTTTTCAATTAGAAATTATTATCATATTAGCTTATATGCATGCATACATGTAATGCGTCACTTGACGTGGCCTCCAAGTGACTAGTTTGATGTGTTGGATCATCGAAACCTCGGTGTGTTGGAACATCGGGACCTCCAACCGATGAGTTGGATCATCGGGATTTTCATATATCCAGTTTGATGAGTTGGATCATCAAGATTGTTAGTATGTCTAGTCCGATGAGTTGGATCATCGAGTTGCTGTTTTTGTTGAGTTCAGTGGGTAAGTTCATCAAGAAAGTTAGGATGTATGGTTTGATGAGTTGGATCATCGAGATATATAGTTAATATGTACAGATTTTCATATGTCCAGTTGAATGAGTTGGATCGTCAAATTTCAGGATCATGTTGAGTATGGTGTGTGAGATCATTGAGAATCCTCATCTTGAATCTAATGATTTAGAATGTTGAAATTCAGTTATATGTATCAAGTCTGACATGTTGAGTTGTCGGAGTCCCAATGTGATGAGTAAAGTGTTGTATTATAATTTCTTGTGTAATCGCATGCTAGTTTTAAAGTTAGCTTATTGTTGAAAATGCATAGCCGATCGTTATCCATTTTCAGATTATTTATTTTTGTCCACTCACTCTAACATTTTTTTTAAACTTCATTTCCTGGGTTCTTTGGTTTATGTTACCCAGATCTCAGGTTAAACGGCTGATGATGTGTTCATCCAGTTGACGAGGCTTAGAAACTTCACTGCTTATGCTTTTTTTCGAGTAGGTGTTCCAGTAACCTACTTATGTTATATTAATTCTATTCGGTTTGTCTTAGATGCTCTGAATACTGACTTCTTGTAAATTATATTTGTCAACTGTATGTTTGTAAAGTTCGAGATACTTTACACTTTGTAAGTTAATGGTCAAGTACGTATTTCTAAAGTCGGTTTTCTTAAGCTCATGTTTGGGTAACTCATATTAGGTTCGCCACCGTATTTGCGGTGTGAGCTATTCTGATGTGGGTCACGCTGGGCTTGTCTTGAGTGACATCATGTACTTGAGGCAGGTCTTGTCACCGTAGATAATTGAAAAGAAGAGGTTACATTGTTAAGGCTCAGATGAATGTAGTCACAAAGGGCAATGAGAGGGAGGAAACGGACGGATTTCCATTGTGGACTTGTATGATTCATCATTTCGATGATCACAATATTGAAGAGTTTTTTTTTTATATGGAAAAAGATATAATGGTAACTGTAGTACAGAGTTCCACTGGAATACTCAACTTGATAAATTGAAACTCTAACATACTACAATGCCAACATCGATTAAGCCCAAAATAACCCAGACATACAAACCAGTGCAGCAACGACTAATTTTTTTTATGCCACTCTTTAGCTGATTGGGGACCATATCTATAGTGGAATTGCTGGTGATGACGACGACGAAGGTGATGATGATGAAGGCATGATTCGTTTTGAAATCAGAGGAGCCGTCACAGTACACTCCGCATCTTCCAACCCATATTCCACACCACTCCTCATAGGTGAAGCGTACATAATGGTATTGAACGAATAGCCCTAGTTTACCAACTGATGCCGAGCCAAATCAGTTACTGTTGGCACTCAGCCCCCTCTCATAGTCCTCTGCCCTTTCGGCCCTGGTCCCCTAATAGTAATATGGGTCTCTAATTTCCTCCTCTTCATTCGTGCTTGCAGCACCTCAATGTCAACTTTCGGCACCCTGCCCGTGCTAGCAAAGACCTCTACTGGGAGTAGAATGTCTCTTGCATCCCCATTACCCTTGCTTACCCGTATCAGAGGTGACCACCAACTATTAGTGGTTACTGCTTCTAGAATAGTCGTATTATCTGCTACTTCCTCTAGCCAGGTACTTGCACACCCCCGGGCATGCAAAGACCCGATCCTCCTTGCCAATATCCCACAACTCTGATTCTCTCTAAAAGTTGTAGTCCACAAAAACCTGTTTTTCCACCTGCTTACCATACACCATGCATTCAAAAATAGAATGGTCAAAGCTAGCCCATCCTCTACAGTAACCTTGCAGGTTCAGATATTCAATATCACAGTCAATCCAAGCCTTAGGACCGAGACGAAGACTTATCTTGGTATCTATATGTTTCCTCAGATCAATTTCAACAAGTATACGAATGTCACCAGTAGTACACAAATTTTAGTGGTCTAAATCGACATACCTACCTAAGAAGTTGCCTAGGGTCACCCACCATTGTGGAACTGTGAGAGGTTCCGTCAGATCACCACAGACAACATGGATTCGAGCCCATGCCCAAGTCACCGCCACCAGAATAAAAAGAACAGGAGCAAGGCCATCGAATGATTCCACAACAATCGTCGTAGTCCCAAAGTACCAAGGATTACGCGAGGTTGCGCTCTTAAAAACATCCTTGTTTCTAAAACAAGCCACTATCCGATCTTGTGAATAGTAGTCGATCATTGTCGAGCTGGTGTAAGCCAATCCACACCAAAGTTGGAGTAGCCAATGTTTGAGGGATTTCAGTCCCTCACCAGATAACTTGTCCGGGCCAAAGAGTCGAACCACTGCAAATGACGAGTCATCCTCATCCTCTGCAGACATCAATGCTGAGAAAATTTGGATATAAGGGAAATAATAAACAAATAGATCGACCAAAGAAACTAGGGTTTGATTTGGTACGATAAATGGAGAAGGAAGAAAGAAAAATTATGATCTGAAGGGCTACGAGATGGATTGAAAGCCAAGCATCTATATGGATATGGAAACGAAAAGACCAAATTGACTAGGAGAGAAATCCTAGCCCGAAGAAGAGTGTGGATATGAAGGTGGAGATGTGAGGATGGAGACGATGTGAAGACGAAGGTGAACTCGGGAAAGAGGCAACGTAGTAGGGTTTCTAGAGAGAGGCAGGGTAGAACCTATTATATAATCACTTTCACAAGTGTTGAAGAGTTTTCTTGGACTAGAATTAAGTACCAGAGATTGATTATCCATAGAATTTTGTTTGAAATTATAAAATTTTAATTACTGCAATCACCCATAGATTATATTAAACTGTAATTTCAATTATGAAGAAATTGCAATTTGTATTTGTTTTCTCTCTCTTGTAATGACTAATGAAAATAAAGATGACATTAAACCTGACATTACATCTACACTGGATTACTTTGAGTACATGACATTAAACCGGGCTAAAAACAAGCCAGAGGAGTACAAGATTGTGCCTGCAAATAATCGAAAAGAAGAAGTTACATTGTCAAAGTGGCCACAAAGAAGTAGGGAGGAAACAAAAGGTTTTCCAGAAGGATGTACTCCCCATTCTGGCATTGCTTCTTTGTCAAGAAATGAGGTGACTTAGGATCTTTGAAAGGTCGACAAGAGAGAGTGGTAACAACGGATAGTCGAGTTTATCACACAGAAATGCTGGTAAGGTTGGAAGAGGAAGAGGTAGGAAGGAAGTTGTGCGCCATCGACTACTAGCACTCTGCAGGTTGCTATTAGCCAGCCTCAGATTGGCATATTCAACACTATCATGACAGATCTTTACAACAATGATCAATATTAGCATGAAAGAGCAGATACCACTAGAATGATAGGGTTTCTTTCCTAACAAAAGATGACTGGTAGTCTACGAATGATGGCGTACGGCTTAGGCGCAAATCAATGCACTGAAATTAAAAGGATGAGAAATCGACTACACTATAATGTATGAAAGAGTTTTGCAGCCAAGTGGTTGATCTTTATAGTCCCCGTTACCTCCACACTCCAACACTGGAGGGCGTAATTCGACTTCTAGCAAAGGTTAACATCGAAAATTTTCAGGTATGATTGGAAGCATCGACTGCATGCAATGGGAATGGAAAAACTGCCCAACTACTTGTCAAGAG
Organism: Geum urbanum; assembly: GCA_946800695.1. Taxonomy (NCBI): domain Eukaryota; kingdom Viridiplantae; phylum Streptophyta; class Magnoliopsida; order Rosales; family Rosaceae; genus Geum; species Geum urbanum. The sequence continues at coordinate 50,662,613 of OX327009.1, read as the reverse complement.
GTATACTCAAGGCGAAAAGGGATCACCCCAATATTATCCTAGAGACAGTGGCCTTATATGATATGTGGATATGACATAGTTTCTCCAGGGTGCCTGGAGCTCAAAATGACATTAATGTGTTTCATCAATCTTATGTTTTCTACCAGATCATTGCTGGAAGAAGCTCAACTACGATCTATGAAGTCCACGAAGAGCGATACTCTAATGCTTATTATCTAGCTGACGGAATATATCTGAGGTACTCTATATTTGTCAAAATAATTTTCAATCCTCAGTTGCTACTAGATAGACTCTTCACAAAAAAACAAGAGGCATACCAAAAAATATGGAGATGTGCTTTGATCATAAATAAGCTTGAGATATTTGATGTTGACGAGGTAATACTCTAACGGGGTATACTCGGATCCCCTGGTGGAGAGATCCTGACGACATATTTTCCTAGCGGGTCGATTCTGATGAAATATGTACTCTCCTAATGAGATGCTTCTGATGAAATACTCTTCTGACGGTATGATATGACGGGATAATCTTGACTAGGGTGATCCTGACGAAATGATTCTGATGGAAATTAAAAAAATTCTAACGGGATACTCTGATGGAATTCTATGGCTAGATAGCTCTGACGGGATCAATTTCTTATCTCGTTTGACATCTTAGCGGCTGGTCACGACCTAATTCCCTTAGGACTACAAGGTAGAAGCCTGGAAGTAGACTTAAGACTGAGTTAGTTAGCGTGTTTAGGACTCGATCAATTAACATAACGGGAAAGTAAAAGAGTCAACATGAGAAGTATAAGTACAGTGATTCACCCACTTTGGCTAGTACACTTGAGTTTCACTATCAGCCTTGTGCCTAAAAAGTATTCGAGCCCAATGTATGACTACAAGAGAGAGGTGGGAGTTTAGTGAGATGGAGCTCTTGGTAAAAATGGACCTCTTAGGGCATCTCCAATCATGAAGTCTTATAATGAGGTCTTATACCTATTTTGAGACCTTATTTAGACACTATTCATATAACACTTCAACCATCTCCAATGGTAGGGGTCTTATCTCTCTAATTTCTCTCCCCTCTACCAAGTGGCCCCAACCCAAAATTATAAGACCAAGTCTCATATGGAGTCTCAAAATAAGACTTGGGATGAGACCAAGTCTTATAAATATAGAGTTTAGGACTTCACAAAACTACCATTGGAGCCTAATTTTTTTTAGTACCCTAAAATTATAAGATTTAGTACCTCCTATTGGAGATGCCCTTAGTAGTGGAAGTGGGAAAACGACTCATCTTGTCTCTTTCTTTAATGTGGGATTCCTCTTCTTCTCTTCATCTTTTCTTCAAGTCTGTATCTTCTCTTCATTTCCTACTCGATTACTTAATTAGGTTCGTACATTACCTATGCTAACGGATCGGACGTATCTAGATACCTACACTCGTGCCAACAATGACAGACTTTTGTAATAAAAATGTTGTCAAACTTGGCTGGTAAAATTGCTACTCTGAACTATTAAGGTTACTAGTATATTGTGATCGTAAAGTTGTTCTGTTGAAACACTGGGTAAAATAAAATAAAATAGAACAATCGCAACCCATTCAGTGTACCTTTGATTTGATTACAACAATCTTTTGAAATGCTAATCCATGTTTGATAACTTCGAACCAATATTTCTCAAGTTTGATCCAAATTAACACGAACAAATAAAAACATTCATTGATCTTAACTAGTACAATGACTATAAAAGATTGAAAATGTTGTACGTAGAGAGCAAGTTTTTTTTTTTGGTCGAGTGCTTAATTAAAACTGGCCCAAGGCCTAGATAAATACAAGAGCAGCCACGGGATAGGACTAAGAATTAGGAGTGGGTATGTGACGGGTCGAGTTTATTTTTATCCATTCTTATCCCTATCCCGAGCAGGACAGGTCCGGTCGGGATTGAGTATTTTAAAAGTCCGTCCCGGTCATCCCGAAACCCGAACGGGACGGGACGAGTCCAATTTTGGGTCCAATTTAAAATGAACATTTAATAAAGTATTAAACAACAAAAATTCGAATGAGATGAGAAGAGCCAAATTCCGGGTTCAGTATAAGATAAATATAGTTTGATAAGACTTAAAAGTCAACACCTACACAAAATAATACCGTTTTACTTAATGGTTAATTAGAAGAAGTAAAATTATAAGAAATTTTATTTCATGTTTGATTGATACATGTAATTTATACTACAAGAAGTATAATACTTTGATCGTTAGAAGGTAATTTTATTTTTTTGTTGAATAATGTTATTGGTTTGATAATTTAATATGTCAACACTTAATAAAATAGACAAAATATATTATATGGGACGGGACAGGTCTATCGGGATTTTAAAATCAAAACCCAATCTCGTCCTTAAAAAATGGGATGTGACAGAATAGTGAAAGTTTTATTTTTCGTTCCATTCCAAGTGAAATCAAGACGGAATCAAATTGGGTTCAAAATTTACGGAATTCGTGCTCACCCCTAATAAGAACCAATGCTCTCACGGTCGATCATGATAAGTGAATTAACTAGCATGAGTACATAATGGACTGTACATTGTTGCCCTAATTAGTGAAATGATTGCAGAGTTTAATAGTAACCTCATCTATTTCCACTCATTTGCACTTGCTGCCGATTTTATTTCCAGAAAAGATTTTATGGTAGTTTCTTTCTAGTTTCAACCTCATTTAAATGCTCTCCTTCTTTGGATAGCTGTTCAACTCAGATTTTTTTTTTTTGAGGAAACCAATAAAAAGATTTTGATGCCAGACTTATGAAGTACAATCTTTAGCTAAAGCATCAAAGAGAAAGCTAGGAGAAACATGAAATACATTTTTTACACTAGCCTACCGAATGACCCATTTGACTATTGTATGCGCCACATTGTTTGCTTTCCTCTGGAGGTGAATAAAAGAAGCATTAGGGATAAGTTGGTAAGCATCCTTGACACTTGCACACAATAATCTATAAATAGCATTCACTGTAGCCAAGTTTTGAATAGCATTAACCAAAATCAACGCATCAGAGCACAATATAACATGTCCAAAATCCTTTTCCCAAACCAATTGGTATGCCCTTAAGGCTTCCACTATCACCACAACCAATGCAGAAAAGACTCTGTCAATCTTACCAGCCCATGCCAAAACAAAGTTGTCATGCCAATCCCTGACAACAATACCAATACCACCTACGAAGCATTCTGAATCAAAAGCACAATTCATACACACACAATACTAACTAATATTAGGTCTTTTCCAAACTTGAATCTCCCGACCAGGGCGGTCCGATGACCGGATAACCAAAGTAAAGTGGTCAAATCATGCACCTGCTTGCACCCTCAGGGAATTGCTGTGATGACCCGATCCTTGTTGAAAATTTCCAAAATCAATAAATAAATATGTAAATCAAGTAAAGTACTCTATCCAAAAATAATTTAGACTATTCGAGTTGAAGCACATGTTCAAACAACTTGTTACCACGAGACGATTGTAACGATATTAGACAAATCTAATTAATTCGTCGGTCGCACTGCTGATGGTGACGATCAACCCACCGTTGGAAAGCTCTCGTTGAACCCAACCAACTGTCTAACTACCACAATAATCAATTCAGCCAGAATCAGACTGAAAAGTCCCTCAAAAAAATTGAAACCCAATCTCGTCAGAAATTCGTTCCCGCGACGTATCTCTGCCCTCGAGCCACGAATGGGCTCCAAGCTTGTCTCATTCGACTCAAGAAGAGGTGGGGGGAACAAAACCCTTTTAACCTCGCCACCCAAATCTCACCGAAAATTGCCGGACTCGGCAGAGACCGATTCGAACTCGCCGAAAATCATTTCGATTTCCGTCGAATTCAACCTGCAAAGCCAAATTTCTCAACAACAATACAATCAAGACACCAAACCCAATCTAATCATACCTAACTCATCATCGGAAACCTCACATGCGACAACGACTGAAATAGCCCGAAAATCCTAAAATTAAAGCTTTTTGATTCTCACTTTATATCAACTCAATCTTTGAATTAATCACTTGAAAAGAAATAGGGGACAGAGAACTTTCATTTCCAACCAGTTTGGTGACCGGAGGTTTCCAGACGACGCTGTAACGCCGCCTGATGAGTTTTGACCCCAAACAGGTCGACTGAGACGAAGAGAAGTTGACCCTTGGTCAACTCAATATTTTCCCGAAATTGGAAAGTTACTGTTTCCAATTATGGAAACCACTGTTTACACTCCGATATTTACGGTAATGTAATTTTCGATATTTTCGTCAAACTTCCGTTGATCATAATTTTTCCGTCGTAACTCCAATTTTGACATTCTTCGCGTCTACGAACTCCTGTCGTCAAATTCTCCAATTTCTACACAAAGTCAACCGACTTTAAAAATTCAATAAAAATTCAACATTTAACCTCTTGACATTTAACGACGGTAAAAATTATTTACCGCAGTCACTTAATCAAACTCGAATTATTCATAAATATTAACAATTCTATAAAAAATTCAGGGTATCACAATCTAGTCCTATTAAAATAATTTTGTCCTTGAAATTATAAAACAAGGATTGTAGAAAACTTCTACGGAAAATTAGTCAAAGTCTTTTCTAAAAGTAGGATCCCCAAAACCTATAAAATGACCAAATACACTTCAATAATCACAAATCCCAACCTATACCGCATTCCACTGATGCTCGTTCGGATTTCTCCACTAACATATCATTAGTATTTCAAATCAAATGACAGATATCATATCAAAAACAATAAACTGAACTCTTAAATGATAATTCACTGAAAATTCTAACTCGTCCCTAATAAACAAATTAAATAGCAGTAACATGAATGAGAATATAATCGTCGAATCATTAAATAATATAATGATTCATTTATGTGTTATTTCGATAAAATCAATAATCAATAGTTACATTGCGATAAGAATCGCTAAATCACTGTTTCAAATTTCCAATCATTGTCTTCTGCATAAACACAGAATATTATAATCACACTCATGTATGTTTTACGAGTTCAAATCGTATTATATTCTCGTACTCATCAAAGGAGTTTACGTTATATCATCATACTCGTCGCACGAGTAAATATCATTTTGTAATCTCATATTTCAAGCAAATTCGTATTCTCATCAATTGAGCGATATTATATTATATCGTTATGTTCTCCGCGCGAACAAATATCACATTACAATGCTCGCATTGCAAGCTCAAATTATATCATATCTAGTATTGCTCATCTCATTAGCTCAAGTTACATTTCTCAAATCACAAATCACGATGCTCATTTCGTTAGCTCAATCATATCACATCATTATCCATCCAACGACGATAATCAAATCATATATCTTAATAAATTGTTTCACGTTTCATGTTATCGTTTTAGGTTTTGAATCATATCGTTATATATCATATACTCTCGAGTTAAGGACATTGAGAACACCCCGTCTATCAACGGTAATCATATATATAATATACTCTCGAATTTAGGACATCCAGAACACCCCGTATATCAACGGTAATCATATATAATATACTATCGTATTCCATAAAAATAAACCATATATAATAAACCATAAAAATAACATAAGCCAAGAAAATAAGTCAGAGGAAAGAGATAGAGAACATGCTTATAACTAATCTCCTATAGAATCAGTGGCATGTCCAACACCAGAAGTAATGGCAGCAATAGTGTTATGAATGAACAGACAGTTTCTGAATAAATGAATATCAGTCTCTCACTCCAATTCACATAAAAGACATACAACATCCACATTCACCAACCTAGTTAGAAGGCGAGTGTGTGTAGGAAGCTACCCCTGAATAAAATGTCATACACAGACTAAAGCCATTGGTGGAGCTTTCATCCTCCAAAAAGTCTCCCAAAAGGCATTTGGGTTCACCACCCTGCTGCATGTGGTTCATTAAGATCCAAGGATACCACATACGCACTATTGACAGAGAATTCTCCTTTCGAGGTGTAGTGTCAAATCATCTTGTCAGGCTCATGTCTCTTGCTCAACGGAATAGTCTAAATCACAACAACGACGGAAGGGACGAAATACACTGAGAGGCGATCAACATCCCATTTCCTGGATGCGGTAATAAACTGTCTCACACGTCTATCAACACCATATGCAGAGGTCTGTATCACATCCATATGGTGAAAACTAGATGGGCTAGGTAACCACCGACCCTGCCATGCATCAAAACTCATCATGTCACCAATAAGGAATCAGCTACCCCTCTCCAAAACAGTTCAGCTACCAAGAATACTTCTCAAAGATAAGAAGGACTGCCACTCAAACCATTCAACTCAGAGTTGTTTCCTCCTAATTTCATTATCTATCGAGTTAAATATTAATTAGGAATTCATAAAAACAAACAAAATTAAAATAATAGGCAAAAGAGGTTGAAACGACACACGGAGATGGAGAGAGTACATATGATTGTTGTGAGAGAGCATATATGAGAAGGTTGCAGCACTAGTAGCACCAGTATCACCAAGAACAATTGTTTCGAGCTTCCCAGCAAGAATGGAATGCCCTACACCAGTAGCACTGCCTTCCAGAGCCACTATGATCGAAGGTGTTGATCATCCTCAACCTTTAAAAGGGTGAGTAGCTGTTAACACCTGGTTCTAGATCATACATTCATAATAGTGATGAAATTTTGATTTTGTGGAGTTTGTTTTTCATTATTGAGGATTCATGCATTTTCATAATTAGTTATGACTTTCATAATCATAAAATAGTAGCTCAATACATACTGATATTGAGAATGATTAGGCTGTACGTTGTTCGATCTATGTTCCAACTCTGGTGTGGACTATGGGATACTTGTTCATGGGATTGGAAATATTGTTTTATACTGAACTCTTAACGTACTCTAAGCGAGATTGGAAGCTAGCTAGGGTCCATGGGAGTTACAGTGTCGACAGAGTCGACCTTGTTGTGACAGGTACATAGTATTAGGCCAGCCGCATGGCTGAACCTGAGAATTTGAGACCTGAGACGATAATTAAAAATCGTGCATTCTCATGATCATACAAAAAAATGACAAATATACAAAATTATTTTACATAAGTATCTAAACCAATCTATTCTCATGTTATTTTCGTATCTACAAAAATAAATTCAAAGATCATAAGTAGAAAGTTTGTATTCTTCAGTCATGCACAAGCAATTTGTTGGACAATACTCAACACAATTACCACAAAATATACAGATTTCAAAATCAATATTGTAATTAAGTAATCGTTTCTTGTGAATATCAGTTTCCAATTTCCATATCAATGAAAACTAACATTTATGTTTGATTTGTTAATCATAAGTTGATGTTCCGAAATTGTTCATAAAAAAATATAATTCTACACAAGAGGAAGCTGGTGAATTGAAAATGGAAACGCTGCCTAATGGGCTAGTTTGATTGAAGTATGTTCTAGTTGTATACTTTTATTTTAATTTTTTTATTGTTTCATAACCTAGTAGTAATATATGGTTAGGTTAAAGTACTAAGAAACAAACAGTATAATATAACAAATAAGGGGCATATAAATAATTATTAGTTACAATTACGAGAATTTGTAGAAAATTGAGGGGCTAAATTATAAGTTATTAATATTTTTTTTCATTGGTTGAGAAAGTTAAAGGGGAATATAATAATTTGAGGAAAAATAGGGGGCCATGAAAAATAATTTCTAAGAAATAGAAGAATCATATTGTAAATTAGGGGTAATATTTGATTGGCTGAAAAAGTTTTTTTTTTTGGGGGGGGGGGGCCCTCATCAACACCTTTGAGATTCAATACTTGAAAATCACACACAAATAAGTGAGGCATGGTATGATGTAAAAAACATTGACCACTTATTTGTATGTGATTTTAAAAGTTTTCAAGGATAAGATGCTGAAAGTTTGTGTTTAGGATTCATTTTCATAATTAGTTAAATTTCCATTATCATAAAATTTGTGAGTATGTAGCTCGATCACTACCGGATATTGAAATATTTAAACAATGATAGTGGTTGTTTAGAAAAAAAAAATACTAATTAATCTATATTATGTTCTAACTTTGATGACCGTCAATCAAAAATAAGGAGTAGATTCAAAGTTCTTCATGGGCATTCCACTCATATATTTTCTTACTCATGGGCATGCTTTTTTCGCTCCTACAAGTGAACCAGGTAACCCAGCCTAAATTTCCATTTGTCACAGGTCATTTTATTTTGGTTACGTTTATTGTTGATATCTTTATCTACATCGGTTTACTGGCAACTATCAATAAATATCACTTTTCAAATTTAGATTTCACCAAATTCATGGACAACATGAGTCTTTAATTTGTTTTGGGTCGCTTGCTCCGATATTACTATTACTTGTCCTAGTTCGAGTAGTTGGATGGTTCATTTTCTCTTTGTGAATCTTGTACTTTCTTAAGGAACTTGTGGTTATTAAATCGTATATGAGAGCACTAGCTTATATCTGGGACAAAGTGAAAGAGCTATGTAGAGGTCAAGAACACAATGAGGTCGAGAATACAAGAGAACAGAGCGAGGCAGAGGATGAGATAAAATTACAAGAATTGCATAGTGTTATAGGGATGCCAGAAGCTGATGATCAGAGTATTGTTGTACCAAAACAAAATTCTAGAGAAGAGGAAGCTGGTGAATTGAAATTTGAAGTGTTGCCCAGTGGACTAGTTTGATTGAAGTATGTTCTAGTACGTTGTATACTTTTAATTTAAAATTTCCACTGTTTCATAACTTAGTAGTAATATAAAGTACTATGAAACAAACAATATAATATAACAAATAAGGGGCATATAAATAATTATTATTTATAATTAAGAGAATTTATAGGAAATTGAGGGGCCAAATTATAAGTTATGAGTATTTTTCCATTGGTTGAGCAAAGTTAAGGGGGGCATATAATAATTTGAGAAAAAATACGGGGCCTTGAAAAAGAATTTCTAAGAAATAGAAGAATCATATATAGGTCGACAGATAAAGAACTTGCATTACGCACGTTTGAAGTGAATTCATAAACTAGCTCTCTATAAGGTTTCTCATTCTATTTCATTCTCACATAAGCAGATCGATGAACCTGAAGATGCCATTTGTTAGTGTAAGTGATCCTTCAGTAATCGACAACTCAATATGTTGGTTCGCAAAAATTGTTTCATCAAATGAAGAAAATCTTGACACTACCAGAAAAATTAATTTAGACGACGAAACAATTAACATTTCATCGTCTAAGTAAATATTAGACGAAGAAAAAATGACATGTTGTTTCGGAATAAACTTTCGCTGTCTAGATATAGTGGCGGATGGAGCTCAAGGCAAGGAAGGGCAAATTTCCCTTCCTTGATTTTTGGTGTAAAATTATTAAATACATGTATTCTTACTTAGTTAATATAATTAATAACCGCTAATCATAATAAATCTCCTAATTGGTATAAACTAGTGTGATTTGCTCGATCAACTATCCAAAACTCTTGTTTCTTTCCTTATTGAAGAAATTTTCTAATCTTATTTAACATGTGATTCAGTCTATTTTTTTTTGACATAAAGAAGATATTATTTAAAACCTTCCAGGCTAGAATAGTACAAATACAACTTTGACATCGCACCCTACAACTACACAAGAAGTAGAAAGAACAAAGCAAAGCTAGTACTACTCACTTAAAACACTAAGCTCGACAAAAGGTCAAACTTACTTGCATCTTCCTAAGACCACATAAAACATAAAATAAATAGAGAGGAACATATTCCTGAGCACGCAATTGTGATAAATATGTCCACTCCATGAATTTCGCAATCTAAAAAAAGATACAAGTAAACCCAGCACTCATAGTGCCTCTGATCATTTTCTCCTTGCCCCTAGTTTTGGGGCTCGAAGTCTTAACCGGGTAAGTCAATCGCAGAGGAGTCCCACCAGGCTCCTTACCTTGCTTCCCATCAGACCTAGCAGCTTCCTTAGGCTTTTGATAACTTCTCAGGTGGCCCAAACCCAACCAACCAGATTCAATAGGCAAACGGCCCATTCCTGCAGGCCCAGAAGGAGTGGGGGCACCCACCATGCAGAGTTGCGCAGCCCTAGAGTTCGTCTGCACCTCCATCACTGATGAACGCCCACTGTGTCGCGTAAGCCCCGCCTATGATACCGACATCATGCGTTGATCCCTAGTCGACCACAAGCTGCTCCGATCTACCATAACCACTGGCAAACTCGGTCGAAAATACTTCCAGGCGAACATAGTAGATCGCGGCCAAAACAACTCCAGACACCTCCCAGAAGCGATGCCTATGACAAACATCGATGAGAGAGAGGTAGGGCCTGTAACCATGGTGGTTTTCAATGGAGGCATTCTTGCCTGAACCCCGAACTTGCTTGGGATGACTGCTGCCGTCGACTTGCTTTGCGGCAGTAAGGTTGCGCTCTGTCTCGCCAAGAATGGCGACTGAAGGTGGAAGATGGCCATTGACGCTTCCCTAGAGAATTGCGAACGAGAGAGAGGCTCCAGCAAAACCAAAGTGGCTACACTACTGGAGAAGAGCTTTGGAGCGACGAAGTTAAGTTTCTTCGTCGCCCCATTTTCAACTGAGGCGACGAATAATGGAATGGTTACCTCAGATATTAGTTACGTCGCTTCAACTAATTGAGGCGACGAATATTGATCTTGGTCGCTTCAATTAGATGAGGCGACCACTTTTTACATTCGAAGCGACGAAGATTTTTTGGTCGCCTCGAAGAAAATTGGGGCGATGAAGATTGATCAATCTTTGTCGCCTCGTTTTTTTAAAATCTGAATCTGCTCTTGCGTAGATTTAGTGAAATTTAGGTGATGATTAGTGTAGATTAGGTGTATTCGAGCCTTAATTAGTAGTGTTATTAGTGTTAATCATTAAATCGAGCGTATGGTTATATATAATTGTGGTGTTTATCAACTTAGAACTCCCGTTTGAGAATCAACAACTCATTTAGTTGATCGAGTTGAGTTGTTGATTCTCGAATTGTCCCATTTTTGGACACTTTAGGTGAACATGACTTTGTTGATCCTTTTTCTATTCATGTGATTTCAGTTTCGGTTTGGGGATATGGTTTCGACAGTGTCTCCTTTCAATGTTCCCCGAGTGCAAATTAGGTTGTTTGGATATGTGTGCACTCGGGGAACTGTAGGGAGATGCTGCCGATTGTTTATGTTGACAGGAAACATGGACAGACACCCAGACAAAACTTGGATGACATATCATCATGCTGATCCAAGGTACATCACAGGCATAGTAACGGAGCCGATTATCACTACTGCCCGTACATTATACATTATACATTATGTAAAAATTATAGAGGTGGGTTCCAATATTACTATGAATATTGTTTAAAGCGTACATTATACATTATGTAAAAATTATTGATATTTACTTTAAACCTTACATTATACATTATGTATTTGAGAAATTAATAGATATTTTATGAATTTTTAAAAATAACACAAAACGAGGCGACGAAGATTGATATCTTCGTCGCTTCAATATATCCAGGCGACCAAGATACCAATATTCGTTGCTTCGATTAGGGTTTAGGGTCTATGAGGCGACCAAGTATGGATCCCCAAGGTAACCCTGTGAATGCAAACTTGGTCGCCTCAGTGCAATGGAGCGACAAAGATTGAAACTTGGTCGCTTCAGTAGATTGGAGCGGCGAAGATTGAAACTTGGTCACTTCAGGTATTCGAGGCGACGTAGATGGAAAACTTAGTCACTTCAGAGATTCGAGGCGACATATAAATCAATATTCGTCACCTGAATATAGAAGCGACGAAGGCCTCAATCTTCGTCACCTCATATTGATTAAATAGCCAGGTTGCTCGATTCTCCTTTCTTCTTCACCTTCTTTCTTCTTCTTTCTTCTTCACCTTCATTTCTCTCCGGAAAGTGGAAAACCCCCAAATCGAGTCCGGAAAGTGCAAAACCCTCTTCTCCACCTCTCTCTCTAAACCCTAAAGCTCCTCCTCTCCCCTAAATCCCCCACCACCTAAATCCCTAAATTCCCAAATCGGGTTCAAGGTATGCCTCTCTCTCTCTCTCTCTCTCTCTCTCTCTCTCTCTCTCTCTCTCTCTCTCTCTCTCTCTCTCTCTCTCTCTCTCTCTCATTAGCTTCAATTGAAGCTTATTGGCCGATTTGGTTTTGATTTCGTATTATTGCCCGATTTGGTTTTGTTTCGATTGCTTGCATTAAATGTTTATTGTATCTTAAAATCCCTACTGTATCTTATTGTATCTTTACTTTTCAGATTGCTTTTTACTGGATGAAAGTATTGTACATCGAGATCAATAGTTACACAAGAATAACTAACAAGTTAAAACTGGTTAAATACATGTTTTTTTCATGACCTTTTTTCGCAAGTTTTTTTCTCTTAATGGTCAACCTTGTCCAGTTTATAGTTGTCATTACCTTTAAAAAGTTTTTAACATCATTGTACTATAGTACAAATGGCGATTGGTACTGTAAGAGCATCTCCAACAGCTCTTGTATAAAATCTCTATTATACAAGACTAAAATACAAAATTTGTATAATTATTTGGGGTCAACTCCAACAGCTATTTTATTCTATTCTTAAAAAATAAATGATAATCTCTATAATTTAATGAGTATAGGGATATTTCTCAAATCAAGTCAATAAATTGTAGGAGAGAGAAAAAAATTGATGTGTTTTTGTTCATATTTTGAGGAGAGAATGTTGAATTGTGTAGGTGAGCAATAAATTTTAGAGATTTTTAGATAGTTATACAAATTTTGAGTTTTCTATAGATATAGAGATTCTCTCTCCTCTTTATCCATTTTCTATATAATACAAGACAGTTTACAAGAGCTGTTGGAGCCAAAAAGATGTATTTTTTCAATAAAATAGCAATTCTTGTGTTTTTACAAGAGCTGTTGAAGATGCTCTAACGATAGAATGGTAACAATATAATAGCAACAAATCCTGCCTCATGTGAATTGTAGTCTGAAGCTGTATTTCTATTGTTGAAATATTGAATTAGTAAGAGGTTTAACAAGACCTTGATGCTAGTATGATTTGGTCATAGAATAGTGAGTGGAGAAATGAGCCAAACATGTTTTTGGTCTTGTTTATGAGCTGTACAACATCAAATTGTTTGATTGAAGATATGGTAGTATTGAATCAGTGGCCAATTGTGTATGGCTTGTTGGCTTTTGTTTCAAAACTCTAGCAAATTACATTTCCTATTTTACTGTAACAAAAGTAAAGTGATCATTAATGTTGAGTTAATTTAAGTAAAGTGATAATCTCCAATCGGAGATCAATGCTGTCCATTAAGATTTGAAGTTTTGATTTCGTATATAGATCTTAACTTGTTCAATACTTGAGATATCACTTTTTTTTGTGAATATGGCATTTAGTAATTGATCTCTTGATGACTACATTCCGAGTATGTTGTCACTTGGTATATAGCCGATTGAATGTCTGGTTTTGTTTGTATAGCACTCCATGTGTTTGATTAAATGTCTGAATGAACTTGGAGACCACTTTTGTCAAATAAGCTCATGTTAGGAAATGAATTACATGAAGATTAATCAGTTTGTTGTAGACTTGGTAGTATTAGATGATTCCGCATTGCTTATAATGTGCATGTAATACAGAATGGCTCCCAGAACTACAAGTCAACAAAAGAGAAAAGCGGCGATCCAGCGTCGTGAAGCGGCGGCGGCAGCGGCGTGGCGACCATTCAGCAGCGGCGAGGGGCCTTCCGGGTCGGGCTGCCCCACGAGACAATCCGGGACCTGGACGATATATCATTTAGAGGGTTTAGGGGGTTTAACGCCCATCCCATACCTTGAGGACTGGATTCCACCAGTGGATGACAGCGACGCCACTACAGCCTCAGAGTGCCCTCCCGCCCTCAGCATCCGGTGCAAGAAGACCAAACTCCCCGACATGGTGGACATGGCAACCGGAAACCCGACGACGATACAACGCGGGGTCGTTGTTGGGACGAAGATTGAGTACCTCGTACGGATGAACAACAATAAGCGACTACAAGTACCTTACTCTACGAGGCATCGGGGGCTTGCGACGAGGGAGTTTAGAAGTCTGATGTCCAGAGACATTGGTAGCATCATACGCGGAAAAGTTCCAATGCTTGCACCTACCTTTTTGGGACTTAGCCAGCAGCACCGCGATATCGTCAATACAAATATTGAGGTATACTTACTGCGCTTAGCTTACTTTGTTACTTTACAGTTTATGTAAATATAACTTTTACATAACGGATTTTATATGTTTTGTGCTAGACGAACTATGACATCCCGGCGACCGATGTGGAGATGTGGAACTTTATTGATGCGACGGCGCAAACAATCTACAAGGATTGGAAGCATGATTGCCATTAGCATTATCTCCAGGTCAGCCAGGAGATTCCGGCCGAGTTCCTAGGGAGGGAAGAGGAATGTGCGTGGTTAAAAGGCCACTGCGAAGACCCTGCTTACGTGGTAAGCTTCATAAACTATTTATTCAGTTTTGGTAGCCAACGATTTAAAAATATACATGTTTATCTATTCTTATTTTAAATGATTATTTTGTGTGGCAGAAATTGTGCGAACGGAATCGAGGAAACCGAAACAAGAACAAGGAGTAGCAGCTCAACCACCATTCGGGATCCCTCGCCCTCTCATACCGAAGCGAGGTGTTGGAGAAGGAGGGTCATAGAGCACCGGCCGTCCAGACTTAGATTAACGTATACCAGCCAGACAAGAATGCGGCTAAGAAAGTGGTAAGCGAAAATATGTTACGTTACGTTACGTTATTACAATTATTTTTGTTTACCATTCAGTAATATTATTTATTTAATATATTTTAATTGATCAGGCGGCAGTGAAGCGAAGACTCGACGAAGTCTTGTCCCAACAAGATAGTGCAGCGGGTGACACTGACGGCGATGCGGTTTTCCGAGACCATCCTCTTCCTCTTGATACACAAATAAATATCATAGAGGAAGAGGTGGGTTCAAGGCTCGGGACCTCTATAAGAGGTAATACTATACAATCTGTTTGTCGTTTATCTCGATTTACGTTTTGTTCCATTTTTGTGTACTATTCAAACATATTTATTTGTTCTTGTTCGACGTGACAGAGGTGGGGCGCGCTCTCACACGCGACCCCAAACCGAGAGGAGGGGTCTGAGTAGAGGAAACCCAATCCCTGAAAAGGGAGGTCGCTGAAGCCAGAGAGGAGGCGCGCAGATCGAGTGAGGAGGTGCGCAGATCGAGTGAGGCGGCGAGCAAAGCCAGAGAGGATTATAATGACCTCACCCAAAGGGTCCAACAATTGGAGGCCTTAATGCGATCATTCCAGGCTGAGAGTCAACAAGCTCAAGCTCATCCACCACCTCCTGGCACGTAATCGAGCTGCATCGCCGTCCCTGAGCATGAGTCTACTGTGTGAATCGAACAATAGTATCTAGGCTTTGTATAAACTGTGTACTTTTTGATTTGTGGCATATTTTTCTATATAACTTGATTTGTGGTTGAATGAGTTCTTGTGCTTTTAAATTGTGATACGTCGTGACTTGGTACGTTAATATTTAATTATTATTATTTTTTCTCTTTCACTCAATGAGGCGACGAAGATTGACCCCAAAGATTCATCGTCTAAGAATCCACTTAGATGACGAAACATTTATCCTTCATATAGTTCGTCATCTAAGAAATATTAAGACGACGAAACTTTAATTTTGTCGTCTACGTATTGTTTCTTAAACGATTGATTGTATTTTCGTCGTCTAAGAACACTACCTAGATGACAAATAATTCTTTCGTTGTCTACGTAGTGTTCTTAGAAGACGAATGTCTTTTTCCTCGACCGGTATATATTCAAGCTGACGAATGAAAATTTCGTCTCTAATTTTGTTATCTAAGTACTTACTAGAAGACAAAAATGTTTTCGTCGATTTGGTTTATACTTGGACGAAGAAATTTGTCACTTAGACGATGAAACGTTTCGTTGTCTAAGTGAACTCAATTATTTAGATATGATTTCCATTTCCATATCGAACATTTCATATTTCTCTCATCTCTCAACATCTCTCAACACCACTTCGGCCACAAGTTCGGTTCATAACCCCGAAGGTTCAATTGAGGCGTCCGGAAGCTAGCTAGCTTACCCACCTGGCTAGCTCTCTCCTTATTGATCGGGGAAGATATAAACTATTTTCTCTCTATTCTTTATTTCAAATTACGTACATATCATGAGTTTTCCGGTGTCTTTTCCGGGGAATGATTTCCGTCGACCGATGATTGCTATATATATAACATTGTTTGCATGTTAACTAAAATATATAGCTCTGAATCTCAACTTCGGCATCATCAGTTTAAATCTTTCTCTTCATTTCTGGGGTAGAGTAGATGGTTTGCTTTTGGTGTCAAGTATGAACAAGCGTTGTACACACACTTATAGCCTTACCAACATTGCAAAGGAAGCTTAACTACTATCACCAACTGCACTAAACAAACACTAACCACATTACCCTCTAAAACTCTCACTCCTTCACTCTCTTTATCTCTACACCTCTCTCAATCTCTCTATCAAAAAATCATCATGGCAGAAGAACCCCTGTACGATGTCATCATCCTCGGCGCCTCCGGCTTCACCGGAAAATACGCCGTCAAAGAAGCCCTCAAGTTCCTCAACGCTCCAAACTCACCTCTCACCTCTCTCGCCTTGGCCGGCCGCAACTCATCAAAACTCACCCAGACTCTCAAATGGGCCTCCGACCCGAACCCGCCTCCTCCAATCCCCATCCTCGCCGCCGACACCACCGACCCTTCTTCCCTCCGCCGCATCTGCTCCCAAACCCGCCTCCTCCTCAACTGCGTCGGTCCCTTCCGCCTCTACGGCGACCCCGTCGTCTCCGCCTGCGTCGAAACGGGTTGCGACTACCTCGACATCTGCGGCGAGCCGGAGTTCATGGAGAGGAACGAGGCTAAGTACTTTGATTCCGCCGCCGAGAAGGGCTCGTTGGTCATTTCGGCTTGCGGGTTTGATTCTGTTCCGGCCGAGTTTGGGCTCATGTTTAACTCCAGGCAGTGGGTGGGGCCAGCAGTGCCGAATAGGGTGGAGGCTTATTTGAGCTTGGAGTCTGATAAGAGAATTTCCGGCAACTTTGGTACTTTTGAGTCGGCGGTGCTCAGTGTGGCCAATGTCGGAGAGTTGGTCCAGCTCCGGCGATCAAGACCCAAAAGACCCAGGCCTACGGTAATGGGTTTTGTTATTATTTAAAGCTTCAAACTTTACTCTCTTGTATTCGATGATTCCTTAGTTGTGTTGCTCATGTTTGTGTATATGGTGTGTTAATTGAGCTGTTGTTCTTGTTACTAGTTTGAATTTCTGTTGAGTTTTTAACGGTAGTAGGGATTCATTATTTGATTAATGTTTGCAGATTCCTGGTCCTCCTCCATTGAAAGGACCAACTATTGAACACCAGAAAAAGATTGGCCTTTGGGCACTGAAGCTACCTTCAGCTGATGCTATTGTAGTAAGGAGAACACTTGGTGCTCTCGTTGAGAATCCCGGGGGACTTCCGGGTAGGAATGAGAGTGAAGAACACATTCGGAAAAGAGAGGCATTCTGGTCGATGGTGAAGCCAGCTCATTTCGGGGTGAAGATAGGCACTAAGTCTCTGTTGGGAATTCTAGGAGTCATGACATTTGGGATCTTCATTGGGATCTTGGGTCAGTTTGCTTTTGGGAGGTCACTTCTCCTGAAGTTTCCTTCATTCTTCAGTCTTGGAATGTTCAGGAAGGAGGGACCTTCCGATGAGGAGGTGAGAAGTGCTTCGTTTAAGATGTGGTTTGTTGCACGTGGTTTCAGCGACATAAATCTTGCTTCTCAGGGAAACGCGAAACCTGATATGGAAATAGTCACAAGAGTGATGGGACCTGAGATTGGCTACATAACCACCCCTATAATTCTACTTCAGTGTGCTCTTATTGTTCTGAGCCAACGGGACAACCTTCCAAAGGGAGGAGTTTTTCCAGCTGGGATTGTATTTGGGCCAACTGATCTCCAGGAAAGGCTTCAAGAGAATGGAGTTACTTTTGATGTTGTTTCAAAGAATGCTATTTCTCCCTAACAGGTACATGCTTTCTTAGAAAATAAATCTGTAGTTGAACTTGCAAGTACCCTCGAAATAGTAAATTCAGATAAACAAGTTATGGATTTTATTACAGTTTAATTGCCTTACTGAAGTGGTGTAAAATGTCATGAGATTACAGTTTATCCTTGTTCGGTTGCATATTTGTTTATACTTATGATCTTAGTTAGGAAGGTTTATCTAACCAGAAATTCCTTCCATGTCTCAATGAGAGCAGTGAGAGTCTTTGTAGAACTACCACCACCTCCAACCGCCAATCTAGCCTCATTTTTAAGGTGTAGTACATGTGATCTCAAAGAGTCGTTTCCCATAATCTCTTTAACCCTCTCAGCGATGTCCTCTGCTTTCACCAACAATTCCTTGTCACCCCAACCCCAACTCTCAACCCACATTCCCAGCCCAATTCTCTCCACCAAATTAGCATTTATTTTCTGGTCTCCGTGTTGTGGCCACGCTAATATGCGCACACCATTCCAGAGAGCTTCACTCAAGGAATTCCAGCCACAGTGACTTAAGAAACCTCCAATAGCAGGATGGCTCAATATCTCCTCTTGGTTCAGCCACTCCTTCACTGCCAATCCATTTTCCTTCACTCTCTCTAGTAATCCTTGTCCAAGCACCTCAGCCAGTTTCTCGTCGTCTTCCATGTCAACTTTTTTATCTTTCACGACCCATAGAAACCGCCACCCACTCCTCACCAAGCCCTCACCCAACTCTCTGATTTGCACCCTTGACATGGCTGTCCTACTCCCAAAGCTGACATAGAACACTGACCCGGGAGGCTGATCATCTATCCATTCTAGTTGTTGGCTCGTCTCAGATTTATGTGGTGGAAGGGGGCCAATGGAAATTGCTGATGGCAGACCTCTAATTACCCTCCCCTCGTTTAGTGCAGCCAATGCATCGTGCTCAATCCTTTCGTAAGTGTTGACTAAAATTCCATTTGACTCCATCATTTTCTTACCATTCTCTGTGAAAAACCTCTTCAGCAAGTTGTTGTCCTCCTCTATAAGTGGAGGAGGAATCCATGCTTTTGGTATTAGTTCTAAGCCTGAATTTTTGAGACCATTTTGTATCTCTCGGCTTGGGCCAATCATGGTGTGGTAGGATACATAAAGTGTCAACATTTTGGTAGATGATGTGAAGAAAATGTAGTTAGGAAGTTCTAGGGTATCAGTTATTGGTATAGCTGTGGAGGCGAAGCTCATATCTATGATCATAGCAGAGAGAGGCGGAGATAGTGAAGACAGAAGAGGAGGGAGTAGGTGAGAAGAGTGACGAGTCAATTCAAAATGGGAGTAGAAAGGGTCTTCTGAAAGTAGCTTTTGAGTGATTTGAGGGAAGGTGATGGATAACTGAGCCAAACTCTTGGACTCTGCTAGTGAGACAGTTGGTACAGGTGTGATGAAGGTGACCTGAACATTGTGTGTTGTGAGTAAAGCAGCTAGTTGAAGGAAGGGCGCGAGGTGACCCATGCCAGCGCTTGGAAGGAGAGCTACATGAACAGAACTTTGATCACTAGAATCTGACATTTTAGAGGGGAAATATAGTTTGGTTTGGTGATAAACCTTGATTAGTTTCTGAATATGAATAGATGAGGCAGGTCTGGAAATTACTCGATCTAATGATTTATGAATTTATAATGCACTGAATCTACGTAGGTCAAGGCAGAAGCCGGAATCTATGACCAGTAGTTGCGTTTGATAATTGGTATGTCCAAATAGGAAAAGGGTTTAGACGAAAAGGACAGATTGAATGATGTTTTGCTTGATTGCCAAGAAAGTTTGATCTAACAGAATATACATGCTGCTATTTTTCTAACGTGCATCACATCAATTTCTAACGTTCATGAACAAAAGGAGCTTCTGTTGAAGACTAATGAACAGAGTGTTTGAGATCCTTGTCTGCTCTACATAATATGAAGTTTGTCCGCTCGTTCGCTAATCATGTGTAATGGACAACTGTTCGTTTTTGCTGATTGACTGTAGTTAAGTTCAAGATTTAGAGTAGCTTGCAAGTATATATTTGTGTGAGAAAGATATACAACCCCAATTAAGGTGCTGCTTGTGGATTTCTAGTATTGATGATGGTCGATCACTCCATTACTAGACAGCTAAGACCTTTTACCCAAAATATCATTCTTATCTTCAAGGTAAAGTGAGAGTGTGTTTTGTATAAAACATAAGCTTCATTTTAACCAATACCATATTGTCAAAGATATTTAGATATGTGTTTTGGAAAAAGTTTTCATATTCATAAAAAGCTGTTTTAATAAACCTGAACATAAAGATCTGTGAAGGCAGGGGCTTTTGGGATAGGAACCTATGTAGGTATCCTCTGTGAAAAACAGTGAATGTATATGCATGTTTTTACCTTGAGCCCATGAGTTCTTTATGATGTATCTTTGATCTTTTTGCTTGTTTCTTCACTTGTTTCGAATGCTCTAAATCATATTTTGTAATCATATATGATATGTCAATAATCATATACCTTCAGAAACCTATTCCTCGATTTCACACAAGTTCTACTACAATGCAGAATATCCATTTGATAACCATTAATCTTCTTCCAGAGTGTGATGGAGTAATTAAGGGGAGCAGGGGCGGATGCATGCCTAGGGCTGTGTAGGCTGCAGCCCACGGCAAAATTTCGACAAGATATCTAAGAGTATAGGTATAATTGAGTATTTGAGTTGCACAGTCAATTTGACAGACATATGGATAAATAAAATTAAGGATTATTACTTTAATATCTCTTCAAGCAAGTTATATTCTTGTTTATATGCTCTTGTTTAGTTGTTTTTGGTTCTTACGCCTCTAATTCATTTACTTTCTTTGCTCAAAGTCCTTTGAATAGCAACCAAGAATTATTTTCAGCTTTCTTCACAGTCCCACTAATGAATAAAATTAAGAGATGATCATGAGATTTGGGTAGTAAAACTGATAGAGATGAGATTGCTCCATTCATTTAATCAAATAATCATGTGTGTGGTATGTATCAACCGACACCGTTAGATATATTTCATTAAGTCTTGATTATATATGTATTTTACACATTTCAATTAACTTTAGTACATAGACATTGACACGAGGATGAGCCATCCGTTCATTTACAAACCTTAGACAAAGAAAAAAATTGGGCGCGCAAGGAAAAAAAAAATTGTGCGCATATAGCCCACACTCTTTAGAAATCCTGGATCCGCCCCTGAAGGGGAGCATGAAAAGTGACCTTGGAGTGCTGATTTTTCAAGCACCGATCCTTCAATGCATGTGTCTGGAAGTGATGACTGCAAGGTAATTGGAGCTGCATGTCGTTCTCTCTTATATCTACCGACTTACTAACTAACCTAAAACATGTTTCTTTTTGGATTAATTACAAATGACCAACCAAATATGCTTGTGTTTGGTTAGCTACTAAAATTCATATCACTAATACATTGTACGCGCCTAAGGTCAACCTAATTTTGTTAAGTTTCAAGGACATAAGAGCCAACCGTTTATACTTGAAAACTCATAGTGAGAATGAAAAAGAATTCTTATGCATAACTTCAAATGAGTGCGGTAAAAAGCACACCTTGGAGAAGTTATGGGCAATTCGTAGTGAATTATATCTTACTACAGTTCAAATTATTGAATCCAATGTTGTCACACTTACTACTGTGTGTGACACGACCTCATACAAGCTTTGTCATTTTCGACTAGGACACCCAGGTCGTGACATGATGATCAAATATCAAAAAACTTTCATGGTCATCCATTTTTCAAAGACAAGAAGCATATGGAAATTCCCAAAACCATCAGATTTGATGGAATGGATGAGATTGATAACGTGTTGGGGTTAGTTTTTTTTTTTTTTTTTTCTGTTTAGAGTTTTTGTTGGCTATCAACTCAATAGCTGTTGATAACGTGTTGAAGGATAATTGAAGATAAAAGTGATAGATTTGAAACTGTACTTTATTTATTGAAAAATGGTCTTAAATAAAGTATTACAATCTGATACAATAAATCTTCCGATAAATAAGGGATTGAGAGAATCTCTATATCTACTCTAATTAGGACAAACCCACATATGCTACGACATAAGGTGAAGTTATCATAGGATAAGTCAAGCAGAGGAAGGAACTAGCTGTT
Organism: Geum urbanum; assembly: GCA_946800695.1. Classification (NCBI taxonomy): domain Eukaryota; kingdom Viridiplantae; phylum Streptophyta; class Magnoliopsida; order Rosales; family Rosaceae; genus Geum; species Geum urbanum. The sequence continues at coordinate 50,640,297 of OX327009.1, read as the reverse complement.
GGGCCCACTGTTTTTTTTGCAACAAGGAGCACGCAACTCCTAGTCTAGTCTAGAAAAAAAAACAAGGCGTTGTGGATTCATTCCGTAACGGGTGGAGTTATTCTCCACCGGTGTACATACAAAGATATTAGGAATATTATTTCCTTGAACAACAAGAAGTTTTTGTTGATTCACCATTAGTTTGGTACCCTGTACTCCTATATCTACATCAATATGATTTGAAGAGTAATTTCGTAACCTAATAGGATACTATTTCTTCCAAAAAAGAGTGATGTAGTAGTACTCAAGGCCGTACCTGAGAAGAGACCTGAGACAATAATTAAAAAATAGTATCCTCTTATGATCATATAAAAAAAAATGACAAATATACAAAATTATATTATATAAGTATCTAAATCAATCTACTTTTATGTTGTTTTTCATATCTACAAGAACAAATTCAAATCAACGTAAACTAACATTTATGTTTGATTTGTTAATCATAAGTGAAATACAAACAATAATCAAATACTTATATACCAAACCAATATAACTTGATGTCCCGACATTGTTCATAAAAAAATAAAAATAAATGTTTGATTTGTTAATCACAATCGAAATACAAACCTATAGTCAACTATTTAAAAACCAAACTAATATATTGATGCTCTAACATAGTACATAAAAAATAAATAAAATTAACAATATTTCAACACCGTACTTAAAAAGAAAACTAATATTTATAGCAATATGTACTAATAAAAAAAAATAATCCACATGTCATAACTTTTTTCTCAAATGCATCACAAATTTACTTAACTGTTTTCGTCTCAGAGTTTTTTAAAATATTTTTTATTTACATAATTTTTCTTTTAATTTATACACATATATCTAAAATCAATTGGCCATCCAGAATTTTGGTGTCTGAGGCAGCCGCCTCCTTCAACTCACCTCAGGTGCGGGCCTGGTAGTACTATATACATTTGATGCATATGAGAGCTTAATTATACAACATGCAAAATATATATAAGGAATAGGAATTGAGAACTCCACCGACTCCGGCTCCGGCTCCAGCTTCGAAAAAACATTTGGTAAACAGACTTAGGAACAAATATGGTGACTATAATCACTTTATGATTGCAAGGGCTTGCTACTTCCTCTTCTGCATCAAGTAGTCGATGATTTCCATGACCACCTTCTCAGAGTGTCCATCAATCCCAGTAGCTTTTCTAGAATCTGCCCCAACCTTCCTAGCAGATTCCCTCACATTTTGGTTTTCCATTAGCTCCACAATCTTATTTCCCATCTCTTCACCACTCACCAACCCTTCAAGTCCCCAACCCCATTTCCTCTCCCATATTCCCAACCCTGCCTTCTCCACAACCTCGGCATTCACACTCTAATCCCCATGTTGCGGCCATGCCAACACGGGTATCCCCTCCCGTGCCGCTTCCATTACTGAGTTCCACCCGCAGTGATTCACAAACCCTCCAATGGCTGGATGCTTCAGAATGTCTTGCTGGCTCACCCAACCTTTCATTAGAAGTCCCCCCATCTTTGTTCTTTCCAAAAATGACTCTCCCACCATGTCTTTCACCTCTTGTACATCATCTTTATCCACTTTGCTCATCTTCAGTACCCACAAAAATCTGTATCCACTAGTCTTCAGACCCTTTGACACCTCTATAATCTATGAATCTGACATAGTTGTTCTGCTCCCAAAACTCACATAAACTATAGACTCCTTTGGTTGGTTGTCTAGCCATGACAAATAGAAATTATCTTGGTCATTCTTGAGCTCGAAAGCTTGGAACGGTTCGATTGGGAGGATTGGTGGGAGAATGTTGGTTAAAGCTTTGCCATCATTAATAGCAGCTAGAGTCTCCGGTTCAAAATCAAGGAAGGTGTTCATTAGGACCCCTTTCGCGCTAGACAAAGCTCTAGCGTTTGTAACTATTTGTGATGTGAAAATGTGATTTGGATTCCTGAATGGAGGAGGAATGCTTTGTATGGGAAGAGGGTCGAGGCCGGGGATGTTGAGTTGATCACTGACAGAAGCAAAATCTGAAGAGCTTGATAATAGACTAGGAATGTAAGCCATGAGACTCAAGAACTTACAAGAAGTGGTGCAGACGATGTAGTTGGGAATGTTGAGCTGAGCAGCAATAGTGTTCATGCTTGATGCAACTGTAAAGTCGGAGAAGATAGCCGAGAGGGGCGGCGACGAGGAAGCGAGTGAAGGGTAGAGGAGGTGAAGAGAGCGGTTGGTGGATTTCCAGTGGAGGAAGAAAGGGTCGTCTACGGCGGTGGTGGTTGGATCGGAGGGAAGGAGTTGGAAGTCAATGTGGTTGACTTTTGGGTGTTGAGAAAGAAACAAGGAAATGTGGTTGGACTCTGCTGTGGAGACGGTGGGGGAGGGAGTGATCAAGGTGAGGGTGCAGTTTTTGGAGGAGAATATGGAAGCGAGGCGGAGGAAGGGAGTCAGGTGGCCCATTCCGACGCATGGCAGTAGAGCTATGTGAGGCAGAAGAGGCTGTGCTTCAGAATTTCTTGTAGTTGAGTTTGACATGACAGTGAGTCGGTGATCGATTAGAGTCGAGTCCGTTGGATTTGGTGGTGCTTGTGAACTAGTTAGAAGGGTACTTATGATCAAGATCACCACATGGTTTGGTGAAATATTAGCCGCACATTTCACCAAACCTTCTAATGCTAGCTTGAGTAGGTTCGATCATTAGCAGCTTGAGTAGCTTTCATTAGTAATTTATAAAGATATAAATGGCTTGTGAAATGATAGTTAGGCCTCTTGAAAACTGAAAACAATTATACAATTGGGTTTTTTTTTTAAACAGTGAATGAATAATCGTAAAAAAATCTTGATAAATATTCCTTCATCACTCATCCATGGTGTTCTGTTTGTTCATTATCAGAGAAACTCAAAAGAATTACTTAGACCCCCCCAGCAACAGAAGCCGCTTCAAACTTGTGAGTTGAAAATGCACGAATGCCAGATCCGGTTACACTTTGACAACCCTGTAAATCGACGTCTTACCTTCCAACCAGTAAATCTGATTCACACTTCCAAGTTGTGGCAATTCCGTGCAATCGCAACAAGTGAAGTGTCCGACATGGTCAAAAGATAATGCAGTTTTAGAGTCTTGAGGGTTCGAATTTTGGAGATGGCCACAAGTCCAATTTTAGGAGTGGTTGCTCTCACGACAGATAATTGTAGGTGCTCCAAGCTACTCACTCTCTGCATATGCTCCACCCCAATATTACTGATTTTGTCACACATGATCAGTACCAGTTTCTTTAGGGTTCTACTAGAGCTCGATGACTTGGTCAACAACTCCAATCCGTGATCCTTAGTGTTTTGAAATCTTTCCAATATCAAAGTGTTAATGGCCGCCGACCCAATAACTCCAAGGGTTGCATCCCCAACCAAGTAGCCTTCAATTCCAATGACGTCAAGTTACGTGCCGAATTCCCAAGCCAATAAACTCCAGCATGCCCAATCTTATACCCTTCAAGCAAAACCGAGGACAACTTGGAACATCCAATTCCCAAAGCCTCTGAACTTTTTCTCCCCACAAAGTGTGAACCATAACAAGTGAACTCGATGAACTCAAGTTTGGGGCATGTTTGGGCTATGATTTCAAGCTTGGTATCAGAACTAAGACCATCTATTCTCAGATTGACTAAATATGGGAATCTAGCAAGTGCACGGACACAAAAATTGGGTCCGTAATTTGGAATAAATTATAGGGGTGGGCATGAATCTTGCAAATTTCAAATCCGACCCGATTCCGATCAGGATGGGACGAAAATAAAAATTTTATTATTTTGTTCCGTCCCTTTTTTTTAGGAATGGAATCAGGTCTTGATTTTAAATTTTCGATAAACCCGTCCCGTCTCACATAATATATTTTGTCTATTTTATTATTTATTTTATCAAAGGGTTGACATATTAGATTATCAAACCAATAGTATTATTCAACAAAAAAATAAAATTACCTTCTAACGATCAAAGTATTATATTTTTTATAGTATGAATTAAATGTATCAATTAAACATAAAATAAAATTGATTATAGTTTTACTTCTTCTAATTAATTATTAAGTAATACAATATTATTTTGTGTAGTTGTAAACTTTTTTTAAGTTTTATCAAACTATATTTATCTTATATTGAATCCGACTTTTGATTCGTCTCATCTCATTCGAATTTTTGTTGTTTAATACTTTATTAAATGTTCATTTTAAATTAGACTCGTCCCGTCCCGTCCTGTTCAGGTTTCGGGATGACCCGGATGGACTTTTAAAATACTCAATCTCGTCCTGACCTGTCCCGTTCGGGATAGGGATAGGGACGGATAAAAATGGACCCGACCCGTCCCGTGCCCACTCCTAACAAACAGTGATTTTACGCTCATACGTCGCACCTGACACAGGCCCTTACCTGAGGCAATTGTAGGACTCTATGTAATCCAATATAACCAGCATGACCACCAATCTGATTGTTGACTATAACATCCTCATTAATAGCAACCATATCACCCATTTATACAACCATTAACTCCAAAATCAGTATCTACATTCAAAACACTATCCTTAAAATATATATCTACATTCAGTGACGGATCTAGAGTTCAAAACTTAGGTGGGCTGAATTTTTTTTAATAGATGTGTGTTGGACTAAGTAGCATGAGTGCGGAAGCGGGTACTCAAAAACGAAACGCGTGCAAACGTGAAAGCGTCTTACAAAAAATATAGGAAACGGGTATGTACATTATGAAAACGTAAATATAATATATATTTCAAATATATATATAATACCCATATAATTTAAATAACCTAAGCCAAACATTAACCAAAAAATAGTAACCTAAAGAACAAACTACAATGTTCACCCTCCGAATTAATATGGAATTGTGGATCAACGGATATCAACCCAACCGCAAATAATCAAATGATTCAAATCCAAATGTACCTTACAAAATAAAAAAGGGATAGAATCATAAAGAAAGAAGAGTTAGAAGACCATCGTTTCTCTCTCTTCCATTGCACATGAAACCATGCCGTCATGGAAGAACTCCGACTTATCCCCCACCAATTCTCTCTATTTCCAGTTCTCTTTCACCGAAATTTAGCACTTACCATTCTGATCTCTTCATAGTCTCCTACCTTTTTCCTCCTCATACTGTTGCTTTTATAAATCTTTTGCACAACGAAACAGTAAATTAACACATAGTGTGCAAAAAAGTTGCCCAACGTAAGCTGGGTCTACGTCCTCGTAGATCCACCTCTGTCTACATTGTAGCGGCATGAAAATAAGTTGGAGTAGCAGAGGAAATATCGAAATGTTCAAAGTGCAGCAAGCACACCAAAATCAACAAATATCTAAATGTTCAAGTGTAGCAACTAGCAAGCACACCAAAATAATAAAATATTCAAATGGTCAAGTGCAGCACATGATTCAATAGTTTGTAGACCCATAATTAATAAGTTTAATAACAAAAGTAGCAAATTTGCAAAAGTCTAGCAGCATCACTCTTCCTTCTCCAGCCTTCAGATTTTCACTTCTCCGACTGTGGAATATAGAAGCTCAGTGTTAGTGACTGTGGAATATACAAGACATAAAATACACTTGGAAATTATTCAAAATTGAAACACAATCAATAAAATTAACATACAATTGAAACAAACACAAATCAAACATCAAGCTTCAAAATAAATTGAAATTTCAAGTTTTCAAGACAAATTACCATTATTAAACTTTCAAGTTTTCAAGGCAAATTACCATTATTAAACTGCAGACACCAACACATTAATGATCTCATTGTGGTTGTGGATTTGGGGTTTTGAGATTGAACACCACTCTTAATCAGCTACTTCAATGTCTGAAAGGCATGATAAACTGCTCCAAAAAACGATGTCACTACACTTTCAAAAAGTGTTTTAATTGATTTGTATGACTTCACTATAAAGCATACAAACCAAATAATGATGCGGAGCACCAACAATCCATATGGTGGAACAAGGACCAGCAATTCCAAAACCAAGGTAAGAGTTCCAAGCAGGAGACTTATCATATCTAGCAATTTTGCCATATTTGTATGCTTGCGGGCAACTTTGATGATTAGGATTTTAGACGTGCAAAGTAAATAGATGTCACCATGATGAACATAGTCATCAACACAACTCCACAGTGGGTTCCGTACAACAATTCATTTGCATACTTCGCTTGAATGCAGAAACAAATGTTGAGACCCAATATGTACTTGTACACATGCCCGTACCTGAGGCGAATGAGGTAACCGTCTTGGGCATCAAAATTTTGGAGGATTCAATTTTTTTTGATATACGTATATAAATTATAAGAAAAATTATGTATATAAAAATTATTTTTCGAAACTCCGTGACGAAAATATTTAACTTTGTGATGCCTTCAAGGAAAAAAGTTATGACATGTGGATTATTTGCTTTACTTTTTTATCAGTATTGCTATGAATGTTAGTTTTCTTTTTAAGTACGGTGTTATAATATTGTTAATTTTATTTATTTTTTTATGTACAATGTTGGAGCGTCAATTTATATATATTAGTTTGGTTTATAAATAATTAATCATAGGTTTGTATTTCGATTGTGATTAACAAGTCAAACATTTAGTTTTATTTTTTTATGAACAATGTCTGAATATCAACTTATATTGATTTGGTTTATAAATATTTGATTATTGTTTGTGTTTCACTTATGATTTAACAAATTAAACATAAATATTAGTTTTCGTTGATTGGAATTGTTCTTGTAGATATGAGAACAACATGAGAGTAGATTGATTTGGATCCTTATGTAACATAATTTTGTATATTTGTCTTTTTTTTGTATGATTATGAGAGAGCACCATTTTTAATTATCGCATTAAGTCTTAAATTCTCAGGTCCGGCCATGACCTGACACCATTGCTTCCAGACCTCTGAGAACGAATTCGGATCACTTGTTTTTCTAATTTTGCTAAGATTTAGGTCAAGTAAATTATCACTCAGCAATGAAATTATCTCCGTATTTCGCTAATTTTTTTTTATGCCTAAACCCTGTTTTCTTCCTCTCATTCTTTAATTTGCTATATGATCTAATGTAACAAGATCAGACAACCTAAATTGAAATTGAAACTGAAACTAAGAGAGATTAACCTGATAGATCTTTGGTCTTCGATCGTCCAAATTTCATCCTTAGAACCTTAGACACCTCTGTTGCAGATTATAAGGAATCTATTATGTAATTAGGGTTGTGAAGTAACTTATGAAAATGTGAAATGATAGTTGGCCTCTTGAAAACAATTTACAAAATAACAATTTACACAATAAAGTTATTGGACGAAATTTTATTGGATTAAAGTCACCACAGGGTTTGAACTTTCACCAAGTCGTCAATATGATGCCCAAACTTTAGAAACTATCAAAGTTGTGTCTAGATTTTTAAAACTATATTTTTGTGATGCCTAGACACTTTTTTCGTCATTGAGCTATTTATGTCGATGACGTGACATTTTTTTTTTTCAAAATAGAGAATAAAAGACTTTAATGCCCTTAATTTTTTTTAAGTTGTTTTTTTTTCCTCTCTCTCTCTCTCTCTCTCTCTCTCTCTCTCTCTCTCTCTCTCTCTCTCTCTCTCTCTCTCTCGGTTGCAGTACTAGCTACGAGATTAAATCTTGCGTCGCCGTCACCCGCCGTCTCTCTTGGCAATCACTCAGTCGCCTGTCCGGCCACGTTGACTTCTCCCCGCCACCACCTCTTAAGTATGCTCCACTCTCAGCCTCGACATCAACGTCATCACATCAACGCTTGAAGTAGACACCCCCACAGTTGACACCAACCGAGCCTTGTGCTGACGAGCTTTGACCAGCCTCAGTTAAGCAACAACCACGGATTTCAGATCCAAGGCGCGCCGCCAACATGGAAGAATCATCAGGTCAAGAGTACGAGTCTCTTTGAGATTGGGCTGAGAACTCTTTGAATGAGGCGCTCCATTGGGTCAACCGTTGTGGAGGAATCGTGGCTTTCACTCACATCAATATATTAAGTCTGAAAATTTCATACTTCCCATTTGGATTATTCAATTTTTTTCTTCCCACCTACATAAGAGGATCGATAAGTTGATTATCAAGCCTAAAGCAAGTGGTTTTATTTGGAGATTGATTAACCGATCTAAACCCTTGAATTTGGATACGAAACAAAAAGGGTTGATCTGTAGAAATTAAGATCATCCTTTTTATTGTTAGAAGATTGTGATGAAGTTGGTTTGTGTGTAGAAAGGCATATTGCCAGGTTTGAAAGAATATAAATCCAAAATCTGAAATTTGATAGAATCAGATTTTAAAATGTTGGAAACAATGCATGAATCATACTTAACAATTGCCAAAAATTATATATGGGATAAATGGTTGTGGTTGATTATGAATCAGAGAGAAAAAAGAGGAAGAGGTGCAACAAATCTACAACGGCTCAAATAAAATTTGAAGAAGACGAAATGAACACCGACCACGAAGAGGAGAGAGAGGGAGAGGTAGAGCACCAACATGTATCATGTATCGTGTAAAAAAGTGAGCAATATCTGTAATTAAATTTGTACCATCCAATTCAATCGAACATCCCATATCAAAATTAAGTAAATGGTTAGGAGTGTGCTCACAATAATTTTGGATAATATGACATTATTACCTTCTATTTTGAAAATAAAAAATAAAAAAAATTCCACGTCATTGACATAAATGGTGTAGTGACGGAAAAAATGTCTATGCATCACGTAAATATAGTTTTGAAAGTCTGCGCACTATTTTGATAGTTTTTAAAATTTGGGTATCATATTAACGACTTGGTGAAAGTTCAAACCTTGTGTTGACTTTAATCCAATTTTATTTGTTAAATGGTATGAGAAAAACTCATTAACAAGTACATCATTGAAGTGAAAAATAAGGATTATTGTTTTACTTGATTCTTGTCTACATTTTGTAACCTTATGAATCAACATAATAACAAGCTGAAGCGATCTGTATTAAGGAACAAAGATATCTAAAAGTGACTTTGCCACGGGATTTTTGGTGAATCTCTTCCTAGCACAATTGCCACGACAGTGTCTGGTCAGTGAGCAATCGAGTCGACATCATGTATGTGCAACCAGAGACGGATCCAGGATTAAAAATTGGGGTGTGTTAACTTACCTTTGAAAATATGAAAAATTGCACTACTGTGCCTGCACGCCTATGGTGAAAGTCTAAAAGAGTAAAAGACGGTAAGAAAACTAGAGACGAAGAGAGAACGTACGAAGAGAAGAATTTTCGGATTGGGATGAACTATTTTTTTTACATATGTATATATGTTATTTTATTTGGGCTTCGAATCTTGGGTTGGCTGCAGCAAACCCCAGCCCACCTCTAGGTCCGTCTCTGTGCGCAACAATGGTGATCGATTAACTGTCGTGGTGGTTGTGTTGTCATTTGGATAGTGGATTGTTGGTGGTTTCGTGTTGGGAAAAAGGGCTTCGACGACGGCTGTTCTTGAGGGTGGGTACCAGGGTTTGTGGTCGGCACTTTTGTTCAAACGAGGTGGGCAGCGGAGCAAGATGGATGGCTGCTTACTCTGCTGGTGCGGCGGTGCTTTGGTTGCTGTGAGAAAGTTGCTTGGGTTTGAGGTTTTGGGACTCATTTTTATAGGCCGTGCTTTTAAGTTTCTACGGTTTTAGTTTTTACTAATTATGTTATATTTTATTATTTTAGAATGCTAGTTGGAATTTTTGGTGTCTTCGACTTATTTGCGTCTTTTTTAGATTGTGTGATTCATAATTGTTGACATATCTACCACAATTAAGTGCTTGGATTCATAGTTGTTGACATATCTACCAAAATTACGTGTTTAGAAATATGTTTCAACTTTTTTTCTTCATGTCTTTCGTGATCTTCTTAAGACACAAGTAAGCTCGATTTTATTTGAGCTTAGTGATTATAAAGAATAGTGATAAATTTGGCTACTGCCAGCTCTATTTGTAATATTCATGTTGAACTCGATTAGAATCTAGTAATACACCTGAGTTTACCGGGGTGCCATAAAAATACAAGCTGAAGCAAAATAATTACTTAGTTTTTTTTTGAAAGAATAAAATAATTACTTTCTCCTGCTTAGGTTTATCTACCGTATTTCACGAGATATACAATTTGCATGGAGAGGTATTTGAACGACGTCGTTTAGGCGGTTTGATTCCATAGCTTCGCTCTATCCGAAATGAAAACCCCTTCAACTCAGTGAACTCAAACTCTTCCTTTGAGCTTGGCGCCAAAATTCATCAATGGCGGCCTGCAAAACCTTAGTCCATACATCTCTAGCTTCAAACAGCTTCACTTTCCGAGCCCACGGACATCTCATCCCTCTCCTCAACTCACCCTCACTTCGCTTCACTCCTCTCCTCTCACCCAAAGGTACTATCTCTCTCTGTCTCTCTTTGTGCACAAGTTACACACAATTTACAATCATGCGACTCAAATTTTGTGTCTTTTGATTGAATCTAGGGCTCAGACTCGTCGCTCCTTCACGGACATACGCTTCGATTTCACCACAAGCCGCTGCGGATTTCACAGACGAATCTCCGTCCCCAAACTCAACCCTAGATCCACCGGAGACACAGGACAACGTGGAGCACCTGCTCAACCACCGAGACGACGTCGCGCGGTTGATGAAGATGGAGCGCCGTGGCGACTGCGGCGGCGGAGGAGGACGGTGGTTTCCTTACCTTGACAGGTTTGATTGCGGCGGCGGCGCTTATATCAGCAGCGGTGAGGTGCTGGAGGTGGTGGATCCGATCATAATGGATTCGAGGAAGGAGAGGTTTCAGAATGTGGCCAGGAATCGGAGCTACTCGGTGTGCTTGGTGGTGGAAGGGCTGGTTGATTTTGGGAATGTCTCCGCGGTGCTTAGGTCGGCCGACGCGCTGGGGATTCAGTCGGTGCATGTCGTCTCGTGCGGCGCCTCCAAAAGGTGCAACGCCATTTGAGGTGAAAAGGGTCTGGTTTTAGCTATGAAGAATTGTTTTGCTTTGAATTGAATTGTTAGCTATAATGTGATTCCATTGTAATGTCCGTGTTTCGTGATTCTGCATTGTGTTTTTCGAGCAGTGGATTCAGTGTAGTAGTTTAAAGATCAGTGTTAATATGATAACAGACTGAGTCTTACACTAGTGGCATTGTTCTGTAATGGATTTTATTGATAATGTATTGTGAGTAATAAGGTCTATACAGATATGATGTGCGACTTTGCTGACACTCAGCTCAATCTTGTTTCAGGTGGAGAGAAAATCGGCATGTCAGCATGGGAGCAGAGAAATGGTTGGATATTGAACTCTGGGACTCCACTAAAGAGTGTTTTGATGTTCTAACATCACGTGGTTATCGAATTGCCACAACCCATGTTGGGATAGATGCGGTAATTATCCAATTCTTTACCTCCCGTAGAATTTGTGAATTTACTTCTGAGTTCAAGTGCGATTTGTGTTGTATTAGAAGTTGCTCTTCATCTTAAAATTTGAAGCACAAGTTTGATTAACCCTTCCCTGATATATAAGGTGTCTATTTACGACATGGACTGGTCCTGCCCAACTGCAATAGTACTCGGAAATGAAAACAGGTATATTAAATCTTTGTTTATTGACACGTCTCGGCACTATGCTATTTAACATTACACCATGAAAAATGTGAACTCTCTTTGAATAAGAGACAACTGACTTATATTAGTTATGCTCATTGCTTCAGCTCTTGTTCACACATCTTTCATATGTCCTCCGATGTTTTAGTTTTCTAATTTTGAAGGCCATGTCTTAATATAGGGGAATAAGTGGTGAAGCCCTGGAGTTGTCAGATTTGCATTGCAGTATACCAATGAAAGGCATGGTGGACTCTTTCAATGTTTCTGTTGCTGCTGGCATTCTAATGCACCATGCTGTTTGTGATAGAACTTCTCGCCTGGTAAGGCTAGGGCATATTTACATCATCATTTACATTAATACATCAATTATTCTTTTGCACTTTTCCATTTTTGTTTGGAGAATAATTTGAGGCCCACAATGATCTCTACTGTTATGAGTCTTGTGAAGCATGTTTTTAAATGATAATACTATGAGGATACATACAAGAGTAAAAAGAATCTTCATTTGGGCTTGGTTTAAGAAAATCCTTGCTGCAAATCATCTGTGCAATTGAACTTGCTGAAGAGTGTATTAGTCTTTTTCAATGCATACGTAAATTCACATTCAGTTTCTAATTGTGCCCCTGCAGTATGCTCTTTTGGATTAGAGTTGTTATTGGCTTTTCCACTGATCAACTTCATCTTTAGTAGCTTGTAAAGCAGCTGAGACGCGGGAAAGTTCCAACCACCACCAAAATTGACATTTACTTGTGGGTTGTTTACAGGGTAGTCATGGTGATCTTACATCTGAAGAGAGGCAAATTCTTCTCGCTGAGTTCTCCCTGCGACACAGCAAGAGTTCCATTAGCATTGCTCATCAGTATGCAAAGCGGAAGTCAGCACCCGTGCTCAGCCCACGGCTTTGAGAGGATTGTTTTCAGATTCCTGAAGCAATCCACACAAGCGGAGCCATCCTCTTCACACACCCAGACTCTGCTCTTTAAAAATTCATATCTGGTGGAAACCAAGCTTCGTATGACTTGATTCCGAGCAAACGAGAGATATCTACTCTCAGAGATATCTTTTTTTTCTTTTCTTTTTTGAGTGAATGTGATTGAGGACTTGATGCATCCTAGTTTTATGTCCCGGGAAAGGCCTTCAACTTGGCTGGGAAAGGCCTTCTACTTCACAATGTTTAGTCCACCGTTCGAGCTACGATGCAAGCTAATGAGAACTTACTGAATACAACCATCAGCAAAGCAATAAGTTGAAACTAAACCCATTGAATAATTTTGCCACATGTACAATGCTTGTAAGAGTAAAACAAGAAAACACACAACTATACAAGCGAGCTCTTCAAGATCAGTAACAGTTTCTCTACCATAATACTCCATATGATCATTGATTAAATCAGAGCTTAATCTTGATCTTGATCCCAAAATCTAATATGATATCAACAAGGTTCTCATGGTCTAATCAATTAGCATTTCACTAGATGTGGTTTTTATTGTTGCCTTGTTGCTCTGCATGCTTAAGCTTTCCCCACGCTTCGACTCTTGTGACCTAACGAACTCTTGTATTCTTGCCTTCAACTCATTATCCGGTATCAACATGTCAGCGGTGAGATGAGAGCGGTTGAATGGATCACTCTGCAAATCAGAACAGATATGTCAGCAGTAAGTGTTGTAAATTTGACAGTAAGCTGTTTTATAAAGATGGGAAATGATGATGTACATTATCACTGAGAAGATGCCTTTGAATGACAGGCCGGTCTACTGTGATTCTTGAAGAAGGTAAGATAACTGGATCCTTCATTAAAGTATACTGCAAGAAAAGAAATAAAATCAAAACCCAGGTCCAACCAATCTATCATCAAACACAAAATATACCAGAATTGGGTCCAGGAATTCATCTGGTTGTCCAACCAATCTACATCAAACACAAAAATATACCTGAATTGGGTCCAGGAATTCATCTGGTATATCCCCAAGAACAGCTTCAGTATCCATGGCCTCCGAAGCAGCAATTTCGGCTTTAGAACCAAGCTCAACAAACTCCTGTATAACCCTCCCATCTTCTCCAATTCTTCTTAGGACATCCGCAGCAGCACTAAACAACTGACATCATAGCCAATATCGGGTGCTTCCAGTCAGATAAGAGATTAAAAACCAACAGATATAGCTGTTGGTTACCTAAACCAAAATAATAACTACATGGAAGTTCTATAAATTTTTGCATCACTTGAATTACCTGCTCATTGTACGATCGGCCATCCTTTGAGATAGCAGCTGGGAAACTATTGTCTTTGTCCCCTCTAGCCAAATGAACATATATGTACACAATCTTCAAATAGATAAATAAATAATTAGTTCAGTACCTTCAATCTCTGTAGTAACAACATTAAAACGTACAGAATTATGATCAAAGTATAATACAGGATATAGAAAGTACTATATCTATGGGTGGCTTAAATTAGGGATACTGTTAAATATTCATAATAGCTCTATTATTATGAGGAATCATCTATCCTAGTTGTTCTAGTACTATCTTATATTCTCTATAAATGGAGGCATTGTAATAGTTGTTAGGCAGATTGAGTGATAAAGAAAAGTTATCTTTGCTCCTACTCCTCTCATCATTCTTGCTGTCTCTCTAGTCTGTCACTTTCTAACCCTGATTCTTCTAGTTTCTCTTCTAAATCTCCAATTGTCCTCTTCTATCCCTTCTCTCTAAGATCTTATCTGTTTACCTTTTGCTCCTACATCAAATATCAACAACACTAGTCGAAAATAGTTTGTCAACCTGCTTAAGCAATTGCTTTGGGCGGAACTCATACTTCTCCGGGTCCTTCAAACTTAGAGACTTTCTTTGAGGACCTACTAATTGCAGCAAAAAATAATTGAGCATGCTTGCCACCCTTTCAACCTGGGAAAGAAAATGAACACAGGGATTTTAAAGAATAAGTTGGTGAAGTGCTATAGGAAACTGGTTATCAAAGGGTTAATATACAAAAAGAAATTACCATCTCAGGAAGTAGGAAAGGAGCAGTGATTTGTTCTGTGGTGAATGCCAACATACTAACATCTTCATTTGCTAACTTCATATCAATTCGGATTATCTGATAACAACACAATTGTATAAGTTTTAATTAGATCTCTTAATTCATGGAAGAACAATTACGGTAGTTGAATTATGGGAGGAAGAGACTAACATTTTCTTGAGACTGGAATAGGCGGGTTCTCTCCTGCCTCTCTTGAGCGGGTCTGCGCTCCCATTCTGTAGTGTTTGACATCTCAGCCTCCAATTCTTTGTGTTCAAGAATCTTGTTAAGACTTTCATCCAGAAGAAATATACTATCATTGATCAAGAAGTTTAAGAAATTCAAATATACGCCTTTTTCCTCCTCCCTAGCAATCTGAAACAGTACACAAGTCGGTGTAGTCAAGCACATGGCATAGATAATTGAGTACACAAAACTTATTGAATTTCGTAATCAAGAAGTATAAAATGTCTTTCCATGAATTGTTATACCTGTTTCCAAGCATTTTGATGACTAGGAACTTGCCAAAGATATTCGAGAAGTTCAGCGATATTGTGGCGGATGTTAAACTTGTCATAAAACTACACAGCTCAGACGGAAAAAGGAGTCATCAACAACACTGTTTTTGAGAACACAAAGTGAAATCAAATAAATGTTTCATCAATACACAAAAACATGAGAACACTCACCTGTGTGTGAGAACCAGTAAACTCAATGTCGACATATAGTTTTAAGAGATTTCTCACAAGATACTCAAGAGACAGTTGGTGCCCTTCAAACAGGCTAGCAGCAGTGGCGGCAGCAGCAGGTGATTGATGACTGCAAAAGAGTGCAAATTTATTAATATCTAATTGTTACTTTCAAACTCAGATAATTTGAAATAAAAGGGTAACATCAAATCACCTTCCACGAGGCATCAAGCAGTTCAGGACTTCAACCATCTTTGCTCTTAGATATGGGTTCCTGATATATTCTGGACTTGCCATGAACATTATAATGAAGTTCATAAATTCATCCTGCAACAGCATATATACAAATTAAGAAACTGCATATGAAGATGAGAGTACTAAATTGAAAAATTGTTTTTATTTTTTGGTAAACTGCTTGGTGATTAAACTTACCAACACGATCCCATGAAATGCTTTTGGCATCCGAGAAGCAAATATAAGCAGCTCCATGGCATCTTCCACAAAATGTTCTGGCATAGATGCAAACTCCACTGGACAAGTTGACGGTAAAGGCATTTTAAATCCACCCACCAAGCGAACTAGCCACACCACCATCAGCCGGTAGAAGGAAAGAGCACGCTCCATAAGTGTCTCATCCTAAAGAAGAAAAAATTGATTTAAGAACTAGTGATATTTATGAACTAAAACATAGCTTATCTGCATGCTTCACCATCCCTGAAAAATAAAAACAATCTTCACTGAAGATTGATAGGTTAGGGGGAACTAAGAAACCAACTCCACAATAATCAGAACCTAACCCTTTGACCCTATAAGATGCAAATTCAAAATATACACACACAGAGAGTTTGAGCATACCGTCAGTATCTGAGCTTCATGACAACGCCTTTCCTGTTTATACAACTCTAACTCCTTTTCAAGGCGAGCTATTTCAATCTTCAGTTGTGGGGAGGGTGGCTGTTTCTTTAAGGTTTTAAGTGTGTCTTCAGACCTCTGCATGTCCTGCATTGAGTTTTACATTCCATTTAAGTAGCATCAATTGACAGGAGCAAACACAGCATCACAAAGTAAAGTACTTATTAAAGTATTAAAGTGTGGTATTGCTTCACCAACAACAAATAAGCATAACTAAATACCTGCACTAAATGCTTATAATCGGAAAATGCTTTCAATAATCCCAGATTGAGCACCCTTGCAGTCATGAAGAAACATTCACAAATAAATGAATATTTGGATTTTTCATTGGTCTTCTTCACATCAGAAGGTTGAGCTAAACTACTGCCAGAACTGGTGGCTTCTTGGGATTGTGAAAGGCGATTTTGACCATCACCAGCATTTGTCATACTATCTTTGTTAATAAATTCAGTAACTTCTTCAGATGATGCATGTAGAGCAGTCAAAGCTCTGATGTAGGTCCATAAACAATTGTTAGACATGTAAAAATTCTATTAAAAAAAAACAAAAAGACGGACTAATAAAAAAAAATCTCACCTTAACTCCAGACGGGTACCATGAAATACATATTTTGGATCAATCCTGTCCCTTTTTGTTAAATTTGCATCAAGAAATGGCTCACAAAGACGAAGCATGACAGCACTAAGATTGACAAACATGCCAGAACTTGCACAAGAAAGAGGATCGACCTGTGACCAAGCGGAGGTAATTAGGAATTACAATAATTTATACGATATGAAACCATGAGAGTCCTTGATAAATGCAGGTCCATCGGTTATCACTGGAGAAAGAATGCTGCAAGACAGAAGAAACGAAATGGATACCTGAATATGAGCCCTTGATGCATTCTTGTTGATCACCTCAGCAAGATACTCGAGAACATTCTCACGTGTCTCTGGATTTTTCAGTAGCATGCGGAGAAGTTCAGCAAGACCATTATATAATTGATTCATTTCCGTCTTAATGGTGGTGTACGAAGATCGCACATCACTATCCTTTGAACCTTCTGAAAAACACTGCTGCCTGGTGTAGCCAACAGCCAATAGCGAAAACAATGCATTAATAAGACACCAAAATCAAGCTTCAAAATAAACTCTACCAATTGCTAACATGACTAAAATTCTTTCAATCAAGCAAAGATGCATACAATAGCTAACCAATACAGTTCTCCACACATATAAGCAAGATTATGATCCTGTTCTTCTCCGAAACTAAGTAGTACCGAAAAAAAAAAACAAGCATTCTACTTTACAATGCAAACTGATATACACAATTGGTATAGTAAACTCACCCAACATCAGGCTGGCTCTTGAAAATAGGATGATCAGGCAAAGCACTGACATGAAAAAAAGGACCCAAAATACTAGTCCTCTCAATAACACGCCCATTCAAATACACCCCTTTAGGAATCCACCACGGATGATTCACCAGACTCCTGGCACCCGCCGGAAAGCTAACCAAATACACCAAAGCCTTCAACGGCTGCTGAAAGTTTCCGAGGGCCGAAACCTTCAGCACAATCTCCCTAAGCTCCTCATACAACCCTTTCAAAATTGGGTCCAAGCTCTCGAAATCCGAGTCCCTAAAGAACTCATCCAAAAACCCAGGTGGGCATTGCACTCCTGCTCCACCACCACTACTACCACTACTCCATCCAAACGCGTCAGCCGAGCTCGCAACTTCAGAAAATATCAACGCCAGCATCGGAGAAACCGACCCGACTGTTGTTTGATTCGAAACCGGATTGGGAAACGAGTCCGGGTTGCCTAAATGGATCCTACAATACGAAACCGACAACTTCTTGGCTTGTCGAATCACACCCTCAATCCCGGCTTTCACGTTCTTATCTTTCATGGCGGTTATCTTCTTCCCTTCTTCATAAGCGCGTCGGTAACATCCGACTAAGTAAATGAACGGCGGCTCCACGGCGGCGGAGGAAGAAGGACCACCCATGAGGCGATCGATGAGGATCGACTCCATGAGGTCACGATGGAGTCTCATGGGTTTGTTTTCGCTTAAAAGCTCGGCGGCGGTCATCTCCAAGTAGACTATTGGGGAATTCAGATCGGTGGGTTCGGAGAGAGAGACGAGGAAGATTTTGCGGAGGATTATGTCCTCCAGCTCCTCCTTGGACCGCTGAGGCTTCACGGTGGCGGACATGGTTGTTTGTTTATTTTGTTTTCTGTGAAGAAATTAACGAATTGGGTTTGGTTTATTTTTGTGGGTGTTGGAGTTTTATTGATGATGGAGGAAGCTAAGGTTTAGAGGAGGACGCCATTGATGTACAGAGAGAGAGTTGAGAGAGGAGGACTGAGATGGGAAGAAGAAGAAGACGACGACTTGGGCAAACCCGTTTGCTATTTGGGCCGGGTTACGGTTTTTTTTTTTGTAGTGTTTGGGTTTTCTAGTAGCTTTCACGACTACATTAATACAAAGTTTGCATTTTCTTGATCGAGTCCAAATCAAATGAGATCCAAGGGAGATTTTACTGATTTTATATATGATTAATGATTTAGATTCGGTTGGATATATGTTTAAATTTTCTTAATTAATAATTGGATTTTATTTTGAAATTATAATTGGATGTTTTCTTTTTTGAATATCTGATACCATAGGAGAGTTATACAAAGCATAGGTCTCTCTCCTATAACAATTAGGGCTGGCAATTTAACTATTTTCCAACCGTACCAACCATGTACCAACCGTACCAATTATGTTGGTATACCGAAAAGTTGGTAACCGAACTGTTGGTACAGTACTACCGTACCACTATTGCAATGTTGGTAGGTACTCGGTACAAACTTTTACAAACTTGGTACTACCGTACCGTACCATGTTTTAGGGTAAAATAGTAAAATTCCTAAAATACCTAAATGTTTCTTTGTTTATGTTGGGTTTGCTTGAATTTGAACTTGATTTTTGCTTCACTTTAGTTGTGGGATGGTGTGATGTGATGTAATATTGTAAACTTGTATTGCATTATTGATTCGCTCATTTGATAAGTTTTTTGAATTAATTTTGTTGTCCAGATGAAACATGAAAATCACAACAAAGTGATAAATGATGATGGGCTTTTCTGTTGGGCCTTTATTTTTGGGCCACAATCATAAGCTGGTAGAGGCCCATTACCAACCGTACCAACCGAATACCAACCGTACCAACGAAGTTGGTATACCAACTTCGATGGTTGGTATTGGTAGAACATTTTTCCTACCAATCATAAGTTGGTTGGTACATGGTATTGTTAATTTAAGTTGGTATACCAACCGAATCCAGCCCTAATAACAATCACATAAAATTTTCCATCTCCTTGATCAGAACTGCGCACATAGCTTTTTTGAACTGGCGGCTTCAATTCGATCATGAGGTTAGCAGTACTCAACTTCTATAAACCTTCACGCGCGTTAATTTTCTGCGTTTACTATCCGAGCTATTAAACGTACTGCAACTCGATCGATCTAGTGTAGTAATTAATTGTTCAGCTTTACAAATCAGCTAAGAGCAATAAATCAAATTGAAGAGGTACGTACCCAGTAGAACACGTACTGTAGCCCTAATTGATAGCTCTTCAATTCTTTTCTTCAAGGACTTGATGTTTACATACTAGCCTGCCTTGCATGTTGTTATATATATGTTTACAGGCTGAGAGTGCGAGTACCGATTATATTAACAAGTTGCCGAACTGCATTCTCGTGGCCATTGTTTCACTGTTAACCCTAAAAGATGCAGTGACTACAAGTCTGTTAGGTCGACGGTGGAGGAGCATTTGGAAGGAGATCTGGTTGACAAAGTCGAACCTCGAATTCGATATTCCGAACATGTTCGGAGGCCAATATGCAGACATCATTGATATACATGAAGACGAGTATCTTGATCACTACGAGCATCCAGGTCCGGAACGGTTTGAATTAGACAGATTCGTAAACAGTGTGGATACATTTTTAGGGTTATACCTTGGTGAAAAACTAGACTCTTTCAAAGTGACTTATTTTCTCAACGGAGTATCGACTAGATATCTTGACAATTGGCTGCGATTTGCAATTAAAAGGGTGCTCCAGTGCACCATCTTCATTTACGAGCAAGAGTAGACTCATCGATTTATCCCATTCCTAACTGGATCCTTGCCGAATCTGATCCGTCGACCTTGCTAAAGAACCTATCGTTAGAGAGATGTGCATTAAGTCCTCATCCGAGAAACTACAATAGTTTCAGTGAGCTAACAACTCTTTGCTTGGTTAACGTTACGATTGATACAGTCTTTGTGTCACATCTGTTTAGGGTTTGTTGCACGATGGGAACTCGTTTCGTTGTTGCTGGTGCATATCCCGGTGATAAAACACTTCGTCTGCAGGAGTTGAAACTGCTTCAGTGTTACGAACTCGAAGAAATAGCAATTGATGCAGTAAATCTCACCTCATTTGAATTCGAAGGAAACATTTTGAAAATTAATTACTTGGAATTCCCGCGGTTACAGAATGTTCTTCTGTGTGCGAGTTGTAAATTCACATTGCCTCGTGAACTTACCATATTCTCATTCTTACCTGAGCTTGGGACCCTTCAACTGCGCATGTGGAGTGGAGTGGTGAGTAATATGACCAATGTCTAGTTCTATCGATCTCATCATTTTACGTCTGTTTTTACTCTTCATTGTCAAATATTTCATTTTGAATAATCTATAATGATAATATATGTGCAGGAATTACCCAAAGAAGTACCAACATTTGGAAACCTTAAGCTACTTGACTTGGAATCCTGGGCATTTGACATTGGGAACCTTCAAACTCTTCTCATGGCTGCACCTTTTTTGGAAGTACTTGTGCTAACAGTTAGTAAACGGTCATGTTTTGGTAATCAAATGATTCGTTTACGTATGAAATGATCGAGAGACGGACGATAAATTGTATACAACTGACTACAAATATTAATTAATTACCACCATTACATTACATTGCAGGTCTATGCATCCCACAATCAACCTAAGATAACGATATCTCCTGGATTTTCACAGGATCATTTAAAAGAAGTTAGGTTTCAAAGGTTCCATAGCAATGCACACATGATAGAGTTGGCACTTTGTATTCTGGAAATTGCACCAAACCTAGAGAGGATGGTAGTAGATCCATTAGGGAAAATATTTGTGGGAGGTGGAGTGTGGCGGGAACTTTACCGATGTGAATATGAGATAAATATTATTCAGATGACGATGACGATGAAGATGAAGTTATGCATGAGATAATTGTAGTTGAAGAGGAAGATGAAGAAAAGGAAGCAGAGGAAGAGGAAGAGGAAGATGAAAACCAGGAAGAAGTTAAAGAAGACGATCGTGATGATGATGATGATGAATATATTGAAAAAGAACCACGTGCAACTTGGGAAGAAAAGGGAAGGGCAATCGTTCAAGAAAAGCTCAAGAAAGTGATGACTAATGCTCAAATTATAATTCTATGATGGTTGCATTGACCAAGTTCAAGTATTTCGGGTTACTTATAATTTTGGTCTTTACACTCTTAACTGATCATCTGCTAAATTGCTGAATTATTGTTTGTTTGTTTATTTATTTATTGAATATTTATCTAATCCTTTGTATTGAGCTTCATCAAACTTAGAAATATATAAGCATGTTTACCGTAGAATTGAAATTGATCTCCAGCATAAACCGATAGATGACCAATCTTTATGCACGACACTACAATGATAACTATTCATAGCGGATTCAAGCACTTACTTGATATTTAACCATCTAAAAACACACTGTTTGGAGTTCAAAATATAAGTAAAAGAGAATATATATTTTTTGAATGGGGGTACCCCAGTTTATTAGATAGACAAGAAACTAGTACAACCTCTCACAATCACATGAGAGGGACATAACACCTTTATCTCGGTCAAGAAAATTCAAATCCTCATAAAAGAGCGTCCTGGATAATCACAGGTGCTTTTTCAATCCAAATCTCGTTAATATCACTGCTAGCAAGGCGTACAAGATGATGCGCAACACCATTTGCTTTCACGAGGCACCTGTCGCACCGCACAAGAACGTAAAGACTCAATATAAGACTTACAATCCTCAATAATACGACCAACCTCATAACAGTCCTCTTTCGATTGCTATTGCTAGTATCCCACTCAATCTTCGAGATAGACATGACAAGTTGGTTTGGCACTTTGAGAGGAAAGGAAGGTATACAGTAAAAATTGGCTATCATGTTGCTCAAGTATCCCCGCAAGGCAGTTTACCGTCGAGCTCAGCAGGTCTAAAGGCTAGTTGTGATTTATGGAGAGTTAACTGACGTGTAAGGGTTCCTCCTAAAGTGCAATCTTTTGTATATATGGAGGTTGGTATGTGAAATTGTTCCTACCCAAGTTTCTTTGAGTCGTAAGGGTTATAATATTAATATAAGTATTATTTTTTTCGATGTTAAGGGTAACCCAAAGGCTTCCTAGGCCTAAGATAAATCTCACGACCCATGTAAAATGGTCAAACTGTGCATTGCAACACAGTGTCTGGCCACGTTTATAATTCAACAAACACATTTTGACCCCGCTAGCTTTTGAACGCATGACATGGGGGTTCCATATCAAACGTTCCCGTGGCGAGACCCAATACTTTCACTGAACTATTTACCGTGGTTATATTAATATAAGTATAAGTAAAAGAGATCAAAGAAACGTATTCATGTTTTCTCACCCTAAAATCATCCTCGCCACATTTCCCTATTCCACCTAATTAAATGCCAAAAGGCTAAAGCTAATGTGACAGAATGAGATTCAATAACTAAGTTGGGTTTGAAGGCCCAAAACAACAACAAAGAAACCCGGGCCTGTAATCAAGCCCCATTTACCAATCCCCACGCCCAGAACATAAGCTTTTTGAGCTTACGGACAAAAGGGAATAGCAGATTTGCAGAGATTCAACTACGAGAAGAAGACGAAGACGAAGAAGAAGAAGAAGAAGAAGATCCTTTATGGAGTGAGCGACGTGGCGACGGAGCTATTCATATCATCGATCAGGTAAACAACTGGGCTTCGATTCGATTCAGTTTTTCAGTTACTCAATTCGGCCATGGAAGAAGAATAGATTACTGTCATTTGTTGGATCTGTTTTTCCTTTTTCTCATATATTTCAGTGATGGTATTATATGCTCGATAGGTTGAATCCTAGAGTCATTTACTTGGCAAAAGATTTTCTCCTTGTTATAGATTGGAGATTATGCTAGCTTAGGATTTGTAAAGCTTCAGTTAATATTTGGAGAACTTGTTAAGATGTTTGATTGATTAAGGTTACCGAAAATTTGAGAAAGATATAGGCTTTATATAATGATCTTGTTTGTCTCTTCTCTTGAAACCAATTGGTGCTACATCACTAAATTGTTGGGTCATATTTTGACAGTTTCGCCGAGGATGAAAATCAGTAAAACAGAGGTGAATCTGAGGAGGCTGCTAAGAGCTGCTCCTCAGCAGCAGAACCAAGCAAAGCTTTCGCATTATGTTGCTACTTTACGAGAACAGGTAGAACAGCTTGCTGAAGAGAGAACACCGGATGGCTTACCGAGAGTTTCAAAGGCTGTGTTGAGTGACTTTTCAGAGAAGATCGAAGCCATTGCTTCGAAATTAGCTGCTTCTTTACCTGATGTGCAAGAACCTCAGGAGTCCCTTGCAAGAATTTCTGTTAAAACAAAGTCTTCTGAAACCAGAGACAGTCAGAGTCCCCATTCTCCAGGTCTGAGAAGGAGATTTGTGCCTACCTCAAGTGTGCAAGATGGAACTCATGAGACTCTTAATGTGGATTCTTCGTCGCCTGTCAAACTAGATGCTACATCCCTAGCGCACATTGAAAAGCACAGAAGACTTCAAGAGGATTTGACTGATGAAATGGTTGGGTTAGCAAGGCAACTCAAAGAGAGTAGTCTCGTGATGAGCCATTCCATCCAAAACACAGAAAAGATACTTGATTCTACAGAGAAGGCTATCGAAAGTAGCTTGGCGAGCACTGGCCATGCCACTTCACGGGCATCGGATATATACTCGAAGACCTCCAAGACAACATGTTTCACATGGCTTCTCATGTTTTCAATGACATGTGTATTCATCATGGTAGTACTTTTAATTCGTGTCACTTAAGTTTGTGCATCCTTATTTCTTCACATAATTATCAAGTATAAAGACACTTGCAGGTTGAGAAATGAGTTCATTTGTCATTGTACATATTTTTCTTGGCCATGATGAGAAAGCTCTCAGTACCTATTGCGTTTTCTTGTTGTTCTTTGTTACGATATTGGATGATTGCCTCAACTTTAGTTAAAACATCAATGCTCAGTAAGATTAGTTGAAGAGGTTCTGAACGATCTTATTGGCTGTGCTTGTGTTTTCAACTCTATGCTTGGGGTATACGTACTGTACATGTATGTAATGGCCAGAACATCTGTATGATCGATGAACATACATAATGAATTATAGCTAATGCAGATCTCATTTCTTGCAGTAAAAAGGAAAAGGAGAAAGCCAAAAATTAACTAACATATCATCATCTTCAAAATCTTCTCGAGTTCTATGATACAAAACTTGGTTGTTATTCCCACTACTTTCTGCAGGGGCAATAAGTCTTGGTCATGTGTACATATACTGTGAAGCAGCAATAATGCAGGGTTGTTATCCAGCCCAATGTGGAACGATTCTTTAGAAAATTACAGAGGCGATGAACTTTTAGGAATGAAAATCTTAAGATCACCGGAAGACTAATCTTCTTGAACAAATCCATGTCAAGACCTTATAGACTTATAGTTAATCATGATTATCACCTGGAGTTGACGGGGAGTGTTTCGCATTGGCAGGACCGAAGAGCAACTCTAAGCAGAAGTTAGGGCCACATATTGATCTTCCTTTCTTCCCAATTTTATCCAAATCCCGAACAGTGAGCTGTTGAATTCAAGCAAACATTATATCAATTGTGGTTATGTGATGTTCATGTTTCATGGTGTTTTCAGGAAAGAATGCAATACTTGTAGCAAGCTGTTCTTAATGAAAGCGGTGTTGAAACAAGCGTAGAAGAGTCGGCCTCCGTTCATTTTCTGATAGAATATGACACGCGCATCTCCAGTTACCTTCCCAAACAATGCAATACACAGACATAGAAACAGACATTACATAAAATCATCACTGAAACACAAGTTTTCACTAGAAAAAATGACCATTAATTAGTGACTTACCTGTACAGGCTTATCAAAGTAATATTCAAGGCAGGCCTTCTGGTATAGTATGGAACTTTCGGTATCCATTTGAACTACAACACGACGTTCTTCTGTATCCGGTTTATTGTCTTCTTCGTCACCTTCAATGAAAGAGAGATAGTACCGAGGACTGCTCGTTCTCTGATATCCTTTATTGATTTGTTTGCAGGAACTCCTGGAAACTTCTGTTGACGGACGGTAAATCTGACCCGGAATCTGTTAATATGGGATGCAAATTTCATATTAATACACATTAGAGGGTTGCTAGGTTCCTATGAGCTGATCAGAAATATGTGAAACTGGATATATACCTCTTGCAATTCAGAGACCACAAAGAAAATTTTATCAATGTCAACTGTGTCGTAAAATCGGATTCTTCTTAGTTCTCTGCCACAAGTCTGAGGTAAGTTCACTTCAGGAGGTTGATTATAAACTAAGTGAGGAGTTCCATTATCAACTTCGGAAGGGAAAGACAGACATTTCTCCCAGTAGCCTACGTAACGACGTTGGCTTGGTATTGAGACCTGTTGATCGAAGTACAATAGGCATGTCAATGTGACTCTGAGAATTATGTTTTCAGAATGAGAATTGAGACTCTAAATTGCATTATACCTATTGTCACTTACTCCTTCATTATTAGTCGTCCGTCTATCAGCATACATCTGAAGTGCTTCCTCTGCTGACATCCCACAGTAGACTAGATACGCGCTTACCATTAAACCTGTTCGACCTTTGCCTGCCTGCAATAAAATAGCAACTTAGACCACATACATCAATATAATTTCGGTATTCACATTGCGAAACACAAAATTCTATGGATCTATCATATTGTCACATGCTTCCACAAAACTTATGAAAACTTGACTAGAGGTACCATGCCTTTTAAGAAACTAGCAATGCTAAAACCATTTATAGGCTTATACTACATATGCTTACCATGCAATGTATAACAGCAATGTTTTCAGGGTCACTCAACAGCCATGACTGCACGCTTTCGCAGAAAGTCATGATCATTTCAAGAGGTGGAACATGGTTATCATCAAAAGGAAACCTCTCCACACGGCCATAGAAATGCGACGGATCATAATGTTCCTCAATGCAAAGATTATAGATCTGCCAAAAACGTCACCCCATACATAAACACACACCATTTGTACAATCCAAAATCACAAGACCAAATTACCATACCTTGTAATGATCTGGATGCCTCATATCAAGCACAGACTTGACCTGCCAGAGTGGATTTCGATACATTGCACGCATTCGCTCCGCTGGGAAAGACATTGCCAATATGCGGTCGGTGATGTAAGACATGTCAAGATCATAGCCGGCGACAAGCATTCGCCTCCGTTGCTTGGACACCAAGTTACGAATGTAAAAGCTGTTACTTAGGCAATTGATCAGCTGGTGTTGTAAGGTTAGGGATTCAACGCTTCCCGGGGCCATCACCGCTCCTGCCTTTGTTAGCTTCATCCCCATTTTTGCTTCCGGATTACAATGCTACCTGATCAACAATCATCAAACAACTCCTCATTACAACGAAAATTAACTATCCGAGAAAACCGTAACACTTGGGGATTTCTATGTGTACAATGCAACCTGCAGAGCTGAACATCAATTGAGCTTGGGATGATTTGGTTGAAATTGGATAATAGAAGCAAATTCTAGGGCACAAGAGAATTTAAACCCCAAATTCAGGATTTGGGGGAAAGAAACCCTAGAATTAGCTAGGGGAGGAAACTATATATGCTTTGGGTCAGGGTGGCCGGGAGGTGTAGAAGATGATGATGATGATGACCTCCATTAACCCTTGGGTGTGAAAAGGAAGAGAGGCAGAAAGAACCTGATTGGGATTGAGAAATCATCGCTAAATTTGGGTCTCAGGGCTCTAAATTTGGCCGACAACTTAGTTCATGGTGTGCTTTTGGGACCGTTGGGATTGGCGGGAATTTCCTGGCCTAACTGAATTAACTGTAATTCTTAGGCTCTGTTTGGCTATGGTTAGAAAAAGAGGGAGCTAACATATTCTTAACACATACATTATCAACTTCAATTCATTATCAACATCAATTGGACACAAATTTTTGTGTGGTGCTGTTATGATATATCCACTTGCTAGAACAGTCGTGTCAAAGTACTTTTACATGTTACATCAGAATGAGAACACTCATGTAAAATTGCTTACATGTTATTGGTTATTGAGCTACATGACAGAACGTCATAGCCAAATAATGGAGCCTATCATGTTTGAACGAAAATCGGAAAAGTTAACGGCATTAAATCCGAGCATTCATAAGCAGCGTCGCTTGCTTCAGTACATTGTCCACTGTCCTGTCAAAGATCATCATAATTCAACCGTGTACGATCTTCTTTCAATATTGGTTTGTTCTTCCATGATTGAAAACAAGGTGTTCGATAAATTGTCTCGTAAAGACTATGTTTCCTAAGAGCATCCGCACCGGTGAGCAAGATTTGTTCAAGCAAATGGTGGACTCCACCACAAATTGTTTGCTCAAGCAAATTTTGCTTGAGCAAACAATTTGTGGTGGAGTCCACCATTTGCTTGAACAAATCTTGCTCACCGGTGCGGATGCTCTAAGGACTGCAAGGAGCAAATGAAGTAACTCCATGTCATGCATAAAGGAATCTAATACGTACCATTTTATTGACCAGATTGATTTTCAAGCCTCTACAACATGATAGGAAAACTAGGCGGAAACATTTTGTAGTCTTACATAAACAAGACCTTATTAACCAACAATGGAGTAGAACTTGCATGCTTAGCTAGAAGCATAAACACAAGAGTAGTAAAGATCTATTTTGTTTCACTCAAGGTGATCATGGGGCTTAAGTGACAAGAACATTGCAGCATACTGCAAGAGCTTACGATCAACGCCTCCATTTTCATCGGTGATCACTGCAGGAATCACAGGACCTCTAGTCCTCATCCTGTAGCGGCGCCAAGCGAATTGTATATTTACAGAAGCCCATGTCCTCCAGTTGGAAGAGTAGTATCTCGCTGTTCTCTTGAGCCTCTCGTTTGCAAATTTGTAACGGAAGTGATCTGTAATGTATCTGAGGTCGCTTGCGCTGAGGCTGAATGCTTCTGTCGATTCGATGCAAGAAAATGTGGCTGATGAAGCAGGAAGGCGGTCTACAAAAGGCCGTCTTAGGCACCATGAGAGTAACTCATCGCCTAGAAAGCCACCCGGTTCAAGCACATTGGTTCCAACCATGCCTTTGCTTAGGTTTTGGCTGCGCTTTATGCGTCCACGCACAATGAATAGCATCTTGGGCACAGGATCTCCTTCCCTGATTATCTGTTTTAAATTCCATCACATGGTCATTGGATTTGTCTATGTGATTTATGGAATATAACTTGATCATATATATTACAGATGAATTGGTAC
Source organism: Geum urbanum (assembly GCA_946800695.1). Lineage (NCBI taxonomy): Eukaryota > Viridiplantae > Streptophyta > Magnoliopsida > Rosales > Rosaceae > Geum > Geum urbanum. The sequence goes on along the minus strand of OX327009.1, from coordinate 50,611,336 downwards.
CTTTTCATCTTTGGAGAATACTAGAGGCCTAACGCGATCGCAAATGTTGTCACGAATAAGATCATCCAAGTTGTGGAACAGAGGTACCTGCAATTCAATAGTACAATATGTGAGTGATATATTTATACATGTTTGCAAGTGTGAATTTATGATCAGCTATTTGGTGCAACCTTTTTAATAAGGTCCATGCACAAGTAGCGTTTAATTTCTCTTCTAAGTCCTTCAGGCAATTCTTTGATCAAGTCCATCTCATCTTCTCCCCCCATTGTCACCCATCTATGGCGCTCATAGTGTCTTACTCTTCGTCGTAAACCAGATGGCAACTGCCTTCTCCTCATCCACCATTCCATGTCTCTACATCTTAGCTGCATTTTCTTCTTCTTTGCCATAACCGCGTGTAGAAATACCTTGTATCACAATAGCAAATGATAAGTTTTCCTAGTCAAACTAGGACTAAAAATACTTGGCATTCAAAAGAAAACTCACCTGAATGTTCCCAATCAACAAAGTGAAGAGAAGTAATCCACTGAGCACTATGACTATGCTGAAAATCACTTCTAGCCAGTGACTTGTAGGATCAAGATCATTGCCAAATGTGCTGTAAATGATACCAAATTAAATTGTCTCAATTAGACTAAACTTCTACCTAGTTGGAGTAAAATTGTGCAGGTATGAATGTGAATTGTTTAACAAGGTACCTGAGAGACATTAGGCCCCAAAAAATGGGATAAAGGATTTTAATAGCGAGGGAGTTGCTAGATATGACCGGAAGAGCCCACTTATAGATTCCATAGTTGAATTTCCCATTGACATCCAAGCAAGAAGGCTTTCTCAACACGCTTGTCGTGTTTCCACCACACGGAGTTGTTTCTATAGAATTCGGTATCAGAGATTGGTAGCAAACTTCTTGCGAGCACGAAAGCGAAAGATTGCAGTTGCCACCTAGCTCACATTGTTGCTTTAGGCAGGAAGCCACTCGTTGTATCGCAAGTACATACCAGCATCCCCCGGCAACCTGGAAAACATGACCATCAATCACCATTAAAGTCATATGAAATGTGCAAGTTTTTCTATATAGGTAGCATTGTTGTGAGATAGAGAAGTTAGTTACATGTGAGGCAATGAAGTAGGCAATGAGGTTGAGGGCGAAACCCCACCAGATGGTTCCGAAAATGTAACCTGTGACCTTGGCCATTCTTCTCATCAAACAGATGCTGTGGTAGACCTTTGGGAGAAATTGGAACAAAAATATTACTAGCAGAATTGTCATTATCACTTTGATCTTCTCTTCTCTGATCAATTTTGGAAGAACAAGCCAGAATACAGCCTGCAATAACAAAGAAAACAGAGTTCAATTTTTTGGAAAATGAATTGCATAATGCAGATCGAATAACTAACAAACAAGCGCGAAACAACTCAAAAATCAGCTAGTAAGATCATTCAATTGTAAGCTTGGATTCATTGATAGTGGTTGGACCATAAAATAATATTTTATTAGGCCAATTCTTGCGATCCACTTAATAAGCCTAGTTTGGGAATAAAATTAAGATTATCTTGCTAAGCAAAGAAGAATGAAATCTAGCGAATCTGATATTTAGAGTCCTTCAGGGATTCTGATTCCTTACTCTTTTCAGCAGGAGATATGCTTGAGCAATCACTATAAATAGAGGCTTCGTGGACATATCAAAGGCACTTCTACAATCCCAGACTTCTACAGTCACACAAACACAACTCTCCTCGCTAGAGAACCGGCGATGACGTATCCAGAATTCTTACCCGACGGAGCGTGATGGATTTGAAGATGAGAAATTGTCAGATGACAACGATCAAATGAGGTTTCACCTGAAGGAGCGTGAAGGATTTGGCGGTCAAAGATGTCACAAACCAGTGTTCTCAACATTTTCCAAGAAGATTGCTCAGCCTTGCACCGAATGAATTGTGAGGTATCAACTTTTGTGGTTCAGCAGCGAGACACGAACTCAAGTCATAAGTCACTAAAATAAAAAGAACTCATCGAACGAGGTTGGTGCTCACCTCGTTTCAATCGCTTCTTAGTAGTTCAGTAACAGTGCAGCGTATATCAACGTTCTGTCTTGGGCAGTGGCACGCCAAACACGCATAAAAGAGACAGTTTGTGGTTTACCTAGAACTAGCACACATCTATCCTCTGGGGAAAAATTGAGTCAAACAGATAGAAAGGGTAACCTAAAGTAGATTCAAGTCAATCAACCGCACTAAACCGATCAGAAACTAGTAACTAAGTTTTACTGTATGGCACTGTAAGGCTGGGTAAACACTGCTTTACAAGTGGGAACTGCACTGCACCGATCCGAAAATACCAAACAGAAATCGCAGCAAATAATGTGGGTGCAAGTTCACTGACGAACTGCATCGCTACCGAATTAAGGGGTGGTTGCGGGTTTAGCAACCAAACCACCCGAATATACCGTACCGTACCGCATTTTTTTTATATGTATAATGTAATTTTTCATTATGTTTATATTTCATTGGTATATTTAATAGAGCTTATGTGTATAAACCTCTATCAAATTTTGATTTTAACCATTTTTTTTGTTTGAAAGTGAGAATTGGAGAAACTGACCCAAAATTCTAATAGTATATAAATATCGGAATTATTAAACACTCTAGTCACTTTTTCTTTTTTACAGTTCTAAGGTTTAAATTTATATAAATATAAATCACGATAAGTTAATGATTATGTAATATTTAACTATTAATATTTTTAGACATTGAATATGTACTATTCAAATTTTTAAATTTACTTGTTATTTCAAAATTACTAAATACGGGTTTAAACCGAAATCGTATCGCTCCGCACTGAATATGTGGTGCACCAAATAAATAAAGCGGTTGTAGTTTCCATTTTTAACAAACTGTAACAAGTGAGATAGTTGTGATTTGAGTGTCGAACCACACTAATTTAATTTGCGTCCACCCCTATGTCACTGCAATCTGCATAGGACTATAGTCTATATGCCAGGGAAGCTAACTATACGCCAAAATGGCTTGTATTGATGGGACAGTTACATATCAATCGTAGTGATCATACATGTGACCAAAATGCGGTTCAAACATCACTTTCATGCCTCGTGAGAATTCATAACAGATCGACCTTGCTAGTACATTAACTATTAAAAAAGTGATTAGCCCCTTTCCTATATATAGTTCGTGCTCCCTTTAAAGAAACTTTGATCCTTAGATTTTTAAAGAAACTGTGATCCTTAGATTCTTTCTAACCGATTAGTTAAGATCTTTACCTTAACTTTAACTTGAAGGCTTGATTATCAATTTACTGTCCTACAATTCACCTCATTGTCAATTTATTACTCTAGACATTTTTCTTGTCAATTCGTTACTTTAAGATTTATAAACTTGTCAATTTATTACCTTATTATTTAATTACTTAAATTTCATCAATTTATTCATCAAATTATAAATATTGAAAGCACTATAGTACTCTAAATCTTCTATTCTAATGATTTGAACAAAAAAAACATGAAAAATTAGCAAAAAATTTAAACCCAGAATAGCAAATTGGTTAAATATTTTGCCTAATTTAATGTATAACTAACAAATTAGTTAGTTTTCTAAACTCAAGATAGTAAATTGGCAAAAAAAAAATTATAGGATAGCAAATTAGCACAAAAATAGCAATCGACAATTATACCTATAACTTCAAACTTAGTTTGGATCATTTTGTCGGTTATCGAAACTGTTTGTGTCTCTTAAATCCGTAATAAATGACTAAGATTAATCTACACACATTCCTGCACAGATTCTAGATGACCAAGGCTATTGTCGCAATTATTTTAGATTTTAGAGGTTCTTACTTTTCGCACACCTTGGTAACTTTAGTGTGGGAATGAGGTAAAAAAGCATGGCGTAATTCGTAATTTCAAGTGAAAAGTGAAAAATTTAAATGATTATGTAAATTAAAGAGCTGCTCTGACTGTGAGTCTGAGACTGAAACTATACTCTGACTCTTGCTTCAGTTCTTACCTGAGGAACCGGAAGAATGACGAAGGCGTCGAACCAGAAGCCCTTCAAGGACCTGACGTAGTGTGACGCGATCGCACGTGTGTCCCACACGAGCTTCCCGCATCCGACCACGAGCGACTCTCTGGACACGTACGCCAGCCGGAACTGGAGCCAGAGGTGGCACAGGTGCACGGCGTCAACGCACGTGCGGAGCACCGTCACGATCGCCGCCAGACCTCCGTCCATGTAGAGGCACGGTGTCCCGCCGCGGCCGATGGAGAGCGCGTAGAAGAAGAGCGGGTCGATTGCCAAGGCCATCCCACGCGCCAGAAGGAAGGCGCGGTTCCAAGTCTGCACGCGCTTGGTGCGAGGGTCGAGCACCTCGCCGAAGGGCCCCACGGGGAGGCGGTTGCGGCCTCTGCGGTGGCCCTTCTTGTTGTTGTTGAAGAGGTCGCTCCGGGATTGGATGGGGACTAAGGAAGAACCCGCCGAGGCCTCCCATTGCGGCTGGTGGGCTCCGTCGCAGCTGGTCGAGTGGAACACGGGGACTCCCACCTGTGTGCAAGCATAGCACTCCACCGTCGCGATTGGACTGTCGTCGGCGACGGCGTTGCTGTTGTCGCTGTCTCCGCCGCCCTGTGAGCTCTGCCGGCGGTGGAATACCGTCCACCTGAAAACGTATAGGCGATGACATATATAGTTAGAAGCCAAATTCATGCACGTAAACACTGACCTACTTAATTGTTTGTTTCATTTAATTAATTTTGTTAATATTTCTTGCTTATATAGTAGCTTCCTTCAAGAGTCTGAAATTCCGAATGAGCGAAGAGAACAACACTTTGGATTAACCTACCTTGGGAGGGAGAAGTTGGAGGAGGACATGGTGATGGTGAAGGGGAAGAGAGGCTAACCATATATGGGAGTTTGAGTAATTTAGTAGAAGCTAGAAGGACGTAGTAGGCTGAAGAAAGATCGAAATGATAAAAGGAGAGCAGGGAGATGATGATAATTATAGTTGGGAGTCGAGCTAGGGGTTCAAATTGTTTGTCATAGGGGTCATTGGTGTTTGTGTCAGGTAGCACATGAAGGAGGAGAGGAATAGAGCTAGCTAAGAGGAGAAGAGAGAGGTCTTATTGAATATCGATCATATGAGTGAGGGGAGCAAGCAACGTGGTTGTGGTGGTAGGGAGGGGGGTGGCTATGGTGGCCCTTTCCTCCAGCAAGACTGGGGTCCACGGCTGACCACTCCATGTCACCGCCGATCTTTACTTCAGGACCACCTCCTCACCTTACCAGACTTGATTCACCATTCTTATATATACACGTACACACACACAACATGCAGTAAAAGCTAGCAGCTGCAGTACTTTCATTCATGATTAATATTTCATTGGTGCCGTGAGAGTTACGTACGTACGTACGTATATATTTCTTGGATCGCACTGCAATTCATGCATGTAAACAGTAAAACCTTGCGGGGATACACATTAACGGCGAAGTTCATTTTCTTCGATCTGTGTGTTGAATTGTTGATGAACATTTCAGTCTTGATTTAGAACCAGTATTCTTTAAAGTTTAGAATATTAGATCGTATGGGATCGGAGGACTGTGATCGAGCTTTGATTTAGTGATTTTGAAACTCAATTGAATCACTCTTTCATGCTATTTTTTCTTTCGTAAATATATATAATCGAAGGGCATAAATATAGTCTTCTAGATTCCACAGGGTGATGATCGATATACTCCGCAAGTCCGTAGTGGTGTATATAATACGTGTACGTAGTTGGCAATCATAGTTGTGGCCTTGTGTATCATTCATTCAATTAGGGAATGGCCCCAAAGCATATATAGTTTATCGAAATCTCATTTAATTCGGCGATGCTTGATTTGATAGCGAAATTCATCATCACCACAGTTTAATAATTGTTCTCATCTACCAGGTCTCTCTTTATCTCTACTTGTTATTGGCATTTCAATTATTTTCCTCTCCAATAGTCCTTTTTCTCCTTGTGTGACTCAGGAAAATGTATATTAATCAATATATATAGCCGATATATCATATATATATACGTATATATTCGTGAATGAAAAAAAGTATATACTTCGTTTTATGCCTTCAACGTTCAAACCTAAAACAGCTAACATATACCGCCGTATAGGCGAGCACAGGCAGCTGTCTGGGCTCAAGTATGAGGCAGGGTATGCTGGATATTAGATTTGAAAGTTTTTGGTCGGAAAAAATTATGGTTTTGCTGGATTGCCTAGGTTGGTCGCGACTTTTTTTTTTGTTTCAGAAAACTCAAAACGACGTCGTTTTGATGTTTCCTTTAATTGCCCAAACAAGTGAAACGACATTATTTTAGACTTTTAGTAGGAAAAGCAAAAAAATAAATAAATATATATATAAGTGGGGTGTCAGATATATATATATATATATATATGTAAACCCTACGTCCCTGCCCTCTATTACTTTATATCTCTAAACCCCAAATCCCTAATTATTCATCATAATCCCTCTCGTGACTCTCATAAATCTCTCTTCTATCAAATCATCAATCATTATCATTCTTCAACCATGTTAGTTCTCTACTTCTCTCTATTATCAATTTATATTATATATTTTTTCTTAACTTTTCTTCTTTTTATTTCACTGGTTTTTTTTTTTCTTTCTCAAAGTTCTCAAAGTTCTCTGATTCTTGTTTTTGTAGCAGTAGAGTTGCACAACTATATGCTCATTCTGTACGGTTGATAGTTGATAGAATAGTTATGTACTTTTTTTTATAGAAAAGATACTTATGTTAGTTGTTTTAATTTATAGCAAAAAATTGATACGTAAAATTTTATGATAAACAGTTATGAAGAGGTATTTTCAGAAAGTGTCGGGATCAGGGCGAGAGGCTTCTAGTTCTTCTAAGAGAATCAATGTCGACTCTGAAATCTCTAAAGAAAAGGAACTTGAAACTGTATTGGGCAATCTTCCATCGGATCCTGCAAGGCGAAAGCGCATCGTGGAATGTGATCCAAATATTCGTGACCAAGTTCGACAACATTATTTGCTCAAGGGTCCTTGCCAGCCTCAGAATCACCAGTTTCCTCTAACCATAATAAGCGGAACAAAGCGGTGTTTTGTGACTTCTTGGTTTGATGATCATCCAGAATGGTTAGAGCATAGCATATAAAAAGATGTTGTGTTTTGTCTATGTTGTTATCTCTTTAAGCAACATCATGGTGAACAAAGAGGCGGTGATGTATTTACTGGCAAAGGTTTCTCTAACTGGAAAACTAAAAAAGTACTTCAGGATCATGTAGGAGGAATGTATAGCGTTCACAACAAAGCATTACAGAATTGCCATGCACTTACTAATCAAAAACAACATATGGAATCAGTTATTAGTAGTCAAGTGGAATCTGCTAAGAACAACTATACATTCTCTTGAATGCTTAATTGATTATTTTCGTTTCTTGTTGAGGCAAGGTCTTGTTTTTCATGGTCATGATGAATCTGAATCGTCCAGCAATAGAGGGAACTTTCTTGAACTATTAGAGTTTCTTGCTGAACATAATGAGAGTGTGAAGGTTGTTGCATTTGAAAATGCTCCTAGGAATCTACAGTTGACATCACCTGATATACAAAAAGATATTATAAATGAAGTTGAAACAGTTAATGCAATAAGATTAGAGATCGGTGATGCGCCATTTTCTATTTTGGTTGATGAAGCACGGGATAATTCAGTGAAGGAGCAGATGGTCGTTGTTCTTCGTTATGTTGACAATAAATGTCAAGTAATTGAAAGATTTGTGGGCATTCAACACGTTAAAAGTAATGATGCACGGTCCTTGAAACTTGCAATAGATGAGTTGGTCTCTAGAATTGGATTGAGCATTATAAATCTTCGAGGACTAGGTTATGATGGAGCTAGTAATATGCAAGGTGAGTTCAACGGGCTCAAGGCACTTATCTTGAAAGAAAATCAGTGTGCTTTTTATGTTCATTGTTTTGCACATCAACATCAACTTGCTCTTGTGTCTTTAGCTAAAAATCATGTTCCAGTTGCTTCCTTCTTTTTCTTAGTGACTCGAGTGGTTAACCTTGTTGGAGCATCATGTAAACGTTGTGATCTTCTTCGAGAACAACAACAAAAGAAAGTGATGGAAGCTTTTAATAATGATGAGCTTTTAAGTGGAAGAGGGTTGAATCAAGAAACTACTCCTGAAACGTCTTGGTGATACATGTTGGGGTTCACATTACGGTACTTTATTGAGTATTATTTCTATGTTTTCTTCTACGATTGAGGTGATTGAAATTATAATTGAAGATGGAGTGAACTCTGATCAGGGAAGGGAATGTAATCTTGTGCTAGCATAAATGCAATCATTTAACTTTGTATTTCGCCTGTTTTTGATGAGACAAGTGTTGGGAGTCACAAATGAATTATCACAGGCATTGCAGAGGAAGGATCAAGATATTGTCAATGCTATTGAATTAGTTAAGGCGTGCAAGGAACAACTACAAGCAATGAGGGATGAAGATTGTGAATGAGATCATTTACTTAGCAAAGTTTATTCTTTTTGTGGCCAGCATGGTATCAACATTCCCAATTTGAATGACAACTTTGTTGCTCAAGGGAAATATCAACACAGAGCTAAAAAAAGTAACAATCCTTCATCATTATCAGGTGGAGATCTTTTATACTATGATTGACAAACAGCTTTCAAAACTGAATGATCGTTTCAATGAGGTAAACTCTGAGCTTCTTCTTGGTGTTGTAAGTTTAAGTCCGGATAATTCATTTTCTAGGTTTGACGAGCAAAAACTGCTTCAACTTGCCAAATTCTACCCGAGAGATTTTTCTGACCGAGAAATGTTATGACTTGAAGATAAACTTGGTATTTATATTAATGAGATGTGATCCAACAATGAATTCTCTCGGTTGAAAAGAATTGGGGATCTTGCAAAAAAATTGGTGGATACAAGAAAGCATATAACACATGCATCAGTCTACAAGCTTCTAACACTGGCTTTAGTTCTACCGGTTGCAACAGCTTTAGTGGAAAGGGTATTCCCAGCATCGAACATTGTGAAGAATCCACTTCGTAATAGAATGAGAGATCAATGAATGAATGGCGCTATAATGCAGCGTTTTCAAAATATGAAAAAGTTTCGAAGACAACTGCCGTCTCGTCATTGATTGAAAACTTGTAATATAATCTTTTATTATTGGAGTGGAGATATTTTAAAGTTAAATTCTTACCTTAACTGAGATATTTTTCTAGCCCCACCACTTTATACCGCTGCATGCATCACGTAGATTCTTCATATATTTTCGATGCCAGAAACTTCACAATCGATCAGTTTGAAATATATATATATATATATGCTTCAAGAATTCATCTTTTTCTTTTTCTTCCCGGCCACGTACTGGATTATTTGAAAGGAGTCCTGCTTTAATTTAGTGTCTTGTATATGAATTAATGGTACGTGAAAGCTATAGATCGAGCAAATTAGCTAGCCATAATAGATTGGAGCGCGCATGCATATATTGTACGTGCATATATTCCGTCCATTTAAGTTCATATATGATTTCTCCTACTTGGAGCCATGCATATCATCATTATTTCTGTCGAATCACACCAGCGGATCAGCCGACTAAATATAATAATTAGCATGAATAGGATCTGCTATCATATTTAGGAGTGCAATTCCAACTCTCCTTGTATATGTTAAAATTACAAACTAAGTAGAAATATTGATATACGAAATCGAAGTAAGAGATATATTTGATAATATTTTGTTCTAACATCGATTGATTAATCGAAATGTTGAATATAACTTTATATATTTTAAATGCTAATAATAATTTCAGAAAGGAAAGGCAAGAAAATATTCATCCAACGTACGTACGTACATGGATCGATGTATCTGCCTAGCTTCAGAAAAAGCTACGTATTCGATCGATCGTTTTACTTGCTCTATATGTCAACTAATTAATGCATGCAGGAAGGTTCCTACATAAAACCCTAACGTACTGGACAAACCATTCGAGTCGAGTCTACCAAAATGAGTGCTAGCTCGATCAACTGTGTGAGGAAATGAGGGTTCTCCATCCATATATGTAAGTACGTACTACTTCAATTTCCTAGTGCATCTTCATCATTTCCACACTATTTTTGTGCCATTGCTAAAGGTTCTACGTACAATTGCTATCTACTCCAAGCTAGTTAGAATCCACACAACATTAAGGCTCTCATTAATTGAAACATCAGCATATTTAGACGTACGTACTGTCTGTCAAATAAACCTTATCTAATTAAAAAAAATCCATATGATTGGTTGATTTTTAACTCGGAGTCAAAATTTATTAATTTAATTACCAAGCTAGAAAAAATATGGGGAAGTTTAATTATCGTGGCGAGCTTGATAAGGCAATAAACTGCCATGTCAAGTGTACCGTGGACTTTTCAGTATATTGCATGTCCTGGCTCATTGCATATTCTTATATCCACTCAATTACTAAGAATTATTGATATCGCTTTCATCGATCATCACAACCCCGATCAGTGGCGGGGCCACTCACCCTGAAATTTTATAATTAAGTTAACTTGTATTCAATAGCACATGTGCATAGATGGTCCAGTGGGAATTGCTATACTAATATTCCCTCGGATTGTGATTCGAAGCATAATTTCCACACTTGTTCAAAAAGTTAATTATTACTTCCTATTGTTGTTGTTTTCCTTCGTATTTCTATCTAATTATTAATTTCTCCTATTTATTTTGCTATCTATACACTATTTTTCCTTTTCCTTTCCTTGTTTATAATCTTAATAAGCTTTTGTTTTCTTTTTACACTGAACTAACTAATGTTGTTCTTGTTTTCTGTCTATTTATACAAACATTTTTCATTTATCAAACAAAACAAAATTACATACATTTTTCATGCTTTTGTTTTTATCTAAATTTTGTTATAGAATTTTATAGGCCCACGTTAATATAAAATCCTGTCTTTGCCACTCACCCTGTGATGGATATATACATCTTGTTATCTCTACTGCTATTATGTATATATATGTACTAGCTTGTTTCTGCAAACAATACGTATGAATGCAAATATTCATGATCGAGCTGGTACCTACAGAATCACTTCTGCAGAGCATTGAGAGAATCTCAATCTCTTATTGGGTCGTCCGTCGTTAGTGACAAAAAGAGGTTAGAGAGCCTGCACTACTATATTTAGATGCTCGTTTGAAAATTTGGTTGCATTTTTTTGTCATTTTGTAACTTGGAAGCAAAACGTGATGCATGCAGCCGTGTGGTATAGATATGAAATTAAAGTAAATTAATGACATATGAAGATCGAGGTATCTAGAAAGGTATATCAATAATTGGAGCGAGAACCTCAAGATTTCAGACCTTTCTCCAATTATACAAATCGATCACATTGGCTTCAAAAATGATTGAACTAAATAGAAACTGCAAAACGAATATTACGCTCAATCCATCCCGGCCTTAACTAGCTTTGAACCTTTGCGAATTGAGAGAAGATGTCAAACATGATATGATGGATATATAGAGTCACGGAGTCAGGATTTACCGTAAGAGGCTAGGATCAAAATCAAGACTTCAGAAATAAAATAATATAATATAATTAAAATTAAAATTAAATTAAATTAAATCAAATTAAATATAAAATATTACACTATTCGTGAAAAAAAATACTATTATTACAAAAAGTGTAATAAATATATCTTTGTCAATGTAAAATACCAAATAATCATTCATTAACTCATCGCCCATTTAACTGCGTAAATGATTCTTCACAATATTCATTGCATAAAATACTTTCTATAAATATTATTTTCTACAAATATTATTTGTTATTGGTAAAATTAATGATAATGTTTAAAACAAGTGACCTAATGTATTTTTCAAACTAACCCATATTTACCGAAGCACTTTAGATTATAGCTAGATTACTTGCAAACATTATAATTGATGTCCCGATATAGAAATTAAAATGATGCATAATATCTTGATTCTTAATTGACCTGTATCATATCATAATCGATGGGATATATGCCTATATAGGGCTATATGCATGGCCCACCCTCACCCGTGAATAGCTTCGCCCTTGGATATATATATATATATATGTATATATATAGACACACACTCTAATTAGCTATAGTCACACATTTGTTAATAATGTGTATATTCCCACATCTAAAATCGCTATTTACACCTTTAAACTTTTTAAAACTTTTATAATTCTATTTTTAACCTTAATTAAAAAAAACTCTTTAATTACTCGATCATATAACTAGAATATGGGTTATTGAGACTTTTCGTAGAACATAAACCCTCCCCCTCCTCTCTCTCTCACCAATTCATATATAATTTTTCTTGAAATTTTCGGGTTAGGTTAATTTGATGAATGAAACCTAGAATATGAGTGATTTTTTTGGAAATCATAGTTAGTTGGAATCGATCTTTGTGGATTTTTTTTCTTCGAATTTTTTAAATTGGGTGAATCGATCTTGGTTCTATGGTTGTAAGTCATTATCTAATTATTTTTGTTAAACTTATTATTGTTATATGTTCTTCGATCAACATGGATTAGGGCTACAAGATTCTAAATTATGTATCATGATTCTGTATGTAATTTAATGGTTGAAAGTTTAGACTCGTAATTTACAAAAAATTTAAATATGAGGTGGATGATGAGGTGGTGATCGAGAAAAAAAAGAATGAAGGGTAAAATAATAAAATTAACGATAAAATATTTGTATAGAGGTATACATTAAATAGATTTTTTGAATTCATCAACGCACCCATTTGTTAATCAATTCGTGAATGCGAAAGCTGTGAAAATAAATGTGTAGCGTGTTGTGTCGTAATGTTGGATCATTTTGCCTGCACTCGGAAACTAGTTATTGACATGCATGCTCGGAAAAAAAAAACCTTTACAATACCATTGACAAAGTTCAGTGGCTGAAACAATATATTTGGTTATGGTTTTGAGATTTAACCAATGTACGTAGAACGGCCGATGATAAGATTGAAATGTTAACTAGCTGGTAAGTTTTGAACTTTGTATTTATCACTGTATGACTTTCCAAAATTGTGTATATGATCCATCATGTACCCACATAAAAATACGTACGTTTACTATTAGTGATGCATATATTCTATTATACTTAGAGCAACTCTAACAATGTCATGGAAAGTTTGCTTATTTTGTTCAAAAATAAAGTCGAAACCTATTTTAGCTAGTCACTTGTATGAATTTATTCCAACAATATCACTTAAAATGTAGTTAGTTCTAAACACATGCTTAGTTTTGATTGGTTGATAATAAAATATTTATTTATTAATATAATTATTAATTACATTTGCAATCTAGAAGGAAAGAATTAATTACAATATTGAATGTTTCGTTACCTATAATTCATATTTTCGGTATAAGAATAGGGGATGAAAACATGAAATATAGGGAATCCCTAAACTAGCTAATAAGATAGGAGAGCTGCTGGAGTGAATTTAATAAAAAATCTTTATATTTTAACTAAAAATAACTTATAGAGAATCTGCTGGAGTTACTCTTAGCTATCAACATCCGGTACGCAAAGTCTTTTTCCACGAAAATTATAAGACAAAAACCACATGTGCATCGAACACTCTCAGCGGTCCTACAGGGTTTGGATTTTGAGAGTGAAAGGAAACAATATTATGACACTAGCTAGAATTCGATCTGCATCAGTATCGCTCATGATAGATATCTATGATCGATATGATCTGATCTATTTCTTCGATAATTGGATTGGCAAAGCTAGCACTCATTGTAAACACAATCATGTGGCACTCTTATACTCCCACACTCTCTAATCTCATCAACTACATCGATTGGTGTAGTCAAATAATTTCCTATGACATGCACTCCCACACTCTAATCTCATCAACTCCACCGATCATTAATCAATCTGTGTAGTCAAATACGTACAAATAATTTCCGTACTTCCATGGTATACCGTACCTATGGCTAGCTATAGCTCTCACTTTCCAGAAGAGAATAGAAAGCTGAGCTAGGTGAAATTAATTAGTTCGTATAATTTTATGTAGATAGTTTTATTTGGCTGGGAATGCTGGCTGTACTAGGCAAGTTTGAGATGTGAGAAAGGAAAATGATGGAAGTGGAATCTTCCTCGAGGAAGGAAAGCGTTGTCTTTTTGTACCCTAATCGGATTATTCTTAGTTTCTTTCAAGTCTGAAATTTCGATCAGTAGTACTTTTTTGTAACATTTGTAGAGTCAAAGGTGCGTTTCTTGTTCCTATTCTATTCCCAGCTGGCTTTCATTTGTGATGCATATATATACAGATTCCACGAGCTAAGTAATTGAACTAGTGAATACTGATGATCGAGTTAGCTAGCTAGGGTTGTGATCCAGTTTTTCTATCAATCATCTCCAATTCGATGGATTAATAATTTGAAATGTCAAAGTAAGCAAGTGTACGTTTTATTCTTCTCAATCATCCGTGATCATGCAATTCACAGCCTCTGTTTTGTTATGATTACATGAAGGTTACCTAAACAGAAGCTTACAAAGGACTGATAAGCTACAATACAGAAGTAGGAATTGGACTCGATCGATCGGCGCAGTACTACTCCTTCAGACCAAGGAAAATCCAAATCGATCGATCATCTTCATCGATCTATCACCAACTTATCATATCGATGTCAATAAATATGAAAATGATTTTGCAAATACCAGTAGGGTCCTCCTGTACATGAAATTACCTCCATCATCGACCACTCTACGTCGATTTATATATATATACTCAAACATGTTTCTCGCTAGCTGGACTCAAAATATAAATTTTAATTTTCCAAAACTAGTCGATCGTGCAGATCAAAAATATGCTTCGTTTTGGAATGTCTGCGTTGAGCAAATTAATACAGAAATTAATCTGTCCTAGTCTCTAAGGCTCTGTGTGTGTGTATATATATATATAGGACCTGGAGTCCACATGTATTCATATATGTCATCTTCTGCACCTTGGACGTCGACGAGAGTTCTGAAGCACAATTTGGATCAAGCCGGCCGACCGGGGACCATCAAAAACCAAAATTAGGGTTTGTAGTTTTCTCAAATATATATATATATATATATAAAATGAAGATAAACTTTACACCCTAGAATAGAACTAATTAAAGGAAGAAGACAAAAGGTGATGATCAGTGTTCAAGTTATTAGTTGAGAAACGCATAGTTAGCCAGAGCTAGCTAGGGTTTGTTATCCTACTAATCATATCCTAGCTAGGTAGAAAAGATGAAGAGTAGGGTTAGGCAAGATCAAAACGTATTATTCTGCCTCCTATAATTCAAGAATCAAACAAAAGCTAAAGGGTGCAAATGCGTGGAATAGATATGTGATCGATATGCTGATCAATAACATGGAATATATAGGCATTATCACAACGAAGACGAAAGATGAATTTGCACTGGATAACTCATGGTGCGCGCTTGCCCACGTATTTGCCATGATTAAGTCGTCGAACAACTGTGTTTGAGATACTGTACAGTCAAATTTCATTATAAAGGAAGGTCATCAAGGGCTTCAAAATCTTATACTATTGGTTGGAACCCATGCATATATGTTGTCCTTTAAAATGAAAAGTTTTAGCAACATTGAAAGCTATGTGTCGAAATTCCCAAACTATTCTCACTGTTTCTACCGAATTACGCGCGGGGCGTAATTCGGCGGAAGCAACATGAATACTCCTTCTTCCTCTTCCTTGTTGTACGATAGACTTCCTTCTCCTACTGGTGCGTCCGAACGGTGGGGCTGTTCGGATGGACGGGCGCTTCCTCTTCCTTCGGGTGGTCGGGTGCGCGCGTCCGGGTGCGGCTGTTAGAAGAATACAACAATGAACAGGCGGTCAGGGGTTGAGACGGGGTACCCCGCCTTCAACGCTCCGATGCCTAAGTCAGATGATGTATTGGATATAACAGTCAAGCGAACGTGCGAGTAATATTCTGGACGAGTGAATGAGTATGTTGGATTCGTCAAGATGGAACGAATGGGATGATCTTACCTGTAATAAATACCTTACATATATAGGTGGTTGAGTTTGGAGCTTGATGGTGTTCTTCGATGTGGGACTGGTGTGTTTGCCGTCATGTGATCCGTGCGTTTGGGTATGCGCCCCACGGGCGCGTGCGCGCTCGGATGGGGTCGGTCTGGTGAGCGAAGTTGAAGCTTCCTTGGTGGTCTTGCGGGTGGTCCGGTAGGTGTTGCTAACCTGCTTAAGTGGATAAGTATGTTTAATCGCACAACTAATGATACAATACTAACAAGTCCCCAAGTCAAAGAGAACTTTCTTGACTGGGGAGTAGAAAAAGGGTCGTGCGATTGAACAGAAATACTTATCCGGTTGAGCAGTGGTGCATGATCCTGTAACCCCCAAGTCCCCCAACTCTCCGGTCAAGGAAGGGCTCGCATGACGGAGTGGGACCTGGGTTCGTGTCCCTGTACGTTCGGATGTGTACCTGTTGCTGTATTCTGGGCCCGGCGTCCAAATTGATCTTGCTAGTTTGGAGCCACGCGCACGTGAGGTGTTGCCTGTTCGTGCGTTCGTGTACCTATGGGCCCGGCCTCCAAACAAGACTTGCTATTTTGGAGCCGCGCGCCCGGATGGGGTTTGGTCTTGTACACACAAATAAGTGGGACAGATATACAGGTATAGATATGCAAGTATGAATGTATGGTATGATGCATGAATGTATGGTATGATGCGTAAATGAATGAAAATGTTTTTCGTAACACCGGCGCTGGGATGGCGCGGTGCACCGCGTACATCAACGGGGATGCCGTTGCGTACGGTGTAGCGTCAACGGAGGGATCAAGACCGCGACCTACAAGTAACGCGCTACGGAGGGGACGGACTGCATGCCCGTGCCGTTCTTCGGCTTAGCACCCTCAGAGAGGGGACGGACCCCATGCCTCCGTTATGACAGCCGGCTTGTATTTCGAGTCCGGGGAGGGCGTACCTTTGCCCGCGCTCATCAATCCCGGAACGCGCAAGGAGGGGTCGGACCGCACGCCCTTGGCGTTCCGAGTCGGGGTCGAATGTTAACGTTGCGCTCACACGGAGGGGCAACACCCCACACCCGTGCCGCCCATCGACTTAGCACGCCCAGAGAGGAGTTGGCCCCATGCCTCTGTCATGACAGCCGGCTTTCTCTTCGATCATGTAACGGTGCGCTCACGGAGGGGACGGACCCCATACCCGTGCCTCCCATTGGGCTCAGTGCGCGCTCAGAGAGGGGGCGGACCCTATGCCTCTGCCGCCTGATCCGGCTTGCTAATGCTTGCGCGTACGTAGAGGAAGAACCCCATCCCGTACGGCGCAGCTCTTCACTCGGGGCACGGCCAAAAGGGAATTCAGGCGTTAGCCCTCTTTCGGGGCGCCCGAGTGGTACATGTACTAACCTGATGGTGTCATGAGCGCCCGGTCGTGTGGGTGGTGTACGCGCTAGTAGGAATGGTTGGTATCGTGGCGTGTTGTCCTTGCCTTGGGTTTGGTGGTGTTCTGATGAGACGTTTTGAGGTGACATTCCTTTTAACTTCTCTTTGGGAACCGGTGCGTAATAAATGCTAGCCGTCGCACTTAATGCTGGCGTGCCCCTGTATTAAATGCTGCTGTTGTCATGATTACTTGAGGGGCAGACGTCACGCGCGTGGGAGCGTGGGAGTGCGACATGGGCGCCACGTGTTGAGCTGTTGGAGACCGTGCTAGGGTTCGAAATCGAGGCGGGAAGTTGAAGAGTTGGCGCGGTTACTTAGGAGGGCAAGTAAACCGCCCGGGCCACGCGTCACGATCCAACGGTGCACACGCGAAAAACGGACGACTGGCGTTCGCTCGCGTATCCCGTCCGAGTAATATAAATAGGGCTCCCCTGGCTTTCGTCTTTCTCATCACTTTCGTAACTTACCAAAATTCTGCCGGAATCACTTTGCGATCTGCATCCGTTAAGCTCTTCTGTGTTCGTGTCCTTTGTTGCCGGAATACTTGCTCAACGTGAAAACTCAGCCCTACAAACTCAATCTGGTGAGGCTCTCGTCCCTGGCTCCGTTTTTGTTTTTGTTTCTGTGGTTTGCGTTTTTCTGGGTTTTGAACTCAAGGATAGGGTGTGTTCTTGAGTGGGGTGTGTTTGATCTGTTTGTGGGTGTTTTTTTGTGGGTTTTGGTGTTTCTGTCTGGGGAAGAATTTTTTTTGCTAAGTGTTGGTTTGCGCGTGCGTGCGTCTTAGGATGGAGCCAATAGAGGTATCGAGCGAACAGTCGCGTGAGCGGATCTACATTCCGGGGGTGGGGTGGATTAGTTGTGGGTCGGGTGGGTCGAGTACGTCGAGTACGTCGTCATACGAGTCTGTTTTGAGTGTCACGCCTCTGCAATGTATTATGCCTGACACCTCTCCCGTGCAGTCGATGGATGCTAGGCAAGCGTGCGCCAACGCTGGATTGGAGAGCTCGTCGGGGTCGTCAGGCGGGCACTCGGGTGGGGCGAATACGTGGGGTGAGGAGAGGGTGAAGGGAGGAGATTCGATTCCTCAGTTTGCGGGGGGCGGACCCGTACACTGGCGGTTTCCTGATGGGACGCCTGTCCAGGAGCCTGAGCGTGCGCCATCCGTCTCAGAGATGGCCAGGTGGGCGAGAGAGTACCACATCCCGAACTCCGTGAAGCTGCGGATACCTGGCGGGGGCGACACGTTCACTCGCCCGCCGCCCGGTCATGTCTGCCTGAGTGAGTTCCACCTGAAGGCTGGGATCAAGCTGCCACTGCACCCGTTCTTCTAGTATATGCTGGCGCTCCTGAAGATCTCGCTTGGTAAATGCGGGTCCACGCTCATCCGCACACTCGTGGCCATGTTCAACATCTTTCGGGTGAGCGGGATGGACCAGCCCACGCGGGCGGAGTTCCAGCATTTCTTCCGTCTTCGCTACTCCACGCGCCAGAGGGACTCGGGGACCTTCACCGTGGAGCCCCGCGGGAAGTGGTGGTTGACGGACCAGCCGAGTTCTTCAACCTGCTGGCGCACGATCAACTGTTTGGTCGGTGGTGATTGGGAGTTGGGCTCCTTCTCGTCCGAGTATGCCGCCAACGCCCACCTGATTGATCGAGTCTCCCAAGCCTTCCATCCCCTCGATACGAACGAGTATCCGATGACGCCCATCGAAGAGGCCCGGGTCGATCGTCTGAAGTTCGTATTTGACCCGGCGCCCGAGGCAAGGTCTTTCTTCGCCGCCTGCCATTGGGACCTTATCGAGCAGACGAATCTTGCCAAGATGCCGCGTACGTGGGTTTTTATAGTTCGTTGTCTAGGAGTAGGAGTAAGATACCAACTGTTCTTCTGTCGCTAACCTTCCGTTTGTTGTCTTTGCAGTTAAGAAGAAGATGTCTGGCAAGAACGTCGATATGGATGATGCGCTCAAGCGCCGCTTGGCCGCCCTTCGAGATACTGCCGCCAAGGTCCGAAAGGTGGCGGATGATGGGAGAGGCGGTCTGGTGTTGGGGGAGACCACACAGCCCAAGATCCCCATTCCCAATGTGGCTGACTTTGCTCCAGCTACCCGGGCGGATGCTCCTCGCCCGCCGCCAAGTAATGATAGTGGTTCGAAGGCGCAGGCCAAGGCCGATCGTGCTGACCAGCGTGCTGAGCAGCACCGGGGAAGGCGCCAGGAGAGTCGCGACCAGCGCCGGCAGGACCGGGATGAGCAGCGGGACAGGCGAAAGACACCTCGCCCGCCCCACACCGTCGCTCGTACCTCTGCTACGTCTTAAGCGTCCGCTCGTCCGCCCAGCCCCCCGCAGGTATCGAAGCAGGGAGGAGCCAGTGAGCCTCCCTTGAAGCGTCCCAGGACGGATAGTCCGGCCGCCAATCCGTTCGCCGATCTGTCCGTCAATCCGTTCGCCTTCTGTACGCCGCTGTCGCAGATCATCGATAAGAGCGTGAAGGCTGTCAATGGGATGGCACCGGAGGTGCTGCAGGGCGGTAGAGATGAGATGGATAAGGCTTTCAATCTCTGTATGGTGCTGCAACACAAGATGTACCTGGTGCGTGAGCGCTTCGCCAACAGGCGCTATGCAGAGGAGGCGCAGGGGGAGATACGCAAGCTTACTGAGGCCAGTAAGAAGCATGGGTATGAGCTGGCCAAGTATGAAGAGCTGGCAGAACGCCTGCGTCAAGAAGTCCGGGCGACGACGGGACGAAGCCAGGAGGCGAGTGAGCGGGAGGCGCTGCACAAGGCCGAATGTGACACTGCCCTTGCTGCCCTGGAAGATGCACAGGCCGAGGCGGCCAACCGGGTGGCGGAGGTGGAGTCCCGCCTGATGGCTGAAGCGCAGGCCCAAGTCCAGAAGGCACGAGCGGAGGCGGTCGCTTGCTTCAAGGATTCTTCGGAGTTCAAGGAGTTGGTGGCCGCTGAGGCCGATGTTCAGGTTGCTCAGTTCCAGGAGGTGGTGGCACCCTTCCTGGATATGGAGAAGTACAGTGCCTTCCTAGAAGAGCAGGCGGGTCTGGCGGGCGGAGCCGGTGGTGCGGGCGTGGATGGTGCGGGGGCGAAGTAGAGTAGCTTTTCCTTTTCCTTCTTTTTTTCCTTTGTAATAGTAAGACTTTGTAATCGGGCCTGCGTGCCTTTGATTCCCGTCAGCCCTATTTTGTAACCGGGCGAATGAATGAAGTTTCTTTTCTGTCCGTTTGTGTGCCTTGTCTCTTTTTTTGAATTTTGTTTGGCATCTTTTGAGTAACTTGTGCGGACGTGCGTTTCCACTTTTCATCTTTGCGAGTAGCCTATCCCTAGTCCCTCGAGTATGTGGGCGGGCGGGGTAAGGACAAACAAACGCAATAATAATTACACAGAGTACGACATAGCAAGATCTAATGAAAATACTTCCTCAAGTGCTGGATGTTCCATGGGTGGCGTAGTCGTTGACCCTGCATGTCCCTGAGGTAGAAAGTGTTGTCGCTTATCACCTTGTCAATGACGTACGGGCCTTCCCACAACGGACGAAGCGCCTTCACCTTCTGTTGGATCGCCTTCATTACCCAGTCCCCCAGTTGGATTGGGCGAGCCCGTATGCGCTGGTTGTATAGTCGGGCGATCCTCTGCTTGTTCGCGGCATTGTGTAGGTGCGCCATGTCTCTTCGTTCCTCTAGCAGATCATTGTTGAGCCTCAGCCCCTCACTGTTCGTGCGCGGATCGTACCCCTCGATCCGTGGGCTCTGATGGGTAATTTCCAGGGGTAGCACAGCTTCCGTTCCGAACGTCAGGCTGAACGGGGTCTCGCCTGTAGCTGTATTGGCTGTCGTTCGGATGGACCATAGAATTTCTGGAATGACCTCATGCCAGCGCCCGTATCCCGCATCCCCGGGTTTGATGTCTTCAATTTTTCTCCTGATGTCAGACTTGATGATTTTGTTCGCTGCTTCCACCTGTCCGTTCGTCTGGGGGTGCGCTGGCGATGCGAAGATGAGGTCCTTTCCCTGGCGCTTGTAGAAGGCTATCAGCCTGGGGTTATTGAATTGCGGCCCGTTATCCGTGATGATGCTGATCGGTGTCCCATAGCGACAGAAAAGGAAGCGCCAGAGGAAGCGTTCCACCTTCTCCGTGGTGATCTTGGCCATGGGCTGGGCTTCAATGAACTTTGTGTGGTAGTCGATGATGACGATCAAATATCTATATTGCCCTTTCGACTTCGGAAGCTCTCCGATCAGGTCCAGTCCCCACTGCGCGAATGGAATGGGCGACAGGAGGATGGAAAGTGGGACGGCGGGCGCATGATGGTGGTGTGCGTGCAGCTGGCATTGATGACACTTACTCGTCAGTGCTGTGGCGTCCGCATGGATGGTGGGCCACCAGAAACCATGCCGAAGGGCCTTGTGCGCGATTGATCTGGCGCCCGCATGATGGCTGCACGTGCCTGAGTGGATTTCTTTTAAGATCGAGTCGCCCTTTTTTGGAGTGACGCACTTGAGGCTTGCCCAAGTCCTCCCTTGTCGATAAAGTGCCCCATCCCGTATGCTGAAGTTGGCCGCTCATGCGACGATGGTTCTGGCCTCTCGCTTGTCCCCTGGCAGCTTTCCCCTCGTCTTGTAAGCGATGAGCACGTCCATGTAACTATGCTCGTGTGGTTCGATTGCCAGAACCTGCTCCGCTCCTGAGATGCTGGGTCGTCGCAGCACTTCGACGATACGCTGCCCTGGCCCCGTGTGCACGGGCGCCGTGGCCAGTAGGGCCAATTTGTCTGCCTTCGCGTTGAATCCCCGGCGTATATGGCTGATGTTGACGTACTTGAATCCCTTGATCAGCGTCTGCACATGTTTCAAATAGGCGATCATGGACTCCCCTTTCGTCTGGAATTCTCCTCCGACCTGGCTCACCACCAACTGTGAGTCGCTGAATATGTTGAGGTCGGGTGCCTCTGAATTCTTGGCCAGTTGCAGGCCTGCGATGAGCGCCTCGTACTCGGCCTCGTTGTTTGTTGCCTTGAATTCGAACTTGAAGGCGTACTCCGCGTTTACTCCTCCTGGCCCGGTTAAGATTATACCGGCGCCGCTCACCTTCTTTGTGCAGGACCCGTCGACGTAGAGGTTCCACTCCGACAACGGTCGCTCCTTGACCTCCGGGTTGTCGGACGCTTCTACCGTTGGACCATCGGGCGCTTGGGCTGGCGGCCCTTCTGCCTCCGTATACTCGGCGATAAAGTCCGCCATGGCCTGCCCCTTGATTGCCGTGCGGGGTTTGTACTCGAGGTCGAACTCACTAAGTTCGATGGCCCACTTCGCCAGGCAGCCGCTATGATCGGGCAATTGGAGTATCTGGCGCAAGGGTACGTTAGTGAGGATGTGGACGCTGTGCGCCTGGAAGTATGGCCTTAACCATCGGGCAACGGTTACGAGCGCGAGCGCCATCTTCTCGATTGTTGGATATCGTGTTTCAGCGCCTGTCATGCCTTTGCCTGAGAAGAAAACGGGCAACTCCGTGCGGTCCTCCCTGCGGACGAGGGCAGAACTGACGGCCGTGAGGGAAGCGGCTAGGTAGAGGTACAAAACTTCCCCTCGGACGGGTCTGGAGAGGAGCGGAATAGACGCCAGGTACTCCTTGATTCGGAGGAAAGACTCCTCACACTCGGGCGTCCACACAACCTCGCGTTTGTTCGTGGTTCTTAGGGCTTTGAAGAACGGGGCGCATCTGTCCGAGTAACGCGAGATGAAACGGTTCAAGGAAGCGAGCTTGCCCGTGAGGCTCTGCAGGTCCACCCTCTTGACGGGCGGCTTCATGTCGATGATCGCTTTGACTTTGGCTGGCGCGGCTTCGATCCCCCGCTGGCTGACAATGTACCCCAGAAACTTGCTGTTGGTGACTCCGAAGGTGCACTTAGCGGGGTTCAGCCTCATGCCATTTTTGATGAGGACGTCAAGCACAGTCCCCAAGTTCTGGACGTGGTCGACCGCCTGGACGCTCTTCACTAGTATGTCGTCCACGTACACGTCTACGATATCGCCGATCAGGCCGTGAAACATCGCGTTCATGAGCCTCTGGTACGTGGAGCCGGCATTCTTCAGCCCGAAGGGCATGACAACGTAGCAATAAAGGCCCTTGTCCGTGACAAACGTTGTCGCCTCCTGGTCCGCGGGGTCCATGAAGATCTGGTTGTAGCCCGAGTAAGCGTCCATCATCGATAGGAGTTCGTGCCCCGCCGTCGCGTCCACTAGCTGATCGATCCTCGGTAGCGGGAAGCTGTCCTTCGGGCACGCCTTGTTGAGATCACTGTAATCGATGCACATTCTCCACTTCTTGTTGCTCTTCTGCACCATCACAGCGTTGGAAATCCACTTGGGATAATCCACCTTCCGGATGAACCCGATGCCCAGTAATCGGTCCACCTCCTCATGCATGGCCGCGTAATGCTCCGCTTTGTACGTCCGCCTCTTCTGCTTCACTACTCGGGCGCCGACGGCGACGCTCAGTCGATGGGATATGATATTCGTACTGATCCTGGGCATGTCTCTATACGACCAGGTGAACACCTCCTGCTTCTCTTTTAGCAGCGCGGTCAGTCGTTCGGCTATCGCGGGAGCCAACGATGCTCCGATCTGGACCGTTCTCTCCGGGTGTTCGGAGGATAGCTGAATCGTCCTTAGCTCTTCGCGTTCGGGGACGGGCGATACGGCCATCAGCCCGTCGCGTGGATCTTCGGGTACTTCTGATCCTGGCGCGGGTTCCAGGGCGAGGACCTCATGCATGTCTCGGGATTTCGTTGCCTCCTCACTGTTGTATCCCCGGATATATCCGACTCCGTGCTCGGTGGGGAAGCGTCCCAAGAGCATGTACCCTGCGATGATCAACTTCAGCCTGCAGATCCCTGGCCTCCCGAGTATGGCGTTGTAGGGGGAGGGGGTGTCCATGATGATGAAGTCTGTTCGGATCTCGCTATGCGGGGAGTCGGGTGCGCCAATCTCGACCCGCAGACTGTCACTCCCGATCGGATACGATGTCTCGCCCGTGAAGCTGGCCACGCACTCGTGGTCCTGTGTCATCTTGCGTGCGGGCCTTCCGAGCGCCTTGTAAGCGTCAAAGTAGATCACGTTCACGGACGCCCCATTGTCAACCAGCACCCTCTTCATAAGGAATCGGTCGATGATCGCGTCGATCACGAATGGTAGGGTGCTATCCTTTGGGCTTTCCTCCTCGTCCCTTGATGTGAAGCTAATGGTGGGCGTCTCCTTCCTTCCTGCCTTGGGTGCTCTCCTTGCCCCAATCACCAGTACTTCCCTGCTCGTGCGATCGGGCGTCGACGTCCCCTCCTTGCGCTTACCCCCAGATATCGTGTTGATGGTTCCACGGGTTCTGGCATTCGTCTGGCGATGTCGTCCTTCTGTCCTGGGAGGGTGGCCTGATCGTTCTTCCTTATATCCTCGAGGGCCTTCCTTAGCATGGGGCAGCTGTTGGTGTGGTGGGTGGTGGCGTTGTGGTATTTGCACCAAATGCTCGGGATTCGGCCGACCGGGGCCATTGCTACTGTCACGTCGCTTGGTGGTGGGAGCCGGCGTCGATGCAGGCGGAGAAGCTGCTCGGGTGACTGCCCGTCGATCGTGAAGACCTCCTGTCCCGCTAGTCGGTGTTGTGGCGTTGGCAGTAGGCGGGCGCCCTGCTGTGCCGGTCTCCTCGGCCGGTTGTAGTGGTTGCCCTGGTGGTTGCGGAAGAAAGGCTTCTGATTATTCTGCCCTGGCGCGTCCCGGTACCTCTTGTACCCCTCGGTTGGTACCCCTCCGTTGTCCAAGGGCCGTCGAGGCTGAGCGTTCTCTTCCGGTCTGTTGGTGCTGGACTCGGAGGTGGACCCGTACACTCGTGTCTCCACTAACGCCTTCTGTGCAACCAGGTCCATGATCTCGTCGTAGTCGAGATGCTCATTCCTTACTAGTTTCTCTACGAATGGGGTGGCGAGCAGGTTATCCATGAGGGCTTCCTTGGCCACTCGCTTATCAAGGTCCCTGCATGTGCTTGCGAGCGTCCTCCATCGGTTGATGTAGCTCGACATGCTCTCGTCCATCCCCTGGCGGACCTTGAGGAGGATGCCCGTGGTGTTGTACTTGCCTTGGAGCCGATAGGGCTTCTGGAAGCTCTCCGCCAGCCCGAGGAATGAATGGATAGACCCTGGCGGGATCTCGTAGAACTAGCTCCGCGCTTCCTCCGCCAGCGTTTCTTGGAACAGGAAACACAAGGTTGGGTCCGAGTACCGGGTTCCGTCCGTGGTGGATCGAAACTCGCCCACGTGCGAGCGTGGATCTTCGCTCCCGTCGAACCGAGCGATCTTCGTTATCTTCGCGTGGGGGTCCCTTCCCCTCTCCAGTATGTGCGCCGAGAAAGAACTGACCCGGGGGGCGAACGTCTCTCCCTGACCGGCCAGCTTGTCCTTGCGCAGGCGCGAGACCTCCTTCGCCAGTTCTTCCATCCTCTGAAGGATCAGAGCATTGTTCGTCGGGGGCGCCGATTCTTCCACGGGTGAGGGCGCTCGGGCCGCCCGGGCGTTGGTCCCGTCGAACAGGTGCTATCCTTCGCTGGCGGTCTCCTGGGTCTCCTCGTGTTGCTCCATCTGCTGGCTGATGAGCGCGTCCAGTCGCTCCTCCAATCTCTAACGGATTTGGCGCTCCTCTGCTCTCTCGAGTGCCGCCTCCCGTAACTCCTGGACCAGGCTGCTGATGCGTCCCTCGCTATCGGTCCCGTCGGTCGCTAGTACATTCCGCCCCTGCGAGTCTGGCGGCGTCTCCCCATCGGGCGCGTTGCTGTCGTTTGTCACCGGGTTGAGCATGTGGACCTTTGGTTTTTGTGGTGTTTATACGAGGTTTGCAATTTGTAAGTTTCTCACAGACGGCGCCAGCTGTTTCTACCGAATTACGCGCGGGGGCGTAATGGGGTGCAAGCAACACGAATACTCCTTCTTCCTCCTCCTTGTTGTACGATAGACTTCCTTCTCCTACTAGTGCGTCCGAACGGTGGGGCTGTTCGGATGGACGGGCGCTTCCTCTTCCTTTGGGTGGTCGGGTGCGCGCGTTCGGGTGCGGCTGTTAGAAGAATACAACAATGAACAGGCGGTCAGGGGTTGAGACGGGGTGGCCCGCCTTCAACGCTCCGATGCCTAAGTCAGATGATGTATTGGATATAACAGTCAAGCGAACGTGCGAGTAATATTCTAGTCGAGTGAATGAGTATGTTGGATTCGTCAAGATGGAACGAATGGGATGATCTTACCTGTAATAAATACCTTACATATATAGGTGGTTGAGTTTGGAGCTTGATGGTGTTCTTCGATGTGGGACTGGTATTCTTGCCGTCATGTGATCCGTGCGTTTGGGTATGCGCCCCACGGGCGCGTGCGCGCCCCGATGGGGCCGGTCTGTTGAGCGAAGTTGAAGCTTCCTTGGTGGTCTTGCGGGTGGTCCGGTAGGTGTTGCTAACCTGCTTAAGTGGATAAATATGTTTAATCGCACAACTAATGATACAATACTAACACTCACAACATCTCAAGAGATTGATCTAAACTCAATTATTCAAAACAAACACATGGACCCATGTCACACCTAAGTGACCTAACAACATAGCTGCAATATGCATGATACAACAATAATGTATTTTTAGGTTAGGATCCCAGACACATATTCACATAGGATCTGGACATCGGTCAATTTTACCTTCTAGATCTAATCATCTACTTCTATATATAAGTCTATGATCCATGCATGCCTCTCGTACACAATGTGGATAACTCCCTCAAAATCCCAGATAGTCTTAAGTAATTAACCAACTCAATTTTTAATCTGATTAACTTTTGTATTTCCGAAATGTGACCAAAAGCTATATATATATGGTTGATTTGCGTTGCAAGTATGTCAGGTGACAGGTGTAATGACCACATACTTTTTTCTATAAAAGAGCATTTCTAATGTTTACAAACTTACGTAGAAAGTCATTGTGACACAATCACAACCGAATTTTTTCAAAGGAAGGAAACAAAGAACGTTCTCGTAATCAAAATGAGCCTTCCTCCACGCGTATATACACGTGCAGAAGAGTGTCACGTTCGCACGTGCGGTTGCGAGACCTTATTTGTTAATACATGTAAACTTAATTTAGAGAGAGAAAAAAATCACTGCATGCATCATTTATTTGGGTGTGATAAGAAATTTTATGAATCAAGAATTTATATGTCCAGTTAATAGAGTGCATCTTAAAATCTGAAAAATTAGAATTTTGGAAAAAAAAGAAAGTTTAGAGACTTGCAAAAACTACCTAAAATATTGTAAAGTATGGAAAACACGGTTATATCCGAATCTGCCAAGACTCCCACAACTATATGTCTATATCCTTCATTTAGTAAATGAGTATTATGTATAAACAATATTATTTACATTTATAATCCAAAAAACAATTTAGTTTCCCATCATCTGGCACCTACCTAAACAAATTCACAGAATTTTGATCTTTTAATACAACATCTAGTCAACGGTGAAGCTACAATAATCAACACCAATCATCTTATTAGAGTTCCCCTTAATTATGAGAGGGATCTGCGCTCCCATTATTGCTTATTACATGAAAGATTCTGGTCTTACTTTATTCCCTTATATGGTCCTCATTAAATATATTACTGTGCATTCCAAGATAACACCGGCAACAATAATTCTGAGACTAAATTACTTAAATAAAGAAATGATCACTGAAACTTGAAGATTACTATTAAAAATGTCTTACTGAAATGTTATTAGAAAAGCATTAATAGTACTCATGCGGATATCATTTGATTACATTGTCTTGTATATATCAATATGTACTAAGTTCTTGATCAACGTCTTTAAATTCACTATGGTATTGTTTCTAAGAGAAGAGCATCTAACCTGTACTGGAGTATGTAAGTCCATGCAAGTCATGTAGATGCCTAATAGTGGATATGGGATGATCTGGGGAAGTTCCCAAAAAATTTGGTTCAACAACTGCAAACAATCATAACTGTGATTAATCATTTAAAAAAATATACAGATGAAAAATTTACATGGCCTGATCATGTTATCGAACAGTTTGTATCATATGTTAATATGTTATTCACTATTCAAATGAAACATAAGCAAAGATCTCTTACTTAAATAAACAAATTTTCAGAGAGAGAGAGAGACCATAGATAGTTTAAGTTACCTCTACGGAGGTAACGATCCAAAACCATTGGTTCTTCAAATAAGACCTAGTTGCCCCTCTCTCAAAAGGTTTGCTCATGGCTAGAATTCCTCTGCAATTTACTACAACTTTTAAGTTTCAACTATCCTCTACATGAAATATTACCCAAACTGCATAGAAACCATATGAACAAACATTAAGAAAGAACCAGAATCTAGAGTCGAGAACCTTCGTGTAAATGATCTATTCCTAGTTGTTGCTCTTGAAATGGTGTCGGTGGTTTTCGTGTTCCTAATCTCAGCAAAGGCAATCGGGTATCGACCCATTTGGCTACTTTTCATCCCTTAGGAGTGAAAATAGTACCATCTTTTAAAACCACAATTCACATTGCCCTGCAAAATTAGAACCATACCGAAGTTAACAGCCTCAAAAAATATCAACTATACCTACTTTTGTTTACAAAGGAAACGCATATAAAAAACAAAAGGTAAATTAGATATCCACATAATCAAAAACGCATGTCTACTATAAAAGGTACATTGTAATGCTTGTACATGTCTCCTTTGAATTAGTAAAAAATTGACAATTCTTCTACACTTTTGACATAGAATGAGAAAACCTTCTGAGCTCATATGTAGTTTACTATTCCACCATCTTCTACTTATAGAATGATTCACAATTGTACTGCATTCAATTCTTCACACATGCTCGAACGAATTAGGAAAGGAAGGAGAACTTAGTTGTTATTGACCACCTAATCTCTTTAGTCGCTACAATCATGCTCTTATAGAAGATGACTTTTTCAGTGGCATTCACAATCAGAACCACACCACTCAGTCTTACACCTCACTTGCACATTTCTTAACCCATGTATACATCTTCTTCAATAACATCTTAAGTCATGCATCTTCTTCAATAAAATTAAACTATCTTACATTATACTCTTCTGGGTTAGCAAGTTAAAAATAGAGTGAAGCAAATAAGGTTACCAAGAATTGATGAAACAAACAATTGAATGATAAAATCGAAAGTGAATTGAATCAATCATCACTTTCAGTGCAATTGATGCATAAACTCCAAACAATTGATGATCAAATGAAATCAACTAATTCAAAGAACCAAATCGATTAAAGTGAACCGAATCAATCATCCTTACCCGTCCATAAGAGAATTAATTTGGGTTTT
Source organism: Geum urbanum (assembly GCA_946800695.1). NCBI lineage: Eukaryota > Viridiplantae > Streptophyta > Magnoliopsida > Rosales > Rosaceae > Geum > Geum urbanum. The sequence continues at coordinate 50,581,424 of OX327009.1, read as the reverse complement.
GGCAGGTTTGTCTCTATGCCTCAGAGATGATAGGCATATGTCGTTTGTCAGATCAACTCCCATTTTCATCGGACTCCCGCTACTTCTTTGACAGTTTTCATTGGTTTGTCATCTGTGAAACTGCTTTCTTCCTTTCTCTTTGACCGAACTAATTAGAGTAATAGTTTGATCGTGATCCTTTTTTTTTTGTTATTCATCTTGGGACATTGCCCGCTCTGCCCCCTATATTCTATCAATTTCCATCTGTTTCCTTGTGTATGTTTTCCTTATTTCATGGCTATTTTGGGTTTTCCATACTTTGGTACATCGATGACAGCAAAAAAAGCTTCCTTTTATTGTAGTAGAGATATGCAATCTCTTATAACATTTTCTACGTTCATCAAGCAATATTGATCCCTTGATGCGCACATAGCCACATACGTGTCTTTGAAGTTGTTTATTGGGCCTGAATGAGAAGTAACTGGACGTTAGCTTGACGTCGTAATCATCGAACTTTAAGCAGAGCCACTTGGATCACATAGGGGGCTCCAAAGTCCGGTTATGGCGACCTACGCCGCTCCATCTCATTATCGTCGTCGTTTACTCTTTTGAATATTTAGCTTCCCAAAAACCCCAAATTCACTTTCGAATTCAAATTGAAACTACAGAGAGAGAGAGAGAATCGAGGGTTTTTCTGAACTCTCCCTAATCTCTCTCACATGTCAATTTTGACGCGGAATCTCTCCCAACAATGAGTAAGATCGCTTTTCCATTTGTTTAATTCTTTTACTTTTGATTTGGGTTTTGATATTTCGATGATGGGTCAGCTTTTATGACCAAAAGTTTTTATCTTTATTGAGTCTTAGATGGATTGGGATTGCCTCTTACTGATGAGCTTATGATCGTTCTGCTTGGTTATTGGGTTTCAATATCTGCTTAAGTTTGTTACTTGATGAATTGGGCAGTGCTCTTTATAAACTATGAGCTAGAACTTTATGCTAGAACTAATAAGAGCTGTAATTTTCAATGCTGAATACTTGAATTTGTAGTTTTTGACTTATGTGCATACTGCATAGTGATGTGAAATCTGCAATTGTTAGATGAATCCTGGTGGATTCATCTTGTTATTCAAAACTTGAGCTTTGGACTGATGGGAGTAGCTACGTATGTAGATGAACTCGTTTGAGTGCTAGACTTAGTATGTGTCTTTTTGTTCAGGTTTGCAATTTAGAAATGCATGCTCTTGGCTGTCTTCATTGGCTATAGGATACCTAAGCTCGTGGTTATGTGTTAGTGACACACTTGGTGAAGTAAACAATGCAGAATTTTGCATCGAATTGCCTAGCAGGAAGTGTTGGATTGAAAAATGACTCTCTAAGATCAACGCAAGCTACTTCTGAATGCTCTGATGATGAGGGTTCTTCTGGTGTTGGAAGAGAGGAAGGGCTAGAGTGCCCCATATGTTGGGAATCGTTCAATATTGTTGAAAATGTGCCGTATGTCTTATGGTGTGGCCATACCCTCTGTAAAAACTGCATCCTTGGACTGCAATGGGCTGTTGTGAAATTCCCCACCCTACCAATTCAGCTTCCGCTGTTTATTTCCTGCCCTTGGTGCAATTTCTTGTCCTTCCGGCTGGTTTATAGGGGAACTCTCAAGTTCCCTCGCAAGAACTACTTTCTTCTCTGGATGGTTGAGAGCATGAATGGTGACAGAGTGAAGTCTCACTCTACCTGCACCGGTGATCATAATCAAGCTTGGCCGGTGAATGGAAATGTATCCATGGGAAATCAACTGCATCACAGGAGGGGACAATACATTCGCCATCCCGAGCCACCAGGGTTTAATCTCAATCATGGCATCATCAATAATTACCTTAGTATGGAGCGATTGCATTCTACCATTCGGAAGTCCCTGTTTTTCTTTGTTCATCTGACGGCAAAGTTCCCTCTGGTTGTCATATTTCTTTTGATCATCTTATATGCAATACCTGCCAGTGCAGCTATATTGGCTTTGTACATACTCATCACGGTGCTGTTTGCTCTCCCGTCATTTCTCATCCTGTACTTTGCTTATCCTAGTTTGGATTGGCTTGTGAGAGAAATCATAACCTGACTTGTCATTGACTTCTTGTGTTCAAGCACCATGAATTCAAGTCTGCTTCTACACGAAGGTGCTTCTCTTATCCGTGTTTAGTATGCAATTCGACGACATCTCAGTTTCCAAGATGCTCAGTTACCATCCACAAAAGCTATGCTTGATTTCTGTAGCGCGTCTCTTATCTTGCTGAACATCTCAGCTTTTGTAGATGTTGCTTTGGCCTGTAACTTTCTCAATTTTTGTTCAAAAAGACTTGGATTCAAATATCATCATCTGCCAATGCATCAGCTTCCCGGATTCACTGTTCTTTCTAGAATACAGTGATAGGTAAGGAATACATACAAGGTTCTCGTTTGTATGGACTTGTGTTGATTAGTTACAATTTATAATTCTATGCCTGTAATGAACATGGCTGTAGTTCTTTTCACTATTCGTACTGGATTTTGAACAGAAATTAATATGGTTCTTCATGTTAGTATGTCACCCTTGTGTACACAGACCCATGGGAGCTTGGTTTGAAAGTTATAATTTGTGGATAACCACTCGTCTTGATATACCAGAGCTCAATTGGATGCAGTACTTGAGATAGTTTCTTGCTCAAAAGAAGTTTAAGGAGTTGAAGTGGAGTATGTGGAGATGAAGTTGTTCTAGTACTCGGATATGAAACTTAAGATAAATCTTGTCCCAAGTTGCGTGCTTATATCAACTTGCTAAGACAGCTTATAAGTCTCAAGAGTAGCTTATAGCTGAAGTGACTAGATTAGTAGATTTGGAAGCACTTCTTCTACTATTAAGTTCCCACCATTCACTAAACTTCCTGAAAAGTCTCATCTCAGACTATGTCCTCCACGTGTCACAAGCATGGCCTGGCATTGCAACCCATGATTCTTTGTGATGTACCAATCCACTCTCAGTTTACTTCGTTTACGGCAAAAAAAAACAAGTAAACTTGCACAAACAATGGCAGCCATTACAATCTCTTCTCCAAAATCCTCCATTCTGCAGAACCCAATCTACCACAGAGAATTCAGTTGTAGCTTTCTTGGTAGTTCTTTAAAGAATGTCTGCTTGCAATTGAAACCCAGAAACAAGAACAGGGATGCCACCAATTTGGTGGTTACTTTGGCAAAACCAAACACCACAGAGAGCATCAGTAGCCGTAGGACAGGAGGTGATCGGTTTTACATAAACATAACTGGGTTTCCTTTCCCTCTGGGTCCTTTTCTGAATAGAAGCACCACTAGGACTGAGGTCAGCTTCTTCTATGCTTTTCTTTTGTAAAGTTAAGAGCATATATGTAATTGTTTCCAGTTAGGGAATGCTTAACATTTGATCAATTTTGTTTATGTCATGACAAGCTTCTTTCTTTATCTTTCCCAGTTATCAATTTCAAGTCTTCTTATCACTGTTTAGTGGAAGCATATTATAACAGTGTATCAGAGTGATAGTATTCTAAAAGAGAAAAACTTTAATGATCTCAGTGTATACTTGTGAAGGTTATTCTGCTGAAGCTTATCGATGCATAATGTAGATGGGTGCAACTAATCTTATCTGGGACTTTCATTTATTAAAGAAGTCATGAACTGATGTGCAATCTTAATAGAACTAGCAAGGCACTGCTGCAGGTGCCATCTTATTGGCTTTACACTGACTTTGCCTCTCATTTGGTTATTGGTTTTAGGCCGTGAAAGGCTCAATATGGTTATTTGAGCAAGAGCAAGCATTAGGCTTCAGCAATGTGTCAACAAATATTAGAATGACTGTTGTCAAACTTAAATCCGGAGGATTATGGGTCCATGCACCCATTGCTCCGACCAAGGAGTGCATTCAGGTAAGATTTCGTTTACAATCATAACTTCATCAAAGACCAACTATGATTTTTCCTTATGAGTGTTTATTTTGCCAGCTTCTGAAAGAGTTGGGGGCTCCTGTAGAATACATAGTGCTGCCTACATTTGCTTATGAGCATAAAATATTCGTTGGTCCGTTTTCTAGAGAGTTCCCTAGAGCTCAGGTATGGGTGGCACCAAGGCAGTGGAGTTGGCCTTTGAACTTACCCCTGGAGTTTTTTGGGATCTTTCGTGCTAAAACATTAAAAGATGAGGATTTGTCCACTCCATGGGCTAATGAGATTGAGCAGAAAGTTCTAAGTTCACCAGAAGTTGGTAAATTTGATATGCAAAAGTAATATCTGAGACTTCATTTATATGAAATGAAACTCATATGGTTGTGAACTATCAGGTATTGGGCCCTATGTTGAGGTAGCTTTCTATCATAAGCCTTCGAGAACTTTGCTAGTAACAGATGCTGTGATTTTTGTGCCGAGACAGCCACCTGATTGTATTAGCAAAGAATCCTTGTTGGCATCTGCAAGGAATGGTTTGGCTGTAAAAATTCTTAGTAAAGGAAAAGAAGTGTCTGATGAACCAGTAGTCGACAACAAGATGAACCGTCAAAAAGGTTGTATCTCCATTATACATGTCAAATCAAGTTCTGCTCTTCGGTGAATATTACTAGAATCTCATTCCAATAAGAGTGGTCATGCACATTCAATATTTTTGAACAAATATATTGACTAAAACCATTATCTTGTGTAGGATGGGAAAGGATGGTTCTGCAAATTTTATTTCTTGGTCCGTCAAATCTGTTGGAACCCAAGGCTAGCTTCACGCAGATGTCACAAAAGCTGATTGTTTCACCCATTGTAAAGACTCTGGTCTTCAGCAAAGTTCCGGAAAAGGTAGTAACCATCTTCATCCAAGTTTTTTGCTGATTTTGTACATCTTTTATCACCGGCTTCTGTTGTGGTATATAAGCTAATTAATGAATTAACCAAGCAATCATGCCTAACCAAGCTAGTTTTCGTATTATGACGCTGTCTCAAACCATACTCATTTCTTATCTTATCCATTCAGGTCAAGGATTGGATTGATAGAATTTCACGGGATTGGAGATTTAAGAGGATTATCCCTGCTCATTTTGCTGCACCAGTTAATGCAAGCAGGTCTCAATTCTTAGCTGCATTTTCCTTTCTGGATGATCTCCTGGATGAACCTTATACCACTCGGCCTTCACTCTCTCTTCTCTTCACATCGCTAATGGGGAAGGCGGCTAGTTACTTCCCTCCCGATGACATGAAGACGTTATCATCTCTTGATCAGTTTTTGGTCTCAGTGGGAGCTGTGAAGAAGACTGTCTCAGGTCGCAAAAGATGACACAAAAACTCATAGAAATATCACCCGTTGAAACACACTCCTGTAAAATACAAAGGAATTTGTCACACAAAAAAAGGGTCAAATTGTTCCGACCTCACCATGATTTTGCTACTTAACATTGAATAGCTGTAACGTTCAAGTATCAGTAGAATGTGGATATGATAGTGAAAACTGGACCGTAATCACTCTGGTGTTTTACTTGGAATGAACTCTCTGTAAAAAGCCTTGTTTGGAGAATGAAGATTGTTACTAAATCTCTAATATTTGCAACATATATTGTATACATGATTCTTGTAAAGAACATACATTATGCTGAGGAGATTGTGAAAATTCAGTGATATGAGAATGAAGCATGGCTGTTGGAACAGGAAATGATCAAGCGCTGTAAATGCCTACATTTTCAAAGGTTCCAGAAGGACATATATATTGCTGTCTGATTTCGATTATTTCTATCAATGTGATGCTGAAATGAGAGCCTAATTAGGTGACCTTCCTCGTTCACTAAAGCCAGGTATGATCAAACACTCTGTTTTGTAAATCAACATGGGATTAAACTCAAGTGGGTGAAAACTTCAATACATGTAGCAGCTAGCAGATAGCTGGAAGATGAAATCTTTGTTCTCTAATGCATGACCTAATTCTCCAATTAATATGCTTGGAAGAGAATCATAACTGCAAGTAGAACACTTATACCACCCTTGCACATGATCACTAGTCTATTAAGTTGTTGAGAGGGTTCCCCAACTAAATTCTGAATTACTCGTTCTGTATGTTGGCACGTTTACATCACATTAACTATTTGATATGATATAGAGATTAACAAGTTTGATATATACATCAAATAGGCTAATCTAAACTTTCTCATGTTGTATCGTACATCAATCATACAACGAGTTTGATGTAGAATAATATAATTGTTTCTCGGAATCCTTTTTATCATTGCATTGTCTAGATCTGAATTTCTGTAAAGATGATGGAGATTGAGAATCCAAGGTGACTTTTCGCTTCTTTGTGGAATTATGGTATACCTCAAGCGCCAATTTGGCCACAACTTTTGCTATGCTTTAGATAGACTGATGCAACCACCTTTGTTTGTTTCTTCCTCTCCATGCTTTGCTAAAATGATTAAAGCCATGACTTTCGATCATCATTAAAAGGAAGCTCACTTCCTCAGTCCTCACTCCGCTCAGCACCATCTTGGGAAAGCTCACATGGCATGGCCTTTCCTCCGAGTCTGTGAGGTGATGTACGTACTTGAAACACTAAGCAAGCTTTCTTCAATGGTGGGGAACCGGGGTCGACGACGAAAGTTGCTCCCACATAGGTTTCCAACATTGCAATGTCGACTATGGAAACATTACTTGAGCTTTCCTATATACTATGTGTTTGGGCCCAAGATAAATATCTCATATTGGGGTTCGAGGGTTGGATTTGGCGAGCGGCCTGAGTAAAATAATAGAGTCTAATTCCGTGTTGGGTTAAGACTATAAATCAAGATGGCTGATCCACGCGTCCTAATAATTATCCAACCTTTCCTGCATCGGTTATGTTTCCTTTGTGGAAGGAATTGAGATAACATTGAACTATATAAAGATAAGACCGTGTGTTGGTGAACATTTAGAGTTATATTGAGAATCAATTGAAGACATACAAGTGAACCAAAATACGACTATTGTGCATTATATAAGAAGAACCAGAGCGATAGAGAATGATCTCCTGGATCAAATACAATTTTGCTACACGCAAATACATCTCGTCAGAGAAACCTTGTAACCAGACGATCAAAGTGTTTGTCACCTATCAAGTGAGAGTATTGAGATCAAAGGAAGCAACGCAACTAGAAGATTGAAGAGCTTGTCACCTATCGAGTGAGAGTTTGGAGATCCAAGGAAGCAACATCCTAGTGTTCTCAACACATCGTCAAGGAGATTGCTCTGCTTTGCACTTACAGAGAGAGTGTGGAGTATTGATTTTCGTGGCTCTGCTAGAGACACGAAAAACCCAAAGTCCTAGGACACTAGGCAAGAAGGATCCATTCAGGAGAGGTTGGTGCTCTCCCCACCTAAATCGCTCAGTCAAAAAGTCAGGCGACGCAGCTATACATTCACATTCCGTCGCGAGACAGTGGCACGCCAACACACGTAGCACATCAAGATAAAACAGATACTTGCGGTTATATTATCCAAAATCCATAAAAGAGGCAGTTTGCAAGAGGCTCTCTACGCATTCCTCGCTAGGGAGATTTTGGTGTCAAACATTTTGGCACGCCCAGTGGGACTTTATTTTTGTGTATCTAAGCGACGATAGGGGAAAGGGAATACCCTCAGTGTCATAAACATCCACAACCGGTATACCATAAACACACCTCCACTAGGTGTCATTCATTGAGCAAGCAAGCGGTTGAAATCCTCTTCGCTAAAGAATACTACTCAACGATGTCGTTCAAATCTTTGAGCCAAGCAGAGATCCTAGAGCTCACACTCCAGGAATACCTAGCCTACGCGGCTAGGCGTGATGAGCATCAAACGAACTACTATACAGCTCTTGGTCAAAGAATCAAACAACAAGAAGTCCTCATAACTACTCAGGGCGAGAAGGTAGACTCGGCATTGGCCGAAATCCAAGCTCTAGGGGTAGAGCTCCACAGGGATCAGGAGGAGCGAGAAGCGATCGGAGCCCAAGCAGCAAGCCTTGCGGAAGGTCAAGACAAACTATGGGCTGACATCATGCAAACCTTGGAAACAAGTTTAGCTGAATATCATCGACATGTGGCGACACTGTCTCAGAGGACAGATAGAGACATAACATCTTTAACAAAACTCGTCTCTGACCTCACCAGGAAAACCAGGCAAACAGTGTCTTTCCAGCCAATATGGGAGCAGAGACTAAATAGGTTTATGAATGATTGTGACAACACATCACTAAGATGTATGAATCATACAAAACTCCATTCCCTCCTATGCAGAAAGACAACCCAGAGGCTTAGTAATGGCCAAGATATTACCGACATTAGACCTTCCAGACTTTCCTGGCGATGATGATACTAATGCAGCGACTCACCTGGCGTACTTGACTCTACAACTGGGGTCGTTTTCCAATAATGAAGGACTCAAACTGAGAGTCTTTGGATCATCTCTGTCAGGGTCAGACCTCGTTTGGTATACAGGGTTGGAAAAAGGGTTGATCACAGAGTGGAAGGACATGGAGGCCTTGTTTATCGATCACTTCGGGACGGCAAGACCAGAAATCAGTGTTGGAAAGCTAGATTCCTTGAGTCAATCGGCTATAGAAAGCCCAGTTACCTTCCTACACCATTTTCAGTCAGAGTATAACCTATGCAAGACCCCATTTGGCAAAGAAGAGGTCGTGGAAATGGCCAAGAATGGCTTGGAGGATACGTACCACCAACTATTCCTTAATAGCAAATACTTCTCATTGAACGAGCTTATTACGGATGTAACTAGAGCCTACAGTATCATGCAAGAATGAGACAACATAAGAAATGTGTCCAAGGGAACGTATACTGCTAGGTGCTACGACAGACCTAAGTCAAGAACCGTGGCTTATATAGAAGAATTGGAAAAAAAAACCAGGATTCAGATTCTGAAGGAGAACAAGTAGAGGCAGTAGACTTGTCAACAAACAAGGTCGTAAAATTCCTTAAACTTCAGAAGAGCAAATGTCCAATTAAGCTTTCGATAATGGCTTTTACTAAGCCAGAGTTCTATGCATATACATATGATGCTAATATGGCTCAGGAGATCCTAGATGAGCTCTACAATATGCGAGTTGTCAAAGCAGACTTCAGACATCTCCCCACCGCAGAGCAGTTGAAAGGAAAAAAGTATTGTAAGTTCCATGAGGCATGGAACCATATAACGAAGGACTGCATCAAGCTAAAGGATTAGATCCAGAAGTGGATCAATGAAAGTAAGCTGGAAGTCGAGGGAACATCCAAAACAACAGCATTAGTAGACTCTCAACCTTTCTCAGCACCTCAAGTCAATATTGTCAATATTGGTTGGTCGCCAGCCTTTAGCTGTGCAATGGGAGCTGAGGAAGAAAACTCATTGGTCCTGCCACGTTATACTTTTCCGTAGGATAAGTTGGAAGAAATTATGGATGAACTGCAAGAAATGAAGCTTATCGCTTCATTTCTTGGCCAGTGTTCAAACAGAAACATCTAAATTATAAATGGCCAGGCGAACATTTCTGTAGGTTCCACAACGTGTTTGGACATCGAACATCAATATGTTCCACCCTGAATGACAAAATTCAGGGTTTGATTAACTGGAAAGTGATAATAGTTAGCCAAGGAGTGGTAGAGTGGCATCCTCAGACACCATCGCCTTCTATGACAATCCCAGAAATTTTCCTATCTCGCAATGCATCTGGGCCCATACAAAGACGGAAAAGATCAAGGTGAAGGCCTAAACATAATATCGCATTTGTCCGACCCAGGCGAGCTAAAATCACATATGATGCATCTAGGCGAGAAGAAATTTTCAAAGAACTACTCCGAGCAGGGATAGCAGTGGTTCCCGATAATTGGGGAACTGCATATCCAAATCCTGAAGATGTAAATGATATACTTCACTGCCAATACCATAACAAATGGGGGCGCCATTCCACTAATGAATGTATTAACTTGATGTATAGAATTCAACAGTAGATAGACGAGGGGGAAGTACAGATAGAAGCACCCTCGCCAAATCTGGTGATCGAAGAAGCGTTGACGGTTGGGATGATAGAATTGTTAGGTGGCAATCCAAAAAAAAGGAAACCAACACGCGACCTTCAAACCTATAGTGAGGATATTGCACAAAGAACATGAGATAATACATCAAAAGGAAAGGAGAAGGTTAACCCGAAGGACGAGTCGCTAGTGACTCTTTGTGCTCATTGCAAGTTCCAGTGTGGGTTGCAGATCTCCTACGAGGAATTGGTAGAAGCAGCCAAGGTCTTCCCAGAATTGTTTTCAAGTCCAGAACATCATCAGCCACATAGCCCAAGGGAGCTGAATCAAAGGAGCTCCCAAGTATTCAAGCCAATGCGAGCAGTAGAAAGGGTTAGTAGGGAAAAGAAGTCTGAAGTAGGGATAGCTGATACACTCGCCAAGCCATACGCTAGCCAAGCCATATGTTCCATCAGTTTCAAGAAACATTACTAAAGAGAACGTATGGTATTTGAAGGAGAAAGGGAAGACCGTTGAGGTAACCCCAAGCAGGAGACGTAATCTTCAACGACGATTTGGAAAAGCTAAGAGCGTATTGGAACCTTATGAGATGGGTATCATCAAGGAAGAACAGTTGATCTATCCCCCAGAAAAGCTATAAATACGGTTGAATGCACGTGCAGTAAACCCTTTGGTGGTCTTTGGGAAGAAGTCTCGCGAGCCTAAAGTACGAGCAGAAAGACTGAACGTTTTTTATCGTAACCCAGAATTTTGGGCTAGAGACAAGACACCAGAACCTATACCTGAGGTTCATCATGACATACGAAAGCATAAATCAGCAAAACAACGTCTTAGGTTTGACGACGAAATAATGCAAATGGTGGGGTTGAATAGTCCACAGAGGAAGAGAGAACACGTCCGGGGGCATTTCACTATGAGTGAGACCAAAGGCCTACAATGGAGACCAAAGCCTTTGATTGAGGAAGAAAAGAAGAAGAATGCCAGTTTGGACAAAGCGTTTCCCCTACTTTAGAAGCAAAGCTCTGACTTATTTATGCCAACAACCGTAGAACCTACATCTGAGGTTCAGATGCAACAGGTATCTTCCTTAGATGTCACATCAGATATAGATGTAGAAGATGGGAAGCTTGAAGATGACCTCAACGAGAATGATGAAGAGCTACTGGACTACGGTGAAGATTAAGTAGATGACATACACGAGTATGCGGACGAGGTAGATACTAACATTAATATGGTATTTGTCTTATCCTCTAAATATGTAGGACCTTCGCAATAGACAACAATGGTTGAAGCAAACCCAAGTAGAGATATGAATAACTTGGCAATGCTAGAAGATGAAGCAAAACCTTTGGAACAGCAGGTGCTCGCCAAGCAACCCAAAAATTGATTTGCCATTAAGGAAGACATATATACTCTTTAGGAAACCGACTTTGATCATGGCTATACATATGCGACCATTGTACGTGACAGGGATGATCCAGGGGGTTCAAATTAACAAGTTATTAGTGGACTCTGGGGCAGCAGTGAACATCATCACCGTCAAAGAAATGGCACTACTAGGCATTCCCAAGTCTGCCATCCAAGAGACAACCCTAAATGTCAAAAAAATTTAGGGCAGCATATCCAAGACTTTGGGGATCATCTTTCTACAGGTGTAAATAGGTCCAGCCACCAAAACATACACATTCTTTGTAGCCGAATGCACAACACCATACAATGCAATTCTTGGACGTGATTGGATCCACATGAGCTATTATGTGCCATCATCCCTCCACCAGCGGATGGCATTATGGAACATGGAGTCTAGAGAGGCAAAAATTGTTGATGCATATCCTCGTCCATACTAAGTATCTGTCAATTCTTTGGAGGCTAGCTATTACAACAGTGACCTCATGCCACTGAAAGTATGTGGTGTAGATAACAAAGGCTGCCCAATTGGTGTAATGGCATATGAACTAACTCAAAGGGGTATTATTCAAGCAGACAACGATAGTGTAACAATCCTAACTAAAATCTACGTATAAATCAGCACAAAATAGAATTATCGCGAATTAGTAGTATCGTGTGGGTTGTTAACAATTTTTTCATTAGGCGAGAATTTGTGTTGACTTCCTTTATGAGAATTGTAGAGTATTTAATTTTGAGCTCGTGGGAATTTTCGGAGAATTTTTCGGATAAGCGAGCTATGTTTTAACGAATTTTGAAGTCACTCTGGATATTGGTTCAGTAGTATTGTCTTAGTGAGATTCTTGTGATTAGGTTATCACTCGTCTAGTAGTCGAGTTGAATTTCTTTGTATGTGAATCAGTATATACTGGATGTATGCTTTTAAATTCTAAATAATGTATCAGGTTTGATTCCAGTTTTATGTTTAGAAATCTGGATGGACATTAGTGGTTCACGGTATTGTTTGTGGGTTTATCTACGAAGTGTCAGTTTTCCTTATAGGTTTTTGGGTGTCTCTTTTACAAGGGAAGTTATGTCAAAATTTTCACAGAAACTCGTAAGTTAGGGATTGATTCTAGATTACTAGTTAATCTAGGGTCGGGTTCTTTCAGTTTGGTATCAGAGCATTAGGTTACAGATTCTGTACTCTTCTGGTCAGGTCAATACAAGCATTTGAGAACGTACGACAATTCTGGAAGGATAGTCAGACCAGCTGGAGGATGCTCATTATTCCAAGTGTTGTACTTTGTCAAATATCTAGAGTCTCCTAGTTGATTTGGTTTGTGACTTCTTTCGGTGAACTGTCAGTTTTGGACTCGGTAGTTAGTCAGTCGGTACGCCTCGACTCTTAGCTTGTCTGCATGATACACAAACTCTAGTTTGATTATGCGTGATTTGATTGCACGCATGATGCCAATATTGTGAGTGGATTTTGAGAATTAATTAGTAAGTTACTTTAGTATGAATAATTCCTTTTACATACTCCCATAACCTTGTGACTAACGAATTTTGGCTAGTGGAATTGGTCGAGTTTGATTGTTTGCGATCTCAGTTGATTTCTGAGCAGAAAATTGTAGTAGTTGCTGGTCTGTTGTTAGACCATGCAGTTTGCCAGTGGCAGGGTATTGAGAAAAATGAAGCTTTCGCTCAGTGGTTAGAGTATCGAGATCGTTTCACCTGCTGTGCCCGAGTTAGCACCGAATCCCAGTAGGATAGTGAAAGTGAAATGTTGAAGTTTTGAGTAGAGTTTGCGGTCTGATGTCGCTCTGTATCTATCAGATGTAATCCGCTTTGATTTAAATAGTAGTCAGTATTGCAGTTTGATGCAAGGTTAGTAGTCAATTCGTACGTGGAGAAATTCTGAAAGGATCCGACCCCGATTTTGTTTCCTAAACCGGAATCAAACCCCTTCTGAAAACATGAACCTTCAAAAATCATAGAAATTTCGGCAAAGTTCCACTATATCGCAAAGTTACCATTAACCTACACCCGAAAATACACTTCATCCTATGCCACAAAAGCCAAACCGTGGGTACCAATCACATCCGGATTTCTCAAAAACATATCATAATGTAAAGCAATAAACAAAATTCTAACTTTATAGAAATTCGGGAAAATCATGTGAAAACATAAACATTAGAGTATTCAGAGCGACCTCTAGTATTTACATATATACACAACAGTAGGCCAAACTAGAAACCTACTGAGAAGGAAAAGTAGCTCAAATACTAAGCCTCCAACCTTGACGTGCGACACCAGAATCCAAACTGCAAACTGGGCATTGAAAACAAAGAGCCCAGGGAAAGACATATAAACCATTAGAGTGAATGGACGAAAATAAATGTCTTTCGATGAATAATATATATGTTATAAAACATATGCAAGTCTAGATGCATAAAAATCATATGGTACACGAGGGAGACTCCAACTCCTCACGCGTACAGAGCATGCATCAAAAATTCCGCGGGGTTACTCATGGACACATATGCGCTAGTACAGTCTGAATCACGGGATCCCAGACCCTCACGTGATTCCAGCCAGAAAGGTCTCAGGTCAGGGTATCTGCTCCCCCCCCCCCCCCCCCCCCCCCCCGCGGTAAAGACCTCGGGTCAGGGTAACAGTCCCCCTCGGTAAACATCCTCGGGGATTAGCCGGGATGCTAAGTATATCGATACAACCATATATACTGAGACTGTACTCTGTGTAAACCAAATCATAAATAGTTTCTATGCAAATGTATAAAGCGTAATGTAAATGCATATTCATAATACATAATTATAAAAGCATATTCGTAAATGCATAAACGTAAAACACATGCTCGTATAAATTATAATCGCATATACATACTCATGCTCGTAAAACGTATAATAAAGACTCGCAATCAATCAGTGAAAAGAAATGTGTCCACTCACAGACAAGCACAACGCGCAAACGCGCTAATCCCGAGATCCGGCGGAAGATCCTTCGCCAAGCGTACGATCCCGATCTCCTAAATAATCACAAATATTACTGATCAAAATCAAAATTCAATACTTTGAACCACACCTCGGAAACCAACCATTTCTGGAAACATATAATTCGAATATCAACAAAATCGTCGAAAATCCCATAAATACTCCACATATCCCTCGACACAAAATCCATCACCAAAATCAACTCAATAACCTCAAGACTACAATCGGGGCGCGATTACGAGTAAAACGGTATAAAACTTCTCAAAATGACAAAAAAGTCAACTCGCCGGAGCTCCACCGTTGACCGCCGGCGCGACGTCAACGGTGGCCAAATCGGGTGAAAATTTTCAGATCACATCTACTCCTCAAGCCCAACAACTTTTCCTTTTACACCAACCTCCAATTCAAAATCCACCGGCCGGAATCAAGCTCGAAAATTTAAACATCCATTAATTCCGGTGACCTATTCAGGCGAGCTTCAAACAGCCTCAAATTACAAAATTCTTTCACCCAAAAGCATCTATGAGTTGAGGGGAGCAAAACCCCCAACCCTATCGACCCCAAAAGTGGCCGGAAAAGCTCACCCGATTTTGGCAAAAATTTGAAACTTTATCAAGTTGGTTCTCCCTCAAAACTCAACCAAATCAACTCAAACCAAGTTCAAAACAATAGGAAATCACGAGAGGAAGCTAACCATACCAAGCTTGAGGTCTGAAGTGGCCGGAATCAAAAAGTCGATCGGTGGTCAACGGTGGTGCAATTCCTCTTCGGTCAACGCTGGTCAAACTTGGTCAACGCTCCAATTTTGGTCAACTCAGACAAAATGTGACTTTTCGACAATTTTACGACAATTTCGATATTTATACTCGCGACTAAAACGATCAACGGTCGAAAACGAATCAAATCCAAACGGATAAACACGATTAAATCTAACGGTCAAAAATATTCATAACATATTCATCGGACATCGGAAAAATCCTCGAAAAACTCCTACGAGCTCAAAATCATAAACTCTACAACTCTCGTGAAGGAACTTATGTCAAATTCTCGCCCGATAATTTAGTCACAAACAAGGCCGCTAAATCGATCAATTACAACAAACTACGATTATACGTGAAACTCGCGAATTAAGCTGATTAACTACCATTTCCGGTTCAGGTTGTCACAAATTCAATGATTTGATTGTAGTGTAATGCGTCAGAGTTCTCGGTGTGGGAGGTTTGAGCATTTCAGTTTCCATTAGTTCTTTAGTCATGGAAGCTCACATTTCTACTCCCAGTGTATGTTGTTCGACTCATTTTCAAAATTGGGAAGAGTTGACTCTAATTGTGATGGTCAGGAGCCAGTATTAGTGAAATTAGCAGTTATTAAATTACCCTTCTGTACGCGGAGATTTGTCTTTTGTGGCAAGTGCCACGTGTATTTTCGCGGACAATATCCTTTTAAGATTTAAGTTATTTTCATTGTGGTTAGTTAGGTCACTTGGGGAGGGTGTGTCCATACTGGGACCCCTCAGGTGGAGTTTTGGTGCAAAGCGCTTATGGTGATTCAGGGAGTCATTTCAGAGGTTAGAGCCGCACCACCACCCAGGTAGTTAGTTTAGCAGGATCAGAGGTTGTGAGGATTGGATGGACTAGTCGAGCCGATAGCATTATGTAGCTTTTGGAAGGGTGGAATATTTCTAACAGTGATCGTTGCTATGAAACAGCGAAATACTGTGTAATGGTGTACTTCATATTTAGCATATGGTGTGAATACTTGTGTTTCCCCTCCTAATCTTGAAGTGATTGCAGTAGTCAGGGAATATCCTGATGTCTGTTCTGAGGAATTATTAGGTCTTCCTCCGTTACGGGCAATTGTTGACATGTATGAGCTTTTCCAGGTATATGTCTCATTGCATAGGTGCTGTACCAGATGATTTCATATGATTGTGTGATGTCTGTCAGTAGCTGAACTGAGTTATTGTGAAGAGCAATTATCCCCCGTTTCGTTGTGATGGTTGGTTAGATAATTCGAAGAAGCTTCAGTATTGCTTAAATTTGATTTTCGATCGTCTTTCAGTCGATGTAAATTTCAGGTGATGTTATTTGTTTTACTGAACGCATCTGTTGCTATATGAGTATAATGAATCATGTGTACTGAGTATGTTCAAGTGAATTCGTTATCGACTGCATTGCCGAAATTTTTGTTTGTTTCCAGGAATGTACAGCAACAAGTGAGATGTTAGATTCATTATCGATGGCCTTGTGAGAACTCTACTTGTGTATCGGGTTTAGCAAGTGGAGTTTTCTGTGATTAGTTTATTTTTATCGTCGATTTGTGTTAGACACGTATTGCGCATTACGACGCTACTGACCTCATCGTTGAGAAAACAAGTCGATTTTAAATGGTCTCGATCTAACAAGCCAGTTCGAAGAACAAGTTAATTTTGTAGTTGATGTATTTGCTAGAAATATGGTGTTACATTATTGCGCATTCAGGAATCGCGAATACTACTTCAGTTAGATATGCGTGTTAGGAATGTTTTCTTTCATATCACAGTTATTGAGCCAGAGGTTTTGTTGCTAATTTTTGGTTCGACCAGTTTCTTCTTATCGAGTTCGTTAACTCCAAAGTTGTGATTTTTTCTTTAGTAAACTGTATGTTGGTGGATCGCTTGATTTCTTGCAGATAAGAGGTGAGATGTTGTTATATAAAGGCAAGTTTCGTTTATCAGTTAAAGATTAGTCGAAACAGAAGATTCTCGGTGAGGCTTGTTGCTCGATTTCGGTTGGGTATTCTAAAGTATATAAAATGTATCGAACCTTGAAGCAGTCTTATAGGTAGCCGAACTTACGGCCAAACATTTCTATCTATGTAAATCAATGCACTGTTTGTCAACAAGTTAATGCAGAAGTTTAGGAATTTTGAGACTTGTAGAAGCGTGTGAGAGGTGGAAGCAGGTTATTATTGTTGTCCATAAAGTTCACGTATAGTCAAGAGCATACCGGCATTCGGTTAATTATGCGGAAGTAATAAATAACGGCGTTGTTTATCAGATGCAGAACATAGTTTTCATCTCTGGTGGTGTATTCGTTCGCGAGAACCTACTCAGATTGTTGTGGTAGGCTAAGATTATATGTATTACAGTTTCTTATAAAGTGTCAGCATTTGAGCGGAATTCGCCTACGATTACAGTTTTCTCTTGAATATCAAGATACCGCTTTATAAAGCATTTTATGGTAAGCCATGTAGTATTCGGCTATGCTGATATAAAGTTAGTGAGGAAGTGTTATCAATCCAATTAGTGTGACAGAGATAACAAATTACATGCAGATTTTCTTAACAGATTAAAGTTGTTAGATCATTAGAAAAGATTGCACAAATGTCAGTCATAGTATACAATTATAATTAGGTATCCCTCTACCTATTGCCATGGAAAGGAGTTGCATACATTTGTTGGCGCGGCAAGTTGCTGTCGCGGTTCATGTAACCATATGAGATTAGTATGGATATGGGCGTTATGGTTTACCATTTGAGAAATATTATCAGGGCTGGCAGATGTATATAACGTATTTTACATATTATGGTTATGGACGTATATTCCTAATCCTCTAATATTAGTGTGCCTTAGAAAATTTCTGTTGCAGACAGTTTCAGTTTATGTTGTGGAACCGATAGATGTTCTTAATTGTCGAGAGTAAATCCTATGGAATAGGAATATTTTGTTAGTGTCAGTGTTGTACATATATCATACAGTAAATGTAGCCACGTAGCGGCTAGAACAATTTGTGTGAGCAGTAGGTTCGTTCTCCTAACAGGTATGTAAATTTTGAGGTTGAAATTTTTGTAAGGGGGGTGGATTGTAACAACCCGAACCAAAATCTACGTATAAATCAACACGAAATAGAATTATCGCGAATTAGTGGTATCGCGTGGGTTGTTAACGAATTTTTTCTTAGGCGAGAATTTGTGTTGACTTCCTTCACGAGAATTGTTGAGTATTTAATTCTGAGCTCGTGGAAATTTTTGGGGAATTTTTCGGATAAGCGAGCTATATTTTAACGAATTTTTAAGTCACTCTGGATACTGGTTCAGTAGTATTTTCTTAGTGAGACTCTTGTGATTAGGTTATCACTCGTGTAGTAGTCGAGTTGAATTTCTTTGTAGGTGAATTAGTATATACTGGATGTATGTTTTCAAATTCTAAATAATGTATCAGGTTTGATTCCAGTTTTATGTTGAGAAATCCGGGTGGACATTGGTGTTCCACGATATCGTTTGTGGGTTTATCTGCAGAGTGTCAGTTTTCCTTGCAGGTTTTTGAGTGTCTCTTTTACAAGGGAAGTTATGTCAAAAAATTTACAGAAACTCGTAGGTTAGGGTTAGTCGTTAGGCTTGATTCTAGATTACTAGTTAATCTAGGGTCGAGTCCTTTCAGATAGTAGCAGGCCTTATACCATTGAGCTATCATCCAACTCATCTCAATGATAGAGCCTCTATCGAGCATAGAGACCGAGGCTTGTTACTCTCTGTATGAGCGCTTCCACAACATTTTAATGGATGGTTAAGCTTACGAAAATGTTCCAATGATTGCAGCATTGGAATATGTGGATGAGGACGTACTGAATGAATCAAGCAAGGAGGAAGATATCAGACTAGCACCCACTGCCTTAGACGATATACCTCCTAAAGTTAAGGATCCCATTGAAAAGGTTAATCTTGGGAGTTTGGAAGAGCTAATATCTATGGCTATTAGTACCTTCTTAGAGCCTGAAGAACGACAGAAGCTTATTGAATTGTTAAAGGAATATGCTGATTGTTTTGCAAAAGAATACGATGACATGCCAGGACTGTCGCCAGAATTGGTCTGTCCCAGCTTGCATATTATAGAAGGAAAGAAGCCAGTCAAACAAGAGATGTATCGAATGAACACAGAAACAACAATCCTAGTAAAGTAAGAAGTTGAAAATATGCTCAAGTCAGGGATAATACGAATGGCCAAATACAATGAGTGGCTATCAAACATAGTCCCAGTCAAAAGAAGAATGGCAAGATGCGAGTCTGTGTTGCCTATAGAGACTTGAATAATGCAACCCCAAATGATGCATGCCCAATGCCAGTAGCAGATTTGTTGGTAGACTCAGTGGCTCGTCACAAAATGTTATCGTTTATGGATGGGATGGCTGGCTATCATTATATATCAGTGGCAGAAGCAGACAGACACAAGACAACATTTCGGTGCCCAGGTTTTGCAAGAGTATTTGAGTACGTGGACATGCCATTTAGACTCAAGAACGCAGGGGCAACCTACCAACAACGATGAACTTGATCTTAAATGAGCTCATTATCAAGTCCATGGAGGTGTACATCGATGGTGTGGTAGTTAAAACGAAATGCAGAGCAGATCACATTGAAGACTTGAGGAAAGTGTTTATCCGGATGAGGCAGCATCAGTTGAAAATGAATCCAGCTAAGTGTGTATTTGGAGTACAAGCAGGAGATTTCCTGGGATTTTTGGTTCATCAACATGGGATTGTAATAACGGATGACAAGAAAGAAGCAGTTCTCAATGCAGTCCTGCCAAAGAATAAGAAAGAACTACAATGATTATTAGGTAAGATCAATTTCTTGAGGCGGTTTATTGCTAATGTAGCTGGAAAAACACAACATTTCTCAACTTTACTCAAGCTTCAGAATCAGAAAGACTTTGTATGGGAGCCTATTCATCAAGAGGCTTGTGATACCATCAAAGCATACTTAGCGAACCCACTAGTCTTGGTACCATCAAGGCCAGGGGTTCCTCTCAAGCTGTATATATCAGCTACCGATCATTCTATTGGGAGTTTATTAGCTTAAGACGATACAACAAGAGTTGAACGTGCTATTTTCTATCTCAGCCGTACCTTGACTGATTGTGAGACAAAATACTCGCCAACGGAAAAACTGTGCTTAGCCTTGTATTTTTCAGGATGCAAGCTGAGGTATTACATGTTATCCTTCACCACATGCGTAATAGCACAAACTGATTTGGTGAAATATATGCTTTTGAGACCCATACTGAGGGGAAGGATTGGGAAGTGGATTCTTGCACTTTCAGAGTTCTCTTTGCAGTATGTACCCCAGGAAGCAATAAAAGGCCAAGTAGTGACTGATTTTCTGGCTTTTCATCCAATGGAGGATGCTCGCGAGGGACCGGAGTTAGACTTAGCTCGTATTGATCTAGCACCTTGATATTTATACTTTGATGGGTCAAGTATGAGCACTATGGCTGGGGCAGGAGTGGCATTAGTCACTCCACACGGCTAAACCTTTTCTTATTCTTTCAGGTTGGGTTTTTCTGGTGCACAAATAACTAAGCAGAGTACGAGGCACTCAATATAGGATTGGAGCTTCTGCTGGATATGGAAATCACAGACATGCACGTTTTTGGAAATTCACTTTTAGTGATCAAGCAACTGGAAAAGAAGTTCAGGGCAGGACCAGTCCTAGAACCGTATGCCAGAAAAGCTGGTGAGTTATTGAAGCTATTTATAGAAGTAGAACTAAGTCACATCCCACGAGAAGAGAATTATGTAGAAAACGAGTTAGCACAACTAGCAACGAGAGTGAGCTTGCAAGATGGAGTACGTGAACGTATATTAAAAGATGAACGAAGGACTCTACCATCTTTCATCGCTCGCCAAGAGGAAAATAATGAATGGTACGTTGCCACACTCGATCATATTGATGTGGAATGGAGACAACCCATTATCTTATATCTCTAGAATCCTAATGATCCAGCAGACAGGCGGATCCGTTTCCTAGCTCCTAATTATATACTCAAGGAAGGTGAGTTATATAGAAGAGGAGAAGATGGCCTGTTCTTGAGATGTGTATACGGACATGACGCCAAGCGGTTGATGAGGAAAGTCCATCTGGGAGTCCCATGGGCACATCAAGCTGGTCCTAAGATGAGATGGTTGATATGATGACATGGTTACTATTGGCCAGGTATGGTCAAATATTGCATCACGTTTGCTAAAGGCTGTAAAGAATGTCAGAAACATGGCCCAAAATTAGCCACATGCCTAGGATACCATTACAGCCTATAATCAAGCCTTGGCCTGCTCGAGGATGGGCTTTGGACTTAATTGGGATGATTCATCCTCATTCATCAGACGGACACAAGTATATCTAAGCCGTAAGGGTTGAGGATCCAGGAAGGGTTCGATAATTAATGTTGAAACCATTCAAGGGTTACAACCTTGAAATGATAATTAATAAAACCCCTCAGACCCCATGTGGCGGACTACCGCCTAGGTGAGGTATCTGAGTTTGAAATTAAGTAATATTTCCAAAACTTCTCAAACCCCAAGTGGCGGACTGCCGCCAAGGTGAGGTTGTTGAGTTGATTTCTTTATTTTCGATTCATTTTAGTAAGTATTTGGGTACTTTATTCAGTTTTTTAAGCTTGCTAGTAATTTTACTTTTCCTTATCATTCTTTTTATGAGTTTCTTCTCCAACCAAACAGTAAGGCTAAGTCCAAACAGTAAGGCCCAAGGAGTGGCGTGAGCGGTTGCGGCGTGAGCGGAGCAGATAGAACCTTAGATAAAAGAGTTTAGGTTAAGGTATTTGTTACTTTCATTCTTAAAAATTGAGTCAAGACATCCATTTTTACTTACCAAAATGAGTAGATTGTTCAAATCAAACTCAATCACCCTTAATACAATCCCAAATATAGTCAATGAAGAACAAATTGAAATTCAGTCACATAATAAAATTGATAGGAATGATTGGAATATTCCAAGAGTTCCTAGTAATGAAATATATAGAAAAAAATGGTCCATCACTTTTTTCAGAAGTGAACATCATATTAAAACTGTTGAGCAAATTTATACTGTTAGTTCACAACACGAAACCTGCCAACTCTTCAACCCCGAATCAATTAGAAAACATAAAAAAGATGGTCATAACTTCCTCCATATTAAGATTCGGATTTAATAACGATATCTTTGTAGAAATTTAGAAAATGAGAAGGATGACTAGGGAGAAGTGAAAATTAGGAGGGAAGTATTCTTTTATTAAAGACAATAGGGTTTTTGAGGTGACTGTGGGGTGGGGGGGGGGGGGGTTCAACATAGAAGATATTTTTACTGGCTTGGTGATAGTGGTAGGTCTACTTCAATTCAATACGGCTTCAATCTTGTCAGGATCCATGCTGACTCCCTCAGCAGATATCACGTGACCCAAAAACTTTACGCTGCTCAACCAGAACTCACACTTGCTGAACTTTGCAAACAACTGATTATCTCGCAAAGTGCACAAAACAGCTCGCAAATGTTTCTTTTGCTGGCCCACACTCCTGGTGTAAATCAGGATGCCATCGATGAATACGATCACAAACTTGTCTAGGAATCGCCTGAACACCATGTTCATCAAATCCATGAAAGCTGCAGGGACATTGGTCAACCCAAACAGCATAACCAAAAACTCATAATACCTGTACCGTGATCAGAAAGTTGTCATATGCACATCTGACTCTCTGATCCTCAACTGATGGTATCCAGACCTGAGACCAATCTTCGAAAAGACTGAAGCTCCCTTGAGTTGATAAAAAAAATCGTCAATCCGCGGTAAAGGATACTTGTTCTTCACCGTAACCTGATTCAGCTTTCGGTAGTCAATACACAACTGCATGGAACCATCCTTCTTCCTCACAAACAACACAGGAGCACCCCACGGTGAAACACTAGGTCTAATGAAACCTTTCTCTAGTAACTCTTAAATTGAATCTGTAACTCCTTCAACTCCGCTGGTGCCATACGATAAGGTGCCTGAGATATATGTCCAGTGCCTGGTAAAAGCTCAATGGTGAAATCAATCTCTCTGATTGGAGGAACACCTGGTAACTCCTTCGGAAATACATCTGAAAACTTAGAAACAACCTCAATATCACCAATGTCTGGTACAGCAACCTTTGTATCCACAACATGAGCTAAGTATGCCACACAACCCTTCTTTATCATCCGCTCGGCCTTCATTGCTGAAATTACACATGGCAGGGAAGTATTCTTCTCACCGCGAAATAATATCTCTGGGAAACCTGGACGTCGAAAAACCACTTCCTTCTTGTGATAGTTGAACATAGCCCAATGTGTCTCCAAGAAGTCTATACCCAAAATCACATCAAAATCGACAATATCCAGCAACAACAATTTCGCGGCTAAACCATAACCTCCCACAAAGATCTCACAATGTCTATACACCCATCCAATACTCACAACCTCACCGGATGGATACAACATTCTCCGCAACCCCGGAAGTGGAGATGCAGGCATAGTAGCAAAAAATGACAATCTAAATGATATGAATGAATGCGTAGCACTTGGATCTAGCAAAGTAAGTACTGGATAGCCAAAAACATGCAACGTACCAATGACAACCTTTGGTGAAGCTCTGCCCTCACGCAATGACATAGCATGAACTCTGACATGTCCAGCTGGTCGTCCACGTTGATTGCGACCCTGTTGTCCGCCTTGTCCAGGAGACTGTACTGGTCGAGCTCCAGAAGTAGTACCTCGATCTCCTCCTAAACTCTGAGCTGCTTGACCACCAAAACCAGCAAACTGGAGACACTCTCTCACAAAGTGACCCTCCTGGCCACAACGATAACAAATGGTAGTGCCCCGCTGACAAGGACCAAAGTGATGCCTATTGCAAAAATTGCACAATGGATACTCCCTCAGTACAGCAAAAGTGCCACCAGTACGTCGAGGATAGCTGGATCCGTTGGAACTCCCACTGGACTGTGGTCTCTGTGGCTGATTCCTCCTCCATCTCTGATGATGCTTAGCCATACTAGCAGGATGTCTATAAGGTCCACTGCCAGATGATGATGCCGATTCGGAAGTGCCAGAACTCAGCCTCTTGGAAGGTCCCTGGCTCGGTCCACCTTCCTCAAATCGTCGAGACTAGCATCGCATCTGCCTCTCCATCTCTATGTCATTGCCTCGAAGTGCAGCACTCACAAACTCATCAAAGTTGTCTTGAGGCATCATAGTCAATGTTCCCTTGATATTCAGATTCAAGCCCATCTCAAATCTCCTGCACTTGGCTTCCTCTGAGGCCACAATATCACGAGCAAATTGAGACGAACGAGTACATTTATCCCGATACTCAAGTACTGACATGTTACCCTATCTCAGGTTGGTGAACTCCTCATACTTCCTCTGCTGAGTAGCCTGGTTGAAATACCTCTGCATAAACAAATCTCTGAACAATGTCCATGGAGTATCAACCGGAACTCTGTCAGTGCTAACCCACCAAAAGTATGCATCAGACTCAAGCAAACCAACTGCTGCTACTGTCATCTGCTCATGAGTGAAACGCAGACGCTCACAAACTCGTTCAACCTGAACCAACCATGCCTCACATGTCCCTGGATTAGCTGAACCCGAGAAAACAGTTGCTTCAGTTGTTCGAGCTTTGACCACAGGGTCAAAATGCTCCTCCAAACGCAATACTCGCATAAGCAAGTCATGTGTCTGGCGATCCTCATCAGGATCCACGTCCCTATTGACGCGTGAACCACGTCTAGGAGGCATCCTAATGATAAAATAAAAGCATTAGTCACAAGGCATAAAGAACGTAATCATGAAACTTCAGACATTTGAAAGCATACAACACCCGAAGCATTGATGAGTAACTGATGGCCAGTCGAGTAATCGCTCCAGACATGCTGTACATTTTCAAATACCCTTAGCATCATAACTACAGAAGTCTACAGAACCTAAAACCTAATGCTCTGATACCAAGCTGAAAGGACATGATCCCGATTTAGTTTTCTAAACCAGAATCAGACCCATTTTGAAAACATAAACTTTCAAAAAATCATAAAATTGTTGGCAGAGTTCCACTATATCGCGTAGTTACCATTAACCTACAGCGGAAAATACACTTTATCCTATGCCACAAAAGTCAAACTGTACGATCCCGATCTCCTGAATAATCACAAATACCACTGATCAAAATCACAATTCAAAACTCTGAACCACACCTCGGAAACCAACCATTTCCGGAAACATATAACTCGAATATCAACGAAATCGTTGAAAATCCCATAAATACTCTACTTATTCCTCGACACAAAATCCACCACCCAAATCAATTCAATAACCTCATGACTGCGATTGAAGCGCGAAAACAAGCCGAAAACACATAAAACTTACCAAAATTCTGGATCTCGCCAGAGCTCCGCCGCGGACCACCGCCGCCTGAGACTTTTGAAAGGACCCAACCCTGATTTAGTTTCCTAAACCGGAATCAAACCCCTTCTGAAAACACGAACTTCCAAAAACCATAGAAATTTTGGCAGAGTTTCACTATATCGCGAAGTTACCATTAACCTGCACCCGAAAACACACTTCATTATATGCCACAGAAGTCAAACCGTGGGCACCAATCCCATCCAGATTTCTCAAAATCATGTCATAATATAAAGAAATAAGAAAAACTATACTTTACTGAAATCTGGAAAAATCATATGAAGATATAAACATCAGAGTATTCAGAGCGACCTCTAGTATATATATATACATAAATACACAACAGTAGGCCAAACAAGAAACCTACTGGAAAGGAAAAGTAGCTCGAATACTAAGCCTCCAATCTCGACGTGCGACACCAGAATCCGAATTGCAAACTGGGCATTGAAAACAAAAAGTCCAGGGAAAGACATATAAACCGTTAGAGTGAGTGGACGAAAATAAATGTCTTTCGCCGAATAATATATGTTATAAAAACATATGCGAGTCTAAATGCATGAAAATAATATGGTACACGAGGGAGACTCTAACTCCTCACGCGTATAGAGCATGCATCAAAAATTTCGCGGGGTCACTCATGGACACATCCGCGCTAGTATCGTCTGAATCATGGGATCCCAGACCCATACGTGATTCTAGCCAGAAAGGCCTAAGGTCATGGTATCTGACCCCCCCCCCCCCCCCCCCCCCCCCGGTAAAGACCTCGGGTTAGGGGTCACACTCCCCCCCCCCGGTAAACATCCTCGGGGATCAGCCGGGATGCTAGGCGTATCGATACAACAATATATACAGTGACTGTACTCTGTGTAAACCAAATCATAAATAGTTTCTATGCAAGTATATAAAGCATAATATAAATGCATATTCGTAATACATAATTATAATAGCATATTCGTCGATGCGTATTCGTAAATGCATAATCGTAAAACACATGCTCGTATAAATCATAATCGCATATGCATGCTCATGCTCGTAAAACGTATAATAAAGACTCGCAACCAATCAGTGAAAATAAATGTCCACTCACAGACAAGCACAGCGCATAAACGCGCTAATCCCGAGATCCGGCGGAAGATCCCTCGCCAAGCGTACGATCTAGATCCCCTGAATAATCACAAAATATCACTGATCAAAATCACAATTCAATACTCTGAACCACACTTCCAAAACCAACCATTTCTGGAAACATATAACTCAGATATAAAGAAATTTGTCGAAATCCCACACATATACTCCACAAAACCTTCGACATAAAATCCATCCCCCCAAAACAACTCGAAAACCTCAAGGCGACGATCGGAGCGCGAAATACGAGTAAAACGACATAAAACTTGACAAAACTTAAAAGTCAACGCGTCGCCGGAGCTTCGCCGTTGACCGCCGCCGCCACCGGAGAGATTTTCCGGCGACCAAGACCACCATAGCTTCCTCTTCTCAATCTAAGACTAAAAACTCTTCTTCACCAACCTTCAATTCCACCGGCAACCCCTCCAAAAACAGCTCGAAAGCTCCACGGCCAAGAATCGCCAGAAAACTTTCCCGGCCGATTTCGGCTCCGTCACGCCATCAAAATGTCTCAAACCAATGGGGTTTTCACCCTTGGCTCAAGCCCAATCCGTTACATTCCAAAAAACCGAAAAGTCGCCGGAACGCCACCCACCGTTAAACCCGATTCCGGCAACCTTCCCCCTCAAAAATCTCCAACCAAACCATAACCAAAGCATACCATACATACATCAATCGAAAGCCTAAACAACAAGCTTCAAAACCATACCTTAAAATTCGGCAACCGTGCTGTTTTCCAGCAGCCACCACGACGGCGAGTTCATGGACTCAGTGAGTCAACACGGCTGACTCGGTCAACTCGGCCCAACTCTAGTCAACTTGGTCAAAACAGCCAATTTTCAAACTTTTCGATAACTATTCTGACTATTCGGCTATTTATACGTCACGAATCAACTCTATCCGCAATTCGGATAACTCAAACTCAAACGGATAAACACGACTAACTCGATAAAAATTTCAAATATTCTTTTTATATTCCTCGATTATCCGAAAAATCCTCGGAAAGCTCCTACAGACTCGAAATCAGGTTCTCTACATTTCCCACGAACAAACCCAAATTCGTGTCCAAAAATTAAGTCCTGAACGAAGTTGTATATCCGATTAATTACGATAAACCTCAATTACTCGTGAAACTCGCAAATAAAGCCGATCACTATACCAATCCCGGTTTGGGTCGTCACAATTTTCCCGGCAGACCAAACTGAGATTTCTTCCTCTCCTCAAGGCCAACCATTTCTCTCAAAGGACCACCACCATCCAAGGCTCACCGTGGCCAGAATTCCACCCGAAAGTTCAAACCTCCATTAATTCCGGTGAGATTCAAATGGCCTCAAATTCCAAAATTCTTTCACCCAAAAGCATCTATGGGTTGAGAGGAGCAAAACCCCTAACCCCATCGGCCCCAAAAGTGGCCGGAAAAGCTCACTCGATTCCGGCAAAAACCCATAACTTAACCGAATTGGTTCTCCTTCAAAACTCATCCAAATCAACTCAAACCAAGTTCAAAACAATATGAAATCACGAGAGGAAGCTAACCATACCAAGCTTGAGGTCTGAAGTGGCCGGAATCGGAAAGTCGATCGGTGGTCAACGACGGTGCAATTCCTCTTCGGTCAACGCGGGTCAATGTCTGGTCAACGGTCTAATTTTGGTCAACTCGGCCCAAATGTGATTTTTCGACAATTTTACGACTATTTTGATATTTATACTCGCGACTAAAATGATCAACGGTCGAAAACGAATCGAAACCAAACGGATAAACACGATTAAATCCAACGGTCAGAAATATTCATAACATATTCATCGGACATCGAAAAAATCCTCAGAAAACTCCTACGAGCTCAAAATCATAAACTCTACAACTCTCGTGAAAGAACTTATATCAAATTCTCACCCGATAATTTAGTCGCAAACAAGACCGTCAAATCGATTAACTACGACAAACTACGATTATACGTGAATCTCGCGAATTAAGCCGATTAACAACCATTTTCGGTTCGGGTTGTCACAGATATGGTCTTGGAAAGTTCAGCAGGGGCAGTGGCCTTTAGTTTTTTGATTTGTTCTTGAGTCTGATTGATACTTTGAGGGGAGTCTAGGCTGGCAGAGAAGAGCTTGTGGAGAGCAACAGAGGTAGGAATGGGAACAGCCAGAGGGAGCTCAGAGCGCTAAGCTTAGTTGAAAGCTCCTAACCAAATCAAAATTTGATCTTGGAAAGTGGGTGCTTGACTGGAAGGCCCTGATGATGAAGGAGGAGCAGTAGTTTCTCCATGTGAGATATTTTGTTCTCCATCAACACGATTTGGTGAGTTTGAGGGATTTTCCATCTCGGCCATTGACACAGGCTCAGGAGATGGAAGGGGGATGGGCGTCTGTAGCTGATCTTGAAAGGTCTTGGAAAAGATAGCCCTACCTTCTGAGTCATCATGCTGTTCAGAAATGATTATGTCACTACTCAGAAAAGTGGGTGTAGACTAGAAGGAAATGCAAGGCGTCAGGATTTAATCAAAATAGTTAACATACAGAAGGGGTAAATAAGTTGAGGTGTTACCTGAGGTAGAGGCAAGTCATCGGACATAACCAATTGTTGTGGTTCCTCAACTATATTGACTTGGAGCTCTGGCGAAGGCAGAGTATGAGTTGATGGTTCTGGGATGACTCCGTCATTTTGGGAATCGTTGTCCTCGCTAGAGGGGGAAGAAAGATAGCAGGATTAGAGCTTGATCTATAAACGCTGAAAGAGGGTTAGATGATCAACTGTTTCTTTCCTTTCTGCCTCTTCAAGCTCCCTGAGTATTATCCCAGCTAGAAATCTTGTGATGAAGTCTTTATATCATTATTTCCCATTGTTTATGATTTCTGGCCCCGTCTCATTGTCCTCTCCTTCATACATTATACTAGAGTCATCAAATTTCAGTATGTAGGCTTGGCTGCACCCTTCGAAGAGCCTTTTCCCCCAGTGAATCAATGATGTAGTAAGCATCGACTTTGGCTTTGAGGACAAAGAAATGATCATTCTAGCTTACCAGATATACCCGAGGCTTTATGCTTTTGCTGATGTTATCCCACACTTGATCAAATGACTCAAGATCTTTCATGTTCGCAAACTTCTCTGGAGTAAAGTATCCAATGAATGAGTCAATAGAACAGATCTTTATTGGCCTGATGCCTGCCTTCAGAATTGTCTTAAGATCGAAATGGTTGTCAGAGAAGGAATTGGCGAGGTCCTCGTTCATGCAGAGTTTCTGCCATTCCAAAGAACCTTGAACAATAAGGTCGTCGAATTCAGATACTGTGGGCATAGCATTCGGATGTGAGTACAGCCAGTGAGCAATGCTGAAGACTAATGCTGAACAGGCACTTGCCTTAGATTCTTTCTTACTTCTTTGATCGAAGGAGGCAAAGAAGACATTAGCTCAGAGTTTAGCCTATCCATCTCTGCTCACAATCTCTGTCGCTTCCCAGCTAGCACTTGGAGAGGCTTCCAAGGCCAAGAGGGACACCAAGGTTGGCTGAATTGGGTTATGTTGAGAGTCATCTTTGCAGGTGGACTTGGAACCGCGAATTCGTGGAGAGTCTCCAAAAGAGGAGTCAGTCCTAGTGCGTTTTTATGACTGATAAAGAATAAGCAAGACAGTTGTAATTAGTGAGACAGCAAGGGCGATGAATATTGGTAAAAGATTTCGATACTTACTAATTGGCCAGTGGTGTTGGACTTTTTCTTCTTTGGAACTTTCAAGCTGGCGGCAGCGTCTATTTCTAAGGCATGTTGTTGATTGTAATAAGAAATTGGTCAAACGCTTTCAAGGAGTTGCCAATGCATGTGGCAAACTTAAAAAGGGTTTTTATGAATAGGGTAAGAAGTATACCTGTGGCTAGGGAATGTCGTTGCTATTTTTGTATAGCTTGCATATAATGGACAAATCTTCTTTATCCGTGAATTGTTTGTCAAAGTCGCAGAAGATGGTGGCAAAAAGAGCAAGAAGTCCAACCCGTCGTATGTTTTCCCAAATCAGAGAGTGCCAGACCAAGTACATTTCTGTGACTGATAAAGAAATGGTGAGTGGTGTTACAACCCGAACCGTAATCACGCGTTTATTGATTTGTGTTAAGCATTATCGCAGATTAGTCGCGTAATTGGGGTTGTTAACGACTATTTCACCAGGCGAGCATTTGTGTTGACTTCTTTCACGAGAACTGTAGAGTATTTAATTTTGAGATCGTGGGAATTTTTGGGGAATTTTTCGGATAAGAGAGCAATGTTTTATCGAGTTTTGAAGTCGGTTGGTGAAAATATATAAAAGTATTATTTTTATTGTTGATTTAATCGTGACCGTCCGATCTTGATTAGATTAAATCGTAGCCATTGATTTGGGTTGTATGTGTACCATATATATACGGTATAAATACGAGACTAAATTGGAAAGTTTCCATTTTGGGAAAATACCCGTTGACCGAGTTGACCACGGGTCAAACCGACCCGTTTGGCCTTGAAATTTCTCGGCGGCGGCGAGCTCTTTTCCGGCCACCTTTGGCCGAGGTCTTGATGTCAAAATATTGGGCTCAAGTTCCTCTTTCATTTGATAGGTTGATCACCGGTGCTTGTGGCCAGAGGACGGTGGTGGAAGATGTTGAAAACCGGCCGACGACGCTGGTAATTCGGCGACGTTGGAGGTGGCGGAGACGGCGGCGATGAGGATTGACACAATAGGAGTTTTGAAGCCCATGGCAAGGTGAGTTGAACCCATATAGTCTCGGCCCTTGCTGTGGCCGGTGGTGGCTGATCAGAGAATGTAAATTCTGGTGAGGTTTTTGAACTTCACGGTGAGTTTTGGACATTTTCAGGT
The DNA here is from genome assembly GCA_946800695.1 of Geum urbanum. Classification (NCBI taxonomy): domain Eukaryota; kingdom Viridiplantae; phylum Streptophyta; class Magnoliopsida; order Rosales; family Rosaceae; genus Geum; species Geum urbanum. The sequence continues at coordinate 50,549,836 of OX327009.1, read as the reverse complement.
TAAAATTGGGCTTAGCTTTGAACTGGAAAGTTGTTGAAAATGTTGAGATCTTCAAAATGGTATATAGGTCGAACAATTATGGGATGGTGGAATTCCGGCGGCCCGCGGCGGTGGCAGCCCTACGCGCCACCGTGCGCAGCGGATCTCTGGCGAGGTAAAATTTTAGATGAAGTTTTATATCGTTTCGCTCGTTTTCACGTGCCGAACGCAATGGTAAGTTTTATATTCGGATTTGATTTTGTTAAATTTGGGCAAGTATTTAATCGGACAATTATCCGTTTAATTCACGACAATATTAAAGGACGCTTTGATTATCCGTTTAATTGCGAGTCGTTTGATATTCGAGAGTGGCTTGGTTTGCGACTCTTAAAAGTGAAGGATTATAGGGAATTGAATTCAGAATTTGGTTGAGTCAGTAATTAAACAGGAAATTACGTTATTCGAGTATACAAGGTTCTAGATATTATTACTCATCAAATTACGATCTTTGTTATTCAGTATGAACCCGAAGATCAGATATTAATTTTTAGCGGCCGTATCAGATGAATAATCATTCCGATCAACGGGGTTTCAGCTTTACGTTTATCCTGGCAGAATCTGTGAGTGGGCACATTTAATTTTCATAGTCGTAGCGAGTTCTTATTTTATCAGCATGCTCTATAGTTTATTTTAGAGCTTTTAAATTACGTTTTCCAGTATATTTTTTTAAGCATTATTTTGGAGGTTTATCTGTGATGTTTTGATTAGGTGCATCGATGCTCTAGCTATTCGGCTGATCACCGGATAGTTTAGTCAGGGGAGATTAGGTGGCCTCGTCTAACTTAGATCGACTCAGGTTAGGTGGCCTGGGAATGATTCTGTCACATTTATTTTATTTGTGTTTTCTATTGATAGTCGTACCAGGTGAGAGGCTCAGAACAACTATCCCTCCATTGCATATCAGTTATTTATTTTGAACTCGCATTATTTTCAAAAAATAGCGGAAATACATGAAATTACAGTTTAGCGATTTATGCAGATTATTATATTATTTTTGTTCACTCACGCTAACGTTTTTACGTTTTATTTTGTATTTCCCTGGGCCCTTCGGTTTTTCGATGAGCAGATTGCAGTGTGTATCATGGGGATGCAGAATGTCGTTGAAGGTGTCGAGTTCACCATTTCACCAGTCAATTCCTTCAGCCATAGGTCTCAGCTCACTGTCAGTATATCTCTTGTATTATTCAAGTCACCTTGGATACTAGTTCTGTAGTATCGTCTTAGTCTCTTGCGAATAGGTTATCACTCGTATAGTTGTCGAGTTGAGTTTCTTTGTATGTGAATCCATATTTATTGGAAGTATGTTTTCGAATTCTGATTAATGTATCAGTTTTGAATTCCAGTTTTATGTTGAGAAATCTGGTTAGACATTGGTGGTCCATGGTTGTTTGTGGGTTAATCTGCGGAGTGTCAACTTTCCTTGCAGGTTTTTGGTAGTCTCCTTTTTAGGGGAAGTTATGTCAAAATTTTCACAGAAAATCATATACTAGGATCAGTCGTTAGGGCTTGATTCTAGATTACTAGTTAATCTAGGGTCGGGTCCTCTCAGTTTGGTATCAGAGCATTAGGTTATAGATTCTGTAGACTCTGGTCAGGTCAGTATAGGCGTTTGAAAACGTACTACACTTCTGGATGGATAGCCCGACCAGCTGGCGGATGCTCATTATTCCAAGTGTTGTGCTTTGTCAGATGTCTAGAGTCTCCTATTTGATTCGGTTTGTGACTTCGTTCGGTGTGCTGTTAGTTTTGGACTCGATAGTCAGTCAGTCGGTACGCCTCGACACCCAACTTATCTGCATGATACATAAGCCCTAGTTTTCTTGTGCATGATTTGATTGTACGCATGATGCTAGTACTGTGAGTGGATTTTGTGAACTAATTAGTAAAGTTATTATAGTTGACACAATTTATTTTACATACTTCCATAACCCTGTGGCTAGCGAATTTTGGCTAGTGGAATTGGTTGAGTTTGATCATTTGCGATCTCAGTTGATTTCTGAGCAGAGAATTGTAGTAGTTGCTGGCCTGTTGTTGGACCATGCGGTTTGCCAGTAGTAGGGTATTGCGAAGTTGAAGTTTTCGCTTAGTGGTTAGAGTATTGCAATCATTTCACTTGTTTGGCCCGAGTTGACACCAAATCCCAACATGACAGAGAAAGTGAAGTGTTGAAGTTTTGAGCAGAGTTTGCGGTCTGATGTCGTTTTGTATCTATCAGATGTAATAAACGTTATTTTTAAATAGCAGTCAATACTGCATTTTGATGCAAGGTTAGATGTCAATCTGTGTGTGGCGAAATTAGTTGATTTGATGGTAGTGTACTGCGTCAGAGTCCTCGGTATCCATTCAGGTGGGGTTGGTGCTCTCCCCGCTTAAATCGCTTAGTCAAGAAGTCATGCGACGCAGCTATATATTCACATTCCATCGCGAGACGGTGGCACGCCAACACACTTGCGGTTATATTATCCAAAATTCATAAAAAAGACAGTTTACAAAATGTTCTCTACGTGTCCAGCGAGATTTTAGTATCAAACACTATGCTAAGCTAAGCAAGTGCACAAGATACATGCAAAGTAAAATAAAATTATTTACGTAATTAATCATCGTATTAGTTTTGACTTTGAACTAAGAGAGTGCTGGTGGTTACTAATCAGTTTTTGTTTTAGAATCGACACTAGGTCAGATTTGCTGGCAATAATCAACAACTCTAAAGTGTCACAATGAAGAAACCGACCTCCATCTTTTTCGTTCTGTTGGAGAGGAACCGACCATTTCTATATATACTACATAGTCAAATTCAAATTTATAAGAAACATCTTCTTAGGTAGAAAAATAGGAACAAAAACGTCATTATTCATTAATCTTTCTTTTTCTTCATAAAGAGATGGTCTCACGTCGTTAACATCCCACCCTTATACTATTGAAAACAACGATCGGTGTTATAAGCTTGATAGATGACATAGATATTGGAAATGAAAGTTCACCTTAACCTCCTACGACAATTCAATTTCTTTATAGTTAAGAATTAACATTGACTTTAACAATTCTTTCATTTAAGTTAACCAGAATATATCCACAACTTTGATCCAATCGCCCCGACCCTACTGATCTTTAGCTAACCAAACTATTTCAAAAGATATTAATTACAACACCCTCAAGATTTTCTTATCGACCATAATTTCTTGCGGTGCAGAAACATTTTCATTCATAAATTATGGTCGATACGGGTTAACGTACACATTATAAATATACAGTATGTCAGTATGGAGAAAATTTCAACAAAAAAATGTAAAATATAGAAATTTTCAGTTTGTAAAATGGTAAATGAAATTGATAACTGTGTTTATACAAAACTATGAATTCGACTAAGTTCAACAGATTCCATGCTGCTAACCTACCAACCCCAAACCACACTTCAAAAGTGATTACTGTATTTGCTTATGAAATTTAGCAATTTCTACACAAGTATCCAACCACAAGGAAGATCGAGGTGCATTATGATATATGTGGATCGTATATTACATTTATGCTTCCTTACAAGAGTTGATAATCTGTATCAAGATAATTAAAAGTTTCTTATGGGTGTCGGCGTTATTTCAATTAGACGTGTATTTTAAATAAAAAAACTTATGTTAAACATCTGTCCAATGTCACACCAATTTAATTGCTAAATGCTCAAATAAAACAACCTAGAAGCTGATAGATAATAAATTAATTGTTCGAAGCTTTCTAGAGTAAGAGTAAGAGTAAGAGACAAATTCTTTGTAGGTGTATACTTCTAAGTCTTATGTTTATCTACTAAAAAATGAATCTTTGTGATCTGCTAGGGTTTGGGAGCCGTAGCCTTTGCGATTGGCCCAAAGCTCTCGGGTTCATGCCAGATTCATTTGGATGTGGCAATGACTTTTGGTTCTAGGTCAGGCTTTGTGTTGGGACCCTGGTGACTCGGCTGCGAAGGCAAAGGTGATGCTGCTCTCTTCAACATCCTAGGAGTTTATTTCTGCATTTTCTTATTGCTTTTTATTTTGTAATTTTACAATTTTTGCTTTGAACTTACAGTTGAACATGAGGTAGGTATTGCTTATTGTCCTATGTTCCACTACATCATTGGTTACTGGTCTTGGTGATTATTGTTAAGATTTGAATATTTGGGCAGCTTAGGTGATCTCGATTGCTTAGGTAGTATCGACTATGGTTTATTTCTTACGTTGTCTTTCAGTGGATAGTCATGGTTGTATTTGTCTCTACATTTCTTATTGATGAGAACTCACGTCTCACGCATTTTCCTTCAAAAAAAAAATTAAATTCCTTACGTAGCAAAAAAAATAAAAATGAAATGGAATTAAATAGCCCTTTTTTTCATTGGTTTCAAAGTCTGTAAGATAGTGACCGAGTGAGTTATCACTTTGGAATCAATAACATATTAGGTATAACTCATCCCCCATAAAATGTGTTTCACAAGCTGTAATTTGAACCATAAATCTCTTAATACCCCGAGAATCCTTACATCATCCACCCTACTTGCAGCCTAACATGATTCTGCTAATCCAATCCCATTGAGTTTAGAGTTTCATTCACTTCTAATTAAAATTATAGTTGTTTCATGCACTTCTTATTAAGATTATTTCAACTTAACCAAATACGTTTTATATCTACTCCATTATTTCTTAAATCTTTGACCATTTTATCTTACATAGTATATAAGTAAGTTTCCATAAAAGAAAAATAAATCAAATCTTTTTAATATTGCAAATTAATGATGGTATTTTCCTTTTCTCTATAAAATTAATTCTAGAACTCCCAAATAGATTTTCTGTTTCAAACTTTCAACAAAAAGAAAAAGGAAAAGGGCTTTGATTCAGATATTTTTTATTTTTTTTGCAGTGGGGACCCAACAACGAAATCCTTCACACTCTTTTTCTTTTCCCTCTTTTATATAATTGTTTCTCTGCAAACGAACGCTAGAAAACCCCACCGGACAAGAAAGCTATGGAAGAAAACTGAAAGCAGTTGCTTGCACGATCTCTGAAGCAAGAAACAAAACAACCCGGAATCTTCACATACCCAAAAACCCTAAAATGTACTGACCTTTTTAGCCTCGTCTTTCATTCACATCATCTTCGGTTTCTTTTTTTTTATCTTCGCTTTCTGGTTAAGCAGAGGTCTTAGAACACAATTAAATGTACGTTTTTTTCTTTCTTCTCTCTCTCTCTCTCTCTTTTCTACGCGTTTCTGAATCTATATAAGCCATTTTTTGGGTACATTCTGCGTGCTGGGTGTTTGAGTTTAGTGTTTGATTACATAAATCTATATTGGGTTTGATTGATATTATGATTTCGGTTATGGGTCTTTGTTGTTATGAAAGAAAGGTTGCATCTTTGGATTCCATGGCTGTTATGCTATTAAGGGTGCGTCTTTGTTTAAAGCGTTAAGGTCTTGTTCTTTTTCTGTGATAAGATGATTCTGGTTGTGCAGAGTGTTTTGTGAATTGTATTATAGTGTGATTGGTTTGTGGAAAGTTTCGATCTTGGATAACTGAATTGTGCTATCTAGGCTTGTTCTTTTGGATTACTTGTAGATGTCATTGAGGTGTTCATTAAATTTTTCCATAAAGTTTACTTAGTTTGGGAGATTTAGTAGTCTCGAAAGCTTGTTCTGCTCTGTAAATGTAACTAGAAGTGGCAGCTTTTGGTCTTTAAAGGTTGTAGGGAGTTTAGACTGTGAAAGTTATGATGGATTGATTCCGTATCAGCTTATAACTCTATTGGTTTTATATTTTTGTTTGCCGATTTGTCCTGTTTCTTTCTTTGGTTGCATCTTGAATTTATCCTTTGTCAATACTGTCTAGTATTCGACTTTAATTCATACTTCATTGCAGAGAGGAAATGATTGTGTTGTGTAGCTTGTTAAAGTGTTGCCAAGACATTAGTCTACCTCATTACAAGAAGGAAGTGATTTTAGTGTTGAATTTAACAGATGTCTGATACCTCTAGTTTCATCTCACATTATATTGATTGCGATGCAACTATTGTTTGTTCTCTTCATAATAGGTGGTAGATATCGGATCAATTTAAGACCAATGAAAATATTGTTCAATATCTACTTTGGTGCCCAATCTCTCTCAAGCTTTTACAGTTTTACTAGATATAATGCCAAGCTGATAAAGCTTGAGTTTTGTTGCTCTGAATCTCAACCAGTATATATGTGCTTAACTTATGTAGTTTCTTAATTTATTTATTTTTGGTTGCTGGTTGCAGCTGTAAATACTCTCATAATAAGAAATTCTACAGATTTGGTCTATTTCTGGAATTTTTTTTTTCTAATATGTTTCTTGGACCTGATAATTTTCTATACTTATTTATTTGCACTAACATTTATGTTTTTGCTTCTTCTCAGGATAATTTGATCTGATTTTTGTTTGAAACATCTCACTCCTTTCTGATGGCTAAATCAAGTATCAGTGTACCTATTGGCCAAGAGATAAAAAAATTAGAAGAGAGTAACTCAAGAAGAAATTCCACAGGAATAATATTCCCGTCGAACAGTGATGAAAAAGGTCCTCATTATCTTAGAGCTTCCACCGGTTCCTGTCATGAGTATTGTAAATATGGGGGTAAACATGCACTTGAAGTGAAGGAAAGACGTCCAAAAAGGGTTGTACCAAGAAGACCTTTATCTAAATCACTTGATAGCCTAAATTCAGCTGAAGGCGTAGTGTTTCCAGAGAGGAAGAACATGTCAGTGATGAAGCTCAATGAGTCACCCGACTCCAAAACAATTCTACCCGACACTTGTAACAACAACAAACAGAAATTGCCGAAAAGGTCAGCTATAAGCAAAATTGCTGGTGGGAGTGAGCTTCTTTTTGAGAGGAAACCAGCATTGGTGAAGTTCAAATCATCATCTGGTGTTAAACCTCATGTATCTGCTGCACCTAAAACTTTGAGAAAGGAAGTTTCATCATCTCCTGACAAGCTGGATGGCTCTGTTAAGAAAGGTTTGACAAAACATAAGGAGAAAACCTTGTCTACAAATCCTGTTATTTCCTCGAAGCCAAAATCTCTTCTAAAAAAGCAATTGTCTGCTCCTGATACTTCAGGAGGCTCTAACTCCTCTAAGGGACTAAGGAACATTAATTTGAAGTTAGGCCAGAGGACAGTCGCCTCTCTGACGCCAAAACCTTCGGCTGTGAAGCAGATTTCTTCTGCAGAATTCTCAGGAGGTGCAAATGGTCACAGAAATAGTGATGTGAAGGCAGGCAAGAGGGCAGGAATGCCCCTAGTCACTTCGAAGAAAGTATCGGTGCCACCAGCAGTATCATTGGCCCCAAAATCGTCTCTTAAGCAGGTTGCAAGCTTAAAAGTGCAGAGGAACAGGAATGTGAAATTTGAATCTCCTCTCAAGAAGCAGAATGAGATTGGAAAAGCAAAACCTAAGCAACCTGACAATGATGAGACTCCAGAGAAGACCTTGTACATCATTAAGATTGAGACTGAGAACAAACCCCTGGAATCTATCCTAAATTCTGAAGGGCCATCACCACCTTCATCCTCAACATCATCACCCAAGTCTTTGTCCCTCCCAGTCACTTTGTCTGTTTCATCCCACGAAGCAGATGATCAAGAGTCTGAGTATGCAATGACTGAAACCGAAGAGGACTCTTTCACAGATGACAATGAAGAAGATGCAGAGACCCTAGATGAGGATTACCAAGGTAAGCCCAAACAGTCTGGAATGGTTTGTTCTGAAGATGTGGATAGCCATCCTCTAAAGTTTAGGAGGGGAAAAGTGGTTGACATGCAATCTGATAATGATAGAGCAAGGAGGCTCAAATTTAGGCGAGGAAAAGTGTTGGTAGACGAATGTGTCGAGGCTGATGTGCAAAGGCCAAAATTCCAGAAGAGAGAAGGTAGTGATGGCAATGCAATTGGTACTGAACCAAGTGCAGAAAAGGTTGTCTTGAGGCATCAAGATGTTCAGGGGAAGAAAGATGACAAGGGTTTGTTCAATAATGTAATTGAAGAAACTGCAAGTAAGCTGGTTGAAGCTCGGAAGAGTAAGGTAAAGGCCTTAGTTGGTGCTTTTGAAACTGTGATCTCACTTCAGGAGCGTAAACCTTCTGCAAACTCTGTCTCCTGACAAGGGAAGCATAGCAGTAGATAATAAAGCCAAGCTTGTAATGTGTGAATTTTGAGAAACAACAAGCTTATGGCCCTGGAAGTCTGTAGGTAGATTGCTTCAGTTTCCGTAGATTTGACTGGAAGTCTTGCGAGCACATATCCTAACAGCACCCCGGAAGTTTATACCAGATAGATTAATTTTGTACTTCTGTTGTCTCTGAATAAAACAATTATATACTCATATATGGAAATAGTACAGGAACTGCAAGTTACTTTGGATCAGTTGATGACTGTAACTGTAGTTTTGTATGAATCATTTTCTGGTATTGTGTTTGAGATTTTGTATATATACAGTATAGTGTTGAAAGCTTAAGGATTTGTTTCCAATCATGAATAGAACTCTCCTAGTGGAGATAGGTCTGAGCATATGGGCCTATTGGGCTTCCTCATGTTTGACCCGAGTACCCGACTGTAGGCCAGAGCCCAAGTCTCTCCTCCAATTAGCTACACCCATTTGCTACACTGGTCACAAAGCCGCCACTTTTGGATCTCACTACGTGGCGCAACGCCATTTGCTGGTTCCGTACATAGGAAAACAAACCGGTGTGATTAGTATTTGCCATGAATTGCAAATTCTTCTATTTTTGGAAACCAAAGCCGGACTTTCCTTCTCTACCCAGATATACACACACCGCCTCTCTGCGCTTTTTTGGCTCTCACTGTGACACTGCCTCTACCTCTCTCTATCTCTGCTCCTTCACTCTCTATTTTCTCTGGACGCTTTTTCCCTTGAAGCAATCACCAATTCTCTGCATGTAAAATATAAAGCTTTGTTTTTTAGTATCTGAATTTGCTTTGTTTGGTATTGGGTTCTGAAAACCCTAAATCTCTGCTAAATTTTGCAGACTTGGGTTTTTCTAGGGTTTGTTGGTACTATGCAGAAACAGGGTTTTGGAAGCTGTGGACATTGAAGCCAATTTGTTCATTAGATTAGAGCTAAGGTATGATTTTGGGGTCATTTCTTCATAGTTTTGGTGGGTTGTGATTTGAGTTGGGTGTAAAGTTTTTCTCTTTTTTTTTTAATCTCTAATTTACATTTTCGCGCAGTGATTCAATGTGGGTTTTGTTTGGATTGAGTGTTTTCTTAGAGGTGGAGTAGGGTTTGGTTTTCCAAAAGCTTGAATTTTGATGTGGAGGGACTTGTGGATCTAAGCTTTTACTTTTTGTGAATTGGGAACATGATTTGAGAACTTGGTTATTTGTTATATGATTGAAGGTGTGTTGAGATTGAGATATGAGAAATGGTTTGGCCTTTTTACCGGATTGAAGTGTGAGTGGGGTGTAGTGGAAATATTAGTCTATGGTTTGCCTATATTCGAATTTAGTAGTAGAAATGTGGAGCTGATAGATTTCTGTGGTTAATTATGGTAATTCTAAGTTCTAAGACTTGGTCATGGTACAGAACATGGATGGGGCTCTTCATATGGTGGTAATTGGGAAGAGTTATAAGGTTTGGTTATAACTAGGATTGTTGAAGCCCAACTGAAGTAAATGAAAGGAATGATGCATGTGGATGAACTTAAAGTATGTTATGTTTACATTCTTGTGAAGCACAAGGACCTTATGTTGTTTTGTTTGCATCTTATCTTACTAGGTCAATAAAATGATTCTTTAAAAGAAGTTGACTTTGAAATGGAGAATAGGTTCATTGGATTTGAACAGTTAGGTAGATCCAGTGTTTGTTGTGCATTTGATGCTTGCTCCTCTGAGATACTTTAGGTTTTGAAGTTAAATTTTGCTGAACATATTGTTTGATGTCTCTCATTTGGCTAATACTATGGTTTCAATGTGTATGTTTTACATTTTTCGTTCAAATGATTCATGGGGATTGACTATATTGTTTTGCAATCTAATTAGGTGGACAAAATGATTCTCACGAAGCAGTATCGCTGTATACATTCAGCAAGCTGTCAATGCACCAAAGGGCATATAAGTGAAGATGCGATATTTCTAGTATTTCAAAAATTGAATTGGAATCCAAAGTTAATTGCAACCCTTTCTTGTGTCTGCAAATGGTTTGATGATGTTGCTAAACGTGTATTGTGGAAAGAGTTTTGTAAAACAAGAGCACCAAAAATGATGATTGATCTGCAGTCTAGTGGGAGTCACAGTGTAGATGGGAACTGGAGAGCACTTGGGAAGCTGCTTATTTACTGTACAGGAAGTAAGAAGGGAGGCCTGTTTAATAGCATTCAAATCCCTGGTCACTTTGTTTATAGGACCAGGTTTTCTAGGACATCAGGGAAGAGCTTTCTTTTGCCACAATGCAGAACAGATGTACTGTATGTCTCTGACCCTTGTGAGCATCTTGACCAAGGAGAAGAGGGAGATGTGGGTTTCTTCCGGGGGATTTTCAAGTCTTTCTCAATGTCAAAGGTCCGCAAGATGTTGATTAAAAAGGGGGCGCAACTTCATCCAACTGAGGTCTGCCCTTACTGTAAGGCTAAGCTGTGGAGCATGTTGCAAGCTAAAATGATACCTCAAAGTGCGAGCTGCAGATTGGGTGCTTACGAGGATTGCATTGAGTACTTTGTTTGCCTAAATGGACATATGCTCGGGATATGTACTCTGTTACCTTTATCAGATTCAGAAGGGGAGGAGGCATCAGAGTTGGAGTGATAGATGCACAAAAAGAAAGGTACTATCCTGCACCTACAAGTTTTAGATTATTGTTGTGACAACCAGGTATTTATCTATGCTGATATGGACACAATACGTCATTATAAGTTAAAACTTCCTAACCTTTCTTTGTTAGATATAAGAGGACTACTGTACTAATACTATGAAAATTACCTGTACACATGGCCTTACATTTATGTAACCATGCGAGTGTCTCATTGACTCATCGGAACAAGAGCATATCTTTAAGTACTTGCTAAGGTCATCGTAAATTTGAACAGTTCTATATCTGGAATTCTGTCTGCTGTTATTTCTGCGTGAATCATGTCTGTTGAAATAATTTGTCTTCCTCTTTTCTTTGGGGCAGGTTTCTTGCCGTTCTGCAAGTGTGAAGTCGCAATGGCTGGACATATTAGTGGGCTGAATAAAATCATTACAATCTCATTCAACTGTTCAAGCTTTCGGTCATACAATGAAATTGTTAGAAGCTGTTGCTAACCATTTGTTTTCCAATCGACCTTTTCCAAAGAATGTTGGTGGGTACTATGAAATATCATGTACATTATGTATGCTCTATAATCAGTATAATGTGTGTGTGTTTTTTTAGGAATATGCTCTATAATGTGTCTGGATCGAAATTGGTTTGTGCAATAATGTCACTCATTTGATGGTGGTCAATCAACGTCCCATGTTGCTTCAGTCCACCTGCATATCATGTGTAGAGAATGTTGTTGACAATGATATAATGTTATGGTTATATGTTGCTTCAGTTCAACCGGGCCCCGAACAATGATCCTTCCAAGGGTTTTGAATATATGTTAGCAGTAATATGAAGGAATCAAAAGGACTACAGTTGGCAAAGACACAGACCGAGGTGAAACACATGTATTGAGTTCAGTATTGCTACACATGACATGTTTACAACCAAGTTTTCTTTACATAAAGTAGATAAAACATCAGGTTTACACATTCCACTCATTCCTCTGCCTCAAAGTTCAACCCGGCAATGCTCATCTTACCAACGTTGCTGCACAATTGAAATCTCCAGTTAGTTTTGTACAAGGCATACGAAACTCAGAAACATTTGACAAATTAGAAAATGGCGGAAGAAACCGGCATAGGATCTTCAGCAAATAGAGGGAAATAGAGGGCTTACACAACGGCATCTAGACCAGCTAACTTGGGCAAGAATTTGCTGATATGATCTTCTGCTGCTTTGTCAGATTTCAGAGTCTCGCAACTGAAAGAAACCGAAACCTTGTGCTTCCCATGCTGTGCATCAACCATATCTACAACATCCTTCTCCCAGCTGCTTACAATAGAGTAAGATCAAGAGACAAAACGTGTTAAAGATCGCTTCCATAACATTTACAAAAATGAACCACTTCAGACAAGTTACACTAAAGGATGGACCATGAAACCTTGACAAACTTACAAAAGGAAAATTGAACATTTCTCATTGCAAATAAGCAACCAGAGATACGAAAATCCCAAGCAAATCTATCGCATTCTAAATGGGGCTTACCCATGAGCATGATCAATGCTATTGAACCTAGCTGCATCATGTCCTCTACACTCCACAACAATAAATTTCTCCTTCTTTCTCTATCAAACACCACAATCAAAAGCACATTACAACTCAAATACATACTCATCATTAATAATCAGACCCAAAAGTACCAACTTTTACAAAAATAGTTCATACATTGTAGTCTACGATTGCAAGCTTGATCAGACGATAATCCTCGCCCCTGCTACACTCCTTTTCACAAGCCAACTCTACCAAAATCGGTACAAGAACTTCATTCATACACAACTAATATTCAAGTATACAAATTTATACACAAGATTGAGAAAAAGGAATTACCAGTTCCATGAAGACCATAGCAAATGTTGGTGGAATTGTTGACTTGGATGAAATGGCCTGATATAGACCCACATGGTAACAATGCTATTGAAGCCACTCCTTCCATTACCTCCCCTACTTTTGATCCCACTTCGCTTCCTTCATCTGCCCACAAAATTTACCAGAACAATCAAAACCCAATATTTACCAACTGCTTCTTGGATTGAGACACTGAGAGTGAAAACCCAGATGGGAATCTATAGGAAAGTTAACAACTTGACGAGAGTGACTAACCCATTTGTCTCTTTCAGGAGTTTCGACGGAGAGAGAGAGTCAAAGAGTTGGCGGCAAAGGCAGACTAGAAGGGTTTTTATAGGCTGAAAGGGTTTGTGTTTCAAAAAAAAAAAAAACTTTAAGGTCTCTTGTTTTTCAACTTTCAAGGATTCTGCACAATAATTTTGACCTCGGTAATCAAATGCCATCAATGATCAATGCATAAATCCTGTCACGTTCTATATACCTCTTTGAACGTTTTAAGAGTAGCATAGAGGCAAAGACAGTCTCCAACTGTTGAGAATGGCAGGAGAAGAAGAATATGCAATTGGGATTGATCTAGGAACTAAGTACTCGTGTGTGGGAGTTTGGAAGCAAGATCATAATATTGTAGAGATCATACCCAACGATCAGGGCAACAGAACTACTCCATCATGTGTTGCCTTCACTGAGACTGAGCTTCTAGTAGGAGAAGCAGCATTCAATCAGCTCCTAAGAAACCCTCAAAACTCCATCTTCGGTAAGCTTTCTTCACGAAGTGTATCTCTTCATATCTACAACACATATCTCTACGACTTCATGCTTCTGTTGTTGTTCCATTTCTTTATGCATGTGGTCGGTTTTTTCTTTCTTATATGGCACCTGAATTACAAAGAACTATATTGGCTCTTTTGAGAATATTAATAGGCACATATATAATTTATAAATATGTAGATGCTAAGCGCTTAATCGGTAGGAGATTCAGTGATTCATTTGTTCAAAGTGACAAGAAGCTCTGGCCTTTCAAAGTGATCATAGGGTCTGATGATAAGCCTATGATTGAGGTCAGCCACAATGGTAAAGAAAAACTGTATGCTGCTGAAGAAATCTCTTCCATGATTCTTGGAAAGATGAGAAAGATTGCTGAAGCATATCTTGGATCAACTGTGAAGAATGCAGTGATCACTGTCCCTGCTTACTTCAGTAACTCACAGCGTGAAAGAAAGCAGGTAGTAGTGCCGGCCTGAACGTGATGCGCATTATCAATGAACCAACTGCAGCAGCCATTGCTTATGGACTTGACAAGAAGGCTGGCTGGTACAGTAAGAGAAATGTACTCTTATTTGATTTGGGTGGAGGTACTTTGGATGTGTCACTACTTACCATAGGTGGTGGTGTCTTTGAAGTGAAGGCCACTGCTGGAGATACTCACCTTGGAGGTGAGGATTTCGATAACAAGATGGTGAAATATTGTGCCGAGGAATTCAAAAGGAAACATAATTTGGACGTGAGTGGAAACACGAAAACCTTGAGGAGGTTAAGAAATGCATGTGAAATGGCAAAGAGGAGACTGTCATTTACTTCCGCAACTGATATTGAAATAGAATGTTTACATCAGGATATATTGATTTCTATGTGACTTTCAGCCGATCCAAATTTGAAGACCTCAACATGGACTTCTTCACCAGATGTATGGAGATTGTGCATAAGTGTTTAAAAAATGCCAAAATGGATGCAGAATGTGTCAATGATGTTGTTCTTGCTGGTGGATCTTCGAGAATTCCTAAGGTGCAAGAACTATTACAGAACTTGTTCAAGAGAAAAAAAAACTCTGCGAAAGTGTTCATCCTGATGAGGCTATTGCATACGGTGTTGCTGTTCAAGCTGCAGCGTTGAGTGGCAAAAATCTAACTGAAAAACCTTTGGACTTCACTCCCTTGGATGTCGCCCCTCTCTCACTTGGAGTGAACAGTATCGATGATAGTGATTGTAATTGTAAAAAACGTTACATGTCTGTAGTGATTCCAAGAAACTCTCGCATTCCCATAAAAATAAATGAGACCTTTGAAACTAATTATGACAACCAAGTTGCAATTACATTCTCTATTTATGAGGGTGAGAGTGGAATAACAAAGGAAAACAACTTTTAAGGTGAATTTACCCTTGCAGGCATTCCTCCAGCTCCTAACGGTGAAGCTAAATCTGATGTTTGCTTTGATATTGATGTAAATGGTATACTGAGTATCTCCGCTGAAGACATGTCCACCGGCCAAAGGAAGGGGATTACAATCAACAGTGACAGAAGAACTCATGAAGGAATCGAGAGTGGCATGTAGGGAATGCTGTGCTCAAACTGATTAAACTGTGCTCGATCAAGAATGATGAATGAAACAATTGGAGTACTGGCTTGCTGATGGTCGGTATCAAACATAGCCTGCTGCACTGCTTAACTTATGAAGCAAACAATGTCTATGTAAGTAATGTAACAGCTCCTCTCTTCACTTGTTTTATATATGAATCCTGCTTTTGCTTTCTTACTTTTTGTCTTTTCTGGACCTCTCACTTTGTTAATGCTTAATGTGACTTGTTGATCAAACAAAGTTGAGCTTTGTATAATGTTATCTGAACGTAAAGGCTGAACCAAGATAGCCTGACTGCATATTTTGAACTTGGCAGAACCAAGAGAGTTCATCTGTTGGTGTCTCTAAACCTGGATATCTTGAGCAGGACCGTATTATTATTCTACTTTTATCTAACAGAAGTTGGGCTGACATCCCATGATTTCACGATTCTCAGGTTATGACATTGTAAATTTCCTTATAGTGATAGATCATAAACCTCGGAAGTAGAAGATAAAATGAAAAACGGTAGGGAAAAAATGAGAATATTAACTTTTGTACACTAAGAGTGGATGCAAAAGTATGCTGTTGTCTAACCTTCATTCCTAGCTCAGGCAGGAATAAGGTATCTTATCTCTCATTCATAAGAATAGGTGAAGGGCAGTGTGTATCTTACAAGCCAAGATGGCAAGTCTATTTTAACTATTGACTAAACGAGGCTTGCAGCTACAAACAAGAAAAGAGATTGTCATATACATGAGAGGTCTCCAGAGACTAATATTGCTGGAAAACTATACTTGCATGCGGAAACATAAGCCTTAGACAGTGCCTGACACAGCTTTCTGGGCCTCCTGGTTCTGTGTTGCAGGAGACCCTGAACTAGTTTGAAGCGCCCTGAAGACTAGCTTTTGCTGCGGAAGCTGGCCATTGGTAAAACCTGTGAGCTCTGTGTCTACTACGATGGTGTCTTCTTCCTTGAACTCCCCTCTTAAGATGCCCTTGGCTAACTCATTTTCCACATGTTGCTGAATCACTCGCTTGACTGGCCTGGCACCGTAGTTCGGATCGTAGCCAAGATTTCCAAGAAGCTGCACGGCTGAGTCGCTCACTTGGATTTTCATCTTGCGGTCTGCAATTCTCTTCTGGACTCGTTCCAACTGTTGTCAAAATGCAAAAACCATGAGCAATTGGAGATTTGGGGATTGTGTTAATACAGATGTCTATCAGTATAAAGTAATAAAGCTGAAAAAGCATCTTAGAGTAGCAAATTACCTGTATCCTGACAATATTGTTGATCTGATCGCGATCCAAGGGTTGGAAAACTATGTACTCGTCAACACGGTTCATGAATTCAGGACGAAACACAGACCTTGCAGCCTCCAGCACCCGCTGCTTTATAGTTTCATAACCGAACTCCTTTGGAGAAGTGTCATCATCTGCATTCAATATGTACTGCGAACCCACATTTGATGTCATAATGATGACAGTGTTGGTGAAACTGACGGTGCGACCTTGCGAGTCAGTGACCCTCCCATCATCTAAAATTTGAAGAAAAACATTGAACACATCACCGTGCGCCTTTTCAATCTCGTCAAATAGGATAACTGAATATGGTCTCCGGCGAACAATCTCTGTCAGCTGTCCTCCTTCCTCGTACCCCACATAGCCAGGTGGAGCCCCTATGAGTCTTGAGACCGCATGCTTTTCCATGTACTCACTCATATCAATTCTCACAAGAGCTTCTTCAGTGTTGAACATGTAAGAAGCAAGCGTCTTTGCTAGCTCTGTCTTCCCCACACCAGTGGGGCCCATAAACATGAAACTAGCGATTGGACGATGAGGATCTGAGAGACCTGCTCGAGAACGTTGGATGGCTTCGGCTACTGATCTCACTGCAGGATCCTGTCCTACAACACGTTTATGAAGCTCTTCTTCCAAATGCAAGAGCTTCTCCCTCTCAGACTGTAGGAGCTTGGAAACAGGAATACCAGTCCACTTGCTGACAATTTCAGAAATATCATTTCCTGTAACTTCCTCTCTCAGCATTGATTTACCGGAGCTGATGTACTCATCAAGCTCCTTTTCAGCACTAAGAAGTTGGCGCTGTAAGGAATTCAGACTCCCATACTTCAGCTCAGCAGCACGGTTAAGATCATACTCGCGTTCAGCTTGCTGGATCTCAAGATTTACCCTGTCAACCTGTTACAATAACAACACTCGTTCCTCAACAACCATGAATATCCTTGTTTCAAATGTTGATCAAAGCAGAAGAGTTCGGTTTCAAATTTGGATAAAAAATAAATAACTCCTATCACACAGGAAGAGAGGAAAAAAAACAGAATTTACAGAAGAACAAGCCTTTAGGTGCATACCTCTTCCTTGATTGACTGAATGCGAGTCATGACAGACTTCTCATGCTCCCATTGACCAGACAGCTGAGATTGCTTTTCTTTTAGGAGAGCCAACTCGGCCTCAAGGCGACTCAATCTTTCTCTAGATGCCTTGTCTGTGTCATTTGTAAGAGACAGTCTTTCCATTTCAAGTTTCAATACTGAGCGATTGATCTCATCTAAGGCTAAGGGCTTTGACGTGATTTCCATTTTCAATTTGGCAGCAGCTTCATCAACCAAGTCAATAGCTGCAATTTGAGGAAATAAAGCCAAGTTCATGTAAATGTGAAAGCTAAGAAATGAACTGGAAAATGTTATAAGCAGACTCAGCAATTGGATAAGTATTATCAGTCCTTAAAACCAGTAGATATAACCGAAACCACAAATTCAAAATACCTAACAAGCAGTCGAGCACATATTTGCACAATTAAAGTACCCCAGTTCTACTAGGAGCACAACTTCAGGAGACCAGGAAAAAAGTGGCAAAGAATTCATGTTCCAGGTTTTGCATACAAAGAGAACCTACATAATATAGCCAAGAAATGTGTATGTGTGCGCATATGCATGTGCAAGGACTAAGTAAGGATAGTAGAACACTTCAGAGAAAAATCCCAACTAACGCGTGAAAGAATAAACTGATTGCAACACATCTTATGTTTGTGCAGCATTACACATAAGACTGTAAGAGCAACTTATAAAGTGAATCAAATTAGTGTGGCAAAAAGATAGCTCAGCATGTTAATTGCTTCAAGTGTTGTGTGATGGTATTACCTTTGTCAGGTAAAAACCGCCCACTGATGTAGCGGTCTGAGAGGATTGCAGCTTCCACAAGTGCACCATCAGAAATGCGGACTCCATGATGCAATTCATATCTTTCGCGCAGTCCCCGGAGTATCGAGATTGTATCCTCGACAGTAGGTTGATCAACATAAACTTGCTGAAAACGGCGCTCCAATGCTGGATCTTTCTCGATATATTTTCGATACTCATCCAATGTCGTTGCACCTATACACCGGAGTTCTCCCCGACCAAGCATGGGTTTCAAAAGATTGCCAGCATCCATTGCACCACTTGTAGCACCTGAAACAAATAATTATAGACCATTATTTCAAATTCACAACCAAACCCCACACAACATGGTCATCTGAGATTAACAGTTGCAATGAAAGTTGAAACAGAAATAGACGAAAAGGAAAGAGAAAGATGAATTCAATTACAACTGTTAATCATTAAAGTTTCATCCACCTAAAAATACGACAGTTGAATATTAGCAAGTTACATACCTGCCCCGACAACGGTGTGGATCTCATCAATAAAAAGGATAATCTGGCCCTCAGATTCTGTTACTTCCTTAAGCACTGCCTTCAGTCTGTCCTCAAACTCTCCCCGATATTTTGCTCCAGCAATTAGTGAACCCATATCAAGAGACATTAACTGTAAAAGAGAAGGTCATGTCTATACGTTTCTTTAGAAAAGAAGGGATCAGTAGAAGCTGGCTTCACATTCAAAATATAACACACACCTTACGGTTCATTAACGCTTGTGGGACATCCCCTTGCACAATCCGCTGAGCAAGCCTGTTGAAGAGACAGAGTTAGATGAAATGAGAAGGAACTAATAAGCTTAAAAACATCTCTCAACTCAGGCCAGAGTTGCAGGCAATAGGTGGATACCCTCACAGAAGAAAAGGTTACATACCCTTCTGAAATTGCAGTTTTCCCAACACCAGGTTCACCAATCAGCACTGGATTGTTCTTTGTTCTTCTCGAAAGTATCTGGATGCACCTGCGTATTTCATCATCTCTTCCTATTACCGGGTCAAGCTTTCCTGCTCTTGCCATGGCTGTCAGATCTTTTCCATACTTTTCAAGTGACTCATATTTCCCCTCAGGATCTGCAACAACAAAATAGAAGGTCATACTTTTGTACGATAGAATTGTAAACAGACAGTAAACTGGCCATCCACACACTAGAATTAGAAGGGTGGAATACAAAACCCTGGAAAATCCTTCTTTTAGTTCCACACAATGCAATTACCGAACAAAACATCACCACATGCACACAACCCTAGTAGAGTGAAAAATGAATAGAACACAATCTGACCTTGGTCAATAACTGACTGGCGTCCCCTTATGGACTCTATGGCGGACTTCAACGATTGCTTGGATATCTGAAACTCTTTAAATATTTGCTTCCCGAATCGTGGATCTTGAATGAAACCAAGAACCAAATGCTCCACAGAAACAAATGAATCCCCATACTCTTTCTTGTAATCCCTGGCTCGCTGAAGTAAGCCTTCCAAATCACGTCCCAACATTGATCCCGCATTCTCATTAAGAACCTAATTCAGTAAGACAAAGTAAGCACATGTCAAATTAAGGTCATAGCAGAAACTCACAGGTCTAGAGAATGTAAAAAATGTCCAGACACTAAACTCAAAAGACAATTTCGACACTAGTTGGATTCTAAATCACCTCCCACTACATCTATCAAATGACTCTACACGATTCAGAACCTAAACATTGTTCAACTGCCTTACTAACAGACTCATTGCCTTTTTTAGTAACAACATTCCAAGCTACTTTCAGCTACCCCAGCCATTACTCCACTATATTCTAACACATTTATCACAACATTAACAATTTAACATACACAATGAACAATGCCAATGCGTCCTACCTTTGGTTGTCGTTGAATAAACTTATCAGTGGCCTCAAGAAGCAAACTATTATCCACGCCAACCTTTGCGAAAATCCGACGTGCAAGCCCATTCTTCTGCTCCAACAACGCCTTCATCAAATGCTCAGTCTCCACTATCTGATGCTTATTCTCTTTTGCAACCTCAGGTGACGAAACAATCGCTTGCCACGCCATTTCCGTGAACTCCTGCTGCGTAATCTGTCCCTAACACACAAACACACAAACCCAACAAAAGTCACACATTCTATCACACTATACAAAACCACCAAACCATTTTCATTACACTAAATCAATTGAGCATTATATTCATACCCTTCCAGGAGATGAAGAAGAAGAAGAAGCATCACACCGCACAACAAACGGGTAGCTCCGGCCCAATCTACCCGACCCGGTTCCAAACGCGCTGTTGGGTTCGAATTGGCGAGAAGCTAAACCCTGTCCTCTGAAGAATTGAGGGAAGCTGAGTGAGAGAGTTGGGTGAGTAAAGACCAAAGCTTTAGTACAGCATTTGGAGGAAACCGATTGGGAAAGTCGGAGAATACCGACCCCAGACGCTAAAGAGGTCGTAGAAGTCATCGCCGGAGCCGGAAAAGGGCTCTTACAGTGGTGGGTTTTTTCCGGCGAGATCAGTAAAGGTGGGAACTTTACTTGGGAATTGAGTAAAGATTGAAACTTTGAGTAAGAGTGAGAGAGAGCTCAAAGTTCGAAACTTTATTTTTATAGTGTTAATGAATTTGCAGGGTTTTGATTTTGTTCCATGAAGAAAGGGAAAGGAAAAGAAGAGGTCTTTGAGTTGTGGAGGATTCGGTGGAGATCTAGTACTAACGATTTTGGAGCTCTCGAAACATCTTGAAAAACGAGACCTTCATATGCTACGTGGCTCCGTTTGAGGGGCAGATGAATGTGGATACACACCTCATTTTCACAAGCTAGAGTACTTGGAGATCAGTGTGTTTTTATTGGTTTTAGAAAGGGAGAGATCTCTGTATGATTAAACGTAAACTTAGGATTTACTCGATAAAATCTCTGCCTAGACTCACAAACTCTACTAGTTATTAATTTGTTTCTTTTTGATTTGGCATAGGGGGGATTCAAAGAGAACATGAAAATATTGAGTTTGTCTTAATTTATCTTCACAGACAAGCGAAAGAAAAGATGAGGATGATGAGCTAGCTAAACTAAAATGTACGCCTTCAATCCACTAAATTGGGGAGCAGCCTATAAGTGCCTAAATGCTCTGCTGCCTTCCTAATGAGAACATATATCAGAATCCGGAAGATAATCTTCAGACACGGAGAGAAACAACGAGGATACAATCCGAAAATGAAGAAGTAACTTGATTTCGCATCATGAAATTACAATGTGACTCTGGGAGGTTTTCAAGTCAAGCAGTTAAACAGAGCAACACTTTAGTTGAACTAAAGGAGATTTGGCAATACGTTTCTGAGTATCTGATAAAGTATGAAGATTCATCATATTTATACAGTGTGAATGAAACGTGAAATGTAATATATATATATATATATGAAAACAAATGCAGTAGGTACACACACCCATGAACTTTTTACATAAAAATCCTATAAAAACGATTGTTTGATTTAGCAGTCTAATAGACTTCAGAACAAACAAAGTTTGATGGATCTACGGCACCAAACAATGACATTCGACTCTATGAAGCGTGTTCAATTCCAATGTCGACGAATCAATCAGCAATTTCACCAAATTCATTTTCTTCACTAGCTCCAACTCCCTTTCTCTCACTCTACCTACAGTTATAGTGAAGTGAGGGACAATATTAAGTCAAATTCTATATAAGTTAGAGGTGCAAGATAGAAAGGACGGGATGGCAGCAAGAAAATTCACCTAATATGATGTTATATCCCCACTATTAGATCTGCAAAAACTATAATATCACACAGACGCATTTGTTCTGCTTCGGTTCGCTCGTCATTTTCTTTTCTGCTACAGTCAAAAGGATACACATTAAATTAAACATCAGAAGCATAACAGAGTATAATGACCGACACTATTTAACAGTCATGATTTCAAGAGGTATTTGAAAGGGTTGTTGGACGATGAAGGCCTTGAGTTGGTGCTTTGAGTACATGCTTAACATAAGAAGACCATGACCTTGTACATTTCCCTTGAATACATACAAAGGGCCGGTATACAAAATTGAAAACTCACACAGAAAGGATAGACAAAAAGTATGTTTCTGCCAAACAAATGAAATGGCAAGAGTGAGACGCTATCTATTCTCGGACCAAAAACAAAAAACGAAGCTCTTCCATGAATTGAAAAATTTGATCGAATATAGTAAGTCTCAGATTAGACTCCTACCTTTCTCCAAAGAAGGTGGTTGAACAACGACGTGCATGGTTGTAGGAACATCCAATATTGGGCTTCGGCACTCCCCAACTGTTCTGTTGTTCTCCAATATTTTTCCTCCACTAATTAGCTTGACATCTTTAACAGTCCTTGGACCATTCTCCTTATCTGCAAACCGATAGTTTTGCTTAATTAGCTCAACTATGTTAAACAAGTAACAAAAATGCCATGCATGAAATGGAGCTCACAGAGGAGAAGTCTTCTGATGGTGATTTAGAAAGTTTAAAGAGCATGGAAGACATGAGATTCCAAAAGCACATCTGACCCCAAAGTATAATGTATCCCATATAGTTTTTTTGAAGCTTTCGTAGCTTCAATGCTCTGTGCTAGTTAATGCTCTAATACCGTGATCCATGGGATACCAACTAGAATTGTATCAGATACAAGTGAAAGTGAAAGTCCATCGCTAAAAGTTAACTTCTCCATCAAATATAATCATTTCATTGGAATGAGATTTTATTTTTCTTAACAAGTTGTTGATCAGTTGCCCAAGTAACAAAAACAGCTCTAGTGCACACTTCAGCACTGACATAGCTTCTCAAGCAGAAGCTGTCCTTCAAACAGCCTCAACTGGAACTGGAACTGGAACAAACTTGATTCCCGAAAACCAACTCCTATCCCTGAACTCCCCTAAAGAACGAATGAGAATACTTGCATACAGTATACTCTGAATGTCCTTTCCACATCTGCCATCCTCCATCACATTTGGTGGAATGTTAAGAATGAGGAGAATGTATTCTCAAGGATTACATAAATGCTATGCTGTCGTGTAATGCACCGAAGTTTTCAACTAAACAGCACATCCCAGTTCTAATACCCACACAGACAATAACTAAATTTCTTGGTCAAGATATTGATGCACAGAAGAAGCCAAGCATATACATTCTTATTCAAATTCCAATCCCCAACCTTTGCACACAAGCTTGATGAGATCGATTCATTTCCTAAACACCAAGAGTCTAAAATTCTAATCATTGCTTATGAGACAATACGAAAAGAATAAAAAACCAACCTTTAGGCCATTGCGCAAGGATGCTTTCTTTCAGAGTTGAAACACTTGTAGCAGCAGGAAAGCTCTTGGGGCCAATATCTGATCCATCACTCAACCGAAACTTGATCTCCAATTGGTCTTGCACTCCAGCCATCTCAAACTCGCTTCAAATTTGGCTCAAACAAACTGAAACCCCTCAATTATATTTGGGGTTTGACTACAACCAATAAATACACCGAGTTCAAATTCAACGCGTTTCAAGATTTCCTTAAACATATAACAAGAAACACCATAAAACAAAATCCATTAAAAAAGAAAATCACAAACAGCTGTGATTCAGCTGTGAATTGAGAATCATCAAATGAAATCTGCCAAAGCTTTTCAAAGCCGATGACAACTTTCCCAACTGGGTTTTGTCTCACACAGCTACGATTCAGCTATCAATCAATCACTAGCATCCATGAAATCAAATCAGTAACCTTTTATCTCAAATGGGTGTGACCAGAATCCAATAAAGACGACGACTTTATCAAACTGAAACACAAAGCGAACACCACAAAGATCAAAAATTCTCAACTGGGTTTTCTTACTTGGCTCCGAAGCTGATCTGGGCCTCGCTCTTTTTTGCTGAAACAGTCAAGCTGAGGAAGAGGAGAAGAGAGCGCAGAAATCCAAGCGAGGATGAAGAAGATGAAGAAGAAGTCGATGCGAATATGATATGGCCTTTAATTAATTAATGATGATGATAATGGAGATGAAATGTAACAATGAGAAGTAGTACACTAGTACTAGTAGTAAAGCTGGTTTTCGGAGTTTTCAAAGTCTTGTAAATCTGTGGTCAATGGACTCCATTCTTGCCTCCTCCTTGTTCCATTCTCATTTTTAAGCCCCTTATGAAATATTGGACACATTTTCTTTCCTCTCCTTTTATATTGAAAATTGCTTATGTTGGCGAGTCCTTTGGCTTTATGCCAACTTCTAATTCACTATGTCTTCTTATTTTTGCATATTCCTCGTATGGGGTTAAATCCCAATGTTTAACCAATTAGAGCAACAAATATTAATGCTTCAACTTATTCTACAAATGTGATGACACACTCTTCTTTCATACCCAAATCATCTAGGTCCATTTTAGAGCTATGTCATTTAGCTTATGTCAGTTTCAAATTCGAAAGCTGATACGACTTTTGAACATTTTTGTTCGTGATGAACTGTTTGAAGTGTTCATAAAATTATTTTTCTCTGTTGTTCAAAGTTACCGTTTGATTGCCATGGTAGATTTTGGACCAATCTATTCTCTCTCAAGGCTCTGCCTTTTTATTATCTTCAAATAGAAGTAACAAAATGAGAGTGAAAAAAATGGGAGAGAGATGGAAATGGTGTCAATGGAGTCAATGGATGGCCGCCCAAATATTGAAGGATAGTGGACAGAAGGAGAATGGTCGTTGTCTCCACTATGGCTCTATCTGTCCATAATTATTGGTTGATAAAAAATTTCATATACAAAATGACTATACTTCCATTAGAAAGAAGAATGATCCTTTCATAGATCTGATCTAGTCATCATTTACCTTTCACGTTTCTATTTGGTACTTTCCATAGTCTCATTTGGAGTGTAATATCTCACCTCTGAAGCCCCAAGTGAAAGCCGCCAAGAATGAACGTTTGGTACACACCTAGCACTTGGCACCATTCCTTTCACAGAAACAGAAAATTCTAACGTGTCCTATGAATAAAAACAAAGATTTACAGTGGTGTATGATTGGGGCAGATAGATAGTTGAGGCCATCATGACATATATATAATGTCCAAGAAGGCGAGGAACCTTATCAGATTCTCCCATTTTAATCTTTAACGCTTGGAATAATCAATCAGGTCTTATACAAATCAAACCAAGTCCCACTAAATGATGCATTTAACAAACACTTGCTATATGAAAAGTAAATAACCAAAAGAGTACAAGCCAATGCGGGTCAATTTTGTTACGAGGAATGTGTCTAACACAAGAAATACCCCAAACACATTGGAATATCAGAACTGCCAAATTTGGTCGACCAAATCAAATATTTACAAATGGTTTTCTTGTCATCATCAACTTGAAAGAATCTCATGTACAAATTAAACATAGTGGTATTGGTTGTGGGAAATCAAATGGCGTTAACATATCGAAATAATGAGACATGGGCCGTCGGCTATATTATCTCACCGTTGAATGCGACCTGTCACAAAATACCTTTTTTCCATGGCCACCCACTTGACAAAGGTTGAAACTTTGAAAAGCCTTCAAGCTTATACCAATAACTATCTTCTAGATTACCGACAAGTATTTAGGAGAAAATCAATCATTTTAGTAACTTGAACTGCAAGAATTGAGGAATATTACTCACAAACTATAAGAATCTGGAAAAAGAATTTATCTGCACATTTAATTGTCTCTTGCGAACAGTACATAAACAGATACTGATATATGACCTAAAAATAGCTCCCCAATTCAATGGGAACTGTAACAGAGCAATTTCCATGACCCTACTCCTAAGTTCAACATCATGATATCAAATTAAAAGGGGGAGGAAATGGGTACTAGCAAAAATGAAGACAACAAATGATTTGGAAAAGAAAAAAAATTGAAAGTGAAAAAACATATCTGGGCTAATATGGGGGAGCCTCAGAAAAGACCTGTCCTAGCCTTTCTCTTCCTAACACCAACCAGAATGATGGTATTGAATAGGCACTTGTTTGATCTTCTGAATTTCACTTTATTCTGATATATGTGACAAGAAATCAAGCAAAACCCCCTTATCCAGGAAGACCAATAATACTATCCTTCCAACCAAAAAATGCGGACAGATTGCTATGTTACAGAACAAATGAATGGTATCGATGCTGTTCATTGTCTGCAGAATTGAAGGTATGACTGATTCTGGAACCGGGAAGTTCTACCTATAAGTGAATTTTCTGTGTCTTCTCAAATAGATCTCTAAAAGTTTCGAGCTGCAAAAAACTTCATGAATCTTGTATCAATGGCATCATTTCCTGCCCTACCAATCCTGATTTAAATCCTCCAGATGATCAATTATGACTCCAGGATATGGCAGTTCCTAACAAAATCATTGGAGTAGTTGACATATTTGGTCCAGAATGGCCGAAGATGCTCAAAGCCAATCTGCAACCAGGGTTTTGACTGACCATTATAGTGTATAACTGCAGCCCTTTCAACACGTTCAAGATTGGTGTTATTTTGATAACCCAATCCAAGCATGTGCCATGATGGATCAATTGGGTGAACATGACCTCTAAATGCAATCAAAGCTGGTGGTAGGGTTCCCAGCTTCCAAATAGTGAGGTTTGCCTTTAAATTCTGCACAGGAAACCCAATCAATGTAAATTGCAGCAATTGAGGAATTTTGAATATTCACCAAGATTAATCACTGTACAAGGACACAAAAGAAGATATCCAAAAACCCAAAGTGCTTCAATATTATTTACCTCTTTCAGCCAGGAATGATAAGTCTCTCTTATATTTGTCTTTCTCCACGCACTGAGATCAAAGATGTTCATCCCATAAGCCCATGCACATTCTTCAGGGTTCAAATTCTTTGATACGAGGGGATGGGAAAAATTGAAGTAGTTCCTGAATCGCTTGGACATTACCCACTCATCGTCACCTTTACATGTTTCGACAGCTCCATTGACCTTTCCCCCAAGGTCAATGTCCCAAAGTGGCGACAAATCTCGCTGAATCACAACATCATCATCTAAGAAAACCACCTTGTCAAGGTTTGGAAAGAGCTGTCCAACATAACATAGTTAGCACACTCGTATTTCACAATATTAAAGTAAAAGAAAGACTTCTTCAATGCTAATAATTCATGAATGGCACCCCGTTAAAGAATACTACTAATTCATGATAAGTTTCAATAATCACCCTCTAATATGACATTAAACACAATTAATAACTTGCTAGGCTTCAATCTTAAACATTTCCATACTTGTCGGTAAGTCAGTATTAATTCCTTGCAATAAATTTCCAAAATCTGATGGACTAGATTAAGGAGTTACCTCAGGTATATATATGCGAAGATGGTTGAGCAAGGATATGTACTTCGGACTTCTCGCCTGCAACTTTGATGCTAAAGTTCGCGGAGTTGTAGCACTGAGATTGGTCCCTAAAAGATGATTCCCATGGTAATAGTCCCTGATCCCATTTTGATTTTCAACAGCTTCAAGGACTGGAACATTTTCTCTGGTTAACCAATCAAACTGGTGGACACCTTTCACTTCAACAATAGCAGGGGAGACAGGATTTAATGCAAACCATGAGTGCATGCCAGCATAAGTTTTCTTGTCAGTAATAACATGGAAGACTATCTTTTCAGGTTTGAGAGATGTCTGGACAGCAGAAGCAACAACAACTGAAGCGGCCAAAATGTTATCCGTTGATAAAATAAAGTGGTGGTATGAGTTGTCGGAGAGTAATGGAAGTAACTCTGGAGGAGGCAACTGCTTCCGAGCATGAGCATTGGATGAATATTCATCCGTCAGACGCAACGAGAGACAGTGGATACCTTTGGGTACAGAACTTGCCGCAAAGTGTTTGTTCATTAGCTCTGCAAACTTAGATTCTCTGATTTCCTTTTCAAAATTCTCCATCTACACAAAATAGCAGAGCATTATTGTTAGAAGGTGTGAAGCAGTCAAAGGGGTAATGTCTTTTAGGGGTGAAGTTGAAGAAAGTGTTTATTGGTGCTCTCTCTCACTTGAGAACGCACACACACACACACACACACACATACAAGATCTAACATAACCACTTCCACTTCCACTCCCACTCCCTAATGAAATAGAGTGAAAGGGAAAAAAAACATGAGAATAGTAGCTTACCATGGCTCTTAGCATGAAGGCAAAGGTCCTTGCATCATACTGGTTGTTCTTCATTTCAGAAACAAGTTTATTAAATGAACTTGGCAGCTTTAGATCAGCTGGGATTTCTTCAGCGTTCACCTGGTTGAGAACCTTGTAAAAGTCTCTAACCAGTCTCTGCATTACAACCCAATAATGCATGTTAGATACAACTGACAACGGATTTGTTTATCAAAACTAAAACACAAATATACCATGAATACACTGTAATCTCAACACAAAGTAATAACAAAGAGAAGGCTTGGGTATCGAGTCAATTACCCCTGAGTCATCAACCCTACCAAGAAGCCTTGGTCCTAAGCGCCTACCTAAGCAATCTGAAGCAAAGGAGTGAAGCAAAAATGAAATCACGAGAGATGAACAAAGCACTACAGAAATTATAGTACATGCAATATCAAGCTTAGAAAGCATACAGACCGTTAAGCACAAAAAAATAAAAATAAAACTAATTATGCATAAAACCAGAAAATATGGTAATGTATACAGGTGATGTATTGCAAAAATTCAAGAGATAAACTCTATCCATCCAAATTTGAGAAAACTAAAGCAAGATAACTATCCTATTCCACTCGTGTCAATAATCACAACCCTTTTGTTCTAACTTTACAGGAGGTACACCAAGCAGGAATTGTTACATCATTATTCCAAAATCAGTTTCTTCATACACCTCTAAAAGCAATGAACCACATAAATCACAATACGTCAGCTCAAACACTGATTTCAACACATAAAACAGGTGATTCATCAATCCTAAAATATTCACCACAACATGAAGATAGCAAAATCTGATCTTACATTCCCTTATGATTGATTCCCTTCAAATCTAACCACATATAAAATACATAAAGCAAAGCCAACGCAATGCCAAAATGCATCGAAAACCAACATTTCGAATTGGGTGTGAATCAAACAGACCCACTAAACAAATCCAAATCCAATCAAGATCCATCAAAACACAATCTAAACATAACAAGGATCATAGAATAAAAAAAAATGAATAAAGGAGGGTACCGAATGATGAGCACTTGTTGACACCTTCAAGAGTAACAACAGCAGTGAGTATGAAGACGAAAGGCAACAAGAAAGCGAGGACTAGAATGGTGTGGAAAACTGTTCTATAAGAGATGTGGCGAGCTGCGACCTTGATCTTCATCAAGTCAATAAACCCATTGCTGCTCGAGATCGTTATGCTTCTCATGCTAGGCGAGAAGTGAAGCTGCATCGTCGTCTATGCAGCCCCTCCTTATTATTATTATTCTTCTTATTCAAATCTATATCTTCAACAACAACAACAATAACCAAACAAGTATTTTTACTAGTACTAATTCTACAGCAACAACAACAATTACTACAATTCACAACTCCTGATAACAATGCCTCTGCCGTCCATGCCCTCACCATTAGATCCAAATCCCCAAATCAACTACAAACCCTAATTCCAATCCAGATCTAATACTATTACTCCTCCAAAAATCGTTGCTTCTTCTTCTGGGTCTTCTCAGAGACCGCATTGGGTATTCAAAGGCCCAACCTTTTCTGTTATTTCTTCTTCTGCTGCTGCTGTGATTTCAATTTGGGATTAGGGATTTCAATCGTAAACAATCTATTTGGCCCAGAAAAAATGGAAAATGGAATGGATCAAAGAGAAAAGAGAGCGATTTAGAGACACAGAATGAAAATTAGAGAGAAAAAATTTGGGGCTTTTCGATTATGTGTTATTTGTGATGACCTCTTTGATTGGTCGATCACTCCGATCTAATTTCGTTTTCCCGGAAAAATTATTTAATATATATATCACTGATTATTATTTAAATTAATTAATTATTTTTTAATTTGATTTTTTTTTGTCAGGCCAAAACTTCAAAACCGTGTTGGGAGAGAGAATTTTGGAGAAAGTTTGACCTTTGAGACGGTGGGAGAATATTTAGACCCAAGACCAAAATTAGGGTCGACGGTATGTGGTTAAATTTAGTTAAAAGGTAATTACTTGGGTGAAAGAGTGAAGATAATTAGTGGGCTTATTAGGACAACTGTGAGATTTTAGGCACGTGAGATGGAAATAGTAGTAGGGTACAGGGGGATCTCTTTGTTGCATAAAACAGGGTACTTTTGCATTGTTTTCTTTGTGCACAAGAATGAGACCGATGCTACTAGATTTGGGGTTGATAGCTAGAGAGGGTTTGGTTATACTCTTCCTCTCCAAAAAGTCATTACTTCAAGTGCTCTTTTTGGTTTATTGTTGGAGGTCTTAAGTCTGTTTGGTTAAATGTTGGGTCTTGAGCCTGTTTTTAGCTACATGCTGTTCCATATCAAAGTCATTAAGAAATAAAGTATAGTGTTCAAAATGACAACAACAACAACTATAGTCAGTCTAGTGATTTAGTATCTGTATAGAAAACAAACTGAGCAAACTTTATAAATTTTAAGAGATAAAAGCACCACTATTTAAGAGCATGTGTACCCGTTTGAAAAGTTTGATTGGTTTAGGAATTTTTATTTGAGGAATTTATGTTACTATTCATCAAAATAAGATGTTCTATTCATGATTTTTGCGCAACTATAACAAATATGAATTCTTATTATTATTCATTAATTATGAAAACTTATTTTATTTAATTGTTAGTAATATTTTTATCCAATAAATAACCGATATCTGTTATTATTGTTTAAATTTTTGAACCAAAATTTTGATAAGATTTCCGACGGGTCATTTTATGACACATATCACATCCACGTGTCATTTTCGGTTAAATTATTGAATAAATATTTCCGGTAAAATTTTCGACCAGTCATTGTGCGACACGTGTCATATCCACGTGTCGTTGTCAACGAAATTATTGGATGAAGATTTCTGATAAGATTTTCGACCAATGAGAATGTGCCACGTGTATTCATCTTCAAACATCAAATTATCTAAATTTTACTATAAAAGCATCGTCTATGGCTCCTTGAAACCTCACAACATCTACAAGTCACTTGATATTCTACACCCATAAACACATATCTTCAAACACTTCTTCACATTCCCTCTTCAGTAAGATGAATCATTTCGATTACGAAGAGTCTTCCAGAAGGAGGCGACAACAACGCCAGCAAGCTGCCGTAATTGTTAATTCCTTCGTCATTAATGCGGTCACGATAGCTGTAGCATTTGAAGATGAGACATCTCATCGCTACCGTCCAAACGAACCAAGGTAGAGTGAAGCAAGGGGACAGAATCTAATGGAAGATTACTTCATTGAACGCTCTGTTTTCAACAAGCAAGATTTCCGTCAGAGGTTCTGAATGAGCACGCATTTGTTCAACCGCCTCAAGATAAAACTCTGCAACCACAACTTATTTTGGCAGCAAAGAGCAGATGTCACTGGATTGCAAGGACTTCTTCCCAAAGAAAAGATAACGGGTGCTTTACGAATGTTGGCGTACGATGCAGCTACAGATCAGTGTACTGAAATCACAAGGACGGGGGAATCAACAACACTGGAATACATAAAGAAGTGATGCACACAAGTGGTCTTGTTTTACCAAGACAGTTACCTCCGCGCTCTAGATGCAACAAACATCACTCGACTTCTAAGAAGGACAAGGAAGCGGAGATTTCTTGGTATGATCAAAAGCATCGACTGCATACACTGGGAATGAAAGAACTGCCTAACAGCTTGACAAGGGTTATACTCAAGGCGGAAGGCTCGTCCCACCATAATCTTAGAGGCGGTGGTGTCATATGACACGCTGTCACACCCCCGAACCTAAGGCCAATATAATACTGAAATATGGTTTTAGGATTTGTGATGTGAATAAGAAACCCAAATAATTTTAAAAGTTAAGATGTCTGAATAATACATTTATTGAAAAGTGAAAATATTAATATTACAAGACCAGATTTTAAGGAAATAATAGTCATTACATTTATTGAAACTAAAAAGAAAGTAGAAAATAATTTATTTATTTAGTAGGCGACGCATCAGTATTTTACTCATCACCTGAAAATATAAAGGTGTAGCATCATAAGTCACACCGACCCAGTAAGTAAAGCTTACAGGCATATACTATATTATCTCTAAGAAACATCAAACCGAACAAATAATTCAAAAATGTAGAATAATCAAAATCGGTTATGTTCTTTCATACTTATACTTGCATCTTTATGATATATACATATAAGTATATATAATATACGTTCTTGCACAAATGCACATCTACACACAAACATGCCAATACTTCTGAAGTGAATTTTTTTGGTTTAACTGGTAATTACTTGAAAATCATGTGCTTAGTCTCACAATACCAACACACATGTAAAGCCACAACATTCTAAGACCACTTGCCAAAACATGTATACTCCCGATTTGACACAATTTATTCCTTAGAATATAATAGTGCACAATCTGTAAGGGATTAGGGCATTTGGCTAACTCCCACAATAACAAACAATTTATCAACAATTCACTTAAGCACGAGTTAGATCGTATAATACACCCGACTTCACATCTCAACCATAACGATCACAAACAAGTCTTTATTAAGACTATATATAGATCATATAGTATATATTTATATCATAACCTTGTAATAAACATATACGTAATAGAATTCGTAAAGAAAGGATGATCAAACTTAAACGCATTTAGATAGTTAACAATTTTTGTCCAAAAGTTTCATTTGGCGGTAGTCCGTAGAAAATTCTTCATTTGTCCCGAATTATACTTGAAATTAAATAAGCGATTAAATAAACTTAAAAAGAAAGTACAAGGAATGAAATTAGTTATCATCGGTCCAAAAGTTTCATTCGGCGGTAGTCTATCCGAAATCCTCCATTAGTCCCAAATCAAACATATGTAAATAATGCGAGTAAGTAAATGAATTCAAAGTAAAAATACAGAAGAGAAAATTTATTAATCATTGGATCAAAAGTATCATTCGGCGGTAGTCTGCTCGAAATCCTTCATTTGACCCATTTTATAATTAATCTAAATTATGTCCAAATTAAAGAAGTAAGCACACCATCTCGAAGTGTTTTTTAGAGAGGAATCCAATGAAAATAGTCATAAAGTTAGATAGGGAGTTCTCAAGTCTAGAAACAAAGATGTTTAACAACTGTCCTGAAATGGTTACGCTTTGTATTAAACTCATTTACACGAATTAATTAGTTAGTAAGTATTAACCAATGTCTTTCAAACTTTCCAGATTGATAGTTGAACTCCTAAGCTTCGTTTAGATATAAAGAACACTAAATTTGGTTAAGAAATGAGTGAGATATGAATATTTCAAGTTAAGAGCATTTTAAAAGTTTTTGAACAAGATTAAGGAAAATATTAACAAAACTTGTTTTAGCCATAACTTTCTCATTACTTAACCTTTTTGAGTTATTCAAAAGTTAAAGTTGAATAAATTTTTGTGTAGAATCTAAATATATAAAAATATTTGACCAATTAAAATTTTAACAGAAACAAAAATATTAAATTTACAATAAGGCTTATTATTTCCCTTTTATTCTTAACCATGTACTTTAATGTAATCGTAAAGATAAAGAAGTATAGGAATGTACTGATGTACTTATTCAAGAATTACAGTAGGTGAATGAGGTATTTGATTAAGTTAAGTGACCCTCTTGAAGCAAAGGTAATAGCTACTAAAATGTTTGGAAGAAAGATTGTTTGGTGTGAGATTTTAGGAGAGTTGCATTGCAACTTTGGGAGGATCGGACTTCAAATCTGTAAGTAAGAGCAAGGTTGAAGTGGTGCAAAATCAGATTGAACTCAAGAGTGTTTTATATAGGCATGGGAGGAGACATGAGAAATAAATTTACACCTATTTTTATTGACTTTGCAAGGCAAGTTGATAAGGAACTATAGCTTAAATTTAGGGTAAATGTCTCACTTTATAATATATTCAAAAATATATAATTATATGTAAGTAAATTAACGAGTAGAGAAAATAATGTAGTTTTACCGACAGATTATATGCAAGCAAAACATGTAATCTAACAACAATTAGCACAAAGATGACATATAAGCATGGCCATAGAAATATTAATGGTACACTCAAACGCAAAAGTCTAATTGGAAGAACACATACGAACAAGGTGAATTTGGTCATTTCACTAAAATTCCATTCCCGAAAATCAGTTATTTGGAATTAAGGTTTCTTACCGTTTCTAACTAGAATAAAAATATTTTTTGTTATTTTTACTAACCTACAAATGGAATGTTTTACGATTCCAGCTTCGTGACCTCAAACCCAAGACCAAGGAGTACCTGACTTGAACTTGAGTATCCACTGGACCATTTGCCCCACTCCGTTAATATTTCTCTAAAGTTCATTTTATACATTGTCTTCACCAGACAATTTGTTACCCCATTTCTAAAGGCTATAAGGTTAAACTAAATTATGGTAATTTCGAGTCATAATAATCTAAATTATATACTAATTTTTGGGGTATTACACATGTGGATATGATACAGCTTCTTCGGGACGCCTGGAGCACAAAATGATATTAATGTGCTCAACAACTCGGATATCTTCGATGCGCTCCTTGCCACCACACTTATTACTTAGCTGATGGAATATATCTGAGGTACTCCTTGTTTGTCAAAACAATTTCTAATCCCCAGAATCAACAATAGAAATTGTTCGTAAGGAAACAAGAGGCATATCGCAAAGATGTGGAGATGTGTTTTGGCATCTTACAATCTCATCGGGCAATTATTCGTCAGTCAGCTATGTGTCATCACACATCAACATTGAAAATGATGATGTTGGCTTGCATCATAATGCATAACATGATTGTTGAGGAAGAATTTCTGGAGGACGATTTTGAGGAGAATGAAGAAGAAGATCTACAAAACTCAGCTAGTGCTTTCACAGTTTATGATGGGCCGGTGGATGAAAATGGTAATCGAATTTCTTTCGAGCCGGTTGGAAATCGAATTCCTTTTGAGCCGGTTGGAAGAGATCAACATCAACAACGGTTTAGCGACCGTCTCGTCGATCTCCAATCATTTTATCTCCATGGAGAGCTTCAAAAGGACTTAGTGAAAAATAACTGGTTTCTTGAAACCGGTGAACAACTCTAAATAACGTGTTTGATGTATGTGTGTTTTCCTTTTGTGTGTTTTAATTTTGTGTGTTTGCATTTTATATTGTTTGAGTGTAATTTATTATGTTTTAATGTAATGTGTTTGAAGTTTATCTAAATAAATAAAGTGCGTTTTTATTTCTTGAAAATTTAAATTACATAATGACATACCAAGCATAGATTTATTATTAAGGCAAACTAAACTAATCACTAAAATAAAAGTTGCGGGGGCGATAACAATTTGTGAAGCTTGCATCGTCAACTTCTTCTTCATCGTCATCTACTTGCTTAAGGATTTTTGTTTTTCTTTTCATGAAGTACCTCTTGGAATTTGGGGTCATAGCCTAAAAATTCATTGTCATGATCCTTGTTTATTTCTCTTGTGCCATCAATTTGTAGTTTTTCTCATCAAGCATTCGTTGCTTTTCTTTATTTGCCTTTTGCCAATCGGCGATTTTTTTATTAGCCGTAGTGCTCTTCAAAGTCTCATCTCTAACCTCATTTGTAGGTGTCATGAGTTTCTTTCCCCTTCTTTTTGCTTTCTTGGCCGCATTCACTCTTTGAGGTCTAGCTAGACTCGAGGTACCTTCAAGGTTGCTTTGTGGTGTTAGAATCACTTCATCCTCCCGGCTGCGATCCGCCAGAGGAATTCCGGTTTAGGAAAAAATCTCCTTCCGGTACAGATGCTCTAAAAAGTAGACTATTAAGTCTTAGGTTCGAGTCATGAAGGGATAATAGTGAAATCTTATAATTCTATTTATGTAAAAAGAAGAAGAAGATAACTTTGCACAATTAAATCCAATGCTCTAGATTGATAGGTATATATGGGATGAACTAGCTCCAAATTCATTGCACAAGTCATTATTAATTTCTTATACATTTTCAAAATTTGTCTCTATTCACGGTGAATCTGATTTACAAGAGAATTATAACATTTTGTGGTAAAATCTCTGTTGAGGCCGAACCATATAATCCTCTGTCAATGGGACCTTTTGGAACTTTTGTGCCTTGCCGGCCATTTATCACACGACTATGAACGACGCGTTCCTCGCCCTTGTCAGTGACTAGGATTGATCTATAGCAATAAGAAATTAACCACAAAGCCAAGTCAAGAAACAGAAAAGTAAACTTCATTTTGTAATTGGTACAAAACTACAAATACATCCCAATGCAACCTCCACATGAAGATGACTGGACTAGCTTTTGATACGTAATGCCACTGCAGAATGAGTAGCACAGAGAGCAGGTGAATCTGGTCAATTTGTGGGTCATGGGTGCGCACCAGTGCAACCTGAGGTGTTGCCATAATTTGATAAAATGTCATGGTTGGTTTTGGAGAGACTTACAAGTCGGCATTGCCTAGTTTGCTACCTAGTTGGAGCTGGCAGTTACACGGAGCGCATTAGGAGAGCATATCTTCCTTTGTCTACTTGCACCTTGTTCTGAAAAAGTATGCCGGCTGAGAAATGATTGTAGTATTGTAGGGTACACAGCCGACCTGGTGGCCAAGAAGTAGAGAGCTGGGTATGGAGTGACCTACAAACTTAAAGGTTGAATCTTCACAATTCATCTTTCAATGAGATAGGAAACCAAATCCTTCAGGTTTGTGCGGTAATTCGAATCAATTTCGTTCAATGAATCCAACAGGTGTACTTCCGAATGCGAAAGTGGGATATCTGCAGAAGTTTGGCAGGTAAAATCAAAAGTGCCTAATGCTCCACTATGACAATTAATTCCACAAAGTCCACGGACCATCCATATGCTAGTACACTCTCTAGTTCTGGCCTCTAATTATCTCTGCCTATGAACAAAAGCACTTTCCCACTGATATTAGACAAGTTGTTTAGCATACTCATCTTCTGTTGTTTGGTAACATGTAGAAGCCTAGAAGGTTAGGTCATGGTTTGTAGAAGGTAACATACTCGGTTTCTGTTGACCATCTCTAAGTTCTGTTGATCTGATTCTTTCACATAAAGTTGCTACCACAGCACCATCCCTGAGTTAGGTGATAAAGCAAATTACTAGTTTATTTCCCCCTAACAAAACACGCAACGACAATTAAGAAATAAATTGTGATACTGCTATAAACAAAACTTGACTTGAATGGAAATGTTACTGAACTGCTGACATCAAACTGATTAATGTTGAATTTGATTAGCTTTAGACAGACCAAAAAGGTAACTATGCCATGTTCAAGTGCACAAGAATCAGCAAACTTTACCTAAGATAAAGAAAAAGATTATATGCGACCATTTAAAAGCAAATCTCAAATTGGACAAATGGTTTAGGAAACATTAGTAGGAAATCCATTAGAAGATGAATTGATAAAATAAAGTAAGCCTCAAAAGATCTAGATTGACTTTGGTAGAGATTTTACAGAGGAATATGTGCAAGGCTGTCTACAAAAACGTTGACAGCAAGACATGTAAAAGTCTACTTCCTGTTAGATGCAATCTTTATACAGTATTATGACTATTATCAAATTGAATTTGCAATCCACAACAAATTCCAGTTATGATGCTTTCTGAAAAGCTCACAAGTGACAAATGATCATCAATGAAATTGATAGAATCGTATAGTAAGACATACCTCATAGAGTTTCCAAAAACTTCTAGTAATTGAAGTCTTTGATGCAGTAATATGAGTGGTCACAAAATTCTTCAGCAAGGCTGTGTATCAGAAGTGAGACCTCTGGAGCAATGTTGTTATCAGAAAACTCGATGTAGTTCCCATTGCTTCAGCTCAGTTGAGTGTGTCATACAACTGTTCCATTACATTTCAACGAGTTGAAGTGGGGTTATATATTCACCCACTCAAGCAAAGAAATATCATCAGACTTCGGACAATTTCAAATATTTTGGACCTCTACCAGACTGTGAGCTGGTAATTTTCTTAACCCTATTTCGTTCATCATATGTCTCACAGTTTCTGCATCTTTCCACCTACCCACCGAAGCATAAATTTTCGCCATCAGTACATAGTTTCCTGTATTTTCGGGTTGAAGATGAAAAAGCCAATTAGCAGCCACCTCTCCTAGTTCGACATTATCATGTATAACACATGCACCTAGTAGTGCACCCCAAATAGCATGATTAAGCTGAAACGGCATTGTTCTAATAAGATCATAAGCTTCAAGTAATCGACCTGCACGACCAAGAAGATCAACAATGCATGTGTAGTGATCAGCCCTAGGACTTGATTTCTGATCTTCGAGCATGAGTCTGAACAACCCCAAGCCCTCATCCACCAAACCGGCATGGCTGCAAGCATTTAAAGCGGAGGTGAAAGTGACTTCATTTGGCCTCACCCCAGATTGAACCATCTGAAAGAAAAGTGTTACAGCAATTTTGCCATGGCCATGCATTCCATAACCAGCTATTAACACTGATACGAATGCAATCGAGAATGCAGTAGATGACGAGATTATATTAAGTCCAACTGAAGTAACAGGTTTAGCAAGTATTCAAGGCACCCATGAACAAGCCAATGGCGTGGGAGTGTTGTTTGTGGAGGGACCAACTCTTGACGCTGGAAATTGAGCCAAGGATTCAGAATGTTTTGTATTTCCTAAATACAGTAGGAGTCTCTGTTTTTTTTTTTTTCTAAATCTAGTTGGTTTCCTAGTTTTATTAAAGTCAGTCTTAGGAAGCCTTTTAGGCATGTTGAAAGGCTATCTTTCCTATATATAGCTTGGGTTGTATTCTTACAGACAGCTTGAAGAATTGAAATTCAGAAAACTAGATCAAGTTTTGATCACCAAACCTGATTTGAGAAGGCACTTCAAATCGACGTTTAAGTTGAATAGGTCTTTAACTTAAACTTCTCACTCCATAGAACAATATCTCTGTACTTCTCTGAAATTGCATCGAAAATCTTGTGAGCATATCCTAAACTTCCAGCCTTTGAGTACGAATCAATCAAACCAGTGGTGATTTCAACAAACGAAAGAAACCCACATCTTACTAGGTAACCATGTATGTTCATTGCTTGATGTAAATCCGCGAGAATGGAGTACGCAGGGAGGAGACTATTCAAGGTTGCTTCATTGGGTTGTACTGCTTCCACCACCAACATCTGTTTGAAAAGTTCTATTGCTTCTCTGGCAAGCATATTGTGAATGCATCCAGAGATTATTGAATTCCAGGGAACTGTTCTCCTTTTTGAAGTCTCTGCAAACACTTGAAAGCTGTGATCGACACAATTGCATTTTGAATACATGTCAATTAACGCAGTCTCCACCATAACATCAGACTGAAGCTTCTGCTTAATACTCCACGCATGCAAGCACATTCCTAGTTTCGAACGACACAGACTCCCACATGCCGAAAGCAGAGAAGCTATTGACACTGAATTCGGGATCACACCCTCGCACAGCATCAGCCTACAAAGTGCCAATGCACCTCTCGGTTCACCATTCAAAATGTACCCATTGATCATAGTCGTCCACGTCACCACATCTCGCTCGCCAACATTCTCAAACACAGCTCTAGCCTCGTCCATCCCACCGCACTTTAAATACATATCCACCAGCGCATTCATCACCACTACATTCTTCTTCCCCAAACCTTTCTCCTCAATAAAGGCATGAACCCTTCTCCCCGATTCCTTGCACTTCAAGGGACCAACAGCCAGCAACAAAGAAACTGACGTCCAGCATTCAGGCTCCTCTGCTCCCTCATTCATCATCCACCCAAAAACACTCACAGCCTCCCTCGCACATCCATTCTTAAAGTACCCACTGATCATAGTGTTCCACGCCACCACGCTTCGTTCCTGCATTGCATCGAAAACCCTCCTCGTCATCTCCTTCTCGCCGCAGCTCATGTACATTGCCAGCAGAGGGTTGTTTACAAACATGTCCAACCCAATCCCATCCACCACACTCCTTCCATGAACAACAGCCCCAAACTTAACCTCAGATATGTCTCTACAGGCCTTAAAAACAACCGGGTAGGTAAACCGATCCGCCCGGCACGGACCCATTTGAGAAAACAAGCTTAATGCTTCACTTGGTGACCCTTGAATGACGTACATTCTGATCACGACATTGTACAAGAATGTTTTCCGGTCAGACAATTCGTCGAACAGCGTACGTGCATATTGGACGTGGTGACATAAAGCGCAAAACTTGAGGTTTGAGGTGACGTAAGGTGAGTGTGAGGCTGACGTGATGGTGTGAGCGTGGAGCTGCTTGGTTTTGGAGAGGGATGGAGTGGCGGCGGCGGTGAGGTGGTCTAGACCGTCTAGTAGTGTTGAAGTGGCGGAGAGGACGGAGGCTTTGTTTTGAAGTTCATCTTATTTGTAAACTATGGTCTCAAAAAAAAAAACACCAGAAATGGTTCAATACATGTGTTAGGGTTTTGTGACCCCGTAAAAACATAAGTAATGTGTCCATGTGTAAAGTTCGTCGTCTTTTGGGTTGTCTCGTGTTCATATGCCTGGAAAGTGGTTCAGGTCTCTTTTGAAGCACTCAATGGGATTTTTTTCAATGATGCTGGGGTTCCAGAATGTCTGGGTTATGGAAACTAGTACGGTGGCCAAGTTATATGATGGGAAATGGGCAGGGTTGATAATAATTGATTACAAAGAAGAAGGAAGACATGACTATTTTATACCAAGAGACTCTCTGATCCAGCTAGATGATTAGTCGGTCTTCTTTTGCTCTTTGCAAAGCGGAGCTGGTTAGTTACTCCTCATTCTGACCAGCGGTGGAGTTAAGAATTGTATCCGGGGCAAACTCTTTTTGTTATTTTTTTTAATCTTTAATTTGGGAGCTAAATTTTTTTTAGCTAATATATAATTTTAGTTGTAAGTTAATAATTCAT
Source organism: Geum urbanum (assembly GCA_946800695.1). Classification (NCBI taxonomy): domain Eukaryota; kingdom Viridiplantae; phylum Streptophyta; class Magnoliopsida; order Rosales; family Rosaceae; genus Geum; species Geum urbanum. The sequence continues at coordinate 50,508,491 of OX327009.1, read as the reverse complement.
TTTTTTTAAAGAATGATCATTATGTAAAAGATGAGGATATACAGATTAATTGAAAAAGAGATGTGATCAAGGGAAAATTACAAAGAGAAAGTGAGGGGTTGATGGCAGCTTTGAGAGGAGAAAGGTGAAGGCAAAGAGAGAGAGACTAGTTGTTTTCAAGAAAAAGATAGCTAAAATGTCTTAAAGTAGAACATGAAAAAGATTTAATGAAGAAGATCTTAATATTAGTTGAATATATGACAAATATGTAATAACCTAGTATAAAACATATATATAGGTTTTTTTTTTCCCTAAAATCTCAGAGGTGGCACTAGCCTTCCCTGGCCTAGTGCTGCCTATGCCACTGATTCTGACTAAGATTAATTTGTTGCATATAATGATTTTTTTTGTGAAAAATGTTGGAATGCACCCAATACTAAGCATCCCAGAGTTATTTTCAATTCTTGACACGTGTCAGTGTCTAATTGGTTAAAAATTTCAACATTTTGTGAAATTGACTAAAATTATGATAAGCTCAGTGTATCGGAGGCCACCCTCATCTCTCTCTCTCTCTCTCTCTCTCTCTCTCTCTCCCTCTCCCTCTCTCTCTCCCTCTCTCTCTCTCTCCACCGCATCCACTGCCACTGCTCGCATACTCTGCCATCCTCGACCTCTCCTTCTCGAAACGAGATCACCACACCTCATCCTCACGCCGACGGCGCTCGTTATTGACCTCAGGCACACCTCTTCCGCGCCGTGCAGCCGCCCCGAGGCTCTCCCTGGTTTCAATGGTGGGAAAGACGGAGATCGTGACTGCAGTGACGGATCCCGAGGAAGCCAACCTCACGTCGCCATGGACGAGGTCAATCAACACGCAGGGAGAATCCATTGACCTCCGGTCCCCTCACCTCGCCTCGTCGTGAGAGGGAGGTAGCATGGCGATGTCCAGCCGAAGCACACCGGTGCGAGTCTATTTGGCCGAACTGAGACCGAGATAAGGACGACCCGTTGCCACGGAGTTCAAAACGGGGTTAGAGGATGGTGGAGACCGGCGCACAGAGAGAAGAGGGTGGCGGCGACAATGTTCCGGCGACAGAGTAAATTATGGCGGCTGCTATTTTTGCATGGAGGAGGATCACATGGACTGAGCTTATCATAAGCTCAGTCAACTTTTGAAAGGACCCAACCCCGATTTAGTTTCTTAAACCGGAATCAAACCCCTTCTGAAAAAGTGAACCAACAAAAACCATTAAAATTTCGACAGAGTAACGCTACTACGCGGAATTGCATTAACCTACACCCTGAAAATAACACTTCATCCTATGCCACAAAAACCAAACCGTGGGCACCAATCCCATCCGAATTTCTCATTGTCACATCATAAACAGTAAACAGTAAACAAGACTGTAATATATAATATATCCAAGAAAATCCATATAAAACATGTATCAGAATGTATCAGAGCGACCTCTAGTGTAAATATATACAATATATACATCAGTAGGTGAAACAAGAACCTACTGGAAAACACAGGTAGCTCGGATCACTAGCCTCTGACTGCGACGTGAAACACCAGAACCTGAACTGCAAACTGGGCACGGAAACCGAAAAGCCCAGGGGAAAGACATGAAAACTGTTAGAGTGAGTGGACGAAAATAAATGTCTTTCGCCAGATGATATATGTTATAAAACATATGCGAGTCAAATATAAATAAATCAAGTAGTACACGAGGAGACGCTGACTCCAACTCGCGTACAGAGCATGCATGGAAAATCTCATGGGGTCACTCATAGACACATCCCTGCTAGTACAGTCCGAATCACGGGATCCCAGACCCACACGTGATTCTAGCCAGAAAGGCCTCGGTTCCGGGGTACTGCCCCTCGCCGGTCAGGTCGGGGTACTGCCCCTCCTGGTAGGCATCAATCGAGGATCAGCCGAGATGCAGGTATATCGATACAACAACGTAAACTGAGACTGTATAAACCAAATCATAAATAATTCGATGTAGATGCATGAAACAATATATAAATGCATATACGTAATGTATACTAGTATAGGCATAATCGTATAACACATGCTTATATAAAACATAATCTCATATGCATGCTCATGCTCGTAAAACGTATGTAATGACTCGCGATCAACAGTGAAAAGAAGTTGTCCACTCACAGGTGAGCGAAACGAGCACTCGCGCTAATCTTGTGGTCCGGCGGAAGATCCCTCACCCGAAGCACGATCACGATCCCCTGAATAATCATAAAACACATCTGACCAAATTCATAGTCCACAACTCTGTACTTAACCACGGAAACCAACCGTTCCCGGAAACATATAAAACTGTATAAAACAAACGATTGAATTTCCGAAATCTCCACTCAAAACCTTCGACTGAAAATCCGATACCCAAATCAATACGAAAACCTCAAGACGATAATCAGGGCACGATTACGAGAAAAATGACATTAAAATCATCGAAAACTGAAAAGTCAACTCTCTCGCCGGAGCGCTGCCGTTAACCGCTGCCGCCGGCGGCGACGCGCCGTCAACGGAGAGTTTCTCCGGCGAGGAAACTCCAGTTCTCAAGATCTCCACAAGCCTAACCTTTTCCTCAACTACCATACAACCCAATTTTCACCGGAATCTCCCCAAAATAGCTCGAAACCCAAACGGAGCTAAACTCCGGCAACCATATCGGGTTCACCAAAAACCTCATCCTCAGCCCAAATGAAACACAGGGGAAGCATCACTGGGGCAAGGGGAGTCGAAACCCCTTCACCCCCGCCACCGTGGCTCGCCGGAACACCCCTAACCATCACCAGCGAAATCCAAGAAACCGACCCGGTTCGTACCCACTCAATTCATCACCAAATCTCAAAATTCCAATTACAAAACAACTCTAGAACTCAAGAGGAAGAGATTCATACCCCTCACGTGGCCGGAGGTGGCCGGAAAATTCAAGTCGGCCGGCGAAAACCAAACGGGAAAGTTTTCCTCCTCGGTCAACGGTCAAACATCCAAAAATGGAAAGTCAACGCTGGTCAACATTTCAAACAGTGTTTTCGACAATTTTACGACAATTTTCGATATTTATACTCGCGTCTCGGGACGATCAATGGTCCAAAACTGATAACCATAACAATTCGGATAAATACGAAACGAACGGATAAACTCATCGAAAACCAAAACTTCAAATAATCATATTATATTCCTCGGTCATCGGAAAAATCATCCGGAACCGCCCACGAGCTCGAAATCACGTGCTCTACAACTTCCGTGAAGAAATTCAATTCAAATTCTCGGCCGATAATTAAGTCGTAAACTAAATCGGCAAACCACACAATTAACGACTAACCGCGATTACGCACAATCTCGTGAATCGTACTGTTTACTCTACTGATTCTGGTTCGGGTCGTCACAACTTTAAAAAACTAAGCCGATCAAATGTTGACACGTGGCACAAATAAAAAAAATATAATAAAGTGCTTAGACTTAGGGTGCACAGCAATCTGATCCTGTTTTTGTATGCCACGAAACAAAATCTCCCGAATTGTTTGTTACATAATAACTTTGTCATAAAGCTTCTTAAAGTCATCCTCTAACATAATAGTTCATAACAAATACTGATGTATATCCTTCAACGTGTTATTTTCAGCAACATAGTTCCATAGTTCCATACTAATATCTCCTTTTATGCGTAGGCATCAACTTGTTAGTTCTTTCTAGGTCATTTAGTATGGATGGATCTGTGAATGCATGTGTAATGCTTGACTGACTACGTTTAACGTTTGTATTTTTCAAAATATTGTTTCATACCATGCATTGATGTAGACACCCAATTAGTCGGATGCTTTTGTTTATGCTGCAAGGTAAGTAGATATGAATGAAAATCCCTGTGTTATAGTTACATGTTTATGTGTTATAGTAGATATGTAGAGTTATATATATATATATATGGCGAAAATATATAATGGTAACTGTAGTACAAAGTTTTATTAGAATACTTGGCGGCGATAAATTGAAACCCTAAAGTACTACAATACTAATCAGTTAAGCCCAAAATAACTCAGACAAACAAACCAGAGCAACAACGACTAAAAAAATTTCATATATGTTACTCCTTAGCTGACTAGGGACCATATCAATTACAGAATGGCTAGGGATGATGATGACGAAGATGATGATGACAATGATGATGATGAAATAGGCCATGCCCCAACCAATGGAGCAGTCAAAATACGCTCCCCTTCCTCAGAACCTACACTCACACTGCTCGTCGGATAATAGACTCACATAATGGATACAGGGAATAAACCCCACTTTGCACACTGCAACCGAACCCCAGAGACAACAATCGGCACAGAATCTCCATACTAAACCTTCGGGGCCTTATTTCTAGGACCTTTCATAATTATGCAGGCCCCAACTTTCCTCCTCTTCCTACGAGCTTGTACTACCTTGTGGTTCGCTTCCAGATCCCGTCCTAAATGATCATCCACAGTCCCAGGAAGCAGGATGTTTCCCACCTCCCCTATAACCGGTGCTGACCAAATGTCAGCCACATCTTCCTCTCGAGAGCCCATGCCACCTTCAATACCTGTAAGATGCGAAATCTCTCTACCGATGCCCCAGATGTCAGACTTCATCTGGGATTGATGAGCCACTTCGACCTGTTTTTCCAAGGTAGCTCGGTAAAACATGAAATCAGTGATAAAGTGGTCATAGCTACCACAACCGCCACAATATCCCTTCAAGGTCAGATACTCAATTTCACTATCAATCCAAGCCCAAGGTCCCAGACACAATTTGACCCTAGTTGTTAACCTCTCTCTAAGGTCAACCTCCACAAACAAAAGAATATCTGCATAATCATAAAAATTATATTTTTTGTAATCCATGTACTTACCTAGACAGATGCCTAGGGTAACCCACCAGTTGGAGTCGGTGATAGGACCCGTTAGATCACCACTAACTACATTCACTCGCACCCAAGCACGCGTAATAGCCGCAGGAACCAAATGCACCAGAGTGAATCTATCAAACTGCTCCACCACAATAGGTGGGCTCTTAAAGAACCAAGGACCTCATCAGATCGCGCGACGAAGAACGTCCTTGTTGCGAAATTTGCCATCCAGACAATCTTAGGAGTAGACTATGATACTAGTCAAACTAGTACCAACCTTGCCACATCAAAGATGTAGCAGCCAGTGCTTGAGAGACTTTAATCTCTTAGCCGAGAAAACTTCAGGACAATAGATACGGATCACCGCAAAGAAACAATCATATTCCTCCTCTTCAACACCGTAAGAGAGGTCGATCTCGACTGGCCTCAACGACGCCATGAATCCCAGAAGATAAAGTTTTAAAAACAACTAGGGTTTCAGAATATATGGGTTTATGAAACAATGAATAACAAAACCAAACTAAGTCAATCGATCTTATAGCATAGGAGGGAGTAAGGAAGAGAAAGAAGAGATAGATATCATAATTGGTTAGAATTTGGAGGATTTTGGTGGTATAAGGATGTCTTTGGACGGCGGCGGCAGCGGTGAATAATAAGAAAAGTGAGAGAGAGAGAGAGAGAGAGAGAGTTAGTCGACAATCACCGATGGAAAAGAGATTAAGAGTTTTGTAGATATGTGGAGTTGTTTAATGCTACATTAATATAAAGAATATAGGTACAACAAGGCAGTGAGAAATTAGATAATTCATCAGTTTGTTGTTGTACTTAGTGTTACTGTGCTGATAATTTAAGTTTTTATGTATAGATCGATACTTCTGAAGGATTATGTTGTTATACACCTCAAAGCTAAGCACCCCATGGATTAAATATCTCAAGTGACACGTGTCGAAATCTCACTGGCTAGTTTGTCAACTTTCTTCATGTATTGACTAAGCTTATGATAAGCTTAGTCTGGGTGATCATCCCTTAGCCCATCACCACCGACCAAGTCTCCACCCCAATTACGAGTTCACTGGTAACCTCTTCGTCGTGTCCTTTCCCTCCTCACTCTCTTTCTTCCCTTTCATCCCTCTTCTTCTTCCTACTCCCTCTCCCTTGAATTGCCCTCTTGTCAATTTACTCTGGACACCCAGAATCTTCTCTGGGCACCCAGAGTGGCGCTGCTCGAGAAGGGAAGTTCGAGCATCGAGCTACTCCAACCGTCGACGAGATCAACCTCTCTTAGATCGAGCTTGGCCTTGTCTTGCTAGTTCGCTGGTGTGACGGCAGTCCATTTGATCAAACTTGGTCAGTTATAAAATGTGTTTGATCCAGCAACGACGATGAAACAAAGTTGGAACGTGTTGGGCGGTGGTGAATATTAGTGTTCAAGTGAAGAGGGAGTGAATGAGGCGTTAGTGCATGGAGAGAGAGAGAGAGAGAGAGAGGGAGAGAGAGAGAGAGGTGATGGATTTTCGACGGCAGCGGTGGTACCCTGGCGATGGAGGTGGGTTTCGACTGGGCAAGAGAAGGATCACGTAGACTGAACTTATCATAAGCTCAGTCAACCTTGCAAAATCTTGACATTAATAATCAATCGGATTTTGACACGTGACACCTTTTGAAATTAACCTCTAGTTAATAGCCTTAGAGTGCATTCTATAATTATCAACTTCTGAAACTCAAACTCTGCATGAAAGGTCTGAAAGAGTATTTTGATTTAGTCCTACATTCAATATATGCCATACGAACTCGCTTGCTCTCCCGGTTATATTGTTGTATAGGTTTGGTGAAAAATTCCATTCCTCTTGGTTGATTGATTATCATTTTCACATAATAGTTTGAAGGATGAATAATTGATTTCTTTGGATATTTTAGGCAATCAATTGTGGATGTAGGGTTGCAAGAGCAAGCTTTATGGAGAGAACCAGACCCGTATCTGAGGTGAGACGAAGGAAGCGGCCGCCTTAGGCACCAAAATTTTGAATGACCCATTTTTTTTCTTCCATATATACGTATATAAATTATAAAAAAAATATGCATATTAAAAATATTTTTAAAAACTCTGTAACGAAAATATTTAAGTAACTTTGTGATGCATTTGAGAGAAAAAGTTATGGCATGTAAAATTTTTTTTATTAGTATTGCTATGAATCTTTTTTTTAGTACGGTATTGAAATATTATTAATTTTATTTATTTATTTATGTATTATGTTGGAACATTAATTTATATATATTAGTTTGGTTTATAAATAGTTTATTATAGGTTTGTATTTCGATTGTAATTAACAAATCAAACAATTAGTTTTATTTTTTTCTGAATAATGTTAGAACATCAACTTATATTGGTTTGGTTTATAATTATTTGATTATTGTTTGTATTTCACTTATGATTAACAAATCAAATATAAATGTTAGTTTATGTTGATTTGGATTTGTTCTTTTAGATACAAAAACAACATGAGAATAGATTGGTTTGGATACTTATGTAACATAATTATATATATTTGTCGTTTTTTTTGTTGTATAATCATGAGAGGGCATTATTTTCAATTATCGCCTCAGGTATCAAATTCTCAGGTCTGACCTTGGAGGGCACTTGATGAATTAGTGGTGTACTTGGTTAATGGAAACTAGTTTTTGTGTATTGAGCTGGTTCTCGGTTGATTAATATTCAATGTTATGTATTGTTCTTGATAATGGTTAGCTTTGACAATGTTATATTTGGCTTGTTTGATTGGCATGTTTGAGTTATTTGTGTTCAGACTGGTGGAAGTTTCTGTAATTTGATGATGTTTAAGGAGATTTATTCTCCGTAAATTTTGGTCTGTGTCTTGTCCTAATTAGATACGATCTAGTATAGATTGAGGTACAGTGAATCCATATTATATCGGGACATTTATTGTAACATATTGTATCAACTTACATATAAAGTATTCTATCAATGAAATAGTTACAGTTTACATTCTATCAATTATTCTTTTACAACACGTTATCAAGCATGCTCTGAGTTAATAGCCAGCTATCACCATGGAGAAAAAAAACCCTAACCCTACAAACTAAGGCTCTCATACCGGCAACCCTTCACCGTCGCCGATCTTCAACCTCGGCCTTCATCAACGTTGATTTTCACCACCTCGGCTACTTCCTCCTTGCTTCTAGCGATCTTCCTACTTCATCAAGATTGTTCGACTTCCAAAGATCCGTTACAGACGAGCTCCTCCTCAACGTCGTCCAACTTTTGTACCGGTCATACCGAGCATAACACCAATCGAGGTAAATTTTTTAAACCATCAATCTTTAGATCTAAGACTAAAACTTACATCCTGCAAAACCATAGATCTAGGATTGTGATATTGTTTGTGATTATTGAATATCGATACCCTAGTTCCTATGGACTTGTATCCATAGAGTATGAGTGACGGTCCTGAGGGAGTCAAGGTTTAGCAAAGAAAAGAAAGAAAGGGAAATCGATCTTATATGATGGTTAATCACAGTTTCTGGGTGTAGTTTTTGAGCCACCGTTTATTGATGATCAATTTTGTGACCATACATCAAGGATCACGTTCTTATCCATTAAAACTTGATGTTAGTGATCATGGTTCTTCGATCGATACTAATAGAATCTTTTTGTATTTTGTAGATAAGTTCGAATGAGCCAGTCAGGCTAAAGTTCGACATTCTTGATCTTCAAGGAAATGAATACCATCGCTGGGTCTCCAATGCGGTTAACACATTCATCGGTAAGAGACTTAACATCACCATTCAACCGCTGGGCTAAAATTTATTCCACCATTAGATGAGCCAAAAGCTCATGCCCTTATATTTTTTAGGCGTCATATTCATTCAACTCTCAACAAGCAATACTTAAAGAAAACAGATCCCCTTGATTTGTGGGATGCTTTGAAACAATGCTTCGACAATGTGAATAATGCACAACTTGCTGAGTTGGCTACAAGATGGGAAGCCCTTGGGCTTCTGGATTTTCCAAAGACCCAAGATTTCAATCAAGCGGTCTTGGATCAGCAATATGATTTGAGCTTCTGAGGGGTGGACAAGTTCGAGAAAAACATGATTGAAAAGTCTTTGAATACCTTCCCAATCTCTATGAGCACTCTTTCTCATCAGTACCGGATTGAGTATGAACAAGGGATGATTCTTTCCTTCAGTGAACTCATCAATAGCCTAACTAAAAAAGAAAGGCATCATGAGATCATCCCCATTAATAACTCAAGACCAGCTGGTACCAAAATGCCTGAGAGTTACCAAGATGGCGGAAAGACCCATAAGGAAGAAAAAAACGGTCGTTCGAAACCTTACAATCATGGTAGACAAGCTCCACGTGGCAGGAGAGGAGGGCGTGGGCTTGGGCGTGATCAAGGTCGAAACCAAAATCTGACTTGGCATAGAGATCAGAACGCCAACTCCAACAAGAACCAATATGGTTCAGCTAATGATGGGCAAAGGAATTCCAATTCTGAAAAATTCACTTGTTATCGCTGTGGTTCAACAAAACATATGCATAAGCAGTGTCGTGCCAGTAAAGAAATTCAGAATATCTACAAGAGGCATAAGCAGTACTTGGCTCAAGTGTCAAATTTTGTTGGAGATTTCGATACCAACCTCGTGATTACAGAGGTCAAGGAGACGGCTTTAGTTACTCCGGGTTTTGAATAAGCCTATGCAAAATGCGGTTATCTTTGTAATAAATTCAAGTTTCTTGTTTGTTTTTGGTTGGTGTTTTTTTATCATTTTTCTTAAGACTATTGTCTTGGTTTCTATTTTGATTTTTGGATAAGAACATCTATGATGTAATTTTCAGTTGGAAAGTAATGGAGTTTTCTCCATTTTTCGGTTTATGAAAGTGTTAAGAATGTTATTTTCACTACTGATTCAGTGTATGGTTCGATGTTTACAATGTTATATGGCATAATGACACAGTAAAAATGAGATACAAAAAAAGAGGATGTTTTGATCTCAGAAATTCTTTAACCAGTCTAGATTCTTCTTTCAACTTGTCGAGGATTTCCTCGACCCCCCGTCGATTGATTGCTTCTATCTCAATTTATGTCATGTTTTGACCCATCGAGAAAACCATTCGACCCATCGACATTATATATCGGAAAATCGATATCGGTTTTAGGTTTCCTTCGACCCGCCGACAAATTGTTCGACCCGTCGAAAGATTGTTTCTGGACAATTTTTCTACCTGTCGAAAATTTACATCGTCCCATCAAGATTTGGTATTGAAAAATCAAATCTCATTTTGGGTTTCTTCGACTCGTCGAAGGTTATATCTGGTTTTGTGGTATTTTGATGTATTTTACATCAGTTTACCTTGGAAAAGGATCAGAAATTTTTTGACCAACGTGGAATTCTGCACCAAATGTGGTTCTACATCGGTTCATGTCATGCCATATCAGTACTCAACAAGGGTCATATCCTTATTCAAATCTTTAAGTGTTTACTTAAAGTGTCCTCCTAGTCTTTAGTTCAAAGACTCACTTATTTACATTATTTTTGTAGATGTCTCAATGCGAGATTGAGTGTCTTGCAAATAGTGGTACTACCCACACAATTCTACAGAATAAGCAACTGTTTGTCGATCTTTTTCTATACAAATCCTCAGTGACTACCATGATAGGTGCAATGCCAGTTATTCAAGGGCGTGGTTTAGAAGAATTTATGGTACAAGATTGATTATCACTGATGTCTTATACGTGCCAAAAGCCAATCAAACCTTGCTAAGTTTCGAGGATATTCGCGCCAACAATTTTCAGTTGGAAGCATATTATGAGAATGGACACGAAGTATTGTGTATTACTTCTGTTGAATATGGCCGCAAGCACATTCTAGAGAAGTTCCTGGCTAGTCGTAGTGGTTTATATCTAACTACGGTTTGGATCATTAAATCCAATGTCATGACTCACACGACTTCGTGTGACTCGGAATCATACAAGCTTTGGCATTTTCGACTGGGACAGGTCGTGACATGATGATCAAAATATTGAAAAACACTTATGGTCATCCATTCTTCAGAGCCAAGAAGCATGTGGGAATACCTAAATCCATTGGTTTTGATGGGGCGGATGAGACTACTCCTTTCAATCCTGACTCAGTCTCCAAGACGAGTACAACACAATTCCGGCAAAGTACCGTTATGGCGCCTTGCGTTATCTCACCAGATTCATATGTTGTAATCTCTTATGCACATCGCTCATTTTGCAAAGCTTGTTCATTAGAAAAGTTACAGACACGTTCTTCTTTTGCAGTTGACAACACTGACAATATTCCATTCTTACAAAGTATCCAAGGTGATATTTGTGGACCTATCAAATCAGAATGTGGACCATTTAAATATTTCATAGTTTTGATAGATACATCAACGCGATGGTCACACGTTTCTTTGCTATCCCCTCAAGGAAAGCTGCGTTTGCAAAACTCCTGGCACAAATTATTAAACTCCGGACTCACCACCCAGATCATCCAATCAGGTCTATTAGATTGGACAACGCATGAGAGTTTACATCAAAATATTTTGATGATTACTGCATGTCTGTTGGGATTGAAGTTGAACATCCTGTTCCTCATATTCATTTTTAGAACAGTTTAGTAGATGCTCACATCAAGCGGTTATAGCTTGTGTCTCGCGCATTGGTAATGCATAAAAACTTACCGGTCTCTGCGTGGGGTTATGGAGTGTTACACGCAGCTATGTTTCTTCATTTTCAACCCGTAGGACGCCAACCATTCAGTGCGCACCAGATGGTAACTAGATATGAGCCTGAAATTTCACATCTATGCATTTTTGTTTGTGCGGTATATGTGCCTATTGAGCTTCCACAATGCACCAAAATGGGTCCTCAATAAAGATTAGACATTTATGTTGGCTATGAAGCTCCAACGATAGTCCGCTATCTTGAACCTTCGACATGAGGTCTCTTTACTACAAGATTTGCATATTGTCACTTCGATGAGACATACTTCCTGATGTTAGGGGGAGGAAGGAATGTATTTATTCTGATTCAATGTTAGAAATTGACGTGGTCTAATCCCACTGTGTCTCATCACGATCCCTGCACATCTCAGAGTGAGATTGAAGTGCAAAGAATACTTGATCTTCAGAAAGTAGTAGACTTTATGTCTGACTCATTTGTTGATATCACTAAAGTGACGAGATCAAAAATACGTGCTGCAAACGTTCTTGCAAGGCTGGAAATCCTGAAAAGAGGATTGGTTAGTACCAACACCGGGCAAGGAAACGTTCCTCTTGTCCATATAATAGGTGTTGTGTCAGCCTCGGCTCCCACCAGAAAGAGAGGAGACCAAGAAAATCCAATTATGTACCGCCGATTAAAAGGTAGGTCATCGAGGCACAAAATGATCTATTCATCATCAACATTGTGAATCTTTCACATGAGATTGTCTCTGACTACAGTTATGTCCTTGAATCACAATTGGCATGTCTGGGGGATACCTTAGAACCTCTTGTGATGTCAGAGAACAAAAAAATCTTGCTTAAAACAAATGATACGCACGTTCTTATAGATAGATCTTCCATGTTATTTGATGATACATTTTCTTATTCCGTCGCTCAGAAGATTATAGACGGCAATAAAGTGGAACTTCGCTCTCTGGCAGAATGCCAACAGAGAGCAGATTGGCCGAAATGGAAGATAGCAATCCAGGCCTAACTAGACTTTATGAATAAAAGACAGGTTTTCGGTCCGGTAGTGCTATGCCCACCGAATGTTAAGCCGGTAAAACATAAATTGGACTTTGTTCGGAAGCGTAATGAGAAGAATAAGGTATTGCGTTATAAAGCTAGACTTGTGGCACATGGTTTCTTTCAACGCCCTAAAATTGATTATGAGGAGACGTATTCTCTGGTTATGGAAATCATTACCTTCCTCTACTTAATGGTAGTGTCCGAGAAATTAAACATACCGCTCATGAATGTGGTTACTGCATATCTCTATGGGGATCTTGATTAAGAGATATACATGAGAGTGCCAAATGACATTGCTATACTCAAATCAAGTAACTCTAAACCACGGAGTGCTATTGTAATCAAATTGAGACGTTCACTATATGGATTGAAACAATCCGGTAGGATGTGATATACACGTCTTAGTGACTACTTGATTGGGAAGGGATACAAGAATGATGACATATGCCATTACGTGTTCATTAAAAGAACAAGTTCAGGATTTGTTATAGTAGCTGTCTATGTGGATGATATGAATATCATCGGGACTCTTAACGAGATCAATGAGATGGTTGGCTACTTAAAATCTGAATTTGAGATGAAATACCTTGGTATGACTCAATTTTGTCTCGGATTAGAGCTAGAACATCGAGTTGGTAGAGTCCTTATTCACCAGTCGACTTATGTCTAAAAGATGCTCAGGCAATTTAATATGGATAAAACATACCATGTTAGCACGCCAATGGTTGTTCACAGTCTGGACCCCAAGAAGGATCCATTTCGTCCGCTAGATGACAATGAGGAGATCTTGGGAGCTGAAATTCCATATCTTAGAGATATTGGAGATTTGCTGTATCTAGTTCAGTGCACGCGTTTAGATATTGCCTTCTGAGTGAACTTGTTGGCTAGATTTAGCTCTGTGCCTATGCAACACCATTGGAATGGAGTAAAAAAAATCTTGAGATACTTCAAGGGTTCCATTGACTTAGGTTTATTCTTCCCTTAAAAAAAGAGTACAAAGAGAAGTTTGAAATTAATGAAAAATGGATGGTTGAGTCATAACATACAAATGCTAACATCTTTGACCCGTCGAAAGTAGTGAACTGTGATAACTCGAGGGCATCATTCGACCAGTCAAAACTGATACCATGGATCAAACATAACCATTTGTTCGACCCGTCGAGTGAGGATTTCAATCCGTCGAATTCCTCCCATGATGTGAGCAGTTTTACTACAATCCCCTACTTCGAAACACTGGTTGATGTGTTGGTCAGATTTGTTGATGTTGTGTACCTCTCTGACTCACATAAAGGTCGTTCATAGACTGGTTATGTTTTCACTATGGGAAGCACGACAATTTCTTGGAGATAAACTAAGAAAACCTTTGTTGCTACTACCTCGAATCATTCAGAAATCACTGATTTACATAAAGCGGTTAGAGAATGTGTCTGGCTTAGGTCAGTCATTCATCATATTCGAGGGTCTAGTGGCCTATTACGACAACTCCCACTTGCATCTTTGAGGATAATGCGGTATGCATTGAACATATGAAGTTGGCCTATATTAAGGGTGACAATACAAAGCATATATCACCAAAATTCTTCTTCAATCAGCAATAACAGCAGCTGTTGAATATCAATGTGAACCATATAAGTTCAACGGATAATGTTGCGGACTTGTTTACTAAGTCACTACCTAAATCTACATTTGTAAAACATGTGAGACACATTGGTATGTGCATGTTATCTGAACTCCATGACTGAGTTTACAGTCAAGGAGAGTTACATTTTTGTAGACATCAAGGAAGTCTACATCACATGTAGTAGCGTTTGTAATTGATGTGTTGTACTATTTTTTCCTTATACCAATCTTTTGTTTTTCCCATAAGGTTTTTGTTTGCTTGGCGAGATTTTTAGTGAGGCAACAAGTCATGCATCATTCCATATGCCATTGACACAAGGGGGAGTGTTTAAGGAGATTTATTCTCCGTAACTTCCGGCGTGTGTCTTGTCCTAATTAGATACGAGTAGTATAAACTGAGATACAGTGAATCCCTATTATATTGGGACATTTATTGTAGCAGATTGTATCAGCCTATATATAAGGCCTTATATCAATAAAAAAGTTACAATTTACATTCTATCAATTATTCGTCTACAACAACAGATGAGTTATTTGTGTAAGTGAAACTGTGTTTTTATATCAAGACTTAAAGTTCAATTTCGAATTGTGGAGCTATTTACAAGTATCTGCTTACTAAAATACTAAAAATGGTTGGTGTTTTGTAGAACGATTTCATAATTGTAAGATTTTTTATGTGAATTATTGATCAATCAAAGATTATGAACCATATTGATAGTCGTATATTTATACGTCTATTCGGTATTTAATTTATTCCCTATATTTAGTTTATTGTTATTAATCGAGTAAATTAGTTATGTTTATTTATTTTTAGGTATTTTAGATATTAATGAAGAAAATGAGATTAAATATTACAATTTGGGAGTTAATTGGAGAAGCATATTGCAAGTAGGAATTATAATTCATGAAAGATACTAGCTGGAGTTCTTGGCGAGAGATGCTTGGCGAGGGAATTGAAGCTTGGCGAGCTAGGTGATTATACCTAGCTTAATGGATATATATATATATATATAGTTGGTGAGGCAGGCTTGTTCTTGGCGAGAGAGAGTTTAAGAAAGAGTCAAAATTGAAAACAAAGGGAAGAAGTGGGTTTTGAATTGGAGTCTTGCACGTGGGATTCAGCTAGGTAATTAAGGAAGTTCATTTGCAATTAGATTCATCAAGCACGTGGGCTAGCTAGGTCAATTAGTTAAGCTGGACATAAACACACATATATATATATATAGCTAGATGAAGCAGACTGAGGGGATGGTTGGGACATTTGGAGAGGAAGTGAGAGAATAAGAAAAAGAGAGAAGAAGGGAGAAGTCGACAAGAAAAGGAACCAAAAGTTCTCATGCATAAAGCTTAACCCGATTTCGTCATCAAGAGTTTATTCTTTCTCCTTTATTTAATTTATCTCTTATGAATTCTTTGATGTTATTATTTATGCCTTTTAGTAGCTAAACTCATTGTAAAGGGGCTGCTTGAAGCCCCGTACATAAAGTTTTTCTAATTCATACGCTTTAATCTAGTTTTGCATATTTTTTGAATGAGATTTCTTTCTCTGAATGATTCACCGTATGAATTCTTGTATGTTTACTTTGGTGAGCAACTTACTATGCATGCTAGGATTCTGTTGTCATGAGATACGGGCAACTGAAGATAATTTCTTCCACCGAATTCTCTACAGTGATCACCGATTTTACCGTCGGGTGATTGAAATCCATAGGTCCAGCGAGACACGCCCATAGTGTACTTGTGAATCCTCGTAGATTCTCAAACCTTTTCTAGAAAATAATGCTTTCTTCTTTGTAAACCTTGGGGTCCATGACTATGAGTTCAATAGAGGGATAGATGTGGGGGAGGTTCATGAAAAACCTACATAGGCATAATGATTAGGTAATAGGATGTGTTGTGTCTATCGATCTTCCTGGGAACTTTCATTCATCAGATATGTGTATTAGGTTAAGTATGTGTTAGAAAGATGGAATGGCAGTGGTGGATTGCATTCCTCTTAACTTTTTAATCATATAGTTTTAATCCATTTGCATTCATTAGCATTTTACTTTCAGCATTTATATTCTGCATTAGTTGTAGCTTAGCCGATTCAGTTTGGTACCCAAATCAACTCCGAATACCCTCAAATTTTGTGTGGTAGTCCACCACTGTGTCTAGTTCATTTTGTCAAAATTTAGTGTCATTTGAGTCTGTCTAGAGTAGGTTCGTAGTGTCATTAGTGTACTATAGTCGAGTATGTCAGCATTTCAGTTTCGTGTTAGGATTTAGTTTCACCAATTCCTCGTATTCGATTACCCATATTTATTTTACTACATTGATAAATCCAAGTTGGGAATATGGTATCTTTGCAAGGTGTTTACCTGCCTTGTCACATATCGATCACGAGACTGTTAGACTTGATAACCTTGACTCCCATCTTACAAAAGTTTTTTTTTTGTGACACCCATCTTACAAAAGTTAACATTAGTGCAAATAACATAATTCTGACTAAAACAGCCGTAACCTAAAAAATAAAATAAAAAATGCCCTAGCGAAAGCTCTGCTTTCCTCGGAGCGGCTGGGCACCCTAGCGATGCTAGGTTCTCTCGACGGCAGTCTTTGGCTTCGTCAATGTGTTGAGGTGTTGGAAGTTGAGTTGAGTTGCCGAATTGTTGCAATGACGTTGATGGTGAGCCTCGGGGCTCTGTGTCGATCGAGATTTCAAAGGCTGTAAAGTGGGTTCGGATCTGTGTGAATTCAAACCTTGCCAATCGCCTACAAGTGGTCTTGCCTGCCGACGACGGTGGATAGAATCAGGTGGATGCGGCATTTGACTATAAGGGCTACCGAACTGATTCGTAAGGCCTGGGTGTTTGGTCGACAACGCCCGACGCGAGCGCGATTGGAGGTCATACCGACAAACTAACGACGACGTGGCACGATTGAACGACAAAGGATTGACCAAAGAGGGACAGGTCGGCGGCATATCCCAAGTCTCCAAGTGGGCTCTCTTGGCCACCCGCGACCCATGCCACGTTTCGTGAACAGCTATGCCCGAGAATTAATGAATTGTGGGCAGGGTTAGAGGAAGCAAGGACAAATAGGCTAGGATTAGATGTGGCCGCCAATGCGGAAGGATGCCGCCGAAAAGAATGGAACGCTCGAGTTTCTGAGGAGTCTAATCTTCAGAGATACGGGTTACTATTCAAGGTCTAGGACTACCTCCGAGGACGGCAGGCTCCTATGGCTCTGCCCGTGTTCCAACGGGGTAGTAAAGTGGTAAGGTCTCATTGATCGAATCAAAAAGGCATGCCATTAAGATTCACCAAATACAAGGCACACGGGCTTTATTATGTAACGAGCAAAACCCTCGTTTTGTGTTGCTGAGACATGCGCCTAAGGAGAAAGTCTTTGCAACCGAAGTCAGCCCTTTTTTTTTAACTTAAGGGAAATTTCTTCCGAACGCGTATTCGAGCATCGAAGTTTGCATGCTTTAGGTCAAACTGGCCACTCAGACACTTGGGCCGGGTTTAACGTTAAGGCCCAGTGGATTAAAGGCAATTTGGACCTCTGGTGCATTTAGGCTTTTGGTGTTAGTTTTACCTACTGGGTTTGGGACCCAGGGAGATCTTTAATTTTTGAAAATGGAAGGCTTATGGGCCTCTAGAAGGTTAGGTTTTATCTTTATTTATTATGATTCAATCTGTCATTCTCTGCTATCGTGTTTTCTATCGGCACAGGTGGAGATTATGGTGGCGATGGAAGTACAAACCATACAATGAAACCACTTGGAATCACCTGCTTCAAAGAAAAGTGGGAAGCCGAACATCCAAAGTTCACTTGGTGTTTCAGAGACCGGGTACCCGGCGTACTCCAGCAATTGATGACCTATGTTTGCCTTTTAATTTTTCGTTCCCTTTAAGTTTGATTTAGCATATCCCTTCTAGCGGGAATGGCTGATTTGATTATATTCTTTCATATTTGAATATAATTTCTACCTTCACCTCAAAAATAAATAAATATAATTCTGACTAATTTTGGCTTCAGAAAAATGGATCAATGGGATGTAATTAAGGCAAAGTACAATAGTTTTCTTGGGAGTAAAATTTATGGAATAAGTTTAAGGAAAAAATTTACCATCAAAGTCTAAACGTTTGCAAAGTTCTCAATGTGATGCTCACAGTTTGAAAACTCTCAAAGTGATATAGTTTTGGGTCTAATTCCTATTACTTTGGCTGGATTATTCGTAACTGCATATTTACAATACAGACGTGGTGATCAGTTGGAACTTTGATTAATTAACATCACTTGACCTCCTCCTTCCTTTTCGGGGGGTCAAATTTAGATTGGTTTAATTATTTTATTTCGGTATTAATTTTCGACCTAGCGCAACTAACAAGAACACAGAATCATTCTGAAGATCTCTTCCCTCTCGTCGGGATCGAACATCAATTGCAACGATTCGATAAATGGCTCATTGGGATAGATGAACAATACCCTCCCCCAAGAACCATATATGAAAATTTCATCTCGTACGGCTCGAGAAAATTTGAAATTATGTCTATATCCAATATCAAATATATCCACAAAATCACCAAATTAATTAGACTATTGATTTATATTGATTTAAGTATTTTTTTTTCTTATTCGTACCCAACAAAAAGAAAATTAGTCGTATTTGCACCCTCATAACTCAAGTTGGCTAACTTTGAAATAACCAAAAAGAGAACCCCTTAAAAGATTTCATTTATTGTCTAGAGTTTCAAAATCGTATCAACATGATATCTCGAGTCATTTTCCGTCACAAAGTAGTTTACATCGCTGACATGATTTATTTATTTTTTTATCAAAATTGAGCGAAAAAAACATTAATACCCTTAATCTTTTCCTTTTGTAATTTTCTTTTATTTTTTTCTCTCTCTCTCTCTCTCTCTCTGAGCTGAAAAAAGAAGAAGAGAATTCTTCATTCTCCAGACTCGATTGATCGATCGGATCAATAAGGGTGGAGGACAAGTCCTCGACGAAGCGTCCAAGGATTGAAGCTCCGCAACAGCCGAAAATGCTCGCTGACAGGGTCAACCCACGCCGCAGCCGACCTCGAGGGCTTTGGATACGGGTTTCACGTTGATGAGGTCGACGACCATCTCCTCGTGGAGGCGCGTGGCCTCCTTGTGCGACAGGCCCGCGACTGAGGGGGAGAAGTGGAACGACTGTCCGCAGCCCCAGTCGTAGATGTCGGCGGCTTCGATCTGCTTGGGGCTTCAATTTGAATCCAAATCTCAATTTCAATCTGTTTATCTAGACTTCGTTGTTGCTATTTTCGCTAGGCCCGTGCCGCATAGGTTCATGAACATTTTGGGGATCTTTGTGTTCTGGACTTGGTTCCCTCTATTGGTTTCTTGCTTGCCGAATTGGACCGAGAGTTTGCTCCGAAACTGCGTCGCTCCAACGAACCAAAATCTCCGGCCGCTGCCTAGGGTTCTCACCGGAGGTCTTTGGCAGGGATCGCTACACCGTGATCTTTTATTGGGTCGAATTGTGAGTTGTTCTGTCTAAATTTATGATCTTGAAAATGGGTTGGGGCATAATTTTGATGGGTCCCAGAACCCGTTTTGGTGAAAAGTGTTTTCCTAAGGTTTAAATACGTCACATAATCCCTTTCAAAAAAAATACGTGACATAATTAAGGAGGAAATAACCTCCGAAAACGTTGTCGTTTCGCTTAATGACTCGGGAAGGTTTATAAACACCGTAAAACCCACCCGAGCTGGATTCGAGCCTCTTCTATTGTTCAGCTCTATCTATCTTTCTCGTATTGCAATGGCAACTGTAGCAGCAGCGTCGCGTGCGGAGGCGCTCCATCTCTACCGCTCATTTCTCCGAGTAGCTCGGAGTTTCACAGACTACAACATCAGAGAGTACACAAAACGCAGAGCCGTCGACGCCTTCCATCAAAACCGAAGCCTCTCCGACCCGTCTGCGATCTCCTCCGCCCTCTCCGACGCCAAGGCTCAGCTCGAGGTCGCTAAACGACAGACCTTTGTTTACTCTCTCTACGCGTCCAAGCTCAAGAGCGTCATGGAGGTTCAGGCTTAGGTACTTATACTGTTTTGGGGTTTTATTGAGGTTTTGAAATTGGGTATTTGGAAGTTTGTTTATATTCAATTTTTGTGGGTATGAATCAAAAACTAGTAAATTTGAAATCCTTGGCGTTTAGATTGTTTTATGTAGTGATTGATAATTGGGGATCGTGATTAACTGGCTTAGATGACTAATTAGTATGTATTATGATCTGTGTGTTTTATTCTTTGATGAAAAGAATATAACTTTACTAATCTGACTGTTGGATGTTTATTGTGGCTTTGTGATTGGGGGAATGCCTAAGCTTGATGATAAAAATTCTGTGTTCTAGCTTATTTGTGTTTGCTAATGTGACCACCACATATATCTTTATAGATTAGAGCATGAAATTGTTAGTGGTTGTACATGGGGATAGCAGTTGATGTAGTTGCGATTCTATTTTAGGGTGTTGTATTTGCTTGATTTGTATTTTGTTCTTCTATTACACCACTCAGTGTTTTGCTGGTGTGAATGCTAGGGCATAATTTCTTAGTAATCTGTTTTCGGCAAGTAAGTTCTAAGATGGGTCACTGCAGTTCTGTCCCCCATAAGAGGCTCTTATTGGTTAGAACGTAGAAGTCATTAGTATAAGATTAGTTCTGTTCAAAATTTGTTACCTGGTTTTGTGGAGACTCTCTAGGAAAGCCTTGTCGTGTGTAAATTTAACTCTATGGGAAGTCCCTGATTTCAAGAATAGTGGCCATTAGGCAAATGTCTCGCGAGTTTTAGTGATCAGACAATCTAAATTGGAGTCATGACTATGTTTCGGCGGTTGAAACTGTGATTGTATATGACCAGCCCAAAATTGACAATTTTCACTGTGACATACACTGCTTGAGTTGATATATGAAGTCGGTATCTACAGTATATGCTTGAAGTAGTTTGATATGGTCTGGAGCTGCATATTTTGCTAGTATTCTGTGAGATATTATTGCTGATTTTTGTTTGTCATTTGTGCAGGTCCAAGTGCACGAGATATTGACGTGTTAGGGAATTATGTGATGCTAAGTTTGGGGGGTTTATACTTCTAAGCTGACTTGAAATTTGAGTTTTGGTTGAAGATGTAGTTAGTTATGGACCGGAGATTATTTGATGATCAAATACTTCCCTGCATTCTTCAATGACAAATAATTTACAGCTGCTTTTGCTTGACTATTATTTTTGTTTTCCTAAATTGTTTGGATATGTAAAGTGCGTAGACATGTTTGTTTTGATTGAAATAAACGAGCGCAAGTGTGATCTCAGTGTATATGACCCTTTTCGTAATCCCGACCCCGTTTCTGTTGGGAAGTTGAATGAAGATGATGATGGTGGTACCTTGTACGTGCAATATGACGAACCAAGAGACATCTTTATGCATGTACAGCATTCGTACGGGAGAGTTTACCCGCTGGTGCTCCAACGTTGGCCAACACGGCAACACCTATTCCAAAACTTCCGGCCGCCACATGCCGCTCGTTAAGTCTTAGATCAGTTAGCTGTCACTCTTAAGTCTTAACTGTCACTTCATTTGGTTAGTTTACAAAGGCATGTCTGATTCTAGAATCTTGTAATGAAGAAACTCCTCCTTGAACCTCGATCAATGAGGAGATAGATGTACTGTACTGTATTTATGTTGATTCAATTCAATATACTCATTTGTTGTTCTGTTATTTCATATAATTAGTCCACTTGGTTCTGGAGATCTGGATATCTTCATTAATTTTTCTAATCTATTATATATGTCTTGGATCTCTTTCCTATTGGGTTTGGTCAAAAACATCGTGTATTAGTATAGTATAGTTTAAATGCATGGGAAAAGAGATGTACTTTCCTAAATCAAAGATTCAAAAGTGATCGATGACATTGGTGGTCGTCTCACCTATATTATTGAATGGTTCTGTTTGGGCCTGTAATAAATATTTCATATTGGACTTGAATGACTGAAGTCTTGGTGAGCGGCCCAAGATGGCTTAAGTCTTGGCGAGCGGTCCATTATTTTATTAAAGCTTGGCGAGCAGCCAAGTGTGAGAGATAGAGTTCGATTAGAACTGTAATTCATGAATTAGCTGATTCCATGCGACTTGGATGTCTATCATACATTTTCTGTTTCAATAGCATACCACTGGATGTCTATCATGAATTAGATGAATGGGGTTGTAGAGCCGGTATTGAGCTGCAGGACATTCCACTGGGCCACATCAGTTTCAGTAGCATACCCCATATCTATAGATGGTGTGCGAGCATGAGACTGTTCTTGAAGGTGAGACTGTTCTTGAAGGGTATCATCTTCTCCAGGAATGGACTGCAAGCAGTATAAAAATGTTATGATGGGCAAAGCAAGCAAATGAAATACAATATTGTGAGACAAGCATTAAAGCGCCTAAAGAAATGCTTAAAGAAAACTACAAAAAAAAAACAATGATTCTACATGTGTTGGCTTGACCAAGAACACAGCCTTTCATTCACCTCATTATCAGTTCTTTTTAGTTGATTTAGAGATTACTGTTTACTAAAAGAACATTTTGCTAACTGAATAAACAAGAAACCACAGTAGAAAATGAAATCCTTAGCATAGAAGTGACACTGGAAACAAACATAGTTGATATGGCAATGTGCATAACCAATTTCATTTTATGTCTTTTATTTCATGAGTCAATAGTTTTTAAAATAGAATTCACCCTACAACGGACAGTTTATTTTTCTTTTGGCCAAAGCCTAATAATTGAGCATGTGATATACATAATTGCAATAAATTAATTAACATTTTCGGCTAATGTATACTTGAGGATCTAAAAAATTCACACCTGAATCATATGACGAGCATCTGCAATTTGCTGTTGTGCACATGGATGATCAATGTCAAGAAGGAAAGGCATCCGTTCAAGCAATAGTTTCTTCTTACTATTACTCAAGGTGCTTACAGAGGATTGTCGCATTATTTCTTGTAACATCGACATTATATGAGTTCTATTTTTTTAATATATAATAAACAATCGATAAGGAAACATCAAAACCGAAAAGAGGTAAACCTTGACTTGCTTCATTATGCCATCAAGGGAAATGAATGATGCTAATCGTGAATCTTTAGAAACTGTAGAAGGATTCTGAATAGAGAGACCACCATCTTCCAATGTCAACAAGGCTGCATCACTTCTTACTTCTACAATAAGGACATTGATGATGTGAAAAAACAAATGGAACGAGGGGTAATGAAGTAGATACTTGAGAATTGATAAAGATGTAAAAATTTTGAGTTACAAAAAATTACATAGAAATCTATATTTAAGTATGTATAATAGGATTCCCCAACCTCGTCTAATGATAAGGAATAGAACAAACCTGTGGTGATGCAGCCACAAATGCTTTCTCTGTTAATCTATCGAACAACTTTTCATTTTCTTCATGCAACCTCTGAGGAGATGTAAGTTATCATTTCAGAACCAAAATGAACATAATGAGATATACTAACAAAGATTTGTAGAATAGATTAAGAGATTGTATATTGATGCACAGATGCAATGAACCAAATTGTTCAAAGGTAAACAAAATTAATCATTCTTACCAATAAATCAAAGAGTCAATTTGGGTTTGGATTTAGCTTGGTTCGTCTCTATGCGTCACAAGATACCGAGTCGAATTTGGTTTAGCGTGCTAGGGTTCTGGATTGAGGCAACCGAATTTGACGTTGTCTTGTGTTCACGATCAAACTCCGGCCAAGCGAACGATGATGGTGAAATGGATAGACGAACGTCGAACGACCCAGTATATAGACAACGAAAAACCAAGAATAGAAATCTTCTGAAGAACAAGGCCCTTAGCATGGGAAAATCCAGCAAATGGGAAGAGTCTCGACCAAATGATTTAGAGAGAGAAAGCTTCGACGCAGCAGAAGAAGCAAACTATACAGAAGAAGGAGAACGTCTGGTTTTTAACAGGTAACAGGTAAGAGGTAGCAGATATAACACGATCGTTTGATCAAAATAAAAAAAATATGAATGGTGAAGATTAAATCTTAAATTTTAAATCAAAAATTACTTATTAAGGTTTGTTATCGATCCATATGAGAAAATCAAATTTTATACTGCAACTTTAAAGAAGTAACTTAATTTACTATTTTATGGTTATCTTATCAACATGTGTTTTATTGCATATTACGTTAATACACTGAAGTATACCTCATATGTTAATTATGTATCAAAAAATTAAGTAGAAAATGGACCACCGTCATATGACACAATAGTGGGCTGGCCCAGCCCAGTGTTTTAAAGTTTAGACGGAACCGGCTAAAAGGGTCCGAACCCGACTTAGACTGTCACTGACTGACACTAGAGCACTGGATAAGGCAAATCGAGACAGAAGAGAAGAAGAAGAAGAAGAAGAAGCACTCTATCTTGTTCTCGTGTTTTGCCTCATTGGGGATAGGAGAACACAAAGTGAAACTCTGAGAGAAACACAACACAATCCCCCAAAACAGAATGGCCACAATCTCAGCAATTTCGTGGTCACCTAGTCTTTCAAGCAGAGTCGCAACAACACAAGCTTCACTGACATACTTCGCCGGAACCTCTGTCTCTGTCAACGGCGCCGTCGCGCGTTCTCCGTTGCTCCACTTCTCCTTCATCCCCTTGTCTTCTCTCTCTTCCTCTTGTTCGTTTTCAGGTATCTAATTTTAATGTCCGAGCTTCTCTCCTTTTTCTTCGCCTAAGATTGTGAAGTAATACATTTTCATTGAGGTTAGTGACTGTATTGAAATGTGGGCGTCTCTGAGGGTTAAAGCTTAATGGGTATACTCTGTTGAATCATTTGATTGGATTGGAGGAGCTATTAGGCTGTACATTGCCTTGTTGCTTCGAGATTTTGTTGTTCCTGGGTTTGGCTAGGTACTTTTCTTCAGTAAAGTGAGTTCCTTGAACAAAGAAAGTGAATTTTTTGCCTAATAAGCTGAAATGGTAGTTTTTTTCTTCTTCTGTAGAATCAGAATATACTTTGAGACACAGTGAATATAGTGATAGAATTCATAGAAGCAACTTTTGAGATGAGAAGGTGAGTGTCTTGTTTGGTACAATTCTGCGAATTCCGGTGTTGGCAATACCGGAATGGCAATGACATTGATCATAGATGATTAATGTTTCGGTTTCATCCAGAGTAGGTCTTTTATCGAAACAAAGCTAAGCTCTTTACTTGGTGCTGAGTAAGCTAAAGTGAAACAAAGAAAACTACATAAGGGTCTTCATGTGTAATAATACTGGATCTATGTTACTTTGATTGTCAGGCAGTTCTTTGGGTTTGGATTTGAGCTCCAATGTTGGGCTGGGAAGAAAAAGAAGCTCTGGCTTAGTGGTGAGGGCTGGGAAAGCTGCTCTGTCTCACCAAGAGAAGTAGGTCTCGGAAATCACTTGCTCGAACTCATGGCTTCCGTAGACGCATGAGAACCACTAGTGGCAGAGCAATGTTGAAGCGTCGACGTGCCAAGGGGCGGAAGGTCCTTTGCACTAAGACCAATTCCAACAGCGGAAAACGTGCCTGATTGTGTTTTCCGTGTTCAGGTTTAATAGGTAAATGCAATGCTATGTAATCATGTCTAAAATCTAATACTTTGTGAAATTTTGAAGAACTTCAAACTCTTTTCTCACATCGCCTTCTGTATTGTTTCATTTAATCAGTCTATTATTAGTCAGGAGTCGTTTTGCAGTTTTTCTGTTTTTCTTCAAACCTATATATTGAAAACATCCTCACACCATAGGCGTACTTCTCCCTTCAATCTACATCAACCCCACTTAAATTGTCCTCACATTCATAGTAAAATTGGGATATAGAGACTATAAATTAATGCAATGTGATTGGCTACTAGATATTTGTTCCTGTATTCTATGTGGGATTGCGATTTATCATATGGACATCTTTTTCTTTATCACTTGTTATATCTGAAGATTCTCTCATTTGATTGCATATTCAAAGAACTCACTGCAGCTTACTGATATGAATATATGAGTACTGCACTTTGTTGGTTAAATCATAGCTAGATTGCAATTGGATAGAAAGCTATTGGCTATTTGCTTATAGCATATACCAAGCATTCATTGTGCTTTGGAAACTTAATCATACAATTGTGCTGGTGCAAAGTACAGGCGTTATCAGCGCCAATCAAAATATACCAGAATCTACGTACTGCATATGCATGCAAAATGGAGGACTGAAGGAGTCAGACAGGAATGTTCTTCTGCCTGCTGTTATTGGTTTTATTATAAGTAGAGTTATGCAGTCGGATAGAAAGCATTTGTAGTAAGGCCGCACATCCCTTCTGGGGCGTCGATGTTCCTACGAATTCTCATATATCCTCCTTCACCCCAGGTTTCACCCCATGAATTTTTCATTAACCAATAAGGGATTCCATCTTCAGTCGTCCCGTAGCCAATAGCAGTAACGGCGTGGTCGAGTTTTGGCCCACAATTGCCATCAAACACTCCAGAACCGTAGCTGTGAAATTCTTGACCATAAGCAGCAATACCAATTGAGACGGGTTGCATGGACACGGCCTTGAGCAAATCATCTTCGCTTTGGGGAGGGACTCTTTCGTAACCGCTGATCTGGGCAGCATGCTCACTTGCCTTGTTAACGTCGCATGTTCCGATGTCTGTGGTCTCATACGAGTAAGTGTCTTCTCGAGCTATTCCACCGTTTTGTATTATGTACCGGTAGGCTGCTTGGAAGCTGCCACCCCTGCAGCCATTGTTCTGTTCAGTGCAGTCCACCAGTTGTTGCTCGGAGAGTGAGATCAGTTGGCCTGTTCGGATTTTGGTTAGCCCTTCCACAGTTGCTGCTACTGTAAATGCCCAGCATGCTCCTGCATACACAGAAAATGATGTATTTCACATGATAGGTGAACATGGGATGTGAGTAGTTTAGAGATATAGCGATTCACTTACCGCAATTTCCTTGATCCTTTATGGGAGTGACTGCTTGTTGTTCCCTCCAGTCCATGCTCGTTGGAACGTCGGTAGCAGCCAAGCTTTGGTACCGAAAAGATTTAATGTCTGATGAAGTATTGGTGGGCTTTTTGAATCCGGTATGATATTTCGTGAACTCTTCATTGGTCAGATCAGAATACTTGTTAATGCTCAACTTGAAAGTCGTGTTCCCTTGGTTGTTGAACTTCTCCACAAATTCCACATTCTTCCTGAAGATGGCAAAGCGCTTTTCCTTCTCTGCAGTATCTTGGTAAACACGGCCGTGCTTTGCCATCCATTGCTCATGTTTTTCCGCCATGGAAGTTTCGTACAATGAACGGGATGTGACATGAGAAGCCAAAGTCCCCAAGGTGATGAATGTGGCAACAAGCAAAAGGTTGATGGGTTGAAAAGCCATTGTTCACAATTTAGTAATGGCTTGTCTTATGAAGTGAATGGAAAACAAGGTGCGAAGAAGAAAGCAATGCACTCTCAGGTTTATATAGGACTAGGAGATCAATGACCTCAAGTGTTCACTATAAGGTGAATGAGAACGAGCAGAAGTATCCAAGTCGACGTTTTTGTTCTTTGTGTGGATAAATGTTACACTAATTAAGTCCTTGGTTTTATGCGTTGCATGTTGTTTTTTAAGGATGACTTAGGAGCTCGGTATTGAGCTGCAGGACATTCCACTGGGCCACATCATTTTCAGTAGCATACCCCATATCTATAGATGGTTTGCGAGCATGGGACTGTTCTTGAAGGTGAGACTGTTCTTGAAGGGTATCATCTTCTCCAGGAATGGACTGCAAGCTCAATACCGGTAAAGTGAATGAGAACGAGCAGAAGTATCCAAGTCGACGTTTTTGTTCCTTGTGTGGATAAATGGTACACTAATTAAGTCCTTGGTTTTATGCGTTGCATGTCGTTTTTTAAGGATGACTTAGGAGCTCGGTATTGAGTTGCAGGACATTCCACTGGGCCACATCAGTTTCAGTAGCATACCCCATATCTATAGATGGTTTGCGAGCATGGGACTGTTCTTGAAGGTGAGACTGTTCTTGAAGGGTATCATCTTCTCCAGGAATGGACTGCAAGCTCAATACCGGTAAAGTGAATGAGAACGAGCAGAAGTATCCAAGTCGACGTTTTTGTTCCTTGTGTGGATAAATGTTACACTAATTAAGTCCTTGGTTTTATGCGTTGCATGTCGTTTTTTAAGGATGACTTAGGAGCTCGGTATTGAGCTGCAGGACATTCCACTGGGCCACATCAGTTTCAGTAGCATACCCCATATCTATAGATGGTTTGCGAGCATGGGACTGTTCTTGAAGGTGAGACTGTTCTTGAAGGGTATCATCTTCTCCAGGAATGGACTGCAAGCTCAATACCGGTAAGGTGAATGAGAACGAGCAGAAGTATCCAAGTCGACGTTTTTTGTTCCTTGTGTGGATAAATGTTACACTAATTAAGTCCTTGGTTTTATGCGTTGCATGTCGTTTTTTAAGGATGACTTAGGAGCTCGGTATTGAGCTGCAGGACATTCCACTGGGCCACATCAGTTTCAGTAGCATACCCCATATCTATAGATGGTTTGCGAGCATGGGACTGTTCTTGAAGGTGAGACTGTTCTTGAAGGGTATCATCTTCTCCAGGAATGGACTGCAAGCTCAATACCGGTAAGGTGAATGAGAACGAGCAGAAGTATCCAAGTCGACGTTTTTGTTCCTTGTGTGGATAAATGTTACACTAATTAAGTCCTTGGTTTTATGCGTTGCATGTCGTTTTTTAAGGATAACTTAGGAGCTCGGTATTGAGCTGCAGGACATTCCACTGGGCCACATCAGTTTCAGTAGCATACCCCATATTTATAGATGGTTTGCGAGCATGTGACTGTTCTTGAAGGTGAGACTGTTCTTGAAAGGTATCATCTTCTCCAAGAATGGACTGCAAGCTCAATACCGGTAAGGTGAATGAGAACGAGCAGAAGTATCCAAGTCGACGTTTTTGTTCCTTGTGTGGATAAATGTTACACTAATTAAGTCCTTGGTTTTATGCGTTGCATGTCGTTTTTTAAGGATGACTTAGGAGCTCGGTATTGAGCTGCAGGACATTCCACTGGGCCACATCAGTTTCAGTAGCATACCCCATATCTATAGATGGTTTGCGAGCATGGGACTGTTCTTGAAGGTGAGACTGTTCTTGAAGGGTATCATCTTCTCCAGGAATGGACTGCAAGCTCAATACCGGTAAGGTGAATGAGAACGAGCAGAAGTATCCAAGTCGACGTTTTTGTTCCTTGTGTGGATAAATGTTACACTAATTAAGTCCTTGGTTTTATGCGTTGCATGTCGTTTTTTAAGGATGACTTAGGAGCTCGGTATTGAGCTGCAGGACATTCCACTGGGCCACATCAGTTTCAGTAGCATACCCCATATCTATAGATGGTTTGCGAGCATGGGACTGTTCTTGAAGGTGAGACTGTTCTTGAAGGGTATCATCTTCTCCAGGAATGGACTGCAAGCTCAATACCGGTAAGGTGAATGAGAACGAGCAGAAGTATCCAAGTCGACGTTTTTGTTCCTTGTGTGGATAAATGTTACACTAATTAAGTCCTTGGTTTTATGCGTTGAATGTCGTTTTTTAAGGATGACTTAGGAGCTCGGTATTGAGCTGCAGGACATTCCACTGGGCCACATCAGTTTCAGTAGCATACCCCATATCTATAGATGGTTTGCGAGCATGGGACTGTTCTTGAAGGTGAGACTGTTCTTGAAGGGTATCATCTTCTCCAGGAATGGACTGCAAGCTCAATACCGGTAAGGTGAATGAGAACGAGCAGAAGTATCCAAGTCGACGTTTTTGTTCCTTGTGTGGATAAATGTTACACTAATTAAGTCCTTGGTTTTATGCGTTGCATGTCGTTTTTTAAGGATAACTTAGGAGCTCGGTATTGAGCTGCAGGACATTCCACTGGGCCACATCAGTTTCAGTAGCATACCCCATATTTATAGATGGTTTGCGAGCATGTGACTGTTCTTGAAGGTGAGACTGTTCTTGAAAGGTATCATCTTCTCCAAGAATGGACTGCAAGCTCAATACCGGTAAGGTGAATGAGAACGAGCAGAAGTATCCAAGTCGACGTTTTTGTTCCTTGTGTGGATAAATGTTACACTAATTAAGTCCTTGGTTTTATGCGTTGCATGTCGTTTTTTAAGGATGACTTAGGATGTTGATACAATTGTAGACTTAGGAAAATTGGTACAGCAAGTCCTTATTTCTATGCATTGCAAGTCATTAGTCATGTACATTCCAAGGAAGTTTAAGTCCTCGATTCTTAAGTGGAAAATTCGGCAATCAAAAACCTCTAATCGTTAATTTGTTGATACTTCATCACAATTTTTCATAAATTTTTTACCGTTTGGATCTTTGTCCTAGACGTGAATTTGGCGTTGTGAGTTTGAATCATTCAAATTTGACGGTGACTACAAGAGCTTCCGGACAGCAGTTTCTTAATTTGATCTCTAGCTAGCCATACTTACGGTTTGAGTCTCCAGTCCTTGACGTGGTTTGGGGTTCTGCTTTTGAACTTTCCAAGCTAACAGTGCCTACTTTGTTGTTTATCAGACTAACTGCTTCAATATATACATCAACAGTTTCTACTTTCTAGTTAACATTGGCAAATTATTAAATGACTGATCGAACGGAGTAGGCTGTGTTTGGGTATAAAATAAATATTTCATATTGGGATTGAATGACTGAAGTCTTGACGAGCGGCCCAAGATGAGTGCTGAAGTCTTGGCGAGTGGCCCATATTTTATGAGAGCTTGACGAGCGGTCAAGTGTGAAAGATAGAGTTCGATTAGAACTATAATTCATAAAGTAGCTGATTCCATGCGGCTTAGATGTCTATTATACCTTTTCTGTTTCAGATAGGTTTCTTTTATTAAAAAGAGTTGTGATAGCATTGGAATTCTATAAGGATTAAAACCCGTATGCTGGTGTCAGAGTTATATTGAGATTCAAAGAGCAAGAACAAGAGAAGTTCAAATGAATTGAAAGACAACTACTGAGCATTATATAAGGAAAGTTAGAGATTTGTGGAAGAGGTCCCCGATCAAATACATACATTTGCTATACGCAAGTACACATAGATAGACATTTCGTCAAGAGATTCTATCTTCTTTGCAACCAGCAGATCAAAGTGTTTGTCACCTATCGAGTGAGAGTATTGCGATCAGAAGGAAGCAATTGTGACTGGACGGTTGAAGGGCTTGTCACCTATCGAGTGAGAGTTTGGATACTCAAAGGAAGCAGTGTTCTCAACACATCATCAGAGAGATTTCTGCTTTGCACTGATAAGGGAGTGTGATGTATCGATTTCGAAGGCTCTGCGAGAGACACATATCAAAAGCCCTAGGTTACTAGGCGAGAAGGACATATTCAGACAGGGTTGGTGCTCTTCTTGTCTAAATCGCTTATCAAGAAGTTAGGTAGCTTTACATTCTATATTCCGTTGAAGAACGGTGACACGCCCGCATACGAAGCACATACATGATAAACTGATATCTGCGGTCAAACTATCCGAAACCAATAAAAGAGACTGCTTCGCGGAAGGATCTCTCCGCGGGAGATATTTTTGCATCGAACATTTTGGCACGCCCAGTGGGACTATCTTTATGTCTCTAAGTGATAATAGGGGATCCTTACCGAAGGAATTACCCTCAGTATCGTAAACACCCACAACTGGCTTACCGTGAACATACATCTACTCGGTGTCGTTCATTGAGTAATCAAGCGGTTAACACTATCTTTGCTAAAGACTTTAATACTATGTCGTTTAAATCTTTAAGTGACGCGGAGATGACGGAACTTACGTTCCAGGAGTACCTAGCCTACGCGGCTAGGCGAGACAACCACCAGACTAGTAACTATATGGCTCTCGATGAAAGAATCGAACAACAAGCGACTCTTCTCACTACCCAAGGCAATAGCATAGACGCAACAATAGCTGAAATCCGAGCATTACGAGTAGAACTCAATAGAGATCAAGAGGAGAGAGAGGCAACAAGAGCCCAAGTAGCAAGTCTTGTGGAAGGTCAGGATAAACTACGGATAAACGTCATACAAC
Source organism: Geum urbanum (assembly GCA_946800695.1). NCBI lineage: Eukaryota > Viridiplantae > Streptophyta > Magnoliopsida > Rosales > Rosaceae > Geum > Geum urbanum. The sequence goes on along the minus strand of OX327009.1, from coordinate 50,476,062 downwards.
ACTTGGGAACAAGTTTGGATGAACACCTCCGGCACGCGGCGACACTGTCTCAAAGGACAGACAAAAACATAGCGTCTCTAACTAAATCCGTATCTGACCTAGCTAGAAAGACTAGACTAGCAGAGTCTTTCCCTTCTGTTTGGGAGCAACGGTTAAACAGGTTCCTAAACGATTGCGACATACATCTGGCCAAGATGTATGATACATATGAGACACTGTTTCCTCCTTTGCAGAAGGATGATCCTGATGCTTGGCAATGGCCAAAGTTCTACCGGCATCAGACATTCCAGACTTTCTCTGGCAACGATGATTCTAACGTGGCAACACACTTAGCAGACTTCACGCTGCAATTGGGGCAGTTTTTCGATAACGAGGGACTCAAATTAAGAGTTTGGATCATGCTTGTCAGGATCGTCCCTCGTATGGTATACGAGATTAGAAAAGGGTTCGGTCAACGAGTGGAAGGATATGGAGGCTTTATTCATAGACTACTTTGGAACGGCAAGACCTGAAACCAGTGTTGGAAAGCTAGCTTCCTTGAGCCAATCGACGATAGAAAGTCTAGTCACATTCCTACACCATTTCCGGTCAGAGTATAATCTTTGCAAGACTCCACTCGGTAAAGAAGAGGTGGTAGAAATGGCCAAGAATGGTTTGGAGGACACGTACCACCAACTGTTCTTAAATAGCAAGTACTTTTCCTTAAATGAGCTTATCACGGCTGTAACTAAAGCTTACAGTACCATGCAAGAAAGAGATAATAGAAGGAATGCGTCTAAGGGAACGTACAATGCTAAATCTTACGGTAGACCAAAGCTAAAAACTGTGGCTTATATAGAAGATATAGGCGACCAAGAGTCGGACTTTGATGGCGAGCAAGTGGGAGCGGTGGATTTATCGACAAACAAAGTTTTAAAGCCCTGCAAACTTTAGAAGAACAAGGGTCCCATCAAGCTTTTGACAGTGGCTTTTACTAAGCCAGAGTTTGAAACATACACTTATGATGCCAATATAGCTCATGAGATCTTGGACGAGCTATACACCATGCAGGCTATCAAAACAAATTTTGGACCTCTCCCTACGGCTGAGCAGTTAAAAGGTAAAAAATACTGCAAGTTCCATGGAGCATGGAACCACATTACAAAGGACTGCATCAAGCTCAAAGATCAGATCCAGAAATGGATCAATGAAGGAAGGTTAGAGCTAGAAGGAGTATCCAAGGGTGCATTAGCTGATTCTACAACCTTCCCACCGCCTCACGTTAATATGATTGATGTCGAGTGGTCATCACCCGATAGTTGCATTAGAGGTGTGGAAGACTGGAATCAATATGTCTTTTTGGCCTATTCTTTCAACTGTGACAAGTTGGAAGAGATCCTTGATATGCTACGAGACATGGGATTGATCTTTTACTACCCGGTACTTGAACTCAGACAATTACGGAATGAAGGTTCGGCTCAACATTTCTGTAGGTTTCATAACCAGTTTGGTCATCAAACAGCAAAGTGTTCGACCTTGAGAGATAAGATTCAAGGGTTGATCAACTGGGAAGTGATTGAAATCGACTACAAGGGAGGGGTGGAATGGCATCCACGTTACCCTCATAGGGCATCACCTCCTCCCGACACATCGTTTCCTTCCATTGACACTTCTTCCAAATGCAATGAGCCAGAACCAATCTATAAAAGGAAGAGGTCAAGGAGGAGGCCTAGATGTAATATTGCATTTGCCCGACCTAAGCGGGCTGAAATTACTTATGATGCGTCTAGGCGAGAGGAAATATTTGAAGAGCTAGTCCAAGCAGGGATAGCTGTAGTACCCGACAACTGGGGGACACCGGACCCACATCCTAAGGATGTCAGGGGACAACTTTACTGTCGATATCATCATCGATGGGGTCACTATTCCACGAGTGCTTGTCGTGATTTGAAATTCAGGATTCAGCAGTGGATTGACGAGGGACTAATAATGATAGAACATGAGCCCTCGCCAAGCTTGGCGATAGATATATCTTTGACAGTTGGGATGTTGGAGCTAACAAGAGATAAATCGAATAAACGGAAACAGACCAACAACCATCAAACTACTGGCGAGAGTCCACCAAGCAAGTGGATCCAAAAGCAGAGTCGCCCGTAGCCCTTTGTGATCATTGCAAACTCAGAAGCGGGTTGAAGATTTCCTATGAAGAATTGGCTGAAGCAGCTAAGTTCTTCCCAAAGTTATTTTCACAAACAGATCATCAGCTCCATAACACACAGCGAGCAAGACAAAGGAACTCCCCAGCTTCTAAGCACTCGCGAGTAACAAAAAGGGTCAGTGAAGCCAAGAAATATGAACCAGAGATTGCTGACACGCTCGCGAAGCCATATGTTCCTCCAGCTTCAAGAAATATCACAAAAGAGAATGTATGGTACGTGAAGGAAAAGGGGAAAACCATTGAGGTAACTCCAAGTAGAAGAAGAAATCTTCAGCGATGCGTTGGAGAAGCCAAAAGAGCATTAGAGGCTTATGAAGCAGGTCTGCTCAAAGAAGAAGAACTGGTGTGTTCTCCAGAAGCATTGCAAAGGCAAATGAATGCCCCTGCAGTAAATCCCTTAATCGTTTTCGGGAAAAAGTCTCGCGAGCCCAAAGTGAGAGCACAATGACCAAACGTCTTTGACCGTAACCCAGAGTTATGGTCCAAGGACAAACAGCCAGAACCTATTCATCAGGATCATCGTGAAGTCATGAAACGAAGGCCAGTGAGAAGGCGTCTCCTTTTTTATGATGAAGCGATGGAAACAATGGGGTTACATACACCTCCAAAGGAGGGGAAACTTAATCCAAAGCAAAATACTCCAAGCGAGACCAAGGTCCTGCAATGGAGACCGAGACCTTTAATTGTAGAAGAACAAAAGAAGGTCCGAAAACCGGTTTCCCGTCCCAAGGAGCAAGATTCAGCACTACTCATGCCAGCAACCATAGATCCTATACCTGAGGACTAGTTACAACAGGTTGCTTCTCTCGAGGTCACTACAACTCTAGATTCCGAGGAACAACAGGCTGAGAGCAACGACTGTGAAGATGATGAGCAGTTGCTGGATTACGGTGAAGGTGAAGAGAAGAAGCTGAAGAATATGTCGAGGAGGTGGACACCACTGTTAACATGGTGTTTATTCTGTCCTCCAAATATGCTTTACCTCCACCAGTATCAATGGATGAATCAATCACGAGCGGAAGCGTCAATAACTTGGTAGCGCCAGAAGATGAACCAATATTAAAAGATAATTTAGCACTCGCCAAGACACCAAAGACTGATTCATCATCAACGAAGGAACAGATGATGTTCGCCAAGCCTATTGTAGACATGGCCATGCACATGCGACCGTTATATGTAACAGGAAATGTCCATGGAATTCAAGTCAACAAACTCTTAGTGGAATTAGGGGCAGCAGTGAATATCATCATAGTCAAAGCAATGGCCTTATTAGGCGTTCCCAAGTCTACTATCCAAGAGACCACACTAAACGTTAGAAATTTTCAGGGTAGCATTTCCAAGACTTTGGGCATTGTCTTTTTGCAGGTACACATCGGTCTAGCCACCAGTACTTACACATTCTTCGTAGTAGAGTGCACAGCTCCATACAGTGAAATTCTGGGGCGTGACTGGATCCACAGGAGCTATTGTGTACATTTGTCCCTCCATCTGCAGATGTTACTCTGGAATATAGAGTCTGGTGAAGCAGAAATTGTTGATGCTGATCCTCGTCAGTATTCTGTTTCTGCTAACTCGTTAGAAGCCAGCTATTACCACAGTAACCTTAGGCCATTGGAGGTATATGGCGTTGATAACAAAGGCCGCTCAGTTGGTGTTACGGCCTCTGAACTAGCTCGAATGGGGTATAATTCAAGTAAATCAAGATAGTAGCAGACCCTACACCATTGAGCTACCATCCAAACGTTCTCAATGATCGGGTCTCTATCAAGTATAGAGACTGAGGCTTGTTACTCTTTACACGAGCGCCTTCACAATTTTCTGTTGGAGAGTCAAGCCTATGAGAAGGTTCCAATGATTGCAACATTGGAATATGTGGATGAAGATGTATTACATGACTTGGAAGAGGAGGAAGAAATCAAATTAATTAGCTCCAGTAGCTTTGGATAATTTACCACCTAAAGTCAAAGATCCCATTGAAAAGATCAATCTTGGGACAAATGAAGAGCCAATCTCTGTGGCCATTAGTACCTTCCTCGAGCCTGAAGAATGACTGAAGCTCATTGAGTTGCTACGAGAATACGCTGATTATTTTGCAGAAAAGTATGATGACATGCCAGGACTGTCACCAGTTTTGGTTTGTCACAGCTTACCCATCATAGAGGGAAAGAAGCCCATGAAACAAGAGATGCATCGAATGAACATAGAAACAACAATTCTGGTCAAGGAAGAGGTTGAGAAAATGCTCAAGTCAGGGATCATATGAGTAGCCAAGTATAATGAGTGGCTATCCAACGTAGTCCTAGTCAAGAAAAAGAATGGAAAAATGCGAGTGTGTGTTAACTATTGAGACTTGAACAATGCAACTCCAAAAAATGCATACCCAATGCCAGTAGCGGATTTGTTGGTGGACTCAGTGGCTCGTCATGAGATGTTAACATTCATGGATGGAACTACTGGTTACCATCAAATCCCAGTGGCAGAATCAGATAGACATAAAACTGCGTTTTGGTGCCCAGGATTTGCAGGAGTATTTGAGTACGTGGACATGCCATTTGGACTCAAGAATGCAGGGGCAACCTACCAACGAGCAATAAACTTAATCTTCCATGATCTTATTGGTAAGACTATGGAAGTCTATATAGATGATGTGGTAGTTAAAACGAAGTGCAGAAGTGATTATATTGAAGACTTGCAGCAAGTGTTTCTCAGAATGAGGCAACATCAACTGAAGATGAATCCAGCCAAATGTGTATTTGGAGTACAACCAGGAGACTTCCTGGGATTTTTGGTTCATCAGCGTGGAATTGAGATACCGGACGACAAGAAACAAGCAGTTCTTAATGCAATCCCACCAAAGAGTAAGAAGGAGCTACAACGCTTATTAGGAAAGATCAATTTCTTACGACGGTTCATTGCCAATGTTGTTGGGAAAACACAACCATTCTCAACGTCACTTAAGCTTCAGAACCAGAAAGACTTTGTATGGGAGCCTATCCATCAAGAGGCGTTTGAGACCATCAAAGCATATCTAACGAACCCGCCAGTCTTGGTTCCTCCAAGGCCAGGGGTTCCTCTTAAGCTGTATATATCAGCTACAGATCTTTTTATTGGGAGTTTATTGGCTTAGGACGACACATTAGGAACTGAACGTGCTATTTTCTATCTCAGTCGTACCTTGAACAAGTGTGAAACGAGATACTCTCCAATGGAAAGGTGTGCCTGGCTCTGTATTTTTCAGGGTGCAAACCGAGGCACTACATGTTTTCCTTCACCACGTGCGTTATAGCACAAACAGATTTAGTGAAGTATATGCTTTCTAGACCCATTCTCCAGGGACGGATTGGAAAGTGGATTCTGGCTTTGTCAGAATTCTCTTTGCAGTACGTTCCCCAGAAGGCGGTTAAAGGCCAAGCAGTGGCCGACTTTCTGGCCCATCATCCAATGAAGGATGTTTGCGAGGGGCCAGAACTGGAACTCACTCGTATTGATTTGGCCCATTGGTGTTTATACTTTGATGTGTCAAGTACGAGTACTATGGCTGGGGCAGAAGTTGCTTTAGTTTCTCCACGTGGCCAAACTTTTTCATATTCTTTTATGTTGGACTTCAGATGCACAAATAACCAAGCAGAGTATGAAGCTTTGATCATTGGATTGGAACTTCTATTAGATATGGAGATCATGGATGTGCATGTATTTGGAGACTCCCAACTCGTGATCCGACAACTTGAAACCAAGTATAAGGCTGGACCAATACTAGAACCATATGCTAAGCGAGCCTGTGATTTACTCAAGTTATTTACTGAGGTGGAGTTGAGCTACATCCATCGCGAGAGGAATTATGCAGCAAACAAGTTAGCTCAACTAGCAACAGGGGTGAGCTTGCAAGATGGAGTACGTGAACGCATATTAAAGGTTGAACGAAGAACCCTTCCATCTTTCTTTGCTCGCCAAGAAGATAAAAATGAGTGGTGCGTTGCTACACTTGATCACATTAATGTGGATTGGAGACATGATATTATTTCCTACCTCCAGAATCCTAATAATCCGGTAGAGAAGCTTATTCGTTTTTTAGCTCCTAACTATGTACTCAAAGATGATGAGTTGTATAGAAGAGGAGAGGAAGACATACTCTTACGTTATGTCTTTGGACGTGAACCTAAGCGATTAATGAGGGAAGTCCATCTTGGGATAGCAGGGGTACATCAGGCTGGTCTTAAGATGAGATGGTTAATAAGACGACATGGCTTTTATTGGCCAGGAATGCTCAGAAATTGCATCACGTTCGCTAAAGGTTGTGAAGAATGCCAAAAACATTGTCCAATCAGCCATATGCACAGAATACCATTACAACCTATAATCAAGCATTGGCCAACTCGAGGATGGGCTTTGGACTTAATTGGAATGATTCATCCTCATTCATCTGAGGAGCACAAATTTATCATAGTGGCTACTGATTTCTTCACAAAATGGGTTGAAACTCGACCTCTCAGGGTATCATCAGCAAAGGCCATCCGCCAGTTTTTATTTGAAGATATCATTTGTAGGTTTGGTATTCCTGAGAGTTTTGTTTCAGACCGTGGGGCAGCATTCATGTCTGGAGATGTAGACGAGCTTATGAAGGATTTTGGAATACATTTTCTACACTCTTCTCCATACTATGCCCAATCCAATGGTTAAGCTGAAGCAAGCAATAAAATCATTATCCATATCCTTAAAAGGATGCTTGCGAGCAATGCCAGATTGTGGCATGAAGAATTATTTAATACTCTGTTGGCTTATAGAACAAGTAAAAGGACACCCACAGGTACCACTCCTTATGCATTAATGTTCGGCCATGATGCGGTCTTGCCTTTAGAAATCAACGTTCAATCTTTACGGGTGATGGAACAACATAGCCTGATCGGTGAAGATTATGTATAAGCAATGTGGCAAGAGCATGAAGACTTGGATGAGAAGAGAATACAAGCTTATGATAGTCTATGTGCTGAAAAACGAAAGGTGGCTCGTGCCTACGACCGATGTACTAGGGGCATGAGTTTTGCAAAAGGAGAACTAGTCTGGCGAGTCACTTTGCCTATTGGCGAGAAGACTGAAGGACGAGGAAAATGGTCAGAAAAATGGGAAGGACCATACATCGTCGATCAACTTTTGGGTAAATGAGCAGTTCGTTTACGAGATCGAGATGGTACCATTCATGTTAATCCTATAAATGGTCGTTTCCTTAAGAAGTTCATACAACTAGTCTGGGAGTATGGAGATCCTCCAACTGTGGCTTGATCCAGTTTATTCATGCTCATCCCATTTCACTCGCATGAGTAAACTGCAGGGGCAACACACATGGGTTATGTACATGATAATAGCCTATACTTGGGGTTGAATATTTAGTTATGGCCTATATTTGAGGCCAAATTTAAAATTTTAATTTTAATTCTTCTAAGTCAAGAGAGTTCATGTTAGCCAGTTACTATGGCTAAGGTTATGTACAAACTACATATGAGTTTATCAATGTAAATTTACATAACGAACTCTTTGCTTCAAACAAAAATTTTTACATTCATCATTTAGAAGAATACAAAGGCTTTGCGGCCTCAAGCTCTGATACCATATGAGAAACAAACTACAAATCAGCAACAGATTAGAAAGATAAAATACAATTTGTTTTTCCAAATCCTCTAATAGTTGATAGCCAACCCTTGGATCGATGTATCAAATATGGATACATGGAAAACAGAGATCGACCTCAAGCGGTGAGATGGAGAGGATTTGAAACGCCAAGGAAACTAGTTCGTCAGATCAGAAGACCCTTTACACTAAACTTGGCGTTTGTTGCCTTTTTCCCCGGTTAAAGTCCCTGTCTTTCCCCTTCTGTGCGGCAAGGTCCATAGGGCCTGCAGCCTCTATGCATATTGAAACTGACTGGGTGCACAGGAGGAAGACGAGGGATTTTCAACCTCGGGATTGTGGTTTTACCTTCTTATGGAAGCACAAGTTGGGACAGCCAAGGCAACGCCTGGACGTAGATATTGCTATCTAGTCCAGGTTTGGACGTGGATATTGCTATCTAGTCCAGGTTTGGACGTGGATATTGCTATCTAAAGAACATGAAAGGAAGGTTTTATCTGGAGGTTTCTTTGGGTAGGAGAACAAAAGCAAAAATACAAAAGGGGAGTTTATTCTCGCAAGGAAGTTTGGTCACAATACAAGGAAGAGGAAACCTTTTATAGAAAGGAGTCATAGCAGTAAGGCTTCGCGAGAGTAATTACACCCGTTAATAGAGGACACGCGTCTAATTGGAATTGGGCCAAGTTACTGTTTATCTACCCCAAAGGAGAGCATGATGAATGAAAGATTTTTGGGCAGGTAAAACGTATTTTGAAGATTTGATTGTTTGACGCGATACGGATTCCAAGCATGGAATTAAATTCCATTTAATGTTGGACAATCAGAGCAAGCGAGCGGTTAGAGCCTATAAATAAGGCTAGTTCCATTTGAACAAGTTTGAAAAGGCTTAATTCTGAGACCCAGTCTTGCTATCGGCCCCAATTCACACTTTGTTTCCAAAATTTGGATTGGACAAATAAATACTTAAAGAGTTTTGGAACAAACAAAAGGGGGCTTAAAATGGAAAGCTCAATAGGAGGGTTTGCCCCCTCACGGATACCTTGGCATAATCAAGAGCCAGCTAGGCGTTTCTGAGTGTTTGTAGAGTGTCTGCAGCTTCTGTTGCTTCTTGCAATAGTTGTGCTTGGCTCTCTCCTTCACTCATGAGTTGGCACACAGTGGCTTGGTCTTTGGAGGTATCAGCAACCATTATGTCTACTTCAGCTTTGAGGGCAACCACTTCAGCTTTAAGGATAGCTAGTCTAGCTTTTTTGGCTACCAAAGCTTCTTCATGAGTAGACATGTCCTTCAGGACGACTTGGATTCGTTTTTTCTCTTCTTGAGCTTGGTAGACCAATGTTTCTACTGCTTCTTGTTTTCGGTCTGACTCAAGTGTCAGGTGTTGGTGTGCTTCACTTTGGCTCAAGATTTGGTATAATTTCTCCTCCAGGTCAGAAATATGTTAAGTAAGTTATGCAGGGGCAATAGCCTTTAGTTCCCTAACCTGTTCGCAAACGTGTCGAATGTCTTGAGGATAGTCCAGGTTGCCAGAGAGAATGTTCTGAAGGGCAATTTTGATTGTAGAAGGAGAGCTCAGTGTACTCAGTTTGCTAGAAAGTTCTTGCAACTTTATTGCTGTTTCTTATGTTTTGAGTGCCTGGGAGGGAGCTCCTTGCGATGAAGACGGTGCATTAGTCTCTTTGATTAAAGTTTCAGGGTCTTCATCATTAACACATAGTGAACTAACAGGCTGATCCATGTCGGCCATTACAGGAAGTTCAGATGATTGGCCTGCCGAGCTCATGTGTTCCTTTGGACTTGTTACTGAAGCAGGAGTCATCTCATTGATGTCCAAAGGAACGTTTTTGGGCTAAAAATATTAACATAAGTTATCAGAACCAGTTAAAATATAATAAAGTACAGAACAAAGTAAGTAGATAAATTCTTACTTGGACGGGGAACAACAACTGTGTTTCTTCAGTCGCTTGAAGCTTAGGCTCTGGCGAGGTGGGAGTTGGGTCCTGTTGTTCTGGATTAACCTCAACCAATGACCGTGGTTTGGCGACTGAGAGCTCTGGCGAGAAGGAGATTTGTTGTTCTTGCTCTGAAATGACTTGGTCATTTTGAGTACTTGTGCCCTCGCCAGAGAGGAAGGAATGAAACAAGATTGGAATTAAATCTGCAAGCGCCAGAATAAAGTTGTAATATCAACATGCTTGTTCTTCTCTTCTTCTTCGAGCTCTTTTCTGATGATCCCAGCCAGAAATTGGGCTATGAAGTCCTTACAGCACTCTTTGCCGCTATTGATGACTTCATGTCCTGTGTCATGATCTTCAGCTCCATATATGATGCTGGGATCATTAAACTTCAAGATGAAGGCTTTACGGCATCCTTCAGAGAGCTTTTTTCTCAGTGAGTCCACAATATAATAGGCTTCGTTTTCAACTTTGAGGACGAAGAAGTGATCATTCCAACTCACTATGTATACTTGAGGCTTGTGGCTCTTGCTGATTTTCTCCCACGATATATCAAAAGATGCAAGACCATTCAGGGCTGTAAACCTTTTTGGGTTGAAATACCCAATGAAGGAGTCGTCAGATGAGAACTTCAATGGTCTGATGTCAGTCTTCGAAATAACCTCCATATCAAAATGGTGATCTGGGTAAGAGCTTGTGAGGGCCTCGTCCTTGCATAGTTCTTGCCACTCTGAGGAACCTTGAACAAGGAGGTCATCAAATTCAGATACCGTGGGCATGCTGTTAGGATTTGCACATAGCCAGTGTGCAGTGGTGAAAACCAATACTGAGCAGGCGCTTGCCCCGGAGGCTTTGTCACTCCTTTGATCAAAAGTGGCATGGAAGACTTGAGCTTGAAGTTTTGCTTGTTTGTCCCCGCTCATGACCTCTGTAGCCAACTAGGTGCCACTTAGAGGCTCTTCAGGCTTGAGGTGGACCTTCCTGCGTTTCTGAGACTATCAAAAGGATGGGTTAGTTGCAGTTTAGTGACAAATGCATACAGTTCGTTCTGGTGAATAAATTGTATTACTTACTGATTGCCCAGAAGGATTGGATCTTTTCTTCTTAAATTATTGCAAGGCAACGGTCACGTCCGGCTCAAGGGCGTGCTGTTTTTAAGAAGAAAGGTTAATCAGATACAGTATAAGAACTTGCTAATACATGTGGCATTTTTTGATGTAAGGAGTATACATGTGGCCAGGGGGTAGTACTTATGTTCTTATAAGACTTCCTAATAGCAGCTGAGTCTTCTTCATTCGAAAATCTTTTACCAAAATCATAAAAGATAGTGGCAAAGCGTGCAATTGGTCCCTTGTGTCGTATGTCTTCCCAAAGTTGGGAGCGCCAAACTTGGTACGATTCAGTGATCGATTGGGAAATCACAAGTGGCTTCGTTATGTTGGGAAGTATTATTGTTGGGAAGCCAAAGTGTCCATTCTGCACATCTGCTGCTATGGGATGATTTGTTCCTCGCCAGAGAGTATACTTGTTCACAGAACAGGCGAGGGGCATATGAGCGTCTTGAGTAAGCCCGAGTTGTCTTGAGAAGTGGTTTGGGGCATAGAGCTCATACCCGGGGCTTGCTGAATCTGGGACTGGCAGGTCCTTGCAAGTGTGACACTGAAGGAAAAAGTTCCTCGCAAGAGCGCTTTGCTCTGGCGAGGGCATAAACCCACTCGCGAGGATGTCAGGATGGCGGCGATTCAGAATTACTTCAACTACTGCGGTTGGAAAGTCTTTTTGTATGCAGAGGTAGTTGAAGCAATTTAAGTAGGACCATACTCTAGTCCTAGTTGGTGTAGATACCAACGTTTGGTCCAACAACTTCTGATCTTCAAAGACAGGAGGTGTTGTAGGGCAAAAAAGGGGAAAGTACATCCGCAACCAGAGCTCCACCATCCAGAGCGGTCCTGGTTGATAAAGGTCAAGTTTTGAAAGTGCGACTCGCCTTAGACCATAGTAGATGTAGGCGAGGACGGATTCAACCAAGCCCAGTCGTTCAGAGTCGAAGAGGCGTTCGGCAAGGTTGGTCCAACATCTGTTGACATTTGCAGAAGATGGACAGAAGATGTACTTCGATAGCCAGTATTCTAAAAAGGTTATGCCTCCTTGGTCAGTGTCTTCCTCTTCCTGTGCAAAGTGTTTTACCCAGGAAGAGTAGGAGGAAGGACGATTGGGGGAGGCTTGAACTGGTGTCCCGTTGTGTTGGTTGAGTGACCAGGAGTTTGCAAACGCAGGAATTCCAAAGATGGTGTACAAGTCAAGAATTGTAATGCTCACATCACCACAGGGAAGACGGAAGCAGTTGGGGGTGCAATCCCAAAAGCACATGGTTGTGGCGAACGGTGCTCTATTGCCTCCAGCTGGGAGAGAAAAGCACAAGTCGATGAGTTGAGCGATTCCAACTGTTTCCCACCGGTTGATATCTTGTTCGCAACGACGCCGGTACCAAGCGAGATCCTTTACGTTTGGGTGCAGCCATCTCCCAATTAGACAAAGGGTATCTTTACTAGTCCATTCCTTTGGGTCTGCTCTGGGGTTTTCTTGGACTATTAGGGATGAATTACAGATGGGATGACGGAGGATATTGAAAAGCTCTGGATTGATTGGAACATCCAGAAAGGGACCAAGCATGCCAATGCCTTCGTTTGAGTCTATTGTTAAAGAGACAATTGCTTCTGGGTTCTGTCGTCTGGCGATAGCCTTGAGGTGTCTCAAAAATTTCTCGACGTTACGGTCTAAGTGAGGGATGAAGATGTCTTTACGTGGAGGCATTGTCTAGATTGGAAAGGATGAACGGCGACGAGAATGAAAGGTCTTAGCTTTTGACTAAGGAGGTTAAAAGTGTAAGATCAAGGCAAGTGAGAAGGTCTTGTTGGGGAATGAGATTTTGTTGATGTGGATTGATGCTTTTATATTACGTCAGTCGAGTGATGCAACTTTTTGGAGGAGTTGTGTGACGTGGCACTTGGGTGTTATGTTACCATTTAGTTTAACAGCGCGTCAGTCGGGTAATATTCAAGTCTTTTCGCTTGCATAGGTAATTCGAGTTCAAGACTTGATGGGCAATATTTGGACCTGAAATAAATATTTCATATTGGGTTTGAATGACTGAAGTCTTGGCGAGCGGCCCAAGATGGCTTAAGTCTTGGCGAGCGGACCATTATTTTATTAAAGCTTGGCGAGCAGCCAAGTGTGAGAGATAGAGTTCGATTAGAACTGTAATTCATGAATTAGCTGATTCCATGCGACTTGGATGTCTATCATACCTTTTCTGTTTCAGATAGGTTTCTTTAATAGAAGAGTTGTGATAGTATTGGAGTTCTATAAAGATTGAAACCTGTATGCTGGTGTCGGAGTTATATTGAGATTCAAAGAGCAGAAGAAGTTCAAAGTAATTGAAAGACAACTACTGAGCATTATATAAGGAAAGTAAGAGCTTTGTGGAAGAAGCCCCCGATCAAATACATACATATGCTATACGCAAGTACACCGAGACAGACATCTCGTCAAGAGATTCTATCTTCTTTGCAACCAACAGATCAAAGTGCTTGTCACCTATCGAGTGAGAGTATTGCGATCAGAAGGAAGCAATTGCGACTGGACGGTTGAAGGGTTTGTCACCTATCGAGTGAGAGTTTGGATATCCAAAGGAAGCAGTGTTCTCAACACATCGTTAGAGAGATTGCTCTGCTTTGCACTGATAAGGGAGTGTGAGGTATCGATTTCGAAGGCTCTGCGAGAGACACATATCAAAAGTCCTAGATTACTAGGCGAGAATAACATATTCAGACAGGGTTGGTGCTCTCATTGTCTAAATCGCTTATCAAGAAGTCAGACAGCTTTACATTCTATATTCCGTTGAAGAACGGTGGCACGCCAGTATACGAAACACATACAGGATAAACCGATACCTGCGGTCAAACTATCTGAAACCAATAAAAGAAACTGCTTCGCGGAAAGATCTCTCCGGGGGAGATATTTTTGCATCGAACAGGTCCAACTTAAGTCCAGGTATTTTGAAGGCTACTAGTAATAATGTACTCGGCCAAAGCATTTTCTTCAAATGAAATGTTTATGATTTGTCCTGAGTTTTTCAATGTTTTTAATGAGCGGCAACTACCATATGTTAAAAGTACTACACATACAGGATTTCGAGTGCTCAAGTTGGAGCGTACTACTGCTAATGGTTATCGGTGGAAAGAGGTTTATGACATTGGTGACCAGATACTGTTACTCTGAGCCAGTGCAGCAGCAAATTTATCGCTTTTTCTGGGAAATGGTAAGTGCTACAACGAAATAGCATCTACTTCGCTTGCACTCCTTACAAAACTGGATGCGGGGAGCATTCCTTGACACGTAGGAAGATCAAATATTTGATATTTCCTGAGAATAAATTTAGGAGTGTTTGGTTCTTGCCCAATCCATGGTAGCTGTGTGATGTTTTAGTCTTAGAGAGAATGATGTTCTCCTTAGCACTAGCATTTTTCTCTCTTTCATATTTGTAGTAAATGTGTACCAGCGTTAGATTGCTTTTGAGTGCTTGCTTCCTGTTATTCCTGAGCTGTTGCTCTTCTCTTGGTGAATTTTTCAGACCAAAAAGAAAAGAAAAGAAAAGGCTTCGGTACACTTTTTCCATATGAAGAACACGAAACTAGGTTAAAATCAATCATAGCATTACAATCTCATGGGAAAAGTTAGATCTTACAGAACAAATTTAGCTACTCTTCCCACACCAAAGAAGTTGGGTAAAACACAAGCTACAGATCTATTTCATGGTAATTTCTAACTGGTTAAAATCACACCGGTGGAATAGCAAGGACCTAATGTCGAACCTAACCACACAAAAATTGTAGAAGCTAAATGAACTTAGGAAAACACCCTTAATTTGATGTTACAATTTTAACATCTTTGTCTCTTTTCGCCACATCTTCTTTAGAATCCATCTTCACAGGCAAAGGAGGAGAGAACACCAGATACTCATTATCACCCTGACCATGATCTCTTCTCTGAGTCATTCTAGCTCTTGGCTTTCTTTCTGCATAGCTGGTCTTTGCCGATCCGCCATTCTCTACAAGAACCTCATCATCAACCTCGGCCTCATGTGCAAATCCCTTCACATCGTCACCTTCGCTGCAAATTTCAACACGCTCTCCGTGATCATCACTCCCATCTCCACTCGATCCCTGCTCATCATCCTCGCTGCTAAAGACCCTAAACACATTGTTCTTCTCAGCAAAGCTCACACTCTTCTTCACCTTCGGTTGAAACTCACTCCTCTTCATCACCGCCTCATTCCTACACTGACCAACAACCCTCTCTTCCTCCTCGTCCTCATCGTCGCTAACATGTTGAAACCCTTCCAACTCCACATCTTCCTCATCGTTCTCCGAAACTCTAGCAAACCCGCGAATCTTCTCGATCCTGTCTCTCAATTTCCCAATCATCTCCCTCTGATCCCTCCTCCCTAAACCTCCTCCTCCACATTTATTACCCACAACTCTATTCGACTTGGTCACATTTTTCTTCACTTGCTTCAACAACCCCCCCTGCCTCTTCACAACAAGCCCTTCAATTAACTCTAAAAACTCAACCAAATCTCTGCTCATAGACCTCTTCCCATCCCTAACAATCGGATTACCACGCTGTTTACCACATGCACCTAAAATCTTTAAGAACACTATACAGATACATAAAGATACAAACTTTACTGAAAAAAAAATATGAAACTTTGAGACACCCAGTAACGAGTTTACCTGAATGGATTCGAGGCGTAGAAGCAAAGCGAGCGCCTTTTGCGAAACGGAGTGGTAATCGAAGTGGGCCCGATTGGAGATGGAAGATTTGAGAGAGGCGAAGGAGGACTTGATAAAAGCGAGGTCTTTGAGCTTCCGGAGAGTCCTTGATCGGCGAACGAGGAATGACCGGAAATGGGTCTGGATGACTCGTGCGGCGTAGTCTCGAAGTGACGAGTGAGAATGAGAGTGAGAGGAGCGAGAGTAGTGGTGGAGAGAAGCTTCAAGGGCTTCAATTCGTGAGACGAGTGTGTGAAGCTGTTGCTGTTGTTGAATGTGAGAGTGGGGTTTTGGTTGGTGATGGGATTTGTGGGGTTTGGGGAGGTAGGGATCTGAGTGAGGTGGAGGATTGGATTGGAGGAGATGGGAGGCAAGGGCTTGGAGGAGGAGAGGGTCTGAGTGTGGCTGAGGCTGAGGCTGAGGTGGAGGAGAGCAATGAGGGTGGGGGGATTGGGTGCGGTGGCAGCTGGAGTAGGAGGTGGTGCAGCAACGAGTGGTGGTGGGAGGATGGTTTTGGTGGTGGAGGTGAGAGGTCATTTGGGAATCTAGGAGATGAAGTATTGGGGGAGGAATGTGCTGTAGGGTTTAGGGATTTAAATGGATCTTGGTATTGATGATCTCTATAGAGAGAGTAAAAGATTTTCACTTTATTCCTTTTATCTCTACGATGGAGTGATGGAGTGATCACATGCGCAAGGGAGATGTTTTGGGGGAAAAGGTTCCGTCTTTGATCTGAAAATTGATGGACTTTGTGTTCGTGTCTATGGGAGTGACCAGTGAGCAAGCATTAGGGACCGCAACGGGTCCGCGGGTCGGATTTTGGATATCCAGATTTTTTAACTCTAAATTAACCCGTCTGATTGGACTCGAAATTTTTTATCTTAACTTTTACTTGATTCGAATTTTTCAGATATTTAATATCCGAATTTGATCGGTTTATTCAAATTAAATTAAAATAAATATAAATAAAAAATTATATAATATTAGAATTAAGTATTTATCAATCTATATAACATATATGAAAGATAGATTAAATAATTGAATATAAATTATAAAATATAACATATTTCTTTTTAAATATAGGCTGGTCAGGTTCAATATATGCATATTCGTACTCGACTCAAACCTGCCACCATACGGTCAGGTTTAGGTTCGATATATATTCAATACCCGTTATTTGTCTTACAAATCAAACCCGATCAAATTTGATTCAAATGAATACCCACAAGTTCGGATAATTTTGTCATCCCAACAAGCATTTTAAGCAATATGGCTACCTACCAATCTACCATTGATGGCTGCAAATGGGATGATTTGGGTCATTGAGAGATTTGGACAATAGTAATATTGGCCTATTGGGCAAAATAGAGCCCCCAAATTGAACCAAGTTAAAGACTGAAAGTAGTAATCCGGGTTGATCCAACAAAACGAATTAATGGAATTATCATAAATTGATCCAAATGACATTTTAGAATGATAGCATCAGAGCATCTTCCATAATAAGTGATCCAAAACTCCAAATATACTATAGTTTTCGTATAAAAAAACAACTACATTGAAATATACGGTTCTCATCACTTAGTTCAAATATACTATAATATTCATAGTACATTACTTCCATAGAGCACCTGCACCGCGCCTTGCTCGAGCAGCAGCTCCCGAGCTCGTCAACGAGCGGTCGCCGACGACAGCAGCTACCGCTGCACGGAGCTGCTCGTGCTGCTCGCCGGTCAGGCCCACCTCCCCCCCTCTCACCCACTCCGTGGCCCCACCCGTGCTCGTGCTCTCGCTCGAGCAATTGTTGCTCGAGTACCTGCTCGTGCCGTGCCGGTCGCCGACGACTTTGGCGGCCCCACGCTTGCTCGTGCTGAAAAGCTCTCGCGGTGCAGGTGCTCTAAGACCTACACAAAGGTTGGTTGTCACCCTTCTAGTCCGTGACTCATGAAATGTACGGTGCTAATAAATCCAAAGGAGAGAAAAGGACAAATCACCAATCACCCAAAATTGTTGCCTAGCTATTGAGATTGGTGCAATCCCAAATAGTCAAAAGTTGACTTAACGTAAGCAACAAATCGTGGCCTTGCACATAATCACAAACTCCTTCTTTACCACACACCCCTCCGCACAATATAACCATAATCATCAGCTAAATGAAAATAAATAAATAATAATTAATCACATAAACAACAAAACAAAGTGGATCATGATCAATTCATCATCACACACTCGTACATATATAGTTGGTTCGCTTTTGATTAGATTCAGTCAGTACTTGTGAGTTGTGATCACAAATATCACATACTCTCTCTCTACTACTACTATCCGCATCACATTTTCTCTCCACAGCTCAACTCGGGAAAACAAGCGAGTCTCAGCGACTGACTCGGGCGGCAATGGCAGCAGCGTCGCAATTCTCTGCGACTTTGAGCGGCGGCGACTCAACGGCGACGGCTTGGCATTACAAATCGCAGTCGAAATTGATCGATTTCGGCCTCAGAAGATCAAGCTGCTTCAATTCACAGCTCTTGTTGGCGAAGACCTTGAATTTAAGGAATCCGAGGCTTCACCGGAGCCACCGGAGGCCTCTCGCCGTCACTAACGTCATCAAGGATCCGATCGTCGAGCAAGGTCCGATCTTCTTCTGCTTCGATTTCAATGTAATGCTAGCATTGTATCTGTGATTGATTGAAAACAACTGTCGTAATAGATCTGAGAATTGTTGATATGTTAGTCTAGTGGTTTCAATTAGTAATATTGTACTGAATTTTAAGACTTTTGGTTTCAGAAAAAACCAGCTCATTCACACCTGATGCTATATCGATTGCTTCTAGCATCAAATACCATGCCGAATTTACACCGTCGTTTTCTCCGGAGAAATTTGAGCTTCCCAAGGCCTACATTGCAACTGCGCAAAGTGTGCGCGATGCACTCATTGTGAACTGGAATGCCACGAATGAGTGCTACGAGAAGTTGAATGTAAAGCAGGCGTATTATCTGTCAATGGAGTTTCTACAGGTTCGTAATGAATTTCCCCACATTGCTTTGTCTCGTGAGGAGAGCATCAGTAGCTTGTGTGAGACGCGGTGATTGTGTAATGTTGTTATGCTGTGTAGGGTAGAGCGTTGTTGAATGCGGTTGGGAATTTGGAGCTAGCAGGTGCATATGCTGAGGCTTTGAGCAAGCTTGGACACAGATTAGAAGATGTGGCTCAACAGGTAATGGTCCATCTAGTCTTTACATTTCAGTGAGTTTTTACTCGGTACTATCTAACTATGTATATGTCACTTTTCATACATTAGGGACATTGTGCATATATATCCGTGTTTGTGTATATCTGCTTTCTTTTTGTGTATTGATGCAGCCAACTTTCTTGATTAATTGTAGGAGCCAGATGCTGCACTTGGGAATGGAGGTCTCGGTCGGCTTGCCTCGTGCTTCTTGGATTCTTTGGCAACTTTGAACTACCCAGCATGGGGTTATGGACTTAGGTACAAGTATGGGTTGTTTAAACAGCGGATTACTAAAGATGGTCAAGAGGAATCAGCAGAGGATTGGCTTGAGGTGTGCATGGTTTCCATTTGTCACTTTCATTTCAACTGCTTAAGGCTGTAAAGGCTTGTGAAAGTTCTTTTTTTTATTTATTTATTGCTGACTCTTGCAGATGGGGAATCCCTGGGAGATTGTGAGGAATGATGTTTCATATCCTGTAAAATTTTACGGCAATGTTACTTCTGGATCAGATGGAAAACGGCATTGGATTGGAGGTGAAGATATAGAGGCTGTTGCTTATGATGTTCCAATACCAGGATACAGAACTAAAACAACTATCAACTTGCGGCTTTGGTCGACCAAAGCTCCGTCACAGGATTTTGATTTATATTCTTTTAACTTGGGGGATCACACAAAAGCATATGAAGCTTTAGCAAATGCTGAAAAGGTTTGTGTACTGCATGTGTTTTTCTTCTTCTTTTTCTTCTTTTTTGTCGAAAACTTTGTGAGCCAACCAAAGAGAAAAGGGGAAGGCACTTAATGCATTATCCTGCTTGTCTATATTTGTATTCTCCACTTCAGTTTCTAACTAATTTGGATTCTCCTACTTAACAGTTGTTTCATGATCAAGTTTTACTTTATTCTGCTACTGTTTTGCCACATTAAGTGCACTTGTGCAATTGGTAAAATTGATTCCTATAATGTTGATCAGATTTGCTTTGTACTTTATCCTGGCGATGATTCCCTGGAGGGCAAAACTCTTCGTTTGAAGCAACAGTATACCTTATGTTCAGCTTCTCTCCAAGATATTGTTGCCCGTTTTGAGAGAAGATCCGGAACAAACATAAATTGGGAAGAGTTCCCCGACAAGGTTGCAGTGCAGATGAATGATACTCATCCCACTCTCTGCATTCCTGAACTGATTAGGATTTTAATGGATTTGAAGGGTTTGACTTGGAAGGAAGCCTGGAAGATCACTCAAAGGTAACACCTACTGGCTGTTTAAGTCATATATTGGTGATTGTGTAGGACTAATTGTAGACTGGTTGTATACATAGTTAAGAAAGTGTGATATTGTAGGATTTTTTTTATATTTAGTTGGACTTACATTACATGCATGTATGCATGATCGTCTGTTTGCATCTGCCCTATTGGTCCTCCTACATAAGTATGGAATTTGGTTTCTTAATTTGCTATAGTTGGTCCAAACCACTTTGATTTCCATCTAAATAAATTTATATTGAAAGCATATTTTCTCAAGAATTTCTTCCCATGTATAATATTGTTTTCTTAAAAGAGGGTGTCTGCAAATTGTGCATGTTCTACTTTTGTAACTTTTCTCACTCCCTGCTACTCTGTGTGCTAGAACGGTCGCGTATACAAATCATACTGTTCTACCTGAGGCATTGGAGAAATGGAGTCTGGAACTTATGCAGAAACTGCTTCCTCGACATGTGGAGATCATAGAGTTGATAGATGAGGAGGTAATTTTGGAACAAATAACTAATTTAAACCATTTTCAGCTTTGAATTTTGTATATGCTATTCTTACAATGTTACATTCTGTAGCTCATTACCAGCATAGTTTCGGAGTATGGTACAGCAGATTATGATTTATTAGACAAGAAACTGAAGGAGATGAGAATATTAGAAAATGTTGACTTGCCTGCGACATATGCAAAGTTATTGGTGAAACCCAAAAGGAGCTCCGTTGTTCTTCCCACTGAGCTTAAAGAATCAAAAAAGGTGGGTGGGCCTGTTGATGAAGAAACTGAGCCTAAGAAGAAACTTGTAGAGGAAAAGAAAAAGGCAGCACCAGCTCCCCCAAAACTCCCAAAGCTAGTTCGTATGGCAAACCTCTGTGTTGTAGGTGGTCATGCAGTAAATGGTGTTGCTGAGATACACAGTGAAATAGTAAAGGAGGAAGTATTCAATTCATTTTATAAAGTAAGCCTTGACAATTTTGGTGGATTTGAGGCTCTTTCAAACTGGAATTATTGTTCTTACTATTAATCCTCTACTATACTAATCTGGCAGTTGTGGCCTAAGAAGTTTCAAAATAAGACAAATGGGGTGACACCAAGAAGATGGATCCGCTTCTGCAATCCAGACTTGAGTACGATTATAACCAAATGGATTGGCACAGAAGACTGGGTCTTAAATACTGAAAAACTGGCTCAATTACGAAAGGTAAATGTCTCGCCAATAGTCTATTATCTGTGCAATACATTTGTAATAGTTATTTTCTTATGTTCTTATCCGAGTTATTTGATTATGATAGTTTGCTGATGATGAGGATCTCCAAACCCAATGGAGGCATGCAAAGAGGAGCAACAAGTTGAAAGTTGCATCATTCATCAAAGAGAAAACAGGATTCTCTGTCAGCCCCGATGCAATGTTTGATATCCAGGTAATTTCCCTCCGTTTAAATTCCGTGATCATATTGATGGGGTGCTAACTGTGGAGTATTAAACAAGTAAACATTAGTTAAAAATCAGATAATGGTGAAAAAAATTGTTGCTGAACAATACAGCAATAGATATCTATCCTGAATATATGGTGGCTTGTAAAACATAGCTTGTGCATAGTTTGGTGTTTCTCAATGCACATCAGTCATGATTCTCCACACAAACTGTTCTAGCATTATTGCCCCTGCACCCATCAAAATTTGCCCTCCTATTCCCTGCACCCAAATAATAATATCAAAAGAAAAAATAAAAAACAGGAAGCAGAGATGTGAATTGGAGTGTTTGTTTTCAGGTGAAGCGCATTCATGAGTACAAGAGACAGCTTATGAATATTTTGGGAATTGTTTATCGGTACAAGAAAATGAAAGAAATGAGTGCTTCCGAAAGGAAAGCAAAGTTTGTCCCACGTGTCTGTATGTTTGGAGGAAAAGCATTTGCAACATATGTGCAGGCCAAGAGGATTGTGAAGTTTATCACAGATGTCGCACACACTGTAAATCATGATCCCAGCATAGGTGATTTACTAAAGGTACGATATCTTCTGAAACTATATGCCACATAGTTGATAGTGCATATTATTTTGACTTGCAAGTGTGTGAACTTCGTGCAAGTTCCTATGAATTATTAAAACATGAGATAAAACTTTTGGGTTCATATCAGGTTATCTTTGTACCTGATTATAATGTCAGTGTTGCTGAACTATTGATCCCCGCAAGTGAGCTCTCACAGCACATCAGGTAATTCAGTTCATTGATAATGTGTCATTTGTGAGCCATATATGTGGTGCCCAACTGTAGTATCTAACTGTTGGACAACTCCAGCCCTACCTTACCTGACCCTTTCTTCTTCTTTTTTTGATATTTTTTTTAGTACTGCTGGGATGGAGGCCAGTGGAACCAGCAATATGAAGTTTGCAATGAATGGCTGCATCCTAATTGGGACTTTGGATGGAGCCAATGTTGAAATAAGAGAAGAAGTTGGAGCAGATAACTTTTTCCTCTTTGGTGCTGAAGCTCATGAGATTGCTGGGTTGAGAAAAGAACGAGCTGAGGGGAAGGTTTGTCTTGATAGCTTGTTTCAATTGTTACCTCGTGTTTTGGATGAGATTGCTGAAAATGATTCTGTATTCAAATCTTATCTTAATTGTGACTGGTTGATTGATCAATAATTCAAACTTTGACACAGATTTATCTTTATCTTTAATTGAGAACACTCAGTAAAGTAGGGGAAAACAGAATCATATTCCCTTTTCTTTTTTGTTCTCTAATTCTTGTTGCATGGGATCTTAATCTAGCTTTTCTCAATGCAGTTTGTTCCAGACCCCCGATTTGAAGAAGTCAAGGAGTTTGTCAGAAGTGGTGTTTTTGGGTCGTACAATTATAATGATCTGATTGGATCTCTGGAAGGAAATGAAGGATTTGGACGTGCTGATTACTTCCTTGTGGGCAAAGACTTCCCTAGTTACATAGAATGCCAAGAGAAGGTTGATGAGGCATATAGAGACCAAAAGGTGAGTTATCATTCCCCTTAATCTGTAAGCATGCCCTATTTGTTTCACACGTAATATTAATATCGTGCTGACGTGCATTACTCAGTTCATTTCTCATTTCAGTGAATCTGCATCCAATTATGAACCAATATTACATAGTTTCCTTAGTATTTCCTTTCTGCTTAGGCATTGTCATGTATATATTGTTGTATATCCATGACTCGCAAGTAGTGTCTTCTGCTATTTGTACCTTATGCACATACATCTTTTCTGGGCAGAAATGGACAAGGATGTCAATCCTGAACACAGCAGGCTCAGCGAAGTTTAGCAGTGACAGAACCATTCATGAATATGCAAGAGACATTTGGAACATTAACCCTGTAGAACTACAGTAGAGGTATATACTCTTGTGAACTACATTACCTGGTGGTTGTGAACTTTTGATGATCCTCCACTTTCGGTTACTACTCTACTTCCTACCTCATGTAAAGCTCAGTCAATAATGCTCGCAATAAGGGCTTTTGGTTGTTCCACTTCCATTTGTTACTCTCACTCAGTCACTCTAGTATGTAAAAGTAAATGCTCGGAATAAAGGGTAATTTCCCCAGACAAACATCATTCAGTAATTGAGTTCATCTTCTGGTTCATTACTTCAGGATATACTTCGCCATTTTTTTTCATTCATTTTTCCAACCAAAGTCACTTTGAAATCCCAAGTATTTATGTTGTCTGGTGTGTTTTGTTCAATGGTTCGCTAAAACCTTATGTGCCTCTCTTGGTCTCTGGATTGGTTCTTGCCCCCGGGGAGTTAGTTGGGGTAGCCCGTGTTCAACAACACAGAGACTCCCAGGGGATTCTCATCTTCTTATTGTATCCTTTCGTCGATTACTGTTATTAGGTTATTCATCAAACATTGACCTTCTGGATCTGGAAGTTCACGTGAGAAGTAGACTTGAACTGGTCGTATGTTTCCTGTCTCATTCCTAAGAATATTTCTAAGGCCTAGCCAACTGCGAAACTGCAAAATCCACTGGCTTTAGACTTGGTCCAGCAAAACTATAATCAAACAAATTGAAGGAAAAGTCTCAGGTCTCTTCTCTTTCTTTTGCAGATCAAGATGAACTTCCTTATGGTTCAATCTCTGAGTCCTCTCCTAGTGATCCCTTTGTTTTTTACAATCAACCTTCCATTTATTCTATGTGCCATTGATCCACAATATGCAAACTGCAGCCAAGCTATCAACTGTGGCAACATCCCAGACATCTCGTATCCTTTTTGGGGAGTTAACCGAGCTAATTACTGTGGTCTATCCGGGTTCAAAGTCGAGTGTCACGAAGGTATTCCAATGATCAACATGAAGGGTATCAACTACAGAGTTATTGAAATGAGCTCTAATAATAAAGCTCCGAGTTCAATTGTTAAGGTTGCTAGGCATCTGGGAGACTCTGTGTCCCATGAGTTCTGTCATTAGCACAACCCTCAACTTCTCCCTGTATACTTATGGTTCTGGGACTCGAAATGTCTCTCTTTTCTACAACTGCGACACAGAGAGAATCACAGACTTAGGTTTTTATATTGTTACAGAGAAATGCAGTAACAACGACGCCAATGTGACCATTTTCATGGGAGCACTTGCAGATACTAGTACTGAAGTCTTAGTAGATGAGCTATATTCCCAAGGCCTTTGTGAGCGTAAAATTTTGGTTCCGGTTTCTGAGAGAGCTGCACTGGCTCTCCAAAGCAGATCAACAACATTCGGAGAT
Source organism: Geum urbanum (assembly GCA_946800695.1). NCBI lineage: Eukaryota > Viridiplantae > Streptophyta > Magnoliopsida > Rosales > Rosaceae > Geum > Geum urbanum. Next base: position 50,451,246 of record OX327009.1, on the reverse strand, counting down.
GCTATTAACGAGGATTTTGAATTGGCATTGCGGATTGAGAAAGGTCCATGTATTAGTTGTGAGTCTTCGGGTGGGAACTGTGGGACTAACTTTACTGATGGTCGGTCCGTGTGCTTCTGCAAAGATGGGCCTTATGCAGCAACCAGATGTAGAAGTGAACCATCAGGTATGTTTGAGATTTGTGCACTAAGTAACAGAAAATTAGTTTCAATTCTTGTTATTTGTTAAAAACAAATGAAACTTCAGCAAAAGGTTTCTTCTGAGTTAACTATTTGGTTGCAGGGTCAAGAACACTTCCTGCTGGTACTGTTACAGGTATGTCTGAAGGAATATTTCTTTGAAAGTTCTTCCATCTCTCTTTGTAGCTTTCTTGCAGAAACTAACTATAATGTATGAATTCGATATATGATTTCGGAGTATAGGCATTTCGGCTGGTGTTGCTGGTACAATAATAGTTGCTGTCTGTGCTTTGTACATATCAAGGAAAAAAATAGTCTTCTTCAAGAAATTCACAGTGGATAAGTTTGATATCGAGGAATACATAACGGATAATGGATCGCTTACCCCTAAGCGGTACAGTTATTTGAAGGTGAAAAGGATGACAAACACATTCAATCATGTGATAGGGAAAGGAGCATATGGCACTGTATACAAAGGAGTTCTGCCTGATGGCCTTGTGGTGGCAGTGAAAGTCCTAAGTGGATTGAAAGGTGATAGAGAAGACTTTATAAACGAGGTTGCTAGCATTGGTAGGACTTCCCATGTCAATATAGTCACTCTTCTAGGCTTCTGTTATGAAAGGGATAAAAGGGCTCTGATTTATGAGTACATGCCTAATGGATCTCTAGATAAGTTCATACATAATCAAGAATCTGTTTGTGAAAATTTCCGCTTAGAATGGACAATACTATCCGAAATTGCTGTTGGTGTTGCTAGGGGCCTAGAATACTTGCACCGCGGTTGTAACACAAGAATTCTGCATTTTGACACAAAGCCACAATATTCTTTTGGATAAGGACTTTTGTCCAAAAGTATCTGATTTCGGCCTTGCCAAGCTATGCAAAACAAAGGAGAGTATCGTATCGATGATGGGAATGCGAGGAACTCCAGGATACATTGCACCGGAAGTATTTAGTCCAAACTTTGGAGGTGTATCTCATAAATCTGACGTCTACAGCTATGGAATGCTGGTTCTTGATATGGTTGGTGCAAGAAAAAATTTGCACAGTGGAGTATCTCATACGAGTAAAATGTTTCCACATTACATTTATAAGGAACTGAGCTAGAAAATGATGATAGTATTTTGAGGGATATGGCCGAAGAGGAATGTGAATTAGTAAGAAAGATGATATTGATTAGTCTTGGGTGCATTCAGACCAATCCATCCGATCGGCCATCCATGAGCAAAGTGGTAGAGATGCTAGAAGGTCCCCTTCATTCCATAAAGATCCCCCCTCAGCCTTACTTGTTTCCGGCTACAATATTTGCAGACGAGTCAACCTCATCGCAACCATCTGTAGAAGTCTAGCTTAAGAGTTGAAGGTTTCCAGTTTCATAACAGAAACATGTATTGCATTTCCTTTTGTGTGTGCTTTTTCAATGTGAGGCTCTCATTTACATTTTTATTTACAGTTACTAGGAAACTTGGCCAGAGCAAATAGTTAGATCTTGCTTGCTCGTCATTTCTATGTACATCGCTAGGAAGTGAGTTGCGGCAATTAAAAAGACAGAGAGGCCAGTCTTCACTTGTAGCACGTCCTAAAATGTTGCAAGGCAGACCTGCACATGGCCAGTTAGCATAGATTTAAGAATCAAGTGATCCCATCTATGCCCACATGATATTCAATCTAGCTCATGTATGTGCCCAACTGATGAACCTCAACAAACAGCTCATACCATATCACTATCCTCTCATTCTCTGTCAATGTAATGTCCCTCAAGTGTAAGGATTTCAAGTTTTCACTAAACAATAGAGTTCAATACCAATGGCACAAAACATGAGAAAGAATGGACATCTAGCATGAAAATGACCACATATTTGTTTCAAATGCATCTAAAAGTATGTAGTTGGATATTTCTTATGGGTCAAGGCAAAGGTACCTGTAGTCTGTAGATACTTGCAAAACAAGATTGGTACTTTTTATGAAGGGAAAGAAGTAAACATCAAGTATGTCTTATGCAATGTATGATCGGAAAGGCTCTCAAAGTAGGAGTAGAAAACAAATTAATGCCTTCTGGCTTCTGCTCATGTATTGATAGTATTGGTGTGAACTGCAGTTCATCCAATCAAAAGTATGGTCACATTTCATGATTTGGTTCAACAAAAGAATCAGTAATCTATATACTTGCGCCTATTTTGAGTATCACTGTATGAAAAGGCAAATCCAAGAAGCAGGACCAAAATCTGGATTGCCACTTAAAGCCTTGATCAGAAGAGCGGAAAGCTTTTACCTCTACTTATGTGCTAGCAAATACCAATAGAAACTTCAATGATGGAATCACTTCTTAGTTTTGTATCAAACACATCAGCAGCTCAGGCTTTTGTTCATTTCCAACCCACCATGGCTTGAATTCAGCATCATCATTTTCCTCCTGGAGTTTTATAGGGTGAGTGAGTTCAAGTGCATCAAAGATATCAGAAATCCGTTGCTTCATTACTCTGGTCTGATCTGTGCCAATCTCAGTGTCTCTAACATAATGTACCCTCTTGTGACCACCCAAAGCTTGGCCTGATGCAAAAACCTTCAAGCAGATACCGCAGGAGTGAACCTTTCTCTCCGAAACAGCCTTACTCACTCTTTCGACCTCTTGTTCCACTGAGTTTTCACTACTCTCAAGCGTGGCAGGGTTGGAATCATCATCCTCATTCTCACAAAATGTGTCAATCTGTGTTCCATCTTCATGGTCATCCTCAATCATCGGCATTGTACATTTTTCACTTCTCTTATGAACTCTCTGGTGGCCTCCAAGTGCCTGATGAGTGCCGAAAACCTTACTGCATATCCTGCACTTGTGCTTTCTTTTGTTCTCAGAATCAGCAAAGGTTTCTGATTCATTAGCACACACCACTTTGTTCACAGAATCACAAGCCTTAAGCACAGCATTCTTGCTCAAACCAAACTTCATGGACCCCAAAACTGATAGACCCATTTCTACTTCCTCAGTGATTTCCACACCCAATTCTTCCTCCTTCTCAGTTTCAATGCCATACACCGCATACCCAGAATCAACTTCACCAAATTCAGACTCTTCCTTCACACTAGAGCCATTCTCACAATCATCTAACATCTGCACCTTGGCCCTTTTGATCTGTGAAGACCCAGCTTCATCATCGTAAGCCTCATTGTCCCTAACTCGCTTCTTTTGACTCACTAACACATCCAATTCAGTATTCGAGGACTCAGCCACTGAACAAATCTGACCCCAACTCCCTAAACCCCTGGAGATCATCATCAAGCAAAAAGCAGCTTCTTCTATCTCAACTCCATACCCACCACCACAACCAAACTTAAATTCATTCAAATTCAAATCAGAAAACGAAGAAGAGCTAGGAGAATTACCAACCCTGTACCTATTTCTTGCAGACCTTTTCCTCCTCTTCACCATCCCCAAGCTCTCAATCCAAATCACATTGCTCTCTGCTTCATCAAAACCCTTCATTCTTCTACTGTGAACTCTCTTATGAGCACCCAAAGCTTTCAAAGACACAAAACCTTTTCCACAATCTCCACACCACTTAGTCTCAGCATCCTTGTCATTCCTTTGAATCCTTTCCTTCACCGAGTGATGTCTCATGTGACCAAACAGTGCGCTCTTCTTATCAAAAACCTTCCCACAAACCTTGCACACAATCTCATCATCATCATCATCATCTTCTTCATCTTCTTCTTCGCCTGAAAATTTCCGAGACTTTTTGGGGTTTGATCTCAGGCCATAACCCACATTATCATCATCTTGAAAACCCAAGCTGGTTTTCTCCTTGAGCTTTCTCTCTGATTTGACTTGGTTCTTGAAAGCGTGAGACCTCATGTGACCACCCAAGACCTTGCCGTTCAAGCAACTCTGACCACAAAGCTTGCACACATGGCCTTCACCTCTCTTCTGCTTCTCCATCGCAACCCAGATCCCAAAACACCACAGAAACCCTAATTTGACAAATTGGGCTTGTATCACATTACAGAGAAATGCTCAAGAAACAGAGTAAAGAACAAAAACCCAGATCAGAATTTCGGTCTCCGAGTGATCTGAGAGGAACCCAGTTTGTGATTATGGAGAAGATGAAGATATTGGTCCCAAAGATGAGAGCTTTCGTTGTCTATGGTCTCTCTTGAGTACTTGAATTTGTGGGTCTTTTTTTGAATTCTGTAAAGGGCTTGTAAAGCTGTGTTTTGGGAGCAGAGAAAATGAAGCAATTGAGAGAGAGAGAGAGAGAGAGAGAGAGAGAGACAAGCTCTCTCTGGAGAAGAAGGTGCAGAAATGGTTGCATTGAAATGGAAGCAAAGCTATGATCCCCAGAGAGATTCAGAGACCGGTGTCCAACTTTCTCGTGTCCGCCAAGCTTTAATAAAGTTTTTTTGGGCATTTCTGTAATAAAGTTTGGAGCTTTGGGTTTTTAAATAAGATTTGAAACAGATCTAGAATAAGGGCGTGTTTCCCATAGGCATTTTCTTTCTTTTTGAAAGGCAAATTACCCAAATCAATTTTGGATTAAGTACGAATCATGAGCTTCACAATTCCAATCTCTGTATGGATCAAAGATTTTGAAGACTGGTCCGGGACTTTTGGGATGGAGACATATACATGTATTCTTTGGAGACTCTAATGAGTCATTACTTGGGAATACTAAAAATAAAAAGTCAACGGGGACGATTTTGAGTTGCATTTGATAAAGACAAAAATGAAATACACAGAGTTACTATTTCTTTCATTTATTGTTTGTTGATTTTTCTCCAATTGGGGCGTTTCAGTATTGCAACACATTTATACGGTATTAAATACTCATGCAATTGGGGATGCAGAGGCATTCATCCTTTCTTTTTATTTATCGTCAATGTTAGAAGGGTATTTCTTTCCGCCTCCTTGAGTAGCGTGTAGGATCTATGCTTAAACAGCTTAATCGAGACTTCACGTAGACTGCCATGTCTGTATCCGAACGAAAACATCTTCTTGATATTCTCTCCCCATCCAAACCAGCCTTTCCCGGGAAATTACTAAAAGAAGACAAAACAACCGCTTTCAGATTGTGTTCTTGGCTCACCCTAGCCCACAAGCACAAATCCTCGGCGCGGACTATAATCCCCAAATACTCCAAAGTCTCAAATATAGTAAATCAAGAAGATGATAAGACCCTTGCAGAGTTCCCCAACAGCATAGAGCTTGGGAAGCTTGGACCCGGTCAAGATACTAACAACAAGGAGCACGCAACTCTTAGTCTAGTCTAGAAAAAAAAATAACAGGGTGTCGCAGATTCATTCCGTAACGGGTGGAGTCATTCTCCACTGGCGTATCTAAAATGTCAGTTTGTCTTGGGTACGCTTCCATGAGGCATCCTCCTAGGCCATGCATTCAAGTTATCTGCGAACAATTTTATCTCCTCTCGCATTTGCTCAAGCGATTTCATCTCCCCTTACATGTAAAAGCTTGCAAATGGAAATTCCTTTACTAAATGAGTTCTCTGAATCGAACAATTGCTACATATACGTTTTACTTCTTTCTCTCATGACTCTCACAAGTCAAAACCAAATGATGGGTCTCTCTCTCTCTCTCTGAAAGGACACGATTCCGGTTTAGTTGCCTAAACCGAAATCAACCCCCTTCAAAAATACGACCTTAAAATTTTTTTGCCAGAGTTTACTTTGAAATACGTGAACCAATCTTAGAACCTGCAAAGAAATACACTTCGAATATTCCACAAAAGCCAAACCGTGGGGCTCCGTTCCCTATCCAGATTTCTCAAAAACATATATATAATAAACTCAAAGGTTTACAAGAAATCCAGAATCATTCAGGAGTATACTCAACTGAAACACAGTATAAGTACTCAGAGCGACACCTATATACAACATTTACAACGAGTAGGTCAAACAAGAAACTTACATAAACTGAAGAGTGATCCGAACTCTATGCCTCCACCGATGACGTGCAACACTGGAACCCAAACTGCAAACTGGGCAATGGAAACCGAAAAACCCAGGGGAAACGCAAGTAAAATCGTTAGAGTGAGTGGACGAAAATAAACATATACATTTCACCATTTATATAGTCATAAAATAATGCGAGTTCAATAGTACATAAAAGTCGCCACTCCGGCGGATTTCCCTACCAGAGTAACAGGTCTGGTGAATCTCTCAAACCCGACGGTGATAAACTCAAGCCTAGTCGGCATATCAAGCGAATCTCTCAAGCCTGATAGATGGACTACCGGTGATCAGCCGCGTAGCCAATGCATCGATGCTAAATAAATAAATGTCCTCACCGATAAAATAAACAATACTTTTCAAATGATAAATAATCTGAACATTGTACTGGAAACAAATACTGAAATCAAGAACTCGCTAGAACAGTGTAAATAAATGTCCACTCACAGAGCAAAGCTATCCCTGAGGTCCGGCGGAAGATCTATCGTCAAACGCTCGATCTCGATCACCTGAATAGTAGGGATACGATCAATACATATTGAAACACATCATATGGAGCTAATACGTCGAGAAGCCCGCGTTCTCGAAAGACGTACCGCTCAAAATATCGACGAAGATTATAAAATTCACAAAATATACCCAATTAACCCTCGTCCCAAAATATAATACTCAAATCAACCCAAAAACCTCAAGACTACACTCGGGACGTGATTACAAGCAAAACGGTATAAAAGTCCCCAAAATTTCCAAAAAGTTAACCCTTTGCCAGAGCTTCGCCGTTAACCGCCGCCGCCAGCGACAGCGTGGCGTCAACGGTGAGATTTTCCGGTGGGGAAAGCCCAGATCTCTACTCCTCCTCAAGCCCAACAACTTCCTCTTCATCACCATCTTCCAATTCCAAACACACCGGCCGGAAATCGGCTTGAAACCCACGACCTCCATAGATTCCGGCGAGTTTCTGGCGAGCTCCAAACGGTGTCCAATTCCAAAATTCTTCCACCCAAAAGCATCTATAGGTTGAGGGGAGCAAAACCCCCAACCCCAACGCCCCCAAAACAGGCCGGAAACCACCACCCGAATCCGGCAAATTCTCAAAACTTCACCGAGTTCGTTCTCCCTCAAAACTCCATCAATTCTCACAAAATCAAGTTCAAAACCATAGGAAATCACGAGATGATTCTAACCATACCAAGATTGTGGCCGGTGGTGGCCGGAATCAGCGGCAGTTCGCGGTCATGGTGGAGCTCCGGTCAACGCGGTCAAACCTGGTCAACGACGGTCAAAATTCTCAAATGTGACTTTTTGATAATTTTACGACTATTCTGATATTTACGCACGACCCAAGATGATCAACGGTTCAAAACGAATCGAAACCAAAACGGATAAACACGACTAAATCTAACGGTCGGAAATATTCATAACTTATTCCTCGTAATTCAAAATAATCCTCTGGAAACTCCTATGAGCTCGAAATCACGTACACTATAACTCTCATGAAGGAACTCATATCAAATTCTCGCCCGATAATTTAGTCGTAAATAAATCTGCCATATCGACTAATTATGATAAACTGCGATTATCATGAAATGAGCAACTCAAGCCAATAAACATACCATTTCTGGTTCGAATCGTTGCACTTTATCTCTCTCTCTCTCTCTCTCTCTCTCTCTCTCTCTCTCTCTCTCTCTCTCTCTCTCTCTCTCTCTCTCTCTCTCTCTCTCTCTCTCTCTCTCTCCCTCTCTCTCTCTCTATCTCTCTCTCATTCCACAGTAAATCTCAAGCCGACGCCTTAAGTCTCTTTCTTGCTTTGATCCCAATCTCACCTCTGATCCCAAAATTCTGATCTCCGTCACTGCCGCCACTCACCCCTTTAATATTCATAGTTAGGGTTTTGCCACCGCTCTCTAGTTTTAGTTTCAATTTCAACCCAGAGGGTTTCAGATTGAGATTTTAACTACGATTCGTTGAGCCGCGATGACGAGGAGTTCGAGGCTCAAATAGATCAAGTCTGCGAGAGAGCACTCCAACACCCCTAATATTATTGTCATTGGCCATCACACTTTTTCCATAGGTATCCATCTTTGTTTGTTCATGCATTATCTACTTGCTGCTACTTGTTGCGCTGATAGCTAGTTTACTATTAATTTGGAGGAGGTTTAGTCCAAGTTGAAATGATTTATAAGAAGGAATAGAGCAATTTATCTGTAACAACCCGAACAAAAAAATTACGCATAAATCGGCACAAAATAGATTTATCGTGAATTAATCGTATCATGTGATTTGTTAACGAATTTTTCACTGAGCGAGAATTAAACTTTATTTTCTTCATGAAAGTCGTACAGTATTTTATTTCAAACACGTAGCAATTTTTGGAGAATTTTTCGGTTAAGCGAGCTATTTTTTTTAATGATTTTTGGGAGTCTGCGTGAAGAAAATATTAAAAAGTAATTTATTTGAGGTGGTTTGATCTGGACCGTTGGATCCTGATCAGATCAAATCTGCGTCGTTGATCTGATCAGGTGCTTTTGGGTATAAATATAGTATTTATACATTGAAAATAATTCAGAAAATCAGAAATACCTCAGCTCGACCCGTATCGCCGTCCGACCCGACCCCATTTCGAACTCGCCGAAAAATGCCACTGTTGCTGGTGTTCTTAGTATGGTTTTAAAGCTCTTGCTTTCCTCTTTCGATTCATATATGTCTTGTGGGTTGTTGGATGATTTTGGGATCGATCCAATTGGGTTTACCCGTCGGTTTTCAGGTTAAACCGACGGGGGTGCTCCGACCACTTTCCGACGACGAGATGGGATGGAATCGATTGGGTTTCATCCTAGAAGTCGAACCCCTATGGGTTGGAGAACCGATGAGCGACGACGACGTCTAAATTGACCGGAAACATTTTTTGGCGGATTTCGGGCAGTGGATTTTTGAGCCGATTTTCGGCTAAACGACGGCGAGTTGGATTTTAGGCTAGTTGGGAAAGTTGTAGGGCTCGATGAAATATTTCCAAAGAGAGGTCAAACGCTCCCATTGGAGAAATTTGCACCAGAGGCGTGTGTGACTCACGTGCCGCCGTCCACGTCGGGGCTCCGGCGATGCGAAAATCCAAAATTGACAAGGGTTTTCGAGATAGTTTCTGAGTTGATTTTCGCACGTTTTATCGAATTCCAGTATTAAATGAATCTGTTATTTATTCAAGAGACCGTGATCGAGATTTTGGCGAGGAGACTTTTGCCAGACCACGGAGCTAGCTATGTACTTTGAGGGGACACTTTATTTTCACTGTCGATTTGTGAGTCTATGATTATGCGTTTTATGATTATGCAATTTATAATTATACATTTACGATTTTGCATTTGTATAGAGAAACATATGATTTGTTTTACACAGAGCATATTCATAGTTGTTGCATCAATGCATTGGCTTCTCGGCTGATCCTCGAGATGCTCTGAGAGGGTCTGAGAGGGATCTGACCCGTGATATACACAGTACCCAGGAGGGTTAGGACAAACACCTGACCGAGGCTTGTACATTTTTAGACTTGCATCATTTTTTTTATATACTCATTAGAGAAAGGCATGATATAGTTATTTTTCAGTTTAAAACGAAATATTATTTTCATCCACTCATTCTAACAATTTTATTATTTTATATGCCTTTTCCTGGACTTTTCAGTTTCCTCCGTCCAGTTTGCAGTTTGTATCCTAAGATAGCACGTCAGCGACGGAGGCATATAGTTCGTGTCAGTGTACTCATCTGTAGGTTCCTAGTTTAACATGCTAGTTCTGTGTATTATATAAATTAGAAGTCGCTTTGAATACTGTATAGAGTTTACTTCCGTTGTGTTGTATTTTCTCATTCAGTCTTTGAATTTCTTATCACCTTCTGTAAATAGTTTATATTTCTAGTGGATTCAGTGTTTGGTTGATTCGAGAAATCCGGACGGGATTTGGCGCCTACGGTTTAATTTTTTTGGACATTTTAGAAGTGTGTTTTCTTTGCAGATTTGTGGGTTTGTTGAATTTATGTGGAAACCTTGGAATTTTTTTTAGATTATGTTGTCGTTATGGCTTAATTCTGATTTAGGCAACTAAATTAGGATCGGGTCCTTTCATTCGGTGTCAGAGCATTAGGTTGTAGGTTCTGTAGACTTTCGCAGTTGTGATACTAAGGACATTTGAGAATGTACAACACTTCCAGAGCAATGGCCCGACCGGCTGACGGATCCTCATCAATGCTCACAGTGTTGTGTGTTTTTAAATATTTAAGGTTTCATGACTGTATTCTTCGTGTTTTGTTGACTAATATATTTTCTCATCCATAGGAGATGCCTCCTAGACGTGGAGCCCACGTTATTCGGGCTGGGGATCAGCAAACACAAGACTTGCTTATGCGAGTTTTACAGTTAGATGAGCATTTTGATCCTGTAGCAAAGGCAAGAACAGCTGGAGCAACCACTTTTTCTGGTTCAACATATCCTGAAACATGTGAGGCATGGTTAGTCTAGGTGGAGCGATTATGTGAACGACTTCACTTCATTCCAGAGGAGAGGACTGTAGCAACTGTTGGTTTACTTGAGTTGCTCTCTCGCCTGAGTGTCTCTCGCTTGATTTCCACTGGTAAGTTATTCTCTCGCTAGCTCTTCGGCCTCTTCCCTCGTCTGTCACTCTCTCACTTGGGTTGCTTCAGCCTGTTCTAGCTACCTCGTCAATATCAACTTCCCTTTTAGAGGGCAGGTTGATCGGAGAGTTCATCTCATTATGGAGATCTTTGGGAATTACATCCTGCATTAAGTTAGGCTTAGCCGAAAGGTGCACTAAAACATCATATAGTTCTCGAAACTTTAAACATTTTACCTCAGTGGTCTTCGCGGGGGGTGCAAATGTCTCCGAAACAGGTTGCTCAACGAGTCTCGCGAGCGTATATGCTATCAAACCCTTAGCGACTACAAAGCTTTCCTCGCTTGGGGCAAAGTTATTTCTCCGCTGGATTAACAAGGCATTTTCAATTGCATCGCTATGGCCTAATTTCGAGGCCTGGGGACAATGTTTGGACCCAAAATAACGTTTTGTTTGAATCGATTCCCGCGGCCCACTTAATAAACCTAGTTGTTTGGACCCAAAATAACTTCTTCCATTGAGAAGTTTTCATCCGTTATTAATTTGATGCAATTGTTCAAGGCAGATGCATCATGCATGCAATATTGGTTCAAGCTAGAGAGACGTTAGCGATGATATGACGTATATGTGGTGATGGACACGAAACGTGCTTTTAGTGGTTGGTTCTTTTGTTCTCGCCACCATTTGGGAATGTTGTTTCCGATTTATGTCAATGAACACCCTCCTCCTTTGCTCTATCGACTCCACTTAGTAGATAGACAACTCTCGACTCTCGTAGCAAATCATGTTGCGTAACATACATCATAGTATTCTTCCCCCTCCATCTTCATCCATCTGATTTGTTAAAATTGATAAAAGCTTTACATACATATAAGAAGTGATTGTTTCAGCTACACGAGTAATTGTGAACAACAACGAAATTAGCAAAATCATGTTGTTGCTGATCAAGCAATCATTAGTGAATATATTTGTATTGAAGAATGTTAGTTCTGATCCATGTTCATTTAAGATATAGAGATACTACATACCTATAGCCAATTAGAGTAGCCAAATTCCGATTGATGAGCTCACAGACATTGGCATAGCATAAATTGTCTACATCAAGACCCTCGTACAACTCCGACCACATATCAATGAGGGTAGTAAGTAGTAACATGGATTAGATTGTTTTCCGAAAATGAGCCGAGGTCCAGGAAGCATTCTTTGATTTCTTCACTTAGAGTATCTAAACTTTGGCAAAGTAGCAATCTCGCCTCGAGAATTTAAAACCTGAGACGATAATTGAAATTGGTGTTCTCTTATGATCATACAAAAAAAAGACAAATATACAAAATTATGTAACATAAGCTAGTATCTAAACTAATCTACTCTATTGTTATTCTCGTATTTACAAAAATAAATTCAAATCAATGTAAACTAACATTTATGTTTGATTTGTTAATAATAAGTGAAATACAAACAATAATTAAATACTTATAAACTAAACCAATATAAGTTGATGTTCCGACATTGTTAATAAACAAATAAAACTAAATGTTTGATTTGTTAATCATAATCGAAATACAAATCTATAATTAACTATATATAAACCAAACTAATATATATAAATTGATGCTTGAACATAGTATATAAATAAATAAATAAAATTAACAATAATTCAACACCGTACTTTAAAAGAAAACTGACATTCATAGGAATACTAATAAAAAATAAAATAAAATAATTCACATGCGATAACTTTTTTCTTTGAAGACATTACAAATGTTTTCGTCTCGGAGTTTTGAAAAATATTTTTTATATGCATTATTTTTTTTTTAATTTATATACGTATATCTAAAAAATTAGGCTCTCTACAATTTTAATGTTTGAGACGGCCTCCTCCTTCGCCTGACCTCAAGTATAGGTCTGAGACCAATGAGTAAGAAAATCACTTTGCAAATAAACTTGTGAAGTTTTTCGGTGCCCTTGATCGACAATCAATCACACGTACTAATTACTTAAAACATCGTAGAGAAACATTGTCAAGGAAATCTATTTAGCATATGAAAAGATTGAAAACTCACTGAGAATGAGAATCCATGCATGCCTCTTCGTGTATTCGTTTAAGTTCTCAGGGAAGATAGGATATGCTCCCTAAAGGACCATAGAAATATGGGGGTGCACTCTCTATTCTTCATGCATGGACTACTGTTCATGAGCTCAAATTTTTTCTTTGGGAGTTCCTTTGAAGTTTGAACACATCAATAAGGGAATTTCTCAGAAGGTCTTTAATGTTCGTACCACCCTTTTCTACATGCAATTATAAGGGGGACCAGCGGTTTTACGATCCACATAAACAGCAAAGTAGATCTAGTTGACAAAAGTGAAGTACTTTCACACAGTAAACTTTGCTGACAATTTTTCCTTCAGCGCCTGTTTGTTTTGTAACAAGAATTTGCCCAATTTCTTCAACTTTAGTGCAGTCTTGACGATGTGAACACCGCCCTCGAGACCATCACTACACCATAAATGGCTACCATATCTTATCACCATCAACTATGATATTACGTACAACTGGTACAAGAGATACTGATTCAGGCGGGCTCCTCTCACTCTCATATATAGTTTCGCCTTTTAATCAGATTCAGCCAGTACTTGTGATCACAAATATCTCACTCTCACTACTACCCGCATCACATTTTCTCAAGTCGAGTGAGTCTCACTGACTCAGTGACTGTAAATCAGCAGCAATGGCAGCAGCGTCGCAATTCTCTGCAACTTTGAGCGGCGTCGGCGGAAAAAGGAAAAATGAATCTCCCTAATCAATTATGAGTGTTTTATAATTTCAAAAAAGAAGCGCCCCTTAATCATCGCGCTTCACCAATATATAGAAACCGTACCCAAGATCAACAAGCCGGTTAATATCATGAGCTCGAAATCAAATAAATTTACTCAGAGTGATGATTTTTTTTTTGAGGGACACAAAAATTATCTCTTATAGGATCAAAGTCGGTAACAATACATAATTTTAACGGATTACTCGACACGCTAAACAGATCAATTCTAACGTATCACTACACTTAGTTTAACGAGATGATACACTGACTCTAGATTAATAAACCAAAGTAGCGCAAGTAATTGTCAAACTTTTGAGCACACAACTTCATAATTAGCTAGGACTCCCCACTAAACTACGATATAAGCTTCCGGATTCCACACCCAGAAGCTAGGGCTTAAAATATAGGCCCAACACATGAAACTCAGATAATTATGCCCAACACTTCCTGCCCCGGCCCAGATCATTGCACGACATTGCCTTCACTCCTCGCCAAAGCCACGTCGCACTGGAACGGAGACCACTGCCAGACCCGCCACTGCTGCCCACCTAACCCACTGACGCTGCCCACTATCGTCGGTCACCCGAGCCACCAAACCGGTCGCTGACCTCCGACCTTGTCCATGCGCCTAGATTGCTCCAACAGGCAAAGGAGTCTCATGCCCATGAACAACAAGATCAATGCCTGGGAAGGAAAACGGGCGCCGCATCCACTTCCTCTCACCTACCAACTCCCGCCGCTTGCAACCGCACCCACCCGACCCCCATCCAGAGCCGAATTGGGATGCGCTTTAGCCGCCACCACCAAGGATTGTCACAACAACCCTGAAAACATGGAAACACCAACAAAAACCAACGAGAATGAGAAAACAGTAACCGTCGTCGTGCATAGCACGCTCAGAGCACAATCTCCGACCTCTAAGAGGTGGCAGAGCACAAGAAAAAGAGAGAATCATGCCGGGGGCGTAACCCTAGCCCGAGAGACAAAAATCTGTATTTGAGCACAAGTGCAAAACGTAGGGCCGAGCACAAATCCCGCAAATCCCGGTCCCGTCCCGGCGGGATTTGAAACTAAAAATGTCCATCCCGTCCCGTCAGAAAAACAACGGGACGGGACGCGGGATTGAAATTTCCCTTCCCGTTAGGCCCGTCCCGTCCCATATATAAATTAAAATTGATCTTGACCGTTGATTTTAATTTTGTATTGCTATGTTTTTAATCTTGTATTGCTATGTTTTTAATCTTGTATTGCTATTTTTTTTAATTTTCTTCTTTTCTTGTTGAACTTATGATATGTGAACTGTGTAATAGATTATGGATGTTATTCTTGTTATGTTTGATATTATTAGGTTATGGATTGTGACTTATGAATGTAAGCAAGTTATGTAATTGTAATTAGATCATAGATGCATGTTGTGATTTATGAATGTAAGCAAGTTTTTCTTCTTTTTTGTTTCCAATTTTGTGGTGGGATTGGGCCCGTCCCGTCCCATCCGGGATTGGGCCCGGCGGGATTTACTCTCAAAATGTAAGACCCGTCCTGATCCCGTCCCGCGTGTAATAATCGGGACGGGACGTGGGATGACCTCACTCCCGTCCCATCCCGTCCCATGCCCAGCCCTAGCAAAACGCGTGATGATTCAAGTAGAGAGAACAATAGAATAATGCCAAAATAGGATTCACGAACCACACATTCATGTATTTTATTGTTCATTATTTGGCTATTGATGCATATAGGATCTACAACTAATACAATAATGTAATTAACCAGTTGTAAACTAATAACGCTGTAACAAATTTGATGATAATTAATAGGTCTGCCAGTATCTCAAAAACAAATTTAAAAACTTGTTCGAGTCGGATCATATGATTATCCAGGTTCTGCTACAAATCATAATTCTAATAAGCATCATATCTTATCTACAATAATTATTGGAACGAGAAAAAAATATCAAAATACTATGGAGAGTTGAAATCTGCAAGTTCAAGCAGCAGACTCAACATCTCTGGATCCTAAGGAGTTGCAACTTGCAAGTGATGCTATAAACAGCTGAAACAGTACATAGGAAACCTAACAGACTACTTAATTTATTTCAAGAGTGAAGTCAGATTCCTGATCGTAGCCCATATAGGAATCACTCATCAAAAGCAGTTTATATCTTGCATTGGATTGAGCTTCTGCAGGAGCATCAAATTGCCTCTCGCCCTTGGCCGACTTGTTTACATGGATAAGTCTCCTAATAGCAACCAGTGTGTCAGTTTTGGCATCGCTCACCACAATGTAATAACCGTCTACCTTGTCCTTGAGGTAACTCCCAGTATTTTCAGGACCTAGCTGAACTGTTTTCACCTTCTGCCTAAACTTCAGAGTCACTTCCAGAGTGATTTTTTCTCCTGCCCTTATATTCTCACTCTCCAGCACCTTATAATCTATCTCAATGTCCGGAAACTGATTGAAAGAGTTCTCAACATCCATCAACTGTGTCTCCGACATCTGGAGTAGTTCACGCCTTTCATCAGGCTTCATGCCCTTCAAATCAGATACAGTTTTCACACTCATTCCTTGATTTTCTCGGCACCTCTTCGCCAACTCCTTTGTGAAGTGAGGAAGCTGTAGAAGCTCCGAGTCACCCTTCCACAATCCTCGACTCAACATCTGGCTGACCTCAATCACTAAGAGAGTAACTCTTAGCCACCCATGTCTGCAACAGATATCGACCATTGCAGCAATCAATCGACTTGCATGTACCAAAACCTCTCGCTGGTCCAAAGCTAGGATCCCAGTCACAGGTTGTCTAGAGAGATGGGCCTGAAGCAGAATAAGCGCTTTAACATGAGGGTCTGTGTATTTAGGATTATGAAAGGAAAACCTCTGGTGGTTACTTAACCTCCGGAGCACCTCTTCCTCCCCAGCTCGTATAGGAAGTTCTGAAAACTCTGAAGCTTGAGCTAAAATCTGCAGAAGACCCTTCAATGTCGTTTTGGAGGTTAAAGAACAATTATAGCACTCTATGGTAGTATACCTCACATAATTATATGCAGCTATCATGCCAAGGGAAGCCGACGACAAAGTATCCCACTGATCCACGATGTAAACACACTCACTTCTTTTCAAATCATCAAATGTACTTTCAACGAGATTTGAGAGGTGGTCAAATAAATCTCTCTGAGTAACTCCCTGGAGATTATAGTAGTTGGGGTTTTGTGTAAGCCTCCTAAACAAAAAGGTCCAAGAAAGGTAATCCATGGCATCTTGCATGTCACCAATAACTTTATCATATACTTCAGCATTTAGAAAATCATGTAGGTAATAGTGTAAGTGGCTCTCGACAGGGATTGCTTCATACAGGAACTTCTTGTAGTATTCTCTACGAGGTGCATGGCAAAGGATGAGACATTTCCCAGAACCATTTTGCTGAGGGCGATTGGCATGTCCCATCATCTGCAAAAGATCAGTAACAGCACAATCAGTGCCATCATAATATTGGGTTCCCATTACAACCACCAAATGGGCTGAAAGAGGTACTCCCCAACACATTGAATTGCTCACTACACACACTTGGATTGACCCCTCTTTAAAAAGCTTTGTCACAGCTTCCTGATCTTCAATGGCTAATCCCTCATGCAAATAGCCCACTCCACAGCTCAATGTGCTTTGTAGTTTTTCGTCACCAACATTTCCAATATCTTCTGAAGACTGCAATGTAAACGACAATTTCTCTACTGTGTCCGCATTTGAGCAAGTCACTAGACTCTTAGCAGTTAGTCTGACGAGTTTACTTGTGGGAACGTATACAAGAGCTTGTTTTCCATTGTTGGCATGCCGCACAATTGCAGTGTATGTTGCTTTCATCATAGTTTCCATCCTTGCATAAAAGTTGGCCAAATCAATCCCCTGAATTTGCATGTCCAGTGGCACTTGACGCACACTTGAAGGAAAGTTGAAGAGTTGGGTTGCTCCAATCCAATCTCCAAGGTCTTTTGCATTCGCAACAGATGTTGAAAGTGCCACAATTCGAATCTTGTTTTCAGGTAAACTTGCTAAATATCTCATTCTGGAGACTATTACCTCTAAGACTGGACCACCCTCACTGTTGATCAAGTGTAGTTCATCTACAATAAAAAGACCAACCTTTTGAATATTTGCATTCGGATTAATTTTCCAGCGGCGTGATAACATATCCCATTTCTCTGGAGTGCAGATGATAACATGACCTTGCTCAAGCAGTTTCAAGTCCATGACCCTTTGCCCAGTTAATTTGACAATGTTGAGTTTGAGACCATCTCCAAACTTCTTCTTCCAGTCAACATAAATCACCTCTGCAATTGCGTCCAAAGGTGCAATGTACACAACACACATGACACAACCTTGGGGTTCCATGCTCTTCTGATGAGTCCTCAATACGGCAAGCTCTGCACATATGGTTTTCCCATTTCCTGTTGATGCAGCAACTAAAACATTGTCATCTGAATCATACAACGCGGAGAAGACCTGAGTCTGGACAGTGTTGAAGTACCTAATTTCTAGATCATACAGAGCTTCGTATAATGGATTCCTCAATGCAGACACAGGACGTGGTGGCAAGTCCAACACCTCTGTCGGCAGAGCACACTTTTCGGGCAAGATGAGGTTTCTGAATAAAACAGGTAATACAGTCTCAGACCTAAGCCACCTATCAGACACAACTCGTATGAAATACTGAGGTGGAAGAGGCTCATATACTGGCACTGTAAAGATCAAACTATGGTCTTCATCAATAAATTGTTTCTTCAAAAGAAAGTATTCGTGATGAAGAATATGCTCTCGATCACTGTTTTCCACTATTACCCAAAATGGCTCCACATATCCATGAACTTTGTCCTCCCATTGAAAATCTGGTGTTATAGTGAGATCAAACTTCAACACAGTGCGAGTAATCGGCTGCACATTGGCTGCGAGGTTTAATTTGGGGAACTGGTGGACCAACTTATGAAGTGTTCTTCCCATAGCAGGGAAACAATAAAGTTCCCCCAACTCATGTGAAGAGAGGTCATAATACCTTTCCCAGGTTAAATCCTTCTTCTCCAACTTCATCAAAATATCATTTGGTATCAATCCATTGAACTGGCGAAGTGGTGTTTGGACAGTCCACATCCTCCTGTTAACCATTTTACACAAGTTCAAAGCCTTCTCTGCAACTTCAGGCCATCCCCAGGTCAAGGAAATCTCAAAAATAGCTCGTAGAAGGCGCCCTGCACTTTGAGTAATGAAACTCATATCAAACCCCAACGAAAATGATTCAAGCCTCAGCTGTGAAATATAGGCTTGCAGCAAAACATTAATCTTGGCACCGGGATTGTCCAGGCCTTCCTTGACAACAATCGGAACATGCTCCAAAAGTTTCGACAGTTCTATCTTTTCATCCTGCCGCACAGTGACATACTTAAATTCTTCACTGATAGAGAATAACTGACAAAGCTCGCTGTCCCCCATTGTTGGCTTTAAATGCTCAGTATATATGGACACTGTTCCATGAGTCAAATAATAATGACTGGCAATGCGACCCAACTCCGTAACCTGGAAGTATCCACTTTTCCTGTCATACTTGATCATATTGTTCTTGTCTAAGACCGTTGCAGCCGAATGGATCAATTCAGCTCGCCTTGCCTCCAAGGTACTGTCCTTATCAAGAACATCAGCTTCCAAGCCATACATTGTCGGAGCTTTCAGCATTCGAACATAGAGATAAGTGTATGTTAGCCAATGCAAAGCTTCTCTAACATTTTGAACAGTTCCAAGTACAATTTCTGCATTCAACTGATCAGCCAGCTTGGATAAAAACCGACTTTCAATATGAAGTTGTTGGTTCATCAGTGAAAGATAGTGATGCAGTTCCTTGTGGCCAGTAATGATGATACCTTCTCCGCAAGAATCATACTGAGGTCTTCCAGCGCGACCCAACATCTGCATAAGATCAAGATGACTTAGTTCAGTCCAAGCTCCCTTTTCTGGATCATAAATTTCAGTTCCTTTGATAATAACAGTGTGAGCTGGCAGATTCACACCCCAAGCTAGAGTTGAAGTGGAAACCAACACTTGCACATGACCTTTGGCGAAGAGATCCTCAACCAGTTGGCGGTCTGACCGGTCCAGACCAGCATGATGAATTGCAAAACCATACTGTAGAAGATCTTTGAGATCATTGCTCTTGATTCCGGCCGATTCACTATGAAGGCTTTTCCAGCTAGCACCACCTTGTTTAAGAAATCTACTGAGGGTGTTATTAGCAAGTGCAGTATCTCGTATATCGCAAGCAGTTTTGGCTGTTTCTTTCCTTGAGTGCACAAAAATGAGAACTTGATGCTTTCCAGCTACATCCATCACCTTTTCATAGCAGATTTGCTTCATCAACTGGTACTTCTGCCATGACTTCCTTGCAGTGATTCCAATGTACTGTTGTGAAAGAGGGATAGGTCTGAAGCTATTATCAAAATATAACAGACCCTGCTTATCAACACGCAAAAACGACGTCACATCTTTATAGTTAGGGAGTGTAGCAGATAATCCCACCAGTCGGATATGCTTTTTTGTAGTCTCAATCTGCCTGACGGTTCTCGCAACAATACTCTCTAGAACCGGGCCTCTACTATCTTGGAGAAGATGAACTTCATCAATGATGAGAAGCTTGACCAGTTGTGTACAAGTGTAATCTCCCGACTTTCTGGTAATGATGTCCCACTTCTCAGGAGTTGCAACGATAATCTGAGTCTCTTCAACTTGTTGGCGAGTAAGGGCGTGGTCACCACTCAGCTCCCTCACCGTGACCCCGTAGTCCTGCAAACGATTAGACAAATATCCAACAATTTCAGCAACAAGAGCTTTCATCGGAGCAATATATACAACTTTGTACTTACTGTGGTTAATTGAACCATCCTCATTCATGTTCAGCCCCAACTGTTGAAGTATAGTGAGCAATGCAACATTAGTTTTCCCAGCCCCGGTAGGAGCACATAATAGAATGTTGTCCGCTGCTTCAAGGGCTGTCCTATAGACTCGACTTTGTACCCTATTCAACTGTGTCATTCCCTTGAAAGCCGGTTGAGCCCACTCCGGCATTGTAGATATTTGCACAAGCTTCTCATCAGAGCAAAATGGTGTAGGCTTTAACGCCGGGACATGAATTTCTTCATATCCTTTATTGGAATATCTGTAAGTTCCTTCTGGCAGCTCAACCTTTTTCGGCACCAACCGTCTTCTACTTTGTTCCTCTGCAAGGCCGTCGAGATCAAGCATCTCATCCCGCCTCTCCTCACCAGACTCACCCTTGTTCAACTTGTGAACCTCAACTTCAATCCTCATCATCTCCTTACTCTTCTGCCTCTTTCTCTCGCTAGGCCTAATGCACCATAACTGCTCCACAATCGCAGCTGAATCCGGACCCAAACGCATCATCTCCTCCTCGATTCTCTTCCTCTCATCTTCCTCCTCCCCTCCAGCTCTAGCTAAACGAACACACCACACAATCTTCAGCCTGTTCAGCAAGAAAAGCTTAACAAGCCCCAACTTCTCGTACCGCAGCTTCTCCAATAACATCAACTCAACCTCCCTATCCTCACCACCACCTTCACTGAGTATCGTCAGCACCTCCTCAGCCAGCCGCCGACACTCTTGTGGCTCAATTTGTTTCTCATAAGCTTCATTTATCTTCCTCTGAACCCAATATGCATCAATTTCATGCACATCAACAATACTCACATCCTCACTAGCTTCCTCCATGACATCATCATCGTTGGAAATCGCGCCGCCACCGCGCTGCTCCGGTTTAGGTTCTGGCTCATTCTCCTCCACCGTAACCATATAAACACCTTCCTCCTCGTCCTCCTCTTCGAAATCAACAGCGACTTCGATATCAAAATCATTACCATCGCCACCACCGCCGGCCACGTCATCATCGTCGTCGTCATCGCCGTAGTCGGTGATCAGCTTCCCGATTTGAACGAACTGATCAAATACATTATCAGGTACAGAATTGAACAAATTATCAATCTCTTTTCTCTTGTTGTCAAAGCTCTTACCTTTGAGGACCGCCAGAACCTCGTCGGCGGCGCCGTGGACTACGCTCACGGGATGGTCACCGAGTCGCCGCGCTATGATGTCAAGCATGGTCTCGTAGGCGGATCGGGTCTCTCTGCTCCGGGGCTTGTAGACGCCGTTGTCTTCCTCCGTCGCGGTTAAGATGCTCTCTTCCAAACAACGACGCCGTTTGATCGGAGCGGGTTCCGGATTCGGGTCGCGCTGTTTCTTCTTCTTCTTCTTCTTCGTGGAGGGACTTCCTCTGTGGGCCGCCCTGTCGCCGAAGCTTTTGGGGTCGATTTTGCCGCGGAGAGACTCGACCTTGTACACGTGAGGGTCACGTGAGCCAGAGGCAGGGGAAAGAACGAGACTTGAATTGGATCGGACGACCTGGTACTGATTGTTTCGCGCGTGAGCTTCCGCGCCACCACCCGCCATTGTTATTAAGAAATCTGTTTTGTTTTTAATTTTTGATATTGTATATATGATTGTGTTTACTTTTCTTTTCCGAGATAAATAGGATTTGGTTTAATGAGAATGGATTTCGTCGACTTCTCTTTATAGTGTTGGAAGAGTGGTGGCCAAGAAAATTTGACTTTGGTGGTCGGTTTCTAATTAGGAATCGTCAGCAACTTGTGTGTGTTTTAGAATGATCTTTGGCATCTACAGTAGAAGGATTACACAATGTTTCTATTTTAGATTTTTGCTAAGAAAAAGAAAATACAAAAAAATAGTCATAAAAAAGACTATCGCAGCCAAAATTAGAGGTCGACAATGGGTCGGCCAAACCTTTCGTTACGTCTCCAAATTAAATATGAGTTAGGTTAGGCCGGGACGAGTATTTTTTTGAAAATTTGAACCCACAAACTTTTTAAGCCATGGGCCAAGTTTTTTTGGGCCCATGAGTTTTGGGACCTTGGTCCGAGCCCGATCCTATGCCCATAGGGCCGGACCGAATTTTTCAGATTTCGGGCCGCCCACGAACTTTTTGAGCCTATGGACAAGATGATTACCCCTAGTCAAGATATAGAAGAAAATGAATCTATTTTGATCTTACGATTGAGATACATATTAGCATCATTTTCTCCTCTACACATCTATGACCTATTTCGTACCATATGCTTTTGATTCTAGCTTCCATCTCCATCTCGTTCTTCTTTCCCTCGGTCTATGTATCTCAACTTTGACTGATTTTATAACTAATTTTAAAATTTCTAATCTAGGCTTTATTGGATTTGAGATCGATAGATAGAAGTGAAGGGAGTTTGAAATCTCTTTTTGGATTTGCATATCCAACTTGAAAAAGTTTAAGCAAACTCACTTAATCGAATAAAAAAATGTAAAACAAATGGATATGAACTCTTCGATCATCTACAATCTTTCCTATGACGGTAAATGTTTGTAGACTTATCAGCACAAATTTGATTTTTCGGAAAACTTAGGTTGAGTGGGTTGAGTGAAACTCAAATTTATCATTTTGATGTCCCGAATCACTCATTTAAGTTTTTTTTAATTTATTTATTACAATGATAACAAACTTGCAAACTAAGGAGTTTTGAACTTGAATGATGAGCGGGAGGCCGATTGGTCGAGTCTCAAACTTCACACTTATCATAAAACACAACATTTCTATATTTTCTAAGCATATTATAAAGTTCTAATTTGTTGGAATAATTTCATAATTTCAAAAATCAAAGTGTCAATAAATAGCGTAACTGGCCCAACAAGCCCAATACGTACATGTAGTGTAGTATAAGTAAAATAACAGGGCTATTTCCGTGATGCGAGTCGCCATGCATACAGGTTGCCAAAATTTTATTCCATTCTTCATGATTGAATCGAACGGCCATAAAGTCCTTATCATTTTCGAAAGTCCCATCCGACGACCCACAGTGTAGCCCCAATAAAACTAGCCGTTAGCCGAAGAAGAGCGTCCAGAGCTCAAACGTTCCCTTTTTCTCTCCTTGTCTCCAAATCACACATTCATTATTTCCCTCTGATCCCCCCAAAAAAACCAAACGCACCAAACTCCAAAATCCCATTTTCAAATAAACCCAATTGTGTGAACTTTTCCGATGGACTCGGTCGGCAAAATCGCCGGAGCGGTGACGACGACGACTCCGATCAAAGACCAACACGTGTCCCGATCGACTAAGAAGCCGGCGGCGCAACCCAGACACTCGGAGAATTTCAACCCTAACGTGTCCCTGGGCCCCAAATCGGCGGTTAAGTCGTTCTCGTCAACCAAATCGGGCTCGAAAAAACAAAACCCGAACCCGAGCCCGAACCCGGTGTTCGTGTCGCCCCGGAAGAAGATCCGCGACCGGAAATTCGTGGTGGCGAAGAAGAAAGGGAAGAAGGAAGAGGTTGTGCTGGACTGCGATAAGTGCAGGGATCTCAAGAAGTGTCTCTGCGCCGCGTATGAGACACTCCGGGCTTCTCAGGACGGATTTTTCAAGACCCGACCCGATCGGGAATTGGAGGAAAACGACGACGAAATCGAGAAGGGGCTGCTGATTCAGGACCGGGACTTCGAGGAGTCCGACCCGAATAAGGAAGCGGGTTCGGGTTCATCGGCGGCGAAGAGGAGGAGGGAGAGGCTGTTAGAGGAGGCGAGGAAGAGTGTGCCGGAGCGTGGGAAGGTGATGCATCTGGTTCAGGCCTTCGAGAAGCTTCTGACGATTCCCAAGGGAGAAGAAGAAGTAGAAGAAGAAGGAGAAGGAGAGAGTGAGAAGAAGAAGAAGAAGGCGGCGGCGGTTCCGAAGTGGGCATTACCTGGGCTTCAACCGCCGCCGCAGGCTCAGGAGTCTTTGTCGTCGTTTTGCCCGTCGGAGCTGTTTTTGACGTCGGAGAATCTCGGCCTGGATCGGCGGGCTTCGGTGTCATCGTCTTGGAATGGAAGGTACTGTTTTTAATGCACACAAGATGTGTGTTTAAATGCCTCAATGAAATAACAATAGTAATAATGCTTCTCACTCTAATGTTAATGTGTTACTAGTTTGTGTGCTGACTGAGTTTCTTTATTTGTGCCCTTTTGATTAATGTAGTATCTCGAACAGGACTTCGAATGGTGGGAGGAGAAGCCGAAGAAATGTAAGATTTTTTGGCTACTGATTTGGGTTTTTGAGATTGAAATGTTATACTAACTAGTATACTAATGCAATGTTGAACTCCTTTTGTGTATTTAGAGCTCAGGATCGTCTGGCACAATTGGAGGAAGTAGATGGAAGAAGAAGCAGCAACTACGAGCCACTAGTCTTGAACCATTTAAGCTAAGAACAGAGGTAAGAGTATTGATGGTGATTAGTGAATTGTCTTGGAATGACTCAAGTTTACTTACCACCTGCATTGGAGTTGATTATAACTGTGTAGTCGAATGCCGTTGCAGGAAAGGGGAAGACAGAAGAGTGAGGAGTTTATGAAGAAGGTACAGGAGATAATGATTCAAGAGGAGAGGCAGCGGATACCAATTGCCCAGGGTCTCCCGTGGACTACTGATGAACCAGAGGTTAATTCTTTATTGCTTAATGTTATTTCCTTGTCGATGAGTGATGTCGCAATGTGACTAAAAAACTATCACTAACTAAATGTTTGGTGTGTTTCTTCACAGTGCTTAATAAAACCTCCTGTAAAAGAGATCACAAGACCAACAGATTTGAAGCTGCACAGTGACATGAGGGCAGTGGAACGTGCCGAGTTTGACCAACAGGTGCGATACACCAACTATATGAGATTTATAATATGATTTGAGTTACTCTCAAGCTTAGTAGTTTGATGTCTTTTTAACAAAGGCTTTGGTCAAGGTGTTTGGGTTTCTGCATTCAGGAACAATCTTAACTAATTGGAGAAATATCATGCATGGTGTTGGTTGAATACATCCCAAGTGAACAACTATGTGATTAATCAAAAGGGGTTAGAATATATATAGCTTGTGTAGAATAATTAACCTTTGTGTAAAAGCATGCAGAGATTTTGAACATGAAAAATGTTGTACAGCTTATTGCACCGTAACTACTTTGAAGAGGTTATCATGAAGTTTAATTCATCCCTTTCATAGCCAAGATCTAGAGTAACACGCAACTTGCAGTGTTGATAGAAGTCATAGAACACTTATATGGGTGTTTGTCTGTGGTATGGAGGAAAACTTCTCGTCTCTTAGAGTGAAAAATGAATTACCTTGTTTAATTGTATAATGTATTGATATGTGCATCAGGTGCAAGAGAAGCTAAGCCTGTTTGAGCAATACAAGCTGGAAAGAGAGAGACTGCAGAAGGTAACCAGAATATCAAGACTAATGTGTACTTGTAAAGCTTTTACTTCATAGTTGTTCTTAACCTGAATATCGTTATTATCTTTTGCAGTTGGCAGAAGAGGAAGAAATAAGAAGGCTGAGGAAAGAACTCGTTCCAAAAGCACAGCCAATGCCCTACTTTGACAGGCCTTTCATTCCCAGAAGGTAAAGCTCAACTCATCTGGTTGAGCAGCACCAATCCATTTCCTCTCAAGACTTTCACATACCTTAAACCCTATAATTTTCTGATTTGCAACATTTTCTTGGTGTATAATTACAACATCCTTTAATTCATTGTCTCTCTGCGAATACTTTTTAACCACATGGTGTTTGTCTCAGATGTTTTTCTTTGATAGTGATGTAAGATTTTAGTCTTTTTCCTCTTTTGAAAGAAGATTTTAGCTATTTAGGTTGAAGAGTTGGAATACTGCTGATGATACTATTTGAAATTTATTAATATGCAGAAAAAGAGAGTGCAGATAGTTTCGGGATTCTATCTTAACAGAGTGGGTCAAACTTGTTTGCTGAGTTCTTTCATTTTGTTTTAACTTTCAGAAAATAATTACTCCATTTACCACATATTCTGTCCTGTCACTTTGAGAATGTTAAAGTTATACTGGGCATGTCAAAGTTATAGTAAGAACTTGATGAGGTGAAAGTTTCTTATGCCTTTGTGTTTAACTGTGTTTCAGGTCAATGAAGCATCCTACCATACCCAAAGACCCAAAGTTCCATGTGCCTCAACATAAGAAGATCAAGTGTTGCTTCTCATGGAATGATGATATGAGCTCCTACAGTTTCCAGAGTGAAGCTTGAAGAAAGACCCTGTTAAGAATAATTTATCCCTTTTATTTTGCTACCGAATATATTGTTCTGGTTTCTTTCTATTCCTTGTATATGAATCGTAGCAGCAACCAGCTACGTTGCGATTTTTGGTTCCAATAATATGATTCTTTGAAAGCATCCAGACAAGTTCTTCAAGTTCTAGCCTTTTCTTCTGGCAAAATTGTCGAAATGCCTCATAAACTTGGTTGTAATTGTTAATTTACATCCTAAACTATCAATTGCGAACTTTTATTTCCTCAACTTGGAAACAATTGCTGATTTGCACCATCTCTGTCAATTTTGACGGATTCCATCCAAATGTTATGGCACATGATGGATATAATTATATTTTTTTGTATAATTAAATTTTAATATTTTTTATTAAATCAAAATTCAATCGTTATGAACCAATTTTTTAAAGTTATATATTCCAATATGAAGAGAAAAATATTAAATTTATAACATATTATTATTATTATAATAATTATTATTCCATATATATATATTCAATATATTAGTGGCTTAGTGCTCGTTGACTCGCTCACTATTTCTATGCCTAGAAGAACAAAAAAACCTAAAATATTAAAAGCAAAGATTAAGAGCACACAAAATATTTTATTAAAGAAAATAGAAAATACAATAAAATAAGAAATTATTTTTTAAAAGTATGTATTAATATTATTTATTAAATCAAAATTCAGTAGTTATGAACCAATTTTTCAAAGTTATAAGATGGAAAAAAAAATCTCAATTCATAACACAATATTATTATTAATTCCACGACTATATATATAAACATATATATATACATATCCTATCAAGTGCGGAGCTTCACACTGAAACTTCAGTGTGAAACTAAATTTTACATAAAATCGACGAAATAATTTGATCATTGGAATAAATCACTTTTTAGATACATATATATGTAATGATCGTGCCTGCAAAATTTCAGCCCAATCGGAGATATTTTGACCATTTGATCACACATTCAAAATTTAAGTTAAATCGTATAACCTATGTGCATATTATTAAACAATTTGACAATCAAATAGCTAAAACATCTCCGATTAAATTGAAATTTTGCATGCACACTCCTTACATATGTATCTAAAAGATGATCGACTTCAATTATCGAATCACATTGTCGTTTTTGTGTAAAATGCAACTTCACACAGAAGTTTCAATACAAGCTTCACACTTGATAGAAACTATATATATATTCAATATATTAATGCTCGTCGACTCACTACTTCTATGCCTAAAACCTAGTTAGAAAAAAATGGTACTATACTTATATGTTCAAAATACGTACGGGTATAAATCGGTAATTTTATATGAATCAAATTCGTAAAAATTCGGCCATAATTTTTTTAAAATTTTTTTTAGTGGAAAAGTTATATGGAACTCCAATAAAAAATAATAATAAAATAATTTTTTAATAAAAAAACGTAAAATTTATGAATATTTAGAATAATTCGGTAAACAGACATTTTTTTCAAAAATTCGTCAATTCACGAATTATTCACAAATTTACTAATAGAGGCCTAAAACAACAAAAAATCTAAAATATTAAAAGCAAAGAATTAGAGCACACAAAATATTTTATTAAAGAAAATACAAAATACAAAAAAATTAAAAGTATATAAAATACAATTTAAATATAAAAATAAATTATACTCATCATGTGCATGGCACATGATAACATTTGGATAGAATCCGTCAAAATTGACGGATTCCAAATCAGCTCCATTTGGATGCAAATCAACATTTTGATGTAATCAGCAAATGCTTCCAAGTTGAGGAGCCAAAAGTTCATAATTGATAATTTAAGGTGTAAATTGATAATTACAACCAAATTTATGAAACATTCTGACAAGTTTACCTTTTCTTCTCCAGCATGAAAGAAAACTCCAACATAAGAGTCTTTCTTATTGACTACACGGCTGCAGCAATGACCATTGTCATACTCGTCGGTTTCAGTTACTTCTAAATCACTACCAAGAGGACTATAGGGAACTATTCCAATGCCACGCTACCTGAAAATATCATATCAATTTAAGAACATTAGATTGTTGTGCATTTTTCGAAATGGGAAGACTAGTATGAGCGAATAAAGCAGCATTTTGCACGATTTTTATTTTTTTATGAAAAATTGATATGATGCTATAGTTGATTTGCATATGATTGTAGCTTATATGCGTCTCATGAGAACTGATCGGTTAGAGTCTTCTACTATTGCATCAGTTAACTTATATGCCCTTATCGATATTTATGTATATGAGATATTGGAAGCAATTAAACAGAGATGAAAAATTCAAAAGTGTCTAAATTAAGAATGGGACATCTTTATCATCTTTGTAGTTGGAATTCATGATAAGAAATTGACTAGATGGCGAGAATTATACATAGAAAAGAGATCTAATATTAAAGCAAACATGAGATATGTCTGTTATTTCTTTTTCTTTTGAGTTTTAATGAAGAATGCTGTTTGTAGAGGTTGGAATCATGTTTTATTGATGAATTAAATGTACAAGTTATTCAAGGGTGATTATATGGATTAAATGTCCGATTCTGATTCCGTTTCAAGATCTATATATTCCGATTCAGATTCCAATATAAAGAGAGACTAACCAGAAACGTTAAACCCTAGAAAATATATCATGTCCGACATCATCAGAAAATACCCTGTTCTCGGGTGTGTCCAAAAAAAGGAGCAACCTCAAGACCAAAACAAATCACAAGACAAAACAGAGTGATCATTGTTTAGATCGATCTTGTGGTAATAGTGATAAACAAGATGAATGAGAAAAGATACCATGCACTCAAGGTTGGTCAGACCTAAAATCCCAAAGGTGGCCTGACAAGATGAAGCGTTGACATCAAGTTCGAAGCTTTGAGTAGAAGCTCTGGTGATGAGAAGCATGGGCGTCATGTTCGGGCCGAGAAGCTAAGCCACTGACAACGTGAAATGTGATACATCAAGTTCGAAGCTATAAGTACAACCTCTGACAGTGATGAACAAGGACGTCAAGTTCGGGATGAGAAGTTGAGCCACTGACGACGTGAAATGTGATACATCAAGTTCGAAGTTTTGAGTAAAACTTTTGACGATGGGAAGCGCATGGGTCAAGTTCAGGTTGAGAAGCTAAGCCGCTGACGACGTGAAATGTGATACGTCAAGTTCGAAGTTTTGAGTAGAACTTCTGACAATGTGAAGTACATGCTTCAAGTTCGGGCTGAGAAGTTGAGCCGCTGATGACGTGAAATGTGATAAGTCAAGTTCAAAGATTTGAATAGAACCTCTGACGGTGAGAAGCACGGGCATCAAGCTCGGGCTGAGAAGCTGAACAGCTGATGACGTGAAGTATTAACATCAAGTTTAAAGCTTTGATTAGAACCTCTGATGATGGGAAGCACGGGCATCAAGTTTAGGCTGAGAAGCTGAGCCGCTGACTACATGGAAAGTTGATGTCAAGTTCGAAGCTTTGAGTAGAACTTCTAACGGTGAGAAGCACAGGCGTCAAGTTGGGGCTGAGAAGTTGAGCCGATGACGACGTGAAATGTGATCCATCAAGTTCAAAGATATAAGTAGAAACTCTAATGGTGATGAACATGGGCGTCAAGTCGGGGCTGAGAAGCTGAGCCACTGACAACATGAAATGTGATACGTCAAGTTCAAAGCTATGAGTAGAACCTTTGACGGTGATGAACAAGGGCATCAAGTTCGGGATAAGAAGCTGAACCGTTGACGACGTGAAATGTGATGATACATCAAATTCGAAGATTTGAGTAAAACTTCTGACGATGGGAAGCACATGCGTCAAGTTTGGGGTGAGAAGCTAAGCCATTGACGACGTGAAATGTGATACATCAAGTTTGAAGCTTTGAGTAGAACCTCTGACGGTGAGAAGCGCAAGTTTCAAGTTCGGGCTATAAGCTGAGCTTCAAACAGTGTGAAGTGTTGACGTCAAGTTCGAAGTTTTGAGTAGAACTTCTGACTGAGAAGAGCGGATGTCAAGTTCAAGCTATGAGCTGAGCCTCTGACAAGGTAAGATAAGTAAGCACGTGTCAAGTTTGAAGTAAGAGTAGAACTGCTGGTAGTGTGAAGTATCAAAGTCGTAGCTTCGAACATCAAGCTTCGAAGGATGAGCATTGAGGAACGGGTTATGGAATTTTCTTAGGTTTACATGTGAGAATAATCTTCTCTTCAGCTTCAATGACTTGAAGAGAGGTATTATTGGGGGCATGTATATGAGAAATATGTGATATATATGTGTGAGATCTTTGATATATATGATGTCAAGATAAAATCTAGTAACGAAAATGAATTATTGTGGCACCGACACCTGTGGTGAAATTTTTCAAGTTTATGCCTGGAATAGAAATAAATGAAATTGCAGAAAAGTTAGAGAATATCCTACCAGACAAGGGGTCCGAAGAGATGGTTGAATAAAATTCAAATAGATAAAGTTGGAGAATAGTTAAAGAGATGAGTACGTTTGGGAGATGGTTGAAAGACATCGAACAAAGGTGTTCGAGAATAGTCAAGTGAATAGGTACGTTCAAAGATAGAAGAATGAATGACCAAGTTTGAGATGGATGGACTTCGAACAAGTTCAAAGTCAGATGAAGTTCGAGAATCCATCATTCGTTGAAATTCAAGCGTCACTTGAAGATTGCTTATGACACAGATAGATAGTTCGCGTGCTATAAAAGTTGAGGAAGCACTTAACTCAGAAAGTCTATGAAATGCACGACTGGGATGCAATCATGTTTTGGAGTATATGGTGAAGGAGGAATAGAGCATTGAGTTGAATTGAATCTCGAAGCAAGTTGAAAATCCTCGGAGGAACCTCAGGTTAGCGTAAATATCTTTTCAATAGAAAACTATTGTTATGTGAATAGAAATATTATTGCAACAACGTAGGATGCGACAAATTAGAAAGTAGAACTAAAGGTTAGTCGTTATCCGAGAGTGTATTTTGGAATTAAAAAGTAATAATACACAAAAGACGAGTTGCAAGACAAGTTTCAACAAAGAGTGATTGAGGAGTACAAACACTCAAAGCAAAGTTGAAGTTCGAGACATAGATTCGAAGTCTCGAAGCAGAGTTGAAGCTCGAGACATAGACTCGAAGTCTCAAAGCAGAGTTGAAGTTTGAGAACGTTCTTGAAGCTGAATGGAACATCCAAAAAGGTAATGAGACATTGAGGGGTAATGATGGAGTTAAGATGAGTTGATGTTGCTCCTTATACGAGACAAAAGGACATGGAAAAATGTATGAGAGAGGCGTGTGAGCAACATCTTAAAAAGTATTAAAGGTATGGTCACTTGAAACTTGGTTTGGTCAAAAGTATAGTCAAATCTGGGCAAAAAGTATGTGTCTTTCTTGGTTATACCACATCCAAAGAGGTACGATTCTTCCACATGTTGTGCTATAACACTAGGGATGATTGGTATGGTTTGTTTTAATTTTGCTATGCAATATGCTATATGGCTGGACATCGATTTGAAGATATGAACATTTCTTTTACATTAACCGAGACTAATTCCTCAAAGTAGGAAAGTCACGTTTTGCTGTTGTAATTGATTACTTGAGCAAGAAAATGAATTTGGGTTGGCGAAGAATGGTTCTTCAATGTGGAAACTTGCAATTGGTTTCTCGGTTAAGAATGTGGAGTCAAGTTGTATTTCCCCATAAGGTTTGAAAGCATTATCGTGATATTCTCCAAAGATGAAATTGGAGGCATCGTGGTGACGATCTTCGAGGAGAAGATGGTATAGTCAAGGATGGATTCGAACTGCCAAGATATCTTGGGTTGAGAGAAGTTAGTTCAATGAAAGATCAGATTCATCAAAATCCAAACTCTTGCCACTTAGTGGAGAGATAGTGTTAGAATGAGAGAATTAATAAGAAAAGAAAAAAGGAAGAGAAGTAGTGGGGTAGTGGAAGAGTTGCAGTTTAAGTGGAAAGTTAATAAGGTTTCTGGTGCATGAATCCGAAGATGCGCAAGAAGAAACATGTGTCGAAAATGAAGTTCGAAGTACGAAGGATTGAAGTTGAAGACTCGAAGCTGAATTTTCTCTGTTGGGCTTGAACTTCAGCCTAAAGGTGAAATTGGGGGCATTGTAGGAGTATGAATTTTTCGTCATATGAGGTTCGAGTTAGGGAATATCAATGAGAGGTTAAGTGAAGTTGATCAAAGATTGAGTACAGAGGAGGAAGGCTCGAAGTTTGATCTTTGAACCATGTCTCGAAGCTCAATGTTCATAGGAGCTGGCTAGGTTTTGTCATGAATAAGTGATGGATTATGAAGCCCAGTCCCGTAATTGAGAGCTCAATTGGCGAGATAAGGATTGGCTCAAACATTTGGGGTAGGTCAATCACGTGACCCTAAAATAGGGGCACTAAGCATGAAGTGAGGTGCAAGGCTAGGAATCTGGCACCAAAATAGAGGTTGGTTGAAGTTCGAGGCCAAGAATTAATGATCAAAGTTCTGAAAATAAGCTTCGAAGCTCAACTAAAAAGGTGATGGTTCCTATTTTGACGGGTAACAGGTAGTATAAATAGGTGAAAGGAGTAAGTTTGTATGTTAGATTCTACTCAGAACCTACTTACACTAAAACTTTGTCTGACTTGAGCGTCAAAGCTATTCGCTTGAATTGTCTTGTGGAAGCAGAAAGAATCCACTACATTTTTTGCGCTCTTATATCATCCGGCTTCACCCCCAATTTCTCCAATTCATCATACAACATAATTGCCTCCTTCATCATTCCCTTCTGCTAATACCTGGAAATGATAATCATACACGCAACCAAATTCTTGAAAGGCATCCTATCAAACATCATCCTTGCACTCCCCATAGCCCGGGCTTTACTATACCCAAAACTCAACATCTTCTCAAACAACTCAAAAGCTTCATCCATCTTCCCAGCTTTACCATACCCATCCAATATCGAATTTCAGCTCACTTTCGTTGAATAGTTAGCGCGCATATTCCAACTCCTCAGCTTTTGCCAAACCCCCAATCATAGAGTTTCATGACACAATGTCTCTCTCACCCATCACTTTGATAGTTTTTTAAATTTGGACATCATATTGATACGTCGACGAAAGTTCAACTTGTCATTCTTGAAACTTGTAGGAAGCTCCATGGGAGATATTAAAACTTGTCCTTCTTGAGGAAGATCTCTAATTCAACTATTGACTACCTTGACTACATGTACCGATTCAACTTATATAGAGGTAAAATTTACACTCTGGTCAATATACCTCTTTTGTAACATAAGCATGCAAATTTTGCTTCAAATAGCCTGCTCTCACAGATCCTGAAGAGGCAGACTCAAAAACAGAGAGAGAGAGAGAGAGAGAGAGAGAGAGAGAGATATTTTAAAATAGAGTTGAAGCTTTACGCCCCCGAGCACGGGGCCATCTCTAGGTACTCTTCTTCTTCCACATTTTCGTTTCTCATCTCCATGTTTCTCTAATTAGAGTTTTCATATACTCTCTAATTAGAGTTTTAAGATACTTTAGTTACATCTCTCTCTCTCTCTCTCTCTCTCTCTCTCTCTCTCTCTCTCGTTAGTCTTGAATGTACCCCCTCTCTCCACATGTCCTAATTTTTAAAAAAAAATTGTCATATGTCACCATTCAAATGGTTAATGAAGTTAAAATTCAACAATCTTACAATAAGCTCAGGGCATCAAATTACCGTCCTTACCCAGATTTATCGCCGAAGCCTTCATCGCCGTCTCTCTCTCTCTCTCTCGTTAGTCTTGAATGTACCCCCTCTCTCCACATGCCCTAATTTTTTTAAAAAAATTGTCATATGTCACCATTCAAATGGTTAATGAAGTTAAAATTCAACAATCTTACAATAAGCTCAGGGCATCAAATTACCGTCCTTACCCAGATTTATCGCCGAAGCCTTCGTCGCCGTCTCTCTCTCTCTCTCTCAACTTCCTTTTTTCTCTCCATCACATATGATGCAGAACCTCGATTATTTGGTGGACCAATCCAAAGACTTATGTTTAGTTCATAACTTTCAACATGTTACCGACTACTACTTCGAGAGGGCGTTCCTCGTCGTTGTCGTCCTCTACATCTCGAATGACGAACCCTCTCTTTGTTCGGTACCTCCAATGAATAATTAAGGTGATCTTTTGGAGGTAGGCTGGAACTCTGGCATCGACTCTCTCGGTGTACTTCCCTACTTTCAAGAACCAAGAAATACACCCCACCAAAAAATTACAGTTCGGCCTTGCTGGACCGAGACGTGGCCTTCTTCGTGGCTCCAGATCTTAAAGCTTTGCCTCGACCCGCCATTGATGGACCTCCAGAGAGAGAAATAGAGTGACTAGAGAGATAAGAAGGGGACGAGAGAAGAAGTCCAGTAATTCTGGATTCAAGAGCTGACGCCGAAGCTCCAAGTTCAAAAGCTGAGCGAGGGGAAGGGAGAGGAGAGAGAGAGACGTGGTGATTCAGTGCTCTGTGCTCATCGTAGGCTCGGATTAGATTTTTAGATAAACGGCTGAGATTTAAAAATATTACAGGGTGTAGAGAGAGGGGAGCATTCGAGACTAACATCTCTCTCTCTCTCATCTCACCAAGAAACATTCCGAAAGTGTATATGGATTATGGACTACATTAAGGCTCTCCTTGATGGTAAGGCTAAAGTAATCATATATTAATAACGAATAATGGGTTATGTAATTGATAAAATTTGAAGATGTACTTTGAAATACTAAGACTAAAAATTTCTCGTCTCAAAATAAAAGAAATTTAAAAACAACAAATTTCAACCTTGTGACACGCTGACACTGTATATAGATCTCTTCAAGATTTCCTTCATTCGATGAAACTATTTTTGCGAACCGACAAATTGAATTGCCGATTACCGATGCATCACTTACACTAACAAACGGCACTTTCTAGATTCAGGTTTATCTGTTAATGTGAGAATGAAATAGAATGAGAAAACTGTTATGAATTCACATCAAACATGCGTAATGCTAGTTTTTTTTTTTTTTCTGTCGACCTATATGAGTAATTCATATCAAACATACATGTTGTCTTTGTTTCAATTTTTTTTAAAACAACTTTTGCTTCATTTTTTACTTCTTCTTTTTCCGAATAAAGAAGAGTTCATTAAAATCTTCACGGCCTGAATAGTTCATACTTTATACACAACTGACAAACAACTCTAACTCTATCAAGAGAAGCAAAAAACTACTATTTAAAGAAGCACATCATTATCAAGCTTACTTGCGTCTCAAGCGAATCTCGAGAATCATACTGAAAAGAGTTTCCATACCCTTGAGCACTCAATTGTGGTAGGTACAGAAATCCTAATGAAACTCACAATTCAAATACGACGTTAAGAAGTCAATAACAACAACTCCAGCATGTTCGTAGGTATAGCTAACCGCATGAATCCCATATATGAAACCCACTTGGATCCCATATTTGGACCGTAAATAGCTCCTTTGAAAGCCATAGATCTCCCAAGGCCTAAATAAGATCCAACCCAAATGACTTGTGCCTTGGAATCCTACCAACCTTATCCCACAAATCATAGGCCTAGTCATCTTTTGAGACCTGCAAGCCCAGGCTGAATGCACCAAGCCCTTGCATATGTGTTGTCTATAAATAAAGGTATTGTATTAATTGTAGGACAAACTCAGTTAAAGTACTTTTGGTTTCAATAACAAAGTGTTTATGCTAACGAGTTACTACGAATCCGCAAGTTCAAAGACGTGATTACAACAATCAAGCATAAATCATTGTCACAAACTAGTATAGATAATTATTTTAGTTCTTCTTGAATAATATTTTTATTACTATTAACAATTATTACTATATAGAGGTAATTTTCCTATATATGGGACAAAAAAAATTTATAACTTATCACAATGTGGAGGTTATTTTTATTTATATCTAGTCCGAGTTGGGACCGAGAATTTTTATCATCTTTATAGAGTATTCTTAAATCGAAATTCTACTGGATATATATCTATCCGGTCAACTTCCACCGCTTCTTTCATTACTTTCTTTCATAAACTGCTTCCTCAATAATCTTCATCGATCAATACAACTAATCCACCCTTCTTCCTCAACAGGTCTGCCTAAGTAAGGTCATCTGTGCTGTTTCACTGCATCTCTTAGCAGTGCTTCATTCAATCATGGTTTTAGGATACTACATTTTTGTAATACAGTGGATGGTTTTATCTTCTTTTCCAAGTAAAATTAGCATTTAGGCCGTTTATTTATCCCGCAGCAAAGCGCGGGTCGGATTTCTAGTATTGCGGCCAAGTCTCGTAAATTTCAAGTTACAATCGGGCCTTTGAGTGGGCCGAATAAGCTGCTAAAGTGCAATCGGGCCTGACTGTTGTCTCCAACTTCGAACTAAAACAAACAGGTTTGGAGCGAAAAAATGATCTCTACTAAATATTTAAATGGGATCCACTCCGAGTCCAAACCACAACCCGAAATTTACCTAAACCCTAAAAAATGCGGAAGATTCACAGCCATGCACGTCCACTCCACCTCCATGCAGTGCTCTCTACCTCCAGCTTATTTCAGCTCTGTGATATTGATCTCTCATCTCAGTGAGGCTTGCGGGAACGACAATGTATAAAGAATATATATTGGGCCGGGCCGAACTCGTTGCCTCGTTGGTACGGACAAGATTAGAAATGAGTGGAAGATATGCATGTTGACGTGGACCCTATAATAGAGATGACTTCAAGTAGCACAGTTCTTGGATTAGAGATATGTGAAGAACTGATCGGATTTCCCAAATTACCGAAGGAACAAGATTTCAAAATAGTCCCAGACGTACTGGATTGGTGTTAGGGAAGGGCAACTCGATAGAATCGTCTGCCTTGAGAACCACGTACATCGCCCCTCCTCCTCCGCCAGACCATATCGTTGGATAGCTTCCTTGACCCTGTGCTCTCTATCTTCCTGGTTCGTTTTCTTCTGAATACAGTATGCATGTGTTTGTTGCAGCATTCATATTGAATATGTTATTAGAAACTTTTTTCGAGACTTCCTAGCAAGAAGGTGCATATATTTTCCACAACAAATTTTAAAAAAAATAAAAAAAATTCATGCTTGATTAATGTGATTTTGAACGAAGAGGAAAGAATCTTTAGAAAATTATAATTGCTTCGCACTTCCAAAAAAAAGAAAAAAGACAAAATTCACACTCTTGTAGTCTCTGCTTCATTCGGTTCTCTTGCATTCTCTTCTTCATTTTGTTCTCCTGCATTCTCTCTTTCAATCAGTTCTCCTGCATTCTCTACTTCATTCTGGTCTCGACCTTTAAACAACTCTTTCACTTTTACCCGCAAAAATTCAAATAAATCTTTCACTTTATCCCATATATGAGCAAGTGCCTTCCGATATGATTCCTTACTTATAAAGTCTATAAGAAAGTAAATCATCCACAAAGTGAGAGTGAACCATCCAAATGTTCGAACTATGACAAGTAATAGTAAGATCGGAGCAAGCGATCCACAACAGAGACTCATGTTACCCATGAATTCGGCTAAGTTTGAATCAAGAGAGTGATGTAAATTGATGGTTGCCAATAAGCAAATGTAGACAATAAAATCAACAATGAATGTGAGCATAGTGAAATGATCAGTGAGAAATATAGATTTTGTCCCGCTCGTCTGATTCACTTGTATGAGCACGAGAAGCATGGTTATGACTGAGATTATAAGTGGGTGCAACTTCTGTGAAGAACTTTGTACCTCCTCTGCCTCCACCCTCCCCTGTTTGACAATCAAAAAGTTAAAACATATTAAACTAAATTTTTCAATAATTTCTTTTTCAAAAATTAATTTTTTCTACACAACGGTGGGCAACTTTCACTGATTATCTCAAATATATATCCGTATTGAGTTATCCGTAAAACAAGTTGTGTCTAAAATAATTCATTTCTCATTACAAGTACGTTAAACTATGGACACAAATTCATGATGGAAATTAATACAAATTAAACAATGTATTATGCGCCAAACAACGTCTATGGACCTAACTTACCTCCAAAAGCCACACACTACCATATCTCCATAAGCAGTTAACAACAGAATAAAACTAGCTAAAACGTCCTCTCTCTCTTTTAAATTTCATTAAAAATCTGAATATCAGCTTTTGCATATACAAGACAAAAATATCAGCCCCGGCACCCTTCAATCAACAAACGTATGACACTATTCAGCCCCGTGTTTCTTTGATGAAGTGCTTCAGAAAAACAAAGCAAAAAGAACAAAAAAAAGAGGACTTGCAGCAATTGTCGTAATTAACCACATAATCGACCCAACAATTAATTAAACCACTCTCTTGCTTGCCGCCAATGGCAGATCCAGAATATTTCTTAGGTGAGGCAAGGCTGTACGTAATCGAATTTTCAGAAGAAATAAAACATGCATATTACTAGAATGTTAGTTAATACCTTGCAACAAGCTGCAGGAATCTTTATCGAAAAAAGAAATAACAAGTTATACCGTTGTAGAGTCTCTATTGTCTCAACTCGATCTATAGCACGTACAAATTAAAGAAAAAGAAAAAAGTTCTATATTTTTAAGAAAAAAGGCCTAAATAGTTTATTGAAGAAAATAAAAATACAGGAGCAATGTCAAATTAACTAGAAAAGGAATAAATTATTACCCAACAACATAAATGTAAAAAAAAAAAAAAAGGTCAAGAAGGGGTAGCATGTGCTCATCGTAAAGACAATACTAACACATATGCACCAATATCAGTGGCGTCTCAATGGCTAACAGAATTAAAGTAAGGGCTGAGATATGCGGTTATGAAGGAGTTAGGTAAGCCCTAGTCTCGTTTGAATTAAGATTTTCTACCAAACGACATCGCTTCTTGTCATGCGAGGCACTGTTCATCTTCTTCCTTACTCAGTTTCTGCCCTTTCTGCCTGGGTTTTGTTTCTTTTTGCTCAAATTAACGTAGTCATAAAACTGACTCATTACCTATGAAACTCAAGCCAATCTTAGGTTGTGCAGCTGCCCTCCCTCGCCTGTACGTGGATCCGCCAGTGGCCCGCTATAGCCCGACTGCGAGGACGAGCTCACAATTAGTGGCGGAGTCGCGGAGGCAATGTAGGATGAGTGTGGGCGATCCCTAACTGGAAATTGATTTGTATCCCTTGGAACTCTGTTTTCCAGATGAACCATACTAGCTACATGTATTTTCTGGGTTTGCCATTTGGGCTTTTATTTATCTGGGTTTCTGGGTTTTGAAGATGAAACAAGAATGAATCGGGAAAACAGTGGGACGGCCTCGTTTTTACAACTTTGACCCTCTCCACCCTACTAAGAACTGAAAACCTCAATTGCCCCAAGTGCCTAAACCAAAGTGCTTCGGGTTCAGATACTGTTTTCAGTCTCTGCTGTGCTTTTGCTCACTCACTCCCTAAAGATGGTCAAAGTGTAGATTGCAGTTGATGATATGGTCTAGCCCACACTCTCGCGTATCCTTCATTCGTTTCCTATTCAACACCACCTTAGCTTAATAGATGTAATTTAAAAGAGGCTGAAGCAAATTAACTATAAAGTCATGTTTCCTGACTAGGAATGAGAAGAGAATTAAAAGTTTAGGAGTTATTCTGGGAGGAGAGAATTCATATATTTACTTCCACATTTGGGAATCGTAATGAAGGTGGGTCACACCTCTTTATCAGGAATCATTCTCCAACAAACTTGAAATTTGATTTTTCAGGGGATCGGAGAGATCGATGAGTTTGAGAATTATTTCTCCCGGAATCAACTTTTTACCCCATAATACTCTTACATATATTGTTTTGAAGAGACCCTTATGTATATTAAATGACTCTAATTTCTTTAGATTTGATATTTCAATTTATTTGCTAAATTGCTACTATGAATGGTTATATTTCAAAAAAAAATTATCATTATTATTTGGTTGAATTTAAAGTTTTATCTAGATATAGAGCTTACTAGATTTGGCATTTAGTTTTCGTTTTTTGGCATTTAGTTAACTAATATAATTTATTCTTATGCCGGTATCGTTTTAATCATTTTTTTTTCTAATAAACTTTGCTCAAATTAATAAATAAAAAAATTTGAATATAAAATATAGCTATTGTTTTGTAGAAACATATCGGTAATCAAATTAGTTTTGATTTCGATTCCTTATAGTAAGTAAACATTATCAATCGTACTTATTCTGATTCCTATTATGATTTAAAATGGTAAGTAAACTCTACTAAAAACTGAACTGGTGGTCCCAAGGAATGCAAAATCGAAATTATCGGCGATATTTCTATTTTTTGAACTTACCTGAAAAATCCGTGAATATATCTCTAAACTTTCCGAAATTTTCCGAAACTTTCCGATATTTCCGATATATCCCCGATATTTCCGATATTTTCCGATATTTCCCGAAATTTTCGAAATTTCCGTAAACTTTTCACATTTAACATTTAGTTTGGTAAATGTCCAATCTTCACATGCTCAATGTCCAATCCACCATTAAACGTGACATGTCCAATACATGCAGAATTACATGGGAGAATAATCATTTAATGATTATTCTTCACAATACACACATGATTATGCACATGGAGATGGAGAAAAAATAGTGAATTTCGAACCTCATAGGTCCCCTACGTGGTTTTGAAGTATTTATATATTTGATTTTGTGATGCGTGATGTGTAACATATTGTACAAAATGCGTGATAGCCTAGCCTCCTATAATTTTTAGCCATCAAAAAATAAAAATAGAACTAATAAATTATATTTTAATAATTATCAGCACTTAACACATACTAATTCATATAGTAATTTAGCAAATTCATATGTCTTGATGTCAGATCAATATTTTCTTTTCACATAAGGTAGATAATTGATCATGTTACAATCTCCAAAAGTTTCATTACAAATTTCCATGTAATTTTATTAGTTTCCGTCATTTCCGTCAGAATTTTCACTGGATCGATATTTCATCGATATTTCCGCCGAAATATCCAAATTTTGGAACGTCGATATATACTCGATATCCGATATTTTACTCTTTGGGTGGTCCACCCTACTAAAAACTGAAAACCTCAATTTTCTAGAACTGGAAAAGAATGCAAAAGGCTCCCCCTACTGTGTGCTTCGGCCGTGCTCTCTCCGTCTTTCTCACTTCATCTCCTCTCCACACCCTATTTTTTTTTTGCGTACTATACATCCAATGTTTCAAAGACTGTTTCAAATATGTAGTTGCTGGGAAGGTGAGGGGAACTGCACACCTTAAGACCTAATTTATGACTTGCTCTTTAATAATAATAAAAAAAAATTCATGACTTACTCACCCAAGGTTGAGCACTTGAGCAGAGAAATTTCAGGAGCAGCGCAGCGTGATGCAAGGCTCAAATATCATCCAAAAGAGCACAAAAACATCATCCAAAAAAAAAACAGCTGCGAAGTTTCTGGAAAAACGCGGGCCCAAGAAAGAAAGGTGCCCACTTGTAACCAGCCACGGAGCTATTTGGGGGCCAGGGTGGGCCTGGCCCCCCCCCCCCCCTCAATTTTTGGGAAAAAAATTAGTTTATTAGTATTATAATATAAATATTATAATTTATTTGAAGTATATCTAAACTTCAATTACGTGTATGAGTGTATGATTAATTCAAATTTGACGACTTTATAAGAATATTATTATATATTATTTCAATAATGAAGTCTAAATATTAGATCAATTAGGATTTAATCTCTTACCAGGTTTAAGATTTTATGGTATTTTTTTCTTTATAAAAGCTCTACCGTTCCTGAGATTAAAATACAATCATTTTTGTTAAGTTGATTAGATATGGAGAGATACTTCAAAAAACAAATCATCTTCTTCTACTCCAACATTAGATGAGCAACCACCTACAAAAATTCAAAAGAAGAATAGTAACAATATGAAAAAGTTTCGTGCTAGAGATATGACAGAAAAGTATCCATCGGATCCTACTAAACGCCCGCCAATTTCAAGTTATCATCCTAACATTCAAGAAGAAGTTCGAAGATATTATCTACAACAAGCCCCTTGTCGACCTAAACATCATACTTTTCCTTTTACGGAATTTGAAGACAAAAGAAGAAGAAAAAAAGGTTTATTTGTGATTTGTTTATTGTATTTTTATATTGGTTAAAGTACAATATTAAAGAGGATGTTGTATTTTGTTTATGTTGTTATGTTTTCAAACCAACTATTGGAGAACAAGGCGGTGGTGAAACTTTTGTTGGTGCTGATCATGGATTCAGTAATTGGAAGAAGAAACAAACGCTAATATCACATTTTGGAGGATCAAATATTACTCATAATCAGGCTGTGAGTAATTGTGATGCTTTATCAAATTAAAAACAAAACATTGAAACTGTTTGGGCAAAATATACAGATCAAGATCGAATTGACTACCCTAACCGAGACTATTTTTTAAGTTTTTCATTTAGGCCCCTCCTAACCGAGAATCCTGACTCCGTCCCTGCTTGTAATCGACTACACGTCTACACGTCATATTAACCAACTTGGGCAGAGTCCGCCATTGTACTAATGCCAGCAGAGGGAGAGACGTACAGAAGTTGTGTAGAGGGAGTCTTCCTTCTCTTCACCATATCCTATAATGATTCATATGAATTTTTTTTTTTTTTTGATAATGAATGATGATCATGTGATTGATATCTAAGAATGAAGCTTGTTATTCTCCAAAAGAAGAAGAAAAAAGAATGAAGCTTGTTAAAGTGAAAATCCTAAACCACCGAGCAAAGTCATTAATCAAACCCAGGGTGAATATACGTATACGCGAGGTTACTGGTCAACCTGAAAATTTGTAACTTCCTTTTGATTAAAGAGTTTGGGAACAAATCTGATTGAAAAAAATAACAGATTTTGGGCAAAACTGAAAGAAAACGACGATGAGACTGTTTGGGTTCTACTATTTAAGGATTCTGGGCTTACATTTCAAATCAATACAAATTGCATCATTTTGAGAATAATTAAAAATAACTAAAGAAGTCTGCCAAATGGACAAAATCAAGTAATCAAACTGAACTTGGGCACGCTAGCTGGTACGTCCACTTGTCTCTGAACTTTTTCTTTATTTTTTTAGGAAAAATCATTTTTCTTTAGCGAATCTCTCCTTTTGTTTTTTGTTTTGTTTTGAGGGAATCTT
This sequence comes from Geum urbanum, assembly GCA_946800695.1. Lineage (NCBI taxonomy): Eukaryota > Viridiplantae > Streptophyta > Magnoliopsida > Rosales > Rosaceae > Geum > Geum urbanum. Next base: position 50,407,312 of record OX327009.1, on the reverse strand, counting down.
CTCATTCCTTCGCCACTTACTTAATATCCCAATGAACATTTTCATGCAACCCGTCAAAGTGTCATATATACTAGACTGAACATGCACACATAAAGAGCATGCTCACCGGCGTCACCGCATATATTTGCTAATTAATCAGTTACTATTAGAACGAACATTATAACTGACGAAAGTAAAAATAAACAGGTCGACGAATTTTTTTCCGTCAGTTATATTATACTGTAGTTGACGAATAAAAGTTGTCGTCGGCTGAAATATTTTAGCCGACGGGAAAAAAAGTCATCGGTTTTTGTTGAAAAACTTTATCAGCTAAAGTTTGACTTTTACGGACGAAAATTTTATTTTTAGCCGACGAAAATAAAGAACTTTAGCCGACATAATAATAATATCGTCGGCTAAAGTTCTTTATGTTTACAGATATGGGCATGCAACTCATTCATTCGAAAAAAAAAACTGGGAGAAAAATACAGATCACTCTCAAATTATTAGGTGTTGTCGGAAGCTGTCCAAAATGAGTTCGTGAAGCTATATCCCGCTACATATATAGGTACGTATATATATGTGTTTTGATTGTTGATTTTGAGTTGAATTATTATATATATTAATTGTTGATTTTGAGTTGATTTCGATGAAAATATATATATGTACGTAACTATATGTTAATTGTTGATAGTATGCATATATATATGTGTGTTAATTTGTGTTAATTTGTAATTAAGAAGTAGGAGAATTAATTTAATTTGTAGTTTAAGTATATATATATAATGATGACGTACTTTTTAATTAGTGTATGTATATATATACAGTTGAAATTTTCAGGATGGACAAGAGTTTAATTTGCCTTCCAAAATGGGATCGAAGATATGATGAGACGAGGGAATGTGATTTTTTGTGGAATATGTGAAGACTAATACTAACGGGAATACAATTCATTATTTTTCGTGTACGAAATGTCAGTGTCGCAGCGATTTGTATCATTTTTCCAGTGATATAGTATGAGAGCACCTGAAGAAGCTAGAAAGAGTTTTGGGATAAGTACATATGTTGGATTTATCACGGTGAAACATCATCAGTGGATCAGCATGATCATGGAAAATTTCCTGAGAGAGCCAGTACATCCAATGATCTAACAACGAGATTGATAAACGATGTGTTTCCTTATAAGAGCAGTGCTTGTTGTACAACGGGTGTAATAAGACTGTTCTTGAAATGGTCATGGGAGTAATGAAGGTCAAAGTGGAGAACAAATTAAGTGTCAAGGCTGTTGATGATTATTTGGAGTTGACTGCTTCGGCGCTGCCCCCCCCCCCCCCCCGGTCATCGCCTTCCTACTACTCATCGTAAGGTGTGACATATCCTGAAAGATCCTGACCTTACCTACATCAAAATTTATGCATGCAAATATGATTGCGTTCTCTTATGGGGTAAAGATCCTGAATGGAATGATCTTGAAAACCTGATGCATGTCCGGTATGTCACACAAATAGGTATAAGTTGACTCCTGCAGGGAATAAGAAAGCTGCGAAGATACTTCGGTATTTCCCACTGACGGATAGGCTGGAACGGTTGTACATGTCTTCACACACGACCAAAGCTATGAGATGGCACGCTGAGAGGAATTCGCCTGACGATGATACCCTTATATACCTTGTTGATGGAGAGGCTTGGAAGCACGCAATTAGGGAGTTTCTTCATTTTGCATCAGATGTGTGAAATGTTTGGCTCGGGTTCTCATCTGGCTGATTCAACCTTTTTGGAAACATGAGTCTTCAATATAGTATATGGCTAGTTATTTTGGTACTGTACAATATTTCTCCATGGATGTGCATGAAGAAGGAATACAATATGTTGACTCTATTAATTCCAGGGTCGAATTATCCAGAAAAGTGTATGGATGTGTATTCGAAACCCTTGATTGAGAAGCTTAAGTTTTTGTGTAACATTGACCATTCCACTTATCACAAGTACAAGCACGAGATGTTCCAGATACATGTCATGGTTATTGGCACCATCAGTGATTTTTCTGCCCGCGGGATGTTGTCGGGTAACATTACTAGGGGATACAGGGTTTGTCCAGAGTGCCTGACTGATGACTATGACCGACCTTGTTACAGAAAGATTGTCCATATGCGTCACCGTTGTTAGGTTGGACTTGATCATCCATGACGGGAGGATGTTAAGGCATTGATGGGACTTTGGAAGAGAATGTACAACCCAGGAGATGGACGGTGTGAAATTTTAAAAGTGCTAAATTAATACGATTTTGGACAGCTCAAAAATCATCATAATATAGTGACGTTGTCAAGTTTCAAGATCACGGCGAGATGCTGGTGGTGTGAAAATCAAATGTAACCCTAATTTATTTATTTTATGTATTATTATCTTTTTAAATGTGAGACTTCAAATTAAGATCGTCCATGACAATCGTTGATTGTGTATGCGTGTATATTATTTATTTATGTGATTAATGGAATCTACCAGCGAGGGTGGTACAAGTTGAATTGTTGTTAACTACACTTCTAAGAGCATCTCCAACAATGTCACTTAAAATTTTCCTATTTTGTTCCAAAATATAGCTCAAACCTATTTTAGCTAAGCATTTGTAAAAATTTACTCCAACAATATTACTCATAATTTAGCTAAATATGAATAAATACTTTGTTTTGATTGGTTAATAAAAATAATTAACATTTATTAACTTAGAAATCGATTACATTTACAATCTTTTAGGAAACAATTAATTACAATGTTGACTTTTACATCACCTAAAATTCAAGCTTTAAATATGGGGATAGAGGATGAAAACATGAAATATAGGGAATCCCTAAAATAGCTAATGTGATAGGGGATCTCTTGGAGCTGATTTTAAAGCAAAAACCTCATATTATAGATAAAATTGACTTTTAGGGGATTTGCTGGAGTTGCTCAAACTCTTTAATAAGATATGCATATGGATTCTCTAACTCGACTCTTAACGTACATCTGCTTTGTATCGCAAGCTTTACCATATAAGAGACCGGTGAGATATATTGTGGGACAAAAAGTTTACGAGGGAGCAATTTTACAACATCATCTAGAGATATACTTGATGATAACGGTATCCAGTACTCGATATGAACTGTTAAAATAATATTAACACGATAACAATTCCCCGAATTAAGTGATGTAAGATTCGGACATTTGCAACATAAAAATTAGAAACGTGTAGAATTTCATAATCAAATCCATAAGACACAGTTTGACAAAGATTTGAAAGTTTTGAAATAAAAACAGCATCAAGCCGACTTAAATTAATAAAAAAGGACCCAAAAAACATTTAGTGTCGCTACATCTCTTCCACTAGATCATATAAAAACCTATGATTAACAGACATGCAATTCTAAGGTTCAAAGAGCAACAACAATCCTCCCAGCAACTTGATCAAGATCACGTCTTCCGTTTGATGTGATTCTCCTCCCTCTGTTACAGGAGCAGAACAAAACAGAGTTAGAGAATCGCCAAAAAGTAAACTGATGTTCAGAAGATTTAAAATCAATAAACCCTAGAACTTACCCTTTTGGGTCAATTTCAACAATCTTCATCTCGGCCAATTGCTGCAGAATATGTCGGGCAATAGCACCGCTGCTCTCACAGAAATGGGGTGGACGGCTTCCATTCCTCTTGCTTCCACCATAAATCCTCTTGAAAGCACCAACTCCAAGACCTCCCCTCAGGTATATCTTCCTTGCCATGGAAGCTGCAAAACACCACACATCACAAAGATAAGAAACCAACAGCCTGATCAGAAATCCAGATTGTTATAGCATAACAGCACATAGATGGCTCAACAAAGAAATAACACTCACCAGCCCTGATGTAGTACCAGTCAGGATCATAGGGGGCGAGCTCCTTGAAGGTGGCAGTCTTCACAATGTCAGTCCATGGAGGAAGCTCAATCTGCCCATGAATAAGCGATGAGTAAAAATCCATAAGAATTATTACATAAATTATACGATTGAACACAGGCTAAGAAAACAAATGTTGAAAAAAACCAATCATATTCATCACACCACAAATTAAAATGCAGCATGCTTCACTAACTAAACATCAACCTCACAAAAAACACACCACATAACACCTCTATTTAACTTACAATTCACTCTAAAACGAGTACAGTGATGATTTCACACTCAAGCAGTGTGAAATTACCTATCCAAAACCTCATTTGATTCAAATTAGCACCGAATACTCCACATTACAATTGGTTTGTAACACACATGAATCAATTTCAACTACACAAACAATGGAACACAGCACTAAACACGACCCATAATTGAATCGAACTAATTCAGAAATCAATTGATGCTCAATGTCCAGAATATGAGTAGAAAATCCAAAGCTTTCTAATACTCTGAGTGCGATCGTTTACCTTGCCGGATCGCTTCAGATGCGAAGCGTAAGCCTTGACGAACTCGTGAGGTGACACGTCCTTCACAGTCTTCGCCGTCGCCATAGTTGAGAGCTTCACAGAGAAGTCGATTGAACTCTCTAATCTCTCTAGGGTTTTCAGATTCGCCTTTCGCAGTAGTTTATACAGCTCTCTATTTGGGCCTCTTAATTTAGACCCGCCAAATTAGCCTCTTCCATTAGTTATTACGGGCTTAGAAAAGAGGCCCAAGTTATTTAGACTGACTAAAACGACGCCGTTGTCTCTCAGATCTTCTTCTTTTTCCCAGTTCTCGCTTGTGTTCTCTGTAGAAAAATCCCCATCTTCAGTTTTGTGTGACCAAACCCTAGAGAGAGAGAGAGAGTGAGAGAGCTCTCTTCTGAGCTACAAAGCCATGGCGATGAAGCACCTCCTCTCCGCGCTGGCCCGCCGCCGGCCAGTCAAATCCTCGCCGGCGATGATTGCCCAAGCTGTCCGATCCAACTCGACCTCACCGGCGGTCGCCTCCTCCTCAGTCTCGCCGCGGCCGCCGCCTCCGACCGCCATGGTCTACGATCGCCTCGCCGAGGACGTCAAATCGCGGCTCAAGCGCCTCGAGAATCCGGACCCTAGGTTCCTCAAGTACGGTTCGCCACACCCGACCATCACCGACCACTCGCACATCCTCACCGCGCCGGAGACACGTGTCACTGTCCTGGAGAACGGGCTGAGAGTCGCGACGGAGTCGAACCTGGCGGCGAAGACCGCGACGGTTGGGGTATGGATCGATTCCGGGTCGAGATTCGAGAACGATGAGAACAACGGAACGGCGCATTTTCTGGAGCATATGATTTTCAAAGGGACGGAGAAGAGGACTGCGCTGGATCTGGAGGTTGAAATTGAGAACATGGGAGGTCACCTCAATGCTTATACCTCTAGGGAGCAGACGACTTATTATGCTAAAGTGCTCGATAAAGATGTGCCGCAGGCTTTGTCGATTTTGGCTGATATATTGCAGAACTCGAAATTCGACGAGAACCGAATCGCTAGAGAGCGTGATGTGATTTTGAGGGAAATGGAGGAGGTAAAGAACTGAACTTTGGGTTATTGTGGTGTTTGGTGAATTGGGGAGGTTTGAATGTTGGGGTAATGGTACAAAGTTATTGTCTTTTTTGCTATCTAGGAACTGCAGTGTGTTGGGGTATAGATATTAGATAGAAATATTTGTTCCTGTGGATGATTATATGGGATTATGGTGAGCTTGTACTGGCTTAGGCAATATTATTTTGAAGTTTAAGGTGCTGGATATGTGTAGTAATTTGGTTAACAGGCGTATATGAGTATATAAGTATTCCTGGAAGAGTCGAGTATACGAGTGTATAAATATTCATGGAAGAGTTGAGTATTCGTGATATGCACATGCATGTGTCATGCTTTTTTGGTTTATGGTGCATCTGTTAATTCCATATTTTGATCCGTGGGTTGGTGTTGCAGGTTGAGAAACAACCGGATGAAGTTGTTTTTGACCATCTTCATGCAAGTGCATTCCAGTACTCTCCTTTGGCCAGAACCATTCTTGGGCCTGCCGCAAACATTAAGACTATCTCAAGAGAGCATCTTCAGAATTATATTAAAACACACTACACAGCTCCCAGGATGGTAAGTTAAATCTGAAATTACTTGATCTTATTCTATGTGGCTAGAAGTGGTGTGGATATTTTCTTCAGTTTTTACTCAATGGTGTATAGGATGGATGGTTAAGATTGCTTTAGTCTGTCATTATTGTTAATCTTTTCTTTGGTGATCTCTACCTTAGGTGATTGCTGCTTCAGGAGCCATTAAGCATGAAGATCTTGTTGGACAAGTTAAGGGATTGTTTAATAACTTATCAGCAGATCCAACAACAGCTAGTCAGCTAGTTGCACAAGAACCTTCATTTTTCACCGGATCTGAGGTGACACCTATCCTGGATATACTTATTTCTTCTACTGAATGATGTTACTTTCTCTAATCTATTTTTGTATATCAGGTCAGAATTGTCGATGATGACTTGCCTGTTGCAAACTTTGCTGTTGCATTCAGCGGAGCATCCTGGACAGATCCAGACTCTATTCCTCTAATGGTCATGCAGGCAATGTTGGGTTCATGGAATAAAAGTGTCAATGGTGGAAAGCACATGGGGTGAATGCATTACATGATTCTTAACTTCTGTGACCATTATACTTGATATCGATTGTTAAAGTTGTTAACTCATTATCTCCAGGAAGAACATGCAATGAATAGTATTATTTTTGTGTGTGAACAGTTCTGAGCTTACACAGAGGGTGGCCATTAACGAAATAGCAGAAAGCATAATGGCTTTCAATACCAACTACAAGGACACTGGCTTATTCGGAGTTTTTGCTACAGCCAAGGTAAGGTGATTCGTTTTAAATATAATTTTTAGGACTTTGGTCCATGAGATTGTAATCTAAAGAGAAGGTCAGTCCCTTGGTTTGTGACTTGATTTACTGAAACTTGAATCAAATTATCTAGTCAATGTTATTTTTTAGTTGGAAAGTTATGACTTATGACACAAAAGAAACAGATCAACTCCTTATAAATTTGAAAGCAATTATATTGATTTTTATTTTCTTTTGATTGCAGCCGGATGCTTTAGATGATTTGGCCTATGCAATAATGTATGAGATGACCAAGTTAGTCTATCGAGTTTCAGAAGATGATGTTATTCGTGCTCGCAATCAGGTAACTACCAGATTCCTCAATACTAGATTCCTTATTTCTAATTACTTGTATGTGTATGTAATTATGTAAAGCAGAAACTTTCTTGTATGTTTTACTTTTACCCCATTCTTCTAACTGACCTTTATTTATTTATTTATATTTTTCATTTTTTCTGTAGCTAAAATCATCTCTTCTCCTTCACTTGGATGGAACAAGTGCTGTGGCTGAAGATATTGGTCGCCAGGTATATTATCTTTTCATGTGGGATCAGTGATGATGAGAACTAGGGTAAATTCAATATTAAGAAATCAGAAGTGTATAAGTTTGGCATGTGTCTTATTGGTCAAGGGCATGTTGATAGTTGAAGCACTGTCAAGAATGCAAGTTTGCAACTGTCATAGTTGAAGCACTGGCTGTATGTATACTTGGAAGAAATTGATTGCACATGATTTTTTTGTAATGGTTCATTTGATTTATGCCAATGCAGCTACTTACGTATGGTAGGAGAATCCCATTAGCTGAGTTATTTGCCAGAATTGATGCCGTGGATGCAGGCACAGTGAAAAGGGTTGCAGACCGGTTTATCTATGACAAGGTAAGTCTGCAATTTGCTGCAACAATAGTTATCTAATCAGAGGGATTAATTCTCCAATCGTGTAGATCACAACTTGAATTCTCATTACGTTTTTGTTTGATCTCCACAGGATGTGGCAATAGTTGCCATGGGTCCCATTCAGGGCTTGCCCGACTACAATTGGTTCAGACGCAGGACATACTGGAACAGATACTAGGCGTTCTTCTTTGCCTTATTTATTTCATAATCATCGACTTTCACGATCGATTCGATCTTGGAATATTTTGTTGCTTTTATTCTACTGATTGGTTGTCGCCTTTGGAGAGAGCTTTTACTGCCGATGTAGTTTTTGTTCTCATGAATATGGTATAGGTTCTCTCTATTTTGTAACAAGCATTTTCAGAAATAAGCATGCTACAAGCCCCTACAACTGTGAATGTGATTTGCTATACATTTGAACTTTTCAAATGGGCACAGGCAATTTGTCAATATACATGAATGGTTTTTGTTCCCTTCGTCTTGTAACTTCCTCCATCACCCATCCTCAAATGAAAATTGAAGAGCTCAATTGTTGAATTCAGTTTCAGCACTCCTTAACCGTATGTTGTCGTCATTATCTTTGAAGAATGAGCTCTAAAGTTATGGCAAGCCGAGTTAAGCTAATGAATAATCTGTCAAGGCCGTCGATAATTACAAAGAAACATGTTTGTTAGCTTTGGCTCCGTTCCAAAGGTGACAAAAGTTCAGTAGCTTTTCATCCCCATATGCCACTGATCCCCTTGCAATCTGTTTACGTAGAAAATGGGAGACCTAGAATAAATTTTCTGTGCATGATACAGCTTCCAAATGTCTTCTACTAGTCTTAGAAACAACTATAAACAGGAAAAACTTGTATGTAGGTTGTGATTCTCATCAAACTTTGAGCCAAAATCTCTTATTATAGCACACGAATTTTTCTTGAAAAAAAAAATCATTTTCGTAGATTTTAGAAGATTTCAGTTGTGGGTGACAGGAAAGACATTAGACATATATAAACCAATTTCATGATATTATTCACTATGAAGAGCGGGGTCTCTTTTGATTGCATAGAAGTTTATATGGGATGGCGCGGTCACGCCAAGGTCATATGTCATCTATTTTATATCAGGATTTTCATGTCTCATATCAAGTTCATCTACCAAACAAGATATAGTAAGCTACAAGTGGAGTTCAAACTTAGATTGAGTCCAAACTCTGAACACAAGCACACCCAAAATGGTGTCTGCAAGAAAAAAAAAACAAAAGCGATAAATACAAGGACCCACGATAGTAGTACCCCCACATGACACAACCATTGCAGTTGTAGTTGGAGGGAACGGAAGACACAAGAGAGACGAAATGCCACTCAGGATTGTCAGGAATCACAATTGTCACATCTCTATATATCCACTTCTACTCTTCTCTCTTCTCTCTTCTCTCGCGCGTGTTGTTGAAGGAAGGTGGTGGTGGATAATAGGAGAAAAAATTGACCAATTTTATCTCTCTCACTCTCTCTCACTCACTCTTTACTCTTTAGCATTGGAAGTATCGGAACACAGACGAACACACTCTGCTGGCTTCCCTTCAACACTAAAATAAAAACACACAAACATTAACACACCCCTATATTTTCTTTGGGCTTTCCCCTCAGATTTCTCAGACCAAAAACACAAAGCGCTCTCTTGGATCTCATCGCCCATTGTCCCCACCCCCATACAAATCTCCCTCATTAATCCCTCCCCACATTTTCATTTTCAGATCCCATTTCTCTTTTCTTCTTCTTCTTGTTTTTGCTTCAAAGCTTAGAGAGAGAGAGAGACATGGCTGCTTCTTCTTTCACGGTCCCTTGTCCCAAAGCTTGTTCTGCCCCAATTGTGCGACTTGGGTCTCAGAGTTCACAGCAACATCAGCAGCACCTTCTCTCCTTCCACAACTGTCTCAATCGGTCATCCTTGCCGTCTCTCCAAGCTTCTGCCTTTCAGGTTTTTGTTTGATCATTTATTTACTTTATATATTTTGTATTAATCAGTTTGATTGGTGTAGTTTCATATTGGGTTTTAGTTGATTAGTAGGTTCTTGATGAAGTCGCAAATGGGTAACTGTGTTTAGTTGATTATATATGCATTCTACTGTAGAATGAACTAACAGTGGTAACTGTAGGGGTTGATGGTGAAAATTTTTATAGTTCCTTGAGTAAAATATTTTACTGAGTTGAATGCTGAGATTAGTATTGGGTATGCAAAGAGATTTATATGGTGAGTTGAAGATAATTTTGATATTTAGTAAGTAAGATGTTGGAGTGAGCTGAACCCAGTAATGTTGTCTATCAATTATGTGTCAATAGCAGTTCTTTTGTATGATTCGATGTATGATAATCTAGATTTTGTAATGAAAGCTTGTTATAACTGGCTGTTATTCTGAAATTTGGTTAACCTGTGCAGAGCAACACCAAGAAGCAATCTGGTGCTTGGAAGGTGCAAGCGCTCGGTAAGGTAAATTGTTTGCTCTGAGTTCTGAATGTGGATTTTCTAGGAAATATCCTCTCAATGGGTTGTAGATTACTTTTTGAATTGAAGTTCCTTTCTTTTTTCTCTCCAATTTGTGAATTGAAGGCTACTACTGCTGAGAAATCGTCAAACTCTGCACCCATAAATAACTCCAAGTCTGAAGATGAGGCTGTAGAAAAGGTTTCGAACAATATTCCAGATGCATCATCAATCTCTGCATTCATGGCACAAGTGTCAGACCTTGTCAAGTAAGTTGCAGCAGCTTTTATTTGTATGTATATATATGTCTTAAGTTACTAGCACGTATCCATTCATTAAAAACTTATAGTGACATTGTTTCTATGAGCAGATTGGTGGATTCAAGAGATATTGTGGAGCTGCAAATGAAGCAACTAGATCTAGAGCTCGTAATCCGAAAGAAAGAAGCCTTGGATAAGCCAGCACCACAAGCGCCCGTTGCTTCAGCACCACCTCCTTATCCTTATCCTATGCAATACGGTCCTCCACCACCAGCCCCTGCAGCCTCCCCTGCTCCAGCGAGTTCCCCTCCGGCTACATCTTCAGCACCTGCATTACCTGCCCCTGCAAAGCCAGCTGCATCAGCTCACCCACCTCTGAAATGCCCCATGGCTGGAACCTTTTACCGCTGTCCTGGTCCTGGTGAACCACCTTTTGTTAAGGTAAGTGTTTGGGTTACTCATGTTTTGAAGCTTGAGTACCAAGAGCTATGGCAAAGAAAAATATGTAGGCATGATTGCTTGTTTTTTTCGTTCACAACTTTACATATATAATTGTTCAGGTGGGAGATAAGGTACAGAAGGGCCAAGTCATTTGCATCATTGAGGCGATGAAATTGATGAATGAAATTGAGGTATGACTTTACGGTACTCGCATGCATGTTCTGCAATATGCGCTTTGAGATATTGCAGTATTAACATATATTTGGTTTCCTTTCTCTTTCAGGCTGATCAATCTGGAACCATTGTTGAGGTACTGGCTGAGGATGCAAAGCCAGTGAGCGTAGACACGGTAAAGGACCATTTCTCTGTCTCCCCCATCATTTGCAAACAAACATGCACACATTCTAAGCCTTATGTTTTCCTCTGTGCAGCCTCTTTTCGTCATAGCACCCTGAGCGCAACTGGGAAGACTTTCTTGTATGTTTTATTGTGACGAAACCTCTTTGAAGATGCTTGATGTTTGAAGGACGTTTTGATACTATTTATGTTCCCTTGTAATTTAAATTTGAATAATGGTGTTGTTTCAAATCTGCTGGAAAACTTCGTTATTCACAATTTTAGAGTTTTAGGATAGGCCTGGTGCTCAGAGATGTTAGGCAATGAGTTATCTAAAAACACAGTATTTGTGCCTCCTTAAGGAGGTTTTAGAAAGTATGCAATGAAACTTCAACTTATATTTGCTAGTGTTCAGCTTGTGCCAATTCATCTTATTTGTCCACCCCATTGCTCACAAATTGTTTGTCGATTCATTACGAAGAGTTGCATTGGTGAACACTAGTAGAATGTTCAGGTGTATCATTTTTCAATTAGGAAAAAACAGAACAATGAATCAATGATGCTACTTTCCACTAGATGTCACAATGCATCGAAAGAAACCTGAATGTTAATAATAGACAAGCGGAATTGCGTTGACAAAAATTATATGCCCTGGCAAAATATAGAGAGAAACAGCAAGAGAAAGCACTTCTCTACCGGATTTCTCCACTGTTCTCCGAAATCTATCCTTTTCCGCTCTCTTATATCCTATCTTCTATTCCTTTCTCCTAAATGTACATGTTAGGGCATTTCTAACGTCTACCTGTCATATACTCACAGCTATCACCGTTGTCGACCTCTACTATAGCTAGCTCTCCTCCCACTATTACTCAGCCTCCGAGCACTACCAGCCCACTCTTCATCGCCATCGTCATCGTCATCATCTCTAACTCCAGTTTTCCTTCCTTTTCTTGAGGCTGGACGTTTCCTCTTGAGATTCGCAGTGTACGTTGAGAAATCAACAGTATCTTCCTTCAACGCATTCTTGAATTCCTGTTCAGTAACGTTTAGTGGGAACAGTAAGAGCTCAATTGATATATGGAAGTACTAGCAACATCCAGTAAGAAACTTCAGTCACAGCAATAAAAGAGAGAATTAAATTTGTAGAGTTCACAGCTCATATTACCTGATATCTCTGTACCAATTCTTCATAAGTTGTAGGCAAGGTGGTATGTGTCTCACCGACATCAAAAGGAGTGCTCTGCTTGGAAAAAGAATCTCCGGGTTTAATGGGATCGGTCGGAGAGAAAGCCTGATTTGAGAGCATAATCACAATAAAAAACAAATTAAAAGTTAAAACCTGCTCATAAATCTTCTTTACAAAATTTAAGTTCCTAATGATCTACCGATTATACCTGGCACCTTGCATCATTCAAGCTATACACAATTTTTAGGTGTCTCTTTAGCTTCAGAAGAAGCTGCAGTGCAATAGCACTCAGGCAGTCTGCCTACCCATAGCAAGAAAAAGAGTTAGAAGAAATAATCATGAAATAACAGAAGCAACAAGCCGTTACTGTGCAAAGAGTTGGAAGGAATAATCATCAAACTTTCTTCTGACTTGTGAAAAATATAATTTATTTAGGAGATCTAAATACCTGGATGATCTGTTCATCATCTTTTGAGATGCCACAGGAACTGCCTGAGCCGTTACTGTGCATCTTTGCCTCCAACACTGTATCTTGATTTGAGACGGACAGATAAGCAGAGTCTTGTTCGATTGCCCCATTCAAATCCATCCCAAAAATGTAATTTGTAACAGGGCGAGGAGCAAGTTCTTGATCAACTATCCCATTTAAATCCACTGAAGCCATTCCTCTTGTAAAAGGCAGAGAGGCTGGGTCCTCTTTAATCATGCCATTCCCACATGATGCACCTCTTTGTGACAGATGCAAAGTCAGAGCTTTTAGCTTAGCTTCAAGTTGACCAGCCTTAACTTGTATTACTCTATTTATAGCAAAAACCAGATAAAGGGGCTCATCAGGTGTTGTGAATGGAAGCAAGGCAAGTATCTCTGTGCAGTACCTGTAAACATATTTCAAGTTCTAAGTCAGCACTCAAAACAGCAACACTTCAACATACTACAGGAATGACACCAATGACTAAACTCACATCAGGAACGGGACTACTGAAGCGGTCCAGCTAGGATTATCAAATTTGCGGACAATAGAGGACATAAATTTGTTCCTTGAAACACGGTTACCACGAATAAGCTTGTAGATTCGAGAAACTCCCAATCTTGCTTGAGCAAAAGAAGCACCGTCCACTTTATCCTTTGCATTTCCAGAAGCCCTCAATGGGGGTTTTGTGTTCTCACGTTCAGTACCAATATGTATTGATTGAATAAATCCAAAAGACATTTGAAGGCCATCCCCCAGTCGGCTTTCAAAAAATGCAGGGTACCTTAAAAAACCACCAATTAGCCAAAGCATAAAGAAATGGAGAAGGTACGAGAGAAGTCAAATCATCATGCGATGTATACTTTTCGTTCATGTTCATCAGCAAACGATGAGCTAATGTTGAATTCGCTTCCAAAGGATCTGTTTCTAGTGCAATTAGGTATGGAACACAAGTAATAGGATGCACAAGCCCTTGGCGCAGCACAACTTCAACAATCTGCATTCACATTGATAAAAGGTATAGAAGTTGAAGAAATTTGACTGAAATCTAGCATCGTGACACTTGAATCAATTATAAAAAATTGGTTTACAAATTGACCATCCACAACATAGTAGATTATGCTCAACTATTCCACTCTTTAGAAAGGGATAAAAACACACATACAGGCACCAAGGATAGTAAATTAAATAGAAGCCTATACTGACCTTAAGGGCAGAGTTGCGAACTTGTTCATTAAAATCCAAACATCTCTCCAGAATATTATCCCAATACAACTGAACTATTCCACCACAAATATTAGTATCTCCAGCACCTGCAGCCACAGGCACAGCAGCGCCACCCTCCACAGAATAACCAGCCGCACTATTACTGGTTGTATCTGTTCCCATTTGATTTTCAGCATCAAGAAGATAGTCGTACATGTTTTGTAGTGCTTGCAGCTGGTAGGTCAAACGATTTAGTATACAAGGCTATTATTGCAGCATAAATAGAAAAAAGAAAAATGTTACCTTGAGATGGAGATCAGAGTTAGAAGAGAATGTCTCCTCTATTATCTTCCCGATATCTTTTTCCAACATAAATTCAGGCCTAGCAATTAATACAAAGCCCAACGCCTACAAATATTACAAAGCAGAATTATTAGATTTCACTGCCAGGCCAGGTGACTTATGAATTACAACAAAATCAGATCAGGCGTAGCCAAAGTAAAAAGTTCAAAATCATACCTGTAATGATCTAGCCTTTAAGAAAAGATCGTTCATTAGAAGATATTTTTTGAACAAGCTGAGACTGCTTGCAACATCAATTGTTTGGTCAGGACTACTCAATAAGGAGTTACCATAGCGGATAAGCATTCCAAGACAGAAAAGAGACCGTCCTGCTTTCTGAATTAATAAAATGCATCAAAACCAGTGGTTACATATTGTTTGCATATGTACATAACTATATACATAGGTATATGTGCACAGGTGTATTAATTGCATTTGCTAACATGCAAGTTCACCATTGAGGTTCACCTTGTTCTGTAATCAGATAAATGCATAGTCGTGCACAAGAAAGTATACACTTTAAGCTTTAACCTTAATTCACAGATGATATTGCTCATGTGGTGCTTGAAGATAATTTACACAAGGGAACGTAAAGGCAAAACATGATACAATAAGAGAGTTCACTTCATAGAAGGGACCTTCATCATCTGTTACTAATCAGAAAGCATGTTGCTCAAGTTAGAGATTAGGGGAGCGAACAAACAATAGGAGAGAATATTGGTGAAGAGTAACAAGAATAAACATCGATAACAAATTATTTGGATGGGGTTCCCTTAGGCGTGTATGCCATGCACTCAGATATTACTCATATTAGTAATACTCCCAAGTGAATAGACATATAGAAGTCTAATGCTCAATTACTTACAGATCAAAACCTTCCTAGTCACATCTTCATCTATATAAATAATATCAAAAGCTTCTAAAACAAAACAATCATAAAGCAAATTAGGTAACAAAATAATCTTATGATATAAAAGCATAAACAGTAAAGTAATAAAGATGTAGTGTGGAACTATATAGTCAATCAACCAACCTGCTGGTTATCAACTTCTTCTGCATCCAAGCGATTGAAGAAAATCTGAATAAGATACTGCACTATAGCTGCGCCTTTTCCTGCTAATTTACTCACAGCACAGAGGCACCTGTAGTGAGATAAGAAAAATCAAATCATGATGTTATCCAAAGAAATACGGGAAGACTTGAGCAATAATTAAAGACACAAGTCTTGAAGCAAACTTACTTGATGCAAGCATGAACAACTTTCAAGAAGGGATGTCGAACAATCATGTTCTTTAGGTCTGCTTCAAGTTCTTCAAGAACATTTTGTGGTAACTTCCGTATCAAAGGGAGAACAGCATCAATTATGAATATTATGCTCTCCACTAACTTGGCAACCACTTGATTATCATCCTGGAAACAAAACAACGTAAATTAAAATGCAGCCATAATGTTTTCTTTCACTATCTGTTTAACCAAACGAACGGAAATTATTAATAGAAATGAACACGGAGACATACATACACAAATGCACAGATTTTTACTGAGAATGCTATTATCAATACCAATCATAGACTTCGAACAACCCCTCGTAGAAGCAGCGCCTACAATCTCTTGAGAAATCTAAATCATTTTTTACGTTACAGGTTCACTTGATTATTAGCACCACGCTTTCACATATAATGGTATTAACTATTAAGTAAAGCTTTATAGAGAGGAATAACCGAATAACCATGAGTAATAACAAAACGATATATTATATATAATATATAATGTATTGGAATTGCATCTAAGAATCCAGAAAGGACCAAGTACAGGCTATTAATCAATATCCATTACCATGTAGCTTCTTATTATAGAAGATTGAAAAATAAGGATGCTAGGGAATACAACTTTAGTATGTTTCTGAAAGAGAAAAATAACAGTGGCATTCAAATTGAAGACTTAAAATCAACAGATCAAGGTATAAGTTATCCAATGAAATCAAGTTTACCTGACTCCTTAGATAAGGCTGAAGAGTGACCACAAACTGTGAAGGATTGGAAACTGGTGCACACAGCATTGGGTCAACAACACAAAATGCATGCAAAACTTGCACATATGGAAGTGCCCGCATCTCTACTTCCTGGGCATTCGTCTCTTCTACCTGACAAGTACGATACTCTGAACATTAACATTTTGCACATTTAACAAAATTGCTTCATCAGATAAAAGTATCTGAGGACCAAAAAATTACCTGTAATATCCTTTCCAGTAAAAACTTGCACATCAACTCACACCGATTGCGTACTGATGCAAGTAAGACAGGATTGATTCCTGCAGCTTTGGTTGCTTGTGGAAAGAAATCAAGGGCTAAACTGCGCTTTAGCACAATCACAAGATGCTGTGGTTTTGGCATCCTCTTCAACATCTCAACCATCTGTTCTGTTTTCCTAGCCACCTCCAATGGAACCGAGCTACCATCTCCAAAGAATTGTGTCTGTGAACCAGAAGGTTCCTCAAACCAGAACTCATAAAATGTTTTGCAAACAAGATCCTGTGAATGAGGAAATGAAACAAACTCAAACACTAGGTTTTTACATGTCATTTATTTTACCAGATCCAACCCTATATTGGGGATCACCAAAAAGGTATATTGCAAGAGCTTTGAGAATATCATTACTCCCTTATAGTAATGCACTATATCTAATGAAGTTACTTCTTACCTGTATACTTGATTCGTCGTCACCAATACGGGAGATGATAGCAATGCAAGCACTTGTAAATTCAGAGAATTCCCCATTTGAAACGCACATATCTCGTAT
The DNA here is from genome assembly GCA_946800695.1 of Geum urbanum. Classification (NCBI taxonomy): domain Eukaryota; kingdom Viridiplantae; phylum Streptophyta; class Magnoliopsida; order Rosales; family Rosaceae; genus Geum; species Geum urbanum. The sequence goes on along the minus strand of OX327009.1, from coordinate 50,390,064 downwards.
GATTTTAATAGATCGCTTTCGAACGCTCACTCCGGTATCTATGATTCTCTCAGCAACCTTCTCAAAATACTAAAAAAACAAAGTGGAGAAAATGAAGGCATGTGAATGAATGAACCAAGAACCTATTAGGAAAAGAAATCAATTTTGCACACCTTCAAACCAACATCAGGATGAGAAGCAATATGCCTCCCCACGAGTTCCAATGCTGCTTCGCGAACAGAAATTGCAGAATCGCAAAATCTTCCTTCAACAGCTTGTTGCACACGTTTGTCACCTAATACCTCTGGATCAGCCTCTACAACTATACTGACCTGCTCATCGTATTTCCATACCAAGGCATAAGATTCTTTTAACCATTCCCTAAAATGAATGTATTTCAAATTCATGGAATTAAAGCTCGTGAATATAATCCCTCACTTACCGCTCGTAGAGCCTTTGCCCTGATTACAGGAGAATTTTCCCTTAAACTTGCCTGAAATCAACTCAATTATCAGACACAAATTTCATCACATTGTAAATAAGAGGATCATAAAGCTCACTAACCAGAAGCAGATGTAGTATCTTATCAAACCCTCTGGCAAAAGAAGTTTTTTGTCCCAATGCTAAGGTAATCTGCTTGACTACATCCCTCGTCAACAGCGAAAAAACAGTCCCGGAATCCCGCACAATTGCTTTGGAGTTCAATCTCGCAAGATAGTAAATGAACTTCTGTTGTGACTTTGGTGGATCATCCTTGTACCACAAGCATACATAAAGCCTGAAAATACAGTATGACTTCACTGCCACAACAATATGACAACTTTATCAGGAGGTTCAATGAGTACTTACCAACGAACAAAGAGATGCACATCATCAGCTGAGGCAGTGTGTTGTAGATAATTCATGAGCAACTGTTGGACAACCTTGAGTTTATTAGTCACAAAATCAACATCAGTTTTTCTTCCTGAATTTTTATGATCCATAATCCCATCATCTTTGCATTGTGACTTGCAGTACGATTGTAAAACAAGAAGTTGCTTTTGGCAGATGCATATCTGACAGTGCCAATTTTGGTTAGGAACTTCATGATCTGTTACTCCCATGCAATCAGCATGAAACATTCTCTGACAGCCTTGACATATTAATAAAGCTTTTTCAATCTTGTAATCTAAACAAGTAGAGCATACATCTTTTGCACAAGTTTGATCATCCCAATCCTCACTATCCAACTCCTGTAATATCCAAAATGTTCCTCTACTGCGAAGAACAGAATCACGCTTCAGCCTCGCAGCAATTGTGCCAAGAAGTTCAATAGCCATGCTACGTGCAGGTACATCTTTAGATTTTACCCCAGCATTCGCTAGTAACAAAACACAAAGAACCTGCAAATAAATCTACTTCAGAATGGAGACAATGTGATGCATTATCATATTATATCCTCAAAAATTGCACACATTATACCTCCAAAATAGGAGCTGAAGCTGGATATTCGGGTAAATTTAGTGTTGTCAGCAGATCATTAACAAGATTCTCAATCATAATTTTGAACTCTGAAGCTTCCTGATTTTTCACACTTGCAAACCGCTCAAGAACTCCTTTCCAAAAGTGAGCACAGGCTACTTGCACTGCCTCGAGGCCTTTATTTGGATAGTCGGCATTGACAGAAACTTCTAGCATGGAATTAATATTTGATTCCTGCCTTAAAGGTACAGGAAGGTTTGCACTACAATGAACTAATTGAATCAGCAAAGCAGTGATCATTTGTATCTGTGTTTGCTCTTCATCAGGTAGGTGGTAGGCTCTCAAGGCTCGCTTTGAGAAAGGTAACTTCCATAGCAGCTGAAGTAACTCATCTATCACATAAGTCCGATGCTGAGTGTATGAATAGAATATCTGTAGCATCAACAATGGACATGCTACAAGTTTCAGGCTAGATTAAAACAAATGGTGTTTGGTGCATCAAAACAGGTTAAATTTCATAACAAACAGAATTCTGAAGAAGAAGAATAGTGCAGATATGTACCCCACTGATCAAACCAATTGACTTTAGTTGCAAAAGCTGAATATTATCCACCATAAATGTTGTAAAGCTTGTTTTCAGTAGTGCTAAAATACAACTATCTGACAGCTTTTCTATCAACAACAGCTCCTTCAATAAACCAAGAATTGTGCACAATTTCTGGAGGATATTATTCACAGCGGCAGAGATTCTACAAAGAAAACAAAGTAAGGAAAGTATAAAATACTCTGTCATTGTTATCACAATCGTGTAAGGAAAATAAAATATAAAATTTCAAACGTATAGGACCAAAGATATAGAAAGGAGACCTGTTAAATGATGATCTCTGCACTTTAACAGGCTTAGTACTGCGTCGCCGCTTGCTTGCTGAACCAGTTTCAGCATCAAAGTCATCTTCCTCAACTGTCAATTTATTGGAAACATATTTTTTTTTAAAACTACTCCAGAATTAAATAATAACTGATAAAGACATTCATGGACAATATCGTATACAGAATTATACTTTTAGACTACAAAATTATAATATGATCAAACATAATCAGAGTAAATCAAGTAAATATAAATGACATCCATTGAAGAGATCCATATTGTCGAAGAAGGCTTACCTTCAAGTGTCCCATTTTCACTTGGCCTATGTAAAGCACGGTATGATGGATCGCAAGCACACATAACATCCATTATCTGATGCCGGGAGACCTCCAGAATTCTTTCAATGATCTGATATGTAAAAACAAAGAATTATTATTAAAAATAAACAATCTTAACCTAAAGCATATACCTCTTCCTGTCATTAATATAAAAAAAAGTGTATACCTCTTCTTTATACAGCTGCCTTGGCATCTGATTATGAGCCATTACTGCTAAAGCTGAATGAATGGCCTCTAGCGCACAATTGATTGATGAAACCCCATTTGTATCTGACTGAAATAATGGGCAGAGGCAATGAATAAAAAAGATTGTGTGGGTTACAAACATAAGCCAAAGGCATTGCACAAAACTTAGAGAAACATATAGATTAGAAAGCATATCACAGCAAAATTCTTTATAAAAGAGGGAATGCAGAATTGAAAACAAACTCACCTGCTCACATTCAGTTATGGATAATCCTTCAGCTCCATGTATGTGATGATCTAAGATCCTTAACAATCTAACAAAGGTATTAACAGGAACCATATGAAGAAGTTTCTTTGCGCGAAGAGACATTATTTCATTTGCAAGCATTCTCAGATCAGAAAGAGGCACTGATAACCATTCTGCTTCATCTCGATCATCACTGAATATTACAGCTCTTCCGCAGAAATCCTCCACCAGCTCACAAAAGCATCCAATAGTGGCTTCTAAAATAAATTTTTCAAAATAAGTTACCCACAACATACAAAGATAAAAGAGTGCATGAACGTGCAAGAAAAAAGAGTAATATAAAAACCACGACCATCTGAAACAACCTTGACTTGCAATTTGATCTGCTCCAGCTGTGGATGTAATGCCATCAGTAGCTTTTCTCTTTGCTTTTGGTTTTCTAGAAGATGAAGTAGATATGTCCTGCAATTTCATAACTGAATCAGAAAAATAAGGAGAGTGGTGAAACTATTAAGCTAACAAAATGTGCACATACATTAGGAGTAAAATTGAGCTGCTTAATGTGAGTTGCACCATAATCTCTTTGAGAATTTATTGCTACAGGAGCAATGGGATCAAAGGGCTTCTTATCTGGTGTACTATTACTATGCACTTGCACCATAATAGGACCTGAGAAACTTGAACAGGGGAAGAAAAATAAGGAGAATTACATAAAACAGATTAAGATCCAAACACTATAGAGCTTAAATATCTTCAAGACCGACAATGTAGAGTGGATGATCCAGAATTCATTCAATGAACATGTAGCATAATACATAGAGTAAAGACATGATGTGTACTAAAACTTGAGTACAAACAAGTATTTCTAAGATTTAGTTCTATCGGTGCTTAAATCAGACTAATTTTTTGGGGGTAAAGTAAGATGATGCTAAAATTAGCACTCTTATTTGACATAAGCAATAGATAAAAAGTAATGTATCGTATCTTTTCTAGTCATCGTAGTTTAACATATTTTTCAGCTTAATCTCCATAAATTACTATTAGACAAAGTTAGTTGTTAATCCATAACTGAATCAGAACCTGATTAATGAGAACTTTATATTTACTACATGATATTATATTTACTAAATGATAGCGCCCCCTCGTCAAATTAATTATTGTTTTTCAGTTTTCTTTGCTCTTAAGCATTCTGCCAGTTCTAGCCAAGAAATCAGCACCCAAACATAAGCAAAAAAATTCAAAACCAAAAGTACGCAGCAGTAAAAGTAAATTCTAAAACAGCAATACTAACAACCAACTGAACCAAGGCTGTTGAATAGCACCTAAATACTTCGTTTACCTCGACTATTGTACTGAAAAGCTTCTGGATTGTACTGTAAAACTTCATCATGAAGTCTCATAGGTTGAACGTAGCCATACTGAACTGGCACAGTGTCCTCCCTAAGGTTCCTGAACACGACACCATAATAAAGCAACGAAAAAATAGTTGTCATTATACAGCATAATCTATGCCAAATAGACCATCTAAATGTCTAAAACCAGCGAAAAATCACTTAGATCAGGCTTTAAAGCTAAAACTCAAGTCCTGAACTACATTCAGACATCAATAACCCTAATATAACGCAATTATCATCACACATCAAAATCTATCATCAAATTTACCATACAAAATTGCAGAAGTTCAAACATGCCTCCGATATCAAACATATAGAGAGCAAAGACTTAATTCAACCACCGTCACAATTTCAACTACCATTACCAAGCTAAGTTAACCATCGGGACCTACTATATCCAAAATCCGGGAGTTCAAATGCGATAGCACCACGCAAACGAGTTCAATTTCAAAACGTAACTGCAATTTTGAGTAGCTTAGCACACTAGCTCTAGCTGCATTCAAATTTCAAATTCAGACCTAGAAAAATCAAAAGCGTAAGTGATAAGCAACACTCACAAGTACGAGACGTCAGTCGCGCGAAGCAGATCAGCGATCCTACTAGCCTGAGCGTCGTCCAAGTGATTCAACCTCCCGCCACCTCCTCGACTCGGCTCATCGATCAGCCGCAGGTCCTGATCGGCTGCGCCGCAGAACACCGGAAGCGACGGCAACGGCAAGCAAGGAGCGACCTCGGAGTGCGTAGTATTGGAGAGCCGTATGCCCTGGCCGGAGGAGCTAGAATTGACCGGATAGCTCATTGTTCGGTTCACCGGCGACGGCGGAGCAAGGACATGGAGGTGGAGGAGTGGCAAGGGTCGTAATTAAGCGAAAATCGAGGGGTATGGTTAAGGGAATTAGGGTTTGGTTACAGAGAGAGTGAAGAAGAATAAGAAGAAGATGTAGAGTTGCGGAGAGAGAGTGAGAGAGAGAGAGAGAGATGGATTTGGAATAGAAGTTACGGAGAAGCAAATGGCGGGGAAGTGGTGCCGAGGAACCTAAATTTTCGGGATTTTTGGGGGGAATTAAAGTCGATTTTTAGTGTTATTGGTGTGTTAGTGGAAAATGAGTCCTCGGTGTTTAAATGACGTAAATACCCCTCCGGCGGAGCGGAGGAGAGTGTTGGTTGGCTTTCTTCGGAAGCGTCTTTTCTTTTAATTTTTCGGCCATCGAGGGGTTTTGCTTGGCTGCGATCAGATTACAGTGAGCTCGTTTTTCTCTGAGCCACAGAGCTGCACGGTCAACTTTCGTCGAAACAAAAATATCTGGTCAACTTCACGTACCTCTTGTTTCCTAAAATTCTTTCCTCTCATTTGCATAAATAAAAATTTGGGGAAATGAAAAAAAAAATTATTTTATCACTCTTTTTTCTCAAAAATTTACAATAAGTTTTTAATTTCAATAAAATTCATTCTATTTTTTAAGTATGTAACATACTGGCGTTTTCATCATATTTATGTTATTTGCCGCTCTTTTTCTCCCACCTTTTACGTTAGGCTATGGTTTCAAATCTCTCATTCATTTTCTCTCTGGGCTTTCTCTCTACGTTTCAAAATCTTCGCTATTTGTGTTCGTTATCGTCGTCGTCGCGTTCGCGTCCTCGCCGTTGAGTTTGTTCTCTCTGTTGTCTTTTCGGTGTTCATCGTCATCTCATTTTGTTGTTAACGTTTTGCGTAAGTAATCTGTGTTCGAAAACTCTTAGTTCTTCATTTTTCATTTTTTTTAAGCAGTTTGGACGTTCGTTTTTGTTATTCGTTTCTATGCGTCTTGAATTTTGAAATGTTGTTGTTGTTGACATTTTGCTAAGGTTTTTGTTGTTGTTGTTGTTGTTGTATTCAAAAGGATTTTTTCTAGATATTTGTCTAAGCTTTTATCTGAATATTTGTTTGAGTATATGTCTTGATATTTGTCTAAGTATCTGTCTGGATATCTGTCTAAGTTGTTGTTGACATTTTTCTAGGTTTTCAGTTTGAGTTTCGGTTATTTTTTTGTAGATGTTATGTGATGTAGTTTGTTCGAAAGGCTTTTTGGTTGTTGTTGTTGTTGTGTTCGAAGTGTTTATTTTTTTTGGATATTTGTTTAAGCTTTTATTTGGATGTATGTTTAAGTATCTGTCTTGATATCCGTCTAAGTTGTTGTTGACATTTTTCTAGGGTTTTCAGTTTGAGTTTCGGTGATTTTTTGCATATGTTATGTGATGTAGTTTATTCGAAAGGCTTCATGGTGGTGGTTGTTGTTGTTGTGTTTGAAACGCTTTTTTCTGAATATTTGTTTAAGCATTTATCTGGATATCTGTTTAAGTATATGTCTTAATATTTGTCTAAGTATCTATATAAGTTGTTGTTGATATTTTTCTAGGGTTTTCAATTTGAGTTTTGGTAATTTTTTGCATATGTTATGTGATGTAGTTTGTTCGAAAGGTTTTTTTTTCTGGATATTTGTTTAAGCTTTTATCTAGATATTTGTTTAAGTATCTGTCTGAATATCTGTCTAAGTATCTGTCTATCTATATGTTTGTATATCTGTATAACTATATGTTTGTATATCTGTATAACTATATGTTTGTTGATCATTTGCAGTTATTCTATATAACTCATTAAACATAAGAGAGCAATCTCATATTCAGATAGTGAAGCTGAGACAAGGCATATAAAATAAGCTAGAAAGAGAGTGAAGCATGTTGAATCTTCTGAATCTGATGAGGTGTCTTCTTCGGAGGAGGAGGAGGATGACCAGTATTTCAAGAAAAAAGAAGGGGAAGGGAAGAATAATGTCTTTCTCTTCATTTGGTCCTTCTCTCTCCGAAAGTCAAATTCTGGAGATTATTAAGGAAACTCTAAAGGAGGAGAAGAAGAAGAAGAAGAAGAAGAAGAAGAAGAGGAAGAAGAAGAAGAAGAAGAAGAAGAAGAAGAAGAAGAAGAAGAAGAAGAAGAAGAAGAAGAAGAAGAAGAAGAAGAAGAAGAAGAAGAAGAAGAAGAAGAAGAAGGGTGTCAAGAAGCAGCTGATCAAGGGCAAGGTCAATAAGAAAATGGAGTCTTCTGAATTGACGTCGGATAGTGATTTAGAGACTGAGACTGACGAGGAAGTAGCTGCAAAACAGTAGAGACAAGAGAAGTTAGTTGAACAACAAATTGTTCTGGTCGAACAGACGTAGAAGTGTCAGTTCCGTTGCTCTTTATATTACTTCCCGAAGTTCATTGTGAGTATCCAGAAGAAAATCAGCGAGGATGTCAAGAATAGGATGAAGAATACACCATTTAATGATCTGATTCGAGCATTCATCGACGATCATACTGATCAATGAGACTTCTTGAAGTCAGATGACGCCATTACTATGATGGTTGACGCATACAGGAAGGACAATAGGGAATTTCAGTTCCATCCGACGCGTGTTCACCATATCTCTCCTGATTTTGTTGGATCTGTGTTAGGTCTCAGCTGCTTTGGAAGACCAATTTCATTGAGCGATAAGAGTGTCAAGTTATCTGACTGTCTGACTGTCTAACTAAGTTTTTTGGTGGCTAGTCAATCAACATGACAAGATTAGCAAGATGTTGGAGAAAATAATAAGTGACAAAGAGAAGGTTAACGACAATATTCGTCTTTTGTTTTTCTTCTTCTGGCCTCTGTTCTGCTGCCAAATTTCAATGGTTCTTTGGCGGTTGATTTTGCAAATTGTGTGTCCAGTATTGAACAAATGAAGGATTGTGCTTGGGCAATTGTTGTCTATGATCTGTTCAATGCATCGGACATTTATGCAAAGAACTTTGACACTGAAGTCATTAAGAAAAGGGTGGAAGCAAAGAAGCATAAGATAGAGAAGGTAGAGAAGATGAAAGAGAATAATGATGAGGAGGAAGAGGAGAAAAAGGTTGATAGAGCCAATGCGAAGAATGTTGGAGGTTCCACAATTATTATTCCGGTAAATTTCCTTGAGTTTTTTAGTTTTTATTTTGACTATTTGTGTGTCTATCTATTTGCCTATTTGTTTATCTCTTTGTATCTTCCTTGAGTTTTTTTCACTTTGATCCCTTTGTCTATCTGTTTGACTATCTGTATGATTATCTGTTTGACTATCTGTATGACTATTTGTATCTTGATCCCTTTGTCTATTTGTTTGATTATCTGTTTGACTATCTGTATCTTGAGTTAGTTTCACTTTGATCTCTTTATCTATCTATTTGACTATCTGTTTGACAATTTGTTTGGCTATTTATTTTCTGTATGTATCACTTATTATTTCATTATTGTTGTTTGTATCTGTTTTACCTTACTTCCATCGTTAACATTTGCAAACCAAGAGCTAGAAAAGAGGATTCAATGCTGGGCATGGTCAAGTACAACCTCGGTGATATTATGGACTTCTTCCGAAACATCAAAAGCTTGGATATGCTGAGGGTGAATATTTAATTGTGTGTTGTTGTTAATAGTTGTATGGATATCTGTGTAAATAGTTGTTTGTTAATATCATTGATCTCTTTTTCACAAAGCAATATTTTTTGTCATCGAGGATAAAGAAAAGTCAAGCTGATGCTGGTGGAAGTCCTATCTTGAGATTTGTTAATGATACGGCCCAAGATGATGGCTATGAAAATCTTCAAGGGGAGTTGACTGCCAAGGAAGATGATTTGAAGGAGAGTGAAGACTATGTTGTGAAGTTGCAAGACATAATTATACAGAAGGATGATGAGATGTCTGCTATGAATGATGAATTGTAGGAAATGCACAACAACAATATAATCCTTGATAATGTAGTTGGTGTGTTGAGAAAAGATCTCAAGTCTTTGGAGCATGAAAATGCGGAGTTGAAAGCAAAGTCATTTACTCCCAACCATCAACTGGTTGAACTACGGAAGTATGTTGATGGTCTTCAGAGACAAAATAAACATTACCATATTAGAATGGAGAATCTGGGTAGGGAGAATGAGGTTCTAAAGAAGCAATTATCAGCTTCTGTAGATATTACATATGAGCTTGCAGCATTGAGGGCAGAACGTGATATTGCCGAGGATAAACTGCTGGAAGCAAAAAGAGAACTTGTTGTAATTGCCCAAGATAAGTATGTGCTTAAGGCAAGGTTAAAGGATGGAAAGTCTGCTGCTAAAGCTGTTGTCGAAGTTGCTGCTAGAGAGATCACAAATGTGAAGAAGCAACTCAAGGAAGCACAAGTTGCTGCTCAAGCGAATGCACAAGTTGCTGCTCAAGAGAAGACTAAGCTGCAGAAGTAAGTTGAAGATGGTTCTGCCGAAGCAATTAAATCATCTCAATCAGCAAATGAAGAGCTTCAGAGGAGATTAGATGCTTTGTAACTTGAAAAGAAGGTGCTCGAGAAGCAAAAGAAAAATGTTGAAGTTGCAAAGCAGAAATTGGAGCTTACTAATCAGCAGCTTGTTGAAGACAATCAAAAGATGAAGAATGTTGTTACAGTTAGAAAGGGACTTTCTAGTATTGATTCTGACATTTCAAAAGAATAGATATTAGTCATTTCATTTTGAATAGTTCCCGTAATTTAAGTAACAGAACATAAGTACTTTTATGGGTGATTTTCCTTAGAAAACCCAAATGTCTTTCTGTATGAGTATCTGTCTATGTATCTGTGTCAACATCGTCTATCTGTTTGGATATTTATTCTAGATATTTGTTTGAATATCAGTTTGTGCTCTGGACATATAGTGTATCTATTTGTGTACCTTGTTTTTTCATTGTATTTTTTTTATATATTTTTGTTAGGGAGTTTGTGAGAGACCAAGAAGAGTTCCCAACGAGGAGAGTCTACACAATCTTTCCATCTATTTACCCTCATTCCTAGTCTCATGCAGATTCCAATAGCATTGCTTACTTTTACGGTTATCTCTCAAGAGGTACTGGAAAAGCTTATGAGTCATCCTCCTCCTACGGATGCATCTCCTCCGAGAGTCCCAACAGATTTGATTCCTAAGTATCTTCCTGGGCCTAGTGAGGGACTCGATAGAAAAAACATTTATGTATACTCTTATGTTAAGAGGTTAAAGAATAAGGCCAGGAAACCGTTGGAGAGGGATGAATTCTACTGGTATCCTGGCGATATTGAGGTTGCAAATCGTCAGAGTAGAAGAAGGAAGAAAAATGTTGATGTGGCCAAGGTAGTACCTACTGGAGAGTTTGTAATTGTTGAAGTAGCCTCACCTTTAATAGTGAAAGCATCCAACAAGAAGAGGGGCAAGCTGGGAAAAATACGGGTGAATTTTTCTGATGATGAGAACCTATCTGTACCTTTTCTTGATTGTGACATTTTTCAATACATGGGAGAGCGCTACCAGAGTGAGTTTGTGAGGTACTGAATGAAAACGGCAAAAACTGAGTAAGTCTCTCAAATTTTCAATTTTTTGTTTAAAGGGTTGTTTAATTATGTTTCAGTTTTTTAAAAACCTTTTTTGTGTTCTGCTACTAAGGATTACATTGCTTATTATACCAACATAAATTTCTATGAATAATATGCAAGAAGTACTTTACGAAGCTACAGAAACAAAACAAAACAAAACCGCAGAGAAAACCCTAGAAGCTACAGAGCGATCAAAATTAGCCTAATCGAGACGAACGTGAAATAATTAACAGTCCAAATTTAATTATTTATGAGCAGAAAAAAAAAATAAAGGAAGAGATGGAATGCTCAGTTAGCTACCTGGTTGAGGGGAGAAGACTAAGACGAAGACGAAGAAGAGAGGAGCTCTGGTTGTAGCTCAAGGTCGAGAAGATGAAGAGCCCTGGTATTGGTGTGAAGAACGGAGTAAAATAAAAATAGTTACAAAAGAAGTTTATATATAATTTTGGGGGTTTTATTTAGGTCAGCATGCGAGAAATGGCTTCGTTTTAAGGGTCACATTTGCTTTGTTTTTGTTGATATTTATGTGAAGGAAGATGATTTGAAGGAGAGTGAAGACTATGTTGTGAAGTTGCAAGACATAATTATACAGAAGGATGATGAGATGTCTGCTATGAATGATGAATTGTAGGAAATGCACAACAACAATATAATCCTTGATAATGTAGTTGGTGTGTTGAGAAAAGATCTCAAGTCTTTGGAGCATGAAAATGCGGAGTTGAAAGCAAAGTCATTTACTCCCAACCATCAACTGGTTGAACTACGGAAGTATGTTGATGGTCTTCAGAGACAAAATAAACATTACCAGATTAGAATGGAGAATCTGGGTAGGGAGAATGAGGTTCTAAAGAAGCAATTATCAGCTTCTGTAGATATTACATATGAGCTTGCAGCATTGAGGGCAGAACGTGATATTGCCGAGGATAAACTGCTGGAAGCAAAAAGAGAACTTGTTGTAATTGCCCAAGATAAGTATGTGCTTAAGGCAAGGTTAAAGGATGGAAAGTCTGCTGCTAAAGCTGCTGCCGAAGTTGCTGCTAGAGAGATCACAAATGTGAAGAAGCAACTCAAGGAAGCACAAGTTGCTGCTCAAGCGAATGCACAAGTTGCTGCTCAAGAGAAGACTAAGCTGCAGAAGTAAGTTGAAGATGGTTCTGCCGAAGCAATTAAATCATCTCAAGCAACAAATGAAGAGCTTCAGAGGAGATTAGATGCTTTGTAACTTGAAAAGAAGGTGCTCGAGAAGCAAAAGAAAAATGTTGAAGTTGCAAAGCAGAAATTGGAGCTTACTAATCAGCAGCTTGTTGAAGACAATCAAAAGATGAAGAATGTTGTTACAGTTAGAAAGGGACTTTCTAGTATTGATTCTGACATTTCAAAAGAATAGATATTAGTCATTTCATTTTGAATAGTTCCCGTAATTTAAGTAACAGAACATAAGTACTTTTATGGGTGATTTTCCTTAGAAAACCCAAATGTCTTTCTGTATGAGTATCTGTCTATGTATCTGTGTCAACATCGTCTATCTGTTTGGATATTTATTCTAGATATTTGTTTGAATATCAGTTTGTGCTCTGGACATATAGTGTATCTATTTTTGTACCTTGTTTTTTCATTGTATTTTTTTTATATATTTTTGTTAGGGAGTTTGTGAGAGACCAAGAAGAGTTCCCAACGAGGAGAGTCTACACAATCTTTCCATCTATTTACCCTCATTCCTAGTCTCATGCAGATTCCAATAGCATTGCTTACTTTTACGGTTATCTCTCAAGAGGTACTGGAAAAGCTTATGAGTCATCCTCCTCCTACAGATGCATCTCCTCCGAGAGTCCGAACAGATTTGATTCCTAAGTATCTTCCTGGGCCTAGTGAGGGACTCGATAGAAAAAACATTTATGTATACTCTTATGTTAAGAGGTTAAAGAATAAGGCCAGGAAACCGTTGGAGAGGGATGAATTCTACTGGTATCCTGGCGATATTGAGGTTGCAAATCGTCAGAGTAGAAGAAGGAAGAAAAATGTTGATGTGGCCAAGGTAGTACCTACTAGAGAGTTTGTAATTGTTGAAGTAGCCTCACCTTTAATAGTGAAAGCATCCAACAAGAAGAGGGGCAAGCTGGGAAAAATACGGGTGAATTTTTCTGATGATGAGAACATATCTGTACCTTTTCTTGATTGTGACATTTTTCAATACATGGGAGAGCGCTACCAGAGTGAGTTGGTGAGGTACTGAATGAAAACGGCAAAAACTGAGTAAGTCTCTCAAATTTTCAATTTTTTGTTTAAAGGGTTGTTTAATTATGTTTCAGTTTTTTAAAAACCTTTTTTGTGTTCTGCTATGTACAATGATTTCTTTTGGAATGGCATTGTTTCCTTTGAATTCTTCGACCGGCAAGATCTGGAGGCTGTTATTAATGGGGATAAGATCTTTAACTCTATTTTAGATTGCTATTCCACTATCCTTAGTGAAGAGATGAATGACATGGGTTCCGAAAGTTGTTATGTTTTTCACACGTTGGCTCATGTAATCCTTCTTCTTTATGTCTGTTCTTGGCCTGCTTTTGTTTAGCTGATGTTTGTCTTTAATATTTCTGTGCTACTTTTGACAGGTTTATGGGTCAAAGCTGAAGTTAAAGATGAAACATAAACACATTTTTGAGAGATTGTTCAAGGCTTTGGGCAACAATGGCAAGCTGTTGTTCCCGATCCTTTCTCATGATCATCTCCACCTTCTAGTGTTTGATAAAAATGTGTCATGTTTGTCTCATTTTGACTCACTTAAAAGGAATGCAAAGTACACAAACAACCGGCACTTTCGGGAGGCACTAAAAACGGTAATGTTTATTCTTTTTTTTCGGATTTTTAGTATTTACAGTTGATAAATAGTTTACCGTATTGATGCAGGTTCATTTGGTGTCTATGTTGATGGATTTTGTCAAAGATGTAATTGATGATATGTTATCACTCAATATTCATATGTTGGTAGATGACTCTGATAGCACGGACAAGCAACTGATGATGAGGGAGATCCCAATATACGAAAATGAACGCAAAAATATTCAGTGGGTGAAGATCAGAAGCTAGTTTTTCACAACATTCATGTGCAGTCTATTATCAACAGTCATCAACAATATTTTGGCCTTGATTGCGGAACTTTTGTTTGCTACATCATGTATCACCTAACTCTCAGTAAGGAAATAAAGCAAAATCTGAATCGTGAGAATGTGGCTCGGTTCAAGGTCAAACTGTTGGAATCATTTATGGATCATGATCTATCATGGGTATCGAAGAACAAGTTGAAGGAATGAATCAGCTTATGAACATTTTGTTGTAGGACAGTAATCGATCTGTATATTTTTTTGTAGTGATCATTCTTTAAACATTTTGTAAGTTATAGGGGTCTGTCTTGTAAGTATTATGTTTTGGTAAGCATTATGAATGAAATCATATGAGTATCTGTCTGTGTAATACTATTTGTGTTGCTTTGAAATTTTGAATGACATAAATTAAACAGCTAGTTAGACAATTATTCAGACAATTATCTAGACAGCTATCCATGATACTATTTTTGTTGCTCTGCGATTTTGAATGAATGAATGAAAGTATTAAGCCTATGAAACCCCTTAAATGTTTTTTTTTTCACTCTGATGTATTTTACAACACAAAAGTAACTTAAAGTTGGGTGTACAGTTGGTGCTTAAACGCAGTTCATAAACCAAACAGCAACTTAGACAGCTATCCAGACAATTATTCATGATAGTTGAGAAATGACATATAGTTTTATGTCGCGTCTGTTCCTTTTAGGGTTACTGAGCCATCATTTCCCTTATAAATACTTACTTTGATGAACTGAGCCTTCATTCAAGTGTTCTCTTTGTCTCTTTAGTATCTCTTTCTAGATCTGTGAAGATGGTGGGTAAGAAAAAAGTGATTGCAGTGACCGCACCTGTGAGGCGATCTGCCCGATTGAATCCCCAATACCCCCCAATTTTGGCTCAGGAACAGGCTTCAGCCTCTGGTTTTCCAAACCCTCCTCCGGGCCTTACACAACATTTTGTTCATCACTTTTTAGGCCAGATGGAGAATCATTTCATGGAGTGAATCCTTTTCCTAGAGGCGAACCTGAGTAATCGTCTTTGTTCGATGAAGTGAAAGATTCATTCCTTTCGACAACGATTGGATGAGCTTCATATCGGAGGGCAGGGTGGTGGTGTAGTTCAAGCTGGTGATACATGTCAGGATGTGTCGGGAGGTTGTAGATTAGGGTTTATGTTTAGTGATTGTGATCCATTTTGTTTACTCCAAACTGTCCTTTTTTGTGTGGTTATTTATGGATGATTTGGATAAAGACTTTTTGTAGTGACCTTGTTCATGAATTACGATCACTTTGTTGCTTGTAATTGGATATTATGTTGTCTTATGTTGTTTCTATGTCCTTTTGATTTATTTTCTCATTTGTTCTTCTTTCTCTGTATTTTGATGTCTCATTTTTGAATGAATATATCGAGCCATTGAATTATACAGCTATTTACACAACTATTTAGATAGCTATTCATATCGATAAGCAGATATCTTAACAGATAGACAACAATTGAGACAGAGTATCTAAACAGATAGTTGACAAATATTTGATTTATTTTATACTTCGAGCATGCAAGTGGACACAAACACCTATGTTTGTCTCCAAATTTTTGTCATTTATTTTGTTTGATAAGCATTATGAATTGTATCATATGTGTATATGTCTGAGTATCTGTCCGAATAATGCTATTTGTGTTGCTATATGTCACTCTCTGATGCATTTTACAACACAAAAACAACTAAAATTTTGGTGTACAGTTGTTACTTAAAGTGAGTTCATAAACCAAAGATAATTCTCCAGACAGATACTTAAATAAATACTTGAACATAACAAGCATTTGCGTAGCAACAAATGAACAAATACTTGAACAGATAGATATGCAGATACTTTGAACAAGCATTTGAGTAGCAAGAAATGAACAGATACTTGAATAGATAGATAGGCAAATACTTGAACAAATAGATAGGCAGATACACGAAAAGATAGATAGGCAGATACTTAAACAGATAGCTAGGCAGATAGACTTTGAAATTGATAGAATTGATGGACAAAAGTGAAACAAAATTATTCATTCTTTAAAGTAAGACAAATTCATTGATAATAGGAAACAAAATACAATAATAGAAAGGTGATAAAAATTGAAATGTACATAATAAACTACAAAATCAATGCTTCATATTCTTGTTGCTGCTTGCTCCCTTGAATCCTGGTTGTGGAGGAGGCAGCATCTCAAAGATTTGGCGAAGTAGTTGAAATATTATCTCATCATTCTTATGGATGAGTTTTCTTAAGGTTTTTCATGCCATCCTCATGGTTATTTATCGTTGTGGATAATTTTTGGAGTATAAGTGGAGGTGGAGAAGTTTTTTGTTGACGGTGACGGCGACGTCGTTCGTTTTCCTTGCATTCTTGGACCATTTATTCAATAGAGTCATTTGGTTCATGCTTGAATTTTTTGTGGGGTGGAGATGCCTGAGATGAGTTGTTTGAGGAGTCGGTCATTTGATCAGAATCAAAGGAAGGTTAAGAAGAAGAGGAGTTTTTGTTTTGTGAAGAATTTGTGTTCTATGTGTTTCATTTATAGAGAGTGAAAGGTTGGGTCTTTTTTTTTGGTTGAACAGTTGCGTTTTAAAGTTGTCCAATGCGGTTATGCATGCTTGTTGGGAGAAGCAAAAAGAGTGGAAGAGTTTTTTCGTAAAAAAAGAATAAGAGAGAGAGAGAGAGAGAGAGAGAGAGAGAGAGAGAGAACCTCTTATCGTAAAAAGAGAAGAAAATACGAAAAGAAGCGGGAGAAAACTGTTTCAACCAGAAACGGCATATTGTTTCGTTATCTAAAAATAGGACTGGCTTTTCGTATTCACCATAATGTGTTAGTGCTTCATTTTCAACTCATACTCCTTCTTCTTGAGTTCATCCTCTTCTCCAAGTGTTTTATCAACCAACAAAATAATGTCCCCAAGGCAGAAGAATCCAAATAATTTAGAAACCAGTGTTCATTCCACAAATAAGGATTTTGATCCATCTAGGTCCAGGTTCAAGTCCTCCTCCTCCTCCAAGTTCTCTTCCTCTAAAGACTCTATTTCTAGCCCTCCTGCTCCTCCTGCTGCTTGACCTCATGTAAGTCTTGTTCCTGATGACCTACTTCAACCTATGTTCAAGAAGATTGGTCGTATGAAGCATTAGATGGAGACGATAAAGGATGATATGGACATGGTCCTTGCCGAACAAGACCAGACGTTTGATTTTCTTATGGGCATCATATGTTGTCTATCATCTAGTTTTGAAGAGGGAAGCAACAGTGGCAGCAAGAACAATGGCAACAAGAAGAAGAAGATGTGAAGGACAAGATTAATTGTGTATTTTATGTTTTTAGTTTGAACTTTTTGTTTTTTTTAGTGGAATATTTTTTGTTGTTAATTGTAATTGAATTAGTAATGTCAATGAAGTTTGTGTTTCTCTATCTTTGATTTATTTTTGTTCTTAATTTTAGGTTTTGGAATGGACTTTGATTAATGAATGTTTGTACGAAGCCATTGAATTATACAACATCATCAACCAGGTCCAGTAAGATATCCGAACAGATTTACAAACAGTTATCCATGAATTTTAGTGAATCAAAGTATTAACCTATGCAATAAAATGCTAAAATGTATTATTTCTCTATCTTTGATTGATTAATTTGGGTTCTTCATTTTATGTTTTGGAATGGACTTTGATGAATGAATGTATGTACGAAGCCATTGAATTATACAGCATTATCAGCCAGATCCAGTCAAATATTCAGACAACTATCCATGCAATAAAATATTTATTTTTGCCTTTCTTTATGATAGACAACATATGATGGGGTATTAATACAAAAGAATCACTTACTGGGCAGCTAATTATCCATAAAATGGATGGGGTATTAATACAAAAGAATCAATTAACAAATCCAACGTTATCGCCCCATAGTTGTAATCATTAGTAACTTTGCTATACTCTGATGATAACAGATCCCACTCGGCCCTATAAATTAACCCAAAAACCATAGAGCTAGGTACTTGTAGAAACTCGATCAGCATGGCTAATCTCCATAACTCATTCTTCATCACCATAATTTGCACTATATTGCTACATGCCATGAGCACTGTTGCTAACTGGGAGGATGGACATGCGACGTCTTATGGTGACATATACAAGTGGAAGCGAAATCATGTAGAGTCAAGGGGAGGATGGACATGCGACGTCTTATGGTGACATATACTAGTGGAAGCGAAATCATGTAGAGTCAAGGGGCGGAGTTAGAATTTTATAATAAGAGAGGGAGTTAATTTTTAAAATTTGAAAATTTACCTTAAAAATTAAGCTATAAATAAATTTTTTAAAAATTTAAGAGGAACTGTAACCCACCGTATTCCGTGTGCAGCTACGTCTTTGGCGTAAGTAGAGAACATGAAGATCAATCTCTTTCATTTTGCTTTGAGTTCTAACCTTCTTTTTCATTTTTTTTCTTTCTCGCAGAGGGGGCTTGTGGATATGGCGATCTCTTCCAACAAGGTTATGGCTTGGAGACGACAGCTCTAAGCACCCAACTCTTCAACAATGGATTAACTTGTGGTGCATGCTTTCAAATTATGTGCGTTTATGATCCACAGTGGTGCATACCTAATGCTGGAACTATAAGAGTGACTGCAACAAACTTCTGTCCTCCAAATAACGATCCACATTTCTATCCCTGGTGCAATCCACCACGCAAACATTTCGACTTGTCCATGCCTATGTTCGCAAAACTTGCGCAAACCAAAGCTGGAATAATTCCGGTCAAGTTTCGTAGAGTCCCTTGTCATAAAGCAGGAGGCATTAGGTTTCAGCTTGGTGGAAACCCTTATTGGATTACTGCAACTATTTTGAATGTTGGTGGTGCCGGTGATGCTACGGCTGTGAGGAATAAAGGTTCTAAATCCGATTGGCTTCAAATGTCACGTAATTAGGGACAAGTTTGGCAAATCTCAGTTAACTTAGTAGGCCAAGATTGTCGTTCCAAGTTAGTAATAGTGATGGAAAGACGGTCGTGCTTGATAATGTCACATCGGAAAATTGGCAATTTGGTCAAACCTTTGAAGGGAGAGGCAACTTCAGATAGATGGAGACCATTCCATGTGAACAATTTGTTCGATTTAATGTCAGCTAGTTGTATAATATATGTGCAATGCACATTGCGAATTCGAGAGTCTTGTAATATATATGCTCAAAACAATAATCATATAATAAAAAATAGGAAGTGAAATTGACACCCTCACTCTAGTTCCAAACTCAAATCCCTTGCATAAGAAAGGTTGAAAAACAAAATATAGGTGGGGTTTTAATAGTTGAAATCCATAAGTTTTTTATTAGTGGGTTAGGGTTTTCGCCGTCGGTGACTCCCTCTCCTTTCCTGGTGCTCCGCTGCCTTTCTAAGGTCGGAGATTGTTCTGGTAAACCAACGGTTATGGGCTTCATCTCTCTCAATGAAAACGAAAATTTGTCTCAACGATGTTCGTTGTCTTTCACTTTTTCTTTTTTGTTTTCATTCCATGGCGACGTATGATAGTGTAGTGGTGGTGCTCGGCTCAACGCAGTCAAATGGGTTTGGGGAGGCGCCTCCTGGTGGATGGCAGAGTGCTTTAGATTGTTCTTCTCTGTTTGGTGATGTCGTTTCCAGCAGACGGAGTTGGGCACGCGACGAGTTCATGGATGCTATGGCTTTGTCAAGCCTACGTTGTGGTGGAGTCTATTAGTGGTCGATGATGTAATGGGGCTCTGTCCTAGAAAACGATACCGAGATGGTGATTCCCTTGGGCTTCCAGATGCAATTCATCCATGGGCCAAGATGGAATGGGCCTGGGTGGACCTAGGAGAGTTATGTTTTGGGGATCGACTCGGGCCATTTTGCTTGGATTTGGATGTGAAAGAATCATATGCTGGAAATAAGAGGAAGAATGTAGATCCGGGAGCTCCTGCTGTCATATAGAAAGGCCCCCTAGCTAACTAAAGGAGTGGAACAACCTAAGTTTGACAGCTCTCTCGTGCTACTCTGGTTTGTTAGTCTAGATTTGTTATGCGTCATATTGTTATCCAGTATAAGTGTATTTTAGTACTTCTTCATTTAGTGTGCCAGGTAATCCGGTAGAGTTCTGTATTCATATCACAAGTTTTTGTGTAGATATAAAATTTGCGCAGTTTAAAAAAAATATAATTTTTTGTTACAAATCACATCCTCTTTTATTTGCAAAAGAAGTGAAGAAAAACAAATGTGTGGTTTGTAAATAGGGGAGCCAATTTTTTTTAAGTGAAATGATATAATATATTAATAATTAAGACTACCAATACAACAGAAAAATGAAAAAGAATACAAAACAATAAAACACGAATTGAACATCGATCCTCGCTGGGACAGTTCTGACTTATCCACCAATTTAATTTCACAAACATTGGCATGACCAAATTACGAACCATAGATATCCAAAATTCACTAATACATATGTGTGATTATAGCAAAGGTGCATAATTGGAATAGCAATTTTGCATAATTGGAATATCTATTTACGTAAATGGTAAATACTCGAGCAAATATTGAGGTTTACATTCTCCACCCTTGTCCATTGCCAAACCAAAATTTTCTGTCAAACTTTTCTGTCAACTTTGAACCTAGCTTTTTTCTTTTGTTGGCAGCAATAACTCCACTAAGACCTTGGTTGTTTATTTCCTTTTTAGGTTCTCAAATTTGATTGTAAAAATTAATTTTCTTTTGAAATAAGGAATAACGATGATGTATACAACTTTCATTCCTTCTTTGAACACCCCCTCCCCGACCTATATATTAACCCTCTGCCCCATCACCCAATGCGTCTCTACACAAAAGTTTCATTCTAGTTTATCTTATAATCAAGTTAGCCATGTCTAAGTTTCAGGCAGCACAATGGTGTGTGCTCATCATTAGCACACTTTTGCTGCACACTGCCATGGGAGATGGTCCATGGGAAGAAGACGGACATGCAACGTTTTACGGTGACATGACCGGATCGGAGACTATGCGTAAGTAGAGAGTTTATGTTACACTAGTAGTATGGTTAGGTATGTCTCTTATTCCTAGCTAGTCAATTAACATTGTCATTTTTATTTTGTAACAGAAGGGGCTTGTGGATATGGTGATCTCTTCAAGCAAGGTTATGGCCTTGAGACAGCAGCACTGAGCACAGCACTGTTTAACAATGGCCAAACTTGTGGTGCTTGTTTTGAGATTAAGTGCGTCGATGATCCACAGTGGTGCATACCTGATGCTGGCACCATCAAAATCACAGCAACAAACTTCTGCCCTCCAAATTACGATCCACATTATTATCCATGGTGCAACCCACCAAGAAAACACTTCGATTTGTCCATGCCAATGTTCGTGAAAATTGCTATAGCCAAGGCTGGTATCATTCCAGTACAATTCCGTAGAGTCCAATGTTCTAAGACTGGAGGCGTTAGGTTTCAAATGAAAGGAAATCCATACTGGATTACTGCAACTGTGTTAAACGTTGGTGGTGATGGTGATGTCACAGGCCTAAGGATTAAAGGATCCAACACTGATTGGATTCCTATGTCTCGTAACTGGGGACAGGTTTGGCAAGTCTCAAGCAGCTTAGTAGGACAAGGGTTGTCGTTCCAAGTCACTACCAGTGATGGGAAAATGATTGAGCTTGATAATGTTGCACCTGGAAATTGGCAATTCGGTCAAACCTATGAAGGGAGCAGAAATTTTTAGGAGAAATCTTGATTACTAGCTAGTGTTTGATCTTGTTCTACCTGGCTAGTGGTAGTCTGAGTTTATCATGTGAAATTCGATCAAAAGTTCTTGTAATCGTGTCATTCTCAAATTTTAAGAAATTTTAAGAAATGTCAAGATTATTGATTCGATTTCAAATTCAAGTTCACAACTTAAAACGACAGAGTAGTGAAACACATTCACATCGAAAGTCATAAAAAGTACGTATACGTATGTGCGAGAAATATAATTCAACTCTTTGTAAGAACTTATAACTTTTTTTTTTCTTTCAAATTATATAAATCTGTCCCATTGGTAATATGAAATTCCAATCTAAGATTCAAATGAAAAATAAATGTATGCAGAAGTTTAACGTTTCATGAGAATATATGGTTGTAAATTATTTTACAGTATCATATAGGAAAAAACGTACATACAAAATCCTGATAAATGTCAACGTACGAAATATACATAATATCTACGCTCATTGACATTAGATAAAACCGCGGCTGCTAGTGTACAGACTGTACACCATTGAGACACAATTAATTTGATACATTAATTTTGAGTTAGACTGAAAAGGAATAATTGGTGGATTTACAAAAAAACATTGCCCAAACTGAAAGTACATGCCTAAATCTCTCCATTCTCTCGTTTCAGAATGACAAAATATATTTTGGAAAGTTTTGGTGTAATGGGAAACTCTTCATAATTTACTCCAGCAAGGTACGGTTCAAATTCTTAACCTCTCTCATACAATTGCCAAACCAGTCGTGTCTGAATTAGCAATAATAGGAATATAGGATTGTGCATTAATCCACTCGCTCAATGACGAAAGATCTTCCTATCATCTGCGTGATTCTTAACATTAGTTCACTTCTTTCAGTCGCAGAATACTACAATGGCGATGTCACAGTACTTACTCACATTGTTTGCAGTGTTTGTCATTGGCATTCTCATGGTCCATGCTAAGTGGGAGGATGCACATGCCACGTTTTATGGCGACACGAGCGGTGTAGAAACATGAGTACTTAAAGTGCATAATTAAATTAAATATCAGTAATTTAATACTCAACTAATTAATAATTTTATTAAAATAATATTTTTTATTAGTTCCTAAATATTAATTTAATACTCGATTAATTAATAACCTCGTTAAATTAATAAATTTTGTCGATACCAAAGTTATTAATTTATCGAAATTTTACCGTATATATCAAGTTTTAATCATCTTTTTTTGCTGTTGTAATTTAACAGAGGGTGCTTGTACGTGCATATGACGATCTCTTCAAACAAGGCTATGGACTAAACATAGCCGCTCTTAGCACATCGCTGTTTAACGATGGAGCAGCTTGTGGAGCTTGTTTTGAGATCATGTGCAATCAGAAACCATGGTGCAAACCTAAAGCTGGCACTATCAAGATCACTGCTAGCTACCAACTTTTGTCCTCCAAATTACGAGCCACATTTTTATCCGTGGTGCAATCCGCCAAGGAAACACTTTGACTTGTCCATGCCTATGTTTGTAAAAATGGCTTATTACAAAGCAGGAATAGTTCCGGTCAAGTTTCGAAGAATCTCGTGCAGAAGAAGAGGAGGTATCAAGTTTGAGATTAAGGGATCAATGTGAGTGGTGCTGGTGATGTTATGGCCCTTGGTGTCAACTGTCAAGGGTTCTAGATCCGGTTGGATGCCGATGACTAGAAACTGGGGACAACTATGGCAACTCACGACCAATTTAGTAGGACAAGGTTTATCGTTTCAAGTCACTACTAGTGATAGGAGACTTGTGCTTTATAATGTTGCACCCCGAAATTGGCAATTTGGTCAAACCTGTGAAGGCACAAGCAATCTTTAAGTAGATCATTAGACCTTTGATTTATCTTGTGCTAGTTATTTGATTTTCGTTTTGAACTGTTAATTTGTGAATTCAAAAAGCTATTGCTATCATGCATGGTCATGCAAACAATAAGGAATGTGTTGCTTCCAAGATTATTTATATTGAGCTCAGCTTTTGCTATCGAATTTAGAGAGCTGGTTTCAACTACACAATGTAGATATATAGTTTCCACAAATCATGTTTCACTGAACACTCGGACACAAAATCAAGATGGACTTGTTTTAGAACCTCATGATCGAGGATGCCTATGCATCTCCGTTTATGATCATATCCATCGATCTCTTAGATCATTCTTAAGGACTAATGTGCTAGGAAACTTGTCAAACTGAAAATTGTTTAGCCACTTGATCATATATGGTGTCATTCTCATCATGAAGCAGCATTGTTATCGATGTACGTAACAAGAAGCTTTACACTCTTAACTATAACTATACAGATCTGTTTGTGGCTTTTAACAGACTCGTATCAGCAATTTGATCTGAAGCAAGTTTAAAACTAGTCGATAATATTGTATCAGACTCAGACTCGTATCACCATTTTGATATTATATATTCTACAGCTAGAGTATATGGATAATATTCCCAGTCCTTCTGTTTTTCTTAACGTATAATATCTGCATCTAATAATTATGGAAATATCAAAAGTATACACTTCACTTCTCCAAATTAGGAGATTAACCTTAAATTATATGGACAATTATTATCATACCAAAACAAGCACGATTTTCGCCAAGATTGGAAAATTCTTTGTTGCAATATTCTTCACGTCTTTCACTTCAAATTATTAGGAAAAATTAAGGGCAATTATCATACGTTTCAGGCAACAATACTACTAAGGCTATAAACCGATATCGCGTCACTTACTGTCGATCGCTTCCTTTTTTCACTCCATTAAGAATCCCCACAATTTTTCTTTCCTTTTCTTTGTATAATCCCATTTAAATCATGCCCTATATATATGAGTGAACCTCATCTCGGGTTTCATATCCATTGACTAATATTATCACACTAGCACATCTCATTCAGCTTAGCCATGGCTAAGTTTCGGAGCTTGTTTATATTTGGAGCTGTGTTCATCATTATTTCTGTTCAAGCTACGAGCCGTGACTGGCAACATGCAAGCGCAACGTTCTACGGCGACATGGGCGGAGCAGAAACCATGCGTAAGTGAAACATAGTCTCTCGTAATCGCGCACATAATTTCATGTCCTAAATTGTCAATTGCAATCGTATTTTATTTTCGATAAATAAAAGTTTACAACATTACGTTTTACACTTCGTCTTTTTTATCGAGATCGCACGGTTTGAAGTTGTAATATAGCTTAATATGCATGTGATACTTTGATTTTAACAGAGGGGGCTTGCGGATATGGTGATCTGTTCAAACAAGGTTATGGTCTAGAGACGGCAGCTCTCAGTACTAAACTATTCGACGACGGACATACTTGTGGTGCTTGTTTTGAGATCATGTGTGTCAATGATCCACAATGGTGTATACCTAATGCAGGCACTATCAAAATCACTGCTACAAATTTTTGCCCTCCAAATTGGGCTCCAGCTCCTGATCATTGGTGCAATCCACCGCACAGACACTTCGACTTGTCCATGGCCATGTTTGCGAAACTTGCTCAAACCAAAGCTGGAATCATTCCAGTTCAATATCGAAGAGTCCCATGCGTAAGAGGTGGAGGGATTAAATTTGAGTTCCAAGGCAACCCCTATTGGACTACTGTTCATATTTACAATGTTGCTGGTGCTGGTGTTATTAACAGCGTCGCCATTAGAGGGTCTAATTCAGGTTGGTATGCAATGACGCGCAATTGGGGTGAAGTTTGGCAAACCGGAGTCAAGTTAGTAGGGCAAAGCTTATCGTTCCGAGTCACTTCTGGTGATGGAAAAGTGGTTTGGTTAGACAATGTTGCACCGGAGAATTGGCTATTTGGTCAGACCTATGAGGCCAAAGGCAACTTTTAGACATTAGCTCAGACATTTTGGTGATCTTATTTGTACGTACTATTTTCATCGTATATTTAATTCTGATTATCAGTAATAACATTTCTATCCATGGTCACCAGCTTCATTCTCTGATTTATTTCTGGGTGAAGACAAAGAGAACTCATGATTTCTAAGCACATTTTCAATTGGAATTTGTAGATACTACAAAGGCTTTCTGGCAAAGCTTGAAGCATTTAACCAAGCAAATTGCCCCCAAAGAACTTGAGGCTACAAAGAATGTCTCTGAATTTTCAAGCACAAATGCTGCTCAATCTACCCCTAATGCTGAATTGTTTATAATAAAAATTCAACGATTTGCCCATTTCAGGTGAAATAACACCGAAAGAGTTGCAAGGTCATACACTCATAGAATATATAAGGTTCATAATTATTTGAAGCAATGAATAAAACGATTAAGTATGTTCACTTGAATGGGAGCATGCTAGAACACATATAACAAAGGGGTATCAAAGAAAAGTATTTGCAGCAGAAATGTGGAGTTGCACTGTCTTCTATAGGCAACATCAGAGCATTTGAAATCCCTTGGATGACTAGATCATCATGGTGATATCCAGTATCCAGGTGTGCATGGCGGCCTTTACTTCCAATCAAGCATGTCTAAAAGCCACAAAACCTCTTCCTTGGAGTTGGCTGCATCACAGAAATCTATTTCAATCCCGAAAACATCAATGGCATCTTCATTTCCTTGTTCCATGAAAAGTAATGAGATCCATGCCCGGATACCCGAAACAAAGGGGTGGACAGGTGAGAAGTCAAGGTAGTCATTTGCCATGGCTCGATATGCTGTTCGATCAATGTAATCAAACATAGATTTACTGATTATACAAGCAACCTTATTAGAATCCTTGCGCCCCACAAGGACAGAAACACTCACGTTCTGGCAGAGAGGAACAGTAAATCTAGGATTGACAGGAAGCTTCATCTTGTATTCTGGACGCTCCAGGTGAAATTTAAGCATGTCACATGCCCCTGGTGATGGGATTTCGATACCATTCTGTAGCATCGGTCCTGGGACCTTTTCAGAAAAGATAAATCCCTCTTCAGTCCAGATATCAATGAAAAAATCCAAGTCATCAAAAGAAAGTCTCGGCGGAGGAAGAGGTCGATGTTGCTTGCGCTTATGAAAAGTTTGATACAGCTTGTAGTAAGCTACAGTCGGTGGGTTCGGTTGCTTGCAAATAGATGGCCATCTCTTAGCACATAGGCACTTCCAAAAGTACTCATCTCGGGCTAAGTTTCTCCACTGCTTACACACCTCCATACATAATGCAAGATCCACACCCTCCAAAAAAGGAAAAACAGCCTTCAAAATCTCATCACATGTCATCTTCCGCCAAACAAATGACACTAAATAAATTATCTGCCCGGGCAACAGTCACTTCATTGGAGGGACTAAAGTACTACCCTGATATAAGAACCCTGTGAAATCAAAAGAACAAAAAGATTTATAAAACTATACTACAAAGTTCTAATCTGCACTGAATCAAACAAAATTCACTAATTCGCCATGAACTAAACCCAAGCATTAATGCATTACACTTTAAGATACCCCTTCCAAACTAAACCCAAAAATATTGATGCTCCATAAAACAGGTTGCCCAAAGATCTACGCATTTTCATCAACTCGACAACATCACCGCAATGAACGATAAATAGAATTATCAGTGATTCTCTTTTTTAGCAAATCCACACTTACAAAACCAATCACCAGCATGTATGAATACACAAATTAAAAAAGTATCATCACTACCACGAAAACATAGCAAACTTTAACTATTAGCATAAACAGGTACACAGCTATTTCAAACCAACCGATTATCATCATCATCTAAATGTTCCCCAATTCCTGCTCAAATCTAACACATACTGACATACACTCGCTCACACTCAATCAGATACAGTAACATCAGAGCATCAAAAAACGTATGAAGCTCCAAAACTTACACTATGCCAGCTTAAAACACCCGAACAAAAAAGCTAAGAACTACATGCATTGAGCGATCAAGCACAGATCGCAACGAAGAAGATAGAGCAGAACACTGAGGAGGAACTAGACTAGTGTGATCTGGAAAATTAAAACGAGAAGTATCATAAAGATTGATTCTTTTCGTACCAGATTTGCCGGAGGAATCAGTAAACCCTAGAATTTGGTAGGGAAGCCACGAGTCACTGAGATTTGGGCACACTCCGAATTAAAGGCGCCGAAGTATATGTGAGAAGACGTCTTTTTTTATCGTCTCGATTCTCTTGTGTTCTTCCTCGACAATTGATCGAAGCAGCGACGCCATATTAGATTATTAGATGTTACTCTTATTGGGCTTGAGCTGTGGTGGGTCGGCCTATTATGTAAGTTAATTGGGCTGATTTAGGCCCGCCACGTACCTGATTCGGCTGATTGGTGCGACATATATTTGAGATTTGGAATTAATTGAGACTGATTTCCACGTAACGCTGTGTTTGGATGGAGAAATTTTGAATTTCGTAGTGAATATTAAATGATAAAAATTATAATTACAGTATTTAGATTTTCAGTAAATAAGTTTTTCGGTGTTTGTATAGTCACATGACTTTTTAAAATGATGTTATTAAGATATGATAATGTAGTGATAAATAATAGAATTTGGAAATGACACCCATATAGGTGGAATTTAAAGTCAGAATTTTGAGTCTTGCAATTCTCTTTTATTTTTTCATAGAATTTCTTAATTTCTCAGAAGTTGTTTGCTAAACGAAGAACTTTATTCTAGGGGTCGGCAAAAAGTCCGGCCCGGCCCATGTATAGCTGGGCCGGGCCTCAACAACATTTTAATATTTGTGGGCCGGGCCGGACCTGGCTTTATCTTTTATATAAGGATCCGGGCCCGGCCCATTCAAGCGGACTTTGCGGGCCTTTGCGGGTTTTTATGGGCCGGGCCTATCGGGCTTTAATTATTAAAAAATTAAGACATTTCAAAATAAACGTAACCTTCATCCATGCACCGGGGTTTAAATGTACTCTGACGAGACCAACCTCTCCTTAAGGTATGCAAAAATTGCCGTCTTTGATTGACCAATCAACAATGATAAACCGAGATATCTGTCGTGATCCTCCACACACTGTACCCCAAGGAGACCTGCTAAATTATCCTGAATGTCAATTTAACATTCCTGCTAAACACCACGCTACATTTCTGAAGATTGATATGTTGTCCTGACGCTTTTTCATAAACAGTGAACAATCTCTTAAAGGTCATACATTCTTTCACAGTGGCGTCCCCGAAAATAAAAGAGTCATCTGCGAATAAGAGGTGGTGTAATACATGAGCATTATGGCACATATGTAAACCGATAATCTCACCAGTAACAAGCACATAAGAGATCAGAGAAGAAAATTCTTCGGCACAGAGGATGAATAGATAAGGCGATAACGGATCTCCTTGCCTAATCCCTCTAGAGGGAAGAATATATCCATGTGGCATGCCTTTATGTAGAATGGAGTAACTCATTGTTTTCAAAGTGCTCATAACAATAGTAATCCATGCTGGGTCGAAACCAAGTTTTTGAAGCATCTTCTCCATAAATTTTCACTCAAGCCGATCATAGGCTTTGCTTATGTCCAATTTCAGAGAGAAAAAGCCATCACCTGTACTACGCCGGAGCTGATGTAAAAAGTGGGCAACCTCGTTAGCAACAAGTGAGTTTTCTGAGATCATCCTTCCTGGAACAAATGCACTTTGTAAAGGAGATATTATCTGTGGAAGAATGCTTTTAAGTCTATTGGCTAGAACCTTGGATCCAATCTTGTACGCTACATTACATAATGCTATAGGTCTATAATCCTTGGCCATCTTAGGATCTTTACCCTTAGGAAGCAAAGTAAGATGCGTAAAATTCGACTTTTGAGGAAGTGACGCACTGCTATACACACATCAGATTTCACAATATGCCAATATTTCTGGAAGAAGAATGGCGACATACCGTCTGGTCCCGACGCTTTTGAAGGATGCATTTGAAACAAAGCCTTCCTAATCTCCTCATCCGAGTAAGGAAGCATCAAAAAACCATTCATGTTCGCATCCACCCTTGAAGATACACAACTCAAGACCTCCTGTAAGGCTTCCTCATCTACATCTTCTGACTTAAAAATATCTTCATAGTAACCTATCAAGACCTCAGCAATTTTTTTCGTGTCGATTTGCCACACTCCAGCATGATCTTCGATACCTTTGATAGTATTCCTTGTCCTTCGATTAGAACACTTCATATGGAAATAAGGAGAGTTCTGATCTCCTCCCTTCAGATAAAACACTTTTAAGCGCTATCTCCAGTTTGTCTCTTCTTGTGAGAGTAATTCATTATAACGAACCTGCAAAGCATGAAATTCATCGAACTGTCCATCAACATGGGGAAGATTTGCTAGAGCATTCATCTTACTTTGCACTAGAGTCATCTCATTATGATGCTGGCGCACCGTACCATAATTCCACTACATTAAAACATTCCCTGTGTTCTTGATTTTGGCACCTAGTTGACGCAGCGGATTACCTGTAGAAGATAGAGCCCACCCTTGTTGAATACGGCTCTCACAATCTGGATACTTAGCCTAAAGTTCCTCAAAGTGAAACCGCATTTTCACTCGTTCCTCTAGGAAATGGTTAGCTGCAACTTCCACCATCAGAGGCAGATAGTCGAATTTATCTAGAGGGAGAGTGATTACCCGCAAGTGGGGAAAGAATCGCATCTAGTTTTAAGTGTAGCAAGCACGATCTAATCTCTCCTTCGTTGTCCGAGAGAACCAGGTATATTTCGTCCCCACAAAACCTAGGTCGCATAACTCACAATCTGCAAGGGCTTCGCAAAAAAGTTTCATTGGACCAGAAGGCCTATGAGAACCACCGAATTTTTCATTGTTGCTGACTAATTCGTTGTAGTCCCCAGCCACCAAGCAAGGGAGAGAACACTATGCCATAAGAGTGCGCACTAGATCTGAAGTGTGAATTCGATCTCCATTTCCTGTGCATCCATAAATACCAATAAACCTCCATTCATGCAGAGAGCCCGAGACTCTTATTCCCACGACAATATGGTTCGAGGAGTAGTTCCTTAACCAAATGGGATACTCCTTCCTCCAAAACAAGGCTAGACCTCTAGAATCCTCCGATCTCTCCTTGTAATACACCCGGTCAAAGCCTGTATCTCTCCTCACCTTCTCCACCACTCCGACCGAGGCTAGGGTTTCGCAAAGGAACAAGAGATTTGGTTTTCTGTTTTTGACCAGCGTAACAATTGCTTCCTTTGTAACATGATTACACATACCTCGGCAATTCCATACAAAAATTTTGAAGTCCGCCATACTCCGACTAAGATTACCGATCAACGAAAGAAACCGCCGTTAGGAGAAAAGTGTTTCCCATGACCTCCGAAAAACCTGGAGCTAAGGACAAAAATACTTATATATATCAAACAAAGTTCGATCATAAGTAATGATATGATGGTCAATAATATATGCGATAAATGTTGGCTGATCAACTATTTAATATTTATATTTCATGACGTTATGTTGGATGTCACAATATTTCAAAACTATCATTACACACGTTGGTTGGTATTAACGAGTATATACACACATATCTCTTAAAAATTTCCAATTTTAATTATAATTGACACTAGCCATGATTTTGAAGAATATTGGGCCTTTCTTTTTATAATAGGAAAGGTATTGGAGTTGCTCTTAACACAAACATATACCCGATCCCTCAATTGTCGGCATAGTAGTTAGTCAATAGACCACAATACATTCGATTCGACCATCTTTATGTTAATAATGAAGAAGAACAAATTTGAGAAATAACTATTGCTAATACAATACTGAGACACTGGACAGAGTGAACCATTGGCTAATTTAGTAGCACATTTAAACCCAATTAAGTATTGTGTTTTGTTTATGGCACCAAGTCGTATGGTATATCTGACGAATGAGGAAATTAATTCGTGTTTTTGTTTGACTATTTTAATTTTTTTTCTTGTTTGAATCTTTATCGTTTTACAAAAAAACAAAAAGTGGGGAGGGGGGGGGGGGGGGGGGCGGCGGGGGCGGGGGGCATATATAGTCGTATTCGAGGCTTATTTAGATCGCAAAGTAATTAACTAAATGAAGCTCTTTCGAAAGAGATGAGACGACAAACATTAAAATCCGAGTTCCACCATAAGAGGAAGAAAGAGAAACAACCTCAAGAATTTGGTTCAGATTGGACAAAACAAGTGGGTCTTAGGCTAAGGCTCGAGGGCATGTAAGAAAAAAGGGGTTGAGAAATCCATGTTCGTTTATGGCGGCCTCTGCCGACCGAAAAACACAAGGAATAAAGTAAAAACCACCTCCCCACACCACACATGCATGCATGATCTTAACTCCGATCGATCGGCAGCTTTCACATATCTCATCTCATCTCTAACACAGAAAATGTCGAGGAAGAATGATATGAACCTAGCTTAAGCTACAAAAAAGATGTTACATCACATCGATCTATATCCTATTGCAACATCACACTGTGTTCGTACTTTCACTTGCACGTTCATGCATTCCCTAAGACCAAACCTAGCTAGGGATCGGATCGACGTAAATCCCAGATGCATGCTCAATCAATTCTTGTGATTAAGAGGAACTATAAATCATTGGCACTTGATCATCACTAAGTACGTTGTTATACAGTAACATCGTGTTGAGCTGATTATCGCTTAATTGCTCATTACGCGAGAGTTCTACAATATTCTGGCTAATTATGCGCATGCAAATACTTTTTCATCAATAAAGTAACATGTATCTTTCACATGAGAAAGAAAATCAAAACAAATTTCAACTTGCAAATCAGTGCATACACCTCAACTACATTCATTTCTTTACTCCAACAGTAGTGTAGATATAATAATATAATTTTGATCACCATTCTTGGTAAAAGATTTTCAGATCAATCTGAATTGAGCTTGAAAGATTTTTGTATCATACACAATGAGATGACTAGTGCATCGATATAAGTTGTTCTGATGGAACTTCTACCTAATATCTTTGTCTTGTCTTGTATTTTGTCACACGTACATCTAATGAATGGATAAAGCTATGTATTGTTGGAAGTTAATTTGCACTAAGCAGTACTAGCTAAACAAAAGTTCACCTACGAGATGACATGATCTTCTTCTGTTTAAAATAATGAAATGATAATTATCCAATAGTATGTCACTGTGATTGTGGTTGGTTTTAATAATTATAACTATATGAAAGCGCCGTTGGTGTTTGCTGTTCTTGAGAGCAGTTAATTTCCATTTATACCTCTTTATTTGTATTTATTTATGACATTGCCATTGACTATACATATCAATCTCACCACCGATCGCCCTCGCTCACCGCATCTCTTTCGATTGCTAGCTCCTCGTGCTTTAATTTTTGTTCGTCCACTTAGAGTACGTTTATTAATCGGGAATGTGAATCATCATGAATCAAAATCAATAAGAATCAAAATGAGAATAATTTATTTCAATTAAGCTGTTTACTTACCATCTAGAATCATAACAAGAATGAGAATGATTACGATTGTTAACGTTTACTTACTATATGGAATCAGAATCAACTAACTTGATTACCAAAATAACCCTTACTAAATTTCCATATTATTTGAATTTTTTTTCTTCTTTCCTTATAAACTGAGCAAAGTTCATTGAAAAATTAGACTAATGTACAATCAAAACTTTTTGTCAAAAATTAAGACTATTGATCTTCATATAAACTACTCATATGCTTACAATACATTTTGCTTCAATGAAATTGAAAATTAGAAAGGAAAAAAAAAAGAGGACAATGATCACTCACCAAAGTATAATTGAGGAGTCGACTTATTTTAGTTTTGTCGTTATTCGTTGTTGTCGTCTACTGATTATTGAGAATGGTATATATATTTTAGAGTTGAATAATTTGTAGTTTTTGAATGTTTACAAGGATATTTTGGGTAAAAAAAAATTGATCAGGGGAGAATTGATTCCTAAACTCATTCTCCCCTAAGGATTCGAATTCATAGTTTATCGGGAATTGATATCAAGAGGTGGGTCCCACTCCATTCTCATGTGCAAGTAAACGCATGAACTTTCCACTCCCAAAATCATTTCTAAAGATTTGATTCTCATTTTCGATTAATAAACGTACCCTTAGTTGTTAAACCAATGGTAGACGTGATTAAGGACTCAAAACCCATCAGTTGATAGAACTGACTCTTCACTCTTTAGATTGAGAAAATACGATTTGCAAGGACTATTCTGTTGTTTGTAACAATGGGTATGATCCGTATGGGGATTTCATCAATTGCAGGTGTGATTATAGAGATGGGAACAGTCTGCATTGGTGTTCAACAGAGCTTCGTATGGGTAAGTGAGGGGGTGTTCAACATAACAGTGTGAGAAAGATCATATGAGAGGTTTGTTTTGTACATTTCTTCAGCCATTTGATAACTCTTTAAAGCAACTGATTTTCTTGCGGTTGGTGCATAATATCAAGGGCTTTTTCCAGTTCGAATTAAGAACTGAGGTTCGTTTGATTTCAATATTTTTTTTTGGTTTGTGCACAATTTTATGGGCTTTATGACTAAATTCAATTTTCTATTTACTTTTTCTTTGGCTTTTTATGCATCAAGCTCAATACCATCTTCCAAGTACGAATCACCCTGACTATAATGATTATCTTTAAGGCCATTTCCCTCGCTGTCACTTTTGTATACACTTGCTGCTCTATGAATTTATTAGAAGAGTCCACAATTTGTAATCTTGAATAAGTAGGTTAGTATATATATATATATGTATATATTGCTCTGTTAACCCATTATTGCTTTTCTTTAAATCTGGTCTTTGAAGCATTGTGTGAGTTGATAAACTGTGCACTAACTGTTTATTGGCAAGAAATCTATAGAATTCACCTGTTTATGGTTTGCTCTCTGTTGGTCCAACTTATTTGATTATGTTCTTTGCTTTATTTTCCCCATTTTGGTTTCGTAGCATTTGGCTTGCTCAAACATGTAAATCAAGTGCTTATAAAAGAAAAAACATGTAAACCAAATTGTGTATTTAGCTAAGAAAAAAAATTCATAGAAGTATAATAACAGAATGCAAAACTACTATTGACGAGAAACCATATACGATTTTGCACAATATAAGAGCACGGTGTTTTGGCATGCTACACACATTTTTTCATGAATTGTAGGGCTTTGATCTGATATCAATAAAAGATTCGTTTTCACTTGCTTCTGAACTTTCTATACACCAAGTTTGTGCATCTTTACATTAATACCCAGATATTGAGTTAGCTTAATGCATTTTTATGAAATTAGAAAATTAAAGTGAATTGAAGGTATGTAAGTATTAGTATTTATTTTTTTCTTTGACAGTTCTAGATGAATATTGGATTTTAAAATCAACAATGATTGTATATACCATATTTAATTATAGTAATGATAGTTATTGATTTATTCTATTTCTTGATATATGTTGGTCGAGACTCGAGACTTGTCGAGTTTCATAAAATCATATCTGTTCTTTTAATATGAGATATTTTACTATTTTTTTTCGCAATTATGTGATATGTTTATTGATACGTTTTCAAGTAGATTGATGTGTTTTTTGAACAAATCATAATGAAGCAAAGACTCCAAATGATGTCCATGAAGTGTAAACGGCAGGGACATTGTGAGGATGATAAGTTTTCTAAGCAAAGTAAGCTTATTAAGCTGTCATCAATCATATCTCCATCTCTTAAGCCATATCTCCTTATGCATATGGTTCTTTATCGAAGACGGCATTGAAGTACAAGAAAAAGCATATGCAAGAGATACACAGTATATTTATGTGCAGCTACTAAAGTGGGCGAAGCCATTCAAAGAAAGAAAGTTGGATGGATAAATAAAAATAGGATCAAGCGAGAAGTCATTGACATTGTGGTTCTGTTCGATTTTATACATTTTGGCAAAATGATTTGTTTCACACGTGAAAATAACATTGTGCAAATTAAAAGATACTTGAAAGCTGTAAATATGAAAGTCATATTTTTGTTGAAGTTCCAATTTCTCTATACATAGATTTCCAATACTGACCGAAAATGCTTAAATTGGTACTCTACACCAGATGGTTTTTGTCTCGTAGCACCGCGCGGAAGACAATACTAGTTCGTTTGAGAATAAACAAGAATGAAATCATGTGTAGCAGTGCTTACATACATGTGTCGCACATGCTAAACTGATGTAGCTTCGAAATGAAACAAAGTGTAAACATGTGCTTAAAAATCATAAAACAAGTGTGCCTAAAACAGAACAAAACCTCATTTACTTGGACCATCAGACTATCCTATAAATTAACGTTATAAAACCATGCCAAGTTGCCAACTGATACAAATAGGAGTATCTCTAATAATTTTTATAAAAATTCTCTACTATATAAAAGACGAATATACAAAATTTCTAAAACAAACCTATCACAACTTTAATAGTTCTATTATATAGTTCTCTAAACTTTAATATTTTTTTTATAATTTAATGATTCTAATATAATTATATTTTTTTTTATCAAACCATGATGTATTAAACATTTAAACTTGAAGAAAGAGAAAGACAAATATGGAGAAAATATGAAGAAAGAGAGAGAAAACATATGAAAACATTAAATTTTAGAGATTTATAGATGAATATACAAATTTTGAGTTTTCTATAAATATAAGAATTATCTATCTATTTTTTTTCCTGTGTAATACAAGAAGTTGTACAAGAACTGTTGGAGCTGAAAATGAGTGTTTTTTCTCTAACATGAAATTTTTTGTTGGTTTCCATTTTGACAATGCCAGTGTTCGAACACATGACGTGAAAGTTCCATATCAAACATTCACATGGCGATACCCAATACTTTCATTGAATCACTTGTCATAATTGTCCGAAGATGAACTAGTCATCGGGTATTAGAGAAATATTGCACAATTAATCCAAAAATAAGTGTCAAAGACTGTTTTACGAGATTGTAAGAGCGAACATCATGTCCAAAATAAACAATTGTACAAAGTCACGTAGATTTACATACATCATAACTTACTTTGGCTATCGCCCAACTTTACAATGTTACATTTGCAAAATTCTAAGAATTTTCTTCGGGAAGTTAAGCCTATTACTTTTTGGTGTTATCAATATCAATCAATCTCTTTATATCATGAATCGATCAAAACATGTATACTGAACAATGAGGGGTACGTGACACGGTGACAGTTTCCTTGACTCTGTCCTCCATGATCGAGTTCTACTCAAGCTGAAGATCATGTAAGAGCATCTCTGATGGAGAAGTCTTACGTGGAGTCCTAAATTTATTATTAGGATTTTATTTTGACACTATTTATTTAGGACTTTAATCATCTTCAATAGTTAAGGTCTTATCTCAAAGTTATAATTTTACATATTTAGATAATCTTATTTTATGTTGTTTTTAATAATAATTTAAACTTTGTAAAATATAATTGTACATGATAAATAATAATTATATTAATTTAAAAAAAAATTGAGTGACATATGCATTATTCACAAATCGGATATAATTTCGTTTCACAAATGTCGGTCGTTACACAAGTGCACTGTATAGATATCCAAGTTGGCAAGATTACGTTATTTGCCACATGTAATTTCAGACAAGATTTCGTGCAACACGTGGGAATGTCTAATTAGTTGACAAAATTACGTTACTTGCTAAGTGTAAATTCTTATCTTCAGAGACCATGTTGATCTTCGATAAGAACAGAGCATTCACTCTTTCATCTCTCACCAATTCACAAACACTCCTCCCCCCACAAACAAATTGTGGTTTCTTAGTAATTATTTCATACCTTTAGTTTTGTTTTCCGTCATGAATATGTTGTGGAAACTATTGAAGAAAGAGAAAGCCGAAGATGTTCCGAGAAGGCCACATCAAGTCTTCTTGATATCCGCGGCAGCCCACTAAGTGTAGAGGATGGAAGAAGATGAAGCCTCACAATGGAGTGGTTATTCAGAATGGTGGAAGTACATATTAAGGGAGCATGAGATGATGGATCAGTGCTTAAAATATCTATACTTCACTGAACCGTGTAGGTTTGACGGTGACGCATTTCGAAGGCGCTTCCGTATGTCACCTCTTCTCTTTGACAAAATAATGCGTAGTATGGTCAACCACGACTGTACTTTGTATAGAAGATGGATGCCACTGGAAGACTCGGCCTTTCCACCGAATAGAAGCTAACATGCGCTATAAGGATGCTCGCACATGGTCTACCAGCTAACTTGACCGATGAATTCCTTGATATTGTTGAATCCACTGCTCTTGAGTGTTGGATAATTTCACAAGAGCGATATGAGTTGTGTGCCGCAAAGACTATCTTCGTACATCAACAAAGGCAGATCTGCAGAGGTTGACAAATAAAGCTGTAGAATGTGGATTTCTAGGTATGTTGGGTAGTCTTGATTGTATGCATTGGCAATGAAAAAATTGTCATGCTGCTCATGCAGGGGAGTTACAAGGTCACAAAGGAAAACCTACAATTATCTTAGAGGTGGTGGCTTTGTATGATACTTGGATTTTGCATGCATATTTTGGACTTCCAGGTTCTCTCAACGTCCTAGGAATGTCACCGTTGTTCGACGAGGTATGCAAATGTAAAGCTCCTCAAGTGACGTTCAAAGTGGTCAACAGTACGTACCATCAAGGTTATTATTTAGTGGATGACATCTACCATAATTGGGCAACTCTTGTGAAAGCAATAAAAAATCCTACCACTTCAGAGACAAGACACTTTACAAGGATGTAAGATGCGTTCAGAAAAGATGTGAAGAGAGCATTTGGTATCCTCCAAGCACGTTTTGCAATTGTGGGGAGTCTAGCTCATTTATGGAGTAGGGAGAGGCTCCAATACGTCATGATAACGTACATTATTTTGCACAACATGATTGTAGAAGATGAGCACGCCGAAGATGAGCAATATAATTTTGACATTGACAACATCCCGATGCGTCCAAGAAAAGCTTATATATATAATAAACCGGGTTATGATGATGAGGTGCATCGTAATCCCCAACTAATGCATGAATTTGTATGTGCTTGTTACAAGAGGACTCGGTGTCCAGTGATATGTGGGGAACTAAGATTGAATTTAGTTCAACACGAATGAGCTATGAAGAAGTGGCGAGAGCGCAACAATGACTAATTTGTGTCATTATCATGTGTCAATAATTGACATAGTTTGCCATCATGTTGTTGTTTGCATTTAATTTTGTGTGTGGTTGTATGTTTTTAATATTGTGTGTGTGCATGTAATATTTTGTGTACTTGAATGCATTTAACTTTGTGTGTTGTTGTTTGCATTTTATATTTATATGTGTGTAGTTGTTTGCATTTAACTTTGTGTGTGGTTGTACTCACCGATAAGTGATTTGTTGTATGCATTGAATTTACAAGACTATAAAAAATAACAAACTAGGAATTACCATTAAAATTATGAAAAAAATACACTTCATATGTAATTAATTTAAAACAAAAATATAAATTAAGCAACAAACAAGATAAAACAAACTAATCACTCTTGATCATCATTATGCATCCACTCTGTTTGATTGAGTGGAAGATAGGAGGAAGAATTTCATCCGCTATAAGGAGGTGTAGATGCTTGAAGGGCATGAAATGGCCGATGAGATGAATTTTGTACCTCCAATTCCCCTAGCTCAAGTATTTTTCTTTGCTCTCTCTCCCAATACCATTTTTTACCTGGTGAATATATACTTGGATCCATCACCATTGTGTGAGCATTTTCCTCCCTTTGTTGAGCCGCCATAGCCTCTTCGTAAAGTTGTTCCCTCTGTGTAAACTCTCTATCATTTTGATCGTCAAGCCTTTTCATTTGAGCATGAATACTCATTATTAGCTCTTGATTACCTTTCTTCTTTGTCGCCTTGGCCACTTTTTGTCCAGTTGGACGCTCTTGCTTAGCTTTAAGTGCCATGCTTGGAGTTGCTTGATCTCCGGACGAATTGTTATCGTCTAAGTTGATAGGCGTCTCATAATTTCCAATATCCTCATCCATTGTTGGCGGACTTGAAAATTTTGGTGACTCCTTCAAGATATCCTAACAATGGATATATGCGAAATGCTCTCCTTGGGAATCATCGAAGTAGTACCCCTTTGCATTCCTCAACTACAAACAATTTAATAAACATAGTAGTGGTTATTTAATTTAATATCATGAATTATTACTATATTTTTAGTGACAAATAAAAATACTTACATCATCTTGATCATTTTCACCACTCGCATGATTCTTGATGAGTTTGTTCATTGCTTGGCTCCATCTCATACTTGCGGGATCGATCTTCTTCCATCGAGATTCGATACTTGTTTGGGTTCGCGTAGGTACATTGGTTGACTTGATACTTTCAAAATACTCATATATACGATCCCACAAGGTTCCATCAGATTGATTAATACATGCGGCGACATCTTCACTGATACTCAACATGGCGACGCACAAAGCTCTATCTTCCGTCTCTTTCTAGTTTTTCAATCGTGGTGCCCTTGGTCTTGGTGAAGCTCTCTTTGGACCCATGGGTGTCGAACCAAAATATGAATTTGCTATAAGAAAAGAGGAGGAAGGAAAGTTTGAGAGGATGTAAGAAATGGTGAGGAATGAATGAAAATTTGGGTTGGCATTTATAGAAAAAAATTTGGCTTCACTGTTCCAACGGATTGATTAATTTTTTTTACAAAAATTATATATATTTTTATTATCTTTGACCGTTATATGAAAAAAAAAACTGAAAACAAGACTAGACCATTAATTTCAGCTTGGATCAATTAAAGCCATCCATTTGAGAGTCGTTGGCTGGGTTTGAGGGTTTGCAACGGGCTGGAACAGCTCAAGTGGGCCGGGTCCCACGTCTGAAACTCATGTCGGTGACTCTCCCTCTCTTTCGTGCGTCGCGCGCTTGGTTTCTTTTTTTTTTTGTCGTTTTGCGCGTCTGTTCTCCTCTCTCTCCCTTCCCGCGCATCTCCCTCTCTCCTTTAGTTGACGCTGCCCCACTTCTTCTCTCTCTCAATTTATAGATCGGGTCTTATATAGGGATCTAATTTAAGACTACTCTTAAAATTTGAATCTAGTTTTGATAGGCTCCTCAAAACATACCATTGGAGAGCATGAATTACATGCAAAGCTATATATAGTATAGGACTGGATATGCCCTAACCTTATCGTCTCGTAATCGATCAATTAAATAAAAAAAATAAAAACACGACTTTCATAAAAAAATATGCATAGTAAAATGTTGTATTTATTGATACAATTATATATATGAATCGAGATAGAATTGATTGATCAAAGCTTTGAATTATAATAAACATTATTGAGAAGAGAAGGGATCGATGAGAACGAGAGAAAGAACGAAAGGGGAGATCGAAGATCGAGGAAAGGTGCTGCCATATGATCAGTTGCATGCAGGGAATGTGCAAAACATGCTGTACATTTCATGCTGCCTCACTGTCGTCTCTCGTTTCCTCACATGCCCTACTTCTTCTCCTGCTCGCTCTCACAGTTTTAAGCTACACTCCGAACCTCTTCATCCACATGTGCTTCCCATGTGCTTCTTCTTTCTTCCTCTTCCCTCTCTCCCTTGGCTCGATCGACCTCTTAATTTACACAGAGAGAAGCTAAGACGTAGAGAAAGAGAGATTCAGATTTTTATCAGATGGGAGCAAATTGCTAGCTGGCCCATATCACCTTCACATGCATCCCTTTACGGAAGCCAACTCTCCCACTCCCAATACTACTCTCTCACTATCTCTCGCTCTCTCTCTCTCTCTCATCATTCTCGTCTCACCTCCGATCGACCTTTAATCACATCCCACCCCACCCCAAATGTCTATATAGCCCCTTGGCTTCATCTTTTACATGCTCTTGAAAACTCGAAAATCGATTTGCTGTCTTCGTTCCAATAATTTGTACATATGTGTGCTGCTAGCTAGCTAGCTTACCAAGGTTAATCCGATCCATTGGTTTAAGGGTAGTTTAATTTGTCATTTATATGGTGTCGCTAGCTATATATTCGACCGTACTACAAAATGTAGAAATTAACAAGGTGACATCGTTAGCGTATGCCAGTGTCATACTTTTAAATTTAAACCAATTAAAATGTCAAATTTTTAACGCTAGTGTCTTTGTTTTTTTCTAAAGACAATACAAGAGTTTCACTCCTATCTCTTTCTCGGAATAGTCAATAGCTTACTTTTTATATAATAGTATTCTTATCACTTTGTTTTTTTTCACAGAAGTATTCTTACCACTTTGAACTAATGCACTTGATGTTACGTGTTAAGCAAGTTTAATTAGACAATTGCAAATGCAATTTTCCAACTAAGATCAGTATCTTAGGCTTGGGGACTTGTTTGTATATCAAATTGTACATGCATGCCTAATTAAACATGTTTAACGCTAAACATCTATTAACACCTCATAATCTTATGAAATGATCGTCCGAAAAGGAAGAACTTTGTTGAAGACACTTGCCGGAACCGATCATTTCCTGACAGAACACGCGTCCACCAAACCTGGTGGATTAGGCAAGTATTATAGACAACGTAATGAAGACTAATCCCACATCGAATAATAAATGCTCAACCAACCTCCAACCGCCTATTTAAGGCCTCATTTATGGCGGGAATGGGGTAACGCATCTCACGCTAGAACTCTGCTAAAGCTATTACACTTCTGGTTCACTGACTTAAGCATCGGAGTATCGAAGGCGGGCCACCCCGTCTCGACTTCTGACGCACCTTATGAATTGCAGTTTGATAAGTGTAGTGCAGAGGAAAATGATATTTGTCAAGAGCGATCCACATAATCATCTCATTGTCTATATATTACCATATTCTCTAACGAAAATCGATTAAAACACTTAAAACAACTCATTAAAAAAATCGATTATCTTCACTTTCTATGAATCGTATAGAAAAATAATAAAAATTGTACTGGTTCATAGAAAAATAATAATAATAATTGTACTGTTGATTTCACTTAAATGAGACAATTTTTCGGCCATCTATCTAGAATCGAAAATCATCAATTCAACCATTGATATTGCCTCTATTTTATGAATAACGTATCAACCTTATGATTTAAGATGCATTTTATAGAAGTAAAGTTAGTCTCCGATGGCAATTTGGCCATTTGGGAACGAAGCACATTACGTTGTTCCGGGACCTCACATGTGCCGTTTACAGACATAACAGGCTTTCGGCCTTGAGGTGGCTAGCCCGCCCACCCCCCCCCCCCCCCCCCCCCCCCGATTTTTGATTTTTTCAGATGCGAGATCGATATATATAGATATATAATTATATATCTTCAATGAAGTTTCATCTTTCAACCCTCTTCCACTTCGCATGCAAAATGTCTGACATTAAAACCTCTCCAAGATTATTGTTTTTTCACTTCAAAATCTCTCTCTGATCTGTAAAAAAAATGACGAAAGAAACAAAGGAGAGGAATTATACTCCTGGAAGAAAACGACGAAGGAAAAGCCAGCAGTGGCATCTATGTAATACCCAACAACCGCAGTGTCAGTTTCCAAACCCCCTCCATTACTTAAACCCTGAAACTAACGCCTCCTCTTCATCGTCATATTCTCTTTCTCTCCATCTCTCTCTGGCTCTTTGTTTCTCTCCTTCTGAAATTGGCTCAGAGATTAATTACAAAATGAGCTCAACTCCCGGAAACGTCAAAGCCATTCTCGCCGGAAGAAGAACAACGACAAAAACAAAAA
Organism: Geum urbanum; assembly: GCA_946800695.1. Lineage (NCBI taxonomy): Eukaryota > Viridiplantae > Streptophyta > Magnoliopsida > Rosales > Rosaceae > Geum > Geum urbanum. The sequence goes on along the minus strand of OX327009.1, from coordinate 50,346,608 downwards.
AGCGGCTGGGGCCGACGCGTGGCTCTTGCCCTAAAGCCAATAATGGTGGACGCAAAAAGCTCGAGTGTTCTTCCAAGGTGGTCTCGGCCAAGTTGGAGACCTTGAAGAACCTCATTCCAAACGGGAAGAGTTGCAGCGCCGACACGGTACAAGCGGACAAGTTGTTCCAAGAAACTGCGGATTACATCCTTCTGTTGCGAACCCAGGTGGTGGTTTTGCAGAAACTCATTGAGGTTTACGGATCTAGTAGTACTGAGAAAGAAGATAATAATGTTGATGCTGCTGTATCATAGTCTAATTAGTTTTTCACTTTTTGTCTATGCATGCAAAGCCAAAAAAGAAGGAGAGAAGGTATATTTGAGAGAGGTAGTTAATTTTCTTTTCTTTCTCCTTTCAATTGATGTTGAAGCACGTTTGGATTTTGCATGCTTTTAATTTGTTTTGGTTGAAGATCTTCTACTACAAGATGAGGCCCAACCTAATTAGCAGCTAATATTAATTTTCGAATGGTACTTGGTAGTTTTTTTTTTAAACTAATGGTACTTGGTAGCTACTACCAGAATGTGTGCTACTTCAATACTCCCCTCTGGCTTATCAAGTTTGGTGCATATCTATCTCAATAATTAATGAGAATTGATCAATTTTCACCATGTTTTAATGTCGTTTCACAATTCGATCCGACTACTTCTCAATTTTGCATATGGACCGGATATCTAGTTATCTACATATATTACTAAAACATCTTGAACCATGTCACTTCAAACATAATCATTTTGTTCAAAAATAGACCTTTAAGTTATTTTAACTATTCGAATTTGATAATATTCTCCAACAGTATTATACAAATTTTAGCTATACTTCAACGAATATTTAATTTTGATGGGTTAATTTTTAATAAATTATTAAATATATATAATTATTAATTACATATGCAACTAAAATGAAACTATTGATTACATTTATATATGCTTATTCTTATCACCTATAGATATTTACATTTTTCGGTATAAAAATAGAGGACGAAAACATGAAATTTCGGCTGTATTTGGATGGAAGAGTTTTGAATTTCGTAGTGAATCTTAAATGATGGGATCCGGAATTACAATTTCATTGTTTAGATTTTAGGTAAATCAATTTTTCGGTGTTTGGATAGTCACATGATTTTTTTAAATGATGTTATTGAGATATGATAATGTAGTGATAAATAATAGAATTTGAAAATTACACCTATATAGGTGGAATTTTGAGTCTTTAAGGTCGTATTTGGTATCATTTTAGAAAACAGTTTTTCGTTTTTTGAATACAAAATACAGTGAAAATGTGTTTAGTAGACTGTTTTCAGAAAACGATTTTAAAAAATAAAAAACACTGAAAACATAAAATGTGCCACGTTATGTAAAACGTCAAAATGAAATTTTCACTGTTTTCTGAAAACAAGATTTGAAAAATATTAGGAAAACAAAAATTAAGATTAATTTTATATTGAATTTTATCCTTTAAATATACATATAGAATTTATTTTGATTGAAATTTAAAATTAAACCAATATAAATTTGTATTTTGTAGACCTTGTATAAGTATACCAGACATGTTTTACTGTTTTTATATTGAAAATATATTTCTGTAATTTAACTTACTAGATACGTTTTTAAATTTTAAAAAATGCGAAATTCAATTTATTGTTTTCGAAACAATTTTTCAATTTTTTTTTGTGAAATGATACCAGACACGGTCTAAATTTCCTTTTATTTTTCTACATAATTTCTCAATAGTTGTTTGTCAAACAAAGAACTTTGTTCATAAAATTTGACAAATTTTGATTTTAAATGTTCATGTATTTTTTCGTCATTCAAATACAGCCTTAGAGATTTCTTATTATAAGAAATGATACAAGGATCTAAAAAAATCTTTAAATTATTAGTACAACTTACATTTAACGGATGTGCTAGAGTTGCTCCAATTAGGTGAAGTCATCGAATGTACGTACAATTTGAAACATCGCAGTTAGAAAGAACATGTATAGTTGAATCTGTTTTCCAAATCGAGTACATCAGTTTGAGACTTTGAAGTATTTAACCTTGAAGTGGATTACTGTGGTTATTTATATGCGTGTGACTTAATTTAGGTTCTCTTTTTTCTTGAACTACATACGTACTTTAGGTTCTCAAGTGTTTGAACTTCAATTTGGGTTCTTAATTTGTCTTATCAATTAACTAATATTCGATCAGATACAAAGTTACAAACTGAAATTCTGAAAAGGTATGTATTTTCTGGTACGTAACCAAGTTCCAAGAGAAAAAAAATAGACATGCTCTCTGGCCCTCTCCATACATGTCTCTTTTACACTGCACACACACATTACATTTGTAAAACAATGCAGTCGGAAATATATATTTGAATCAGCTAAGCCCTGCATCATTGAGGGGATGGGATATTTTCCCAGCAAAGCCATCAGAGCCAAGTGACCAAGTCAGTACAACAACTGTGTAGAGAGAGAGAGAGAGAGAGAGAGAGAGAGAGAGAGAGAGAGAGAGAGAGAGAGAGAGTATGGGGTGGGGCGGTGGTGACTGTTGACGTTGCAATTATATTACATGCAGGAGCAGCAGAGGCTAGTAGTACCAAGTATTAAAGAGAGAGGCATGGGATGGATGGGTATAGTAGTAGTCGACCTGGGGAAAATCTGAATAAATTCTCAACCTGATAATTTCAACATAATATCTCGACGAAATTGACAGCAGCACTGCCCCATTGGTGTCCCTCCAACATGTCTTCGGCCATGTGCAAAAGCCAAAATCTGAGGGGCCTTTGGCCACTTTGGGATGTCTCCTGCTGCCTCCTAAATATGCCCATTTCTTTAACGTTCATGGTGGCTGTGGTGTTGGTGTGGTGGATTATAATGAATGAAGAGATGAGAGAGCCTATATAAGAGAAGTCATGTGCAAAAGCAAGCTCAGCAAATTAAGCCGTGCAGGTTTTCCCCGATGAGGTAAAAAAATTTGGGGAGGTAGCTCGATCTTATATTAGTGGCTTTGTAATAATTGGTGAACCACCAGACTATGGTTGCCGGCCGTTCAATAAATTAACGTGGAGTTGAGGGACTTTGCTATTACTATAAATTCCTAAGGGGCCTATGCATGCATATATGATTAAACTCATTTTAGCCACTAGAAGTAAAAAAGGGTTTATGCAGAAAAATTAATGGACTAGCTAGGATGATAATTGTTCTAAGAGCAAATGTACACATTGTTTGAGCAATTGTTCAAGCAATTCTCTAAACTGTTTGAGCAGTTTGAAATCACCAAATTGTTTGAGCAGTTCCAAAAAACAGAATGAACTGCTTAAGCAGTTACTATTCAGTGATCGAATGAGAGCGTGACACGTGTCATCTTTGATTAACGATATCGACAAAATAATTGAAGCCGATTTTCGGTGAGATTTCCGACCAATGAGATTGTGACACGTGTCATTTCCGGATAACGATATCGACGAAATAATTGAAGCCGATTGTCAGTGAGATTTCCAACCAATGAGGTTGTGACACGTGTCATCTCCGGATAACGATATCGACGAAATAATTGAAGCCGATTGTCGGTGAGAATTTGCTATAAAAATATCATCCCTCTCATTACTATCACACCAAAAACCACATTTTCCAATCCTTGAAGCATCACTCCGATGAATCCTTTTAGTTTCCACAACTTTTTTCGAAGGAGGCAACTACAAAACCAAGAGGATAACAAGATAGAGCAATCTTTCGTCAATGTCGTGGCCATAGAGGTGGCACAACTTGATGATGAACCACAAGGTGTGGATCACGCCGGGGTCGCAAAGCAAATCAACAAAGATTGAGGGCGTCGAGGGGAGAGAATCTTATGGAAGATTACTTCATCGAACGCTCCATCTTCAACGTGCAAGAATTTCGGCGGAGGTACTGAATGAGTAGAGACTTATTCAACACTATCATGACGGATCTCTGCAATTTTGACTAATATTGGCATCAAAGAACGGATGCCACTGGATTACTAGGCCTCCTTCCCCAACAAAAGATGACCAGTGCTCTGCAAATGCTGGTGTACGGCGCAGCCGCAGATTAGTGTGCCGAAATCACAAAGATGAGTGAATCCACTACACAAGAATGTGTGAAGGAGTTTTGCCAACAAGTGGTTCACCTTTATGGTCAGCGTTACCTCCGCACTCCAACAGAACAAGACCTCATACGCCTTCTAGCTAATGGCCAACAACGAGGCTTTCCAGGTATGTTTGGAAGCATCAACTGCATGCACTGGGAATGGAAGAATTATCCAACAGCTCATCAAGGGGCATACTCAGGGCGAAATGGTCGCCCTACCATTATCTTAGAGGCTGTGGCCTCGTATGATAAATGAATATGGCACAGTTTCTTCGGGGTTCCAGGCGCTCAAAATGACATTAATGTGCTCCACCAATCAGATGTGTTTGATGAAGTCCTTGCCGGAAGAAGCCGAATCACCGTATTTGAAGTCCATGGAGAGCGGTACTCCAATGCTTATTATCTTGCTGACGGAATATACCCAAGGTACTCTACATTTGTCAAAACAATTTCTAACCCCCAAACACTGGCAGATAAGCTGTTTGCAAAGAAACAAAAGGCATACCGGAAAGATGTAGAGAGATGCTTTGGTATCCTGCAATCCCGATGGGCAATTATCCGTCATAGCTGTATATTGCACAAGAAATCGGAAATCAAAACTATCATGTTAGCCTGCATCATATTGCATTACATGATTGTCGAGAGTGAGTTCGTAGATGAACAGTTTGAGGAGAAAGCAAAAGAAGATATGCAAAACCCAGTACGAGTTTTCCAGGTTTATGATGGGCCTGTTGATGAGGATGAAAATCGAATTCCTTTTGAGCCAATGAGCATAGATGGGCATAATATGTCACGGTTTCATGATCGTGTTGTCGATCTCGAATTTGTTTATATCTATAAGGAGCTTCAGAAGGACCTGGTGAAGCAAAACTGGACGCTTGAGACTGGAGAAAGACTATAATTATGTGTTTAAATTTTTACTATGCGTGTTTAATTTTCATTATGTGTGTTTCAAATTCAATATGTGTGTTTCAATTTCTGAAAGTGTGTAATAAATATGATGTGTTTCAATTTTAATTGTTAGATTATGCCTTTAATCAGGTTTGTATGCCGGTAGCATACTGGGGTCTCGGGGGCAACACCCCCGGAGCTAAATTGTAATCCGTATTAAATTAGGATTATGTTTTCTGCCGTTGGATCAGATTTTAGGTTCAAAATCAACGGCCTAGATCAATTGGCCCGTTTTTTTTCCAACCAGTGCACCACGTGTCGGCAGATCATTGGCGCGTAAATTTTTATTTTTTTACTTATTACCGGCGCGTGTAATGGCGTGTGTATTAAAAAAAATAACAGAAACCTGCGTCACCCACGTGAGCGTGGACTCTACCAGCAGCTCGCCTCATTTCTACTCGATTTAGAGGTAGAGCTCGGGTCAACGAGCAGTCCGGCTGAATTTTTCAGCCCCCTGCATTCATTTTTTCGGTTTGCTTGATCGGTTGCCGGTGGATCCCGCCCTTGCTCGAGCAGCTCGGCGAAAAACTGCTCGCCGGTGCAGTTGCTCCAAGCTTTAGACTTTAGTCATTAGGTTGTTTTGGATTTTATTTTTGACTCTCTAGGATAATTATAGGGTTTTCGATATCAGAGCTTTTAGCATGAGTACTATTGTTCTGTTGTTCTGACTTCAGAATGACTTGTTATCGGGGTATTCTACAGTACTTCAGAGTACCGAAATTCTTTAATTTTGGAGCATTGGATCACTTCATTTTTTTAAGTTGAGGCTGCATAAATGAGCCAACCCTCCAAAATTAGATAATTTTTGTACTCTAGTGTACTATAAAATTTTGGCTTGCTATCCCTCCCATTCATTGATATTTTTCTCTTGAAAATTACTCCCAGTAAAAACTGCGGAAGTCAACGTTAGTACGTGTTTTGTAATCTACGTCTGCACTATTCTATATTGTCTTTACATGTGGCATGGGTTGGGCCGTTATATTGGTCATTGTAAAGAAAAGTGAGGGGCTTGAATGGATGCTAGGTTCACCATATACGACCCCGTCTATCAAAGAATCTTTGATTCAATCCATATTGCGTCTCCATATATGTTTCTTCTACATTCAAAAAATTAAGAAGTATTTCAATACGAATATGAATATGATGATATGAAAAACAAATTGGGGATGTAGCTCAATTGGTATAGAGAGTTTACAATGCATGTAGAATATCTTGGTTCAATTCCTTGCGCCTTCAAAAATTATTTTTTCTATTTCTAAATTGTGTTTTCACAAAGAATTTTTTTTTTCTTTCTAAATTTTAAAAATTGAAAAGTATTTAAATACAAATATGATGACACAAAAGACAAATTGGGGATGTAGCTCAATTGGTAGTGTTTACAATGCATGTAGAATATCTTGGTTGAACTCTTTGCGTCTCCGCAAATCATTTTTCGATCGATCAATTTAGAAATTGTGTTTCTCTTTTTCTTCAAAATTTAAAAAAGTATTTAAATAAAAATATGATGACACAAAAGACAAATTGAGGATGTAGCTCAATTGGTAGAGCGATTACAACATGTAGTTGATCTTGGTTCCACTCATTTTTTCTATTTTTAAATTGGGTATGTAGCTTGCAACTTAAGTTTCTATGTTTTCATCCATTCCATAAAGTTCTTGAAGATTTTGTTAGATTGGCCGTTTTCTTCCACATTCGTCAGGGTCATCTCCTTGAGTTTGGAAGCCCTTGCTTTCAGATCTTCGTCACCAAGAAGTTGTTCCACCTCGTTCATAATTTCTCCTTTTGAGATAATCCCACTTTTGTTCATAGAGAACTTCAATCCCACCTTCCAAACATCACAAATGTAGCTCTCATTAAGGAACTGGTCAGCAAAGTATGGCCAACACAAAAAAGGAACCCCATTGGTTAGACCCTCCAATGTAGAGTTCCAACCACAGTGACTTAGGAAGCAAGCAATTGAAGGATGGGCAAGAACCTTCTGTTGTGGTGCCCATCCCACCATAAGCCCTTTGGACACCCTCTCTTGAAATACATCTGGGTAAGGATCACAGGTCTTGTCAGTGAGATCTGGCCTCACAACCCATAGGAATGGCCTGTTAGACTGCTCAAGTGCCAAAGCCAATTCTTGGAACTGGGTTTGATCAAATACTGTGAAGCTTCCAAAAGCTACATAGATAACTGAGGAAGGTGCTTGTTGATCAAGCCATTCTAGGCAAGTAGTGTCTTCTGGCCAGAAGTTGCCTGCTGATTTGCCTAGGCCGGGGCGGCTACTCGCCAAAAGCGGCCCTATTGGTAAAATATCCGGGGCCGAGGTGAATGCTGCTGATTCCAAGGTGAACGCTGCTGGTTCCAGGTGGAATGCCGAGTTGCAAATAAGTCGGTCGGCTAACTTCACCGTTTTGTTGCTACTTTTCATAACTTGGAATATGACTTTTTGAGTGGCTGAGTCACCAATCGATGCCCATATGAAGTCTGTAGATTTCATTGTGGGCATGTTGGGTGCCAACTGAACCGTCTGGCTTTTAATTAAAGCTCCTACGTGCCAAAATTGATGACAATGGTGAGAGTACGTACACTACTATGGAGAGAGAGAGAGAGAGAGGACTCACCATCTTGGTGAATGATTCCTTCATGAATCAACTTTGGGATACATAATTGAAGCCCTAAAGCTGCAGCTGATGCAGGCCAAAACGCAACGACATGCCTGATCTTCATTTTCCGAGCAACTTCGAGAGCCCACCCGCAACTCTCATCAGCAATGACGCCAGTGACATTATCACCACCTTCCCCTTGGTTGATTTTCTCTATGAGCTCCTCCAACTTCACAGGCATGACTCTTTGTATCGCTTCCGATAACTTCCCTAGGTCATTCCTGTCCTCCCAGGGTTCTAACCCATCTGAAATTGGAACCAGATTGATATGTTCATCGCTTATACGATCGCGACGATCATCAGACGCGGCACTCATCATGATTCGCTTGTGATTAAACTCTGTGTTCACAAATGTGACTTTGAAGCCATGGTTCACTAGGCACTGTGACAACTCCATCAAGGGAATGACATGGCCTTGTGCTGGGTAAGGAATAGCTAGGATATGTGGCTTGCTCATATTTTTGCTCTCTTAATTCGTACTTTTCAGTTTCAGATGTGTATTGAAGTGACTTGGTCACATAACATATATATATATATATATATATATAGAAGGAGCCAAGGAGTACGTTTTGTATCTTAGGGCATTGGTCCTATTCGAATCACAAATCTGGGAATCAACTAAGTTTTGTATCTTTGGGCATTGTTTTGCATCTTAGGGCGTTGTTTCTTTCGTTTCGTATGCTTAATAATTAGTTGGACTTAGTATCTTAAGCCGGTCTTGCATTGTTTTTATAACAAATTACATTAAAGTACAATGTAGAGAAGTCAAATACACACAAGGACAATAGTTTATTATTTAGACATTAAATGACAACATCTTACATTTAAAGACAATTGAATGTAACACTTGATATGCGTCAACATTTATTTTACCATTTTATCCTTAAACTTTTTGAAAGAAAAAAAATTAAAAAAAGTTTGAAGATTTCTATTTTCGAATCTATTTCTTTTTGTGATTCTTTTTGTGATTTCTTTCAGTCAATTTTTTTTCCATAGATAATTTTTAATTACTATTTTTCAATTACACTTTCTAATAAAATTGATCACTTTTTAAAACATTCGATAGAACGTACTTTGGCTCTTAATTTTTCAATAGAATTTCAATAGCATATTAACATAAAAGTTCAATATCATTTTCGATATGAATTCAACAACAACTTTGAAACATATTCAATAGAAATTCCTACACAATTAAATCTTCAACAAAAACTCCTCGAAAAACGCAGTAACAGTCTCCAAATTGAAAACCACAGTAATAGTCTTCAAATCAAAAACGCAGAAGCAGTCTCCAAATCAAAAGTACAATAACGATTTTACAAATGAAAATGCAATAGCGGTCTCCAAACTGAAAAGACGGTAGCAATCTCTGAACCGAAAATGTAGTGGTGATCTCCAAAAATATAGTACGGGTTCAAAAAACGCTGAACCAATCTCTAAACCGAAAACACAGTAGCAATCTATGAACCAAAAACACAGTAGAAATCTACGAACCTATGTAGTATAAGTCTCTGAAAATGCAGTAGAAGTCTCCGAAAACATGAAGAAGAGAAAATAAATAAATAAATGAAAACGCAATAGCAATTGATATTATGAAGTATATTTGAGAATATTTTCCCGAAGAAAAAATTCAATAGCACAAAATAGGAATTGATATTTCGATAACAATACAAAAATAAAATAGGATTTGATAGTTTGACAGCTACCGATAAATTAATTCGAAACACTACTACTGAAAAATACAATACTGCTACTAAAAAACACAACACTGCTATTAAAACTTTTAGAGAACGAGAATTACTTTTTAACTTTCCATGTGACTTTGAAAAATGTTGCTATTAATCCTTATATAAATAAAATTAATTGAGAAAATGATAAAATTAGTAAAAATATAAAACAGCTACCGAAAAATTCAACGAATTAGCTATGTGGCTATTCATGTGAATAGGGACACAAAAATACTTTATAATTATTCAAGTGTGAATTCAAACATTTATATTCAAATTTTTTTTAACCAATCTAATCGTTCAAACAAACAACATTATTGCTGCTACTATTAGTCACAAACATTTCACAAATCCACAAAGATCACACAAAATTCACAAACAAAGCCAAATAGTCATAATCAACAAAAACAAAGCCAAAACACTCAAAAAATTCAATGATTTAAAAAAAATCACAAAAACTCATTAGAAAAAATAATTTGGAGTAGCACAACTAGTTCCGAGGACGAGATCGAGACGAGGCCGGTGGCAAGTGTCACCGAGGCAGACGAGGTTCGAGAGGTCGAGTGCACTGTCGCTTGGAGTGAGAGGTGCGACGAAGGTTGATGAGTGCAAGAGGCCGATCCCGGCATGCGATAGAGGCTTCGAGTGGGGCAGAAGCGTTGGGACTCATCTAGATCGTGACTGATGGTGGGGAGGAAGAGACAATGGCTCCGTCCGCGAGGGCCGAGGGCGACAGCGCGGAGGCGAGCCGCAAGGCTTAGAGGCCGTCGTGCGGCGGAGCAGTAGCGAGGTCCGAGCAGGGCTGCTGTTACTACGTTTTTACTTTTGTATTTTCTAGTTTTTGAGAGAGAGAGAGAGAGAGAGAGAGAGAGATTTTGTTGAGTATGTTTAGCCAAGTTTTTATATATATATATAATATAGATGGGCAATATTGCACTTTTATTATCTTTAATGGACTGGTGGCAGTGATACTACTGGTATGGGCTTTAGGTCCAATAATTGGTTGTCTAAATATTAAGTTAGTTGGTTTATTTGTGTCATTGATACTTACATTGTCCTTACTTTTTCTTTTCTAAATTTCAATTAGTTGTACAAATTGAAATACTCTAAAACTACAAACACGATGATCGAGGCTAAAATAACTGGAAATTTTTTGCTAAATAATTATTTGTGTAAATCCTTGTTTGGTGAATTACTTTTGAGTATTGAACTATTTCTCTTGGTGGAGTTAGGCAGTGAGTTTGAGTAGTTATGGAGTAGTGTTAGTCTAATGGAGGAAAAGAAAATATTTAATTTTAATAATATGATTTTGAGCTTAATTGAGACGTTAGGCTCATTATCTCACGCAATCCCAGTTCTCACTCATGAACTGGAGAAAAGAAAGGGACAGAAAACCTAATTAATCTAAGTGGGGATCGACATCAAGTGGAGGTGCAGTAGAGTTAGAACAAAAAAAACACCAAAGAGAGTGAGATTTTTAGAAATTTTGGGCAGCATTAGATCGAAGTGAGAAGAGAAGACTTCGACGATTGGTGGGGAGGGTCATAACTATAGCTCTTGACGAGGCTGTCTGTTCCGAGTGACAAATAGAGGCAGCCATCTGAGCTCGAGCTGTGGCTGCCAACAGCAATAGGCGGCAACGAGCACAACGTCACATATAGCATTGTCACTGAGGTGTCGGCTACGAGCGTGATTTCTGGCAAGCCTTTTTTCCAATAGGTAACAAATATTTTGAGGAAATGAAATTTTTCTACTTGGAAAAAGTGATCAATTTTATTAGAAAGTATAATTGAAAAATAATAATTAAAAATTATCTGTGCATGATTTCTCTGAAAAAAAAAATTGACTGAAAAAAATATATCCGAAAAAAGAAATCTTCAATTTTTTTTTTGAATTTTTTTCTTTCAAAAACCGTAAGGGTAAAATGGTAAAAAGAGTGTTGACACATGTCAGTGCCACATTCAGTTGTCCTTAAATGTAAGATGTTGTCATTTGATGTCTAAATAATAGATTATTGTTCTTATGTGTATTTGGCTTCTCCAAAGTATACTTTAACGTAGTTTGCTAATTGAAATTTGATATTAGAAGTATGTGAACTCTTCGAATGATGACACTTATAATAAGGACTTGATTAATACTTTTATGAAATTATCGTAACAGTCATTTTTCGACAACATTTTTACAAAGTTAACTGTCAGATGTTTAAATATTGATGAGTAGATATTTTCTAAGAATTTTCATCAAAATTGGAAATCGTTAAGGTATCGAACAAGATCAAATCAATTGACGAACAAAAACTGTCAAACATACACCGTTCATGTTCATAAGTGATAAATCTTGATTATGAATGACTTAACGATTTTTAATTTTTGTAAAATTTGCATGAGTAATCTATTCATCATTATCTACCTAACCAAATGTGGATTTATCAAAATATAAAGAAAAAGTGAGTTTAATGAGAAGGTACTCACCAAGCCTTATTATAAAGGTCCTCAGTGAAGAATTTCCTTTGAAGTATATAGATATATGTGCAGCTGGATGAGAAATTGGTTTCGGATGAGATTGTTATCAACTTGTTGTCTTAGAGATTGACTAGAAGCTAGATCAGCTCGGCATCACTCTTGACGGTTTCCCCAGAACAATTCTTCATTTGAGCAGGACTCACATACATATAGTAGAACCTTAAATCTGTGGACTAGCAAATTTGTAGCCTTGTTTTGATCTCATTGTTCAAGTAAATTTTGAATTGTAGGTGGTTCGTCCTATAGCTCCTATGCTGAATGAAGATTTGAAACCAAAATAACTCACTCTGCTTCCATACATCTTCAAGTGTGTACGGCATTCCCATGTTGCTGTTCGATTAGCTGCATGCATCACTTCAATGGCCTAGGCCATGACGATACCGGCCTGTGATGGGAGCTGTAATTGAAGCGGTTATACTGCTCCTGTTATCTTCGAAAATCTCAACAACAAATTTAAGTATATAACTTAAATTGTAAATTGGTTATTATTTTGTTAATAACCGATTGCATGATTTGGAGGATGATTCGGAGGCATTCTTGAACCGGTGTTATTTTCCTTTTCATGAAAATGTAATGAGGCTTATGACTAAGGGATTGAGAATATTTTAATTGGAGATTTTTGTCATGGTAGAGCTGCAGAAGCTGCACTACTTGCATTGAACACGACTGAGATTGGTGGGAATCAGATCAAGCTTGAACCCAGTCGTCCAAGGTGTGTATTGTTTAAGGATTATAAAAAGCAGTGCCGGTGTTATATGTAGCAGTTGTTGTGTTTATATCCATATTTAGAACATACGTACCCTTGTTGAACTTCTCACCGTCTCCTCTTTCTCCCTAGTATGTCTTATCATTTGGCATATTTATTTGTTTGATTGGATTTCTCAGAACAAATGTTATCTGCTCTACATTTAATATTGTCTGCTCACAAGTTGTGTTCGGTTGCTTGAACCAGACTAATGAGGGTCATCCTTCAGGTGTCTTTCATTCTGCAAATATTGTATCCAGGTGAGTTGGCATGCCATTCCTTTTATACTTCTATTATTACAGATCAGAAATTTTTCTCATGTCACAATTTCAATATTTCCGGACCGTATACTGATTTTTCCAGCCAGTTTTGATCAAGTCTGTTGGTATAATTTCAGATTGTGGCATTGCGGTATAGAATTTCATCGAGATGAGGAATTGTTCGGCACTGCTGGTGTTTCACAATGCATCAAGGTTTTTGAGTTTTCCTCGGTAAGCAGCGCCCTAATGCTTGCAAGTGCTACTGATTCCATCTGTAAACTGTCTGGTGTGGTTTGGCTTTGCGCTGAGATATAAAGTTGCTATCTGATCATTTTCAGGTAGTTAAAGAACCTGAGGATGTGCATTGTGATGTTGAAGAGATACCCACACGATCCAAACTTAGTTGCCTGGGCTAGAATAAATACACTAAAACCACATTGCTAGTAGTGACTACGAGGGGTAGTAACAGTTTGGGATATAACTACTCGTCAGGTAGTGAAACTGAAGGTCTGAAGGTCCTAGAGGGGGTGTGAATAGACCTTTAACGACTTTTTCTCGAAAGTATGGTAATTAATAATCAGAGATAGTTATGTGAAACTATTCTAATAATTAGTTGAACCAAGTGAACATACGATGTTATAAGTACATAGGACAAATAACACAAGTATGTTTTTTGTCTCGCAGAAATCCTGCAATCAGGGATAAAAACTGCGTGGCCCTTTCTTTTGAAGGCCAAAGCTTTCCAATATGTAACAACACTTTTACAAGACTATAGTTCCGATAATAGCAAGGAAATGGTGTTATCCTATCTAGACTCGCGTACTAGACTAAGAGCTATACTCCACCTTGTATGTAAGAGTTTTACAAATGAAAGTTTACAAAAGTTTAACAAATGAGCTTAGCTATCGCACAACTAACTCTTTTGGAAACTCTTCGAGTTGCTTGCATCTACCATAAAGAACTCATGGAATGCAAGATGTATGTAGATGAGATGAAAGAGTTTTCATGTAGACTTTAAAACATAAAGCACAACACAAAACAATAAGCACAAGCTTAGACTCTGTTTTGAACAAAGAGTGTGACTACCATCTAAAACAACCAAGTAACAACATGGGGCTGTTGTGTGTATATATAGCCACGGGAAGGAGAGAAGATCTTTTGCTCAAAGTGATCCTAGCCATGTATTTAAGACTTGATCACCACACAAAACTTTCTTTAATGTTGGAGAAAAGATCTAGCCAAGTGAACTTAGCTCATAGCCAAGTACACAAGCTGTACTGAAATTTACAGCAAGGTTTTGAGCTGTAGACAGCTAAGACCTTTTACCCAAAATATCATTCTTATCTTCAAGGTAAAGTGAGAGTGTGTTTTGTATAAAACATAAGCTTCATTTTAACCAACACCATATTGTCAAAGATATTTAGATATGTTTTTTGGAAAAAAATTTCATATTCATAAAAAGCTGTTTTAATAAACCTGAACATAAAGATCTGTGAAGGCAGGGGCTTTTGGGATAGGAACCTATATAGGTATCCTCTGTGAAAAACAGTGAATGTATATGCATATTTTTACCTTGAGCCCATGAGTTCTTTATGATGTATCTTTGATCTTTTTGCTTGTTTCTTCACTTGTTTCGAGTGCTCTAAATCATGTTTTGCAATCAAATAAGACATGTCAATAATCATATACCTTCAGAAACCTGTTCCTCGATTTCACACAAGTTCTACTACAATGCAGAATATCCATTTGATAACCAATAATCTTCTTCCAGAGTGTGATGGAGTAAGGGGAGCATGAAAAGTGACCTTGGAGTGCTGATTTTTCAAGCACCGATCCTTCAATGCTTGTGTCTGGAAGTGATGACTGCAAGGTAATTGGAGCTGCATGTCGTTCTCTCTTATATCTACCGACTTACTAACTAACCTAAAACATGTTTCTTTTTGGATTAATTACAAATGACCAACCAAACATGCTTGTGTTTGGTTAGCTACTAAAATTCATATCACTGATACATTGTACGCGCCTAAGGTCAACCTAACTTTGTTAAGTTTCAAGGACATAAGAGCCAACCGTTTATACTTGAAAACTCATAGTGAGAATGAAAAAGAATTCTTATGCATAACTTCAAATGAGTGCGGTAAAAAGCACACCTTGGAGAAGTTAGGGGCAATTCGTAGTGAATTATATCTTACTACAGTTTATATTATTGAATCCAATGTTGTCACACTTACTACTGTGTGTGACACGACCTCATACAAGCTTTGTTATTTTCGACTGGGACACCCAGGTCGTGACATGATGATTAAATATCAAAAAACTTTCATGGTCATCCATTTTTCAAAGACAAGAAGCATATGGAAATTCCCAAAACCATCAGATTTAATGGAATGGATGAGATTGATAACGTGTTGGGGTTAGTTTTTTTGTTTTTTTTTTGTTTAGAGTTTTTGTTGGCTATCAACTCAATAGCTGTTGATAACGTGTTGAAGGATAATTGAAGATAAAAGTGATAAATCTGAAACTGTACTTTATATATTGAAAGATGGTCTTAAATAAAGTATTACAATCTGATACAATAAATCTTCCGGTAAATAAGGGATTGAGAGAATCTCTATATCTACTCTAATTAGGACAAACCCACAGATGCTACGACGTAAGGTGAAGTTATCATAGGATAAGTCAAGCAGAGGAAGGGACTAGCTGTTGGGCCCACTGCTTTTTTTGCAACAAGGAGCACGCAACTCCTAGTCTAGTCTAGACAAAAAAACAGGTCGTCGTGGTTTCATTCCGTAACGGGTGGAGTCATTCTCCACCGGTGTACATGCAAAGATATTAGGAATATTATTTCCTTGAACAACAAGATGTTTTTGTTGATTCACCATTAGTTTGGTACCCTGTACTCCTATATCTACATCAATATGATTTGAAGAGTAATTTCGTAACCTAATAGGATACTATTTCCTCCAAAAAAGAGTGATGTAGTAATACTCAGGGCCGGACCTGAGAAGAGACCTGAGACAATAATTAAAAAATAGTATCCTCTTATGATCCTACAAAAAAAATGACAAATATACAAAATTATATTATATAAGTATCCAAATCAATCTACTTTTATGTTGTTTTTCATATCTACAAGAACAAATTCAAATCAACGTAAACTAACATTTATATTTGATTTGTTAATCATAAGTGAAATACAAACAATAATCAAATAATTATATATCAAACCAATATAACTTGATGTTCCGACATTGTTCATAAAAAAATAAAAATAAATGTTTGATTTGTTAATCACAATCGAAATACAAACCTATAGTCAACTATTTATAAACCAAACTAATATAATGATGCTCTAATATAGTACATAAAAAATAAATAAAATTAACAATATTTCAACACCGTACTTAAAAAGAAACTAATATTTATAGCAATATGTACTAATAAAAAAGAAAAAAAAATAATCCACATGTCATAACTTTTTTCTCAAATGCATCACAAAGTTACTTAACTATTTTCGTCTCAGAGTTTTTTAAAATATTTTTTATTTACATAATTTTTCTTTTAATTTATACACATATATCTAAAAACAATTGGCCATCCAGAATTTTGGTGTCTGAGGCAGCCGCCTCCTTCACCTCACCTCAGGTGCGGGCCTGGTAGTACTATATACATTTGATGCATATGAGAGCTTAATTATACAACATGCAAAATATATATAAGGAATAGGGATTGAGAACTCCACCGGCTCCGGCTCCGGCTCCGGCTCCAGCTTCGAATTCCTTGCTCTAAAGTTTTTTCGAAGCTGGAGCGGGTGGAGTTCTTTAATTTTATATCTCTCTAGCCTCAAAAATATACATCTATGGAATTCGAAGGATGTTCTTCTTCGTCACCGAGCGAAAGGAAGGCCCAGCGCTTGAAGTTAAACCCTCAGCAGCTCAAAATCATTGAAGATCGCTTCAATGAAAGTAAGTACATAAGAGGTGTTGAGTTAACTCAGTTTACTGAGAAGTTGGCAAAGCTTGGGCGTTTGGATTCAGTTGTGGCAACAGAAACCAAGGTGGCAGATTGGTTCAAAAATAGGCGTTACCGGGAATTATTGAAGGAAAGGTAATTTAATTAACTATGTACTCGGCAATTTATTTATTTATTTGATAAGTATTGAAAAATTTATGTCTTTTCCTTCCATACTGAAAAAAATGTACTGTATTAAGAATTTTTTTTGCCTTAACTATGTACTGTATTGAAACAAATGTACTTAACTATGTTCTTGTTAAAAATTGATACGTTAAAACTAAGCACCAAATTAACTTTAATACCTAATGTAATGCATTCAATTTAAAACTCTATAGATGTAGTATTTTAAGAAAGTAGGGATCGTTCTAACCAGAGATTAAAAGGTGCATGCAATAATTGTGTAAATAAAAGGGGGTATAAAAATTGATTTTAATTATCTCAATTTACTACCTAACAACATCACGAACATAGCAAAGAATCATAGGACCCTAACATGCATCGACTCATAGACAAACAAACACACAAAAAGACCCTAAAACTTTAAGCCATGTCAAGATAAAGATAAAGTCCTAATTAATTATATACAAGTGATCATCTTACTTCACCTAGCCAATTCCTTTATTTATTCAAGTTACCTACGAAACTCATGCTCAAAATTCTATTTTAACATGATATGTGATTTAAAGTGACAACACTTTAATATCATGGTTTCATTGAATTAACTGAAGGCGATGGGCTAAACGCAATCATCCCAAACTATTTCAACGCATTAATAACATAACATAGCTTGCTTCAAATAAAATCAAGATTATAAACACATGGAAGATAGACTCGAATAAGTATTGAAAATCCAAATTAATTCACCAAGATCCAACATCAAACAAGAAGCAAACAAGTACAAAAGAAGACTACGGAATAAAAGGTTCATGGTTACACTTTTGAAGATCCGCCAAACGCTTGACAACCTCCAAGAACATAATAGAAACCTTTGGGAACGGTTCTCACTTGTGAAGGCAAACTCAATGGCAAGTGATCCGTGATGATGGAGGATGGCGATGTAGTCAGCTTGGAACTTGAGAACTTGGTGTTTGAGGGAGAGGGTTGTAGAATATTTGGGAAGAGCTTAGGCTAATAAGAGATGATCCTAATGAGGGTCGAGCCTTATGGTTATATATGTATTTTTTTCTCATAAAACTAGGTTTTCCTACTCTACCCGGGTAAACTTTTCATCTTGCAAAGAATCACACTTTTTTGGAGTTGTGGACCTCCAAAATTATTACTTTTGGCTTGTTGGAAAGAAGACTCGAAGATATTTTTAACCATAAGTTGATTGTTGTCTAACTCCTTCTGAGTTGTTCTCAGTCTCCAGTTGAATTTGGCTGTTCTGTAAAGGCAGATTCTGCTTTCCTTATTTTGAATGATTTTCTTTTTCTCTTCAACTTGGAAATCCTCTTCTTGCCATATTTCCTTCTCCATGTTTTTGGATGACTTGGTCTTCATTCTTGGGCTTCTCAAATGGTCTTCTAATTAATTTGGCTCATTTTGCTTTGTTCTTCTTCCAAGACTCTCTTCTAGAAACTTCTTTCTCCTAGTCAACATAGGAATGATTTTCCTAGTCAAGCTGTGACTTCTTTTTCTTCTCTTTCTTCATGGAATTTCTGGCCGAATTTCTTCCTCTCCATTTTTGTTGCGTTTTAGCATGCTTGTAGACTTTTTTACTCTGTCTTTTTTCTTCAACATCTAAAAATAATAAAATAAGTCAAAACTAATAATACTAAGCAAGTAACATAGTCAAATGTAAAGAAAAATACATTAATTAATATGCCTAAAATGCGTAGATCAGTGGGATATTAAAGGTCACATGGAGCACGTCGTGGGGTCGATCTCAATCTTCCGGCGGAGATTGAGATCCCGACTGAGTTTGAACTCAACGTCCCTGCGGAAGAGGAGGAGTAGAAGCTACGATCAATGCATGCCCATAAACAGATATGATATTAGGGGTGACTTTTTCGAAGCAGTAGGCGGTAAATTTTAAGAGGAATAATTACAACCTCGAGGCGGCCAATGACCTTTTTCTAGGAGTTATAATTGATAGTATCTCTACTAGAATATCAGTCGGTCCAATCGAGAATTGAATCTTCTCTCTTCTTTTGTAACATCATTAGTATTTTAGTATTTTGACACTTAAATTCCATCAAAAGACAACCACACCCTTTATATTTAACGCTTGTTAATTTTTTATATTTAAAGTTATTTATAAAAATCACTCTACAAGGAAGTTAATTTATGTCCATTAATTGTGTTTGATTCAATTACAAACTTTCATAACAAAGATCATGATCCTTTCAAATAATAATAAAAACAAAAACATAAAAACAAAGATCATGATGGAGCAGAAACAAAATCACATTGTAATTCCAGTCATCGTGTCCAGAATCTCGAGGCGTGATATTCAGATGAAAAATGGAATCAGGGTCCATGCCTAGCCGAGTCTCAAGGAACTTGACAATATGATCCATCTGAGTCTGTAACGTATCATTCCGAGTCTGGGCCGTTCGGACCCATTCATCGTCAGCCGCTACACTCGAACGCCTACTAGAAAAAACTGAAGGTTGGCTCAAATCTCGCTCGACTACCTGTCCAAGGCCACGAACCTCCTTCCTAGGTCGGCAGCCAAAAATTGTATCTGCAATATTGATATGAGTCTCCTTCAATAGAGAAGACAGCTCTTTAGGCGTCATCTTCAGGTTCTGCAAATGTGAGTGGGTCAATTTCTCCTCGGCCAATTGTATCAACCTCTCCTGAAATTAATATTGTGAAAAATATATGAATGTCGATTAATAATGAAAATTTGACATAGTTTTCCCTAAAAATGGATGAAACCAAAAACCCACCAGAAAGAAAACACTTCGAATAACCAATTCCTAAATAAAAAAACGTGGACACTGAATTTCTCAAGTTCAGAGTAATGTTTAATTTAGCCAACTAAACCAAATTACAACATAATGAATGTCCTAATAATGATTCAATTTCTTCAAACCAACGGTAAGATTAAACTCAATCAATTACCATGAAACATATTTAGGGTCGAAATGTGATTTTGTCGTCTAAGTGGTACTTAAGATTTCATTGCCTAAGTGAGTTTTTCTGGTAGTGATCCAGCACGCCAACCAAGCAAAATTCGACTTTGTCGAGTGCACCAACCAAGCAAAATTCGACTCGGCCAAGTACATTGGTCAAACAAAATTAGAGTCGACCGAGTAAAATAAGAATCGGCCAAGAAAAATAGTCGCCCAAGCAAAATAAGAGTCACCCAAGTAAAATAAGAATCGGCCAAGCAAAATCAGAATTGGCCGAGTAACTTGGTTACCCAAGTGAAATGAGAGTCGACCAGAATAAAAGTTGGCCGAGCAAAACTTTTGGAAATAAAATTGAAGTTATGTTAAGTGAAGCATAGAGGAGTTAAATTGAAGCTATCACTTTTACACTGATATATAATTGATGAGCCAAATTTATAGACTTGTCATTCGGCCGTCGAAACAATTTGAATATTACAACCTAACTAGCCAAATTAGTCGAAAGACCCTTGCTTTCTCATCTCCCATGTAGCGGGAAGTACTTCTTGAGGAATTGGTTGTTTATAGGCATGTTATGTAGTTCGCCGTCTTAGACTTTTAACTGATATGCGCATTTGTCCAGAATTTGGTGAATGATATACGGACCTTCCCACCTTGGCGACTACTTTCATAATCGCTTGTCTTTGGTCCCTATAGGTAGAACTACCTTTCACACCAAATCACTTTCGGCAAACGACTTGAATTTGACTCGTTTATTATATGCACGGGCCACGGTTTTCTTTTGAGCCTCCATGCGATTGTATGTATCAATTCTCTCTTGGTCGACTTCTTCTAATTTTTGTATCATTGCTTGAGATTATTTATCTGCTTCCATTCCATACTGAGCCGTGACCTAGAGGGCCTAAAGTTTTACCACCACTGGCAATATAGCATCATGCCCATACGTCAAAGCAAATGGTGTTGTTCCAGTGACTGTTCGTTTTGACGTTCTGAATGCCCATAGTGTTTTAGACAACAATTTGTGTCAATTTCTTGGGTTGTCTTTAACCATTCTCTTGAGAATGCTGATGATTACTTTATTACTTGACCATTTTCTTGAGCATAATATGGTGTAGAATGTGCCAGTTTGATGCCCATTTTTTTGGTGATATCATGCATAGCTTCGGCTATGAACACTGATCCTCGATCAATGGTTATAGTCTATGGAATCCCAAATCTATGAACAATGTACTCCTCTATTGAATTGTATCACTGTTCATAGCATTGTATATATCTTGTTACAGGGTACCGAACGTTCAATCATGAAGAGTCCATTGATTCATAACATTACGATTAAGTATGGGAATGACTTCGTAAAATTCTCAATCTCATAAGAGAAGAGAACCTACTCCTATATATTCCTAGTTAATAAAGTATGTGACAAGAACATGATGAAGGTTCAAAGTAAGTTCTACTGATTTGATGAAGCTTTTAAGTACGTTCCATTTATTGATTTACATGTATGTGACAGCAAAATGATACAAAGATAGCATTCACGTGACAAATTTTATTCATTAATCTCTTCTCCCCGTTTTCTACGCATGTACCATTCTAGGACTTAATCCATTCAATAAAACTTTGAAAAATCTGGTTAGATTGGCCTCCGTCCTTAATACTATTCATGGCGATTTCCTTGAGTTTCAGAGCCCTTGCTCTGAATTCTTCCTCACCAAGCAGCTTCTCAACCTTGTTCTTGATTTCTTCTCGTGTAATGTTCCCCCTTTCATTTTTGTCGAACCGCAGCCCGACCTTCCAAACATCACAAATGTAGCTCTCATCAATGAACTGATCGGCAAAGTACGGCCAGCACAAGAAAGGGACTCCATTGCTCACCCCTTCCATGGTAGAGTTCCAACCACAATGACTTATGAAGCAAGCAACTGAAGAATGGGCCAAAACCCTCTTTTGTGGAGCCCAGCCCACTATAAGCCCTTTAGAGCTTACTCTCTCTTCATATCCTTCAGGGTAGTGAGGTGTAGCAGTAGCGTGATCACTGCTACTACCTGGCCTCACTACCCAAAGGAATGGCCTGTTGGTCAGTTCCAGAGCTAAAGCCAATTCTTGGAATTGGGTCTGATCCAAAACTCCGGTGCTCCCAAATGCAACAAAGATGACTGAGCGAGGTGCTTGTTCATCCAACCATTTTAAGCAATTTGAGTTTGGTTTCCTCAGGCTGCCTGCAGCTTCTGAGTTACTAGACAAGAGCGGGCCTATTGGTAATATTTGAGGCTCCAAAGCAAATGCAGCTGGCTCGAGTTCGTATGCCGAGTTGCAAACAAGCTGGTCTACTAATTTCACATTCTTGATGGTTCCTTCAATAAATTGGAATACGAATTTTTGAGTGCTTGAATTGCCCATACATGCCCACACCAGCTCTGTAGATTTAGTGGTGGGCATGTTTGGTGCCAACTGAACCATTTCTCTTTTCAGTACAGTTCCTGCATGCCAATATTGGAATGATCATGGTGAGAATATATATATGACATATTTGTGTGCCTAGCTTATATCAGAATCATAAACTTATGCTGTCACAAATTAGACTTTTTGCCTCTAATTCTCATATGCTATCTTTTATATATGCATGAAAAATATGGAGCGGCCCATCATGTTGTATAATTAAGAGGGTGAGTTTGAATGTTTGATCAACCAAAGAAGTTATGAGACTAAAGAGTTACTATTGTAGGAATGTAGGATAGAGATTACTTGATTAGTTATAGAGGGATTTAACTCACCATCATCATCAATGATTCCTTCATGAATAAACTTTGGAATAGACGAGTTCAACACCAGAGTTGCAGCGGCTGCAGGCCAAAACGCAACCACTCGAGTAATGTTCAATTTGTGTGCCACTTCTAGAGCCCATCCACAACAGTAATCGGCTATGAGGCAACTAATATTTCCATCACCTTCTTCTCGGTTGATCTTCTTTATGAGCTCCTCCAAAGTCTGGTGCATGACTCCTTGGGTTGCTTCAGAAAGTATCCCTGGCCCGGTCTTGTCCTCCTCATCTGGAATTGAAACCAGATTGACATGATCATGTCTTATGTGACTTTCTTCTGCCATGGAATCCATAACTTGCTTGTGATTAAGTTCTGTGTTCACAAATGTGACTCTGAAGCCCTGATGCGCTAAGCACTGAGAGAAGTCCATCAAGGGCATTACATGGCCTTGTACCGGAAGAGGAATAGCTATAATATGTGGCTTGGTCATATTTTTCTCTCTGTTTATATTTCTCTTGTTGCAGTTTCAGATGCTAATTAAGCAGTTCCTAAACCAAGTAATATGTGTATAAAGGAGAAGCTTGGAGCAGTGTTTTGCTCAGGGTTTTTTTTCGGGGCAGCAACCGCAAGATTGCTTCGGCCAGATTCCTTGTTTATGTTTTTCCCAGCTTCCAATGACTCCGATCCGACAGTGAAAAAGACTTGATGAATCTTGGTCCTCGCATCATCTTCCATTTGGATATGATTTTGCTTGGTGTACGTTTGGCTAGGACATGCACTGTGTTTGGCTAGCCATGCATCTTTATAAAAAAAAGTCAACTAAATGAATTACTTGGTCTAGCCTTTTAGTTTGTTTTGCTTCAGCTCTCAAGTTTGGTTCAGTGCTAATTTTATGGTGAGTTGGAACATGAAGCTTGGAATCCTATAGTCACAACTCCATCACGAGTATGTACGTGTTTTACTTTCTTGTTGTCTTGCCTTGGACTAGCTTGTTTCAAACCAAGCACTCTCTTCTCAATAAACCTCACTTGAACCAAGCCGGCCAGAACAATTAGCTTATTGCTCTGCTCTGTAGCTAGCCTTTGTCACTTGTGCTCTTATTATGTACAAATAGGGTGAATATCGATTCATTATAGAGGTGCACAAATTTTATAATCAGTAACCTGGTAGTTCTCTTGTTGCTTGAATAAATTGGGAAGCATAGTATGAAATTGACGTATTAGAGTTACTGCTATATACATTTCGGTATGTAATTCAGTAGTCTTTTTACTTTTGTCTTGTGGCTGTAGACTTGGCTACATACAATGCTTGCAATCTCAATTAAGATTCAAAAAACGTCATACATGAAATCTATAAGGTCACCAAACCATGATCCCACAATGCAACTAACAAGGAAAAGCCAAATACCAATTTATCAGAAATTGGGATGAGATTGTTTTTCAACAATCGCCCTAGCTTTGCTTCTTGCTCATATGCTAGGATTGCTAGCTCTAGCTCTGTGTAAAAGGGGATTGAATCACTCGACAAGACTGATCGAATCCATTATAAAGGTTCTAGAGGGGGGGGGGTGAATAGGCATTTTACAACTTTTTCGCTTACACCGTACTCAGGGATAGCAGAATGACAACCTATCCCGAATTACAGGATACGAGTGTTTGAACTGTAAAATCAATAAGTAAAGAATAACACGATGATGTTTTTGTTAACGCAGAAACCATGCAACCAGGGTTAAAACTGCGTGCACCTAACTCTTGAGGGACAAACATTTCCACTATCAAGTAACACACACAATTACAAGACTCTTATACTCTAAGGATACATAGCTCGTATGCTATCCTAACTAGTCTGACTACAAGTTCTAAACATAGCTACACTACTTGACTTATGTGTCTACAACTTGGAAAGTATCTAGAAACATCAACTCAGATCTTAACTATTTGTAAGTTAAATCTTCTTGATCTACTTCTTCGGGTTGAGCATCTCCATACCTATCTCAATGGAATGCACTTATGCAATGATGCATATGGGTTTCCAAAACAGTTTTTATGATTGAGAATCTATGACTTTCAAGCACAGCAAAGAGCAAGTAATTAAAGACACAGAAAGGGAAGAGAAGAGAAGAGAGAAAACTACACAATTTTGTGCTCTCAAAGAATCACCCAAAAATAATACCACTCAACCAAGGAACCAAAGCTACCTTGTGATCCTTTATATAGACAGAACAGCCCATAAGCTTTTGACAGCAAGGAAACGTGTTGAACAGCCCAAAAGCTAGCCTATAGCAGACCTAAACTGAGCTATAGCAGACCTACCTAACAGTTATCAGTTTGAAGGACAAAAGCATGTTTAAGAGACAAACACACAAAGTCAACTCTAGGGTTTCTATTTTAGGCAAAGTGTGCTAAAAGAGGCAAACATTTTTTCATACCAGAAATAACCAAACAGTGGACAGAGGCAAGCACGTTTTGCACACGAAGACAGTTTTTTGAAGATGGCCAAAAGTCAACCCAGCTGTAAAGTAAAAACAGATTTCTAGAACCCTAAAACCAAGAAGTCACATGTGAACCAAAAAACAACTTTCTCCTAGAACTCTTCCATAATTCAAAAACAGCTTTTTCATGGTCAACTTTCATTCAAACTGAGCACATATAATCTGGAAATAAAGACAACCTTAGCTGCTAAATATCACACATGAAAACGTTCTAGAATAACAGAGATGCATGCCTAGAGTGCTATCCTAAATGAAAACATGTTATGCAATATGAATGATCAACCTGTTTTCCATTGAGATAAGTAGGCAATGTCAACATCTTCATTGATGATCCTTCATTTATTGTGTTTTGTCCAATTGCAAGGGATAACCAACACTTGTATGCCTTCAATCTCCCCCTTTGACATTCCTTGACAAAACACAATCTTTCAAAGAGTGCATGCATCCAAAGTTTTAACAAAAACAAACATATGCAGCAAAGAGTATCTATAGTACAAAAAATCCAACTAGTTCAGTTCTCAACTAGTTTAGTTCTCCCCATGACTAGTTCGCCATGATAGGAACATAAATACCTATCCAACTAGTTAGTTCTCCCCTTTTTTGTCTAGGAAAGACAAAGGGTTCAACCAACCAATAAATAAGAACCACAGAAATAGGAACATGGTTCAAACACAGGTCACAAAACCAAAAGAAGTTCAGGAAAAAAAAACAGAAACAAAAGAGCAGAAACCAAATAAGTTCAGAGAAAGGAGAAGAGACTTTAGACAGCATATCCAGACGCATCGCCCACCGCATCATCATCATCAGCACCAATTTCCCCAAGGTGGATTGTGGCACCCGAGTCCGAATGAGACGAATCGCCATTGCTGTCCTCAGGAGGGGAGGAGACTGTAGGATCCTGAGCAGGGACAGATCCAGCCTGGCTGGAAAGGAGGATGGATATCTCAGATTTTAATTTCTCAAACTACTCTGTAGTGTGTTCCTTGAGTTCCTTCACAGCTGAGGTCACCATGGACTGCACGACAGCCTTCAGAAACTGCTGATCTATAGGCTCTACATACTCGTTGGACTGATGAGCAGATTTGCTGATTGTGAAAGCATCAACAGGACAGAGTTCTGGACCTAGCACGTCACCTTCGCAAAGAGGAACCCCAGCATCACCGCAAAGCTTGGTGATGAGGCAAGGAAACACCAAGGCCTTGCCAAAGGAGCTGCGGTGGCTCACACCAACGGTCTTGAGAGCTTGAAACATAAAGTATTCTACATGGATGGTTGGACGAAGAGGGTCATGACTGAGGTATGCCATCAACACAGCTTGCTTATGAGGGATCTTGCTGGTTTGGGAAGCAGGATGAAACAGATTCTGAACTAAGAAGCCCAACGCCTTGAACCATTCGGTCATGTACCGACTGGTGAGGAATGTACTAAGGACCGGTTCCAAAGGAGGAGAGGAGTATAGACGAGGTGCCAAATCTTGAATGGAGAGAAAGGTTGAGTACTCAGTGTAGTTTTGCAAAACACCATCAGCAGAAATCGAGAGAGACACAGCATGATGTATCCTAGACAGAGAGAAATTCACTTCAATACCACGAACAGTAACACAGACCTTCTGTTTTGAACACAAGCAGACTTCAGCAGAAATTGTCTCTGGAAAGTTAGCATAGAACTCTTGTACCAGAGTACGATTGCACCTCGGTAGGGAGTTCAACGCTGTCACCCATCATAGACGAGAGACCAGAGAGTGCAGGGCAAGATGCAAGGAGGAAAAGTCTATGGGTCGTTCTGCTACAATAGGTCGATTCACAGTAATGTAGCCAAATAAACTGTAAGCATCAGGAGAGACAAAGTGAGACCTTGGAGGAAGCGAGGGAGAATCACCCGGATGTTGCTTTGGAGGAGCCTTGAACTTTGTCTTAACTTCCATAGACTTGCCCTTGGTGGCGAGAGGGTTGGAAGTCGCCTTAGAAGCAGGGGACGCAGCGGTTGTCCTAGCCTTAGAACGGGTAACCCGTTTACCCGTGGATACAGAGGAAGATGCCAGGGAAGAACCAGATGAGCAGATGGTGGTCACGACAGTGCGCTTGCGTTTCCCAAGAGGGACATACGGAGAGAGATGGTGAGGAGCTTCAGCAACAGGGGACGACGGTGGATGAGGAGGCAAATCGGGTTCCACGGTGGCCCGAGGCGGAGACGATGGTGGTGGCGATACCATCGAGGCAGAAGGCACAGACTTTGGCTTCTTCGTTGGCTTGCCAGAGCCCTTGGGAATACCCCAGTTGCGCTGGTAGGTCGTTGTGATCACAGGGGTCGCCGGAGGAGGGCGTTAGCTAGTAGTGGCAGAGCTTGGTGGAGTTGGCCGATGAGGAGGTGGAAGTAGAATTACTTCTTCAGGGATAAAATGATCAAGATTTTCCATGGGAGAGGTTAGAGGCTTGACGGTTTTAGAGGGGAAGTTACTCTTCTTGCCGTTTCTAATTCGGACCATTTAGTGAGGATAAGTAGGAGAGAAGTGGAAGTGAAATGGACCAGAGAGAGAAAGAAGGGCAGCGGAACCGAGACAGTTTAGAACCAAGAGTTTTCTCCACTCAAACACACAACCTCCATTTTTCAAATTCCTGTTCAATCAAGTCAGCCATAAAGTGCAGTAGTGACCTATCCCTAGGAAGGCACACATGCAAGCTATTAAGATACCTCAAAAGCAAACAAAAGACCAACATGCAAGTATACCTCTAATATCCACTGGGTTATTTGGGACAACCTGGTTAATAGAAGGTACCAATGTACCCATTAGCACATTGAAAACTCCCCATCACGTGGTGCATAAAGAAAACACAAAAGATTTGATTTCAGAATTTTTGTACAACCTGTCAGCATAAACCCTGGGATGGAAATAGTCAGCAAAATCCCAGACATCAGAAAAGTTTGAGCATGACTCACAAAAATGTGACACCTATTTTTCATCTGTCTTGATGGCTCAAATTTTTCACATGAATGTATGACCATAAAGTAACATTAATGCTATGTTCTGAAAAATCAGTCCTTAGAACCATAAGAGGTGTGTGTGTGTGTGTGTGTGTGTGTGTGTGTGTGTGTGTGTGTGTGTGTGTGTGTGTGTGTGTGTGAAGTTTAATCTAAGGGGATACAAGTTTGGAGCATCAAATGAAATGAGGACATCAAGAGTAACCATGTGACTTTGTCACCACCTTTAGAGAGCTCTGGAATTTCAACATATCAAGGACTTTGTCCCAACTGGCCTTTGGCCATTGTCACTTAACTTCAAGGCATTTTTGCCATCATTTTTAGATTTAGCCAAGAGCTCATATGAGAAAAACGTCTTCATAGATCCATGTAGCAGAGTAGTTATCATCATGCCCTGAGCGCAATGCTCGAAAGGATAATATGTGTAACAAGGACACTCGGTAGATAACTAGTCTGAACCAATCGAAGGATAGATAACATCTCAGGGATCCTTACTGGTTCCGATTAAGGTGCACCCAGCAAAAGACTAGCTCATTCATTTACTTTATTCATTTGACAATAATCACCAGATTTTCACATTTTAGTTCTTCAGGAACCAGTTCAACTCATCTCAATTTTCTAGCTAAAATAATGTACACCTCACAAGTTTTACTTTAGTGCGCAAAGATTCTTTCTAATTCCAAGGATGATTTAGACCACAAACACTAACATCCTTGAAGGAATAGATGCATATACACAAGTGAAAAATGCAGTTAGTGTCTATCAAGATACATGAAATAAGGACACAACACTTTAGGTCAAGTTCAGAAATATTTCCAGGGATGCATACACAAACTTGTATCCCGGCATGAGCCAACTTTTATTTTCAGAAAATTATTTCATAAAAGAAAATGCTGAAAAGTAAATTTAGACCAGAGAAGGAGATATTTCAATTGATGGTGCATACACCAATAGCCTTCCTAAGACTTTCGAACCTCAGATTGTCCAAAGGCTTAGTAAACAAATCAGCTAATTGTTGTTCAATCGGAATAAATGTCATTTCAAGCTGATTATCTTCAACCAAGTTTTGAATGAAGTGATATCAAATCTCTATATGCTTGGTCCTAGAATGCAACACAGGATTCTTTGAAATATTGATTGCGGAGGTGTTGTCACAGAACAGGGATAGCATACCTTGCTCAAATCAGTAGTCGCTTTGCATATGCTTCATCCAAAGGAGTTGGGTACAGCAGCTCCCTGCAGCAATGTACTCTGCTTGGGAAGTGGACAAGGATACGCACTTCTGCTTCTTGCTATGCCACGATACCAAATTGTTTCCAACAAATAAGCAACCTCCTGAGGTGCTCTTCCTATCTGTGGCATCCCCAGCCTAATCCGAGTCTGAGTACCCTGCAATCTCAGTGTTAGTATCCGTTGTGTACATAATTTCAAAGTTACACGTACCTGAGACATATCGAATGATACGCTTGACAGCCTTCACATGGGATTCCTTGGGGTTGGCTTGATACCGAGCACAAACACCCACACTAAAGGAGATATCAGGTCTGCTGGCTGTGAGGTAGAGTAGGCTCCCAATCATGTTTCTATAGAGAGTTTGATCAGCATTGATGTCCTCCAAATTGGCACTGATTCTGCATGAGGTTCCCATGGGGTTTTGGATGGGAGTGGCACCTTCCATCCCGAACTTCTTCACCAAATCCTTTGCATACTTTTCCTGTGATATGAACAAACCATCTTTCCTTTGCTGAACTTGTAGTCCAAGGAAGAAGCTCAGCTTACCACAAAGACTCATTTCAAATTCTTGCTTCATTAGAGTGACAAACTGAAAGGACCCAACCCCTATTTAGTTTCCTAAACCGGAATCAAACCCCTTCTGAAAACACGAACCAACAAAAACAATTAAAATTTCGGCAGAGTAATGCTACTAACGCGGAATTGCCTTTACCTGCACCCGAAAAATAACACTTCATCCTATGCCACAAAATCCAAACCGTGGGCATCAATCCCATCCGGATTTCTCAATATCATAACAATAGCAATAAACAGTAAACATAACTGTATAGTATAGAAAATCCGGGAAAAACCACATAAAACATGTATCAGTATCGTATCAGAGCGACCTCTAGTGTATATATACAAAATATACAACAGTAGGCGAAACAAAGGACCTACTGGAAAAGACAGGTAGCTCGAACAACTAGCCTCCGACCGCGACGTGAGACACCAGAATCCGAACTGCAAACTGGGCACGAAAACCGAAAAGCCCAGGGGAAAGGCAATAAAACCTTAGAGTGAGTAGACGAAAATAAACATATGCCTTTCACCAATTTCATATACATAATCAATGTAAAACAATGCGAGTTCGGAAAATATATATGGAGGTGCCAGGCGAATCGCTCAAGCCCGACGGTGATAGGCCAGAGGAATCTCTCAACCCCAGCGGCACAACAGGGGAATCTCTCAACCCTACCCAGAGGAATCTCTCAACTCTGGTCAGACTACCGGTGATCAGCCGAGTAGCCGAAGCATCGATGCAAGTATGTCATCACCATAAAACATAAAATAATAAATAATCTTAACATCGTATATAAATAAATACGGAAACTCACGAACTCGCAACGACTGTGAAAATTTAAAAGTCCACTCACAGGTGAGCAAAGTGCGCATTCGCGCTAATCACGTGGTCCGGCAGAAGATCCCTCGCCCGAAGCACGTTCTCGATCCCCTGAATAATCATAAATTATAACTGATCAAAATCATAGCTCACAATACTGTACCACACCTCGGAAACCAACCGTTCCCGGAAACGTATAACCGATACAAAAATAATCAACGAAATTCCCGAAATCTCCACTCAAAACCCTCGACTGAAAATTTGATACCCAAATCAACTCGAAAACCTCAAAGTGACGATCGGGACGCGAATACGAGCGAAACGACATATAACTCGACACATTTCCAAAAAAGTCAACGGTCGCCGAAGCTCCGCTGTTGACCGCCGTCGCCGCCGCCACCGCGCCGTTAACCGGAGAAATTTTCAGGCGGCCAAGCTCCCACAAGGTTCTCCTTCTCAATCCAAGCAACTTTCCCAACTAAGGCAAGGACTAATTACGTCGAGGCTGGCCGGAAATCAGCTCCAAACCCACGTGGGAAAACCATCGCCAGCGAAGCTGTTCGCCGTCGATTCGCCGCCTACGGCGCACGGCAGCCCACGAGACCCCTCCCAATGGCTCCGCCGTGGCCCCACGGACAAAACCCCTCCATCCCCGGCCACCCCCGTGGCTAGAGCACCACCGTCACCACAACCCAAAACCGGCCGGAATTTCCCAAAATTTCAACTCCACATTTCTCCTTCAAATCTCAACCAAATCAAGAAATTTCAAATTCTAAACTGCTTAGAATCACGAGGGGAACATTTTACCTTCCAAAGTCGTGGCCTGAAACGGCCATAACCGGCGAGTCCGCCGGAGAATTCAAACGGTCCGAAAATTCCTCCACGGGTCAACGCCTCCAAACTCGGTCAACGCCAGTCAAACTTCCCGAACAATGTTTTTCGACAATTTTCGCCTATTTCCGATATTTTTACTCGCGTCTCGGGACGATCGACGGTCCAAAACGGATAACCATTACGATTCGGATAAACTTGACACGAACGGATAAACTCGACGATATTCCGAAACTTCAAATATTCATATTATATTCCTCGGTCGTCGAAATAATCATCCGGAACCACCCATGAATTCGAAATCACGTGTACAACAATTCTCGAGAAGAGACTCAACTCAAATTCTCAGCCGATAATTAAGTCATGATTAAAACCGGCAAATCAATCAATTATCAGAAAACAGTGATTACGCGCTAACTCGTGAATTAAGCCGATTACTCTACTAATTCTGTTCCGGGTCGTCACACAAACTCCTCAACAAGTTTTAGAGAAGTGAAACCGAACACCACATCATCTACATAAACTTGAGCTATAATCATATGATGGGAAACACTTTTAACAAACATGGTTTTGTCAATAGAACCTCGCACATACCCATGATTAATTAAATGTGTAGACAATTTTTCATACCAATCTCTAGGAGCTTGCTTTAAGCCATAAAGAGCTTTGTCTAATCTAAAAACATGATCGGGATAGCTAGAGCTCTGGAATCCCGGAGGTTGTTCCACATAAACTTCTTCTTTCAAAATTCCATTTAAGAAAGCACTTTTGACATCCATTTAAAAGAGATCAAATTTTAGAAAACAAGCAATGACAAAGAGAAGTCTAACGGATTCAAGCCTAGCTACGGGAGCAAAAGTTTCATCAAAATCTAGACCTTCTATTTGGGAATATCCTTGCACAACCAACCTAGCCCTGTTTCTAGTAATGATTCCCTTTTCATCCATCTTATTTTTGAAAACTCATTTTGTTCCTATTACATTCTTATCCTTAGGTCTAGGAACCAAATGCCAAATTTTGCTTTTCTCAAATTGATTAAGTTCATCTTGCATAGCTACAATCCAACCTGAGTTCTTTAATTCATCTTTAATGTTTTTAGGTTCAACATTTGAGACAAACCCATAGCATGCAATTCGATTGATAACTAGCCTATGCACTGTAAGAAAACTTTTAAAAGTAACAAGATTACTCACAAGCATGTTTGACTTACTCCAGGTCTTCCTTGGTTCATCAACCGTGCTTATCACATCCGAGGGAGAGTGATCCTTTTGAACTTGGCGCTTCTCAATGCGATGTGACTTCTAGATAACAAGAGTCTGATCTATCCCGGCACCCTCAGTGTCAGATTCTATATCCGAGGATACTTCATCGGGTATGGGATTCTGCTTATCAATAAGAGTCTCAGCAGATGTGGGAGACGTCTCGGTACTCATATCCTCATCCTGCACATTTCTTGAAGAGTGGTTGTGAGAGCATACAAGAGAGTCATTGATAGCCACATTTACCATTTCTATAACTTTGCAAATTCTTTTATTATAGACACGGTAAGCACGACTATTCAACGCATATCCTAGAAAAGACCTCGATCACACTTAGCATCAAACTTTGTCAAATATTCACGTTCTCTATAAATTAAACAAGGACTATCGAAAGATTTTAAATGTGAAATATTCGGCTTATTTCCTTTCCAAAGTTTGTACGGTGTTTTACTAGTGCCTGACCTAAAGATCACACAGTTAAGTGTATAACAGTTATTGAAATTTGCTTCGGCCTAAAACATGTGAGGTAAGTCAGCTGAACTAAGCATTACTCTTCCCATCTCAACTAAGACTATTCTTCCTTTCTACTATCCCATTTTGTTGTGGTGTGATGGGGGCAGAAAACTCATGATGCACACCATTTTCTTCACAATACTCAGCAAACAAAGCGTTCTCAAATTCAGTTCCATGATCCGACCTAATTCTTATTATGCGTTTGTTTTCAGAGAGATTTTCATTTGAAATTCGTTTTGCTAATTCTAAAAACTTCCCAAAAGTTTGACCTTGAGTTTTATCACTTAAGAACATAACCCATGTGAATCTAGAGAAGTCATCAACCACAACAAGCACATATTTCTTCTTTGCAATACTTTCAGTTTCAACAAGGCCTACTAGATCTAGGTGAAGTAATTCAAGAGTATTAGAAGTTGGTTTAGCATTTAAAACAGGATGAGATGTTCAGGATAGCTTACCCATCTTGCAGTCTCCGCACATACATGCTGCCCTCCCAGTCAGTTTGGGCAATCCTCGAACTCCATCCTTCGAACACAGCTTCACCACATCTTGATGATTGAGATGGCACATCCTCCTATGCCATAGATCGAGCAAGCTTTCTTATGACAGAGACCGAAAGAAGATTTCTAGTTCTAACCTCTTGTTGGCTCGAACACAATAGCAATGATCCCTAGATCTTTCGCCTTTCATAACGCATCTTCCTTTCCCATCAAGAAGAGTGCATTGAGATGTGTCAAATGTTACCGTCTCATACTCATCGACAATCTGACTTACGCTTAGCAAGCATACTTCTAATTCTGCTACCAACAGAACATTCTTCAAGACCGGGAGACCAGGAGTGTCAATCATCCCACTTCCAATAATCTCAGCTTTGGCTCCATCACCGAACATGGCATCATCAACTGGGTGAGAATCATCCATAAAGGTGAACCATTTCCGTTCGCCGGTCATGTGCTTCGAGCAGCCGATGTCCATGTACCAAGAGTTGGACTTTCTGGTAGAAATGGTGGTTAAGGCAATGTTACAAACAGCTACGACCTTCCTTGCAACAGTGGGTGAGACCTAGACTCTTGAAAAGAAACAAATAACATCTTCTTATTTCTCCTTAACACCAGGTTCCTTGGGAGAGATGACGCTTCTGGTATCCCTGGTCTCTTGAATTGATTTCCTGACCCAGTTTGAAGTGACTGGCTTGTTCTTTTGTTTCGGGATGGCAAGAGACTGTGCAATCCTTGTCAGTTCATCGAGTGATTTTTTAAAGTGGACGAGCAGTTCGTTGTTCTGTGAAATCTTTGCCGGTACAGGGTTCCTTCTTAGCTTGTAATAGAATCTTCGAATGTGTCCACTGTTCCCACAGTGAAAGCATCTGATTTGTGGGTTCTTCTTGAGTTTGGAAACCTTGGGAACTTCACGAGCATTGGTCTCTGGTTGAAGTGGGGGCTTTCCCAATACAGAACTGTTATCTCTCACGAACGTAGTCTTTCCTGAGCCTTTGGGTTTTCCATCATCCTCAAACCTCAAACCTCAAACCCTTCTTGCTACCATTCAGTCTTCTCATCCCACAAATTTGGAATAGCTTCTCCGAGCCGATGGAGAATTTTGCAAACTGGTTCTTGGCGTCCAGCAGAGATTCTTCGAGCTCCAATTTTTCAGCAGTAAGAACCCTTATCGAGGAAGATTGACAATCCAGCTCTCATTTGAGGAAGTTCACTTGTTCTTCTAGTTGCGTTTTGATAGAATTCCATTCAGCTTTCCGGGATATGTACTTCTCTTGTAACCTCGAATGTGTCTCCTTACTCAATGATAATTCACTAGTTAGAACTTCATTTTTAGCAAGTAGAGACTTAGACGCTTTACACAACCGTACAAACATATCATGACCTTCGTCATCAGAATCCTTGCCTTCAAGAGATTCATCTAATGTGACATGGGTGACAAAAGCAACTTTCTCATCTTCTTCTATTTCAGATTCAGAATTTTGATTAGAATCACTACACTCCAAATTTCTTTGAGCACTTTGTGAGATTTATTTTTCCTGTTTGCACAGTCATTAGCCTTGTGTCCCACTCCATTACACTCAAAGCACTTGTTGTCCATTCCTGGGATAGAAGTGGACCTGGTATCCCGATCTCTACGTGAATCCTTGTTTCTAAAAAACTTAGAGCTAGACCCTTTAGAGAAATTCTGATTAGAAGTGAAATGTTTCATTTTTGAGTTCCTTAAGAATTTTTCAAATTGTTTAGTTAAGAAAGCAAACTCATCATTACTATCATCTTCATCTTCATCTTCAAGAACCTTTTCATCTTCAATTTTAACCGAACTTAGAGCAACAGATTTCTCATTTATAGGCTTTTTCTTGAGTGTTTTATAAGTTTTCAAATTGCCAACTAGTTCTTCTAGAGGATAAGTGTCTAGATCATGAGCCTCATCAATAGCGTTCATTTTTGAGTCAAAGAAAGGAGGTAAAGCACTCAAGAATTTCTTAACAATTTTCTTTGATTCTATGGCTTCGCCTAAACTACGACATTGATTTGTTATGTTAAGTACACGACCATAGAAATCATCAATAGACTCTTTTTCACTCATGATTAAACCTTCAAACTTATAAATAAGACGTTGAAGTTTTTGTTGTTTAACTCAAGTTACCTTCATGAGTGTTGATGAGCACATCCCATGCCTCCTTTGCAGTAGAGTAATGAATAATCCTTTGACGTTCTGCTTCGGATACGGCATTGAAGAGACAACTTAGAGCTTTGATGTTTGCTCTAGCTAAATCCTTGTCAGCTTTTTCCCATTCCGACCTTGGCTTTGGAATTTTCTCATTAGATCCATCGCCGTTTGGTTTTGTGGGATGTGTCCAGCCTTCCTCCACGACCTGCCACAACATACCATCATCTTAGTAAGAGAGGAAGACACTCATCATAATTTTCCATTGTGAAAAATCATGTCCATCGAAAAAGGGAAGAACATTTATGGATAAGCCTTTTTCACGTTCCAGTTCTGGCCCCTCAGAGGATCTCACTAGCAAAGACTAGTGGCCGCTCTGATACCACTTAAAGGTCCTAGAGGGGGGGGGGTGAATAGGCCTTTTACAACTTTTTCGCTTAAACTGTACTCAAAGATAGCAGAATGACAACCTATCCCGAATTACAGGATACGAGTGTTTGAACTGTAAAAGCAATAAGTAAAGAATAATACGATGATGTTTTTGTTAACGCAGAAACCCTACAACCAGGGTTAAAACTGCGTGCCTCTAACTTTTGAGGGACAAACATTTCCACTATCAAGTAACACACACAATTACAAGACTCTTGTACTCTGGGGATACATAACTATCATAACTAGTCTGACTACCAGTTCTAAACATAGCTACACTACTTGACTTATGTGTTTACAACTTGGAAAGTATCTAGAAACATCAACTCAGATCTTAACTATTTGTAAGTTAAATCTTCTTGATCTACTTCTTCGGGTTGAGCATCTCCATATCTATCTCAATGGAATGCACTTATGCAATGATGCATATGGGTTTCCAAAACAGTTTTTATGATTGAGAATCTATGACTTTCATGCACAGCAAAGAGCAAGTAAAGACACAGAAAGGGAAGAGAAGAGAGAACACTACACAATTTTGTGCTCTCAAAGAATCACCCAAAAATAATATCACTCAACCAAGGAGCAAAAGTTGCCTTGTGACCCTTTATATAGACAGAACAACCCAGAAGCTTTTGACGGCAAGGAAACGTGCTGAACAGCCCAAAAGCTAGCCTATAGCAGACCTAAACTGAGCTATAGCAGACCTACCCAACAGTTATCAGTTTGAAGGACAAAAGCATGCTTAAGAGACAAATACACAAAGTCAACTCTAGGGTTTCGATTTTAGGCAAAGTGTGTTAAAGGAGGCAAAAGCTTTTTCATACCAGAAATAACCAAACAGTGGACAGAGTCAAACGTTTTGCACACGAAGACAGTTTTTTGAAGATGGCCAAAAGTCAACCCAACTGTAAAGTAAAAATAGATTTCTAGAACCCTAAAACCAAGAAGTCACATGTGAACCAAAAAGCAACTTTCTCTTAGAAATCTTTCATAATTCAAAAACAGCTTTTTCATGGTCAACTTTCATTCAACTGAGCACATATAATCTGAAAATAGAGACAACTTTAGCTGCTAAATATCACGCATGAAAACGTTACAGAATAATAGGGATACATGCTTAGAGTGTTATCCTAAATGAAAACATGTTATGCAATATGAATGATCAACTTGTTTTTTATTGAGATAAGTAGGCAATGTCAACATTTTCATTGATGATCCTTCATTTATTGTGTTTTGTCTAATTGCAAGGGATAACCAACACTTGTATGCCTTCACATTAGATCCATCGATAGTATCACTGAGTATGTAGTTACCCCTCGACAACGAGCATCTACTGGATCAGTGACAGAGAAAAGAGCAAAAATAATACCTAGCTTGCTAGAGTTACGTACTCCTTGGGTTGTGAAGTTTATTGAGGTCTTCCAGCTTGGCAAACCAGCCGGGTTTAATCTTTGAAGCATGGCAATAAAGCTCATTGTATGTCTTTTTTGTTGTTCCTACCGCAACATCAGCGGCTTGCGAAACCTCTGCTTTACCACCGGCCACATTGCTCAACTGTGATCAAATGCATATGCATAGTACGTACAATCAAACATGCAATTATGCATGAATGTTGCAGCTAGCTAGCAATATCTCATAACAGTTCAGGAATCTTAAATAATGCACAAGACAAATAAAAACAAACAAAAAGAATCGGCAATATCAAGTACTCTTCGATGCTTTGATTTGCCGATAAAATCATGCTTGTTTTCTTATAGACAAATTTATCACTATGGAAAAGAAGAAGAAGAACATAGATGACATTAAAAACCAAACTAAACATAATATTAAACTTAGATCTAAGATAAGAATCATAATTAGTCGACTCCTATTTGACTTGAACATAAATCAGCCTAGACTAACTAATTTACACTTAACTAGCTATATCCTTAGAGATGTTATATAACTATATATTCATTCATGGCAGGCATATATATATATATTTATCTGTTATATTTATCTGGCGGACTTCCGCGGTTTCTGGTATCAGAGCCGTAAGGGTTAAAGATTCTTGCAAAAAACCCCAGACCCCAGGTGGCGGACTACCGCCTAGGTGAGATATCTGGGTATGTTTTAAACCTCTCAATCTCCAGGTGGCGGACTACCGCCTAGGTGAGGATCTTGAGTTGTTCTTGAGATGTTCTTGAGTTATTTTGAGCTAATTTATTCTTTTAATCAAGTAATTGGATTATTTTCTCAGTTTTAGATTTTAGTAATAGTTCTTTTCCTGTTCTTCCTTTTTTTTTGGGTTCATTCTTCAAACCAAACAGTAAGGCCGAAGTCCAAACAGTAAGGCCCAAGGAGTGGCGTGAGCGGAGCGGCGTGAGCGGTTAGGTGAGTACCCTAGTCTTTAGGTTGTCAGGTCTAAGTAACTGTTACTTTCACTCTTTTCTGAGTCCAGCCATCCCTTTGCTTCTTAAAATGAGTAGGTTGTTCAGATCCAACTCAGTCACCTCTAGTTCATCCAGATCTTCCCTTAGTGCAATCCCAAACATAGTAAATGAAGAACAAATTGAAATCCAATCAAATAATAACATTGACAAGAATGATTGGAATATTTCAAGAGTTCCTAGTAATGAAATTTATAAGAAAAAAATGGTCAATCACTTCCTTCAGAAGTGAACATCACGTTAAAACGGTTGAACAAATTTATGCTGTAAGTTCACAGCACGAAACTTGCCAATTGTTTAGTCCTGAGTCAATCAGAAAACATAAGAAAGATGGCCATAATTTTCTCCATATTGGCTTAGTCCAAATAGTGGTAAAACCTCTAACAAGAAAATGTCTAAATGCCTCAGTCCTTCTTTGTCTTCGTGATGCTCGGTTTACCGACTTCACTGATAGTACCCTTGGTATAATTGAGTCAAGCCTTTTCAATGGTCCGATACATTTTGATTGTTATCCAGATTTTATAGTTAGTTTAAGTGACCCTCATATTCTAAAAACCCTAACTTTGAATATTAAGACCTCTGGTTATAACATCCTTGATGGATCAAAACCTTTAGCCTTAATTTTCAGAGTTCACTACAAAGTCACAGGCACAAACATTAATTTCCAAGCCATTAGTAAAAGTCCCAAGGACCAAACCCTTTTAATCCAAAGTAGTCATGAAAATGCCAACGTTCGTGTTCCCCATGCTATTAAATAGTCAGACGTCCATCTCCCTTCTAAATGGTCTCTTACCAATGAAAACCAACCTATTAATATACAACATAACCAAAGTGATTTAAACTGTATCTATCAATTCAATGATGACACAGTAAGAATCAACTTTAGAAATAACTCCAGAATTCATGAACTAGGACAATCTTCCAGACATTCCTTTGCTGGTTCCAGTACTGCTGAAACTATGTCAAGGAGAGATTGTGACCTAGATAAGGAAATAAAAAATATTAGAATAAAAGAATTAGAAGAAGAATTGAAAAAATTAAAAATCAAGAACGTAAAAACTACCTCTCAAGTCACATATCCTAGTTATACTGAGACAAATCATCAGAGAGATTTTGATGATGAACAAACTTCCCCCACAGCCATTGACTTTGAAGTGGTCAACCCCATCAATCCCCAATTAACTGTTCTTAACAGGTCTTTTACAATTAATTACCCTAAATTAGACCAACACCTTCAAAGTGCAGAAAATATTCCTAGGCGAGAAGCCTACAGAAGTCAATATCCCACCAAACAACAGAGGTTAGAATTATTCCAGCAATGGAAGAATTTTATGCTCGAAACGAGTTCTGAAATATATTTCCTTGATTTCATCGATCAAATTAACGAAAGGAGCATCCAAACTCTTTCAAAATCAAAATGGAAAACGGCAAAAAACACCCTAATTTCCTCTAATCATCCCCCAGCTGAAACGATAATTCTTGACCATCTTCAGACTCCTGTAACAGCCTCTCCTTTCAAATTACCTTCCACAGACAATCCAGAGTTTAAAAAAATAACAGAACAAAATAATTACACAAACCAAAGCCTAATAACTATAGGAAACCAATTAGATAAAATAGAAACAATGGTTGACAATGTCTTAGACACTGTCCTACCTTCCATAAAAAAAGAGTCACCCCTAATTCATTTCAAAGACTTAAGCAAAAATACCCTTAAGCCTGTGTTTACCACTCAAAAAATAGAACAAATGTTGAAGGAACTAAAACCTGAATCTAGCACAATCACAGTCATTCATGCCCATATTACTGATTCTTCAGACGATAACTCTAGTACAATATCCAAAGTAAACCAAAATTTTGAAAAACTCCGATTAAATAGAATAGGACATTCAACTAGAAAACCTTTCAAAAATTGGAATGAACGCCCATTACCAATAGACATTCAGCAAAGTAATAATATTCCTTTAAACCAATTTTCTGTTTCAGCAGATAAAACCTATGAATGGAATATTGATAATCTTTCAGAACAAGAAATTCTAAACAAACTCCATCATATGTCTATGGCCGCTAATAGCTATGTTACTGCCTACAATTATTCCCAACCAGAAATTGTTGAAATCCTCTCCTCAGGATTTACATGAATGCTTCATTCCTGGTGGGAAAAACATCTTACGCCTGAATCCAAAGAGTCAATCAAACATGCAGTCATGCACGACACGGACGGATCCCTAATTTTCGATACAAATATCGGAATGGGAATTTCAGACGCAGTAAACACTTTGTTTTACACAATAATCCAACACTTCATTGGCACACCTAGTCACATCACTTCCAGGATCCATGACCAACTTAGTAATCTCAGGTGCCCAACACTTAGTGATTTCAATTAGTATAAAAATATTTTCATATCCAGGGTAATGCTTAGAGACGATAGTAACCAACCTTTCTGGAAAGCAAAATTTATAAATGGCCTCCTAAATCTTTTTGCTCATAAAATTAGACAGGTTTTAAGTAATGACTTAGGTCAAATAGATTATGATTCTCTAACTTATGGCCAAATCATCACAGTTATCCAAAAAGAAGGTCTTAAAATGTGTATTGATTCCAAAATCAACTCAGCTGCTAAACTGATAAAAAAATAGCTAAATATGAATTAGGAAATTTTTGTGAACAATACGGTCTTCCTTCCCTGCCTCCTTCTAGGAGAAAGCCAAAACATATTGAGTCCAATCACTTCATGAAAAGATCTTTTTTCCACAATAAAGTCCAAGCAAAAAACCATTTTGAACCAAATAAGTTTTATGCGAAAAATAAATTTCAAAGAACCAACACCAAAAAACCTTTCCAATTTTCAAAAACAAACCCCGAAAAAGGAAAGTGTTTCAAGTGCAACAAACAAGGACATTTTGCTAATAAGTGCCCTCTAAGAACCACCATCAACCAATTAAAAATCAGCCAAGATGAGCGTGATAACCTCATTAATCTCTTAGAGATAAGAAATACAGATTCTGAGGATGAAGACTTTTCAGAATCAATCGATAGTAACTCAATTGAAGCTTCTTCTGATGCTTCCGACGATAATTCCTCCCCACATGTAACTTTCGGTTGCAATGATACTATTCAATGCAATAACGACTGTTGTATCAAAACTATAAACGTCCTTACCAAACAAGAAGAACAAGAAGAACTACTAATTGACCTAATTAGTAAAATAAATGACCCTGAATTAAAAGTCGATTACCTCAAAAAACTAAAGAAATTAATCACTCAGGAAAATACAATAAAAACCCCACAGCCCAAAATTTGTCTTACTTCTACTTTTCAAAAATTCCAAACCAACA
The DNA here is from genome assembly GCA_946800695.1 of Geum urbanum. Classification (NCBI taxonomy): domain Eukaryota; kingdom Viridiplantae; phylum Streptophyta; class Magnoliopsida; order Rosales; family Rosaceae; genus Geum; species Geum urbanum. The sequence goes on along the minus strand of OX327009.1, from coordinate 50,304,223 downwards.
AAACAAATGTAACCATCCAAGACCTTCAACAGGAAGTAAAAATCATCAAATCACAAATCCAGTCTCTACATCATACCCACCAACAGTTAATTCATGACCATGAAGAAATCAAACAGGAGATAAATATCATAAAAATAGACCAGCAATTCTAGCATGTAGATAATGACACCGTCCAGAAAGATCCCGAATCTACTTCCCAAGATGCTATCATCAACACAATTAAACAGATCCATTTAAAAAAATGGTACACTACGGTGCAAATCAAAATCAAAGATTTCCAATTAACGGCTACTGCCCTTATTGACTCTGGTGCAGATCTTAACTGTATTCAAGAAGGATTAATACCTTCTAAATACTTTGAGAAAACAAGAGAATCTTTACGATCGGCCAATGGTTCTAAAATAAATATGAAATATGAACTTCCTAAATCTCACATTTGTCAGAACAATGTTTGTTACAAGACTCTGTTTGTCTTAGTCAAAGATTTAACAGATACAGTCATCCTAGGACTGCCTTTCCTCACTTTAATCTATCCATTCACTACAGGTTATGACGGCATCACAACCTACCCATTCAATGAACCAGTCAAATTCCTATTTCTCAATAACCCAGAAATCCATTCTTTAAAGACTTTCCAAGAAAACTCAATTTCGAAATCAATCAACTCTATTCAAGCCAAGTCAAAACAGATTGCTTTCCTCAAAGAAGAAATTAATTTCAAAAGAATAGACAGCCAGTTACAAAATACTTCTCTGCAAAGCAAAATAAAAACTTTTAAAAATAAAATTATTACTGAATTATGTTCTGATATCCCTACTGCCTTTTGGCATAGGAAAAAGCACATAGTCACTCTCCCTTACATCAAAAATTTTGATGAAAAAAATATCCCTACTAAAGCTCGTCCTATTCAAATGAGTCATGAAGTTATGGAATTTTGTAAAAAAGAAATCATGGACCTCCTTAACAAAAAGATTATTAGACCAAGTAAATCACTATGGTCCTGCTCCGCTTTCTATGTTCAAAAAAATGCTGAATTAGAAAGAGGAACACCAAGACTGGTAATTAATTACAAACCTCTTAATACTGTCCTCGAATGGATACGTTATCCTATCCCCAACAAACGAGACCTCATAAATAGATTAAACCAATCAGTCATCTTCTCTAAATTTGATATGAAGTCTGGATTTTGGCAAATACAAATCCATGAGAATGATAAATACAAAACTGCCTTTGTTACCCCCTTCGGGCATTATGAGTGGAATGTAATGTCATTCGGCTTAAAAAATGCTCTAAGTGAATTTCAAAATATCATGAATGATATTTTCAATCCTTATAGTCACTTCTGCATTGTCTATATTGATGATGTCCTTATTTTTTCCCAATCTATAGAACAACATTGGAAACATTTACATCAATTCTTTACAATTGTCAAAAACAATGGTCTAATAGTTTCCGCCTCAAAAATCAAACTATTCCAAACCAATATTAGATTCTTAGGTTTCAATATCCATCACCTCCAAATACATCCTATTGATAGAGTCATTTAGTTTGCTGACAAATTCCCAGATAAAATCCTTGATAAAAACCAGCTGCAAAGATTCCTAGGTTCCTTAAATTACATAGCCGACTTTTATCAAAACTTGAGGAAAAAATGCAAACCTCTTTTTGACCGTTTACAATCTAATCCTCCCCCTTGGACCTCTGTCCACAGTTCTCTAATCAAAGAAATTAAGAGTCATGTTAAAACCCTACCTTGTCTCGGAATCCCTTTAACTAATTCCTTTAAAATTGTTGACATGGATGCCTCAGAAATTGGGTATGGAGGTATTTTGAAACAACAAATTTCTACCAACCATCCTGAACAGATAGTAAGGTTTCATTCGGGAACTTGGAACCAGCCACAAAAAAACTATAGCACTATCAAAAATGAGATTTTATCAATTGTTTTAAGTATTAACAAATTTCAAGATGATTTATTAAATCAAAAATTTCTGATTCGTGTTGACTGCAAAAGTGCAAAAGATGTTTTGGAAAAAGACGTTCAAAATATTGCTAGTAAACAGATTTTTGCCAGATGGCAAGCTATCTTAAGCATTTTTGATTTCGAAATTGCATTCATTAAAGGAGCTGATAACCACATCCCAGACTTTCTAACCAGAGAATTTCTTCAGGGTTCCAACAATGACAACAAGATCATCATCCAGAAAGCTCAAAAGCTCAGTCAAAGCAGAACTAGAGTCTCCCCCTGCAAAACATGTCTCACCAACAGTCAGTCAAAACAGAAATCCCTTCTAGCATGGTCATTCCTGATACTTCCCAACATATCCCAATAAGATCCTTACCCTCTAATCAACTAGTAAATTACAGTTCCTCGACAAACACCCTTGGCCAAGTTCGTCCAAATTTCCACTCAGTCTTAGTCAATCAATATGATCCCTACAAGTGTGATCTCCCAGTTCAACCTAATTTTCAGAAAACGTCTCCTTATTATCACCAAGCCAGTAAAAACCTTTTTTATGTCGAACCTCCTCACAGTCACCTAAAAAACCCTATATCCTTAATCAGGGAGTACTTTCCTCCTAATTTCCACTTCTCCCCTAGTCATCATTCCCATTCTCTAAATTTTTACAAAGACATCCTTATTAAATCTGGATCAATCTCCATTAGAGCCATCTATGACCAAAGAAATAGTACCAAGATCCTTTACCATTCCTTTTATATAATGCGCATTGATTCTCTTGCAAGCTGGGGTGACCAACCTTATAATCATCACATTTGCAAAGACATTACATACAGTTACTATGACTACATTGAAGCATGGTCAATAATCTTTCTCCACCAGACAGAAGATTTTAGTCATTCCTGGTTCATCAATTTTGATAAAAATTTCAAAAGAAGCTTCCCAATGTGGTTCATCTGGTGGTGGGGAACCCATGGTTGTCCTTACAATCTCCTTCCCCAGCAATTAAAAGAAGCAGTCACACGTTTTCAAGCAGTTATGAATTTATCAAAATATGATCAAAATTTTCCAGTTCTCTGCATTTCATGGCCAAATATAAGCTTCCATGGATCTTCAAATGGCACTATGAACTCAATGATAACATCGTTTCGAGGCACTTTCTAGTCAAATGGTGGGACAAATTCAACATTAACAGAGTTTTATCCCAATTTAATGAAGAATTTCCAGTCATGGCAGCGCGCCCTAATCAAATCAAGCCTCCAACTGACAGTCAATTATCATTACTAATTCATCAGTTACCTCCCTCCTCCTCCAGACAAAAGGTCAAGTCAGAATCAGGATCTTCATCCTCCAAAAAAGATCAGTCTTCCAAGTCTTCCAGATCGGCAGAATTGAAAGCTCTTGCTAAAGCCCTCCTGCGTCAAGCCGATGAAGAAAACTCTTCAGAATCAGATAATGATACAGTTAATGAAGAAGATTCCAATGAAAATTCTTCAAAATCCTCCTCCTCGCCTCACAGTCAGTCAAAAACTCCCACGAGATGGTTCCAGGATAGTCAAGATCCATATGAGTAAATCCAACTCTTATCCTCAGTCAGATGCAGCATTGGATGCCGAAATTCACTATTCATAAAGTTACTTTTACTATTCATCAAACAGTAAAAAATGGGCAAAAATACAGTATTTTACTGTTATCTTTTATTTTGTCCCCCACTCCAGAAAAGCAAAGATTCTTCCGTAATTTCAGGACAGCTCAGTTCAGCCAGTAGTCCTATATATTATGTCTTCCTCTTTCTTTCAAGGCAGGCTTCTTTCCCCAATTCTCTCTCAGTTCAAATGAGTTTCTAGATTTAATTATCAGAGCTGCTCATGTGTTGAGCCTAGTACACAGCTCTGAGTGTAGTAACCTTCCTTCATGCATTGAGCCCAGAGCTCCTAATTTGTAAGTTTTGTTTTCAACTATGTAATTTGAATATCATATAAATATATATATATGACACATAATGTGACAACTCTAAAATTCATCACATAAAGCAAGAAGAGAATAATATGCAAAAAGGAATTCATGCATAGTAGCTATGTGTGTAATATATATGCACGAGTAAGAATGTCAAGGATATAGTTATTTTCACCTTTGAGAGTCGTCATGTTATTCGAAAGTTGCACAACCATGTACATAACCACAGCCAAAACCGACTTAGGGTTCCTCCTTGCATCATACTCCTTCAAATTCTCCAATATAGCATTCACCGCCTTCTTCTCTTCCTGCTTCATACCAATTAAGGAGCAGCTCCGTCACGTAAGGTCCTCGGCGGTTATGACCTTGCCATCAATCTCCAATGCCCTCTTCAACTGCTCCTTGGTCTTATTAATCTCCTTCTTTCATACCAATTAAGGAGCAGCTCCGTCACGTAAGGTCCTCGGCGGTTATGACCTTGCCATCAATCTCCAATGCCCTCTTCAACTGCTCCTTGGTCTTATTAATCTCCTTCTTCGTGACGCCGTTTGCAACCGTCTCGATTTCCTTTAGGGTTCGTGGAACATTGAGTGATTGACAAGCTAGATACAAACACGCCAAAATTAAGTCTCGTCTTTTTTGCCCCCAGTGAATTTGATATCGTCTGCCATCTTGTAAATCTCTTGCGCTCGGTCGACTACTGTTTTCGGAAGCTCTAGCATGCTGGCTTTTGTACCCAGAGAAGCGAAAGCTTGCATGAGATTCTTGTCGGGTTGTTCTGTCTCTGAACTAGTCTTTTACATTTACCTAAGTGACGAGACTGTTTTTTGTTGTTGTTGTTGAAGTTGTTTTTGTCGTCGAAGATGAAAGTGTCGAGTCCGCCGTTGTGGAGAAAAGGGTTGACGGCGTCGCCGACGCGGTGGTGGTCGTGGTCGTTTTCGCTGTCGGCGAAGGTTCGCCACTCGGATTTTGTGTCGACGTATTTGGCTTCGAGGACTAAACAGCACTCGGAGCAGATTGTGTCGCCGGAGGCTTTGTCGAAGACGGTGTCGGAGTATTTTTTGCAGTCTAAGCAATACTCAAAGTTGTCGTCCATTATTATTGGATGGAAGAAGCGCTGCCGCTACCTAGGGCTTTTGGTTTCTGTTTGGCTGCCGGGGTGTGATTGTGGTGGAAAACATAACCACCTGTGGTGTATTTATAGATGCAAAATTTTATGTCTGCGACCGACTTTTCTATTTATTATTATTATTTTTAACACCGACATCGATTAAAGATGGGCTTATAATAGTTTCCAAAAGGGATTATAAATGGGCTTAGCTAAAATATATTTGGGCTTCTTACCCGCCAATGGCGCTCTGGACTGGGCTAGGCCCAACGGTATAGGTGATGTTTGCTAGTCTTGCTAGGTAGTGTCTCTTGCAATTAAGCGATTTGCTTGGTCTGAATGGATAATATAGGTTCATGTGTAGTCTTTTAATCACAAATATCGACATGAACCATGGTATGATATTATACTTTTTCCTACCACAACAAAAATTCAAGTCAAATGATATTAAGGTGGGTAGATTAGACTTGGAATAGCGACATCTACAACATCTTAAGTAATTTTATTTTAACTTTTGTCGACTTCATTAAGAAACAACATATATGCTCGTACACATTTTAAACTTAAGTCTTTTCTTTTTTACCTTGGGTTTTTTAAACATCTCAATGTCTCATGTTCTTTAAAAATTTTAGATAAAATTTGTGAAGCCAATTTTGCGATAAATGTTGTTACACTAGGTCATGAATCTACTTGCTTTAACTCTAATGCTTTTACGTTTCCCAGCCCTTTGGCCAAGGCTTTGTAATCTGATATATGTTAAGTTGTAACAGACGGTCCTCCCTGTGATTTAGTTGTTACCAATAGAAAAGAAAAAAAAGTAAAAGAAAAAAAAAACACTTCAGCTGATTTGAAGTTTTGACTATAGCGTACATATAGATTTCTGCTAACGGCCTGGACCAGGTTGACTTGAGGGCCACCTTACTCACTCAAGCCTCACTCACGTGGACAACCAGAGAGAAACAATCAAACGAGAACAAAGTAGAATGATATGCTCATTCCCAGACAAACAAACAAAAATGTTAAAATTTCCAAATCAAAATAAATTTGGTTAATTATTAAAGGAAAATAAATCGAAGAGAGCTAGTTTTGGAGAGTCTTAGAAGATTCATGAACATGGAAGGTTCATGAATCGACATTTATGGTGGAAAACACTAATGAAGATTTAGAGAGTTCCTCTTTAGCTTATATTAGGAGAGGTCATTGGCTCATTCCATCTTCTCATCAAAGAAATATCATCTTACTCTAAGAAGTAGAGAGTTCTCACTCCTAGTTGAGAGTGTTGTAATAGTTAGGGAGGAAAACAAGTGTGAGAGGGGGTTTCCTTCAAGAGGTACTCTTGAAGTTATGTATCTCTTGTACCCATAACTTTGATAGTGGAAATTCTTGTTGTTGCTACCTCGTGGACGTAGGCAGCTCGTTGAACCACGTTATATCCGGTGTTCTCTACCTCCTACTCTTTTATTTCCTTGCATATTTCTATTTTGTGGTTTGAGTTATTACTATTTTCATTCTACTATTTTTAACTAGTAGTGGTATCAGAGAAATTGGGTTGTGTGTTAGAATGGAAGGTGCAAGAAGTACCATACTTCGACTCAACCACTCAAATTGGATTACAATGAAGCTGAAAATGGAGGATATACTCTATTGCAAGGATTTGCATGAGCCTATTGAAGAAGTGGAAGCCAAGCCAGAGACTATAAATGATGCGGAATGGAAGAAGTTGAATCGGAAGGCCATCAGTCACATTTGAGAATGGGTGGATGATAGTGTGTTCCACCATGTGTCTAACGAAACCGATGCTCATTCCCTTTGGTTAAAGTTGAAGTCGTTGTTCGAGCAAAAGACCGCCTCCAAGAAAGTCTTTCTTATGAAAGAGCTTGTCAACATGAAGTCTCGAGACGGTGTGAAGGTGACCGAGCATCTCAACAACTTCCAAGGCATCATTAATCAATTGGCTACGATGGATATGAAGATTGATGATGAGATGCAAGCGTTGTTGCTTCTTGGCTCATTGCCTGATAGTTGGGAGACCTTTGTGATCACTGTAAGTAACTCTGCTCCTAATGGTGTATTGTCTATGGATAATGTTAAAGATAATATGATGAATGAAGAAACGAGGAGGAGGTCATCAAGTTTCGACAATAGCCAAGTATTTGTTGCTGAAAATAGAGGAAGGACCAAAAGCAGAGGTCCCAACTGAGATCGTGGAAGGAGTGCTAGCTGTTCCAGGACAAGATTCAATGAAAAATGTCATCATTGTGGTATCTACAGCCACATGAAGAAAAATTGCAACAAATTAAAGAATGACAAGAAGGAAGGGAAATATGGTCATGCAAACTAAAAGAATGAAGACACTACCAATACTACCGCTACTGTAACTCATCAAGAATGTGAGTTTCTTTGTCTTGATGATGAATGTCTACATGTTGATGAAGATAAAGGAGTTCAATGGGTAGTTGATTCTGGAGCATCTTTCCATGACACGGTGCACTCAGAGTTCTTTACCACATACAAAGCTGGAGACTTTGGGACGGTGAAGATGGGCAATGATAGCTACTTGACGATTTCAGGAATCGGTGATGTTTGTTTTGAGACTGATTTAGGCTACAAGTTGTGGTTGAAGGATGTGAGACATGTTTCAGGTCTACGTCTTAATCTAATGTCAACCGGTGTGCTTGACCGACAAGGATTTCATCATCACGGTGGTGATCGAAAGTGGATGCTTACCAAGGGATCGCTAGTAGTTGCAAGAGGGAAGATGTGTTGCACCCTCTACAAGACCTATGGCAAGATTCTTAATGGCGGCATGCTAAACATAGTAGATGATTCGCCGAATCTATGGCACAAGAGACTTGGCCACATGAGTGAGAAGGGACTACAAGTCTTGGCAAAGAAGTCGTTGATCCCTTATGAAAGAGGTACCTCACTTGATGCTTGTGATTATTGTATAGTCGGTAAACAACACAAAGTTAGTTTTGCAAGCACATTCACAAGAAAACAAAATGTTTTAAATCTTGTGCATTCGGATGTATGTGGCCCCATAAAAGTTGAATCACTTGGAAATAATAAATGTTTTGTTACTTATATCGATGATGCTTCATGTAAAGTTTGGGTTTATTTGTTGAAATCAAAAGACTAGGTGTTTGAAACCTTTAAGGAGTTCCATGCCATGGTGGAGAGGGAGACTGGGAAAACCCTCAAGGGCATCCGAAGTGACAATGGAGGAGAATACACATCGCACAAGTTTAGGGACTATTGCTGAAATCATGGCATCAGACATGAAAAGACTATTTTTGGAACTCCGCAACATAATGGTGTAGCTGAGAGGCTGAACCGCACCATTTTGGAGAAGGTGAGATGCATGTTAAAGACTGTGAACCTGTCAAAGAAGTTCTGGGGTGAAGCTGTGACACCTGCTTATTATCTCATCAACCGAACACCATGTGTACCGTTGGGTTTTGAGACTCCTAAAGGCGTATGGACCGGTAAGAGCGTTTCATACTCTCACCTGAGAGTGTTTGGGTGCAAAGCTTTTACACATGTACTCAAGGAGAAAAGATTGAAACTAGATGACAAGGCTACGCTGTGCATCTTTCTTGGATATGGCAATGAGGATATGGGTTATCAGTATTCCATGAAGATCAAATTGTTGCAGATCTTGAAAAAGAGGTAGATGATAATGCAGAAGGTCTCACTTATGAGTCATCACCATTGCAACTGGAACCCAGTGGCAGACCTCAAGAAAAAGAATGAAGTTGCACCTGAGCCGGCTGAAGCACCTGAGGCAACTGGAGCATCTAATGCAGAATTAAATCCTCAATCTGAAGATAATGACCAAGAAGATCATGGGCAGAGGGAGCCAAATCAGGGGGAGCAGGTAGAGAATGCTCAATTGCAGCTAGAGAATGCCCAAGAACCAGTTAGAAGATCGAACAGAGTGCCAAAGCCAAGTACTAAGTATCCTTCATCGTTGTATATCTTAGTGACCAGTGATGGAGACAATCCATTTTCCAGATATATTCTGTTGACTAGCGATGGAGAACCTGAAAGCTTTGAGAAGGCAAAGACTCATGCCAATGCAGATAAGTGGATTTTGGCAATGAAATCAGAGATGGAGTGCTTATTCAAGAATGGTACCTACGAATTGGTGGAGCTTCCAAAAGGTAGAAAAGCACTCAAAAATAAATGGGTGTTCAACTTAAAGAGAGACGAGAATGAACAGTTGACAAAGTTCAAGGCTTGTTTGGTTGTCAAAGGCTTTGGGCAAAAGCAAGGAGTAGATTTTAACGAGATCTTATCACCCGTCATCAAAATGACTTCTATTAGAGTTACTCTAGGCATGGAAGGTAACATGGATCTTGAGGTGGAGCAATTAGATGTGAAGACTGCATTTCTCCATGGTGATTTAGAAGAAGAGATATATATGGAGTAGCTAGAAGGTTTCGAGGTTGAAGGAAAAGAGCACATGGTCTGCAAGTTGAAGAAAAGCTTGTACGAGTTGAAACAAGCACCAAGGCAGTGGTACAAGAAGTTTGATTGATTCATGGTGAGTCATGGGTACAAGAGAACCAATGCAGATCCTTGTGTGTACATCCAACAATTCATTGGAGGTAACTTCATAATTTTGTTACTGTATGTTGATGATATGCTGATTATTGGTCAAGATGCTTCTGTGACTCGCAAGTTGAAGGCAGATTTGTCAGAGTCATTTGACATGAAAGACTTGGGACAAGCCAAACAAATTTTGGGCATGGAGATTACTCGTGACAGGAAGGTGAAGAAGATATGGTTGTCACAGGAGAGGTATGTTGAACGGGTGCTTGAAAGGTTCAACATGAAAGGAGCTAAACCAGTGAGCTCACATCTAGGTAACCACTTCCAGCTAAGCCGGAGGTTATGCCCAACCACACAAGAAGAGAAAGACAAGATGGTCGGTATTCCATACTCATCTGTTGTTTGTAGTCTCATGTATGCTATGGTATGCACTCGCCCAGACATAGCACATACAGTTGTTATTGTTAGTAGTTTTCTCTCTAACCCTGGCAGGGAGCTTTGGGAAGTTGTTAAGTGGATACTCAGATATTTTAGGGGCACTTCAAAGTTGTGTTTGTGTTTTGGTGGAGGAAAGCCGATTCTAAAAGGTTTCACAGATGCTGACTTAGCAGGAAACCTTGATAATAGAAAGTTCACTTTTGGATACTTATTCACTATTTCTGGGGGAGTTGTGTCATGGCAGTCCAAGTTACAGAACTGTGTTGCCTTGTCCACCACAGAACCCGAGTATATAGCAGCAAATGAAGCCGAAAAAGAGATGATACTGCTACAAAAATTTGTCAAAGAATTGGGTGTGAAGCAAGATGCATATGTAGTGCATTGTGACAGTCAGAGTGTGTTTCACTTAAGTAAGAATTCAGTGTATCATCCCCGCACTAAGCATATTGATCTCCGGTATCATTGGATCCGAGATGCAGTGTCAAAGAAGATTTTCCAGTTGAGGAAAATTCACACCAACAAGAACTCATCAGACATGTTGACAAAAGTTGTTACACAATAGAAGTTGGAGTACTGCAACAAGTCTGTTGGGATTGACTCTAAGTAGAAGTCATGCACCACCCCCGTTGGTTTGGAAGGGGAGATTGTTAGAATTTTCAAACCAAAATAAGTTGATTAATTATTAAAGGAAAATAAATTGTAGAGGGCTATTAAGTTTCCCAAGAATGGTGGAGAGTCCTAGAAGGTTCATGAACATGGAAGGTTCATGAATCGGCATTTATGGTGGAAGGCACTAATGAAGATCTAGAGGGTTCCTCTTTAGCCTATATAAGGAGAGGTCATTGGCTTATTCCATCTTCTCATCAAAGAAATATCATCTTACTCTAAGAAGTAGAGAGTTCTCACTCCTAGTTGAGAGTGTTGTAATAGTTAGGGAGGAAAACAAGTGTGAGAGGGGGTTTCCTTCAAGAGGTACTCTTGAAGTTATGTATCTCTTGTACCCATAACTTTGATAGTGGAGATTCTTGTTGTTGCTACCTCGTGGACGTAGGCAGCTCGTTGAACCACGTTATATCCGGTGTTCTCTACCTCCTACTCTTTTATTTCCTTGCATATTTCTATTTTGTGGTTTGAGTTATTACTATTTTTATTCTACTGTTTTTACCCAAAAAAAAACCGAGGTAATAAGCCTCACCATTGTTGTCAGCATTCAGACCAGAAAGCAGCCAAGTCCAACCAATCATGAGAAGCTTTCTTCCTCGTACGCACACAAAAAGCAGGTATCTGTCTTTTCCAATCATAGTCAGTCAATCTGGATATCGACCATCTGATACAGACAGACTAGTAGTACAGTGGAGACCAGTTTCGTTTACTAGTTTAAAAAGGATCACGATCATGATCATGATCATGATATACACAAGTACCCATCGTACAATCCATCCTTTTCGTTTTGTCATCTATATATTAAAAGCCAAATCCAAATACTTGTCCTTTACTCTATCGTCGTGCTTTATGACAGGTTTTAAGGAACAAAGATCTTGTGCTTCCCTCCCCCAATAGAAGAATCAAACACAAGTCCAAGTCTAAGGTTGTATCCACTATCTCAATCAACATCTACACGTGACTAATCAAAATTGAAATTGTTAATAATGGCAGGGGAAAAAGTCAGAACAAAACAAACAGCTTTTAAAAGAAGGGGGAGCTCGGCTTGAGGGCTGTCGCCCTTATTTCAAAAAGAAAAAGAAGGGGGAGCTCCCTCCCATGTTTGTGGTGGAGTCTGCCCAAATAGGCATCCTGTCGGATAATAATAATAAAATTACAACAAACTACTATACCTTTCATAATATTATTATTTCCATTTGCCCCTTCTAACTAATTGCTTGCTGTTCAAGGTTTCCTAGTTCACCAGCATAGCCACCTATTCTGCAGACACATACCACAAAGGAAAGAAACTACAATGCCGTAGCTACTGTATAAATTAGGTATGCTAACTGAAACTTCGGTGACTAGGGACACATTGGTACCATCCCTCCTGCTACTACAGGTCCTACTACCTATCCTTCCTCGGAACTTGATGAAATATACAACAGAACTATATTTACTTCCAAAAATGACAACAATAGGTGTTGGTTCAAAAATGAACGAGCAGCCTTTGGTGAAATGAAATTCTCTTCCTGCATCCCATCAGTGAGTCTCGACTCTTCAATGCCCGCATACGTCAGTATAAAGAGATGATCATAGCAGTCGCTTGAGAAGTATGTGAATGGAGATCATAAGAGAAGGCGAGCATTCAGTTGGGGAGAAGACCAACCAATTAATTATCACAGTGAGAGACACTGTACACCCTCTGGTAGGTTCTTCGGCAATGGCTGTCCAGTGACATATCGTTGAGGCATTGGTCTAGATGCAGGGCCCGATGAGGTTCCAGACATATCAGCTCGAGGGAGATGGAACTTCGCAAACCGGTTGATGACAGAAAATCTTTCCAACTCCTGGCATTCGAGTCTTACATCTAAAATAGATGCTGCCTTGTCTAACCTGCACCATCAAATGGCATTCATTCAATTTGAAGATACTGAGAGAAATATAACTACACAGCCAACAGCATAATTATACATGTCAAGGTATCTATTATGAAGTCTTGAACTCTTGTAAATTATTCATTTTCTGGGTTTATACAGAGTACATGCACTCCTGATTCCAAGAGCACACTTTCATGTTATTAGAAAGAGTGCAGATCACTTTAGGGATAGTGCACACAATTCCCAATTCTAACTTCTACCAGAGTTGTAAATCTGATTATCAAAGTACTGTGCCTTTGTTCAGTGACACTATAGTAACCAGAAAAGTCAAAGAGATCAGGATTGAATAGCTCTGCCGTACCTCAATAATTCATTTTCCAGCTTCTTTGATCTATCCGTCAACTCTACGACAACTTTTGATAGGCACTGGTCGTCATTACTCTCAGCAACTTTAAGCTCATCCATAATCCTACGAAGCATGTAAAGAAATTGCTTTTTAAAGGGCTCCTCAAGCCATATTATGTCAAACAAGTATTTTCATGATATTTAATTCAGGTCACAAATCTATCATTGTTCTCTCAGCAAACATGAAGAGTGACACTTACATTTCACTGTTCGGTTTATCAGTGCTGTTTCTTTGGCTGCAGGTCAGGCTGCATGCATCTCCTACCGAAGACTTGGCCACACAATATATGACACTATCATAGTGCTGAGCAGCATCAGCTGACAGAATTGATGCTGGTGCAGGGCCAAGCAAATGCTGCAAAAACTGTGTTGAAGAGATAAGTCTTCTCTTGGCTTGAATTATTGGCTCTCCATCTTCAATCATTCCAAACTCATCCAGAACCTGGCAAAAATATAAGATATTAAAGCCACTTGAATCACAATATCTAGGGAGGTTAAAATAGATCAAATTGCAACATATGTTCCACTAAGAAGAACAAACTCACCTTCTCAGACAATCGATTGGATGCCAGTGCCCAGTCCTCTTCTGCGTCACTGCAGAAACAAATGCATTCCAACAGTTTAACAACATAAACAGAGACTGAGTGTTTCTGTGTGTGTGAGAGAGCGCATGCGTGCGTGAATGGTTAAAAGCTGATAATCGATCTTCACACAACAAATTTGAGGACAAAACAAATACAGTTGGTCTAAGAGCAACTACCTGAAATCTTGAACTTCTTTGGAACGTTCAGTCACTTTGTGCCATGACAGGTCACACGTTGCAATTTTTCGTTTCTTTGGTCTCACAATATCCATGCTTTGATTGCTGGCATCTGACTGCAAGACACACGGAGCTATCAATGGTGCACTTGGCACACAATTGGCTACCCTGTTGTTTTGACTAGCATCAGAAGCATCTATTTGGTCCACAGAAGAAGGTATGTTTAGACTCTGAGAAGGCTTCGTAAGTGAGAACTGCCCTGCAGCAGTCCTTGCATCATGCATAAAAGGGATCTGTCCATTTCTTAAATTCCCATACTGCTTAAACCAGTTGGCTGCCATGTATAGGTTTGCCCGAGAAGCTTCGCCATGAATAGATGTCACATTTCCAGTAGATTGACTCTGTGAACCACTTTCACCAAATGCAACCATCACTTGACCTTGCTGAGAAGATTGCGGCAGAGTTTTTAAGCTTGGATCTCCTCTTGAATCTGACGAGAAACTTTGTATACTGGTGCTCCCATGAGGCAATGACTTGAGATGTGATGCAGAGTTCAGTTCACCATCCTTATTATGATCATAGATTGACTGTTGCTCTGCTATAACCGTTGCCTGTCGTACATCTACATCCCTCCTATTTGGATCAGTCGCCATATTCTTCATTGCCTGCATTTGCTGCAGGAGGGAATAATTTTGGCAAAAACCCTGTGATGGGTTTAACGCATGGGCAAGATATTGAAGATTTCTTGCCGAGGGAGGTACAACATTGCTGTCGCCATTTTGTATACTATTAAGTTCCTGTAAATTTGAGTGAGCTGACAATGATTCTGAGTTGGGTCCACCTGGATCAGGGACATTCCTTGGCCCTGTTTTTGAAGCCTCAAGCATTCCAGAAAACATTGGTTTTGGGGAGGTCCTCTCTTTCTCATGCTGCTCTTCTTGAGAACTGAAGCCTTGTAAATTCAAAGATTGTGCACCAAAGTCTGATGATTTATATCCAGGATTCAGATTATTCACCTGCCTCATGGTGGATGATGTTTCTCTACTATCACTTGAAGGAGTCACCATGGGAACCTTTTGAGTTTCCGTTCCAGAAAGGTGTTGCCGACTTGATGTATTTGTCAATAAACTCTGTTGCCTGAATGGAACTCCACCCTGCGGCGACACACCTGACATAAAAGAAGGGTGCGATACTGGCACAGATTCCAGAATAGGAAATCGTTGACCATCAGGGTTGACAAAAGTTTGCTGAGGAGTATCTTGGGATCGAGCAAGGTTTGAAGGTGGATGTCCAGGGATAGTAGCAGGGAATGTTGCATGTGCAGATGGGCCAGGTACCGGTGGATTAAACAAAGCTTGTGTCTGAGGCTGATTCCTTCGAAATGTAGGACTGGATGTAATTTCTGCAATAGAACTCCCATGCATATATGATGGTGAGACGCTTGATTGTCCCCCAAGGCTAAACTTATCGTCCCAGTGAGCTCTTGGTGATGATTCATGTGATCGTGGTAGAGATTGCGACGACGGAGAATCTATATGCCTTGCTGGTTGTGGCAACCCCTGAGAGGAGAAGTGCGAGTTTGAATTGGACTGTCGCAGAGATGGAGGAGACAATTTCAAAGCAAAACCTTGTGAAGCAGAGGACTGATTGTACATCTGATCAAAAGATGCTGCATGATGTTGAGCGTCAGTGATCTCAGACAATGGACTAAATCCACTGGAGTCAAATTGTGCGACAGAGGAACTTTCCTTCGGTCTGCTAACCTTGTTAAGAAGCTCCAGCATATTTTGACTGACATATTTGATCCATCCAAAGAGTTCATGAGACCCAACAAAACAGAATAAGAACAGTTTGCAATGCAGATAAACATCAAATTATGAAGCAAACAAATACACAAGGCAAAGAGTAATGATGGGTCTGAAGATGCACAATGTTCACAAGTTCAGAAAATAAGTACAAGCATGTATAGAGAACTTAAGCAACTACCTTGTTCCAGCTGTCACATGGACGCCACTAGGACCCACTGATCTGTAGGCAGTAGGAGATATATCAATTGACTTATGGTCATAAGCATTGTCCTTTTGGTAGCAATTTTGCTGCTCGTATGTTTTTCCATCCCTCCCATAGAAGTTCGGAATAGCAGGGGAGCTATTACTCATTTGACGCTGTTTTTGAGCTACGCCGTCATCCTCATGTTCCTCATCTCGGCCTTGTTGGTTTTCAGGCTGGGTCTTGATCATTTGTGCATTTTGTACAGAAGGAAAGTTTATATGTGAATTTTGTCTGGTCCTCAGAGTATCCTCTGAGCCAGATTCTACTCTCTCCAATTGTCCAGCTGAGCTTGAAAAGGATGTTAGCTTGGTATCACCATCCCTGTTCCAAAGGGCACCATCGAAGTTCCTCTTATGCATGGCCTCATTACTATCACCTGTCCCACAATCACCCAAAGTGTTATGGCACCTGAAATTAGCAGGATTTCCACCGGCCAATGGAATATTAATCTTCCTACCTTCCAGTTTACTGCTAGGTTGGCAAACATTGCCGTACGGATCTATTCGCTGGAGAGGTGCATCACACTCAGAGCGCTGATTTGTATGACTGACCCAAGTGTTATCCAAATGCTCAAGTGTCTGTTGAGCCTGTTGAGATCTCCCCGAGGACAGCTGTTGTCGAGGGTTATGATCCAACCATTGACTATTACTTCTGGGTGAGTTCTGAATGGATTCATCCTGGTGAAGGCTTTCTCTAGGCTCTGGTTTGTATTGGATGCCTGGCTGCTGAAACCCAGGGAAGCTAGAATTATCACCGGAATCATTAAGCAAGGGAAATGTTTTTGAACTAAAGGAAGAGGCAGCCTGCAGGTTGTTATCAGCCCAGCTTCCTTGTTGCTTCTCACTCTCCAAGATGCTTGAAGGCTGATTACTAGCTGACAATTCTGTATTCTGGAAACTTATACCACTCCACTCCTCATGTAGCCCAGTATCACTACTAGAATCTGCCACAGCAGATTGCATAAGTGCACTCCAACTGCCTAAGCCTCCACCACCAATATCATTGCAATTCAGCAAAGAAGGATCCCAAAGGCTATCATCTGTATTATACAGAATCTTCTCTTCCATTGGATCCAGAGCAACCAAACCCTGTGAAGAGCCATGCTGCAATGTATTCTTCGAAGAGATTCCAGTCCAACCATCTTGCTCTTCATTTTCACTAAGTTGCTGTAGAGATGTGTTTGTTTGCATTACAGTCTCTTGCTGGAGGTTCCCCAAAGAAGAACCATAATTTAAACCCTGGCTAGTAGCTTCTCCATATGCATTTTTCCCCTGAAAGCCTTGTTTGGATAAGTTAGCCTCTTGAGGCAAGCAAACCTGATCCGGAGTGGTACAACGATCACCTACAAAGGAGTTACTGAAAACTGATGCCTGCATTGTGGGCTTCTGTGCTTGATTGCTAGCCTTGGTCATCAAATTCACAGAATCATGAGACATGCCCTGGGGGAGATGGGAATACTGATTCAAGGTTCCCCTTCCACTAGCAACAGGAGTACCATATAAGGACACATCGAGCTGCTGAGGAGCCTGACCCATTGAGCGTAAAGTCTGACCTTGCTCTTGTGAAAAACTAATCCTGTTAGATACATGTTGTCCAGCAGGAGATGCACCACGCTGCACCCAATTCATTAACATATGGGGGTTCTCATTAACAGGTGTTCCATTGATGAGAGGCGAGAACTGAACCCCAGCGGCCTGCTTAGCGATTGCAGAGAGCTGATTTACGGAATTCTGCTGCCTTGAGTCACCAAACTGCTGTAGTTGCTGCTGCCTCTGAAGTTCTTGCAGTTGCTTGAACATTAGGTGTTGCTGCATCAATTGCATGTCATTGTACCCAGACTGCTGCATTGAATGATGTTGTGGAATGCCTTGTAGTTGTTGACCCCTCACAAGTTGCTGCTGACTTCCAACAAAGTTTATCTCGGTGGAAGCTTCAGTAATTTCAGACCTTTCTGAATTGGTTGTTAGAGTGGGACTGTCACCTGATGCATTTTCTTGCTCTGATTTGAGGATAGAAAAGCCTCTTGATGCTAAACCAAGGGGACCAAATCCTGTATTATCACCCAGAAACTCAGGTTGATTCTGCCTTGCCTGTAAAATGTCTCGCCCAAGCATATAATCATTCGTCTTCAGATGTTGCTGTCTGGGTTGAATATTGGATAATCCAGGCCTTTGAGTTGATTGTGTATAGTCTTGATCAAATGATACATTCAAAGAACTGCACCCTTGTCCCCTCGCAGAATCTGCAAATACCACAACATATACATCAGGAACTTATTATGCTGTGGCATAATCATGAATGAATTCTGAGGATACTTTTAACCACACTGAAACAGAAGGGAAATTCTGATGAACCGATCGAGATACCAATAAAAGTGAGACCACGTATACCTAGTTGGTGGATGTTATTCTTCGAAGTGAAACTTAGAGGTTCACTGATCTCTCTTTGTTTTTCATGCCACTGGTTGTAAACAAAGCCAGGCCAATTACCACCATCCGCAACCTGAGATTGACGAGAATAGTTTTCTAGCTCATATAGTCTGTGGATCCTGCCTTCAATTTCGTTACCAGGCATTAAAAATTCAGGCAACAAACTGTCCCAACTAATTGCTTTGGTTGAAAACAGCTACGACCGCATAAGAGACTTCTGTGTAAAGGACCGCCGCATCACTACAGTTCCACCTAAGCACATCCCTTTACACTCTTATTAAGTATATCCAAAACAAAATTCATACTTCAAAATGTACTGAGTTCCCATAGCAACATACCATAAAAATACCCTGCATTACAAACGAAAATTAAAATAAAAAATTCAGCAGATAAATGAGAACAAATGTACATACATATTCCAACTCTTTCATACTCCCCTAAAAACACGAAGCTACACTAACGCAATCTGTTTACAATTTTTGCACTTACACATTGAATTCAACGAATCTCAACTAGACAGAAATGTATAAAGATAACAACCAAAACCTAATATACAATATTTACCAAAAGCCTTTAAGGTGAAAGCTCGGAGATTTCGAAGAGTACGAAAAAGCGAAGAACGAACAGAAATCACTCAAAAAGCACTATAATCAAGCCACACAGAACCAAATAAATCCAAATCAAAAAACAAATCTCCACCTAACAAGCCTCAAAACCTCAATTTCGCCTCGAAAACCACAAAGAAATAGCTAAAATCGAATCCTCCGGAGCTCAAATTGACTACCGAAAGCTCCAAAGTCACAAAAATCGAGCTACTAAAATGTCTCATTCACTAACAGAGCAAAAGAAACAGTGTGTCAAACAAGTTGGGAAGCTTACAGTGTGATCCAGCCCCAAACAGAAAATGAAAATTAGGGTTCTTTGTTTCGGTGAGGTCAGTACGGCGTCGTTTCAGCTCCTCTTTTCGGCTTTAAATTCACTCACACTCGGTTTCCAAGCTCCCAAAAACGACGTCGCAGAATGGCTCCCGAGCTCGCCGTAACTACTTAGCTACTGTGACAGAGACGACGACTAGACTAGACTAAAGAGAAGAGAAGAAGACTGCCCAAAAATTTAGACCTTTTTTTTTTTTGCTCCCAACCAACAACTCCCTTCTTTCTCTCTCTCTCAAGAGGAAAACGCCGCCCCAGGTTCGGGTCCTGGCCTGAGGTTAGGAGTTAGGTTCGGGTTGGAAACATTATTGTACTTTGTGACGAGTTGGTACGCTCTGTTTTCCTGACCGTCTGATGGAGATATTGAGGTGATGGACGGTTGATGATGTGGGGAAGACGTAAGCTTGCGTCTTTGCTCGTGGATTGAGGTGGAGGGGGGAAAAAGTAGACGGGATATTCGGACAGGGACGCGCTTTTGTACACGCGTGTGGGGTGGTGCGCTTTATATATCAACCTTCTCCCTTTGGAGCTTTTTGTTTTTCATCTTTTTTTATTTGTAAATATTTAAAATTTAAATAGCCTGAAAGCCTCTATTATAGTATTATTTATATTTCTGTTTTTATTTTCCGGACGCCGGTTTAAGCAATCAAGTAGACTGGAGTAGGCAAGTCAATGAGGCGGATTTGGATCGGATCAATTTAGATCCGGATTCGTTTAATGAGAGAAAAAATTAGACCTGCTCCGCTCGGTTTATCCGGCGGATCTTTAATAATCAAATCCAGATCGCGTGGATCAACGGATTAACAGAGCAGAATCGGACCCGTTTATCCATATGCTAATTATTAATTTTTTTATCAATATGTTAATTATTACAAATATGTCATATAATCTCTTTACATAAATAAAATATTTCATTAAAACAAACTAGGGAGACAAAAAAACTCCATTTACATCGAGGAATTTGACAAGAAATAAATCGTTTTGAGTTTTTAATCTTTTAATTTATTAATAATTTTATATAACTTTGCTAAAGATATTTATTTATTTTTTTAAAAAAAAAATTAGATTGAAAATATTTCGTATATGTAAATAAAAGTAAATTATATAATAAGTTTAAAAAAATGGGACAGATTATAAATGTATCGAATTGCTTGTGATCTGGATCCGATCCGTTAAAGAAACAGGTCTGGTCCAGGTCACAAACAGATCAACGGGTCCAAAAATTAGATCTAGATCCGTCTAATATGTACGGGTCTGGAGTAGATCCAGAGCAAAACTCGCCTCATTGACAGGCTTAGACTAGAGGAGCATTTAAGGGCTAACTGGCTAAGGCTTGGCACTAGGAAGGACTGGTGCCTTATATTCTCTAGGGTAATTTACTTGGGTTGTTTACAAGTTTGGGCCATGAAATTTGATGCGCCCAATACTTTGACCAAAACTTGGGCCAATGTAGTAATTATTTATTTATTTTTGTAGAAAAATGACCTAAATGAATACTAAAGTTTGTCAAAATTGACAATTTGATCACTGAACTTTAGAATATATCAAAAAGGTCACTGAATTTTAACTTTGTCTATAAATTTGATCAATTTAAAAATTTTAATATGTCAAATATTTTGCTTATATAGATAAGCTTATGAAAGAAATGCACATAGCATAAGTGAGAGAAGTATGAAAACCACCATAAAATAAAAAAAATTGACATTAAAGATAGGCAAAGTGATTAATTTGATAAATATAGTTAAAGTTTAGTGACATTTTTTATATTTTCTAAACTTTAGTGGTTAAATTGTCAATTGTGACAAACTTGAGTGATCATTATAACTATTTTTTCTTTAATTTTTATGTATTTTATTTCTGTGGAGAAATTGCTTTTTTCAATTTGGTGGCCTAGAGGAAAAAGGACTACATATAAATTGAATTTTACTTTTTACATAAACTCTAAAGGTGAACTTTCTTACGTCATATACTCACTCATACGTGAATGATTGTGAGCATTTGGTTCGTATGACCTAATACAATCAAAATGTCTGCAATAAATTTTAGAGCAAACTACATTAAAAGACAATATGGAGGAGTCAAATACATTTAAGGACAAAGTCCTTTATTTTAGACAATGAATAAGGACTAGTTGCTTATAGGCTGCCATGTGGCAGGTATAAATTTACTTTTATACCTTGCATTGTCTTTTTGTGTGTATTTAATATTTATTTATTTGTTTGTTTTTATTTTCAAAAAATTAAATTTTATCCAAAATTAATTAAAATTAATTTTTCTTTTTTTAATTTTTTCTTTAAAAAAAATAAATTTATCCAAAATTTCCTTAATTTTTTAAAAAATATTTGTTAGTTTGATTATGTGACGACCCGGAACAGAATCAGTAGAGTAATTGGCTTAATTCACGAGTTAGTGCGTAATCGCAGTTTTTCGATAATTGTGTGGTTTGCCGGTTTTGATTACGACTTAATTATCGGCCGAGAATTTGAGTTGGGTCTTTTCTCGAGAATTGTTGTACACGTAATTTCGAGTTCGTGGGCTGTTCCAGATGATTTTTCCGACGATCGAGGAAAATAATATGAATATTTAAAGTTTCAAAATATCGACGAGTTTATCCGTTCGTATCGAGTTTATCCGAATCGTAATGGTTATCCGTTTCGGACCGTCGATCGTCCCGAGATGCAAGTATAAATATCAGAAATAGTCGAAAAATTGTCGAAAACACTGTTTGGGAAGTTTGACCGGCGTTGACCGAGCTGTGACCGTTGACCACCGTTGACCGTGGAGAAAATTGGACCGTTTGGCTTCCTCCAGTGAACTGGCTGATTCCGGCCATTTCAGGCCACGACTTTGGAAGGTAAAATGTTCTCCTCGTGATTCTAAACAGTTTAGAACTTGGAATTTCTTGATTTGGTTGAGAATTGAGGGAGAAATGTTGAGTTGAAATTCATGGAATTCTGGCCGGTTTTGGGTTTCGTGGACAGTGGCGCTCCTGCCACAGAGGTGGCCGGAGATTAGAGGGGTTTGGACCGTGGGGCCACGGCGGTGCCTTTGGGAGTGGTCTCGAAGGCCGCCGTGTGCCGTGGACGGAGAACGAAGGAGATCGGAGATCGCCGACGGTGGAGGGAAACCGTGGCTTTCGAGCTGATTTCCGGCCAATCCCGCTGGAATTGATCATTGTCACAGTTGAGAGATGTGTTGTACTCTTCGAGATGAAGCTTCGGTGAGCTTGACCGCCGGAAAATCTCTCCGAGATGAAGCTTCGCTGGCGGCGGTCAATGGCTGAGCTCCGGCGACCCGTTGACTTTTTAGAATTTGATGATTTTAATGTCGTTTTACTCATATTCGCGCCCCGATCGTCGCCTTGAGGTTTTCGAGTTGATTTGGGTATCAGATTTTCAGTCGAGAGTTTTGAGTGGAGATTTCGGGAATTTCGTCAATTATTTTGCACTGTGTTATATATTTCCGGGAACGGTTGGTTTCCGCGGTGTGGTACAGTGTTGTGAATTGTGATTTTGATCAGATATATTTTATGATTATTCAGGGGATCGAGATCCTGCTTCGGGCGAGGGATCTTCCGCCGGACCACGAGATTAGCGCGAGTACGCGCTTTGCTCATCTGTGAGTGGACATTTTTATATTTTCACAGTTGTTGCGAGTTCGTAATTTTCCGTATTTATTTTATACGATGTTGAGTTATTTATTATTTTCGGAGGTATTATTTTATATTTTATGGTGATGGCATTACTGCATCTATGCTTCAGCTACTCGGCTGATCACCGGTAGTCTGTCAGAGTTGAGAGATTCCTCTTGACAGGGTTGAGAGATTCTCTTGTTATGCAGTCGGGGTTGAGATATTCCCCTGGCTTATCACCGTCGGGCTTGAGCGATTCGCTTGACCGTCGGCCTTGAGAGATTCGCCTGGCACCTCCATATATACTTTCCAAACTCGCATTGTTTTACATTGATTATGTATATAAAATTGGTGAAAGGCATATGTTTATTTTCGTCCACTCACTCTAACGTTTTATTGCCTTTCCCCTGAGCTTTTCGGTTTCCATGCCCAGTTTGCAGTTCGGATTCTGGTGTCTCACGTCGCGGTCGGAGGCTAGTTGTTCGAGCTACCTGTCATTTCCAGTAGGTTCCTTGTTTCACCTACTGTTGTATATTTTATATGTATATACACTAGATGTCGCTCTGATACGATACTGATACATGTTTTATACGATTTTTCCCGGATTTACTATATATTACAGTTATGTTTACTATTTATTGCTATGATATTATTACAGTTATGTTTATTGTTATGATATTGAGAAATCCGGATGGGATTGGTACCCACAGTTTGGCTTTTGTGGCATATGATGAAGTGTATTTTCCGGGTGCAGGTTAATGGCAATTCCGCATTAGTAGCGTTACTTTGCCGAAATTTTTATGGTTTTTGTTGGTTCTTATTTTCAGAAGGGGTTTGATTCTGGTTTAGGAAACTAAATTGGGGTTGGGTCCTTTCAGATTATTTCATTCAAATTTTTTCTATATTCATTTTTTTTAATTGAATTGATTATTCAATTTATTAATACTATCAATAAATATTCAAAATCAATTCAATCACAAATGTAATAATAATTTTAATACAAATTTACTAGAAGTTCCGATACAAATTGAGTAATATTTAACAGTAGCAATTTTGATACACATTCTGTAACATTTTTCAACCCAATAACACAGTAGCAGTCATCGAACCGAAAAATAAAAATAACATCAAACAATACCACTACTGTTAAATATGACACTGCTACTGAAAAATCAAATAATACTCCTACTGTAAAATATGACACTGCTACTGAAAAATCAAAATAACACCAAACAATAATGCTAATGTTAAATATGACATTGCTACTGAAAAATAAAATGTCTGCTACTATAACATATGACTGCTACTATTAAATATAACACTGCTACTGAAAAATTAAATAATACTACTACTGTAAAATATGACACTGCTATTGAAAAATCAAAATAACACCAAAAAATACTGATACTGTTAAATATGATACTACTGCTGAAAAAATAAAATGTCTGCTACTATAAAATATGACTGCTACTATTAAATATGACACTACTACTGAAAATCAAACAATACTGCTACTGTTAAATATGACACTGCTAGTAAAAAAAATAAAATGGCTGCTACTATAAAATATGACAACTATTGTTAAATATGATACTGCTATTGAAAAATTAAATTATACTGCTATTGTAAAATATGACACTGCTACTGAAAAATTAAAATAACACCAAACAATATTGCTACTGTTAAACATGACAATGCTACTGAAAAAATAAAATGTCTGCTACTATAAAATATGACTGCTACTGTTAACTATGACACTGCTACTGTAAAATATGACACTGCTACTGAAAAATTAAAATAACACCAAACAATACTACTGCTGTTAAATATGACACTGTTATTGACAAAATGTGACTCGCGTCGGAGGCTGAGGCCGACGAAAGAGTCTTGCGGCGTCGTTGGGAAGAGAGAAGAGTAGTGCGCGACGATGTGCGTACTTAGTGAGGGGTGACGTCGATTGCACGCGGAGGCGCGACAACAAGGGTTCGACGATGGCCGCAGTGGAGAAGGCTCGAAGGAGCATTGCGGCAATAAGGCGAGGCCGTGAGGGAGAGGTGGCACGGGGAGGCCGGGGTGCGGAGAAGCTGCTACTGTGTATCTGTTTAAGAGAGAGAGAGAGAGAGAGAGAGAGAGAGAGAGAGAGAGAGAGAGAGAGAGAGAGAGAGAGAGAGAGAGAGAGAGAGAGAGAGAGAGAGAATGGATTTACTGATTCAGTGAGTAGGGTTTTTTTATTTATATAGGAGGGTAGTACTGTCTTTTTATCCTTCTTGATGAGCTAGGCTCTCTGCTATTACGTTTTTAGGTTAGAGTCCAGTCCTTGATTTTTTAAATTATGTTGTGATGATTTACTAATTCAGTGAGTAAGTTTTTTTTTATATTTATATAGGAGGGTAGTGTTGTCTTTTTATCCTTCTTGATAAATTAGGCTCTCTGCTATTACGTTTTTGGGTCAGAGTCC